>JAWZYV010003143.1:0-1352189 GCA_038373885.1 Cheiracanthium punctorium
TTATCGATGCTCATTTAAACAATGTCAGTGAGCTGTAAATTTTCACAAATTTTAATGATCATACAAAACGACCGAATGAAAATGAAAACAAGAAAATTGGGAAACATCCATTTGAAAGAGCATTAATTGTTTAAATAACAAGCATGATTATAATTTTGAAATGCTGTCGTTAAGTTTTTTTTTTTAATATAACGGGATGCTTCTCGTTAGCTTTTAAATTTAAAAGTGCAATAGCTTAAAATTTTACGTTCACTTAGTTGTTTTCTGAACTCCGCACAATATTAATTATTTTTGGATATAAAGTAGAGTATATATATATATATATATATATATATATATATATATATATATATATATAATAATGTACACCCGTTTGTTGAATTTTTGATTGATTGTTGATTAGATAGAAGGTTATTTTGTCAAACGATATCATCAATTATTATTATTATTATTTGATGAAATATTTCTTATCCATATTTAAATTAAATGCATAAATGAAAAATATATTCCACACGAAAAACAAAATTGGTATAACAAAATTTGAGCGCAATTATCATACATAAGACATGTACTACCTAATTATTAAAATGAACGCTATACCAACTAAAAGGAAATCTAGAAATGTACAGAATTATTTAGCGAGAAAGTTAATTTTTGTGCCTATTAACTTTATCGAACGTCTTCACAATTTTAAATTCCATTCCAATAACGAAAATCAATATTGCAATCAGCGATGTGATTATGAAACAATAGGTGTATCAATAAATCCAATAATTTTCAATTTAAACGATGTTAAAATAGTTTGTAGATGTTTAATTTAAAGTAAGTTATTTTAAACCTCTAATTCATTTCAAGAAAAATATACAAATAGATTCTTGCGTAGTCATAGATTTTTCTATATCAATGTTTATTCTTAGAACGTGACCAAATTTATTAGATTGAAGGCCTTGGATATTTAAAAAAAAATGATATATCTATATAAGAAAAAATGAATTTATGCACGTTCAACGTTTACTACTAAACAACAAGACTATTAGGTTTGAAATTTTGCAGAAAAATACAGGAAAAAAACATGCTACATTAGAAATTCGAAAATCCACTCATTCCCCCCCCCCCCCTTCTTAGCGATCTTTCGGTATTTGCAACTGTAGAAATAGCTTCTGTGATACTCTTTTCATTTTCATAAATAAACAAGTAATCTAATATATAAAATCCTCCTGTCCCAGTGTTAGTCACCTAACTCCTCCGAAACCACTCGACCAATTTTAATGAAATTTTCTATGTATATTCGTTAGGTCATAGAATAGGTTTTTAACTATGTCTCATACCCCTAAGTCATAAGGGCGGTCCACCCCAAAATGTTTAGCCCCCGAGTGCTATTCATTTCAATCAGGATTTCTGTGTAGACATTAGCGTGTCGAATCACTTTTCAAATGTGTTTGCCAGATAATGTGGAGAGGGGGGGGGAAGTTAATAAAATGTTGAAAGTCGCACAAGGTTTGCAATTTTTGATAATTGATCGCTAAATGTGGTGCCAAAACGCGACAATTTATTATAAATATATTTCGCGTATAGTTAGAAAACGCCTGGCGTATATTGTAAAAGAGTTTTATTAGGCGATTTTAATATAGATTTCTATTCCGAAGAAGTGCTCTGTGGAACAAGAAAGGAAAACACGGTACACTCATGGATTATGATGTCCATTCCAAACAGTATTTAAAATGTCTTTGCGGTATAGTTGGAATATGCCTACAGGAAGAACATGCCTGGAGGAAATTCTAAACAGTTTCAGGTGGCGATTTTAAGATAGATTTCGATTCCAAAGATGTGTTTTATGGTACAAGAAAGAGTTGATTCCTATTTTAGCGCCCCCACTCTCGCCAACCTAAAAAATTCCCGTACTTTGGCGAGCTTTGCAGTCATGGGTCTCTGGGAGTTATGCACAAGTTTCAACGGTACATACGTATTTTCCAGGCGGTCCGCCAAGACAAGCAATTTTTTCACCAAGATAAATGCCGGGCACATGAAATTGTTGATGGTTTGGAATACGATTGGCAATGTATTTAAAATCTATGAAAAAGTAGTTTGGCGGAAGTGACCGCCGAGTTAATACGTAAGTACCGTTTCAACGCGCCCAAAAGAACTAGATGACAACTAAAGTAAACAAACTAGCGATAAACGCACCAGTTAAGGAAGTTGAAGACCCTTAATTATTAAAACTTCATTAATTGGCAATCCAAAATAAATAAAATTGTAACGGCATGCTGTACTTACATGTTGTTCCAAATCGCCATTTTAATTCTAAATTACGATTGCCACATAAAAGCAAAAAATCGTCAGGGTAACTGCATATGTTTAATGATCGCAAACCTTGGCGAGAGTCGAGGCGTTAAAGTGGGAATCAACCCAAGAAAGACAAACCGGTACACTCATGGATTATGATGCACATTCGAAACAAGATATAAAACGATGAAGTATAGTTGTAATATACTTGGCGTAGATTGTAAAATAGTCTTAGTAGGCAATTTTAAGATAGATTTCGATTCCAAAGATGGGTTTTACGAAACAAGAAAGAAAAATACAGCACAGTCATGAATAACGATACACTTTTGCAACTTAATGGAATAAGTAAGAAAAATAGGGACGACGTATAAATTATGATACGATTTTAATATGTAGCACTATAGTGCGTATTTAAAACCTGAAAGTGTTTCAGATTTTCACCCTTTTTACTTTCCGAACATGTACCATGTAAGGAAAGTATTGTAATCATGAAAAAATTCAACTTCGAGATTTTGGTGTATTTACACGTTTTGAGGTCTTCTGAATTCATTTATGCTATTTGTACGAGATGTGTGTGTGTGTGTGTGAACACGATAGCTCCTAAACGGCGCTACCTCCGCAAGAGAGAGACTATGAAATTAAAGTGTAGCGGTTGCTGTCTCATAAAATATTATTTAATGTTAAAATAACTTTCAACTTGCGGTATTTTAAAAGTATTTATTTCCTTACTAAAGCAGATTAAACTTCCTAAACATTGTTGTTCTAAAAATCATATTATTATTTTATTCATCGTTGTTGCCACTCGCAATCTGCGTAAATTAGTTGCAACAAAGATTTTTTTTCTAGAGTCTACAAAAGTATACCAGGCGGATAGATGGCGCGCTCGGCGAATTGGTGGAGATTATCGGAGAATAAAAGGAAGAGAAAAATAGGGTTACTTCTTACAGTATTAGTTCTTCCTTCCTTATACTCTCTAGCTCCATGGTTACACGTATAAATTATTTTTATTATGAGTGTGTGCAAAATTTTGTAAGAATCATTTCAAAAGAAAAACATTGTAAAAGGTACGTAAAATAATAATAGAAAATATACACGATGTACACTTAATATAATATATACGTATAAATACAATCAAAAAATAAATATTAATACATTATTACTGTTTTTCATCATAAAATAATTCAATTTGTTCTATTTATGTGTGTTTTAAACCGTGAACAATGCCAAAAAGACGCAAAGAGGCTTCTTTGGGCAGGAAAACACGTAGAACTGCAGGCAAGCGAAATATAAGAGCCCAAAGGACAGAAGAACAGCAGCAGCAAGATAATACTAATGTGCGTGTGCGCATGGCTCAATTGCGTCAAGCAGAATCAGAAGATGCACGATCTGAACGAAATGAACAAAGAAGATTAGAACAAAGACAAGCACGCTATTTTATAGTTAGCAGACTCAGAGCAAATGAACAACACCGCAAACAGGTACATCGATCATTTACATCTGCTTCATTCCTGCGTCTAGCGTTCCAGTATGAACCCGATGTTCAATATTATGCTCATTCAAAAGTAGTAATTGGTGCTATGGATAAGGAATGTCCGCATTGTAATGCTCTTAAATTTAAAAATGAGCCAGCCGGAATGTGTTGCGCGTCCGGAAAGGTGCAGCTGCCTATAATTCAAACACCACCTGAGCCATTGAACGGTTTACTTATCGGCACTGATCTAGATTCCAACCTGTTCCTAAAGTCAATTCGAACATTCAATTCATGTTTCCAAATGACTTCGTTCGGAGCAACAGAAATAGTTAAAAATAGCGCTGTAAATGGTCAACAATTCAATTCAACATTTAAAATCAAAGGCCAAATTTATCACAAAGTGGGTTCATTGCTGCCAATGCCAAACGAACCACATAAATTTTTACAAATTTACTTTATGGGTGGTGAGGATGCACGCGTGGATGCACGTTGCGGCTACAATAACCTTAATTCAGTTTTTGCAAGACGTATCGTCAGCGAGCTGGATGCTCTATTAAATGAACACAATGAATTGTTGAAATTATTCAAATCACACATGCACAAATTACAAAGTGATAATCATGCTATTGTCATCAATCCTGATAAAACACCTGCTGGAGAGCATATTCGTAGATTTAACGCACCTATTGTTGACGACGTTGCTGGAATCATGGTTGGCGATTGTACAGCTACACGAGAAATTGTGATTCGTAGAAGAAGTAATAATCTCCAGTTCATTGCTGATACACACCGTTCATATGACGCTCTCCAATATCCACTAATATTCTGGAAGGGACAAGACGGGTATTGCATAAATATTAAACAACGAGATCCCACAACAGGTACTATATTCATTATGAACTTGATCATTACTCATTTACCAAAAACTTAATTTATTAATCGTAATTCATTAAACTTAACTATTGTTAATTATTAATTAGTATTTGTTTTTATTCATATATATCATTACAGGAGCCGAAACAAGCAAGAACGTTAGTTCGAAGGATTTTTATGCTTATCGGTTGATGATTAGACCCGGTCAGGATAACGTCATTCTACGATGTCGTGAGCTTTGTCAAAAATTCATGGTCGACATGTACGTGAAGATAGAGAGCGAACGATTACAGTACTTGCGATATAATCAGCAAAAGCTGCGTGCGGCAGAATACATTCACTTGCGAGATGCTATTGTCAACAACGCCGATGCCGCCGAAATTGGTAGCTCTGTCATTCTACCATCATCGTATATAGGCAGTCCACGTCATATGCAAGAATACATACAGGATGCTCTGACTTTCGTGCGCGAATATGGACGACCATGTTTATTTATTACGTTCACGTGTAATCCAAAATGGCCGGAGATCACATCTTTGTTATTGCCTGGACAAAATGCAATACATCGTCATGACATTACAGCACGTGTGTTCAGACAAAAATTAAAGTCTTTAATAAGTTTCATTACAAAATTACATGTATTCGGTCCCACACGTTGCTGGATGTATTCGGTTGAGTGGCAAAAGAAGGGATTACCTCATGCACACATTTTGGTTTGGTTAATCGACAAAATCCGTCCTGAAGAAATCGATAGTATAATTTCTGCGGAAATTCCAGATCCGTCTACTGATCAATTGCTGTTTGATATTGTTACAGCAAACATGATTCATGGCCCATGCGGTGACCTGAATCGTTCATCGCCTTGTATGGCAGATGGAAAATGCACCAAAAGTTTCCCTAAAAAGTTCACTAACGATACGATCACAAATGTTGACGGATATCCAATATATCGTCGAAGGAGTCCCGAGAATGGCGGACAATCATTTACTAAAAATATCAACAACATAGATATTGACATTGGCAATCGTTGGGTGGTGCCATATTCGCCTCTATTGAGCAAAACATACGACGCTCATATTAACGTTGAGTTCTAAAGTTCCGTGAAGAGCATCAAATACATTTGTAAGTATGTACATAAAGGCAGTGATATGGCTGTATTTCGAGTTGAAAATACGAATAACAATGCTGCTCCAGTGAATAAAAATGATGAAATAACTCTCTATCAAACGGGCCGATACATCAGCTCCAATGAAGCTGTTTGGCGTATCTTTGGTTTTCCAATTCATGAACGGGATCCAGCAGTTATTCATTTAGCCATCCATCTTGAGAACGGCCAGCGCGTATATTTTACGAACGAGACAGCGATTGATCATGCTATAAATCCACCAAAAACTACACTCACCGAATTTTTTGAATTGTGTAATCGTGCGGATGATTTTGGTGCCTTTGCACGGACATTACTCTATTCAGACGTACCAAGTTTTTTCACATGGGCTCAAACAAAAAAATGGATGCCTCGCAAGCAAGGTACACCGATTGATGCATGTCCCGGTTTATATAAATCAAACACCTTGGGACGAGTATTAGCAGTAAATCCGAAGCAGACTGAGTGCTTTTATCTTCGACTGTTGTTGGTTAATGTTACCGGCCCATAGTCATTTCAAGATATACGTAAAGTGAATGGACAACAATATCCAACGTATAAAGAAGAATGCCTTGCACTAGGCTTGCTGGAAGATGACAACCAGTGGGAATGTATGTTTGCTGAAGCAGCATTGAACTGTACGGCAAAACAAATTCGTCTACTGTTCGCTATAGTGTTGACTGCATGTTTCCCGGCCCGAGCAGAGACATTGTGGGATAGTCATAAAGATTCAATGAGTGATGATATTTTGCATGAACATCGTACACGGTGCAATGATTTAACAATACCATTCAGCGACGCTATGTTCAATGAAGCATTGATTGCTATTGAGGATCTGTGCATTATCATTGCCAACTTACCACTCAGTCATTTCGGCATGCGTTCGCCAAATCGTAGTGTATCTGATTTAATAAATAATGAAATGAATCGAGAACTACAATACAATACTGCAGAAATGGCAGCGATTGTTACTCGCAATATCCCACTAATGAATGAGGAACAAAGAAGCATTTATGATCGCATTATGCTCGCATTTTCGGCAGGGCAAGGTGGATTCTTTTTTTTTTTTTTGGATGCACCAGGTGGAACTGGCAAAGCATTCCTTATTTCGCTAATCCTAGCCGAAATACGATCGAATAATGGCATCGTCTGGTATTGCGGCAACTTTATTGGATGGAGGCAGAACAGCTCATTCAGTATTTAAGCTACCACTAAATATTCAAAATAACCCAGATGCAGTGTGCAACATAAAATAACAATCGACCATGGCCACAGTGCTGAAACAGTGTAAAATTATCATCTGGGATGAATGCACTATGGCACACAAACATTCGCTTGAGGCGTTGAACAGGACAATGAAAGATATTAAAAACAAGGACAAACTATTTGGCGGCAATCTGGTACTCCTTTCAGGAGATTTTAGACAAACACATCCCTTCATCCCACGTTCAACGTATGCTGATGAAATCAACGCCTGCTTAAAATCATCGCCACTGTGGCGTAATGTTGAAAAATTACAACTGAAAGTAAATATGCGCGTTCAAATACTTCGAGATCTATCCGATGAGGCATTCTCAAAACAGCTGTTAAATATCGGCGATGGAAAAGTTACTGTAGATGAAACTGGATGCTTAAAATTACCGGCCGATTTCTGCACACTTACTGATTCGCACGATGCTCTCATTGACCAGATATTTCCCGATGTATATACACAATATATTAATCATGAGTGGCTGGCAGAAAGAATTATTTTAGCAACAAAAAATGTAGACGTCATCGAACTGAATCTTAAAATACAACATTTATTGCCAGGGGAGTTAGTGTCATACAAATCTATTGATACAGTTTGCGATGCCACCGAAGGTGTGAACTATCCTGCAGAGTTTTTAAACTCATTAGATTTACCAGGCGTGCCGACGCATAACTTACAACTGAAGGTTGGATCTCCGGTTATTTTGCTTCGTAATTTGAACCCACCACGGCTGTGTAACGGCACGCGATTTTATTAAAAAACTAATGAAAAATGTTGTCGAAGCCGTCATTTTAAATGGCAAATTTCGAGGTGAAAATATATTACTACCACGGATCCCTATTATACCCACGGATGTGCCAATTCAATTTAAACGTCTTCAATTTCCAATAAGATTGGCATTTGCAATGACTATCTGTAAGTCTCAAGGCCAAACTATGTCTGTTTGTGGCTTAGATTTGAGCACACCATGTCTTTCAGACGGACAATTATACGTGGTATGCTCTCGAGTGGGCAAACCATCCAGTTTGTTTGTGTTAGCTAAAGGTGGGGTAACAAAAAATATTGTACACTCTATTCCGTTAAGAGATTGATTTTATTTTTTTTTGTAAAATTATTGTAATTAGCGATATATATAAATTTAAAGAATACATTACAATGAATTAAAAATACAAATGTTTGGTATTGAGTTATTTTTATATTCCAGCATCGTTCACAGAGCTCCGTGCCTCTTCCACTCATATACCACATCCTCACAAACTTACAATAAGTTAGTCATTTCTTTCTACTAAAATAATCCTAGGAATAATTTATATGGCAAAACAACGTTTGCCGGGTCAGCTAGTATTCTGTATAAATATTAACGCTAAAATAGCTTTAATAATGTTTAATTATATTTTTTTCCTTCTAAATTTTAACGCAGGCCTCTAAAATGGTAGGAGCCCACAGATGAAAGCCTACTCAGCCTAATGGGTAATCCGGCCCTGTTTAGGTATAGTCCCTCTTTCCCCATGACAGCCCCCTCCTTCCTCCTCTATAATTTTTATGGTTTTGTAGCAGTTACGCTAGTTTGATATTCCATAAATAATAATTTACAAACATAGATGCTCCATAGAGTACTTTTACAGAAGAGGGAGGCTATTTGCAAGTGTGGGCAGTAGCGGATCCAGGGGAGGGGCTAGAGGGCTTCAGCCCCCCCCCAAAAAAAGATTGCTCAAGGGTAACATTCTGCTTTATTATACACTTTAAATAGCTAAAATGATCATATTTTATTACTTAGCCCCTCCCAAAAGCCTAATACATTGGTTTAGACTAAAATTTTGATTTATAGTACATTTTAATTGGGTAAAATAAATTTAAAAAAAATTTAGCCCCTCCCAAAAAAAATTTCTGGATCCGCCACTGAATGTGGGGTGGAGGTGGGGGTCGAATACGAGTATATGTATCACACGCCCAATTCACATATTTTTCTAAAACCATTTTTTGATTTTGATCGTTTTCTTTCATTGTGGGTTCGAGGCAACTACCCCATGCACCCTTAACTTAATCATGCTCGCTGTGACTCCCCTTTCATTTGCCCTCTATGTATGGATGAATATGGATGAATGCACATATTTACAAAACAGCTGCATATTTTTCTGCCAAGGAACAACGACTGAGCACATAGTCAGAATATTGTGTGCATACTTTAGTGTTGTTATAAAATAAAGTAAATTAGTCAGAGACTAATGGTTTCCTAAAGAGAAATTCTCTTTCAGCAACACAATATGATATGTATGCACATGATCAAGGCCTCTCTGAATTTTGGGCCTTGTCCAAGCTCGGCTTGGGCCCTCGTTTTTTTTTCTTCCTTCTTTCTTGGCGAGATGGTTAATCTAGGCCCAGGGGGGTCATGACCACTGTGACCCCCTCTGGAACCACCACTGGCACCACATGCAGCCAAGAGTAGCAAAATAATAAACCGAACAGAAATCTTGCAATTATGAAGCGAAATTCGCCTAAAACAACGAGTCTTCTTAAAGATTTCATGGTTTTCAAATGTTCGTTTCTAAATTTTCGTATTTATGTGTAAACTAACAAAAATTTTTGAAAATCGTAGGGGGGCTGGGAGACAGCTAAGTAGTGCTCAGCCCGCGTAGTCCGCCCCGCCCCCCCCACCTCTGATTACGCCCTTGATGGGGGATAGAGTTTTATATGTAAAGAGAGAAGATAAGAGCAAGCAATTATAAAATATAATCCAGAAGTTGTGCTGCTCGAAGATTTTTATGAAATCATTTTTTATTTAGCTCTTAACTGTAGCTAAATCAGAAATGTTAAGCGTTCGATATTAGTAAAGTTTTGATAAAGCGTATAAAGAAATGAATACTGTCTATATCCGAAACTGTATTAAACATCAATTTTTCATCTATCTCACAAGGTTCTTCATGGTTTAAAATCTTCAAACTTAAATTTGACTATCAATTTTCTGCCTTGAATTGTTTTTAAGTCACATTTAAACGTTTATTTTCAGCATCGAAACTTAATACTGCTGGGAAATGGGAATGTCACAATCGTTTGCACAATGCACAATGGGAAAATCTCCCTTATGGTCAGACGTCTACAGAAGAGTCTGTATCTCACAATAGAACAAAAGTGAAAGCTTTTGCTGTACTGATTTAAAAAAGAAAGATTACATTACATGAGAACGACCCTCCTAAAAAAAGCGCAGTCTTCTCCCTACCAGAAAGCAATTCCAACATCAATTGTGTCACGGTGTAAAATCTGAAGGGTTCTTGGGGGGGGAAACACCCGTTTCTTTTTGCCTAGCTATCTGATGGTCATTTGTTTGTGCTTGCGCTCTTGATAAAGAAGGTTGACATCAGTGCCTTACGGCATTACAGGCGTCCAACGTAATTCCTGAATCCCTGTGAAAGAAAAAGCGGAGTGGGAGACAGAAGAAGCTAGCGAAACATTCTCTATTTTTAGGATTCTTAAGTTTAACCGATTTGGAGGAAGAAATATGATTTGACACAAATAAGTTGGAGTGAAATTTTTGAAGGGGCTCAGCCCCCTGAATAAAAATATTGGGGGGACTGAAGCCCCTTCAAGCCCCATGAAGTCGGCGCCTATGCTTTTACGTCAATATGGCACTATAGGACGCCCATGACATCTTATAGACATCTATATAGACGTAATTATGGACGTGCTTGCCTATTTATGGACTTAGTATGGGCAAGTCTTGGACATCAATGTCTATATATGTACCTACTTAGGTCAAGTCTTGGACATCTCGATCCATGCTTCTTGCCATTTCACTAAGGTAGTATGGATTATCTGGGATACGTCTATAAAAAAGACTTACTCTGGAAATTCCATGCCCAGTTTTGGTCTATTCATGGACATTTTCTGGATTTTCCAGATTATGTCCATAAATAGATGTCTTCTGGATGTCTATCTATAGACATGGACGTAATATGGGCGAGAAGGAACAGAAATGGATATAAAATAGACAACTGTGCTATCTGGGATATTTCTAGAATGATTTACATGGCAGAAATGTTAATTCTACTATTTAAATATAAGTATTTTTTTTTTAATCTTCGAACATGAATTAAAAGTAACATTATATATCAGACAAACTTACCTCCCACTCTCTTTCCTTTTAGCATTTTATCTGAAAATCATTAAATAGACCAGTTTTACAAAAAAATCCCTTCCGTCCCTCCTGTTTTTTCGAAACTTTTGTGCTTTACGAAAGGGGCCGGGAAGGCTTTCGCCCCGCCTTATAAAATTTCTCTCAGAGGCCCTGGTTATCAAAGCTTGGCGACATTTGGCACGATTTTTTACATGTCGCCTGTATATTTCATTTTTCTGCCTACATGTAGTATTACGTAATCGAATTTTGAGAAAGGTGTGCGAATTTCCGATAAAATAAAATACTCGAACCTGCTAGGACTTATACTGCATAGGAAAAACAATGTCTGAAAAAATTAATTCAAATCATACCTCTTTTTTCCATAGTGATATCATTGTATTCTTTCTAATAATGCACCTCTTTACAAACTGCCTGTTAGTGATGCATGTGGTACATTTTGTGAGTGCTGTTCGCCTTGAAATAGCTTGTTTGCACTTTCACTCTTATTAGGCAAATTATCATTTTACGGAATTTTCATAAAATAATCACTTATATTAAGATTCAATGACCGCTTTCTTGAGGCCATAATATTTGCATTCAAATTAAATTCTACACACGAACGGGGCTAAATAGAGAACAAATGAATCCCCCTAGCGCTTCACCCGAAAAGAACGACCAAGCGGCGAAAGCAATTTCAATGGGCTAAGATTTTGAAGCCTGTTTAGAAAGGACTATAGTACTTTCAAGAAATTCTTCCACCATTACTAAACATTCAAAACGGGTGTACTTTTGTATAAACAGTAAATGTCCGAAAATCAGGTAAGGAAAATTTGTTATAGTAATTGTATTCTTTCAAAATACCCCTGAAAATCCAAATGGCGGAACAAAAGAACCTTTCACAATGATACAGGAGATAGCCACTTGGGATTCCTAGTCACTTGATGTCTATGTTACACTCCCCCATCCCCTCACTATGTACATCCACAGACCTCAAAATACACATAGACCAGACAACCCCTATGCTTTCGCTGTGACTAAAAACCTCGGGAACTGTAGGAGGAGCGGTCAGCTGCCAAGGGGGTCCAAAAGATAACGATTGGCGAATTCACCCCCTTTTCCTTCGGGGGGTCGCTGCGCTTTCCCCTTTCTCCAAATCGAAAGAGTATCGATCTTTTGTTCATGAACTTGTAAACCATCTTCGGGACCATCTGGTAGCTCTCAGCCCCCCCCTCCTCATTGCCTCCGATCACTTTAGTCACAGAGAAATCATAGGGGTGTCCGGTCTATGTGTATTTTGAGGTCTGTGTGTACATCTATCATAAGGTAACCCACATCAGGTACACATCCGTACAGAATCCGAGACGTGCACCGCACAAGGCGTGCGCAAAGACTGTTTATGTTTAACAGTCAATTATATGTATTGTTAGCTCCCCATTTTACGACTTTCCAAGGGGTGAAAGGACATCATCGCTGAAAGACTGTTTGCGCTTGCCATAACCCGCTCTAACAATGAACTATTCTTCGCTATTCACGTATATATGGAAAAGGCGAGAACAATTTAGTAGGTAACTGATCATCCTTAAAAGAAACCGAAATGTTTCAAGGGTGACACGAAATTTCGGGCGATTCCTTGGGACTCTGGGGTTCTGAAAACACCTGAAGACTGTGAACGAAAGGGTTAAAAACCATTGATTGAGGTCAAGTCTAAAAATCAAAGTAGTAAATCAAAGAAGAAAATTAAAATTTCAAAACAACCTATTTTTAGACACGCAGTTTTTAACTAAGCATCAAAACTCTATTCTATCTAGTCAAAATTCAGTTTCAATGAGGGGGACCAAACAATGACTGTCAACAGTTGTGTTATATTGAACATGTCCATAGACATTAAAGTACTGAAATTCTTTTCGGTGGCCCTGTAAATAAACTCTGCAGTACAGTGGAACCAAAAATCGTGATGTACAACTAGATTTTACAAATCTTATATATGAAATTTCAACATTCTATGACTAATAGTCTTTGAGATTTATGAGTTAAATACATACACACACACATACACCAAAAGTCGCCAAAAGTGGCGACTTTTGGCGTAGTTGTTGAGAGAGTCATGTGACCGTGGTCGGATCATTACCTACTTATATGGTAGGACAGTATTGTGCTTGAAATGGATGAATGCTCCTGAAATTACCATTGACCGTAATGTATTTGAAATCTTTTGAGTGTTCCTGTAGCAGAACTATAAATCATAAGACACTTTTTTTAATGGAGAAATTCATTTTGTAACTCTTAACTGCATATATCACCTCTGAGTCGTATGAAATAGCCCTATACCTCGAAAATACACTTTAATGAATTTCAGCCAATACAGCGTAATTTCGAATCTTTTGGGAGGTCCTGTAGATAAACTATCCAGTCGAATGGAACCGAAAGGGGAGGTGCACAACTAGATGTTAAAAAAATCCAAAATGTAAAGTTTAAACTTTTCTACGCCTAATGGTTTTTGAGATATGTGAGTTAGATGAATTTCGGCCCATAGAGCGCAATGTATTTCGAATCTTTTGGGCGGTCCTGAAGATAAACTATCCGGTCGATTGAGACCAAAAGGGGAAGTGTAGAACTAGATATTAGAAAAATCCTAAATATAAAATTTCAACATTTTACGACCAATAGTTTTTGAGATATGCGAGTTACATACATACGTACGTATGTACGTACAGACGGCATGGAAAAACTGGTCAAAATAGACTCGCCATTCGTCAAAATGAGTTGCAGACGCATTTATATGATGATGCATGCTAGCTTACGATGAGATGCATCGAAAAAATTCTTAAAATTATAATTATAGGTAGTGAAAATTGCTTTTTTCGTCGAAATTTGGACCCCGAAATTTTTCGGGATCACATTACTTCCTTATACTCCGTACAAGGAAGTAATATAGTCTACTGTTTCAAAGTATATCATTGACACACATTTTTAAAGAGCATTGTTATATCGCGTATTTCTGTATTTTTTCCAACAATTACGTCCCTTTGTTGAAATTCAATTTAAATAAAGGTTTAGTCCACTGTTTCAAAGTAGTATATTATGGACACACATTTTTAAGGAGCACTGTTATATCGCGTATTTCTGGATTATTCCCAACAATCACGTTCCTTTGTTGAAAATTATTTTGAATAAAGGTTTAGTGTTCTGTTTTAACGTATATTATTGAGACACATTCTTAAAGAGTATTGTTATATCGTGTATTTCTGGATTATTCCCAACAATTACTTTTCCTTTGTTGAAAGTTATTTTAAATAAAGGTTTAGTGCACTGTTTTAAAGTATATTATTCACACACATTTTTAAAGAGCATTGTTATATCATGCATTTTTGCCTTATTTTCAACAATTACGCCGGTTTGTTGAAAGTCGTTTTAAATAAAGGTTGAGTCCACTGTTTCAAACTATATTGTTGACACACATTTTTAAGGAGCATTGCTATACCGTGTATTTTTGCACTATTTCCAACAATTACATCCCTTTGTTGAAAGTCATTTTAAATAAAGGTTTAGTCCACTGTTTCAAAGTATATTATGGTCACACATTTTTAAGGAGCATTGTTTCATTGCGTATTTCAGGATTATTCCCAACAATTACGTTCCCTTGTTGAAAATTATTTTAAATAAAGGTTTAGTGCACTGTTTTAATATATATTATTGACACACATTCTTAAAGAGCATTGTTATAGCGTGTTTTTTGCCTTATTTTTAACAATTACGCCGGTTTGTTGAAAGTCGTTTTAAATAAATGTTGAGTCCACTGTTTCAAACTATATTGTTGACACACATTTTTAAGGAGCATTGCTATACCGTGTATTTTTAAACTATTTCCAACAATTACGTCCCTTTGTTGAAAGTCATTTTAAATAAAGGTTGAGTCCACTGTTTCAAACTATATTGTTGACACACATTTTTAAGGAGCATTGCTATACCGTGTATTTTTACACTATTTCCAACAATTACGTCCCTTTGTTGAAAGTCATTTTAAATAAAGGTTTAGTCCTCTGTTTCAAAGTATATTATGGTCACACATTTTTAAGGAGCATTGTTTCATTGCGTATTTCAGGATTATTCCCAACAATTACGTTCCCTTGTTGAAAATTATTTTAAATAAAGGTTTAGTGCACTGTTTTAACATATATTATTTACACACATTCTTAAAGAGCATTGTTATAGCGTGTTCTTTTGCCTTATTTTTAACAATTACACCGGTTTGTTGAAAGTCGTCTCTACTTATTATAAAAGAAGGTGTCTGTGTGTCTGTGTGTGTGTGTGTGTGTGTGTGTGTGTCGGCAGCGTTACGGACAAACGGCTACACCTAGAAGCACCAAATTTGGTACTCTGGAAGATGTAAATATGTAGTTGTGCACCTCGAAGCGATTTTTTCAAAATTCGACCTAGATTTTTTTAAATTTTATGTTTTATGCGATTTTTGGCATTTTTTCTCACCTAATTCGTAATGACGGCGGAAATTACGCTCGCAGCAAAACGGCATTTGTATCATCGGATAGAGGAGAAAATTTTCTTTTAAAAACAGTTTGTTTTGAATACGTAACATGATTTACCGATTTTTAGGAATTTTTTTTACTAACCACGTGTTTCGACAAATTTTTCGTAAAATAATTTTAAAACTGTCGCATCTTGAATTATATCCGTCATAACTTTTTGATATTTTGACAAATCCTGAAAACATTCTTTTCTCTCTCTTTTAAAACAAAAACGAAAAAATTATGTAAATTAGATGATTTTTTACGAATTTTAATGCAGCCCAATGTTTAGAATTTAATAGCATCAACGCGATCTTACGCCATTCATTACATTGCGATCACGAAGCGAGAATTTATGTTCGGTTGTTGCCACAGAAAGGATTAGAAAAAAGGGTTTTTCCAACCAATCGAGTTTTTAAATGGGATATCGGAATTTCAATTCTCAAGTGAGGATCTATGACGTCAAATGCTTTAAGATACGTAAAAATTACGCCATAATTTTAAAACGTTTATCCCTGTTCTTTTTTTTAACACAGGGAGGCGATATTTTGATTAAAACTTACTTTAGAAATAAACTGAAAAATTCTTGAATATTATTATTATTATTATAAGTGGCATTTTAATCCGTCCTTACTTAAAAATTGAAATATTTTAACGCGGCTGAAAATGTTCTTTATTTTAAAAGCTACAAAATTCATTTTAAAGCGGGATATATTAAAAATTTTCTATTTACTTTTTTATTTTTCGCATTTAATTATGTTGCAGGCATATATGTTTCCTAACATATGCATGTTGCGAGTATAGTTTAATTTTAACGTTGGATTACGTTTCTCCATAGTGTCCTATTCTAATTTTCAATGTCGTTGTAAATTTTAATATGATACCTTTTGAAAGCTATTGAGCAAAATATCCAAATTCCTCAACCAACCGGGGTATCTTTTACGGTAGTTAAACAGTGACGTCATAAATTTTAAAAAACGCCTGAAATTTGTAAACTCTGCAACTCTAACGCCCTGTCACAGTTATAGCGATTCTAAATCGTTCCTCGAGATTACAAAATTTGATGGGTACTTACGTATTATCCCAGCGGTCCGCCAAGACAAGCGAATTTTTGACAAGATAAATGCCGGGCACGTGAAATTATTAATGGTTTTGAATACGATTGGCGACAATTTAGCAACTCATTTGACTAAAAAATAGTTTGGAGAGAATGACCGCCGGGATAATACGCAAGGTTTTATGTTTTCAGTAGACAGAACTATGAAGGATTTATACGATATCTTTATATTGGATACATGGATATTTAAGTTGGCACTGCTTGAATATTTTTCACCACGGTGAGATTAAATGTTTGCGGTGCTAAATACGTCAATCTTAGAAAACTATGCATAAATTAAACATTTATGGAGAGCTTCCTTAATAGCAACTATTATGTAAATGAATAATGTTAATGGTAATGCGTAAATTGCAAAGAATCGCCATAGAGTAAAAAAGTCCCATTTGTGCGAAATAATGTAAGCTGTTTCGTTAAATTGAGCATTAAAGAGGGAGAAGCGAAGATAGATAGTATTAATATGCGTAATAGGTAGTATTATTAGATTTGTAAGGGTAATATGAATAAATCACAATATATTACGTTTATAAATGTTTCATGATATTAAAAGTGTGCTGTTTATCTTTTTTCAAGGGTTGTTTTACAACCAACTAAACGATAAGTAATTCTAATTTGCGTTGATATATCCCGCAGTAATTTCAACAGAGGAGATTACTTGACCTTTTTTTAAAGTGAAATTCTGTTTTGTCACATGCAGATATGATTTTAGTGAAATATTTGCTTCTTCCCGTATGAAGAGCGGGTACTCAGCTGTTTTAAAAAAAACAGTTGTCCATTTCATGTAGTGTCTGAGGTATTTAATGCTACAACTTGAACCTAAAAACAGTATGATGTAGAAATAACACATTTTGAAAGTCAGGAGTTTTCTGCAAACCGCCAAGCTTTTCACTTTTCTGATCGCGAATGACACTGACGTAGTTTTTTGAGTCATTATATTGCAATAATGCCAGGTTAGTACTCATGACGCTAACTTTACATCATAAGTCAAATAATTTTGCTTTTATTTTAGATTCACATCACTGGAATTAATTGGAATTACACATGTAAGGAAATTTTTCGTTTCCTACCGTGCGAAGAACGGGCACGCAGCTAGTTTTAAATAAAGGTTGAGCCCACTGTTTCAAACTATATTGTTGACATTAATTTTTAAGGAGCATTGCTATACCGTGTATTTTTACACTATTTCCAACAATTACGTCCCTTTGTTGAAAGTCCTTTTAAATAAAGGCTTAGTCCAATTGGTTCAAAGTATATTATTGACACACTTTCTTAAAGATCGTTGTTATACCGTTTATTTTTGCATTATTTGAACCAATTACGCCCCTTTGTTGAAAGTCATTTTAAATAAAAGTTTAGTGCACTGTTTCAAAGTATATTATTCACACACACTTTTAAAGAGCATTGTTATATCTTGTATTTCTGAGATATTTCCAACAATTACGTCCTTTTGTAGAAAGTCATTTTAATAAAGGTTTAGTCCACTGTTTCAAAGTGTATTATTGACACATATTCTTAAAGAGTACTGTTATACCGTGTATTTCTGGATTATTCCCGATAACTACGTTCCTTTGTTGAAAGTTATTTTAAATGTATAATTTATGCACGTTTAGTCTACTGTTTCAAAGTATATTATTGACATTGACACACATTTTTAAAGAGAATTGTTACATCGTGTATTTTTGTCTTATTTCCAACAATTACGCCCCTTTGTTGACTGTCATTTTAAATAAAAGCTTAGTCCACTGTTTCAAAGTACTATTTAATGACACACATTTTTAAAAACAATTGTTATAACGTGGGTTTTTGCGTTATTTCCAACAATTACGCCCCTTTGTTGAAAGTCATTTTAAATAAAAGTTTAGTCCACTGTTTCAAAGTATATTATTGACACACATTTTTAAGGAGCATTGTTATATCGTGTATTTTTGCCTTAGTTTCAACAATTACGCCCCTTTGTTGAAAGTCGTTTTAAATAAAGGTTGAGTCCATTGTTTCAAAGTATATTATTGACACACATTTTTAAGGAGCATTGTTATACCGTGTATTTTTATACTATTTCGAACATTTACGTCCCTTTCTTGAAAGTCATTTTAAATAAAGGTTTAGTCCACTGTTTCAAAGTATATTATTGACACATATTTTTAAAGAACATTGTTGTACCATAATTTTGCATTATTTTCAGCAATTACGTTTCTTTGTGGAAAGTCATTTTAAATAAAGGTTTACTCCACTGTTTCAAATTGTATTATTGACACACATTCTTAAAGGGCATTGTTATACCACGTATTTCTGGATTATTTCGAACAATTGCGTCCCTTTGTAGAAAGTCATTTTAAATTAAGGCTTAGGCACTGTTTCAAAGTATATTATTGACGCACATTTTTAAAGAGCAATGTTATACCGCGTATTTTTGCATTATTTCCATCAATTATGTTTCTTTGTTCAAAGTCATTTTAAATAAAGGTTTAGTCCACTGTTTCAAAGTATATTATTGACGCACATTCTTAAGGAGCATTGTTATACCGCGTATTTTTGCACTGTTTCTAACACTTATGTCCGTTTGTTGAAAGTCATTTTTGATAACGCTTCAGTGCACTGTGTCGAAGTATATTATTGTCAAATATTCTTAAAGAACATTGTTATACCGTACATTTTTTAATTGATTCTAATGGTTCCGCCCCTTTGTTGAAAGTCACCTATATATATAAAAGAGAAGAGTTTGTTTGTTTGTTTGTTCGCTATAGACGTCCAGACATTTCCACGGATCTGGACCAAATTTGGCACGCTGACAAAATAGGACAAGAGAAAGCTAATGCCGTAAAAATGAAATTAATCGGATTAATAGTTTTTGCGTTATTTTATGTTATGTAAGGTTTCTGGCCATTTTTCTCGCATTATACGTTATCGCGAGCTAAATTTCTGTCTGAATACTATATTTTTTATATCATCGGAAACTAAAGAGTTTTCTTTTTCAAATACAATTTGTTACAAAATCGTACTTACATTTGCCGATTTTTGGGAATTTTTTAAAGGAAATCCTGTTTCGAAGAAAATGTACGGCTTTTAAAAATATGCTATTTTTAAACTGTCGCATCGGAAAACCTAACGGGCAAAAATTTTCCATCTTTTTCCATCTGATTAAACATTTATTTCTCCCTCTTTTAAATTTTGAACCGTGCAGAAATGTTAATTAGATTTTTTTATATGATTTTTGTTTTCTGAAAACATCGCAAGTTAAAATTCCCTTCCGTGATTGAAGAAACAGCAAATTTCCCCCCTTTCGTCCTATGTCCTGTGTGAGGTGTGGTGTGTAAGTGGGGATGAAGCGTTGCCAATACAACTGACTTCTTTTTTTATATGGTTTACGTTCTCAAGGTCGTTCTAGCATTTAAAAGGAGAATCCGTGAGAAATAAACGTGCGGGATTTATTTGAAATTGTTGCATTAGGAAGTATGACTCCTGAAGAATTTGAAGATAGTATTTTACACGGATTATCAATTCCTCGAGAAGATAGTTACTAAATAATTAGAGCCTCATAAAATATTTATAAATAAATTAAACCCACTGCGAACATTACATGTAAACAAACCTGGATTTTTAATAAAATAATTATTAAAACCTGGATTTTTAATTCATCTATCATTATTTAAGTTCTTATCTACTGTATATATGCCCAATGATTTGCCTCCAGTGATTCTTACTGGATTTGAAATAAAAAATAATTAGTTTATGGTGCGCAGGTATTAGTGATAAATGACTATTAGAACACAACAGGTAGAAGGAGAGAAACCTAGCCACGTCCAATTCTCGGGAACCTCTGTACGCTGGCAAGTCCACTGTTCATTTCTTTCTTTTTTCTTTCTTTCTTTTTTTTTTTTCGTTGCTGCGGGAAGTCCCGTGTACCTTTTTTTTTATCATTGCAGCGGGAGGATTCACATTCCTTCCCTTTACAATCTCATACCGACGATTCGATTCTATTTGTTTTTAGTAGTTGCTTACGTATTAGCGATAAAAGACTGTTAGAACACAGACATGTAGAAGGGGAGAAGCCTAGCCATGTCCAATTCCCGGTAATCTCTGTAAGCTATCAGGTGCCGTGTTCTTTTTTTGTTGTTGTTGTCGCAGCGGGAAGTCCCATGTCCTTTTTTTTATCATTGTTGTGGTAGGATCACATTCAAGCCTAGCCAAGTCTAATTCTCAGTAACCTCTGTACGCTATCAGGTGCCTACTTCATTTATTTTTCGTTGCAGCGGGAAGTCCCATGTCCTTTTTTTATCATTGAAGGGTGAGGATTCGCATTCCTTCCCTTTACAATCTATATATAAGGTCAATGGGCATTTCCCTTCCATTGCACGGGCAACGCCGGGCCATGCTGCTAGTTTTTAATAAACTTATAGTCTATTGTTCCGAAGTATATTATAACCACATTTTTGAAAAGCATTATTATACAGTATTTTATAGCATTGATTTTAAAAATAAGGAATATCTTTATTGAAAGTCATTCTACTAATATGATAAATATAAAAGTTCGCATGTTTGTGCGTTTGGCTGTTTTTGACTCAATCACGCAAAGATCGCAGAACGGATTTGAGTAAAATTTGGAGTGAAAATAGCTTATGCCTTGGATTAATATGCATTTTACCTTTTATGCATATAGCATAAATAGTTCTGTGACAGGTACGCTCAAAATAATTCTAATACATTACGTTCTATGGACATCATAGTAAATACTATACAGGTTCTAAAACCGTCTTCCCTAATAGAAAGCTACACCATACCTGAGTTTTATAGGGTACATTTTGTGCATATTTCACAAATACTTCTTTTATAGGGAGACTCATAAGAATTGGATTACACTCTATAGCATCTCCGTAAATACTGAACCGATTCTCAAACATTTTTCATGGACCGAAAGCTACACTATTCCTGTGCATTATCAGCTACCTTTATCCATTATATCACATAGTTCTTTTGCAGCGACACTCATAAGAATTACATTACGCTCTGAAGGCACCTCTAAATTAGAGATGGGAAAAGAATGAACATCTTTTTCTTTTGAACCTGTTCTCAAGAAAGAACGGGAACACCCTGTTCAGTGATCACGGCAAAAAACATGTTCTCAGTTCATTAAGGTCCGACACTTCAAAATTTTATGGCAGGCAAGATCGTTGTAAAAATAAATTTTGGAAAATGACTTAAAGGTGAAATTTCTCATTAAAAGGCGTGATTAATATTTTTTTGCTAAGAAAAATTTAAATTCTGGGGGATCAGATCCCTCCCCCCCTCCTACCCCCTCTCCTGTTCACACCTTGGCTACGTATCTGATGGTGGAAGTTCACAATTTTAGCATTATCAAATTCTAAGTAATTGCAGAATCTTAGCTATTTTGAGAAATAATGATAACGATGATGATTATCTGGGGGGGGGGATAGAACTTTTAGCCCAACCTACCATAATTTTAGAGTGGACCCGGGCTAAGAATAAGAAACTTTCTTATATGTTCGATACGAAATGCACTCACAGGAAAACAATTCGTCAATTTTTATTATTCCAGCCAAACTACTCAATTTCAATCAAAGTAAAAAATTTAATAATACAGAAAATGATAGTCTGAAACACAAATAAATCGAAAAAAAGTATTTTATCAACGTCAAACAATAATATAAGCATTACAGTATCTCCATATAAAACGCGCCTTCCCTTCATACGCTCTCAGCCATCTCCTTTTGACAGAAAAAGAACCTGTTCCGAGGAGACCTCTCCTATTGGCTGAAAAAGAACCAGTTCTTTGATCACGGCTGGAGAGCTGGAACACCTAGTTCAGCGTTCTTTCGCGGAACGGAGAAAGAACGGAGAGCTAGGTGTTTTTTCGAATAACGGAGAGAGCTGGTGTTCTTTTGGGAACGGAGTAAACGAAGTGTTCTCTGGTCAACGGGGTGAAAGGTGTTCTTTTGCTTTACTTCCGTTCTGAGCTGAATACAGGGTCTAAGTTGTAGACTTGGAGTCAGAAGTAAGGCCGTACTTAGAAAGGGGGGGTTCTTATGGGCTTGGACGTCTCTCCCTAGACGTTATTACATTATATGTATATGGTGTATTTATACAGAGACGTAGCCAGAATTTTTTTTGGGGGGTGGGGGGGATGGTGAGGGGTATGAATTGCAGTGATGTATAAATGAACGAAATGTTTTCGGAATAGTTAAAAAAAATTAAAAATCTTGCTACATAAGTTGAAAATTGGGTGTGGGGGATATATCCTGAAATTTTTGTCTGGGTATGGCCCAGGTCTGAAGCCATTTAAGCTGGATTTTCGGAGCCATGTAATTTTATATGCCAAAGTCGTATTCATTTTCTTAAATCGGAGTCGGAGCAATACTGAGCCTGATACTTACAGCTTTTTAAACGGAATGTCTTTAATTTTTAAGCTGGAGCACGTACTTTTAAAGCTGAAACTGTACATTTTTTTTTTCTTTTTTAAGCTCTAAGAGCGTATCGACTATTTTGTGGGCTCCCCATTGGAAATGGGCAGGTCCACGCCCTGTATTTTTAACCTGAAGGCAACACAAGGTTTTTTTTTTAAACTTGAGATGGACTTATTTAATATTTTGAATTAGAGCTAAAACTGTTTGTCGTTGGTACAAAAGCCATATCTTTTAAGCTGGAGCCCGGTACATATATTTTTATTTGTAGTTGTAGCCAAAGAAGGATTTTTTTTTTTTAAACCCGAGCCAGATCCATAACCTCTTGGAGCTAGACCTGGAACAATATATATTTTTTAAGAGGCGGAGCAAACGGTGAAAAAGGCTGAATTTTTCAGCAAACGACTTCATCATTATTATTTTGTTAACAACATTTTAAATTGGGGGGGGGGCAGACTTTCTGATTCACCCCCTTGGGTACGGTCTTGCATGAGTGCTTAGATAGGGGACAAGGGGTCAGGGCCGTATCCAGAAAAAAATTATCCAGACAAAAATTTCGGAGGGGGACCAAACGAAAGAAAAAGGCTGAATTTTTCACAAAGACTTCAACTTTATTATTTTGTTAACAAAATTTTAAATTTCGGGGGAGGGGGGGACCAGATCCCCTGTGTACGGCCTTGAAGAGGGTGCTCTCTCTCCAGCGTTCGTTATAGTATTTTGAGTTTTTTTATCATTATTATTTTTGTATTAAAATGTTTGAAAGTCCGAAAAAAACTTCTACACCCCCCCCTCCCATTCCTCCAAGATTTACGACTATAGGGTCAAAGCTTGCGTTACTTAGGTGCATTGTGATAATGTGGATATTATGTGCCCGAGGTAACATACTTCCCGACGACCCCCTGGCACAGTATCCAGGGTCAAAGTCTTGCGTTACTTTCGCTTTATCATGAAATTTATGGTGTGGACTGGGAATAAGGCTAGGAAAGGAGGGTGTGGAGGATTTCATTGCAGATTTTCAGCTTCAGCGGTCACTTCCCTTGTGCGTCGGCTCTTTTACTGCAGTAGTTCTGAAGAAGAAAAAACTAAAACAAAAGGGTATGCAGTCACGTGGCATATTGTATCAGACCGTTCAAGGATTAGTTGAAATAGATCATTCCTTTGAGCTGTTACAGGTACAACTCTTAGTTATGCTTATGTTTGGATAGTTTTTCCTCATGGATAGAAAAAAAATCTTTTGTTTGGACGGATTTTAAATTTATTGATTCCGCTGCTTCCAAAGCTTTGTGCAATATAGTCTAATCAAAATAAACAGTTATGAATATTATGTCATTTTAGGAGCTGTCAGACTCAAATATTGTTTACTCATGTAAGCAATATTGTATCACTCAGGTAAATAATCAAAAATTAGGCCTTGCCTAAATAATTCTCTCTAGAATTGAAGTTTATCCATTTCTTTTTACATACATGCTATGAGTAAGGATAACAAAAGTTAATGAAAAGCACAGAAAATTTTTTGATTTTAGAATATGTGCATATTTAACACTATATTATAGAACGTTAATATAATTAAAATATTTTTACCAAAAATTACTGTTAATATACTTTTTTAAAGAAAGCCAGTATGTTGGTTGCAAAATTTTTTTAAACATTTTGCAATTGTATTAAAGCATAATACATGTTAAAAAGGACGTATATTTTCATTTTTAAATTGAATAAAATAGTCATAATAAAGCTACGATAAATCAAAGAACCTGTTCTCAAAAGAACAGGAAAAAGAACTGTTCTTTAAAAAAGAACGGGAACAGTGAACAACTGTTCTTTGAAAATAACGCTTTTCCCCATCTCTACTCTAAATACTAAACGCTTTATATATATATATATATATACAATATATGTATTGTTAAGAATTTTCGGTTTGTTCTGGCTCCCACATATAAAATTATTCTAAAATTCGTAATTCGTACCCTACGTGTCAAATAATTAAATTTTGCATTTTGTTGTAGCAAAATCGGTTAACTAGAACGCTACGTACGGAAGTTTCGGTTTGCCCATTGGTTAACACAGGGTTTTCTAGAAATCACGAGAAATATTGATGCTAGAGTTTCGGTGATTTCACTTATTGGAACTTATTTTTGACGCCAAATTTGGCGATATTTCGCCAAAAACTCGCCAAGCTTGGCGACATTTCGGTCATTTGGTGCGCTTTTACTAATGGGGCCTATAATGCTTGTTTTCCTGCATTAATATTGCGCTATAGCTTAGTATTACTCATTTCCATTTCCATGACATAATCAAAATTCGAGCTTTATGGGGGTTCTTCGAGAAATAACTCCTACAAGAATTTTCGTTTAGCTTCTGCGACACCTATAAATGGAGGCAGGACAGACCACCAGAGATAGTTTCGAACGCTAATTGAGTTCGATGCATTACTCTGTAAATCGTGCTATTGGAAGCAATATTGTACTTGTTTTTAGAAGCTTGTTTTCGAGTACAGAGTGTAAATTCTTCATTGCTGAGTCCTGAGGGACTGTTTATGATTTCCTTTGTAAGTTTCCATTGAATTTTTGCCAGTGGAAGTGTTTTTTTTTTGTAAGAAATACAGCATCTGTGAAAGCTTCTGTACTGAGCAGATTATTATAAGCAAGGTACCGGCCGTTAGTGTCTGTGAATTTTGTACAGCTGTTTGTTCGACGAAGTTTTAGAAGATATAAAATTTGTGTTCCATCCTGACAAATGGACTTTTTACTAGAACTTTCTACGTACACTGGACTTTAGAACGATGAACCCAAGAATCGAATCCCGACGAAGCCAATATCTCTGTAACTACTGAACCGAATCAAAAACTTTTTCAATAATAGAAAGCTTCTATTCCTATGGATTATAGTTTTACGAATTTTTGGGTCAACCGGCTGTTCTGGGGGTAAACTGGCTTAAAATTCGTATTCTACTCGCCAAACAATTCAATTTTGTATATTGCTGCAAAATCGGTTACCTAGAACGGGAGATATGGAGTTTTGGGTTTCCCCATTGGTTAACATAGGGTTTTCTAAAATCTCGGGAAATATTGATGTTAGAGCTTAGCTGACGTCACTCTTGGGCAGTGGCGGCTCGTGATCAAAAAAATAGGTGAAGAGCTTGATACCAAAATATTATGAAAAACACCTGATGCAGCCATTAATATGGGCGTCGGCAGAATATTTCCAGGGGGGCAGGACTACTCAAGGGGGGCAAAGACTACTTTAACGTATAGTTACCATGTTGAAAAGAGCAAAAAAGCAAGGGAAAACACTGCATACAAAAATCCAGGGAGGGCCATAGCCCCCCTTGCCCTATGGTGACGGTGCCCATGTCCATTAAGCATGGTAATTAGGCGGTGGCACAGGCCTTTCTGCGGAAAGAAATTTTTAATCTTTCAGCGATGCATTAATTCCCTAATGCCTCCACTGGTCGACCCAGGGCCCTTTTAACCTTTGAAGGGCCCTAATATATTATTCATTATCTTCGCAATTACTTTACTTAATTGTAATGAGATTTTACAGTATTTTTGAAATTACTGTAAAAAGTAAACTAAAAAACATTTTCTTATTGCTGAGTCCTGAGGGACTGTTTATGATTTCCTTTGTAAGTTTCCATTGAATTTTTGCCAGTGGAAGTGTTTTTTTTTTGTAAGAAATACAGCATCTGTGAAAGCTTCTGTACTGAGCAGATTATTATAAGCAAGGTACCGGCCGTTAGTGTCTGTGAATTTTGTACAGCTGTTTGTTCGACGAAGTTTTAGAAGATATAAAATTTGTGTTCCATCCTGACAAATGGACTTTTTACTAGAACTTTCTACGTACACTGGACTTTAGAACGATGAACCCAAGAATCGAATCCCGACGAAGCCAATATCTCTGTAACTACTGAACCGAATCAAAAACTTTTTCAATAATAGAAAGCTTCTATTCCTATGGATTATAGTTTTACGAATTTTTGGGTCAACCGGCTGTTCTGGGGGTAAACTGGCTTAAAATTCGTATTCTACTCGCCAAACAATTCAATTTTGTATATTGCTGCATCAAAATCGGTTACCTAGAACGGGAGATATGGAGTTTTGGGTTTCCCCATTGGTTAACATAGGGTTTTCTAAAATCTCGGGAAATATTGATGTTAGAGCTTAGCTGACGTCACTCTTGGGGACTTATTTTTTGTGCCAAATTCTGCGATATTTCACCAAAAAGTCGCCAGGCCTGGCGATATTTCAGATATTTGGCGCGATTTTTCCAATGGGGCCTATAAATTTCGTTTTCCTGCATTTATATTGCGTAATAGTCTAATGATTCAACTGTATTCCTATAATGTAATCAAAATTCGCTCTTTAAGGGGATCCTTCGAAAAAATTCTAATAGCTTCTGCGTCCCCTATAAATACGGCAGCGTGCTGCCCCGGTTGAGTCAGCCTGTTTTTGACTGCTATGAGAAATAGACGTCCGTACTGTTGAGAGAATAAGACATTGTGTTAGCGCTTATAGAGGCAGCAATTTACATGTTTCTAAAAGTGCGTTTTTAAGTGCTGTGTAAATTCCTCATTGCTTAGACTTGAGGAACTGTTTGAGAAATCCCTCGTAAGATTCCACTGAATATTTTGCTTGTGGAAGTATTTTATTTTGGGTGTGATTTACAACATCTGTGAAAGCTTCGGTACTGAGCGGACTGTTATAAGCAAGCTACTGGCCATTAGTGCCTGTGAATTTCGTACAGCTAGAAGCAATAAAGTTTGTGTTGCATCCTAACAAGCGGACTCTTTACTAGAACTTTCTACTCCTACTGGACTTTAGAATGACGGACCCAGAAATTAAACAGAGTTTTCTGCAATTGGCTACCTTTCATGAATTTCTTAAAAATAAAATAAAATAAAAGTTTAAATAGTTCTTTTACTCGGACACTCAAATTAATTCTAATACATTAGGCTGTATGGGTATTTCTTTGACGGCTGCACTGATTCTAAATTTTTTTTTTTTACTGATAGAAAGCTACACTATTCCTGAGTATTATATGGGCTACCTGTCATGCATATATCACAAATAGGTCTTTTACAGGGATACTCATTCGATTTACATTACGATCTCTGGAACTATTGAACCGATTCTAAAACTTTTCTCGCGGACGGAAAGCTGCGCTATTCCTGAGTATTGTAGCCTACCTTTCTTGTATATGGCATATATAGTTCTTTTACAGGGACACTCATAAAAATTACGGTACGCTCTATGTGTACCTCTGTAACTATTACTAAGCCGATGACTATTACTAAGCTCTATGAGTGAAAGTTTTTTCACTCATAGAAAATTACGTTATTCCTGGGTATTAAAGGCTACCTTTAATGCATATAGCATAAATAGTCCTTTTACATGGACAATCAAAATAATTCTAATACATTATGCGCTAAGGACATCTCTATGACTACTAAACCAATTCTAAAGATGTTTTCACTAACAGAAAGCTTCACTATTCCTGAGTATTATGGACTATTTTTTATTTCTCTCTATTCTAAAAAAAAGTAACGGCCGCTGCCGCCGCTGTCAGAAGCTTGCTCTGATATCTCCTTCGAAACCGTGGGGATTTGAGTTTTGATGAAGGTGTCCACGAATTCGGAAAATTCCGGGGAAGCCGATAAGATGACTTAAATTTCGAAATTCGAATTATTTTATAAGATATTAATAAAAATCTGAAAAAATAAGCATAATGGTTGTCAGGCTAGGCAATTTTCGCCAGCCTAAAATCATTCATGCATTTGCAACAAAGCGATTCCAAGTATGTAGAATCGCGTGAAATTGACAAACATGAAGTGAAGTAGAATGACACCAATTTTACGCCAAATTTAAAAGTTTGTAACATAAATAAGTCAAAGTTGACAATTTTCAAATAGTAAGTCTCCTTAAATAACAGGAGTTTAGAATTAGCCATTATTCGTTTTTCCAAAGCAGAATAACTAATTTTAGCTGATTTAAAAAGGGTCATTTTGGCACCAGGTACCAGGTACGATCTGGCAAAAGACTATCTCTCCAAGCAGGGTAACTCTAAACCGCGGTTTTCAAAATGTTAGCACCCAGTATCTTGAAAATGAAAAATAATTAAAATGAAAATTATAGTAAAGCCGGTTAGGTTCAGCTTATTTACTAACAGTATAAATATTTGGCGGCGTTAACCATGCCATTATAGCTGTTATAGTACAGCTTGGATATTTGTCAGCGCGGCAAGATCATATATTTCGTGCTGCTAAATACGCCAATTAGTAAAGAATTATGCATATGAATATATGGATAACGATTTACACGGCAACCTTACATGAGCAGTAATTATTAGTTATTAGTTTGTGTAAATCACCAAATAATGAAAAAATGTAATTGGTGGCAAGCTATTCTAGCTGTTCCGTAGTTTTTATCAAGGAAAGCATATAAAGTACTGTTTTCTTCGAACTAATTATTAACTATACATAAACGTAAGTCGCCAAATTATGAAAAATCGCCCTGGGTAGCAAGTACGCAAGGTTTTCCGTAGGTTTTACATAATTAAAAATAGTGAGAAGTTTAAATTTTTGTTCCAAAGAATATGCATAACCGAGCAATGTGTAGCTTAGTAACATTCTCTCTGATCCAATCTTATGTTTTTTTTCTTTTGAAATTATGCCTTTTTTTTACTAATACGCCTTATTAGGGGCCGAAGGGACCATACGAAAAGCGAGCGTAGCGAGTGCAGGGGCCTTGGCCCCTAGTATATAACAAAAATAGTTATTTTACACGGACACTCATAGAATTGCGTTACGCTCTACGATTATCTCTGTAACTGCTAAGCCGATTCTAAAGCTCTTTTCAGCGATAAAAAGCTACACTATTCCTAAGTATTATAGGCTACCTTTCATTTATATAACATAAATACACTCTTTTACAGTGAAACTGAAAAGAATCCTAATACATAACGCAGTATGGGCATCTCTGTAACTATTGAACCGATTCTAAAACTATTTTCACGAACATAAAGTTGCTCCATTCCTGAGTGTTATAAGCTACCTTTATGCATATATCACCACTGCTACTTTACGGACACTCATAAAATTACATTACGCTCTAAGGGCATTTCATCTAAGGGAACTACTAAGCCGTTTACATATATATATATATTTAAATTTTTATTTAAATTTCAGGTTCCCTTGAAAAAAAAAAAAAAAAAAGAACACGAAAAATGTTGAAATCAGTTTTTACACATTTTAGGAGGCGGAAAACAGTCTTGAGTACTAAAAGTGTCAAACAATCATGTGGTAAATTTTACGTTGCCCCGCCCCCCCTTCCAATACTGGAAAAGACCACGCTAGAAAAGACCAGTTCAGGCACTCCCCGTACAGATGGGCATTGTACAACTGCATAAGGGTAATAGAGAGCTTCCGAACTGAGAAAAAGGTGTTGTAACGTCGAAAATCTTCCGATGCTAAAAGAAAGAAAAAGAAAAAAAAGGGGAAAGGAATTTAAATTGAAGCTAGAGAAATAAGAGTTGAATGCATCGGGTTAAAAGCATAGATTGATCGAGTTGAATGCATCGATTATAAAACACTTTCCATCAAAATACTGTTTAAAAGGCATATGATTTAAGTTTCCCAAGGTTGGGTATATGCTAGCGCAGACAGGCAAGCAAAAGACAGCGCGATGCTTCCTTGCGCTGCCCTAACTCAAATGGCAATATACATTAGCGTGTCAGAGTGCGAAACATTAGAGAGACTTATTTCTATTTGCAAACTGGAATTCATTTGATCTCTCAGAAAAAACCAGCGCCAGCCCTGCCAGCGAACATCTAACTCTCTTTGTATTTCCCAGACACAGAGAAATATCTCAACAAATCTGATGAACACATGACTTCCTTGCACGTCTACTAAATCAAAAATATTTTCGGCGCACTTCATCTAAACTTATTTTGTTTGGAAGAGATGAAATACTGCAGTAATACTAAGGTTTATCGATTTTTAGCCAAATACTTCCGATATCGCCATGCTGGGTTCAATTTGAAAGATTTACTTCTGTCTGACACTGAATTTGGCGATATTTCGCCAAAAGCCGACAAGTTTGAGATAGTTTGATTTGGGGATGTGAGATTTTGGGGATAGCCAAAGTAGTCACTGACCACAGACTTTCAACGAATTGAATGCATCCATACACCTTAACGTAAGTCATTTGGCTGACCCTGTAAATAAATTATCCAGCCGACTGGAAATATATATATATATATATATATATATATGCACAGTTGGATGTTACAACAGTTCTAAATACAATATTTCAACATTATACGGTTAAAAGTTTTGGAGTTATGCGAAATTCGAAATTATTTTCCGCGCAAAATTTGGCGATATTTTGGGCATTTACCAAACAATGACGGACTATCGCCAAATGGAACTGCGGTGTTATTATTGTAAGGTCATCAGTTGCCTCGTTCGTCCTAGTCGCGCTTGTGTTTACCCACCAAAACATGATACAATGACAGTGAAAGTTCTGAGGGAGGGGATGGCTAAGATGGAGAGGGGCCTAAATTCTGTTGACAGGGCGGAGAAAATTCTCACAAAGGCACGTCTAGAAGTGGCCCTGTCAACAGAATTTGTGCCGTTTGAGAAGTCCAAAAATTTTCTCACTTCCTCCTTTGCCGATTGCACTTTCCCGGATCGCCGGGAACGCTAATTATAGAGATATACTAGACTAGCCGCCAAGGCGGCCAGCTTCACCGCCCCGTGCCTTACTGATCTTTATACTCAGTGCAGCGTCCGTCAAATTATTGGACTCATTTTAATGAAAATCATGTTTCTTTGTTTTAACAGTATTTGTGATTAAATTTATTTAGGTTATAGAATTGCTACAAATTTGTGGTGTCATCATAAAAGCCAATGGTAATCATGGTGGATATGTCAAGGACTAATATTGCAAAATGTAAGAAAGACATAATTGGAGTTTGTTAGCGATTATTCGTTTTTACAAAACAGAATAACTAATTGTAACTGATTTTAAAAGCGCCATCTTGGCATTAGGTACGATCTGACAAAATTGTATCTTTCCAAGCAGGGTGAATCTAAACTGCGAATTCAAAAATATTAGAACCCAATATCTTGAAAATGAAAAATAATTAAAATGCAGATTATTTTAAAGCCGGTTCGGTCCAGCTCGAATATTCGCTACCAGTAGAAATATTGGGTGGCGTTAACTGTGACATTATAGTTGTTATAGGATATTTGCTTTGGATATTTGCCAGCGCGGCGAGATGATAAAATTCGTGGTGCTAAATACGCCAATCTGCAAAGAATTATGTAATATATGGATAACGGTTTTCTGGGAACCTTAAATGAGCAGTAATTATAGGTTGTGAGCATGTGTCAATCTCCGAGTAATGAAAAATCGCCATTAGTGGCAAGCTATCCTAGTTGTTCCGTAGTTTTTATCAAAGAAAACATACGAAGTATTGTTTTCTTAGAGCTAATTATTAACTATACATATACGCAAGTCCCCAAATTATGAAAATTCGCCAATAATTGGCTAATACGCAAGGTGTTCCATGAGTTTCACATAATTAAAAATAGTGCGAAGTTTAAATTTGTATGTTCCAAGCAACATGCGAGAACCAAGGAATGTGTAACATTCAATCTGATCCAACCTCTGGGTTTTGTTTGTTGAAATTATGCCTTATTTACGAATAAGCCTTATTAGGAGCCCGAATGCCTCATGCAAAAAGCGAGCGTAGCGAGTATAAAACTGGGGGCCTTGGCCCCTAGTTTTATAAAAATGTACCTAGTGCCTGTTAATTGCTCTAGGGGGCTTATGTTTTTCCAGGGGGCTGAGGCATTAATAGCGTCCCCAGCTGCTACGGCCCTGTTTTAGTTGAGATCATGGTTGAGATATGGGCTTGGCCGCGGCTGTTTGTTGGTAATCTGAGAGCCACTGGCAAATATCCCGATGTCTTCGTGGCTGTGGCTGTCGATATAAATTAATCAACACTCCTGGTTTAGAATATATTTTATTAAAATTATATAAAGATATATCCAGGGGCGGTTAAGTGCTCCGGGCGCTGAACGAGAAGGGAACAGAAAAGGAAATTGCAAATGAGACCTGTGGAGGCGATGATTTTTTAAGTTTACTTTTGCTCGATTAACCGAGCAAAAGTAAAAATCTAGCTTTTGTGCCCGCCAGCACTAATGTCATCATGGCTAAACAGGAGAACAGAAGACCAAAATAAAGCCCTTACAGGCAGTGAGGTAAACAGGGAGACAAAAACAAGCAGTCAAGTATATGAAGTTGACGTAAAACCTGAAGAAAATGCTGAAGACTTTTACATTGATTTGTAAAAAATATAATGATTGTGGCTATCCATTCCTTATGAAGATCGATTTTTTATAACTTTGTGATAATGATCGCTTAGTTGAACATTGGGAGGGGCGCAGAACACATGTTTTGGCCCTGGCGACAGATCCCGTAGCTACGTGCCGGGATATATATCAATTGCCTTTTATTAAATTTAGATTCTGAGACAAATCCTTTGTTTGAAAATGAAACTTGTGATGCCATATAGAATTTTGAAGGCAGCTAATGGAAAATTTTAATTTTGAGAGGATATTTAGTTTCTATGTTATGCTATGTGTGTGTGTTTACATGCTTATATATTGGAACTCTAACTAAGTCCCCCCACCGACCTCTTCAGAATAAACAACAACAACAACAACAAAAAAAAAACTTGAGTATTGTATTTCTTCTACAACACATGGAAAACTTTTCTGCCTGCGTGTGTTTATGGGTATGTGTGGGAGGAAGGGGGCATTTTCGTAGCTCGCGGCATTGTCCAAAAAAAAAGAAAAAAATAGAAAAAGAAAAGAAATAAACCAGAGAAAGAATAGGATAGTGCAAATGTGCAAAATTCTATGCAATGTAGTAATTACCACTGCTCACATCAACATGAAATTGCCAAAAAAAAAAAAAAAAAGATTAAAAAAAACAAACAAGCACAGATTCTTATGAACTTTCAAACGTGGAAAGATTAAATTCCTTAGGGTGGTAAGATTATCTTTTTTGGATGCTGTATGCAGTGATCGTCCCCATTTTAATGTGTGTTTTATGACAGCCGAAAAATATAATTTATTTTCAATCCACATCACCCTCAGAAAGTTCTATGTGTACACGAGAAGGGGGTGTTATGAAATTTAAATACTGAATGGAATTACAATTAACCTGTTTTAAAACATTGTAAAGGTTCAAAAATTCCCTTCAGCTCCCAGATTATTTTCCAGATTAGGCCTTCGAATGGCCACTGTGCCCTGCATCGTGCTTGCATGTGCAGTGGAGCACTTTTGTTCATAGAAATAGGTAAGATCTAGTTTTTGCACTAAACCTATTGCTTGCATTCAGATCAGAATGACTTGAAATCTGATGGCTTCGAAAGCGTTGACTGGCCCTACCATGGCCGAGTGGATAAAGTTCTGAGCATGATAAACAGCTGAAGTGAAGGTCCCGCGTTTGGGCCTACCGCGAAGCTATCGATCTAAGGGTCTGGGGTTTTCGTCGGTTTTCTCCAAATGTAACGTGAATACGCGTTAGAACCACTTAAAAAATCCTCCAGCTAAGGCACCCCCTACCGTAAGAAGATGCCCCTCGTGTATGCCATAACACTAAACCAACAAATCGAAAGCATTGACTTATGAATGGGAATTTACATAGGCCATGATATAAAGAAATTCCACTTCAGTTTTGTCAGGGTGGTTGCGAATTTCAATATAGCACCTTGAAAAAATCAGAAATGAAAAACAATTTGTGTAATTGTATTTTTTGCTGTTGGAAGAATGGATTCCAGCATTAGTTTATTACATTTCTTTGGAGGTTTACGTTTCTTTGTGAGCTCAGGTAATTGTGTCATTACGTAAACTAGTTAGAAAAAAAAAAGAACTTTTAAATCTACCACAATAATATTTCATTCAAAACCCAGATTAATGAAATAAAATACCCAGAAAAAAAAAACACAGTAAAATGCCATTGCCTCTAGATTCACTTTTAAAATTATTTTAAACCAACTATCAAAAATTTGAATTAAAAGAAAATCATACAGTACAAATTCATTCAATGAAAGTCACTAAATTTCATTTTAGTGAATTTTCCAGAGTTATGTGGATTTGACCTTTCGCCCTTTAAAATTCACTATATGAGCCATTTTCTCTGAAATCATATCAAGTCATTTTATTTTATATGGAGATATTACGGTAGGGGGCACAACATTTTTTAAGAGTAAAAATATCGAAGTTTTTTTAGATTTTGAAAGTTGTTTCAATACCAATGGTTTTCTAAACAAAGTTAAAGGAACATCATGCTCCATCTTCTCAAGAGCTAAATCCGCCACTGATCATATCGAGATTCTACGGTATGTCAGATAGGCATTTACCTGAGTGCACAGCGTCAGCAAGGAAGTGACACTCAGTGCCACTCTTGCGGGCACCGCATCGACACTCAGCCAGAAACTGACCCAGCTCATTGTGACGATCATCGTCGAAGGGGCGTATGTGTTGACTATACTTCCGGTCAGTCGACGAACCAACGAGAAAATGGCAATCAGGCTTGTGTAATTACCTGGAAAGTAAAAGATAAAGCAAATTTTATGGAAGTGTGAAACAAACATGCACAAACGTTGTATATAAGGGAAGGACAGGCACATTAAAAAAATTTTCTTTGGAAAAGTGACATATTTTTTATTTTACTATATTTATTGTATTTCATTTGTTTATTGTATTAAGTTGAACCTAGACATGGGATATTTTTGTATGCGGAGGATGCCTCGGGTGGGAGCTTTTTCATGGGTAACGCTTTAATGGGCCATTTTAACGCGTTTATTGTATTTTAAATGTTAGGTGTGATAAAAGATAATGTGTGTTTCCTTATGACATGAGCCAGAAAATTAATTTTCAAAGAAATTTAATGTGTTGTAAACACTAAAAAATGTACAAAAGTTTAGGTATGTGGTAGGGGTACCTTTGAACAAATATAAAAAATATGAAAATGTAAATAGCTTTCAATAAAAACTACAAACATCTAAGAAATATAACGAGATAAGATTGAATTAAACTACGGCATTTTCTAAAATTCTATACTTTAATGAAATTGATATCCATCTAAATCAGTAATCGCCGGCCTTACGACATGAGGTTTCTGAACTACAGTACCGTTTTTAAATGCTTTTGGGAGCTCCAACTTAAAAAAATACCAATTTTAAAAATCTTACGTTTTTTTTTATTTACAAAATTTTATTTAAACTTACATTTCTAGTAAATATTAAATCAATTTTAATTAAACTGTATGTAGCGTGATTAACTCGATCTACCGCAAATGTCTCCGTGAGTTAGTAGCGACGTCTTGGCGATCATTAATCTAGATAATGTTGCTCAACTTTCGAAATATTTTATAAACGAAACAATGTATGTAAAAATTAGAAATTTCTTGTACTAATCATAATGGCATTGCTGTATATAATAAAAACATTTTGTTTAGTATAAAATGAAACTAAAAAAAATTGTTTTATCAGACCTTATATTTAAAAGAATAACGCTGTAAAGGCGTGTAGTATATTTGAAAAAACTTTATAAGGTATAAATCTAATTTTTTTTTTTCTTAGATAAATTTTAGATATTCAACAAAATAAACTAGAAGTATGAAGTTGAGTTGCATAACCTGGGCACTTAACTTGAGAGAAAAAAACAAAAAAACAAAAAAAGTTGTTTCTTCTTTAGCAGATTCTATTAAAAAAATTTTTTTAATTGCGAACTGAAATAGAATGGAATAGTTCAAATATTCTAAATTATTCGAGCATTCATTTTTTTTTTATCACGAATGATTATTAGAATACCAAAAAGAGAAAGAAAAGGAAACAAACTAACCATCTTTAGTTTAATGATGAAGTATGCATATCAAAACCAAATATTATTTTTTTAATTTTAAAATATTTATATACTATCAATAAAAAAATAATTGTTTAGTATAATAATTACTTAAAATAGAGCTTGTAAAAATTTTCTCAAATTCATAGTTGCGTCAGAAGTTCAACGATATGTGTTTGAGGAATAAAAAACAAATAAAATAAAATAAAATAAATAAATAAATAAAGTTATTTATTGTTTCTATAAACACGTTAGCTTAATAGTAAAAGTTAGACCTGAAAATTATTTTTTAAGTCGTGGACCATTTAAAATATTTTATGCGTTTTATTAATTCATTCGAATGAATTTTAAAGAGTTCCACGAAAAAAAAACCCTTCATACTTTTTATACATCTTTTGATAGCCCTCTTCCCAAGTTCAACATAATTTTACAGTACGCTATATTTCACACAAGTAATGCATAATTTGCACGAATTCCTCCAGGCTATCCCCTTTTCAGTCTCATGCCAGTCCAACCAAATACTAAGTAAGGACATCATCTGTTTTTCGCCTCGCATACAGAGCCCGACTAAGCCAACCAGAGACCGGGGCGAACGTCTTTCTTGGGGGGGGGGGCCCTTTCATACTGATATAAGCAATTGTATCCACACATACATTGAGTGATTTGGGGGCCCTTTTTATTGTGGGGCCCGGGGCAGCTTCCCCCGTCTTCCCTTGCCTTAGTCAGGCTCTGATCGCATACATACCTGATGTAAAATCGTCAGTAACGGAGTCTGTGGTCGGTTTTTCCAGGTAGAACTGTAGGGGCTCTGAACCTCTTACGATGTTAATGGACGGGAAAAGGTTCTTGTAGGGGCTTCCACGTTCTCCTGTCCACTTCAGGTGAGCTACATTATCGGAGGATGACACTGTGGAAAAATAAAAGAAAACAGAGAAATATTAACCCTTTGAGGCGCAAGCCTTTCCCAATGCTGAAAAAAGGGCAGCCGTTGCCATCGCTCGACTTAACTACAAGCAACCCCATCTTGCTGGTAGTTAAGTCGAGCGATGGCAACGGCTGCCCTTTTTTCAGCATTGGGCAATCTATCTAGCTGTTCTCGCATTCTTACATTTTTCAGAAGATGTCAGTGCTGTTAAAAATAACCGTGACAATTTTTTGACGGGAAATGACGTGCTAAAAAGTAAAGGATTCTCGTGGATCTATGTCCCCCGCAACTATTTTCATAAAAATCAAATCTATTCTTCGTGACTAGCAACAGTCAAAACGTCAGAGTTTGGTGTTTCCAGAGCGGGAACACTGCGCGTTAAAGGGTTAACATTGTAGAGACTTTGGCTGGTACGAATTTCATGCCAGCATTTTAAAGCTTGGCTGCGAGCCGATGGTTAGCATTTCCAGAAATTTTCTTATTCGTATCAGTCACAAATGACGCACGCTGAAGCAGATTCAGAAATGTTTCTGGGGAGGGGGAGGGGTTATGTGTGTTAACGTGTTTTGTCAAGCTTACACGAGGGACATCTGCCTACGGGGGGAGGGTGCCTTGGCCGGAGGACTTTTTAAGGGGTTCTAACGCACCACGTGACATCCGGGGAAAACTGACCAAAACTCCAGCCTGCTAGATAGACAGCCACGCTGTACGTCAAAATGGTTGGGCCCAAAAGAAAAAAAAAGCCAAATGCTAGGCAATATATGATATGACAAATATCTTATCCCACTGACAAAACAGAGACCCACTAAGCCAACACGAAGTCCAGGGCTGACATATCTCATGTGCCCCTTTAATACTAATATTAGCGAGTATATTCGGGGGAGGGGTGAATAGGATGTGGAAGTGGAAGTAGCATTTTATCAGAGGTGATTCAATCCTAGTCATTTTAAACCTTGAAGGCAGGTTTGACCTTCCCGTCTCAGATGAAGATGATAGACTTGTCGCGTCTCCCGAATTAGGGAAATCGGACATTAAAAATACACAAAGTAATTAAAAAACTTTGTAAAAAACACACATAAGAAGTAAAAGGAAAGAGGATACGCACGTTTCGTTCAAAAATTGTTTTAAACTTCTTCAGTCCAAGCCCTTCGTCGTAAAGAACACAGGGAACTGAAAAAAGAAAAACAAGCAAGATGTTGCCCCAAGGGGCAAAGAAAAGTCGAACAAAACCACGGAGAGGGGAGAAAAAAAATTAAAATAGGGGATAAAAAGGAAAGGAAAGAAGCACAAAAAATACACAAATAAAAAAGGAATAAATAAAAATAATAAAAAAGGGAACACACAAGTACAAACACACACAAAAAAAAGAGAAAACAGAACAAACAAACAAAAAACAAATAGCACACGAATTATGAAGAAGTTCAAAACAATTTTTAAACGAAACGTGCGTATCCTCTTTCCTTTTACTCCTTATGTGTGTTTTTTACAAAGTTTTTTAATTACTTTATCGTTTAACACCAGTATTTTGAGTGTTTTTTCAATTAAAAATACACGTCAATAAATTGAAATTACAATATTGATATCACACTTATTTATTTTTCTCTTTCTACAAAACGCCTAATAATTTACATGAAAACGAATACCTGAACTATTTTATCACAACACATTTTTTTAGAACAACGTTTCCAAATTAAATTCACGAGATACATTTTCTACATACAAATAAATAAAATGTGTTCCGCGTGCTAATATATCATATCATAATAAATTATTGAAAGTTGACATTTATCGAAAGTTGACGTCACCACAGATTTCCTTTCTGTGACAGAAGTTGCTTCCTATATTGAATCTTAGAATGCTGGGGCCCGGTGTTGTGCTTGCCCAATCGCTAATTTTCGGAGGAGCATTCAGACTTAAGCAGAAGGGAAGTCTTTAATTTGAAAATTCGACTACGACTTTTCAATGAATGAGAGCAAAAAGGTCAGACCTGGATTTAATGGTAAGTTAAATTTTCTGACAACTCCACTGATTTTTAGGTTCAGTGTACCTGTAGATTACTAGAAAGTAAAATAATCATCTTTCACCTTTGCTCGCACAAACTCACGCCACGCTTATCATAGAGTTTGTGATGTTTAACGTACTACGCATTGGTCCTGAAGAAATTTAAAAACTCCAGGACTTACTTGTATTTTTAATCTTCTGAAGCAGCTTGAAAAATGTTGATAAGTAAGCTTTAAATCTCTTTTTGCTCCTGTCGCTAAAGGAGATGAAACTCAAACTAGCAGAACTAATGAAACGCATTTACAAATTTCGGTAGTTTGTGGATGAAACATATAAGAGAGGGTCTAGTACCGGAAAAGTTAAACAATGCTTAGAAGCACATTAAAAGTATTCTCAAATCTAAGAGAATACAGAGAGAGAGATTAATTTTAAAAAAACCGAGCCCCAACGACCTTTACTTTTTTAAATTGATAGAAATAAATATCTATAAGTGTATCGAACATCAGCTTTGCAACTTTCGAAAAGAAAAAGTGTTCTTTTCTTGATCAAATTTACTGTTTCTTTTTCTTTCTTTTTTTTATCATAGAAAATATACATTAAGCAGGTACATTGCATTATTTCAGAAAATGAAAGTTCCTCAACTTCTAATTGGCTGAATAGTTCAAGACTTTATTTTATTACCTTTATTATTATTTTAATTTGCGAGAGGTATAATTTCAGAATTTTTTTCGATAAAATGAGACTTTGCATACTTTTTATGAATAGTGCTGCCATCTTAGCTGTCACAAAGGAAATCTCGTTAACTTTTGAAAAGATTAATGTTTTATTTAGTTATTTATTTACTTTCATTATTTTTCAAATAAACGAGATGAAAACTTTCAGAATTGAGTCTATAAATCAATGTAGCTCTGGATACTTGTAAAGATTTGAAACTTAAATTTGTAAGACACACAGCGATAAATGAAAGAATTCGATAGCAGAGTTTTTGCTATGCCGCTAGATAAAATTGTTTTTGTGAAAATATGCATATAATGTAAAACAGCTAAACTTAAAAAGGAATTCAGTCTATAGCCAATGATCAGTTATATTTTCAGTAATATAATTAATAATTATATCCAAAAATTGCGAGACAAATCCAAAACTTTATATATGTGTTTTATTTAAAATAAATTTATGTAGTTTAAAGAGTCTGATTTGATTGACTATCTACAGTTTTTTAGTTTATAAACTTTTTTTTTTTTAAGCAGTTGCAATTTATTTATTTTTTAAACATAGAAAATATAGAATAAGCAAATAAATTCATCTGATTCAGAAAGAAAAATTAGTGAGCATCTGAATTTCAGAATATCTTATTTTATTATCGTGGTTATTTTATTTTTCTAGAATTTTGTGAGTTTTCCAATCAAGCAGTGATTTCTTATGGTCGGAAAGGGTATCAGGGGCCGCAGTACATCAAAGATTTTCGACACACTACGGGAACAGTAGCAACAAGACACTTTTTCCGTACTGTGTGGAAAGTCTTTGATGGATTGTGGCTACTGGCTACTGATACATATTCCGACAACAAAAAGCTGATCACTGCTCATTGTTCCTCTTTTGTGTAAACTTCTAAAGGAGAATAGCTATGATCTATCTACAACAAAAGGAGAAAACTGTTGCATAATAAGGCAAAGATACTCAAGGGCTATTTGCATATGGAGGGATGACTTGGGTGGAGTACTTTTAAAGGGAATTAACACGTATTTGCCTTATAAAAGGAAGTCAAATGGAGGAATTAGGATCAAAGATATATAGCAAGACCACAACAGCACATCAATAAAATAAACGAGGGCAGAAGTCAGTAAGAACAATGTAAGTAGAGTTATGTCAACATTGTTAATAGTTTTTGAATTTTCCTTGTAATTTAAATTTTGTGAATAGTGCTGCCATCTTATGTTTTAATACATAGTCATCAATACGGATTTCTTCTGAAATAAATTATTACATGTAATTATTAAAAAAAAAAGAAAAGAAAAAAAGAAAAATGATTCATTTTGAAGTGATTTTACCTATTTCTTTTGTCTTATACTCCGAAAAATTTAATTATCAAGCGAAATTAAATTGTTGGGGTTTTAAATTAAGACTCAGTATGTAATTTCATTGCATATGCATACGGATTTTTACTAGAGCTCTAAAAATGTATTTAATGAATTATATAATATCTAATGTATTATAAATTCATAGAAAAAGCATATAGTAAAAGAAATAATTATTTTTTTTACAGTTTGAATGTTAAGCAAACTTCTATGCTTCTATGCTTCATGCTGTTCGTTAGTGCTGCCATCTACTAGAGAAATAAGCAACTTTATTGACTTGAGGAGTGTTTCAATTCAGAGTGGGCGAAAAACCATGGCAGAGTGGCTAATGCACTAAACATGGCAGATGGTTCATATGTGAAGGTCCTGGGTACTGGTCTACTGCGTAATTTTCGATCTAACGTTCTGCTGTTCTGGGCGGTTTACTCCAGATATAACGTAAATACGCATTAGAGCCCCTTAAAAAATCCTCCGACCAAGGTGTCCACCCTTTAAGCTGATAGCTCTAGGATAAATTTGCTTAACCAAAAAATTAATGTGGGCACCATATGATTTTCTGGTGCGTCTGTTAAATCATAAATATTTTCGGTGCGTTTCATTTAAACTTAATTTCATTTGAAAGAGATAAAATGCTGCAATAATACTAAGGTTTATCAATTTCTAGCCAGATATTTGAGATATTGCCAAGCTGGTTTCAGTTTTCAAGATTTGTGTTTTTGTCACGTAATTTGGCGCTATTTCACCGAAAGCCACGAAGATAGATAGTTTGCGAGATTTTGGACATAGCCGAAATAGTGATTGACCTCACCTTTTTAATAAATTGGAGGTATTTAAATCCATAGACCTTAGTGTATTGAAAGTCCTTTGGGTGACCCTGTAAATAAATTACCCGTTCTCTATTACTATCAAAACAAGAGTCTATTACTATCTATTACTATCAAAACAAGAAAGATAAATCGTGCAAATAGCGGCGATTATATAAAACACTTTTTAAGCTGTATACTATATCAATGTAATTTTGCTGGACCCCCAGAACTTTAAAAGTTATTTCCAAATTTAAACTGAAAAACTAACGCGGAGAGCTAGGATTTCGCTTTTTTTTTTTGGTATGACTGTCTAAATTATATTAAAAATGGGCCATTTTCTATGGAGTAAATAAAAGCAAAATTCGAAAATATTGCCTGATTGATCTACATCATGTTTGACATGATTCATTGCCATCACACGTGACTCATTCAGTCCCATCCGAGCTTTCTAAATATAATCACATTTTTGTGACTGATTATGGTGAAACACAATCTTAATAATCTTAATATTAATAAATGAATAAACAAAGAAATAACAACAGTCATAGTTATCACAAAATAATAAATAATTATTAAATATCAGCTATTTTAGAAGAAAAAAAGGAAGAACTTGCTTTTCAAGTAGATTTTTGTGGATCCACGCCTCTGGTGAGAAAGTGGCTAGTCGCAAGCAACTGAACATTTTGTGTGTATCTCAAAATAACTAGTTCTATCTATTGACACTACCTAAAATCGCTTAATATGAATACTTTTTCAGATACTACTAGGGGCCCATTTAACCAAATGGGCCATTAATTACCATTCTCCTTTTTGGGTTTCCCAGAACCAAAAGTAACAGCTAACTTCTTCTGTGAAATTCCTTTTTCGTGTTACTCGATCACATCATTGAGCTGCTCCAACAGTAAAAAACACTCATTTCTTAGACATTTCTCTTCCCTAATCTACAAGTTCTATAAGTAATGTATACGTGTAGTGGCAACTGCTGTCCGTTTTCTGAGCGACTGGTTTAGAATACGGTATTTGCTTACTTTATTTCTAGAAAAATGCAAGAAAATTTTCGGACAGGCAGCTGGGACTGATCGCTTATAGAGGGCTTTGTGGTCTCTTCTAGAGGACCTTTTAACATTAAGTAAATAGGGTAAAAATCGGGGCCTTAAAAAATTTGGTCTTTGGAGGAGGGGGCTGCTTAATAGAGGTGGTCGCTCCTAGAAGTTTCACTGTTTACATATTGTTGTATGTACAGCACAGTGATAGCCGTATCGGCCCCGTTCAAATCCAAATAAAAAACCAACCGTCGAAACAAGTGGTGGCAACTCTGATTTTCTACAGATGCAACGTGAATACACATTGCGACCGAAAATGTCCCTCTTCCAAGGCATTCCTCCCTCGCAGTATGTACAAAACAACAACATAAGATCTCTTCCGAATTCCCATTTGTTACTACGAATGTCGCTAACACCCTTTTCTCAAAAATGTATGCGTTGCAATCACCATTGGTACAGAGGAATTGATTAGACTGAAGAAAGCTGAAAAAATGGAGCAGTTTCCACCAGTCGGCTTAACTACCAGCAATATGTCGATCGAACGAGCGGCCATTAGCGTGGCACAGAATTAGCGTGCGAAAGAACTCCTCTGACACGGAGGAACAATCTTTGACGCAACTGGGTGTGTGGCACGTGATTGGTGATTCGATCGATCGCCATGCTGTTGGTAGTTAAATCGAGAGATGGCAACGGCTGCCCATTTCCAGCGTTGGAGCCATCTGAGCACTCCATCCAGCTGTTCTATATAGATGTTTGTACCGAGCTAGTTAAAGAGACTTTTCATCAAAAATTTTTATGCACTTTAAAATAAGATCTTGAACGAATTTTGTAAGTTTAAAATTAGCAAAGTTTCAATGACCAATGATTTTTCGCAAAATACTCTAAACTGAAATTTTGGTGTAGAGATCTGATATATACATTTAAAAAAAACCTATTTTTGTAAAATTTAGCATGAAGAGTTTTTTGGTGTCACAAATGAATATCTACTAAAAGAGGAATTAAAAAAATCTTAAAATCGTAAATTAAAAAAGAAAAAAATTACAGATCTATTATATGTATATATGTATATATACACACACATAAATATTTTTTTCCCTCGGAATTTTAGAAAAAACATTGCCCGAGAATAATAATCTTTTTGAAAAATAGATTGTTTGTGGTATTACGGCCGACTAGCTACGCGTGGGCTCTAGGCCGAGGAGTGAGATGCCCTCCGTGGGGGTCTTTCTAAAGGGTCCTAACCCGTATTTGCGCTAAGTTCGTGAGAAAATCACGGAAAATTCCGAAGGGTTAGGTCGGCGCACGCGACCTGGTTTCGAACCAGGCACCTCCGTCTTCCAGTTCTGAGCAGTATGTGCTGTACCACTGATGGGGCTTGAAAAATAAAAGTATATTTAATTTGAAATGAATAAAATATCGGTATTTAACTTGCGTATTTTGACTGTGTTCAGTATTTTATGGAATGAATAAGAAAGAAAGAAATCGTCATGCAAATGATGGCAAGTTGGTGCCAGTTATAAGAAAAGTTACTAAGTGTTTAGCATCACAATCCAGCAATCAACGAAAATGCAACAAAGTGCATGGAAAGTATATGCTTAGGTGTACAGAAGTCGTTTTAGACGGGGGAAATAAGCTCAATAACTACTGACTGACATCCATTAGCCTCCTGTTTTTATATATTATGTACATTAAGTTAATATATTTTTTTAATCTGAAAATAATAAAGGAATGTACAGTAAATAGAAGTAAATTATTTATTCATTCTCATCCAGTGTTTTCCCAACTCTTTTTCGTAACTAAAATACAGAAATACCACATTTTGTGACTATCCGTAATAACTTGGTCAAGCACTTACAAGTAATTCTTACAAGTAATTCTACTTAAATATTAAACTAAAACTAAAAGATATATTAAAATATATTGGTTTTCTTTTTCCCATTTGTTTTCGTATTTTAGGAGTTTTACGCAAAATTTAACTATATAATAATGAACTATTTTAATCTTCAATTTATCAACTCACATGAATATGCACTTAATATAATTATTGCCAGTCAGCACCACATTATTATATTACCATTAAAACAGCTGTTATTAAACATTTAATAAGTGTTATTATATAATAATAAAGATAAACAAGAGAGAGTGTTTGCAGAGTGCATTTTTAAATTTTTTAAATCAATGTTTATAAATGGATTAAAGTAGCTTTAAAATGTAAGCATTAAGCTTTGAAAAATACGCTTCATTATTTTTCATGGAAAATTTAATTAGAAAAAAAAACTTATATGAATACTTCTGTTCAAAGTTTATTGAACAAGTAATTTAATTGTGCTGTTAATTCATGAGAATTTTTTCAGACTAACACAAATCATAAATCAATAAACCAAAATAAAAATAGCCAAAAAATATATTAGTGTTATGAAAAATTATCTAGATACAGCTCCTTTAGCCGAAGAAATATTTAATTTATATGCAAAGTAGGTACTTCAGGATCACTGGCGGAAAAGTTTTAATGTAACGGCAAGTTCTGGATAGAATTATAACAACTTCATTGTTGTAACAGGTAGTGAGTAACAGATATCCTTGAGACAGTTCAATTATTTCTGATATTTAACTAAACGTTTGATTAAATTAACTGTCTGAAAATGTCTTCAGACAGTTGGTTTTCTGGACAATCTAAGCTCTAGCGATCTTGCAGTTTAAGTCTTTTTCTCTCTGCATGCTTTCGGAGTTGGTTACCTTGAAAAGTTGCTAACTTGTATGCCTTATATTACATAATATAGTTAAAATCTGTTAAAAACATGGGAAGAAATGTATATTTTGGAATATTTTGCTTTTTAGGTGAAAACATGCATAAAAATTGCAATAAAATGGTTCTTTTGCAAAACATCAAAACTCAAATTTAAATTAAATATTTTTATTCTGTAAACATTATTTTGATGTTGGAAATTTTCTTTAGAGAATAAACTACTCTAATAATGTATTTTATTTGAAAAAAATTATAGAATTTAACGTTTTTACATGCAGAAAAATCATAAAAATAAAATAACCCATAGCTTCAAATAACTAAAAAAGAAAAAAAGGGGGAAAAGTAATTTAATTCCATTCATGGCAGAAGTGTATTCCCTAAATGAATTCATTTATTTTAGAAAAGTTTCATAACAATAGTATAATAATTTTTTGAGTTACGATGTCTTGCGATAAAATAGTCAAAAATCTCATTATGAAAAAAGGTAGAAACTATAAACATATATATTAGGCTTTACTTAGTATGAAATATAACTATTAGTAAAACTTATTTAACTCAAGTTCTAGAAAAAAAATAGCTATAAAATTTAAACTAGTTTAGAAAGGAAAAAGTTGCAGCTTAATATAGAAAATATGATTTAGTCAAAAAATTGAATTTTAAAGGTACAGAGGCACCTTAAAGTTTGTTCAGAAAATAGGCTTAACGGGTCATCAGAGGTCTAACGATCTTTCACGATAGTAATAAGAGTCTGGAAGCGCTAGAAATTTTGAGCCGTGATCGCTTTCAAACCCTCCTGTCTGAACACACCTTTAAAGTCCTTTAAGTATTTGACCTGGAAAATCCACTGTCTGAAACACTTCAAGCAGCTTAATAAACCAATTAGAAATGGTTGCAATGTAAATTCTAAAGCTGAATGAATTTTAGTGTTATAGTTTTTAGCTCTTTTAGTCAGAGATTTTTTTTTTTCAAGACTTACAATTAAAATCAGGTAAGGTTGTTTGTTTTGTTTTATGTACCAAGGAGGGGCAAAACTCAAAAAAAAAAAAAAAAAGATTATGTCGTTTAGATTTATGTTAAGTTCTTTCCGGACACACTTTCAATAATAGCACTTTCCAAAAAACTGCTAACGACAGCAAGAGGAGTTTTGGAATCAAATACTTAGTGGTCGTATACATAGTGGTCTTTAACGATAGGTATGATCAAACTCGTAAACCTTTCGTTTACTAGTCTGATGTAGTTGCTGTAAGCAAAGAGAGTACAAAAACTCGTATTTCTACGTGAATCAAGAAGAATGTTTTACATTTTTTTTTGAAGTAAAGTCTTCCAATGTAATAATACTTTGATGTAATGTCCCCCTTTCAAACCATGTGTAACCGGTGTGCAAAATCCATAAAAAAGGAAATGAACTTCCCTATTTCGGAAACTGCCCAATCTTAGTCAAAAGTACACTTTTACTCAGATAGAAGCCCTTCTTTAATGGGCCCATTGACCGATCTTCATTCCCACCACTTGCATGATTGCAGTGCATAGTTAAGGATTCCAGCACAATTAACTGAAAGATTAAATTCACCCTTATTTTGCTGCAATCTCTGCTTTAAAGAAAAAGACATAAAATGAAATTGCTTTTTAACGAGAAAAAAAAAATCGAACGTACAATTACAAGCTATCTAAAGGGAGATTAAAGTTAGTGTTATTACTTACTGAGAGCTACCAGAAATTGACATTTTTGTCTGTCAAATGGATAATGCTTGAGATTCATATTACAGCTGGCTTTGAAAGAGAACCTAAAATCAAAACATCACGTGAAAAACTAAAGAAGAATTAAAACAATTTGCTTTGAAGGAGCGCCAATAAATAAATAAATAATGCCTATTTACGATGGCAAAATGTTAGTAATTTTAAATTGGAATGGCAAATGTATATATTTTTTTCGTTAAAAGACGAATTTCCAGCGTTTCACCAATTATAAGATTAAGCGTACTTAATTTTTTAAGATACTGGATAACTTATGTTCTCTGGGAATAACTAAAAACTCTTACAAGCTTAGGGTTTTTAATTAGGCAAGCGTAAAAACTGTCTATAAAGAAAAGAAATTAGATAAAAAGTTTTACGACTCTGAAGAAAGTTATTGTTTTAGATTTAATGTTCGTGATTTAAATCGCAACAAACATACTGTCATTTTTAGGTCCCTTTACCATTTTAGTTACTAATAAAATATTATTATTTTAAATTGCATGCTTAAATTCAAAATATGTATTTCATTCCAAAACCACTTTCATTTTAAATTTTATACATACATATATGTGTGTAATTAAATTATTGTTGCGTTTTTTCTTTTTTCCTTCAATATTTGCAACTTTGTATAAATTGTAACCATAATTGGCAATAAGAATAACAAAATTACTAATAGAGTCTCAGCATGGAATTTTTGCAGTTTTATCGCGTTTTAAGTCAGAGGGCTATTAAAAACATATGTTGCGCCGTTTCAGAGATAGTGCGGATCAAATTAATTTGTTTTCGGTTAAATATTAGGTCGAACAGCACTTTGGACAACATCAGTTTCAGGTAACGATGGGAATACGGGAATAAATTACCCTCATTGACCCAGTACTGTATTATATCAAAAATGCAATAGAATACGATTTTATTAACATAATATCATAAGCTCCAAGAAATTTTAGGAGATGTTATACCCACACGTTATTAGAAAATGCATTTTGATGAAAGAGGTATAAGAAGAAAATATCAGAACTTCTCTAGGTTTTCTTTTCAATCCCTTATTATGAGAATCCGGGCACCGGCTGGAAGTAGAGTGGGCTTCCTTCAGTGACATGCACAATGAGAAATGATGGGGCTTACGTCCCTTGAACTCGGGCTTAAGTTACTCAAGCCCATCGTTGTAAAAGCAAAAAGCCCATCACTGCTCTTCTGTGCCTAGCTATGATTCCTCACATTTGTCTTTGAGCGTACTGCCGAGTACCATACGGGATCTTAGGTGTTACGGCTTTGCAGCGATGAGATCGAATAGATTAGCCCTTTAATCGCGTGTAGTGCAACGCCGATTGCAAAAACACAAAAGCGTTAGTTAGTTTTCTCACTTTTTTACAGTATACAACTTAACATGTTTAATACATATTTTAAGGAAAATGTATCAACAACTCCCAACTGAAGGCTATTAAAAAAATATTTGAACTTTTGATCAGTTTTTAAAAATTCAATTAAGCTAGAGACTCAAAAAAATTAGAATGTGTCTTCACAAGCTATGCGAGAAATCTCTCATTGTCTCGCAGTATTAATTTTTTTTCAATTGTTTAACATCATTGGTTTTAAAAAGCTATTGAAAAATCTCTTATTACGCGTGTAGTTTCTGTTCTTTTTTTAAAAAATAGTCTTAATGTCACAGAAATCGATTCACAATTGTAGATATCTGCAAAAAGTATGGAACATTATTAGAGCAGCTGTTCGTTAAAGGCTTATAGAAGGATTCATTACTTTGAAATGAACACAGCTTTTTCTTTAAAAATCCCTTAATTTTTAGGGAATTTTCCATCTCACTACGTCCAGTAGATCCAAAGGAGGACGATGACCATACTTAAACCTGAAAATATCACGAGTTCGCTAAGGAGATGAACCTACGTTTAACATGTTCGCTCTCATTCTTGTATAGATTCAATGGAGAAGATCTTCCTTCGTTAACCAGTGATGCTTTCAAGCCTTCGACTGCTCCGCTGGCGAAACTAGCGATTGTTCAAGCGCATAATTGAGTTCCAGAAAAGCCTTCAAAGTCCCAAGCTAGGAAGATCACTGGCTAAAGAAAGATGGTCTTCTTCATTGCATTTTTAAAAGGATGAGAGTGAACAGGTTAAAAATGGGCTCAAGACTCAAAATAACAGAAAATATTTTGATTGGACACCTCATGGCTTCCGCGCCCGTCTATTAAATAATAAATATTTTCGATGTACTACATTTAAACTTCTTTCATTTGAAATTGAGGTACAATACTTCAATAATATTAACGTTTGGCGCTTTCCTGACAAATATAAGAGATATCGCTTTGTTAGGTTCAGTTATAAAGATTTATTTTTTTTGGCGATTTCTTGACAAATGTAAAAGATATCGCTTTGCTGGGTTCAGTTATAAAGATTTATTTTTGGCGCTTAATTTGGCAGTAATTCGTCAAAATCCACCAAGCCATCTCCAAATTTGGTCTTAGTTCAAATAGTGATTGACGCAGACTTTAAACGAGTTGAAGATATCTATAGACCTCAATGTATTTAAAGTTTTTTCGATGACCCTGCAAATAAATTACATGGTCGATTGCAATCAAAAAAGGCGATGTGTAACTAGATGTTATAACAGTTCTAAAATAAAAATTTCAACTTCTATGTCTAATAGTTTTTGAGATATGCAAGTTATGTACGTACGTACAGACATTGGGAAAGAACTAGTTATAATAGACTTGCGACTGACCAAAATGTATAGTACATGCATGATACGAACATACAATCATGCGTACACTAAACAGACACCGAAAAGCGCTTCAAAGTTTATTTGGAGGAAGTCAAAATCGATTTTTTTTTCGTCAAACTCTCAGAACCGAAAATTTTCGCGATCACTATACTTCCTTTTATTTCGTACAAGGAAGTAAAAAGAAAGACCCATCTCTGATACTGAAAAACCACCGATTAGATAAAAACGTAAACATACGATTTAGAGGCGGAAACGAGCACGCCCATCATTTGTTGGAGGGGTACCAGTTAGATGTGTGCTAGCCGCTAAATTATTCAGATGCAGTTTCCAAGAAAAACTGTTTGTATTATCAAATCAAATGAACAAAGAATAAGAATTCAAAACACAATAACCATATACAATCTCATAGAAAAGAACAAGACGAAACACCTGCATTCACTCCGCTCGCTTCCCCCTCTTTGACCGATTCATTTGGACTCACCTTTACTGGCAGCTTGCCAATTTTCCACGCTTAACGCAGCCAGACGGTACTTATCACCCCTATCCCTTGAAAGTTTTCTGCGTGCACCACTGTCTACCGTTTCTGGCGACGGTCTTCGGAACAGAATGTTTTAAAATAAGTTTCGCATGGGCATTTTTGCAGGGACTTACGAACCTGGTGGACATGAACAAGGCACCGTCCTCGAGAACTTTAAGGAGCGTGCTGGGAGAGGTGTCCTCAAACATCTCGACTTGTTTGGCCGTCTCGAAGAAGATGTCGGGCGTCCAGAAGTAGTGACGGCACTGAGGGTAGATGGAAGAGGTTTGGCCCCGGTATTTCTCTAAAAGGAGTCGGCTGTCGTTCCAGATAGTTACGATGAACGTGTGCAGCCGGAAATCCTGTCAAAGAGGACAATTTTGGATCAGTGGAGAAGCATGGATTCGAAACGGCTTTTAAAGTAATCGCAAGAGAGATGAATCATGCTGAAAGAATTCATTACGAAATATTTTATTTTGTTCGTAAACTAGCGAAAATAATATACACTGGTTATCATTAATTAAGAGAAAATCACAAAAATGACGATTACTTATTATAGAATTTAATTGAACTCACCCATAGTGTATAACAGATACTAAGCTATAAAATAAGATGAAAAGAAATTACCGGACAATTGTGGTATTATAGAAATTAGCATATGTTTAAAAGTTCCTTCAATATGGAATATTACCCCCCTTAGAAGCAATACAGCACCAACAGTGATGAGTGATGCTGTCAATTATGCGTCTATGAGTTCTGTTGGAAGAGAGAGCCATTGATCTTGCAAGGCAGTTGAAAGCGTGGCAAGGGTCGCAGGAGGAGGATTGAGAGCAGCTATCTGTCTTCCTAAAACATCCCAGGCATGCTGGATAGGATTCAGGTTTGATGATCCAGCTGGCTACTCTATGTGCTCAATTGCTTGCTGATGAAGATAATCATCCACGATGCGAGCCTTGTGCGGTCTAGCATTGTCGTCCTAAACCACGAATCACCTTTTTAGACCATGGGACGCTCGCCCAATAAACACATGGAATTTAAATTCCGTTTGCCATAACTTGGGACTGCACAAATTTGTTATTAAAACCTTCTATTTGGTGCAATTTATTATTAATTGCAATGTTCCCACACTTAATCTTGCACATTGTTTTAAAATAAGTCAAATATACCTGGAACTATATTTCTGTCCTATTTGCAACTAATCTTAGAAATCACCACGAGATGGCGCATCGATAATCTCATTAATTTTTTTTTAAATGCTGCTAACTAATAATATACTTCTTTTTATTTCATATTATGTCAAAAACAAAGCATTAATATGCCAATAAATACACTTCGTATTTTCATTTCGGTTTTATTTCATCACCAATAAATGGCCATTGTAACCTTCCGCTGTTTGTTTACATTTCGACCGGCGGTTGAGCAGACGAACGTAAACAGACATCTTACGAAGTCCTACGTCCTACGTTTTAATTTTGAAAATTTCCAATTTTTTTTTTTTTTAGAATATTGATCTTGAAATATACATATTAATATTTTTATATTTTCACTAGTATAAATTTTTTTAGGAAGTTGAAAAAATTAATAATATTTAATTTACTTACAAAAATATTACTAGATTTATTAAGGATTCATATCTGAATCTAAGTGACAAATATTTTGATTAGTACTAGTTGCCCAACAGGGATTCTACGGCATACCGAATATTTAATTAGTAATTTTTTTATTTTACATGCACTTCTTCATTTTTCATATTTATTTGCATTAAAAAAATAAAAAGAAACTTTTCTAAAGATTTTTAAACTATGAATTAAATTCAAACACCTAAAAATAAATTTTACACTCTAGGTAGAGTTTTTTTTTTCAAATAATTGTTGCACATAATGTTTTAGTTACTTATAAAATTCATATGCTGTATTTATATATTTTTCTTTATTAAATCATATTCGTCCTGTCTTGTTGGAAGTACTCCACCACAAGTTCAGTATAGGCACATGGTGTGTACATTAAAAAAAAAAAAAACTACTTTTTTTTCCCCACAACTTTGCTTCTACAAAAATATATATAATGTACACTTTCAACCAGCTATTTTCTTCCTTTAAATTAATCTTCATAGCATTTATTTTCAATAGAAAATGACAGAAGGTAAACACCTGACATTTTACCCCACATATCAGGAAAACAATAACACTCTAGGAACAAATAACATGGGACAGAAAGCAAATTTCAGCAAATGTGTTTTATTTACATTGATAACGAACACCAATGTCAGAGAAATATGAAATGTAAATTGGAAAAAGTAATTTAAATAAAAAAATACTACTACATAAGCAATACTAGCTACAAGTTGTCATAAATCAATAAAAATACTACACTAGGGGCATACCTAAAAGTGTAATAGTACTTTTTTTTTCTATTTCTAATGTCACAGATAAAAAGACAAATACAGCAAAGAATAGATATGAAAAAATAAAGAGAACAGCTGTATCAAATAGTCTATGTATCCAGAAGACCCCCTAGCCTCCCATATATGTCCACAAGAGAACGTTTGGATAAAGCTTGGCAGTGAGCGAGGTGGTAACCCGTCCAAGATCAGAGACTGCAGACATAGCACTTTATAGGGCATATTTTTTCAATTAAAATGCTATACTACAAACTCTAAATCGATACATATAGTTGATCGATATAAAGAGTAATATTAGTATACGAAAAAGTATTACTTACATTAGGGAATGCAATCCCGCTTTTGCGGGATTACAATATCATGGCTATAATTTTCATACTTATGTAAGGTATTGTATTAGTTATGAATTAAGATAAAGTATTAAACCTGACTGTGCTTATAAACTTACTTTTTCCCACTTTTCTCTATTAAAATTAAGTTTTATTTGAATGAAATGTCAATCCCGCGGGATCCTGCAATCTCGTGCGGGATTGACATTTTATTCAAATAAAAATTAATTTTAATAGAGAAAAGTACGAAAAAGTAAGTTTATAAGCACTATCAGGATTAATACTTTATCTTAATTCATAATTAAAACAATACCTTACATAAATATGAAACTTATAGCCATGACATTCTAATCCAGCAAAAGCGGGATTGCATTCCGTAACTTACATTAATTTATTCTGAACATTCGCTTAAATCATCAATACAATCTAAAACGCATCTTTCATTGTTAGAGTTTTAACAGTTACTCTCATAAGAGCAAAACTCTAAACATGCTGAATTATTCAACTTGCAAGTACATTTCTTTGACATACATGCAGTTTTAAGGCATGCACATGAGATGTGTTTCAGTAAGAAATCTGCTGCAATAGGCAAGTTACCCCACTGAATAGAAATGCAGTCATTTATAATCCATCCATGTTCAGGTGGGCTTGGAGCATTAATACAATTTTCCAAACACCTACGATAAATATTACATTGATAATTACATCGTTTCAGCCCATTTTCCGAAGTTCTCATCGTCCTTGAAACCTTTTAAATGCTCAGATATTTCTTTTTCTTTGCCATCAAGAAACAACCCCCACTGTCTTAATTTTTCAAAGCTTTTGTCCGATAAAAGAATTAGATCATCATTTATATCTTCGAAAAGATGAATGCAGCAAAATGAGGCGGCAGTAGCACACATTTCAACAAGCGTTACTATTATAGCGTAAGAACGATGGGATGTCAACAAACGAATGTACACAAACAAACGGCGGAGTGATACGCAGAAAGAAATGCGGTATAAATAAAATAAAGATGTGTAATTTTACTATATTTACCTAGTATTAATTATTTTAATGACATGAAATGAATTAAAAACTAGCATTTTGAGTTTACAATGTTATTTATTTAATTTAGTAAAAAAATTTGCACACGCCATCTGGTGGCTATTCCATGTATGGCTGCAAACAAGACAAAAATATAGTTCGCGATGGAGTTGTTATTTTATATGTGCACCTTTAAGCGTGGGAACATTAAGATTTAAGATAAAATTTAACATTTATAATAGTTTAATCATGCGTTTGCGTAGTCCCAAAGCATGGTAAACGAACTTGAAGAATATTAATGTTCGTCCCATAGTCTTTAACCCGGCGTAAGGGAGCACATAAGCATCAAGGATGTCATCTCTATAGGTCTGAGTATTGACGGTTCCACGTGGAAAGACATGGAGGTCTGTGTGGTCACCCAAAGTGATCCCACCCCAATCACAGACCTCCGCAGACACTACCTCCTGCGTATGCATCTCTTTCACGGATGTTTGATGGATGATAACAGATTCTACGTTTTTTCCAAATCAAATAATGCCTACTATCGCTTCGGAGGCTAAAAGTGGACTCGTTCGTAAACAGAACAGCCCTCCATTGATCAGTCGTCCAGTGGACATGTTGATGTGTCCATTTCAAACGTCCCCTTGTGTGGCGCGGCGAGAGGGGCACGCAAATGGCTGGTCGTCTCGCGTACAGACCACCTTTGTGAAGCCTTCTACGCACGGTTGAGTTGATACCAACTTTCCGGTGGCTACAGCAAGGGAGGATCTGAGTTGAGCAGGAGTTGAAGTTCTATTCCTTTGTGCACATAGCGAAAAATATCTGTCATTGGCGCTGGTCGTAACAGTTGGCAGCCCTTGGCTGAACTTCCTGGATGCCGAATCTGTCGTTAGAAATTGTTGCTAAAGTGTATGAACCACAGACGGACGAACATTTAGCTATCTGGTCACTTGTGTTTGAATTTGTCCTGTCTCTAGTCTCCCGATAGCTTTCCATCGCAGTTCTTCTGGCAAATGATGCCTGAAAGTTATTGCTACGAATTAGCTATCCTCGATTTTTTACCTTACAGTCACAGTTAAAGTTGCATTGATCTCAAGGATGTTTAAGCTTCTAGTAATTAATTTATTCTGATTGCAATGCGAGTAATTTACATACTGCAGCTTTACTCAGTAACATTTATTTGACAACACATTAAAAATGCATAAGGCTTGGCTTGTATTTGAGCGAGGTATAGCTATTTTTGCGATTTTTCCTTAATTTTTGGAAACCACTGTATTTTAGGCAATTACCGTTGGAACAATGTATCAAAATTCTGTTGTGTACACCTATAAATGAAGTATAGCCTTCAGGGGGCATACAAACATGCATTTTGTAGAAGTCTGCTGTTGTAAAATCAAATAAAATGTAATAGCCTCATTTCGTTTGAAATAGAACAACATCATTTACTAGTAAACATTTAATTCAATGATTTTCCAAAGAGCTTAATTTACGGCAATTGATTTGTTTGCACTTGTGGAAGATACATATTTTATACACCCATTTTTCATTAAAGAATACCCCAGTTACATCGGCGAATTTCCTCATAGAATATTTATATAAAATATTTTGCGGGACTTTGAAAAAGAGTTGTAAATGATGAGTGCAACAGATTCTGCTGGGTATTGCTTGTATTTTAGCTAGAATGACAGCTGACGTAGCTTGAAAACTGTTTTGAAACTATTCACGTCAGCCTTGTTGGTCCTTCCCACTTATGACATTGAAAAATGAATGTTATTTTTTAAAGAGAAAATAAAGGTAAAATAAAATTCTAAAAACGAACGTCCCTAGAATGGTACATGACAGAGTTATTATGTGAGCCATATGTGATACTCAAACATACTCCCATACGAAACAGTTTATAAATCTGTTTTGCTTTTTTTGAAATAGGAAAACTTTATTAAAACGTACTTCAAACTGTTACAGTTCATAAACCAGAAATATATCGGATATACAAGGACCGTTCAGTAAATAACTTCAAATTTGGCGTATAGCCGACCAGCTTGTATGGTGGATAAATCACCGTACTACGGTTTCGGGTTACACTCTTGGCGGTCGGGGTTCGATCCCCAACTGGGCGTGGATGTCATTGTGTCCGTCCCTTCATAGGGGGCAACGTTGGTCCACCTACTAGGTGCCCCCATAATAAAGTGACCAACAACTCCAGCCTTAGTAGTGTCCAATGCCTCCAAGGCATTGTTAAGGTCCGCCATTTGAAAAAAAAAAATGTGCTTATATGTTACGTTGTGCTTATATGTGCTTATATGTTACGTAGTCCTAGAACAATGATCAGATGGGCCGTGAAGGCTTGCCTTCGAAAGGGATTCTGGGAATCAGTAAAACAAGATAGTGGTAAACTTTCAGGGTTTGCACCAACTTGATGTAGGGGAATGTCATTAGACTTGTGTTTTCCCTGGAAAAATGGTTTTACAGTTAGCAGAGCGCTTTGCGATAGAAACACGCGCACACTCCTAAATCCAAGAATATGAAAATTATGGAGGAAAAAAAGCTCTTTGGTGTTTTTTATAGCTTACTAGAAACATAGCATGTGGGACGACAGAGAATAAAAAAGATAACTATTTAATCAACAGAAAAATAATAATATACATACTAATCATTCTGTAATAAGTTTTAAATGCAATCCTGAAAGAAAGTTAAGTACATTAAAAAAATTACGGTTTTTTATTGAATGACCCTTCATTGTAATAGAACTAAATTATACTCATCTTTATCAATAAAAAATAGGCTGTGGAAAAGGAAGTTGAAAACATTTTTAAACATTGCAGCAATGGAAGGATATTCACGTATTAAAAAAGATATGGGCATGAAACTAATTTCTATTCCCTGTTTTACTATATTTTTGTAATTTTATTAAAGAGACAGGTAAACAGGCTAAAAAAATTTCATTGTTTACAAAATGAAATAAATAACAGGCACCTGCAAAGCAACTGTTTCTCTTGTGATGATTTACTATTTAGAGGTATTTTTGTCATTGTTTTTTATATTTACTTAAACAGCACGGATATATATTTGCTCATCAAATAAAAGCAGAATGAGTCACGAAATAGAGTTTTTAGTCTAGCGATGATTCTACTTACAGTCTCCAGCAAAATACAGGAATAAAAGATGGTTCAACCGCATTTGGCGTCGTTGATTCACTCACGTAGCAACTCAATGGAATTTTACTTAAATAAATTAATCAATACATTGATTTGTTTTGAAATATTTTAATAGAAATAAAACAGCTTTGGTAGTATTACTAAAATATTTAGCTCCAATTAGAGCAGTTATGTATAACGTGCTTGTGATTTTAATGTAAAGAGATAAATTACTGATTTATCTATATATAGTTCATTAAATAGCGGTTAACTTGTTATTTAGATTAACAAGCGTGTTATTATTATTAGTTGGCTCATTAATTAGCGGTTTATTCATTCATTATTCTAATATTAGTTTTACGTAATTTGTTAACTAGGTGATTAATTAATAGTTCATTTTTCAGCTTACTTAAACTTTCGGTCTCGCGCCAAGTGATCTGAAACTCATCTCTAAATTTCATATCAATAAAGAAGTCATTAAAAAAAATTAAACTATTTTGAAAAATCCTGAAAAGCTGAGGGATGGTTGAACGGAAGTAGTCTCTTGAACTATGGTTGTAGATGATGGTTTAATAACCTCTTTATTGCTGCAGTAAACAGAATTCCAAGGGACGAAACATTTATTTTTAGATAAAACTACGTATTTTTAATATATTTTCTGCCAACAGCTGAAGAATATAAAAATATTTCTGTTTAAAACTATTTAATTCTAAAATTTTACTGAAAGCAGTTTTTATTGTATTATTATACAGTGCCAGTAAAGAAGAATTCGACATTTTAATTTGGCAGTAATAATATTGACTACTAAATTGTGTGCGAAAAAATATGTGCCATGTTTTCAGGGAAATGCGATTGTGGATGATAATCATACGATTAGTTCGGAATGCCGAGAATTTTTTTTTTTTTGGTTTATACGTGTTTTCAGAGGTCAAGATGTCTGAAAAACCTGGCAGGAAATTTTACTTAAAAAGTCCGTGAAACTCGCAAATTTTGGCTATAAAGCTGTAAAATCTTGAAGTGTAACGTGAGAAATTATATGCAGCCTGCATTTATAAATTAATTTCAAATTTATCGTTCTCCTAGAAAAAAATTAAAATGACTTCACATAAGTGCAAAGCAATGGCGGATACAGTAAATTTTTTGGGGAGGACTCAGTTTAAAAATAAAGAAAACGCTTATTTAACTTAACAAAATGTGCAATAAAGCAAAATATTACCCTAAAACAATATTTTATTTTTCATTTTTTTAAATAGGCTCTCCTCCAAAAATAAATCTTTATCTGCACCGTCATCCTTGCGCATATGTATCAGTTCATATTCAGGGCATTTTTTAAACCTTGTATGCGTCAAAAAACTCCCATATTTCTGAACTAATCGTATGATTGTTATCCATTTCCTCATTTCTGTGAAGACATGCGACAGGTTTCTTGGGGGCACAATTTAACCGTCAACATTGTTACTGTCAAATTGAAATATATTTTTATAGTACTGTACTCACGCAAACTGATCACAGCGATTGAACATCATGAACTATTAAAATTTTTTTCTGGAATAAAAAATTCTAAAATATTAGACGAAAACAATAAAATAACACATATTTTACCATTTTCTCTACATTTATTTCTCCTATATCTAAAACTTGAAAGGCTACAAATACATCGACTGGCGTTCCTGAAAAAAAAGTTTTTCAATTTATTTTCAAATCATCACATGCAAATGCATTCAAAAATTAAAAGAAACAATTAAGAAATTCTTATGCAAAATTAGATTTCGTAATCACTATTTGTAAGTTAATTAAACTAGACAATTCTTCACAGAAGCAATTAAGCTTGTTAGAAGGAAAAATAGTTAATTCTGTTGTTGCTGTTAATAATGCCCTGTGACAACCGCGAAGGGGGGGGGCAAATCCTCTTTACTGGAAGGTGATGGGCGATAGGGTGCGGCTTCCATTTTAATGAGCTCTAGTGGGAGAAAGACCGATTTAGCGCGGGGTCTCCAAATTTTGAACCAATTCTTCCTATCGAAGTTGAAACTCGGTTGTTCTAGCTTTAACAATATACTGATAATATCATCACACCCTTAAGCGAATGCTAAAATGCCACGTGTGCAGGTAAAAAGCACCAGCCGATTTTTTAAAATGAGTGCAGTCAGTAAAAATAACAGCAGTGTGGTTATATGCATTAATCGGTGATTAATATATCCAATGTGAAGCAAACAATTCCTGATTTTTTTTTTTTTACCTCCACTCTTTTTATTCCAGACTTACAAAATAATATTGCTGGTAGGTTTTTACAAACCCACGGTAAATTGAGACTGCATTTTCGAAATATCTAAAGAAATGTTTAAAAAACAAGCTCAAGAAGTTTATATTTTTACTAGACCAATTTTATCATTAGGGTTTGTATGTTTTCACTGCTTTATTGCTAGTTGGAACAAAAATAAGCTCAAGTGAAAAAAATCTTTTATTTATTTTTGTAGCTTGCTAGAAAATGCATATCTCAAAAGAAATATGAAGTAACATATTTTGTGAAACAAATAAACAAACAAAATATTTGATTAAAATATGCTTAAAATTATAATTAGTTCCTATTTGTAAAAAGGAATGTAAATTGATAATTACTAAGGAAACAATATTTTAATTAACATAATAGTTAGGTCAACGGACCATTGTGTGCATTTTCTGAGGAGATTGTCTAAAACAGCGGTTCCCAACATTTTATTATTGTGTCCAAACAAAGGAAAACTTATGATGACGCCCCACCCCCACCCACCCAGATTTCTCAGCATGCATGAAGTATTCATTTTTCAAAAATGGACATTTAGTCACCTTTTATAAAAAATAATGCTATCGATAAAGTTTAAATAAACCTTTTAAACGACAAAAATATATTTTTTGAAATAAAAATGGTCCAAGAATACATAAGATGATTTTTTAAAATATGCATTATCACTTGCTCTTTGCCTGTATTTCTCACGACCCCCTGAAAACCCTCTTCGACCCTCAAAGGGGGCATGCACAACGGTTGGGAAACGCTGGTCTAAAGCAGTCGACGGATTCGAGCAGTTGGAGCTTGGTTCGTACCTGAAACAACCACATCTAAATTCGACGAAATCAGACTTTCTGACTTTTAATGACACTTTCTAAAAGCTTCGGCTTTTAGAATAATTTCTATGTTGTGCTTTTATTCATAATGGTTTTCGTGCTTATGAATAAACGAAGAAAGGGGAACTTTAAATAATATTACTTGCATTTAATAACTAATTCTAATAGTCAATGTCAATGATTTTGAATAACCAGGAAGTAATGAGGTAAATCTAGATAATCATTTGGAATTGGGATTTCTAATTGATTAAAAAAGAGAGGTAAAATCAATCCCGCAGAACTCGTAGAGAATAAAACACTTTTCAGCTGTCTTATTTGCGCATATAGGTCATTCTCAAAAAATGGTACATACCGTGTTCCTACGTGCATGAGTTAATTTTCGATTATCCCCATAAATAGCTACACACAAACGTAATAAATGAAATTGGCAAAATTTTATTTCGTCTGTTCGTAGAACTTGTTAATTGTACTATCTCTTGAGTTTTTGTGGAATTCATATGTTTATAGACGTTTGATTTCAATTGCGATTATTAATTACCATTTTATAAACAACTAGGGGTCAAGGCCCCCAGACTCGCTACGCTCGCTTTTCGTATGAGGCATTCGGCCCCTAATAAGGCTTATTCTTAAAAAAGACATAATTTCAACAGACAAAACCCGAAGATTGCATCAGATAAAATGTTACGGAGCTACACATTGCTTGGTTCTTGCATGTTCATTGGTTCATTGGTTCATTGGTACATTGGTACATTGGTACATATGATGATATGAAAATAAACTTCACACTACAGTAGATCCCCTCCCCCTCATATCACTGAAGATATTTTGTTATGGGAATCCGTTTTGTACGAGTCCTGAGCTATACTCCGCCTGGAGTGCGGACTCCGCTTATAATCGCTGCAAAAATTATTTGCACTCCTCAGAAACACAATGATATTTAATGTTGCCATTCAAAAGTTATATTAGGAGCTAAAGCGTAATAAAATCAGAACATCTATTACAGCTGTATTTTTAATAATGTAAAACCTATTGGACACCTTGCGAATTTGCCACCCATGGTGATTTTTTATTATTTGGTGACTTGCGTACATGTAAAGTTAATAAAAGCTACGAAACAGACAGGATAGCTTGCCACCAATGGTGACTTTTCATTATTTGGCAATTTACACATGCTCACAACCTATAATTACTGTTCATTTAAGGTTACCGGAAAATCGTTATCCATATTTTAATTTACATAATCGTTTGCAGATTGGCGTACTTAGCACCATCAATTATACCATCTCGTCGCGCTAGCAAATATCCAAAGTGTACTATAACTGCTATAATGGCATAGTTAACGCCGCCAAATACTTCTACTGGTAGCAAATAATCCAGCTGGACCGAACCGGCTTTCAAATAATCTGCATTTTAATTATTTTTCATTTTCAAGATATTAGTTATTCTGTTTTGGAAAAACGAATAATTGCTAATTCTAAACTCCTGTTGTCTAAGCGAACTTACTATTTGAAAATTGTCAACTTTGTGTAACACATTTTGAGTTACTTATTTCATATAGTTTTTATTTTGGCGTAAAATGGGCGTAATTTTAACTCATGCTTCTAAATTTCACGCGATTCTAGATACTTGGAAACTCTTTGTTGCAAAGGAATGAATGATTTTATGCCAAATCTGGCAACCATTATGTTTATTTTTTCATTTTTTTATTAATATCTTCTAAAATAATTCGATTTTCGAAATTTAAGTCAGCTTAGCAGGCTCCTCGGAACTTTTGGAATCTGTGGGCACCTTAGTCGAAACTCAAATCCCCACGGTTTAGGAGGAGATAAGCCAACAAGCTTTGACAGCGCCAGCGGCCTTTACTTTTTTTAGAATACAATCATACTTGAAATTCTGATCATCCTTATAGCGTTTGAAAACGTTTCTTTACCTGTAAAACTACTTTTACAGTCTGAAGAGTTATGATGCAGTAAAATGTAAATTTTGTCGGTTTTTGAACACGTGATATCAAAGTTTATTATCATAAGAAAAATTTTTGCTGTTCATGAATTCATTAGTATTATGGCTAGATCTAGATTCTTATGACGTTTTTCTTTTGCAGTTAGTCACAGTAACAATTAATAGTTCTTATAATGAATAATCAGATTTCAGTTTCTCGTTAATCTTACACGTTGAAGATATCAGAGAATATCAGCTTTTCTTTGCCTGTAAAACTACTTTTACGGCATGAAGAATTATGATGCAGTGAAATGCAAACTGTGCCTGTTTTTGAACACGTGATATCAAAGTTTATTATCATATGAAACATTTTTGCTGTTGATGAATTCATTAATATTATGGCTAGATCTAGATTCTTATAAAGGTTTGCTTTTGCAGTTAGTCTCAATAACAATCAATGGTTTTAAAAGTAAAAAAAAAGTGTGTGCGTGTAATCTTTACGCGCGATTGAAGTAAAACGTCTTTGACGTTTACGATAAATATCACTGAAATTATTAAACTTTAATTTAAAATAAATATCATATTATAATTTAATTATATTTATTATTCATGTACTTTGAAAAGATTATATAAATGTTCTATTCATATTATTCATTGGAAATAGGAACTTGAATGTCATCATAATATTTTATGTATGAAATTATAGGTTTGTGTTAACTATACTGTGAAACATAAATTTTACTCTCTAAATTTGCTAACTTTCTTGAAAATACAGCATCTATCGTTGTACCGAAACGCGTTGTTGATTGATGTCGAGAAGTATTCATAGTTAGATCCAATTTTTCTTTTTAAAAATCAACTGACGGCTGAGATTCTTGGTAGCGAAAATTAACATTAAAATCTCCAGTAAGAATCACCAGTAATTCATGATAATTATTTAGAATCCAGGAAGTGTCCATGTTGTAGTATTATTCTTTAACTGTTTTCTTATATCATTGTTCCGTCGGGAGTTTGGGTTTGAATGGGAGGAATGTCCATAGTCTAGTATTATACTTTAACTCTGTTCTTTAACTGATGTTTTCCTCTGATTGTTGGGTTCGAATGCAGGTAGTGTAAATTTTTTTTTTAGTGTTTTTCTATCACAGTATTCTTAAGCGTTGATTTCGTCTGCTGGTAGGTTTGGAATTATTTATCTGTATCCGTGTTTTTAAACTGCAGGTTCTATCTATTGTTTGGGAATGAATGCAGCCAGGGTCCGTTTCTTTGTGGTGTTCCATCCCCGTGTTAAACCGTTGCTCCGTCTTGAGGTTGGATTAGAATCCACGGAGTGTCCATTTGTTATTCTTTTATTTTGTTCTTAAACCCTTTGCAGCCAGTGTTTGTTTCTTTGTGGTGTTACATAGCCGTGTTCTTAAACCGTTGTTCCGTCTGGATATCGGGTTAGGATCCAGGAAGTGTTCGTGTTGAACTATTATTCTTTCACTGTTTTCTTAAAATGTTTTCCCGTAGGGTTTGAATCTAGAGCATGTCTTTGTTGTGCTATTTTTCTTTAACTGTGTTCCTAAACTGGTGTTTTCTTCTGTCGGTTGGTATCGAATGCACATAGGGTCTATTATTGCGTTTTTATATGGCAGTGTTCTTAAACCTTTTTTTTCCTCTGCTGTTTTTGCTCGAAGTATTATTCTGTTTAAAAACTTACATTTGGCTCATTATTATAAATAACTCAAAAACACATGAGCAATATTAAAAGATTACATATTATTTAAGTACAGACAAACAATATTTATGTATCATGGCAACCAATCATGTCAAGTTTTTACTCATAATTCCATTAAATATTGTATTAATGCCATTGAAAACATGTGAGTAAAGCAACGGAATGCACCATAGTGCCACTTTCTGAATTCGGTGCGTAGGCCTTGTTTATCGGAGGTGGCGGGTTGGGTCGCCGCCTGTAACAACCGTGAGAGACAGTCAGCAGGATCGCCGCCTGTTCAGCGAAAGACTTCACACAGTAGCTCTGACAAGAGCCGGTCCACTTATCCACTGAACAGGGTCATCAGACAAGGTCTTGCTTTAAAACAGGTAGGGAATAATGTCGACACGCAGGGAGCACAGTCGACGTTCTCAGGAACGGACGCCCGAGAGCTGTTCCGCAAATAATTAAACTTATAAATCTAGAAAAAGCTTGTTAAGTGTGACGTCAATATGAAGTAAAAATCACTTGCAATAGCTAATTTTGTCACGCAAATGATTAACTTTTTTGACTCTCGGAGATGAAATGTTGCTGAAAATAGCGAAAAATCACTCAAAAATGAGGGAACGGGTGGATTTTCAGATTTTTAAAGTAGCGCAGATTGTTTTCTACATTTTTATACATGATTATGGAAAGTTTCAAGGGAATCGTACAAACGGTGTAGAAATTATCAGGCTTTTTGTCCTTGACATTGCAATGTTTTTGCAGTCATGGCGGAATGAAGAAGCAAGGGGGAAAAAGGTACGTCATTTCCTTTACTGAGCGTTACTTCCGTCAGAAAATAAATCTGAGTTACTCCCTAGTTGTGCCTAAAGAAGTTTTACTTCAATAATCAGATTTCAGTTTCTTATTACTTCTACGCTTTGAAGATATCCGAGAATATCAGCTTTTCTTTGCCTGTAAAACTACTTTTACAGCTGGAAGAGTTATGATGCAGTGAAATGTAAATTGTGTCTGTTTCCGAACAAGGGATATCTAAGTTCATCATAAGCAAAAATTTTGCTGTTTTTGAATTCATTAATATTATGGCTATAGATCTAGATTCTTATAAAGGTTTCCTTTTGCAGTTACTCTGAATAACAATCAATCCTACTATATAGTCACGCTGATCCCTGAGTCATTCTGTAACCATTCCGGACGACTACTTCAATATAAATATTTTACCGCCATTACTCAAAAAATATGAAAAAGTTATAAAAGTTAAGAAAGGTTAAAAAGCAGAAAAAACTTAGTGACATCTACATTGTTTATACGATTCGCTTGAAAATTTCCATAATTATGCATAAAAAAAAAAAAAAAAAAAAAAAAACCTATCTGTGCTATTTTAAAAATCTGAAAGTCCACCGGTTCCCTAATTTAAATTTTTAAGCGATTTTTTGCTATATTCAGCTGCCTTTTATTTCCGAGAGTAAAATGGGCTGTTTGCAATCGATATGACGTCATATTCATCACGGTTTGAAAGGAAAAAGTGATCCCAATTCCTTTAAAATAGTTTTTCCAGATTACACTGTTTATTTATTTATTTTTTTCATAAATAAATCGTCTGCATAGATATAATAATGGCTGTGTACACAAAACGAAATGTTTCGAATGCCAAAAATTTCCACGTATTTCCAGAAGTGCATGAAATTCGATTTGGGTATATAATAAAAATTGAATATGAACTTATTTATTTTAGGTGGACGAAGATGAACTATATTGAGTGTAGACATATTTTCTTCAACTGTTTTTCTAGTGCCCGTAGTAATTGCCTCCACAACGGGCTTGGACTTCTAGTAGTTTTATAATGAATAGTCAGATTTCAGTTTCTTGTTACACCTGCACTTTGAAGATATCAGAGAATATAAGGTTTTCTTTGCCTGTAAAACTACTTTTACGGCTCGAAGAGTTATGGTGCAGTGAAATGTAAATTGTGTCTGCACAGAACAGCAAACATTTTGCTGTTCTTGAATTCATTCGTATTATGGCTAGATTTAGATGTTTATGAAAATTTTCATCTGGAATAAGTCTCAGTGGCAATCAATAGTTTTATAATGAATAATCAGATTTCAATTTTGTGTTACGCTTATGCTTTGAAGATATAAGAGAATATCAGCTTTGCCTGTAAAACTACTTTTACGGCACGAAGAGTTATGATGCAGTGAAACGTAAATTTATATGAATTCATTTTATTAAGTCTCTTGTGCCAGGTTCAGGTTAACGAGGAACAGGCAGCCGGCATATATGTGTTTTCAGCTTTCTTAGGCCTGAACCCCTACTATTGTCTATGCACTTGACCATGACAGGGCGACAGACCTGGCTCGTCTTACTGAGAGAGAAGATCCAACGTTTTTGTTTTTCAATTGTTATAAGGCTGGCATTGTCGTTCATTTTATACAATTTTATAAAAATTCAAAAAGGTTTTTACATTTTATGTACACATTTTACATTTTATTTCATGGGACCTCGGCAGACAGCGCAGCCAAATTTTCAGTCTTTTTTTTTATTCGTCGACCAGACTGTATGGTGGGTAAAGTATCGTACTACGGTTTCGGGTTCAACTCCCGGCAGTCAGGGTTCGATCTCTGACTAGGCGTGGTTGTTATTGTGTCCGTCCCTTCATAGGGGGCGACGTTGATCCACCTACTAGGTGCCCCCATATTAAAGAGACCAACAACTACGGCCTTAGTAGTGGCCTAATGCTTTACGGGGCAGAAGCCCGCCCTTGAGAAAAAAAACAAACTCTACTCCATTGTTTTCTTTTTCCTTGGTTAAATTGGAGGATTAAAGATAATAATAATAATAATAAGAAGAAGAATAGCAATAATAATAATAATAATAATAATATCTTGATTATATAAATATGTATAATGCCTGAAGTATCTAAAGTGTGTAATTTAAGTTACTAATTTAAAAGTAAAGCAACTCGGGAACTTCAACAGCCCTTAGAAACCAAAGCTATGAGTCCGAATCATCCGAGTCCGATCCTCTACTGATTGGATAAATAGGATTTGGATTTTGGAAAAAGGATCGATTATTTTCTATATAAGATACGTCTCTTGTGACAATAAGGCCCCACCATGGTCTAGTTGATAAGACACTGAACATGGTAGACGCCTGAAGTGTGAAGGTCCAGCGCTCGGGCCTAATGTGCGGCTGGATCTAACGGTCTGGAGTTCTGGTAGGTTTTATCCAGATATAACGTAAATACGCGTAATCCTTGCCTAGCTTTGCCTGAAAACAACACACATCTTGTGACAATAAAAGAATTTTATTGCATCTGTTACATCACTAACTTCCGTAATATTCAGGGATCCAAAGACTTCAAAGGATGTGGAATCTGAAGCAACAGCTTAAATTCACTTTTAAATTTATAAACATAACGAAGCACTGATTTTACTTGAACGATAACTGTAATTGTGGTTCATTTGAATGCTTACTCATTTTTCAGATTTTGTTTATCCTATTATTAATCACTCGCGTGAATAACTGAAATGTTAGATTTAAAAAGTGATAGACAGAAACGGTTGTTACTTCACAGCTTCTAATTTTCCACTCACATACACACATGCATCGCTATTTGAGAAGCGCATTTTCAAGATTTAAGCAGGATCTCTTAAGATTTCTCATAAAAAGCCTAGTTTTAATGAAGAGATGCTATCTGACTGCTTTAGAAACACAGAAAAATGTATATTACAGTACAAAATAGTTGCTTCGTTAAAAATAATAAATTATTATTGTCTTATAAAAATATAGTTCTGTACATAATTTTGCAAAGATCCTAGTTTTGAGAGATTATGAAATTTTTCACAGCATTTTAAATTTTTCGAATGGTGTATTATACGACTATTTACCATAAAAAATATTTCCATGTTTGTTTTAATGAGTTATATAGTCTGAGATTTAATTTATTTCTGCTTTAATTTATTGGAAGTTACTGGAGGAAGAATAATTTATTGAACAGAAATAAGTATTGCCTTACGACTATAACAAACAAACAAACCAAAAACCCCACCAAGTACTATTTTACTTTTGTTTGTAGCATTCACGTTTTTAATAAGGTTGCATAAAAACTAAATAAAGCACCAATAAACAAACAGCAAGTAACCCACGGAAAAATTACTGTATTTCTCAAATAAATTTCTTAAAAACTAATGAACTTATAATTTAATTTCAAACGCGGAGTTAAGAGAAAAAAGACAGAATTTACCTGTCATAAAAGGATAAAAATATACATGTTGATAGAGGTAAAATGTGCATGTGTTGTACTACTTAGTTACTAAAACAGCAATAAGCTGTTTTGTTGGTTTCAAAATTCATGCTTTAAAAACAAATATCGCTGCTACTTTTCTGTTGTTCGTGGTGCGTGCTAAAGGTACAGTATTAATGCAAACTTTAGTGCGTGTCGGTAAACATAAATGCAAAGTAAAAGCATATAATACGTCTTTTTGTTATTTAGTTTGTTTCCCTCTTCAACATGCATAGTAAAATGAAATCTGAGTTTGAAAAGTTGTGGTGATTGTAACTAAATTCCTCCGTGTTTTTGATTAAACAGATTTCTCTTAGAGTGTTTGTTCTTTTTAAATTTCCCCTCATATGCTTTATTTAGATATAAAAATGCATTTTTGTGATATCCTTTTATTTTGTTTACATTACTTTTTTATGAGACAAGGATATTAAACCTTATGATTTGCTACATTTTGAAAAAAAATGATAATAGAAAAGCTAGACATATTTTTTTGAAGACTTTCTTCTGATATTCGAAATAACTAATGGCTTAATTTTTTCCCATGAGATTCATCCTTGAAAACATGAATTATCACATGTTTTATGAAAATTAATTTTACCATGCAAAATTACACTCTGCGGAAACAGCGAATAGACGAGTCTTTTATAGACCAAATACTTTTTAGTTCCATTTATCTCAAAATATTTACAATTAAAAAGGAGGCATATGTGACTTCTGTTACTTCACATCCTCCATTTACGGATGATACATTATGTAAATGATGGGCTTACTCCATAGCTGAAAATTATAAATAAAATATGTCTCTAAGGTGAAATTGACCTTGACATTTTTCTCTGTCGAACAGTGAAACGCCAGTAACAATCGCATATTTCACAAAAGTATCCTTTAGATTCTTAAAACCAAGTTTTAATATTTTTGACGTGAAACATCTTTCAAATTACGCACGGTACCACGCCAGAAAAGTGGACGGTAACGAAAAGGTCTATATCGTCTTATGGTCTTAGCGCTCTCACTCCTTTCTATTCAGTGTAACTCGTGACTTAGACACGGCAGAGCGGCTATTCTTTAACGAGTTTATAGGGAGTATTTAGACTGATCGATTGAATTTAAAATAAGTGTAACTTGGAGAATACTTATATGTAAAAATAACCGGAACGTTTATAAAAATTGTAAAATTCAATATGTCGCCCTCAGCCGTGCTGCAGCCAGCTGAAAATATGAATCATGGCTATCGTTAGATAGAAGGCATTCTGGGTAACGCATAGGTATCCCAATGTCCAGTGCTGAGCGGACGAGGCGGTTTCAAGAGAGTCTCAAAGCGTCAAGGCACACTTAGTGAACGATACCGACTCCGTGATCACCCCTTTTCTTGCCATATTCAGCCACAAAATTATTACCGGGCTCTCAACCTGACTTAAGAGACTCCAATCGTTGTATGCGGAGATTTCATTAACGATCCACGACACAACAGCTATCTCGTTGGCTTCATGAAGATTGAATTCGGCCTCAACTACGTGCGCACGACGTCGACAACACTGGGCAACGCCACTATGGATTGCACGTTCACCAGAAATATTAATTTTGACGCCATGCCTTATGTTCGTTATTCCTCGTGTCGCAAATCATTCGTAAGCAAAATCGTTTTCGATTATTAATCGAAATAAGTCTTTATGTGACACCTATTCAGTGAAAGTATTGTATTAAATTATCTAGAACGAAGTCAATATTGTTTTCATTTCAGTCTTTAGTACTAAAAGCGAATCACTGACGTAGATGTTTCACGCAGGGCTTCGAACCGTAATCTTTTTGGTTCAGGTTTTGTTCCGGTTCAATAAAAAAAAATATATATATATATACCGATTCAGTTACGGTTTTCGTTCCACCAAAAATAACGGTTTTCGGTTCAGACGATTCTACTTGAAAAAGGGGTGATGGGTTGAGATGGGTACTTTTTGAAACTTTATTTTGGCGCGCTGTCTTTTCATGATGTTTTCTATTTTGTTTTATTTCAATTCGGAATTTCAGAAACTATTCTACTTATTGATAGTGATAGTTCAAGTGTAAATAAAGTTTTAAACATAAAAGAGCATAGGTAAACTTCCACTCTCTCCTATTTTGATGAAATCTAATCAGACCTGACGAATGTGTAAATGGGGGTTTAGGCATTATCTCGCCGCAAGAATGGGGGACAGCAGTGACCACTTGCTGGCTAGCTATTTCCTACGTTCCAAAGAAACAAGGCGAAAAGGGAGACCGCCATTTTCACCCACACACGAAACGGACTTAGGGAAAATATTCTTCCTCCCGTTCCTCGCTTGTTGCCGGGCTTTCAATTGAAATAGAAAATTTGTCATGCAGGCTTTCATAAGCTATTTATTTATTTTATTATTAGATAGGCCACTTTTCAGTGTTTTGTAACTTCAATTTTTGAAACTTAAGAAAAATTTATTTGGCGTGAAATAGAAAATTTGTGATGCAGGGGCTTTCATAAACTATTTATTTATTTTATTATTAGATAGGCCACTTTTCAGTGTTTTGTAACTTCAATTTTTAAAACTTAAGAAAAATTTATTTGGCGTGAAATAGAAAATTTGTGATGCAGGGGCTTTCATAAACTATTTAATTATTTTATTATTAGATAGGCCACTTTTCAGTGTTTTGTAACTTCAATTTTTATAACTTAAGAAAAATTTATTTGGCGTGAACCATAATTAATATGCACAGTATGTATCGAAACATAATTTGTGTTTCAGAGCCGTACACCGGACATGGACGGGAGAGCTGTACGTGTTTTTTAAGTGTCAAATTCCATGTAGAATTTTTCATTTACGAAAAAGCTGCCTTTATTTTCTTTGTTTATAAGTAAAATAATTTAGGAATCATTCCGCTTATCTCGATATTTACAGTTACTTAGAAATTTGCAAGCCCTGTTAACTTGCCGGAATATGTCTTTAATGCTTTGTATAAAAATAATGATAAGTATAACATGAAATCGAAACTAAAAAATGTAATTGTGAAAAATTATCTAGTACCTCAATCCTAAATAAAATTGGTCAATTAATGCTTTGATTCTGTGTATTATCTATTTAATTCTTCTGGGGCCGAACACAGCAATACATTTAGGAGGGGTAACCAAACGCTGAAAAAGGCCGAATTGTTCACAAAACGACTTCCCATTATCATTTTGTTAACAAAATTTTAAATTACGGAGGAGGGGGGGACCCCCTGGTCCACCTTGGTACCGTTTTGATTCTTCTAACATTATTACTAACGATCAAATTACCCACTTATCAACAGAAAAGTAGAAACATTTTGCTTCATGGAGTTTGATTTAATGGGGCAGGGGCGTAGCCAAGGGGGGGGTGTTAGGGGGGGTCAACACGCCCCCATGAGAAATTTTTGACCTACAAAATGTATATTCTTCACTACATTATCACACACACGTATACATATATATGAGTTGTAGTAGTCGTAACCCCCCCCATGAAAAATTTCTGGCTACGGCCCTCATTCAGGGGTATATTTTTACCGTGTGTTAAACACGGTAAAAACATGCCCCTGAATAAGATATTATGTGCGATTTCTGTTATATCGAATATTTTTTGCTGGTCCAGCCGACTTCGAGATATTGAGAGTCGACTGTATATTTGTGTGCGTGCGCGTGTGTGTCTCTTATTGTTTCCATTTTTATTCCTTTTTTTAATTTGTACTATATTGATTAATTTGAACTATACTTTGGTACCCCTCCAAAATGTATTGCTGTGTTCGGCCCCTGAAGAATTAAAAAGATAATACACAGAATCAAAGCATTAATTGACCAATTTTATTTAGGATTGGGGTACTAGATAATTTTTCACAATTACATTTTTTAGTTTCGATTTCATGTTATACTTATCATTATTTTTATACAAAGCATTAAAGACATCTTCCGGCAAGTTAACAGGGCTTGCAAATTTCTAAGTAACTGTAAATATTGAGATCAGCGGAATGATTCCTAAATTATTTTACTTATAAACGAAGAAAATAAAGGCAGCTTTTTCGTAAATGAAAAATTCTACATGAAATTTGACACTTTAAAAACACGTACAGCTCTCCCGTCCATGTCCGGTGTACGGCTCTGAAACACAAATCATGTTTCGATATTTACTGTGCATATTAATTATGGTTCACGCTAAATAAATTTTTCTTAAGTTTTAAAAATTGAAGTTACAAAACACTGAAAAGTGGCCTATCTAATAAAAAAGTAAATAAATGGTTTATGAAAGCCCCTGCATCACAAATTTTCTATTTCACGCCCATAATTTTAATCCCCCTTTTTTTAAAGGATCTGTATAGGGGAAGGTGTCTTAAAATTATCCTAGCGGACTAAACGATCTAGATGTTTTCTTAGATTCAGGTATCGCCATATACCAGGTAACATATAAATTAATTGTGCCAAGTAAAGAAGAAGCAATGGCAGTATTCAAGCGGTCACAGTATTACGCGTCTAAATAGAATTCTTCGGAAAATTGAGTTTTATAACATCTGTTATAAGGTAAGCACTACATTTCCTATTTATTTAGATGTAAAATCTTTCATCAGTACAGAAATATGAGTTCGTTTACTGAATGAAGTATGTTTTTAGATGGAATTTCATTTTCTATGTTTACTATGATTCTCGGCGTCATCTAGTAATATGGCCAAACGAGGGCAGCCATATTGCCAGGTAAAATGATCCATCAACTGAAAAAATCTAGTACTGGGTCTTAGCCAACATAGAAGACCTTCAGCCGTATTCAAAATGTGTGAATCTCCTCTACACTATTTAATTTATTTCTGCGGGTATTGCACGTCATAATTTTTGAATTATAAATTTTAAATATTCCATTTCATTGCTTGCGACACTTTTTTATTTTAAAATTTTCATAAAATAAATAGTGCATACGATTTGATTGTAAAACTTATTTTGTTTCATTATGTATTGTCATAATTACAGTTACATATTTTATTTTGACGATAAAAACAATTTCCAATTATTTTCAAGTGAAGGATCACTATGCCACTTAGCTTGAGGATAAAAAAATTCTTTGAACACTTTCTCAAAATTCTATTTTTTTCATTACTCAATGTGATAGCAAAGGGCCAAAGTTTTATATAAATATTTATGATATTTTATAACAGTTTTCCCTTAAGGTGATCATTTTAGGACACCTTACCCTACATGCAAAATAACGATTTTTTTTTTTTTTTTTTTTTACACAGTCCCATATTTCCTATCACTTATGTTTGAAAAAAAACTGTCTCGAGTCTTATAAGGAGAAAAAAAGCAACTGCAAATAATGTAAAAATGTTAGTTATGAGGTTATTTATCTATTATTAAGCACATGGCTGGGTCTAGATGGGGCTGTAACAGGTCTACTTTGCTCACTATTTATAGAACTTATGTTAAACTTGCTTTAAAATATTGTTGTGCTTCTCTCCTTACTGCCTCTAACGGTCTTGTTGAAAAGATTGCCCAATTCAAAACTAAGCTATCACCGGTGGAGTAAGGTCATCTTCTGTTATTGTGGTGCTGCTTCGTATCAAGGAGCTCAGTATGGAAAATGAGAATTAAAGTGCCACCTAAAAATTGTGCGGAAAGCTCATCATGTTTGCCTTACAGTGAGATACGGGCCTAGTATACCTTGGAGTCACTAACCTTGGAAGACGGTTCCCTCCAATGCATACTGGCTACTAGCAGCTAACTCCTTTCAATTTCTTGACATTCTAGTTCACTTGGACCTTACTCAGCCTGTTGTAGTTTCCCTCTACTGGGAATCTAGAGAACTTAAGTCTGCTTCTAATTAATTCTGTATTTTGTATCGTGCATTTTTCTATGCGTTTTTGGCCAAGGATAATGTCTTTTGTGCCTGTTGAATTACAAATCAAAATAATCTCATCCGTATAAATGAAGAGTAAATATTTTACGAAAGTTTATATATTTACTGTATTATACTTGAAACGAAAAGCTACCAATGATAGTAATGTATTGAATTTTTTCTGAGCGAATCTGTAATAGAACTATAAATACTAAATGTGCCATCTTCAATAGGAAACATAGTACAGTACATAGCATTAAAATATACAAATTCCGCAGCAGTTGATGCATATTTATGGCAGTTAGAATACGGATGGGCAGGCCTTTGGCCAGACGGTAGGACAGACAGATGAACTGAAATCATAAACAATCTTATAATGGAATGAGTTAAAAATGAATCATTCGAGAAACATCCAAAAATGTTATTTAGTAAACCATAATTTTAAACTCATATTGAAAAGGTAATAATAAATTGACAGTACAAACAATAATAATGAATCAAATATTGTTGTTTACCGTTATTTTCAGGAGGCTTGTATATTTTATAATCCCTTGGTAGAAGCTGGGAGCAAAATAAGTCAAGTGATGCTTGACTGAAAGAAATAGTGTAAAGTAAATTAAAGTGAATATGAGAAGCAGTAAGTAGTGCAAAAATAAATGCAGAAGAAAATGGGAAAAATGTCTATTTATAATACTATTTAGTTCTAAAGTGATTTTACTGTAATTTAGATTAAGAGCAATGGGCGTAACTGCAATTAAAAAATTCATTCTCCCTTACGTGTCCCTCACACTGATCTTTATGGTTTTTTAAAAGTTTTTCTAAAAAAAATAGAGTTCGCTCACTAAATATTAGTATTGATCTAAAGCATAAACTAAATTCGAGATTGCTTGATCAGTGTTGTCAGAAGTTTGATCATTGAGTATAAGACAGAAATCTTCGGAAGTTTCACTAAAATAATTTCCTTTACTAAATTGTATCCACACTTTAGTTTACACAGGTGCTTTTAAAATAACTTACTTGATAGTCTATACTACTATTCAGCGTTTGACACTGATTTTTGAAAAAAAATATTACAAACCGGATTTTCACTATATTTACAAGACATTATTATAATCTCTATTATTATTTTCTAAATTTTAAATAAAATTTCAAAATTGGACGATCAGTGGCCGAATGGATAAGTCACCGAACATTGATAAATGGCTGCAGCGTAAAAGTCCAGACTCTGAGGTTTGTAAGTTCAGTCTGGCAGTCTAACAGTCTGGCATTTTTTGGGTAATTTTTTCAGATGTAACTGGAATATGCGTTAGAACCTCTTAAAATATCTCCTTCCCAAGGGATTCTTCCCTTTGACTGATAGTCCTAGTATGCTTTGCCTTAACAAAACAACAACTAAATGTTCACCAGTAGTTAATATAAATCTCCCATACTGCATTCAAAAACTACAACAAGTACATATTTACAGTCATTAGTAAACATTTAATTCGATTTTACATTGAACTGATATTGTAATTTGAATCTGTGAAATATTAAATACAAGCAAACTACAGGTTCAATAGCTCATATAATTTAATAGCTTGTTATTTCATAATATAGGTACAGGAATAGAAGTAGAAATATATCATGCTTTTAAATGTATAAGTAAATAATATGCAAAATGTACGGCACTTCTGTATGAGTCATTGTACAAGCAATGACTATACGGAATTTACATATCTACATGAACTCGACACGTGTTTACATATGTCTGTTAATGCGAATAGGTGTTTAGAAGGGCTTGTTTAACTCTGAAAATCTAATTGAAATACATACATACAAGGTGTGCCATAATTGAAGTAAATGTGTTTAGAGCCCAATTTTGAGAAAACTACTGTGGCAAACTGAACTAAATTTTCAGTAAATGCTAATTAGGCCGTATTGAATAAAAACAAAATTCGGACTTTCTCCACTACTGGCCGATTTCGCATTGTAGGGTCCTTTTTTGGAGTAAAATAGGCATAGGAAGTACAGAAAGTTAAAATTTTACAAGCATTTAATACTGACACAAAATTTTAATTTTCACCTTTGCATTTTAAATTTTATCAAACATTTTATATCAATGACTCATGTGCAGTGATGCCCTGTAGTGAATATGCAGTTTTCCATGAAGAAAATGGTAATGCAAAAATTCATGTAAATTTTAGTCAGCTGAAGCTGACGGCATTGTTACGTAGTATCAGGTTTGAGGATATAAGGAAACGAACAGAATGTGTCGGAATCAATGAAGCTCTAAATTTTTACGATCGTGCTTTGTATTTCTACCAACTTTAAGTGATCGTGCTTTGCTAGTAAAAGCTTATTACTGAAGAAGTGACAAGGCTTTTGCTGAGCTTCGACAATATTGAAGGTTGAAGGGCCTAAGGAAAAGTCCAATGACTACTACAGTTTTGCGAAGAGTAGTTAAGCGTTTTGAAAATTCTGGAACTTTACAAGTGTTACCAGGACGAGGGCGTAAACCTGTAAGGAATGAAGAAATTCATCCAGTTGCAACTGCCAGTAAATGTTAACTTTCTGTACTTTCTATGAATATTTTATTCCAAAAATAAACCTCACTCGGCCACTTTAGTCCCTAATGGTAAAAATGCAAACTATTTTGTTTTTTAACAAAAACCGAACGTCTAAGTAGTATTTAATGTAAACTTGGTTCAGTTTGGCTTAAAAGTTTTCTCACAATTGGTTCTAAACTCTCCTCCACTTTAATTATAGACACTCTGCACTTTAATCTTCTGAAGTATAGAAAGGGAATTAAATAACTGTTTTTTGCGTCCTTTAAGTAAACTAAATAACTACTATGCATGGTTAAAAAAACTTATTAATGATAGCTAGTCATGCGATAAAATTTATTATATCTCTCCTTTATTTGATAGTTGTAGCGTTTAACACGATTGCAGTCTAAATACGGACGCGATCGATTTGACCAAGAATATGTTTTCCCATTGTAATATAAAATACACGCCATATTATCTAAACAAAGAAAGTGACAAATGCTTCCCGTTCTGACTAATCAATCGCAAACAACCTACTGAAAGTAATTGTTTAACCTTTAAAATTCAGTCTGCTAGATGAAATGAGGGTTTCAGAGTACTGGCACTGTTTATCGTGCAAATTCAGTCTCTAAGTGCTTAGAAATTATCGAAAGGTAGATAAATCATTTTGTAGTTTATGTTATTATTTTTTGGAACTAAGGGAAAACATTTTAGAAATATGCCTGATGGTGTTAGCGTGATAATATTTCAGTGTACTAACTTATTAGACTGAACCCTTATTACTATTGATCAATTTAACACACACAAAAGTTGCTGCAAGTGAGTGCAGAAAGGAAAATTTAAAAATCTACATATACAGTTTTAATACATTTATGATGAACACAAATATTTTAAGATTGGACAGCTCAAACTCACAACGCATTGGAAAAAATTCATGTAACTGTCATAAAGTTTCTGATCGCAATACTGTGTAAAATGCGTAATAACTTTTGTGCTATTTTATTAGAGTTGGCTTAAATTATGATAATCCAATTTTAAGCAGAAGTTTATATCGATATTACCTTGAAAATTGCAACACAATATATCCCACGGGACTTGATCTAATAAAAGAATTAATATTGATCAGATCATGATTCATGCTAAAATCTAAAATTGCTAAATCGAAAAACCACACTAGTGACTGACTTTAAAATACAACAAATATCTATGTAAACTGCTCAATAAATCATACCCCAACTGAAAATTAAACTAACTTCATTTGCTTACTGAACATTAAGTTTATTTTTACCGTTAAATGACAGTTTCTTAGTTTTACAAAAGATGCTTCCCCCGTAACCTTATTTGACAAATAGATTTAACTCGTACCCAAAAGTTCTAACCTATTCAAGGAAAATATTTGCATAATCGCCACTTTGAGAAGTCATAATGCCACTTAAATCCATTTGCAAGTGCTAAGAGGATAAAGGGATCATAAGAGATTTGCCTCAGTTTTACGACAGAGGTTTGGTGTCAAGAATGCGAAAATCTTCCCGAGAAATTTGCAACTCAAAATGAATTTGTAATATTCTCTGTACCAGCAGGTAAACGTCATTGAAGAGTGAGTCAATTAATAGGCGCTAATGTTATATTTAACAGATTTTTAACGATTAAACCATCAGAATTCCTAAAATGAATTACACTTATTGTTTGAAAAATTTACTAATTACGCAAATTTTCCTTCACATAGTTAATATATGAAGCTACGGCAGAAAAAATCAATAACCTTAGAACGAATTGCATTTACAGTGTAGTCTTCACTTATGCGATAAATGCGTTCCAGAACCCCTCGCGTAAGGATAAATTTCGAGTTGTGAAATAGAGTACACATAAGACTTTTTGAAACACGTACACAGTTATTTTAAACTCTTACAAGCGCTCCTCAAATTCTTTTAGGCTATTCCCTAACTATATTATTACCATTTCCCACATGAAGCAATGAATAAACAATGTATTAAAAAAGTAGTGTTATTCAATATAATACAGCAGTATTGTAAATGCACAAAATTTATGATCACTAGGAGAGAGAAACATAAAATACAGTACTGCACGTACAATATGCAGCAATAATAATAAAGGGAAGCACTTTAATACACCTAACTGGAAAAATATTTTGTAGGGGTCCAAACGGTAAAAAAGGCAGAAATTTTCGCAAAAAGACTGTATCATTATCACTTTAGTAACAAAAATCAAAATTTCGGATTTTCCGGAGACCCCCCCCCCTTTAAATACGTCCTTGAGGGTACAGTAATGACTATTATTGTACTGTACGGTGATAATAATAATTACTAGTAAATATGTTCTCGGTTTGTTTGTTTGTGGGATTACAGCTGATTAGCTACGCGGGGGCTTTAGGCGGAGGGGTGGGGTGGGGTCTTTCAAAGGGGTCCTAACCCGTATTTACGCTAAGTTTAGGAGGAAACCACAGAAAACCCAGAATTAGGTTGGCGGACGCGACCTGGTTTCGAACCACTGTCCTTCCGTCTCCCAGTTCAGAACGCTACGCGCTATGCCACTGGTAGGGCCATAATAAAATGTACCATAATACTTGTAATAATAATAACTGTACTGTACTGTACTGTGCAGAATAATGTTACACACTCTGCGCTTCTGGTGCCGCTTCTCACTATTAGCAAAATTCTCACGTTGAGGAATTCGCGGGAGTTCTCAGATAAATTACTTAAAAAAACTCTCATAAAATCCAATTCGCGTAAGACATATCGCGTTGTAGCGCTAATCGACTGTACTAACAAAGCTGACACATTTATCTTTGACTAGCTTGGTAAAGATATAGGTTTATTAAAAATGCTTTTTTCAGGAGAGTGCATCTCCTGTCAGGAAATGTGTTGCCTAGACTTGTTTGTGCCAATTTTAGATATTTACTCTGTAATTTAGAACAAGATGAGAAATCAAGAAGGCGCCGTATGCTGTCACATTGCTAGCAACTGGACGACTTATTATCACTCTGTTCACTTTTCGATTTGTTTGTTTGTTTTCCAGGAGAGGAGAGTCACTGCATATGTCGTTTAGAGCTACTTACATCCTTCCCGGAATTTCCCGCCACAATTTGGATCCTCATCAGAAGGTGGGGGATTTCTGAATTTTGGTATCTCTCGGAAACTGGTAAAGACCGCCGAGAAGACTTTCGGAATCACGGATTTAAAGTGCACATACACCGCATGTGCACGACGGTCTTTAGTGGTACGTCGGAATAGAACCTGCAACCTTCGAGTTGCTAATTCAACGTCTTAACCACTGGGCTAATGGTTATATGTTTGTTTTGATTTGAACTCCTAAGCACAATAAGTCGACACAAGCCTCCACTTTTGAGTACAAAGAGATTTCGCCAGGATTATAACTCGGCGTTTTTAGATTCATTTTGGGATTTTCAAAGGAAATTCTGTTGAGTTTAATAACGTTTTCTATCAAAAAATTGCCTTTATTTATTCTAATTTATTCCTTTTTTTATACTACCTAAAGAATAGGAATATAAAAATAAAATATTTTTCTTAAAACTGTCAAGCACTTGACTTCGATTTTAACACAAAAGAAAACCAACGAAATTGGAAAATTTTCTAAAAGTCATCAAAGTTCACTACACGTCTTATTATTTTAGCAATATTTTGAGAAAATTTGAATATTTTAGTGCCTTTTAGAATCACTTATTTTAAATTTCGTTCATTAAAAGAGAAGCATATTAAATTTTACGGTAAAATTATACAACAGATACACTTATGATAAAAATAGCGTTGGTTACAACTGCCAACCGCTAGTCAAAAGAATGGCGGGACCTTCGTTTTGACAGAAAGTGGTATCTCACGTCATCAAATGTGTTTTAGAGGTAAATGTGTTTTATTAACACTTTTTCCAATATTTCCTTCATAATTTAGATCATCAACAGAAAGAAGAAATCACTCTCTCAAAGGTATTTAGCATTTGGTTTACGCAGTATAGATTCCCTCTAACATTTCCGATACGTGTAAAACTGTTTTGGAATTCGATTAGTCCAGCTCGAAAGCGTTTTTTTTTTGTTAGTGATGGCTTTTAATCAACCACGTGATCTATCCAGGTATTATATCCATACGCAGTTACTGACTTTCGAAAACAAGCATAGATAAGGCAGCAATTGTAAAATTTATTCTCTCATCGTTTGCCGAGATGTCTTGTGCCTATGGGTTTTCCCGGATTATTCTGTTTTATAAGGAAGTAAGGAGTAAGCTTCATAAGGAATGTTGCCTAGGAATTCATTTACTAGCATCTTTTATATAGATGACTAAAATTAGCTTTAATTTTGAGATGCATGTCGTTCCCTTTCTTTCAGATTAAAAACACAAAGTGAAATCATTTTATAATGTTATGCAGAAGTCAGATTTGTATTGGATGTATTATTTTTTCCCCTCTCTCTAAAAAATTACCAAGCATTCGCAAACTATTTTGCATTTTATGAGTAGTTTGAGTTAAACTTGAGTAAGTTGAGTAAAAAAATTCCTGTTCTTCATCAACTGAAGAGTGAGTAAGAAATTACGAAGTTCGTCTGAAGCAATTTTCAAAACAGTAAACGACTGTTGACGCAATTCCAAAAATTTATATTCTATATGAACATGCAAACAAACAAAAAACTTTTGCAAAAATTTCGGTCAAATATATTTCTTTTGCTTTTTTATAACGAATAAGAGAAGGGCAATTTATTCCTAAAATTACCGCTCTCAATATAAAGGACAAAGTTCTGGACATAAAGTTAAACATTTACATATAACATTTACTTGAAAGGCAGCAAAATAACCATGGTGGCATCCGCTCCATTGATGCCATCCCATTTACGAACAGTTCGAAACTTTTGGAAGAATTCTTAGAAAATAAATGATGGGTCATATGTGCTCTGTGCTTGTACACTGCATTTGATTGGGTTATATTTATTATGCTTTGGGTCATTTTCACGTCTTATGAAAAGCCTTTTAATGGAAGATAGATGTACTTGCGAGAAAGCTATAAAAAGAATCTTTTGAAAGCTTCTACGTTATTTGATGATTATTGATTAAAGAAATGTAGATAATAATAATAATATCTCAGATAAAATATGACACATTATTTTATTACTTTCTCAAGTGATTTTTAACTTTTTTTTTACAGTTACGGGAATTTATATTTTATGTATAAAATTGAGAATGATGGTTACGTTAAATATATTGAGAGAGGAAATTTGTTTAACATTTAAAAATAGCTGATTGGAAAAAAAACAAAAAAACCTCGGAGATAAATAAAGATGCGTAATTTTCTCAACAACTCGAAACGATTAATAATGGATTAAGTATAATAAATTAATACTTTGAATAATTAACAAAACATCAAAAACTACTTATCAGCTGTAGGAAAGGATGTAAAAGAAGAGTAAGAAAAGGAAGGGTTGGTTGTCACAGAATTTTTTAGCAATATGCATACATAAATACTGTCTGAAATAGACAATATCTATTCAATAGAATCGAAATCTTTATATTAGTTCCAAAAATAACAAAGATAAGATTGCAAAGGTAGGCGATATTTTAAATTGGCATTTATTTATGTATATATGTTCATTTTCAGCATTTTTGAGGTAATATTTAATGCTTTCAAAATTCGAATTAATACTTTAATACCGTTTTTCAGCTTTGTAGCTTTTGAATATTACTTTGTTTTCTAGGAATACATGCAGTGTTTATTAAACGTATGTAATAAATATGCGTAATTGGGGGGTGGTTGTCACAAGCTGAAGTAGTAGGTTGGCATGATGTGCCTACCTACCCCAGGTGGTATACCAAGCTACAGAACACATTTTTGTCGGCAGGCAGGATTATTACAGGAAATAGGCTAAATAAAGTACATTTAAAATTTTCAGAGAATAATATATGCGTGCTTATAAAATTTTATACAAATATTCATGTATTTAAATCCTTGATTACTCTAAGATGACTTATGTAGTTTCAATAACATGTGAATCAATGATATATATACATTTCATTAAATATAGGCATATTGCAAAATTTAATTTGTTTGTTGTACCAATGCTATATTACTTTTAACCGAGCAATGGCCCGTTGGATACGATATCCAGAAAATGCTGTAACTTCGATGACAACTCATATATTGTTCTTGACTTTGTCCTACGCATTCCTGAAGGCTATGAGGCAAGAAAACATCCAGTCAGGATTTAAATGCATAGGAATTTATTCATTTAGCCTTAATAAATTTTCAGATGCAGATTTCACTCCCGCATTAGTGAATAGCCTTTCTATCAAGTAACAAGGCCTACCTGACGCTGTAAATTTAAACCTATAGGACAATCTTCAAAGTAATTGTTAGGACCACTGGATTTTACAGAGAATATTGAAGCATCTTCAATACAAATTCCACCAGAAGTAATTAATGAAATAGGCCGAAGTGCAATAAAAGTAGTTACTCCTCAAGAAATCAAACAGTTTGCCCTAGCAAATCTAATAGATCCTTCGAAACCTATGCGAAAGTCAGAAAGGTTGTCTATCTACACGGATTCTCCTGAAATAAATACCATTGCTTTAATTGAGAAGCATAAAATAAATTTACAAGCGAAAAAAAAACGCCAAAAAGGAGATACAACCTTGCATCGAACAACACAAAAAATTGTAAAAGAAAGATTGTTTAGGATTCTTCAACAAATGAATCACTTGACAACGAATATCCCGGATTGGAAACAGAAAGCGACATATCAATAGTTAAAGTTTTGGTGAGCAGAAAAAAATCCGTACTTCATTAACCTCGATATCTATGATCATATCCTGTTTCAGTTTTTAGGCAAAATTTCTGTGAAATACTTCGTAGGAAAAATGCAGAATATATTACCTTAGGAGATTGTAATGAAGTTCATGAGTTGTTTGCCTTCCACGAATGTAAAAACAAATCATTTTTGTATTTTTCAAGGACAATGATATCTGCGTCCATCATATCAAAGATGTAGTACTAAGTCTTCCGCTGCCATCTACTGTTGGTACAATAGCGAGGTTTAGAAATCAATACAGGTTTATTTGTAAAGAACATTTTGGCATTGTGCAGTAGGCTTATAGGACAACTAACCCCAACACCTGTGACAACCTACCATGCTATGGGGTAGGTTGCCTCATCTCAAATTTGAATAAAAAACAATGATTTTCAATATGAAAAAATGCGTATTGATTTTCACATAAACATGAACATGCGATAATTTATTTAAATAGTATTATCACGACTAAAACACGGTTATTGCATGCGAAAAGGGAGACAATCTATCCTACCTTCTCCTAGTTGATTTAATATGATGTTTTATAAAATTCTATACAAATATATACATCTTTTAATATTGGTTTAAAATAATATTACTAAACAAATTAATATAGAATTTATGTAAGCTAGTTAATCTATGGAATTCGTTGGATTCATATATATTCCATTTAAATAACAGAGATTTGTAAACGATATTAGTTGGCGGGAATTCAAAGTATAAAATTATCATTTTAGTAATTTTCCTTACGCATAAATAAAATTGAGTTGAGAGCAGTTTTCCATTTTGAATATTTCTTGTCGTTTACCGTAGACTCTAAACATTAGAAATTTTTAGATATATCGTTATAGTATATCTAAAAATTAGCAAGTAATATATAGCAAGTAATGTATTATATCTTTTAGATATAATACGGTATGATACATTACTTGCTGCTTTTCGACAAGTACGATTAAACAAATGTTTTGAAAACCTTACTAAAGGAATGTGCGCATCTAAAAATACAATTTATCTTTTAAAATATGCATTTATACTAAAATATTGCGAATAACTGGTGAGATAATTTCTTTTGAAGCTCTTATATATTTTCGCTAAGAAAATCTGTTAATAGCTTATCAGCAAAATAGCCCATTGTCACCGAGCACAATATACCCGCATAGGATGCGATAACGACACCAATGATTATGACCATAATCTCGAAGCAGAGCGACCAAAGAAATCACATTATCCTGATAGGCTTGTGCAAGGAATTGATTCTTCAAGAAATAGATCCCTTTATATAATAGTGATACCTCTCATGCTTATAGCTAATGAATGAAGAATGACAATTCTCCCTTAGTATCTTGAATCATTTAGAGTTTAGAATTGTAGTTTCCATTTTTATGCGAAACATTTGAAATTTCTTAAAAAAATTAAAGAATTAAAGAGTGCACTGTTAACTGCCAATCAAGTATAAAAAGCTAGAATCGATTGTAAGACGGGCCTTATGTTTCTGATGGCAAGTAATGAAATAAAACTTCTTATATTATTTAACCCATTTGTGCCTGGATATTTTTGCAACTTTCTTCGATTTTTACTGATAACAGAAATAATAGATAAATTTCTGATGTCAAGTTCTTGAACAAGGGATGATTTCTTTTAAAATCATTATGCATAAAACTTGAAACATCAACATACTACATGGTCATGTTAAAATATTTTGTAGAGTTGAGGCTCAATACTCATGAATAAATGCTAGGAAAAATAAATAACGTTTTCGACTAATAGCGAAAATGCCGTCCCAAAAAAGGGACGCTAGGCATAAATGGGTTAAGAAGGACAATTAAACAGTACACTTATATTCAAATTAATGTCAATAACACTCATCACGTTTTAGTTTTAATCATAATAATAGTTATTACTGACGTAATTATTATCGATTTTTACATTTATTAATGTAAAATTAGTACAATTGATGCTGAATTGTAAAATATTTTTATTAATAAGAGCACTAAAAATTGCTTTTAAATGAACTTTGTAAACAACACATATAACTTTATAAATTATACAGATAAATATAAAACAAACAATAAGCACCGTTTCGGGTGTTACAAAGTATCCACCTTTTTTCAGATAGAAAATGTTCTTTCTTTCTTAAACAAAGGTTTTTGCCTTTGTAGAAATAGGAGCGTTTTACAACTGAAGAAGGGTGGATTCTTTACCACCCACAATGGTCCACACTGTTTTGTTTTATATTTATGTGTGTGTGTGTGTGCTGTATAAAGTTCTTTATTGGTTTTCAATATTTTGATTTTTTATTACTTTCTAAAGATTAAAGTTTTTATCAGTAATTTGTTAACCAAATTTGAAAAAAATACAGAACTTATCTCCTAATTTAAGACTTTAAAGGAAGAAATATTTTCTAAAAGATAGCTGAAAACTGTCAGGCTGCATCAAGTACAAGCACCAATCTGTTATTTTCCTTAGAATTTTAGCCATTTTCCCCTATCAGAATTGCAGATATAAATAATTTTATAATAGAAATAATAACAGGTACTTTCTATAACTTTCAGGATTTTTAAAAGACATTAATTGGCTTACAATAAAAAGACTGTATTTAATCTTTTCAAAACTTCTCAATGAGATTTATTGATTTATAGGAGAAAATTGTCATTAATTTAGGTAGAAGACTTCACTATCAGCAAGCATAATATCTTATTGTTTCCAGTAATAGGTTAAATAACGCAGGAATTTTGCAAAGCATCTTTAATCATGAACGGGCAGTTTGTCTTCGATCATCGTACTAAGATGGTAATTCTCCGTTAAATTTTACAGGTAATTATTTAGTTTGATACTAGACAATCCATAAAGGATACTTTGTAATGCGCTTGTAAAGTATTCTTCTATGTTAATGTAAATTGCTTTCGTATGCAATATAAATTCCGTATGCAGTTGAAAAGGATATTTGAGTTGACACTGAATTAAGAGTTCCGGGGCGGAGTTATTAGTTATCTGAAAATATTTTAAATTTGGAAGGATAATGAGATATTTGGAAGCAATGCTTATAGCTGTTTACGTCTGATAAAGATTTTACGTTTACTTTGAAAAATTCTAATAAACAAAAGATAAAAATTATGCTGATTTTCAATAAAAAATTTAATTTTCAAAAGAACTAAATTTCATATTATTCATTTCCAATTATTATTCGGGAACATATCAGTATGAAGCTTAGAAAAGCTACCCAGTAAATTAAACTAAAATTATTATCTCTTAAAATATTTTTATCCTGTAAGTAAAGTTAGAATTAATTTTTTATAACTGATTTCTAACGAAGTTTATTGTAATTTCCTATAAAACTTCATTCTTAATACTCATACATATACAAAGACATATTTTTTGTTTTACTAAATCTATCACTATTGTTATATACTTTACACCAGTAAGTCAATGTTATTTTTAGCAAGTATTTTAATACTAAACACAATAAAAATTGAATAGCACAATGACTTTTTCCCCAGAGTCCCGGGAACCGAATAATCCTTATTTTCTTCGACGCCACATTCTCGATACACAAATCCTAAATGCATTTTCTTACGTTGGCAGAGGCGCCATGCATCCTGTGATTACTGGCATTTGGGTAATCCTTCCTTCCATACCGACTTCCCGAAACGATCGCTGGATTCAACTATCCCAAATACCCCCGGATTTCTCCCCGGATTACCGCGGCGGTCATTACCTCGTTAGGGCCGGACTCGGACCGACAAAGGCCCGCCCAATGAACGCAGTCTTAGAGTTAAACTGTTGTACGGATAACATCACATTTAGGTTTCATCCAATGATCGTATTTCAATATAGGGTATGTCATGATGTAAATCTGTGAACGAATTCCATGCATGTATTGTAAAGATGTGTTTGTTGTTAGGGAATTTTACTTCTTTTTAATATGAAATTTTGATTATAATTCAGTAATTCAGTAATTTAGAATATTCGTATGGAGTTTGTAATTTTAGTTCATCTGGTGTAAGAAGTAAAATTTCAGATTAAAATAGAGGCAACGGTATACAAATTTTACATGAAGAATGATCTTTTTAATGTTAATGTATTTTAGTTGTTGCATGGGATACTCGACAATTTTATGAATGTTTGTTTACCGGTTATACTTGTGGTCTTATATGTGCGAGCGGAGAAACCATCAGAAACCATCGGCAAACATACAATATTTTATTAAAAAATATTGTATGTTTGCTGATGGTTTCTGATGGCAAACCTACAATATTTTTAAACCTACAACATAAACTTACAACATAAATATAAAGAGGGATGGCAATTTATCCCTCTTTATATTTATGTTGTTTTTACCTTCAAAGCTTTCTAAATCTTATTGGTTTATGGTTTGAGGAGACATTCTGACTTTTTTTCGAAATCATAACATAGTTTGTTTATTTTTTATGCTGTTTAAGGACTTAGCATTAAACCTGATGCTTCATAACACTAATTAATGTTATATAAGATACATACCAACCTTCATACAATCAATAGTCATCTTCAAATGTATGAGAAATCTCGAAAAGTTTTATGCTGACAATCAAGTAATGCTAGCATTTTTTAATAACGTTGAATGCACTTATGATTTCGGTTTGTCTGTATGTCTATTCGTCCGTATTCAAACAAAAAACCTAACCATGTCAGCTGATTACTATTATCAATATTTCCACATGTGCGTGAGGACAAATATTATTGCAATTATTGGATTTAATAAAGAAAGTTATGTCTACTAAACGTCGAAATTTATATTAGATTTCGACGTGTTCTCGTGAATACTTTTTTTTTTCAATGAAAAGTAAACAGCATAGCTTACAATCTGAGATAATACATGTTGTGTGACAGAAAGCAAACAATTTACTGAAAAATCGAATGTACACTACACTGAAGCATTACTGAATGCATGTTTGGCAACAAAAGTAAGCAAGTACATTGCTAAAGAAGATTAGTTTCATAACTCCCCAAGTAATTTGTACATTGCTCTAAATTATTCTATATGATATTTGATGTCCTGAAACATTTATGAACTAAGTTGTGACCTTGCGAGATTAGTTTTAACGATTATTCTCTTTTGATGTCACAGAAAAAAAGGAGCGACACCGTTTTTCGATTGTTCTGCTTCCTGAAAATTCACAGAAATTTTTAAAAGAGTTTCTCTGATATTTATCCTCTCTAAAATTTGATCTTATAGGAAACATTTGATGTAAAACTTTTGAAACAGACAATGAAGGAACAAGCAAGTAAAGGAGACCGGACCTAGTTGGCCACAGTGTTAAGTAGGCACAGTCATCATAATTCAGCTGCTTGACTAAAGATTGTGCAACCAGTCACAGAATAACTTTCTTCTTTCTCCAAACGCTATTGTAGTTTTGCAGAGTTACTCACTTGCATTTAATATTTACAGCGCTGCATATTATTATTATTATTTTATATTTGTGATAAACGTAACTTTGATAATCATAACTCTGGTAACTCTGGTAATCATAACGTAAACTCGTAACGTAACTCTGGTCATCATATTTTCTGACGGAAAAAATCTTACTACTAAAGTTACTAGCAATCTATAGCTTTCTTACAAAAATAATTTATAAAATGAACAAAATTGTATTGCTGTGATTTGAAAGAATAGTTTCAACATTCTTATTTAATTCACTTGGTAATAAATTTTATAATTTTTCCCTCTCATTTGATCAGTCACACTCATATGTTTTTCGGACATTAAATGTAACCTCTCTGTTTCCAGAAGAGTAACACACGACTTTTTTCTCCTAAAAAGCATCTGACAAGGGCTGCATTTACTGAATATGATGTAAAAAGAGATTCTGTAATGGATTTTAACTTCCTTGAGCAAAAAAGAAGAAGAAGAACTGATTCGCGAAAAATTTCGATTTTCAGACAATTCAGATTTTGACCGGACGAATTGATTTTGACCATTTCCAAATTGCTCTAACTATTTATGGCTTGAGGTCTGTAAATACGCACGTTCCTACAATCATGCGATACATGCATCTGTATGTTTGTATGTATGTCGTATGTATTTACGTATGTTTGTATGTATATCGTATAACTAAAAAACTGTAAGTAGTAATAGTGAAATTTGTATTTGAGGCTATCTATTTTTGGACCCCCTTTTTGATTGCGGTTGACATGGTGTTTTATTTACAGGTTTACTCAAAAGACTTGAAATGCATTTAAGTCTACGAACAGTCATTGTTTTGACATACCCAAAGTCTCGCTAACTGTCGTCAAGCTTGGCTGGTTTAAAGGTGAAATATCAATAATTTTAGGGTAAAAAATAAGTTTCGAAAACTGAACTCAGTTTGGCGATGTCTCCAATGTTCGTTGAGAAATAGTCAACCTCAATGTTATTGAAGTAGAGTATTTCGTTTTCAAACGATAAAAAATTTAACGAAGTACTTCGAAGAGGCGTACGATTTAATTGTCTCACAATGAATTAATATGGTCGATCGCATCAAATATTTAAGATTTAGCAGAAATCAGATTGTTATAAAGCATTGTATTACTTTGAACACGAAATAAAATGCACATTCAATGTGTTCCCCTTCTTTTGTAGTACTCCACAATGGGGTTGGAAAACTTACTCTTCTTCCAATCATTAGATGGGTTTTCAAAATAAAATTCCTACACTGGCAAGAAAAGGCTGTTTCACCAGTGAAAGGTTAAAAGAAAATAAAGAAGGGTAGACGTTACAATGCAATGTAAACGATACCCCACTATATTTGTTCAATATTTTATGTTACCGAAGAATCCCTTATAGGCCATTAAGGTGACGATGATGATCCATTAAGCCCGATTTATTGATGGCACTGACTGGATTGATATAGTTGATGAGAATGATCCAGACCTCAGTAAATATTATCTTCTAGAAAGAGTATTTTATATATCCAAGAGAAATAAGTAGTGGTATTTTAAAAAAGGAATACGTTTCATATTACTATCAGAATAATATTTTGCAATTCTTATAATCTAGCGACTATTTTGATCCGAGAGAAACAAGAGTGATAGTTTTAAAAATATAGTTTTGTATTATTATCTGAATGATGTTTTGCAATCGGTATAATTTAGCCGTTATTTTGATAAAAGAGAAATAAATAATGATATTTAAAAAAAGAATACATTTCATAATACTATCTGATAAAATGCTGTAATTGCTATAATTTGAGCATTAGCATGCTATATTTTTGCCTGGAGCCAGCGATAGACAGTTTAATAATCTGAACTGTTTTCCTGTAGTGACTTAAGGTATTAAATTAGAAAACACAGTAGTAATACTTTTTAGACAATTTCAACCTGAAAGGAACAACATTAAAAAATATAATTTTATTTTATATGTTTAAAGACATATTCAGCCTTAACGGATACATTGTTAAATAAAATAAAGGTAAAAAAAGAGCTTCGCGTTAACGTTAATTGTAAAAAAAAATAAAGATCTCGTGTACCATGTTTAAAGCTAATTGAAACGAATATTTAAAACAGCGCACACGCTAGGTGTATTTAACATTAAAAATTCATTAAAAAAGAACAAATAATGATAAAACATTGCAGTTTGCGTGAATAGAATTAGGGATAAGAATTTTGTCCCCTCCCGGAACGCACACTTGTTTCATCTTATGCATGTCAGCGCCATCTATAGGTAACTTGATAAACTACATTTTTGTCATTCTGAATCAACTCATTATAAAAAAAAAAAAAAGAAAGATCTCCTCTAATCTTATTAGTGCATGCAATATATCGCAGTCGTCCTAATTTTTCTAAAATTCTTACCTTTAGAAATAATGTACTAAAACATTTCTTAGATGCCAACTTTCTGCTTTACTATTCAAATTCTATTATCGTGTTTACCCCCGTAATAGTCGCATTATTTTTTCAACTTTTCAAGGTGAAAGTCTACGCGCGACTACTATGCGGGGAAAATCCAAACATAATATTGTACACTCTAACGCTAGAAAATTTCTGGTATTATAATAAAATTACTAATCTACCAAATGTTTCCAGATTATTTGCCGTATATTAAATAATCTTTTCGTCAGTTACACACAAAAAGGAGGCATTTTTCTCTTTATAGCAATACTTTTACAGAAATTAATGAAGGTCAAATGCATGATTGCGACGTTTACGGGGGGAAAATATTTGGCGGTTTTTTTTTTTTTTGGTTTACAAAACGGGGGACGCGAGAAAAAGTAGGACTTTACTGCATTGTCAGGTGCACGCCTCAGGTTTTTTAAAATCATTATTTCTTCTTTATAAATCGATTCATATATCATTCATAGATCCATTACAGGAAGTAAAGATAAGCACGAAAGACGAACCGCAGCTGTGTCCTCTTTGCAAGAATGGAAGAGAACAGGTTAACTGCGTATTAAGCAGCATACGTGCATGTGCAAATAAGATTGTTTTGAAAAGTGGTTTTATATAATGTAAACGTTTGATATGATTTATTTTTCCATAATTTTTTAACGAAGTAGAAAAATATTAATAATTTCGCGTTTGTCAGTCTGTACATCCGTGCTATAATTTTCATAAATATGGACTAGATGCTAAGGAATTTATATAAACTGCCAGAAAAGAAAAATTGAATTTCAATGGGGCATTCATACTGCTCATAGTTGACTTGTGTTCCAAGAAACATATAGCATGCTTTTATGGAAATGCGGGTGGGAATAATGATCTTGCTATTAGTTTTGAATCCTGCGAAGTTTATTTGGATTATTCAGGGTTAAGAAAGATGCTCTAACTATGATTTAAAGTAGGTGTGTAAGACTGGTTTAGCGGATAAAGAATCTTTTTGTTTTCTTCGAAAGCCTAGTTAAAACAAGAAAAATGAAATTGTGCGTTAGGGTAACATTTTGCTTTATTACACATTCTGCTTAGGTTCAGTAAGTTTTTTCTTCCATTTTCTTAAACTAGACCCCCCCCTCAAAAAAAAAAGAAAATACTACCGCATTCGCCACTTCAGCGCACCTATATCAAGTCATTTTATTTCAGATATACGGCAAACGTAAAATTAATTTATAAATGCAGATCACTGCAAGATCACTCCAGATTTCCAAGACTTTCCAGGTGTTCAGACACAATTAGCAATTTCCCCTGACTTTTTATGCTAATAAAATTTCCTCAATGTTCCATTTTTCTCAGTTTTCTTACCTCAGGCAACCTTATATACGGAAGAATACAGTATTCCTATCTAAAAGCCTGATCATTATCCCCGTCTGCATTTCCACGAAAACATGAATGTTTTTTTTTTTTTCGCACAATTTTACTGTCAGCATAATGAGTGCCAAATTAAAATGTCAATTTTTTTCCTTTTGGGGTGAGAGTGTATGCCATTGCTATGTGCTGTATGTACAACGTACCCTATTGAAAATGGTGTATGTATAGTCAGGGCCCCTGCTAAAGGGAGGAGTCTCTCCTCCCCCCTAACACTCGCAAAATTCTATTATACTTCGCAAAAATAGAAGCCTAGTTGGCAAACTTGGCAAAAAAATTAACCAAAAACTATCATTTTACTTCCTATTTCTGGTACACTTGGCAAACTTACGCAAACCCAGGTGACAAAGTAAAAAAGTTAGCAATATAATTGATAAAAAAAATAAGTTGGTGAAAACCGATACTTAACAGTTTATCGATATCTCCCCCTCCCCCTAAAAAAGTTTTATAAATGGCTCTATATGTAGTATACATAGTTATTTTACAGAAACAGTCTAATTCCAAATCATTTCATTGCATGGCCAGTTATTAGTTTAGAGGCATTTATCTATTTCAAAAAAAAACAAAATTGATACACGTTGTTAAGGATTTCAGCATAAATCTCTCCTATAAATTTAGTGCATGTAGTATTTACAATTCTTTTACAGGAGTACTCAAAAGAAATACATTACATTTCTGTCTAGGGAGGCTTAGAGACAGTATCCAGTTCGTCAATCGGTATAATAATAAAACGCTATCGAATTTAATTCAAAGTTACTTTAGTAGCGTTAAATAAAAAGTGTAAATTGTTTACTTTGCTGCAGTTTTCTCCATACGAAAATAATAATTTATTTATTTACATTTATTTTTTTCTTAGAACATTTTCATTGGAAAATAATTTTACAGTACAAGTACATTAACGAATCAAAACAATTCCATAACTGACTTCGATTATGCCATTTTTACGGAAAAACAGTCTTCAGGTAATAATGTGTACAGATATTTTAAATCCAATTCTGGTATAAACAACGCAAATTATACCCTTTGCTTTCTTGGTGCAGCCATGTTGTGAAATTAAAATGCCAGGTTTACAGTAATGTGTATAAAAATAGCTGTTATTTTTTCAGCGACTTAACTTTTGCAAGCATGATTTTCCCCTTTATCATGCAACATAAAAATTTCCCAGTGTCAATAAAAAGCGTTATTTCCGTATTTTTGCAGTTTGCAAATAGAATTAAAATTAAATATTTAGAAATAATTCTCATCAGTTAAAATAACTGACTTTAGGAACTGTCCGTAAAATTAAATACAGATTGAGCTGCATTTTGAAACTCTTTAGAAATTCCAATACCGTAGCTTAAAATGCACAAGAAAAACTATTCGATTGGCTAAAAAAAGATTTTTTTATATTCAACTTCCAGTACAATTTATTTTTTAGTATTATATTGTTTTGAACAAACACATAATTATAATTATTATTATTATTATTATTATTTTTCTTTAGCTGATCGTTTTGTGTTCTAAATTTTCAGATCGATCAAGATCGATCGATAGAATCATGCTAGAAGATCTAAACTTTCTGAATATCTCTCTATAAAGAATATATCTCTATAAAGAATTTAAATCAAGAACTGATTTTTAATCCGCACAAAATTACAAATTTTATGATGAAATATGAGAAAAGTTAAAATTTTATAGTCAACATATTTATTTAATAATAATACATATTCTATGTTATTGTGAGAAAAAAAACAATTTATAATATTTATAATTGGAATTAACGTTGAAGGGACACTGTTTTATAATGTAGTTTTATAGCTCAAACAATTTACATACTGCCAACATAGGGTTACATTTCAAAGTAAACTGTATTAAAAGTAATTTTTAAAGCCTTATATGTTCACGCATATAACTTAATTTTTTTTTGCTTCATCAACTAGTTTTGCCTTACTGTAGAATAAGACGAATAATAAATAAGGGATAAAAAGACTATCCTAAATTTATAACTAAGCAGCAAAAATGTTCTTATTACTATAAATACTAGCGGAGTACCCGTTCCACGTATGGAAGGAAGCAGGCATTTTTCTAATGCACGTAAAGTTTATTCAATCGGAGCACCAAGTCGTTTCACTCGTAACTTAACATCACAATAATAGCTAACGTTGAAAAAAAAACTCCACTTTTTCAGTTTGCTTTGTGGATCTGGGTAATTGCTTCTTGAACAGTTTGCAGTTCTACTTATTGTAGACGCAAATACTTATGTATTAGCCCGGTGATCGTTGGCCTATTTTATTATCACAAACTGTTCAAGAAGCAATTACCTAGATCCACTGCTATTTAGCGCCAATAATGGATGAATGCAGTCTGTTTGGTTGGTGGATTACAGACAAAAATATCTCTATCTGTGCAATAAATAAATAAATAAATAAAACTTGAAATTTCCAGTATTTGATTTCCCGCAGAAGATATTTTGGCGTTCTTTATCGAACTGCTGAGAGAAAAACTAATTTTGAATGTTTTTTTACCCCAAAAAGGAAAACGTCTTTGAAAGTTAAAAGTGAATTATTTTCAGTCATGTGGACATGATGATTGATTTACTCCTCCTAAAGAACGTTTCAACTTAACAAATACTTCGGCGGAAAACTTTTTCCTTTCCCTTTTACCTTTAAAAGCACGCATCTTCTTCAACTTAATATTTAATAAGCGTGAAGGCACCGTAAAACCTGGCAATATTTCAGCGAAAAGCAGAATGACCGTCGCCAGAATGGAAGCAACAGAAACAAAACAAAATATAGTCAATATGTGACACAAATAGACTTACACAAAACGGTCTATGACATTTTTAAAGTGACGCCAGTGAAAGGAAGATTTTAAGAAGGGTTGAACTATCCTTTTAAAACTCTGCGTGACGAAAAATGAAATTTTGTCATGTGTGCATTTAATTTCAATATATCATTAGGTTAAGTGGCTAATTTCACTAAAATGCATATTACATGATGCGAAATATGTCAATTCTCTACCAACTGCAGGGATACTTTAGCAGAGACGTAAAGCTGTTTTGTACTTTAGAATTTTTGGATAAGCGCATCAATATAATTTATTAATATAAGATAGCTCTACATATGTGTGTGTGTGTGTGTGCGTGTATACAGGGTGTCCCATAAATACCGCCCAAACTCTGTAGAGCCAAATTCCTCTATGGGAATACATAAAATATGTCCAAAGAACTGTACCTGTACGATTTTCGAGAAAAATAGGAAAAACAAAATATGATTTCACATCCGGTGCGAGGAAAAACAACTAGAAACATTAAATTGGATACTGGGTTACATATGGAGGACTCGATGTTATGGCCGCTACAATAGATAGAGGTGATCAGACTGCGTTTGCCAGTTTTATAAGTGGCTACATAAAATGCATGAAATACGAGTATCATAGAAAGGTCTTCCCTACTTGCAGTAGATGTCTCTCCAGTGCAGCTAGTCCTGATCATCTACTCGTTTGTGTGAATTTTACAAAAGAGGACTTCTTGCGAGATCCCGTCTTATTTTTTGATTTTCTAAGGGTGAATGGACACATGGAGCTGGTCTTGCGGAGCTAGACAAGTGAGGATCAGAAACAACAACAACAACACAATCTGGCACCTATGGATTGCTTTTAATGAAAACTATTGAAAGAATTGATCTATATAGTCCTAATTACAACAAACAGTGATTCAGTCCCTCCCCTTCGTGCTGGTGTATTTATGTGGGTACCAGATGGAACGTAAGCAGTTGGCCATTAAACTGTGCACCCATGCAAGCCTCGGTATGCAAGGTGGACATGTTGAGCATCATTTTATGAAAGCTTATGCAAGAAAAGCTTATGTAACGTGAATATGCGTTAGACCCCCTTAGAAAACCCCTTAGAAATTCACACCTCAAAAAAAACTGTGTTCATAATTCCAATAAAGGCTCTTTTCGTGCACCGGAAATGACGTTTCTGCTTTTTTCTCGCACGTTTCTTGAAAACTACGGCCGTACAGTTATGGTTCTTTGGGCACTTTTTATGTACTCCCAACGAGAGATCTGGCTGTGCCGAGTTTGAGCGGCATTTATGGGACACCCTATATATATATATGTATGTATGTACTGCAAAATAGCTAAACATACAATATATGGAAAAGCATCCAATAACCATCTATCGATCGTATCAATGAAATTGCTTTCACTGAAAATAGCAATTGAAAAATCAAGTATTTTACGAACAAAATTGAATCGTAGGTCGTAACCCATTCACATTACTCTCGTTGACGAACGGAAGCCTAAAAAAAAGGTAAAAAAAAAGAAATTTTCATATACTAATCCTATCATCAGGTGCACCCGATTAAATGTAATGCAAACTTAAAAAACAAAAATAGCTAGGTTTAGTTAGGTTGATTGGCAAAAAGAGCGAAGGTAATCAACTCAGGAACACTACCATAGCCATATAGTCTAAGAGCCAGAGACCGCCAGACCTTCGTCATAGTATAAAAGCTGAAACTTTCTCTGCGCATATTCCCCAATAGAGGTAGGAACAATCGGCCACTATAAAATTTGGATGATCGTGGCTTTGGCAGGTAACAGGTGGCAAAGGTGTATAAAATTGCTGAAAATTTTCGTCATTTCATAAAGCTTAATATTTTTATGTTCTTCTTCGCAGTACTAGAAATCACTTTATCCCTTGCCAGACACTTTTCCATCGTGGTAAACCCCCGCCAGACAAATTCAAAGTCATGGAAAACTGTTGTGTTCGTAAACTCCCGCGACGAAGTACGTCAAGCTGTCACAAAGTTCCAAGCACATTTTATACTGCTACTTCTGAACTTTCTTACGCGCGAACTTTCTTGCAGCGCGCTCGTAATAGAATTACGTTTTAATTATCACATATATTCAGATAAATCTTAAAATAAAACTGAAGTTTTAAGTTAAGACATAATCCTATCGTTTCGCTTCACGTCAGAATTTAACACGAAGAAAAAAAAATATATAAAACTAAGAACATTTTTTAGAATGTCAAAATAGTTCCTGAAATAAAAACAAAAGTAATTTAATAGATTGTTGTGGAATTAAGGCCACTTATCTACTCATGGGATCTAGGCCGAAGGGGTTGTGTGCCCTCCGTGGGTGTCTTTCTAAGGGGTCTGTATTTTCGCTACATTTCGGAGGAAACCACGAAAAACTCCGAACGGTTCGGTCGGAAGACGCGAATTGGTGCCTTATATATATACATATATAGGCGGCGAACTCTTTAAGGTATTCTAAAGCCATGTTACAACGGCAGAAATCCGCCCACCACTCCAGACCGTTAGATCTCCAAGTGCGCGAGAGGCTGGAAACCTGCAGTAGCACACTTCAAACATCTCCCAATATTCAGTATCTTATACACAAGTTAGTTTTCTTTTATTTATTGTTTCTCTCTCTTTTTTTAAAAAATTTATTAATTTTTTACAATTCGGCCAACTTGCAGTTATGTTATGGTTAAGTTTTATTTTGTTTGTGAGATTATGGCAACGATACGCTACGGTGAGCTGCCAATGATGGGGGGGTGCCTTGGCTGGAGGACTTTCTAAGCGGTTCTAACGCATATTCACGTTACATCTGGAGAAAACCTATCAAAAGTGTAGACCGTTAGATCGACAGCCGCGTGAGGGGACCCGAACGCGGGATCTTCTCACTTCGGCCGTCTACCATTTTCAGTGACATACACGCTTAAACGAAACGAGCGAAAAGTGAGCGTGTTTTCAAAAGTGAGCTTCTCCTTTAGGAGCGTTTTTCGATCACAAGAGCGGAGCGGAATATAACAGTAAGCGAGGACGTAGGTTCTCGAGAAAAAACATGAAGAGAAGAAAGAAGTTCCCAGAAAAAAGACGACTTAAAGAGCACTTTCGCGGAAAAACTGGTCGGTTTCCATGGAAACTGATCGCTCCGCGATGTATCGTTTGTTTCGCTCTTGGGGTTTAAGCGTGTAACAAATGTGCCATGGTGAGGCTATGCTATGGTTTAAGAACACTGTTGAATAATTATATTCAAGTGAACACATAAAAATTTTAAAAGGTTCCTCGAAAATAATTTGTCATTAACAAGTTGATTTACAAAATTTTTCTATTTGACGTGCATACAAAGTAAATGTTGTATCTTACTTCTATAAATGTTTTCTATCACTATGCACAGCTTTATTTTCAGATAAATCTTAAAATAAAACTGAAGTTTTAAGTTAAGACATAATCCTATCGTTTCGCTTCACGTCAGAATTTAACACGAAGAAAAAAAAAATCCACTTTCAAAAATTTTTATCGTCTACTCCTGATTTACAAAGCACTGAGAAGAAAGACTATTTAATATTAAACAGAAAATTTCAGCTTATCACTCTACATCTGATATATAATAAATAAAATATTAATTAACATCTTTTCAAAAAATAAAATAAAATGATTAAAGGCAAATATGACTATTTCTTTGGATAAAAAATAACTTTTATGAGATTAAAAATGATTAAAAAGAACTCTATTTTAAAGAAATCACAGAAAATAGCATACAGAAATTAAAAAAAAAAGATTTTTTGGATCTGCTGTGAACACTAATTTAAAATTTGTTCTGTACATTTGTCCAATGCAAGAGTTCGATGCGTTTCATAAGTTATGTGTTTAAAATCAAATATCTAATAAGCTTCGTTGAAAGTATAAATTCGTCTATAATAGCACACATTTTATTTATAAGGAACGTATGTACAGGTTCCACATTAAACATATTTCTACTAAAATCTCATATTTCTATTTTCTATGAAAGGAAACGGCACTACATACAATACTTCCGCTCGTCTGCGTAATTCAAATTCAACTGACAATATTAAGGCGTTTGCCACACTACCTAAGGAGTGTAGGTTTGCAAACTTAAACTTTTATGCACGCTACAACATTAATTAAATTAATTCTGAAACACCCATTATTCAAAATATTTTTTTAATTACACAAAATTTTCAAACGTATTAAATTCCAGAAGGCTTTTATTTAAAAACGACATTTCATATTTTCGAGAAGAATTTTTAAAACTGAGTGAAATTCAGCTCTTATATCGAGTTAAACATTTTGAATATGCTTTTATGTAATTGTGCATTGTACAGGCAAGAGCACAGACTGATATTTACGAACAAATAAAAAACTACATTGCACATCAGTAATGAAACCTTTTTTTTGCATAAATAACATTATTCAAAATTCTCTATCAGTAGATTCTCATAACTCAGCATTGAACAAAAACAGCACTTGTGAATACTATCAATATTGTTTAATTGGCAAATTACTATACCTAAAATGTTTGCCAGTAAAGAGTGCAGGAGGAGCCACTATCGTTCAGCATGCCGAAGAAAACGGCTATTCTTTATAACTACCACTAAAAGGTTTCGGTAATGTTTGCATTGAAATTTACATTCTTTTATATGTTTTTAATCACCAATTAAAAATGTATCATGATTTGAAACAAAGTTGAAAGAATGTGTGAAATCAGATTTATTAATTAAACAAGTAGGACTATACTACACGGTGTGTCCCCCCCCCCCCACCTTACAAGGAAGGCTTATAAAAATATATTACCAATACAGCGATAAAGTTGACTTTATTGGATAAAGAAATGTTTCAAGTTTTGTTTCATAAATGTTAAATATGTGAAAATTTCGTGATGAGGTAGATATCAAGTGTAAAATCAAATTCTTGCCTCCCCACTCTTACTTTAATATGTCACGATCAATGGTAGTAAAAGCGGTTGTGTCATTTGGCGTAAATCTTTCAAATCACACGGCATAGGGGGCACGAACACACAACCTTTTATGCAACCCCCCCCCCCACAACAACAACAACAATAAAATCGCATGGAGTTACGTCCGGAGGACGAGGTGGCCACGGAAGAAGGCGATTGTCGTCGTCAGAACTTCTGCCAATCCAACGACGAGAAAGCTCATTAATTAGGAAACAAAGCTTGTAATGTTCTTTCTCCAGTAAAATCAACTGTGCTGCTGTATTGGTAATATATTATTTCTTTTATAAGCTTTCCAAACCGTGGAGGGAATTGTAGCACACCCTGTATGTATGATTCATAAAAATATACGTCACGTATATCTTTTAAGCCTCAGATAACTTATTTTTACTATATTTTCTGCTCTTAGTTAAATAAATCAATTTTAATTCCTTTGAATACACAATCACAGCGTCTCTTTCACATCCTCCACACTAAACTAGTCCTGTCCTAACTACAGTACACATCCTCTACTTGGATAGCCTCGCATCCACTTCTGCCGTTCACCTGCTCGCAAACATAATCCCGATTTCTCCGACGATGTGCTTATTTATAATGGTAGTTAATCAAGGAATTCCATCTTGGCGTAATTTGCCATCTTTTACCGTAAGTATATTAACGACCCGCCGGTTATGAAACTGAGCCCGGGCATTAAGCAAGATTTAAGGCGATTTCGTGGCGAAAATTTGAGGACAGGATTTTAATGGTGAATGAAGGGATATAAATAAGAGGGTATGTGTGTGTGTATGGGGAGGGGGGGGGTTGTTGAGTGCGTATGAATCTTTCAGAGAATTTTGTCGAAAATGGTTTCGAGATAACCGATCACTCTCTTTAAGATAAACCTTCATAACCATTTTCATGCCTTTCAGTTTTCCGCCTTCGCAAGATTTTTAAAAGGAAAAAAAATGTGTTTAAATATGATCTTAAAATATATGCAGCGATCTCTCACTTATACGCGTTTTAAGGGGCCGATTTAAAATCGCGTATAACTGGAGAGCTGCGTATAACTGGAAGGGTCTTATTTTCCTGCGATTTATCTAAATTATGAGAGACAAAATAGTTTGGGAAACTATATGCTTAAAAATGTTTTTTCAGTTAAAAAGAGTAATATTATATTTTAAAATATTTAACTATTTAATTTAGTTTAAGTTATAATTCAAAAATGGAATGAACGAATAATTTCATTTTACATAGGAGAAACTTTAATTGTAACACTCTTTTTTCAAAATGCCACCGATACTGCAGTTAATTTTTGTTTAGGAAACGTTTGTAATAAAATCTCTTCTAACTCACTAAAATAGGCAATTGCATTTGAAATTAAGTCATAATTTTACAGGTAACGTCTCAATTTTTCTAAATCCTAAAGCAGTAGCGTAAGATTGGACAGAAAGATTAATTCTATCATTATCATCTGATTTATCATCCTCTTCAAAGGTCATCATCAAAAACAGTTTCAATGTCTTAGTTTACATGATATTATATTTTCATCAACATTCTCTACATTAGCGTTTTTTCTCCAAACACCTTGTCTTCGAGGACGACGGAGAAAAGTGCATCTGTGTTACAAGATTTGTGAAATTGAAATGCTCGTTTTCGTGATTTTTCGCTCTTTTCAGCTTTCAGCAGGCATTTTATTTCCGAGAGTCAAAAAAGTGAATCATTTGCGTGGCAAAATGAGCTGTTTCAAATGAAAATGACGTCATACAACTGGGATTCCAATTCATTAAAAAATTTCAGATTACAAAATTTAATTTTTTTTTCACAAATAAATCGCCTGCGTGGATATAAGAATGGGTGTGCACAAAAAACGAAATATTTCGAACGCGAAAAGTTACTGCACGTTTCTAGAAGAGCATGAAATTCGATTTGTGTATATAATAAAAAATGAATATGCATGTTTTTATTTTCGTCGGACGAATACGAAATAGATTGATCATAGACATATTTTCGTCGAAAATGTTTCCCAGCGCCCGTTGTAATTGCCTCCACAACGGGCTTTGACTTCTAGTAAAAAAGAGACGCGTATAACTGAGCGGTCACTGTACATTAAATAAAAGGTCTGAATTCAAAAAATATTTTAAACTGATCTGCATCACTTAAGCACTTGATGTTCAACAGTAGTAGACAAAATATTTAAGTTCTCGAAAAAGAACTCATAGCTTTATCACAAAATGATTCTTTTCTTCTTTAATGTAGACTCTGAAAGTAGTATTCGAACAAGTCCTGCACTTTCAAAAAGTTTGATTTTTATGAAAAATTCTAGTTTTAAAATTTTATAAAAATTAGAGGAAAAGTCGAAATATTTCGATATTAATATAGAGCAAATTTTTAAAGTTCGCAATTTCTACGTTTCCGCTTCTACGAACCGTGCAAATGAAATATACTGAGCCAGACTACATTCTCAATAATGTATTTTGAGAATGTAATCGTTTCGCAAAAGGGAAACATTCTTGATGAAACCACTGTTAGAGATTCTTAACGATTTGGAGTGAATTCTTAAAAGTCGTTCGCGAATGGTAGTATAGTAGTCAAGTAAAATAAGTAAAACACTCAGTAATTCGTGTAAAACGCACGTAGTCGAACAAAAAATATTGTTGGGTATCCTAAGGAAAATTTAGGAGGAACGATGATTTTTTTTTGCATCAGACTACTTTTTTTTTAATCATACGCAGTGCACTGAAAAAAAAAAAATGTTTCGCTGAATCAAAAAGAGCTTGGCTTAATCTGCAGTATATTTTGATGAATGAATGGTAATTCTGTTGATTCAGTAAAAAAATGCTGGTGTTAAAAGGTAGAAATAATCGAAAACTTTGTAAAATAACACACATAAAAATGGTACTTATCGACAAAATAATAATTTCGGGTGCAACAAAATTAATTCAAGTAATTTTGATTTAACTAAGCAGAAAATAAAGTAAGGAAAAAAAGGAGAATATGAAACACTTTCAGACTTTAAATACGCACTAAAGCGCATATTAAAAGCATATCATTATACATGCATTTTCCCCACTTTCTTTCCTGATTTCATTAAGTTAGAAAGTGTATCCTTATTCATGAGTGTGCCGTATTTTTCTTCAGTGTTCTATTAAACACATCTTTGGAGCCGAAATCTATCTAAAAATCCACTACTAAAACTGTTTAACAGTCTACGTCAAGCATATTCCAACTGTACTTCACCATTTTAAATACTATTTGTAATGTGCATCATAATTCATAAGTATACCGTGTTTGTCTTTCCTGAGTTGAATTCTAAGTTTAATGCCCCGACTCTCGCCACTGTGGCGATAATTAAATATATGCAGTTACCACGACGATTTTTTAGTATTTATGTGTCAACCTTAATTTAGAATTCAAATGGCGATTTGGAACAACATGCAAGTACAGCATTCCATTACTTATTTATTAATTTTGGGTTGCCAATTAATATAGTTTTAATGATTAGGTGTCTTCAAATTCCTTAGCTGGTGCGTTTATCATTAATATCTGTTCACTTTAGTTTTCATCTAATTCTTTTGGGAGTGTTAAAATATATGCCTAACTCCTAGAGACCCATGACTACAATGCTCGCCAAAGTACGGCGATTTTTTAGTTGTGGAGAATGGAGGCGTTAAAATAAGAATCAACGTTTTTTTGTTCCATAAATAACATTTTGGAATCGAAATCTATCTTAAAATCGCCTACTAAAATTGTTTAACAACCAAGCATATTCCTACTACACTTCACCATTTTAAATTCTATTTGGAATGGGCATCATAATCCATGAGTGTGCCGTGTTTGTCTGTTTTGCTCCATAAAACACATAATATAAATTGAAATCTATATTAAAATCACCTACTAACACTGTTTTACAATCTTCGTCAGGCATATTTTAAATATATTTTTGTTAAAATAGTTCTATACTATAGTTTCTAGCTAAATTCGGAAGATATAGCCAAGTTCGGTTTTGAAGTTATTCTGTGGTAGCAAACTTGGCGATCAGTTGTCGAAAATTACGAACCTTGAGCAGCTTTCAAGATTTTAATCTCCTCCCCCCCCTTCTCCCAACGTCCGGGTTATCTGTCAAGCATATTTCAAAGATCTTCACCGTGACAGTTCATGCCTTCAAAACCTGTCTACAAATTATATCTACAAAGTTGCGCAGACAATATCTGGGACTGAACGAAATAGCACCCTAGTGAATAAAAAAAAACTTAAAAGACTAACATATTTTTCCTTTCAGCACTTATTAGTCGTGATGACATATAAACTGAAACAACAACAACAATAAAATATAAAAAAAACATGAAAACATTATTGAATTTTTTCTTCAATACAAATGACACGATGAGAAGTCCCAAACCGATTGTTTCAGATAATTAATTATCCACATATACTAAACAGTTAAGCATTTTGTTGGTACTGTGGGGATGAATTTTGTAATTTCTTTCTGGTGCTTAAATTAAAATTGAGGTTTTTAAATAGAGGTTGTATCTTTAGCTAAATTATCACGAAAACGTAAATAGGTACAAAGTTAAGTGTTTATCTGTGAAAGAACAAGCTGCTTGATTCATCGGCTCAGTTGTATTTTTATCTGTCAATAACTTTGTTTTTAACGTTGTGGTAAACATGCCTATGATAGCGTGCGCTACTTTATTTTAACAAGTATGAATTTTTAAAACAAGAAAAATTATTTGTAAAACAGATTAAACAAACATCGACATAAACTTATCATTCCAATACAGCACTACCAAGCATCATTCCAATTAAATACTCATAAAGGAAAACAAAATAATGTACAAGAAAGATAAATATAAAATTAATATTTAATTTGGATTGCACTAACCATGCAACTCACATGAATTTTTGACAAAAATGGAAAATAAGTAAGTAAATAAATGAAACAATAATTACGATAACAGAAGACGTCGCATGAAAGTATATTGTGAAAAATAAAATTAAAAAAATGAATAATATTGAAACTGTCATTTTTTTTCAGCTACTTAAAGAAAATCCCGACACAAATATTTCCGATGATACTATCGTTTTTTCGTTACACAACAATTTTAAGGCTATTTGATTTCAACAAGCATAACAGATTTCCTGGCTAGCTAAAAATAAAATTCTTTAAGAAAACTTTAGCTGCCGCACGGCCCTTGGACATTCTTTAAAACAAACAAATTATGTAAAAGTTTCGAAAAAAATTTAAGAATGTTTCTCAATTTGTATTATGTTCTCTTTAGAAAACCTACAAGTTTAACTAACAAGTGTTATGTAAAATAAGCACAGAAAATCGCTCGCAAATGCACGGTCACACCACCTGTACATGAAATTGTTGCAAAATACTTCAAGTCTAGCCAATTTATTTTTCATCTTATGGCATAAGCCATCAGATGCAATACTTCATCTTCCTCATGGGGAAGTACAACACATCCAAATCAGTAATTTCGTCAGTTAGAATTGTTTAATACTTCTGCTATAATATTATAAAACTTATTTCCAATAAAGCTGGATTAATGCTTTTAAAATTGCCTCTTTATCGATTATTCGACATGGCGTTGTTACCGAACCTGTAATGTTCCATTTAAAATTTCGTTTAATGAATTTCACAGTTAAAATTGTCTTTGAAGGTTTCTTAAAATTAAAATTTCAACATGAGACTAAAAATAATTTTTCTGGTGATATTTACGACAAACATCCTGATTATGTATCAAAATACAAAAATAAAAATCATTATAATACTATTAAAAAAATAGTATCGAAAAACCATATCAGAGGGTAATTTCTGTGCTACGTTTTTTTTCGATCTGTGCATGGGAAAATCAATCCTGTGGTAACAAAATGATTCTTATTTCTATGAATAAAAATTGATCTGAATAGATTTCATTATTGTCCATTGAAATTAAGTAATAAATTTCATTTTCTATTTTTAACATTACAGTTTCATAAACAACATAATCTATTTTCGTCGCTTTATTTGTTAAATTCAACAATCCAATGATAACGACAGTTATTCATAGAGTTCTTAGACTCAAAAAGTTAAAAAGAAATTGAAACAAATAGAACGTCAACTTACATGCGTTTTAAAAATACTGATATTCTAATGTTATTCCATTTGTTTTGCATTTTATTTCCTTCACATCTCACAACTTTTCCAGTCTTTTCGCAGAGACAGCGTCTTTTAGTGGCGGATAAATGGAACCCTTTTAAGAGCTTTAACAAAGTAGATTATGTCTATCTTTAAATAGTAATTTATGGTCATTATGACATAAAAAATAATTAATCTGGGTATAATTAATATTCAATAATATGTGTTTTCATCGGATTCTTCAGTTGACAAAGCTTGTCGTAAATGGAGATTTTTCCTACCTTAGAAAGTGTTATTTTAATAGTTAATTACTGTTTCGCAATGAAAAAGATAAGAAATGTATTCAATCATACCAATATTTGCAAGGTATGTAATGAAATTTTATATAAAGCTTATACAGTCAATAAAATATTAGAATATTAATTATACGGGATCAACAAACCATGAACGATGTTTTTAAATCAAAAGAATTGAATGACTGCATCAGGTAATATATGCTTTTCCGATTTTTGAAATGATCATGTTTATGTGATAACATAAGGTTTACATACTACCTGTGAAAACAGAGTCTTCATATGAGATATTACCTGCTTTATTAAAACATAATACTAAAATTTTGCTATCTGCACATCGTTTAGCTTTTAAATATCTCGAAACTATCACATGAAGAATAAAAATTTCTTTCTAGAGTATTTCGTAATGTTTGCGCAGTGTAAAGTTGACATCCTTTGAATACATATGTTACCATGTTTTGTTTGGTAACAAAAGTGTGTAATGTTATAATTAAAATTTACAAATGCTTTTTACCTTGATCGCACTCATTCATATTCAGCTCTTATCTCTATGTATCTATTTTTCTCAATTTATGAAAGCGTTTTGTACTGAACTTCGAAACTGTGCGTGACTTCGTGAGATTTTCCACACACCTATTTTACATTTAAATAAACTTTATTGCTTAAAAACAAGTATCCGAAGAACGATTACGAGAGAATAAAAACAAAACCAACTTATGCATATATTTAAATAAATCTTGTATTGCACTGCACAATTGTTTCTAAAATTACCTGGTAAATCGGAAAGCTGAAATTTTAGATGACTATTCCAGAAATAGGTATTTTCTCTTCGGACTAATGAGTGGCCTATCACGTACACCAGATTAATTTTGAAATAAACAATAGTATAAATTAACATTAAAATGAGTAATTTTTAAAAGTTTAAGCATCTTGAGATAAATTACATAGCACAATGTGCCAGCCAAATGAGCACACGGTGTTATGCAGGCATAAACAGACTTTGTGGATTGAATTTTAGAAGGCAGTTATCTCAATTTCAAGAATGACACTTTGTAGGTCTGTCTTCAAGAATTGTTTGGGATAAATTAGCAAATACACCGGACTTAATAAGAAAGACCCCACAGGATAAAACTTCTTAACGACGAGATTTAGTATTTAGACGCAGTTTGCTCAAAAATTTCACGAAACATATACCGTCTCTTTTCACAATAACAATACGTTTTACTTTTGAAAAGCGAACAGTTATATATAACCACAGTAACTGCAGATGTTAGGTGAAATCTACAGTCTGTCAGACATTAAGGTTGCGAATTTAAAGATAAAAATTTACGAAAAATTTAAATGTGGAAAGCATGTAATGTACTCGATATCTCATCCGTCGCCAGTACTTGAAAAATACAATCTTATAAAACAGGAGGTCCAAGTACATTTATTTATTTTGTGGCTCTATTAGTTTAATTTAAACATCAAAAGATTAACCATATAGTTAAGATGCCCTTGATAAATGACATAACCTGACAGACGTAGTTTCTAAAAACGTTAATTTCTGATTCTTAAGAAATGGACATATTTGATTTATATTTAAAATTTACTAAACGAAATTAATGCTTTATATCCAGAAAAAAACGTATCTCTAATAAATTGCAAAAATAACCTATCAGAAAAGTGCAAGACCTCTCATGATCCTTGGGATATTGATTGCATTGAGCAAAATTTTGAAAAAGACAAATATAAAAATTTGTCCATCTTTAATATTTCATCGGTGTTTTAGAGTCTTTCCCTAATATTATACATCAGATTTTAAATCTAAATTATTTAAAAACTACCATTAATAAGATAAACAAAAACTTAAGTAAAAGTAATTTTATGATAAAAATTCCTTCTAATGGCGATAATACTAATTAAAATGAAAATTAAATTATGTTTACACAAGCTCATGTTTATTCTTTGACTTGTTAATTCCATAAAGATTTAAATAAGATTGAGTTAAGTTCACGTTCCTTATTATAATTTTCTTCGGAAAAAAAAATGCTCTGTTATTCTTGTAACCTACAAGATTGAATCGAACAATAGGGTTTTCGGCTACGCCCCCTTTTTGGGGAGGCCCCGCAACTTAAAGCATCACCCGAAAGAGGGTTATTTCCGGGTCCACACCTCTCTTCCACCGACCGACCTACAAAGCAAGAGGACACATGGCCTCAAAGATTTAACGTTCACGTTTGTCACACGAGCAAGGTAATCTCTGATAAGAAATCGAGTCTTCTGACCCAGTGTTAAGCACTTCGCCAACTGCTCTAGCAACGTTCCTTCTTTTATTGAAGCTAATACGACTTAATTGAAATGCAAGAAGTAAACTTTCATGAATATAAGTGAGAATTCATTAGGAAAAGCGTCAAAACATTTAAAAATAAGAACGACAAATAATGTCAGTAATGCATATAGATATGCACATTTTCTAACAGCGCTCATCCCAAAGAAAGTTAAAAATTTCTCCAAAGTACAAAATTTAGTTAATCAGTTCATTTTACTGTTTCATTTCAAATATAGGCCATCTTAAGTAGTTTTAACTGTAAGATCTTTAATTTGCTTGCAGTCTGCACTGATCTCTACTTATTATAAACTAGCTGCGTGCCCGTTCTTCGCACGGTAGGAAACGAAAATTTTCCTTTCATGTGTAATTCGAAATTATTCGTGATGTGGAATTAAAAAAAAAAGAGCAAAATTATTTGACTCTTAATGTAAAGTTTGTGTCATGAGTACTAACCTGATCATTTCAGTATAATGACTCAAAAAACTACGTCAGTGTCATTCACTATCAAAAAAGTGGAAAGCTTAATGGTTTGCAGAGAAATCCATTTTCCAAAATGGCTTTCAAAAATGTCTTATTTCTATCTATCATCATACTGTTTTTTAGGCTCAAGTTGTAGCATTAAATACCTAAGACACTACATGAAATGGAGCACCATTTATCTCTTTCCGAACATGTACCATATAAGGAAAGTATTGTAATCATGAAAAAATTCGACTTCGAGATTTTGGTGTATTGACACCTTTTGAGGTCTTCTGAATTCATTTATGCTATTTTCAAGAGATGTATTTAAAATAGCTGCGCACCCGCTCTTCACACGGGAAGAAGGGAATATTTTACTACTAAAATCATATCTGCATGTGACAAAACAGAATTTCATTTTTAAAAAAGTTCAAGTAATCTCCTCTGTTGAAATTACTGCGGGATATATTAACGCAAATTAGAATTACTTTTCGTTTAGTTGGTTGTAAGACAACCGTTGAAACAGGACACTTTTAATTTCATGAAATATTTATTAACGTGGTACATTGCGATTTATTCATATTATCTTTACAAATCTAATAATACTACCTATTACGTACATTAATACTATCTATATTCGCTTCTCCCTCTTCAAGGCTCCCTTTAAAGAAACAGCTTAGATTATTTGGCCTTAATGGGATCTTTTGATTCTGTGGCGATTCTTTGCAATTTACGCATTAGCACAAATAATAATCATTTCACATAATGGTTGCCATTAAGGAAACTCTCCATATATATTTAATTTATACATAGTTTTATAAGATGGGCGTATTTAGCGCCGCAAACCATTTCATCTTACTGTGGGGAGAAAATATCCAAGGGGTGCCATTTTAACTATCCATGTATCTAATATAGCGATATCTTTTATATCCTCCATAGTCCTGTCTCCTGAAAAACATCAAACTGTGTAATCTCGAGGAGCTACTTATTCCCACTTTAATTGTGACAGGGCGTTAGAGTTGCAGAGTTTACAAATTTCACGCATTTTTTTATTTATGACGTCACTGTTTGACTGCCGTAAAGGATACCCCGGTAGGTTGAGGGAGTTAATTTCGATATTTCGCATAATTGTTTTCAAACGGTATCATTAAAACTTTGCGTTATGTAACCTTTATGGAGGAACGTAATTCAACGTTAAAATAAAATTATACTCGCAACCTGCATGCGTATGTTAGGCAACGCCTGCGCTAAATTAAATGCCAAAAATAAAAATAGTAAATAGAAAAAATTTAATATATCGCGCTTTGAAACGAACTTTGTAACTTTTAAAATGAACATTTTCAGCGCCGTGAAAACATTTCAATTTTTAAATAAGCACCGGATTAAAATACCACTTCTAATAATAATAATCGTGAATTTCTTAGTTTATTTCTACAGTAAATTTTAATCAAAATATCGTCTCCCTGTGTTGAAAATAGAGCTGGAATAAATGAGTTAAAATTATGGAGTAATTTTTACGTATCTTAAAGCATTTGACGTCATAGATCCTCACTTGCGAATTGAAATTCTGATATCCCATTTAAAAACTCGATTGTTGAAAAAATCCTTTTTTCTAATCCTTTCTGTGGCAACAACCGAACATAAATTCTTGTGCCGTGATCGCAATGTAATGAATGGCGTAAGATCGCGTTGATGCTATTAAATTCTAAACATTAGGCTGCATTAAAATTCGTAAAAAATCATCTAATTTACCTAATTTTTTCGTTTTTATTTTAAAAGAGGGAGAAAAGAATGTTTCACGATTTGTCAAAATATCTAAAAGTTATGACGGATAGAATTCAAGATGCGACAGTTTTAAAATTATTTTACGAAAAACAATCGCGAAGCAGATGCTTAGTAAAAAAATTCCTAAAAATCGGTAAACCATGTTACGTATTCAGAACAAACTGTTTTTAAAAGAAAATTTCCTCCTCTATCCGATGATACAAATGTCGTTTTGCTGCGAGCGTAATTTCCGCCGTTATTACGAATTAGGTGAGAAAAAATGCCAAAAATCGCATAAAACATAAAATAGAAAAAGTTCTAGGTCGAATTTTGAAAAAATCGCTTCGAGGTGCACAACTACATATTTACATCTTCCCGAGTACCAAATTTGGTGTTTCTAGGTGTAGCCGTTTGTCCGTAACGTTGCCGACAGACACACACACACACACACACACACAGACACACAGACACCTTCTTTTACACAGTGACAGACACACAGAGAAGAAGGTGTCTGTGTGTCTGTCTGTGTGTGTGTGTGTGTGTCTGTCGGCAGCGTTACGGACAAACGGCTACACCTAGAAACACCAAATTTGGTACTCGGGAAGATGTAAATATGTAGTTGTGCACCTCGAAGCGATTTTTTCAAAATTCGACCTAGAATTTTTTTTATTTTATGTTTTATGCGATTTTTGGCATTTTTTCTCACCTAATTCGTAATAACGGCTGAAATTACGCTCGCAGCAAAACGACATTTGTATCATCGGATAGAGGAGGAAATTTTCTTTTAAAAACAGTTTGTTCTGAATACGTAGCATGGTTTACCGATTTTTAGGAATTTTTTTACTAAGCATCTGCTTCGCGATTGTTTTTCGTAAAATAATTTTAAAACTGTCGCATCTTGAATTCTATCCGTCATAACTTTTAGATATTTTGACAAATCGTGAAACATTCTTTTCTCCCTCTTTTAAAATAAAAACGAAAAAATTATGTAAATTAGATGATTTTTTACGAATTTTAATGCAGCCTAATGTTTAGAATTTAATAGCATCAACGCGATCTTACGCCATTCATTACATTGCGATCACGGCACGAGAATTTATGTACGGTTGTTGCCACAGAAAGGATTAGAAAAAAGGGTTTTTTCAACTATTCGAGTTTTTAAATGGGATATCGGAATTTCAATTCGCAAGTGAGGATCTATGACGTCAAATGCTTTAAGATACGTAAAAATTACTCCATAATTTTAACTCATTTATTCCAGCTCTATTTTCAACACAGGGAGACGACATTTTGATTAAAATTTACTGTAGAAATAAACTAAGAAATTCACGATTATTATTATTAGAAGTGGTATTTTAATCCGGTGCTTATTTAAAAATTGAAATGTTTTCACGGCGCTGAAAATGTTCATTTTAAAAGTTACAAAGTTCGTTTCAAAGCGCGATATATTAAATTTTTTCTATTTACCATTTTTATTTTTGGCATTTAATTTAGCGCAGGCGTTGCCTAACATACGCATGCAGGTTGCGAGTATAATTTTATTTTAACGTTGAATTACGTTCCTCCATAAAGGTTACATAACGCAAAGTTTTAATGATACCGTTTGAAAACAATTATGCGAAATATTGAAATTAACTCCCTCAACCTACCGGGGTATCCTTTACGGCAGTCAAACAGTGACGTCATAAATAAAAAAATGCGTGAAATTTGTAAACTCTGCTGCTCTAACGCCCTGTCACAATTAAAGTGGGAATAAGTAGCTCCTCGAGATTACACAGTTTGATGTTTTTCAGGAGACAGGACTATGGAGGATATAAAAGATATCGATATATTAGATACATGGATAGTTAAAATGGCACCCCTTGGATATTTTCTCCCCACAGTAAGATGAAATGGTTTGCGGCGCTAAATACGCCCATCTTATAAAACTATGTATAAATTAAATATATATGGAGAGTTTCCTTAATGGCAACCATTATGTGAAATGATTATTATTTGTGCTAATGCGTAAATTGCAAAGAATCGCCACAGAATCAAAAGATCCAATTGAGGCCAAATAATCTAAGCTGTTTCTTTAAAGGGAGCCTTGAAGAGGGAGAAGCGAATATAGATAGTATTAATGTCCGTAATAAGTAGTATTATTAGATTTGTAAAGATAATATGAATAAATCGCAATGTACCACGTTAATAAATATTTCATGAAATTAAAAGTGTCCTGTTTCAACGGTTGTCTTACAACCAACTAAACGAAAAGTAATTCTAATTTGCGTTAATATATCCCGCAGTAATTTCACCAGAGGAGATTACTTGAACTTTTTTAAAAATGAAATTCTGTTTTGTCACATGCAGATATGATTTTAGTAGTAAAATATTCCCTTCTTCCCGTATGAAGAAAGGGTGCGCAGCTATTTTAAAAACATCTCTTGAAAATAGTATAAATGAATTCAGAAGACCTCAAAACGTGTCAATACACCAAAATCTCGAAGTCGAATTTTTTCATGATTACAATACTTTCCTTATATGGTACATGTTCGGAAAGAGATAAATGGTGCTCCATTTCATGTAGTGTCTTAGGTATTTAATGCTACAACTTGAGCCTAAAAAACAGTATGATGTAGAAATAAGACCAGGTGCGTAGCCAGGAAATTTTTTCGGGGAGGGGATATGAGCCTGGAAATTTTTTCGAGGGGTATATGAACTTACATGTGCATAAATAGACGGAATTTCATCACTAATCCAAAAATTTCGGGGGGGGGGATATATCTCGATATCCTCCCCTCTGGCTACGCCCCTGAATAAGACATTTTGAAAGCCAGGAGTTCTCTGCAAACCATTAAGCTTTCCACTTTTTTGATAGTGATTGACACTGACGTAGTTTTTTGAGTCATTATACTGCAATGATCAGGTTAGTACTCATGACACAAACTTTACATTAAGAGTCAAATAATTGTGCTCTTTTTTTTTAATTCCACATCACGAATAATTTCGAATTACACATGTAAGGAAAATTTTAGTTTCCTACCGTGCGAAGAACGGGCACGCAGTTAGTATATAATAAACGAGCATTGCACAGAATTTGGATTACATAGATGTTCAAGTTTTACACAACTACGCAACAAAAACAAATAATTAATGTAAATAATACTCACTGTAAATAATATATCAGATTTCTGAGTACTACTGTAAATCTCCGAGAAACATTTCAGAGAAAATAATATTACAAATAAATTTTTCTCTCTTTAAAGCCCGAACTACTACACACTTCAGTGAATCGAACTATAGTTAAAATATTAATGAAAATATCTATCATAAACTAATAAAATATGAAGGAATTGTTATTAGTTTAACAAAAATGTAATCAATAAACAAATAATTAGAATTGAGGGCTACAGGATTTAAATAATACTTTTTTTGTAAAATAACAGATAATTCAAGATTTAATGTCATAAATTAAAAGGCTATAGTATGTATCACTTCTTGATATAATGATGCATAATAATACTTTTCAAACAAGTTTCTGATACGACAGAAATTTCACGATGAAGTAATAAGAATTTAAAATTTATTATGTCAATCAGTTAAACATTTAATGTGAGAAAGACTTTGGAAAGTCCTTCAAAGTTTTCACAGTTTGAAAATTTGGCGTTATAAAATAGGAATAAGCTTTAATAAAGCACATAAAATTTGTATTCCTTTTTATAACAATGTTATGGACCAACTGATTTATATAAAAGGTACTGAGCGTTGCATATTGGGGTATAAATTATATTTTCTAATGAATTTGCAAACGAAATTTCAAAAATATACTTAAAAATTAAAGATAAAGGAAATGTATATTAGTAACATGCCATAAAAATAGATTTGAAGTTCGAAATATTATCATAAAAATGTACCTTTCACAATTTGGCAATAAGAAGATCATACTGAAAATGTTGAAAAAGGAGAGCTCGTAAAAACAACGTTTCATCTCCTGGTCTTAATCCAATAGCAGTGTGTGATAAATTAGAGCTGGTCGCATTTACGTAGTGCATCTAAAGTATTGATCTTTGCAAACAAAAGTTGTCGTGAAGTTAGCTCACTGCGAGGAAAAGTGATTCGGCGTTGAGTGCAGAAGAAAGGCTATTTTTTTGCAACGAATATAGGTGTGTGAAATACGCAACATACACCTCTTTAAAAATGTAGGTAGTATATTTAGGAACTCAATTTACTAGTTTATGATTTTGGAACATGCAGATTGCACGCTAATTGGAAGTTAAATCGACTAAAGTAACTTTAGGGCAATTCCACGAAAACCGGTAAATTATGGTAAATCTTCAAATCTTAATTGTAATTGATTTGTTCGGGTATGTATTGGTAAATGAGGTATAAAGTATTATTTTTTGAATAAAAAATCGATGTTTCTCCTTTGGAACGACGACACAAGAGCTTAAAAATCATTAAAAACAAAATTGTCCTGCACATGATATACTGCACAAAACAAAAAATTTTGGTTTATAAATTTTGACATAATTCTATTAGGCAACACACATTGAATTTTTAGAAATTATTTTGTTTATAAAGCATACTAATGGACACTGATCCCTGCTTGTCAACTACCAAAAATAGCTTTTGCGATTCTTTTGGAATCAGTACGTGATCCCAACCCCTTGCCCTACTCGTTCATCATTTAGCTTTTGACCATTTCAGGCTGATTTCTGCAATGCTTGGAAGATAATTGCCAACCAAATCTTTCGGTGTGCTTAGTACAAAACAAATTTTATATTATCAGAAATATTTCTAAATTAATTTAACCTTATTAATCACATAATATAAAAGAATGGCAATAGCATCTCATGTTATTTTTATCAAATTAATGGCACTCTATCATTCATTCGTTTCTATTGGATCGTCTTAAAAATTATTTTTTGGAATTTTCTGAAATTATTCTGTATAGTTTCCGTTAATTTAAATTTATTAAATAAACTAGTTGATTTAAATTAATTTAAAACCCTCTTTTTGCAATAAAACAATTCCGCATAACAAATTTAACTAACGTTCGCCTAAAGCTTTCAGTTGATATTGTTGCCAAACAATGATTTAGTGAACATATTTTTAAAAATAACTAAATCGTTGAAATATGCATTATATTTTATTAAAAAAAAAGCCTGAAATCACGTCAGTTTTACTTCACACTTGTATGCTTTACATCTAGTTTGTGTTGGAAAGTTCATCATAATCCACATGTGGGCCCTATTTGACTTTCTTGCTCCATTATGTTGGAAAGTGCATCATAATCCATATTTCAGTTTTATTGATTTTTTCCTTTTTAAACTCCGATGGAGGGAAGACCGATGTTGCTCGGGGTCTCTATATTGGAGAAGTACATTGGAGGTGATCGTAAATACAAGGTTGGTTGGAATAAATTGTTGTGACATATTATGGAAAATCTTGAAGAGAACCAACAATGCGTTGTGTAGAATCAAAACAAGGCACCGAGCTCCTTAGAGAGAATTAAGATTTACCTGCGAATGCAGCGCAGTTAAAAAGATTTTTGTTAAGTCGACATCGTAATTATTTCACTTCGAATACGAGCAAACTAAATCCGATTTAAAAGAAATGATGAATCATAACTGGTTACGAAGCACAACAAAATGAAGATCCACACACTTGAAGGAGTGGGCCAACCAAATTTTGACCCATACTACTGTTGAGGTAAGAGATGTGCATCTTTTCGCTCGTCGACTCTCCTACAGTGACGAAAGGAACACTGAAGCACACAACACAAGGATGAGATCATATGTCACAATTTTAGGAGTAATTATTTATTTGTTCAGAAAATCAGATTCATTTGACTATTGAAAACTTTAAAAATGCACATATAGAAAAACAATGACTTGGGGAAGCATCTTCATAAAAAATTACAGCGTTGATGCCATTGCGTGTCGGCGGGCAAAGCCTCCTCACGTGAAGTGAGTGGCTTGCACCACCTAAAACAACTGCCTAATTGTTAAAAAAAGTGACCGTTAAACATATTCATATAGAAAGGAGGGAGTCTCGATCTTTCTCGAACAATCGAGGCATTAGCAGGTATTTTACGATACGCCGCAATATGCTTCTTGCGCAGCAGAGAAAAACCGCAAACACATTTGCTTCAGCTAGAGCAAAGACATATGCGAGGAAGAGGTGTTATTATTATTATTCTTTTAGCAGGAGAAAAACTGGCGTCAACTGTTATTTTATTTTTTTTATTTAAGCAGCTGATAAGAGCGAAATGATTTAGAAGTACGCTATTGCGCTGCAAATGAAAAGGCTAAGAGGAAAATTGAAAGCTTTAAAAACAGTTACTGTTAAAAATTTTAAAATTAAATTCAGAATAGATTATTAGTTTAAATTTAGACAATAGTAATTAGGATAAATTTTCATAAAAAAATATGCACGTTGTGTCAACGTGACAGTCTCCTAATTTTGTAACAATCCCAGATGAGAAACCTAGCACCTGGACCGACAACCCCAAAGGCACCTTTTAACCGTAGAGGACACTGCGAGCCACGAACAGATTTTACGAGCAACGGCTCCCATTAGCGCACACGGTACCACAGCAGTCCAGCCGAAAGAAGTTGTCACCCTCACAAGTGCTGACCAAGGTCTGCACCGCTTCACTTTCCGTGTTCTCACGGGAACGGAGAATAGCGACTAGGCCACTGTGGCAACCTTCAAACTATACGAAGTATGAATGCTTCCTGTTATTTGTTGATTAGCTCTCAGTTTTCCTTTACAAGAAGTATTATTCTCTTTTTTAACATTGAGATCTTGAATATTGCTTAAAAAAATTCTTTTTGTGGATTTCCTGATTTCAATGTACATAGAGATGTAATATATATTACATCCCCGTGTCAAATTTGTAACTTCTATGTAACCCCCCCTTTTTTTTTAGAAAATGATTTAGTATATTTTCAAAAGGTGCTTCAAATGCAGTATGTACTAAAAGTTTCCGTTCTCTTTTTAATATTACACCAATTCTTTAGCTTTTATTGTTTGATTCTTTTCACTTTCAAGTTATGCGAGAATTAAATTATATGTTATTTTTTTCTTAACATTGAAATGAGCTTATCCGCAATTCAATATCAGCAAGATTTACGCTGCTTGAGGTGTATTCTGGAGGTAAATCGTGTGAAAGATACGAAGATGTTTAGTGAAATAAATCTCCGAATGGTAACTATGCGTCGTCAGTATGGAAAGTTCTAGAACACACTCCAGAAAATCATTTGGGAAAGATAGTACAGTTGAATGGTTCGCGTGTTTTGCAGACCTGCATTCAATGGAAGATGCATGGTCTCAGGGAAATTACAGGTTCCAGATTCCATATACCACGCAATACCTAAATGTGCTCTTACAAAAGACAAGTGACTACTGGCTTCGAAACTGCTTCATCACTAAATCAGTCTCGTGAATTGTCGTTGCCATGTTTGTTTTAGCGTGAGAAGAGTTTATATGGCTTATTGAATGACACTTCTTCTGAAAAAATAGCATTTTGCTAAATGCTATGTAAATAGACGTTTCAATAGCCTATTAGACATTAGGCGTATTTTATTCTATTTTTAATCTTGGAGCACATTTCTACTGTCACATCTCAGAGTCGTTAACTTTAAAACACAAGGAAAACTAAAAAGTACAACATAAAGGCAAGCAGGACAAAAATTAATTTCTTACAGTTTTAATAGTATAATGTATCCCCAAAATATGGATGACATTGGAAAATATCTTAGGCCTCTCCATGAATTTCAAAATTTATAAAAATAATTGCTTTAAAATAACCTATTCTATTCCTTTTGTAAAATTAAAAATATATAGTGTCAACAGGTTATTTAATTATACCTTTTAGGAAATAAAGTTAAAAGTTAACTCATATAAAATTCACTCTTAAGCTTTCTCAAACACCTAAAAGTTCGTAATTTTTCGTCATAAATTGCACGATAAATTGCATAAATAAATTTCACAATAGCTCCTCAGTTGCAAACTTGAGCTTATAATTAATAAATTCCCCTCAAATACTTTTTGTAAATATACATAGTCCGATTTCCATCTTGCAACCTCCTTTAACTTAACACTTATTAACTTTAATTCATATAATGATACAAAAGATTATTTCACTCCTAGAGACACTGATTTAAACGGATGATCTCTCATTTTCGTTTCGCTTTCAACTAATTTAGATGGCTGAAACAAGAAATAAAGGTGATTTCTCTATCTTCGCGTTGGTTGGTTGGTTGCTATGTGGTTAAGATAAATCTACGCAAGGGATATCTGCCTAAAATGGGAATTCCTTGAGCAGGTATTTACTTTACATCTGTATAAACCGTCCATAACTCCAAACCGTTAAATCAACAGCCACTAGGTAGGCCAGAATCCCGGACCTTCACACTTTAGCCATCTACAAATGTTCAGTGTCACATCTACTTAGCCATTGGTGTGCGCTCTATCATTTGGAGTTATATGGAGATGCATAACAAGGCTTTGCCTATCTGCAAAAATGCAATGAGCCTTTGCTACGTAATGAGAAATACCCTTAGGCAGGAAGGTATAACAAATCATGAGCCTTCTTTTGAAGTAATAGCATGCTATAAAGCACATATTCCAAAATCGCTGAATGAATCAGTTGTAAAGCACATTACAGCATATAACAATGAAATGCAAAAGCTGAAAAAGTACGTACAAAGAACTAATGGAGCCTACTTAAAGAAGATTGGACAATTTTGTAGAGATTCTCAATGCATCTTTGATATGCCCGTACAAACGCAAATGTTTATTTACTTGCAATCGTAGCTCTGTAAAAAAGTACAAGTAAAAAAGGGGACTTTTGATAAAATGACGTAAAAATTAGAATAGGTGGACTTGATGCTAAAACCAGTGATTTGCTGAACGAAAGATTACGCATTTTCGACGACTAACACCGGCATAAACGCAACTGTTGTTAGACGCCTTGAAAATAGGCTCAGTTTTTCCGTGTAATGAAAAATAGGTCAACTTCATTCAAATGAACTGCCTTTGCGTCACCTTACTTAAGAAATTGACGAGAAGATATCAGGACCAGGCGCAATCACTTCCTTAATTGGAAAGTGCCTGAAGTTGCGTTCAAATCTTTTTGACGTTAATTTCCGGGAAACTGAATTTTAGTTTTTATCTGACATTGAGTTTTGAGATCTTAACAAGGATCAATGTTATTTGAGAGATATTTGTAACGAGCTATGTAGGTTATTGTCCACAAGATCTAGCAAGTAGAGAGCATGAAAATTTTCGCATTGCAGTTGACAGGTATTCGCGAATCGCACTCTGTGCTTATTGTTGGCATATACCTAACACCACAAATCTTGTCAGCTACACTCGTGATGACAGTATGTGCACCATCGAGCTTAAATATCAAATATAACAAGAGCTTTTCAGGACTGGCCAAGAAATGTGCAGTTTCTTGTATCTCGGTTTTCAATTTCTCCCACATCATATAAAGGGTAGTGTAGAAAATGTTCTCACACGCACACACACACACACACACAAAACAACGCATATTTTGCTCTGACAGAAAATGTAGTCGCTGCAATATTATTTTATCGGAGAAGCTATCATTCAGATTCGTGTCATAAAGGGCAGGAAATTTGTTGAACAAACAACATCTATTAAAAAGTTTCAGATTCCCAGGCGGAATTTCCAGAGCAATGATTAGGAAGTTAACTTCAACTTTTTTAAAAAAGTTGGTTATGATTTTTGAGTGAAATAAAACAGCTTTTTACATGCGAAGGCACGTCTGGTATCTACCATATTTACACATCAAGACCTTGAAAGGGAATGGGTGAACCCCCAAAATCGATTATTTTAAAATTTGTTTTCCCAAGGCAAGCAGATGTAGGTAACATGTAGGCATGTCGTCTTGACCTGGCTTTCCCTTCGTTCTTTCACAGTTTCGGGCTTTCTGAATCACTTGCAAATCTTTCAGCACTTTCTCTTTCAGAGTCATGATACCGTTGCATACAATTTTTGGCGAAAAATGCCCCCAATTTCAGTGGATTTCGGGAAGCCTGAAAATTAATTTTATATGAGGAGACTTTTCACATGTATTTATATACACAAAGGTGTGTGTAAATAGCCCGGTAACACTTCATATTTAAAATTTTTAAAATTGGAGAGAACAGATAATTTTAAAGCATTTTACTTTTAAATTCCGAGTTTCGCGGATCTTGGGGAGGGCTAAGGTATTAAACAATGTCATGCATATTTTCAGTTTCATTTTACTATCAAAATCGTAACTATTGCACATAGTAACGTTTCAAATATAAAAAAGTTTTTTTTTCATTACTTTAATAAATAGACTGTTTTTTCTTTTAAATTGGCCCAGAAATTACGTTTTCTAAGTAATTTTTCATGCATTTTACGACGCGAAATCAGCAAATTTCGAGAGAACATAAACACTGGTTTATAACTACACAACCTGGAATTAAAGTATGTTTTTAACTGAATGAAGTAGGTAGACATGGAATAAGAAGATTTTTAGAATGTGGAATAAAAGAAAAAAATGGCGTCATCGATTTAAATCTTGTATAAAGCACAAAATGGCCTACTGAATTTTGAAATCTGTAGTGCAATCAGAGCAGTTAGATTGAGAGTCGAGTTGCATATTAAAAATTCTGTTTGAAAAATTCGAAATTTACCCTTTTTTCATAAAAAAATATAAAAAAAATGACTTGATCTGCTGAATTTTAAACTAAAAAATGTTTCGATTTGAGTAAAAATATTAATAATTGAATTAACAAATAAATAGAAGCATACAAAATTATAACAGATTAAATATGAACTGCAGATGATTGTAGTTGATATTCAGAAATAAATTTTAATGATTCGAACTGTACAATGAACTAGTAAATAAAGTTTTAGTGATATTAGAAACGTATTTATATTACTCATATAAAGATTCTGAGAGAGTTAAAATGAGAGATGGTCATTTAAAATTTGAATTTTATTCTGCTAAAAAAAAAAACTATTTACAAAGACCGTCATCAATGTTTGAAGATGTGATACTATTTTATGATAATTTATAAGCAATCCTATGGGTGTATATATTCATGCATACAGCAGTTGTGTACCTTTCTATGGAATTCAAATAATTCTAGATAAGCACTCTCTCCATTGCATACATAGAATCTGTAAAATATTCCAATTTTTTTTTTACCTACATCTATATATTTTCGAGTTGAATATTTTATAAAAATGTGTTTACGAAACAGAGTTATCGTTACTGCATATTTTCAGTATTAAACTAACGACTTTTTCAAATACAAATAGAAAAATATATGTTTGTATATAATATGCATGCGTGTATGTGTATATATACACATACACACATACATATTTATGTCTGGAAGTAAATGCCAACTAAGAAAAAGGGTTTACTTTAATCCTTATTCCGTTAACATAAAATATCCGATATTATGATTGCGATAATATAGAATTCGTAAGTTGGTAAGTTCATGGCTAGCTGCTTTCATCGATCTTTTTTCTTGTTTTCATTGAGAAAGGGTACGTCTTATTTCGTTTTTTGCATGAATTTTTTATGATGTATCGGATGTTTTCCAAAGTAAAGTTTATAGGGTAGCATTGCGTGCCTAGTTGCAAGGCGCCTGTAAAAGAATTGTAGAACGCACAATGCAAGCATGCAGTCTAAATATTTCTGCACTTTTCTAAAAGTTTGTGAGCACTTTCAAAAGAGCTTTTAACCATTACAAGATAAATTTAGGCAAATAAACATTTATGGTTTAAGAAATCGCATTATGTTCTGGAAAAAACATTTCTGTGTAATTTGAAAGCAATTTTGCAGCGTTCAGAAGTAGGGGAGTAGTTTCTTATGGAATGTTATTAGCAAGAGGGATTTTGACTTAAGAAAGGAAAGCCTTTGTTTAGGCCTGTTTAAAGAAATAAATTGCATTAGAAGCATTCTAAGAAATGAACAGATAGACAAAAACAACATCAGAAGGCTCGAACCACTATCTACACTGCCGAAGTAATCCACTTTTTCTGGAAACCATTCCGACACTGACCTATCTGGAGCTGTACGAAAGAATGAATACATAACATTTAATAATATAAATACCATACATGAATCATTAAAATTGTATAAACTTGTTTCTAGTACACTTAAAGTCGCGATAAAGCTATTAGTGAAATACATAATAAATATATATATAATTTCAAAAGAAATCTATAGCTTCAATCATTTTTTTCATGATTTACTTACTGAGTACACTCAAAAATTTTTTCGTTTAAAGTCGATTCATAGAAATCGACAATTTTTGCGGTATGAAGAATTCAGTATGGACAGCTACAGTGGAATCGATCATGCAAGATGAATATGAATATTACAATTCACACTGCTGTAAGAGAGTACAGAATACTGTTAAATGAACTGAAAAATGTTAATAATATGTATAAATGCAACAATTTGTGACTCTGTGTGTGGGAAATCTACTATATAAAATAAAAACCTCCACTAATATCCCAATTCACCACTCTCTATTGCAAGAAGATGGCGAGCTTGGTGGCACATTTTTGTAACGCAGATACTATATTTTCAGACATTTAAAATGTATTCTTCCTTTCTGCTCCAATTAATAGCAATTTAAAGTTTTAATACCTTCTCCCAATAGTTTGAATTCTATAATTATTTTCTGTTCTATACGATTACCTTTCTAATAGTTCCGCAGTGGTCTAGTCACTCAACTCCGTTCCCGTAAGAGCACGGCAACTGAAGCAGCATCCGGCTTAACCAGTGCTTGGGAGGGTCAACACCTCTCTCGGCTGGACTGCTGTGGGACCATGTACGCTAATGGGTGCTAGTGCACGTAAAATCCGTCGTGGTTTCATTGTTCTCCATGTGCAAACGATACCTCAGGTGGTGGTTGGTCCTTCATCTGGAATCGGCTCAAAATTAGGGACCAACAGGCAGAAGTCGAATCCAATCCCCTCGGGGGCAAAAGCATCTATTTCCAAGGATAGTGAAATCGTCATGAACACGATAATAACAACCGCAACCTTTCTAATATCCTGATCAAACCTACTAGTTTCCTTTTTTACAATAATGCGGCAGTTCAATAGCTAGATTAATTTGGACTGTATCTTCCTTTCAACCGCTAGACTGTAGCTATCTGGCAACGAAAGCGGAGTTTCTGAAATATAATTTATTACCTTCTGTAAATATGTAAATGAGTTGATTTCTTATAATGGCGTTTTATTATAAACTAGTGGTCTTCCAGTGGTAGAAATTCGGCCGTAATTCATTAAATTTGCAAGTTTTAACGTTATTGAGGTTCTTTTGTGAAAGACTATACCTCTATAATCATTGCATATAAATACATATATAGGTTAATTTTGTTCTATTGCTTCAGCTACGAGCTCGTACAAATACGTCATTATGCTTTAATTTTCCAGTCACAGTCGTACCCGATTAATTTAATATCTCGCTTATTGTAATAAATTTTTAATGTACCAAACCGTAATAATAAGTCAATAAGATGCCGGATAATGGAATGCCCCGCTTATTACAATAAATTATTGTCGCAAATTGGCTATTCGATTGTGCTTGGTTAACCACATTTAAAAAAAATCAATAATGAGATTTTTTTGAGATTTTTTTTTCAATTCCTACTATTAGTTCACAATCTCCCTATATATATTCACTGCAAATCTTTGAACACATTTTAGAACACTTTTTGGAACACTTATTTTGTCCCCTTTTTGAGAACACTTTTAAAAGCACATTTCAGAGCACTTTTTGGAACTCATTTCAGAACACTTTTTGGAACACACTTCGGAACACTTATTTGTCCCCTTTTTGAGAACACTTTTTGGGAACACATTGTAGAACACTTTTTGGAACACATTTCAGAGCACTTTTTGGAACACTTATTTTGTCCCCTTTTTGAGAACACTTTTTGGAACACAATTGAGAACACTGTTTGGAACCCATTTCAGAATACTTTTTAGGACACTTATTTTGTCATCCTTTTTAGCACACTTTAAGGAATGCTTTTAGGATTAGATTTGAGAACACTTTCTAAAAAGTAAGAGCAGGTGCGGCGGAAGTAACATCATCAAGGGTCGCGGCCGCAATTGGCGTAAGGGGTGGAGTTAAGTTGTTGCAATCCTGGATGGTTGAGTTGCATTTTTTCTGGATTTGGAGTCTGCTATGTTTCGATTGGGACATTTTAGTTATTTTATTTAATTATTAATTAATTAATTTTAATGCTGCCATTTGTTATTGCATTTTTAGTGCTGCAATCTGGTGTTATGTTTAGGAACTACTTTTTAGTTTTGGAATTAGAATTTTTTAGAGTTTGGAACTGATTTTAATGAATTATTGAATTTTAGTTAATTCCTATAATTTAGTGCTGTCATTTGTTATTGAATTTTAGAATTAATTTGTGGACTTGGATTTTATTTTTTCTCACTTACCGGCAGCGGGATTCGAACCCCGGACCTCCCGATCTCGAGGCCAATGCTATACCGTTCAGGCTACTCGCTCATAGCAATATCGTTGTAACAAAGAAAGCAATGATTTCACCAGTGTTTCCAATCTGTACTCAAATGTGCTCCTAATATGTGTTCCCAATCTATTCTTAAGGTGTTCCCAATCTGTTCTCAAATGTGTTCCTAAGTTTAGATTAACAAATATCCTAAGCATAACACTTTCAGAACACTTTCGGAACACTTCCTTTATAAAGAATCGCATTCGGAACGCATTTCAGAACACTTTTAGGTAACTGGAACACTTTTTTCCAATAAATGTGTTCCAAATGTGTTCCCAATGTGTGCTGGGAATTTGCAGTGTTTATATAACTTGTTCAAATTTTCAATCGTTAATAAAATACTTTTTATTCATCCACTGAAGTTCAAATACCTTTTTTTTTAAAACTTGTAATGGATGACACTTGAAGTTAATACAGTTTTTTCAAATATTAACTCATTAACTAAATTTAATTAATTAATTTAATAAAAAGTAACTAAAATAAAATTTTTCTCTGTTGACCTAAGTAGGAATTGACTTAATTTTTGTATTACTTGTTTAATTATTATTATTATTGCTATACTGTCAAGTTTTTTCCAAGACTACAGTTATTTTGCCTATCTCTTTCAAAGTATGTAAAGTTTAAATAAAAATTAATGCAAATCACGAGAAAAGAAATATAGAAAGCGTGTTCTCTATTTTTGAAGTAAATACAGCTTTAAATTTTTTTCTGTAGTGGGAGGCAATTCAGGAAACGGATGATGACAAAACTGGGACATACAGTTTGATGTCGCAGCTACATAATTCCAAAGACACATAAAAGCCAAATCAAAATACAGAGAAAGTTTACGGTTGGAAAGGTATTTTCAAGAGCAATCCAGAATTTAGTACACCAATCATGATGGTTGGTGACTTAACTGTTAACGTCTCGCAGGGCCGCTCTTTGCCCGACTTCATGCCCAGCGGGTTTGTCTTGGAAACTTCTCAAATAACGATAGGTAATACATGTATTGATTTACCAGAAATCTCGATGTATCCTGTATGCCCTTTGTTTCGTACTTTTCGTATCTCATAAATAAAGTTATAACACAGTAATTATTTGTTTACTTGATTTATTTTCCGAATCCGATGATAATCAAAGAAAATATGACTCGTTATGTACACGTATTCAAATAAATCACACGGTCGTGTCCATGACACAGCCACACCCCGTTTTTTAATATATTTTGTATTGAGAAAACAACAGAAAAAAAAGTGTGGTATCAAATATTAATTTTGTCCTTTGAGTTGAAAATAATTTGAAAGTGAATGTGGTTCAAAACTTCTGTGTAGACGATGGTTTTTGTAAAAAGTCTTTCATTTTTTGCTAAATGCCCTTGATCCTTATATTCGGAAATATAAAATCTCAGACCATCGAATGATAGAACTTTACTTACTGCGACGTAAAATTGACCACATGTAAAAACTGGCTGCTCCATTAAAATTTTTCCAAATGCTTGTCCTTAAGGTACATTAACTGTCATCGGAAATACAGGTTTTGTTGAAAATTGAGTGTGAAAATTAACGGTAAAATAGTATGGAAATATGTTATACGTGGAATCAAAATTCTCTTATTGCGTACGGTTCCAGTTAAAACTTCGCAATCAATAGCATTACCATGCATAAACTTTATGCGTATTCTTGTTCCATTGACTAATGCTTAATTTGCACTTAAATTTCTGATAAGTAAAATGATGCAATTAACTTTTAGTTATAATTATGTGTTGGCGACTTATTCGGTCGGAAATGCAGCCAACTATTCTCTCTTGGTGATGTTAAAAGACTACTTCTAAAACATCGTTGTTCCCCAAACCAAAAAGGAATTTGCATGCTTATTGGATTGATCATTTGTTCCAAAAAATGGGCACGGGAAATACATGCGGAATTAAATTAAAATCTCAGAACATGTAAATGCGGATGAAAGAAATTTAAATTGAAAATGACGTTCAGTGATTCAGGTGACGTTAGGTTTGTACGCAAATGGCGCAAATCTCAATAGCTTTTCAATTTTTCAATTGCACCCGGCTAACCGAAAAGTATACTTGAACCACTAATAGTCAAGGAGTTCAGAAACTCTACTGGACAATTACGGATTTCCTTGTGATCATGCCAAATTATTTTATCATAATTACGATATTTTCTTGGTTAACCAAGTATTCTATTGTGTATATTAGTAAAAGCACAATAATAATGTTTAGGTGCTAAAATAACTGACTTCAATATGTTATCTAAGAGTATGTTTTCTGAAATATTCCCATACATCTCATTAATAGTATTTTAATATTATTTTTACCAAACGTAGGAATGATTTCATTTAATACAACTGTATTTCATTTTAGATTAAAAAGTAGCCTACGTGTTAATTCAAGGTATAAATTATCTCCATTCAAAATTTCATCCAAATCCGTCCAGTCGTTTCGGCTTGAAAGAGTAATAAACATAGACAATTTGGGATTTATAATACTAGTAAGATTTTAGAGCAACAAGCGATGTTTAAAACTAAAAATGAAAAATAAAATTCTCCTGTAAAACATCCAACTCTGAGTAATCATTAATTATGCACTTTTGATTTCGACTTAATTTTTTGAAACCCACAAAGTTTTTGAAAATTTATAGCCTCAAAGTTTTCTTTCATGTAAGGAAAGGATAATATTTTAATTTACCAATACAAATATTCTTATCCGCCACATAAATTAATTCATTTATCCTATATCCATTTAGTTTAAATGCTTCGATGTGATTTTCAGTCAATCATTTATGTTATTTTAAACGTCACCCTCTTGATACTCTTTAAAAATGTTTATAATTAAATGCCTGTCTTCTACAGTAGCAGCTTTCATGTATGTACACTTTGACTTTCTTAATATAAAGTATGTTGAATCCTTTTAGATGACAGAATATTTTAATTGAAATTCATAAATTATACATGTTTGAAGAGAGTAGTATCAGTTAAATCCAACAAATGCTATCAATTATATAAAATACGTGTAATTAGCACAATGCAAATATTTATTTGAAAAAACTAAGTCTTAGGAGAAAATATTTTTGTGTGTGAATTTAAATTAATCATATACTGTAGTATTAGGTACACAAATAGCAAATTTTTATAACAAGGGAGAAATGTTAGATTTTCATCTAAAAGATTTATCCTAAGAAAGTTATTAAGTGAAGGGTCAGATTGTGGTTAGTTAAATTTAAGAATAAAAAATCATCAGTAATATGAAGTTTGAAAATTTTTAGGTGTGTGTGCACACAAATATTTTCACCCTCTTCAATAGATTGAGCTATAAGCTAAAAGAATTGATGAATATTAAAATTAATTAATAGGGGAATTGCTTTCTCATTTTCAATGCGTTGTTTTACAAAATATTAGTAAAGTTGTATTTTTATGATTTGCATTTTATACTTTACAAGATTAGCATATTACTTTACTTTTTTTAATTGTTAAAGATAGAATTATCACGGAGCAGTGTGAAAAACTGTTTCCTAAATTTTGTTGCATAAAAAAAGTACATTTATATATCCTTAGCTACCTTTTTCTGCATTTTTGCACTGAGAGGAGTAAAAACAGTACTTGATGCATTTAATGCCACGAAATTCAAGTGTTTGTTCAGATAAACGCTGCCAAAATTCCTGTAAATGCTTATTTTTGTAGTTCTTTTCGCAATAAGCGTACTAAAACTACTTTTGATTGAATCACTTCAAATTCTTAAATAATCTTGCCCTTCTCCAAAAAAGATGTTGATAATTAAAAAAGGTCAATTATGAATCAAAACTAATATTGGTTCGTTTACGTTCATTACTTATTAAAAGGAAGAATTGGCATTTGAACATCATGTCATTAACCTTGGAAGTATTACCTGACTACGTGTTTATTTATTACAAACTTCAGTATTCACATGTTCTATACATCAGTGACAGCAAAGGTGGTGGACAAGTTAATGAATACGGACTGTATTAACGATTAATGTAATGAATCGCTATTACAATATCAGTAAACGCATATTTGATCACGGTGATTTACAGACGTCAGTAAATAGTTAATGCTGCAAATATGTTTCATACGTCAAATATGTTTACGTCTGTTAAAAAAATAACGAAAATAATTAGTCAAGGTTGACACGTGTCATTGTTTGACCTAATCCTATAAAACTAACAGAAGTCAGTCGATGTCGCAAGTGAGTAACGAGGAAAACAGAAGTTTATTGTGAGTAACGAGGAAAACAGAAGTTTATTGTGGTCAAATGATGAATATATCAATATCTGCTTACAGAAGAATTCTTTCATTTTAGGAGTTTGTTTACATTCATTCTGCTGCAAGGAAATCACTTTCAATTAGTGCTATAGATCTAATGACTGATGACACCATGGCACTCTTGTGCACATGTTGAAGGCATATTTTGAACGAAATGCTAATGCAAGTCTTGATGGCACGAAATCACGCAAAGTTCTTTAGTTTATGACATGTTGTAGCTCAGTAGAAGAAATAAATATTTAATTTTCGAAGTACGTTTATAATTTGCATTTTTTATTTTATGCGATAATGTTGTAGTGATGAAATACAAACTGACTTTTTAAAAAAGGTTTTTGAGAGTAGAAAATAAATAGAAAAAGCATGTAAACATATGTGTCATATGTCATTGAAGTTTCGTGGTTAGTTAAGCTGGCTGAAGTAAAAATAAGGTTGTATGCAATAACCCATAAATTCTACCTTGCGGGGATAATCCTTCAACCTGTAATTGCTAAAAGAAAATACAATTCATATTTCAAGGTACCTGAAATAAAATATTTACCGACTCAAATAAAGAGACAAATTTCAAAACATTTTCTTTAATTATTATGACTTAACTTCCAAACTTCCAATATCTTATACAATTTCCTTTTTCTTACACATTAATAAATGATAACCGTGACATTATTTGTTTTTTTTGTGAATATTCAATAAGATTAATAATAAAATCTGATTCGCGGTGAGAATGGTGATTATATACATAGGAGAGAGCGGGGAGATATAGTGCGACTCAAGATTAAACACAAATCAATACAAAGGTCTTTTACCTTTTCTGCTGATGCACTGGTAGGGCATTTTTTATGCTTGATGGCTCGTGACATCTAGGTTGAGCTATACACAGTAATTTTCCAGCAGTTGAAGCTCGGCAACACAAACTGCACTTTTAATAAAATTGCTGGTTCACTACGGATTTTTTTTCAATCATTTTTTTGAACACACTCACTCAACCACATCACTTTTGAAGTCCGTTCACTCTGAACTTCATCTCCACTCTCTCCTCACTTCTCATCTCCTTCTTCTTCCAGACCTCTTGGGCCCCTTTTTCTTTTCGCTTTTTTTAGCAACCAATCCGGGATTCATTTTGCTCACGTCCCCTTTACGTGCATAGTTTTCTGTTTTTCCGTTTCTGTGATTGGTTCACTGGCCTTATTTTCTACGCCTCCTAACCTACGTCTTTCTGCGTAATATTGGCCATCTGAGACAGTCTACAATAAATTTTTCTAATTTATTATGGGGCAATTTTGACTGTCCCCTCGTGACACTTTCTGGCACCACGATGTCTGCATCTCGTAACTCAGCTGCCCACTATAAATTTCTTTAATTTATTATGGGGCAATTTTGACTTTGCCCTAGTGACACATCTGGCTCCACGATGTCTGCATATTGTAAATATTCTTCGTGTGTGGGCTCCCCTTTTGCACTACACTGACTATATTTAAATTCTGACTGAATTTCCCGAGACCAGTGGGAGATACAAGTTTATATAAACTCTTGGGATTTTGCGAAAGCCATTTTTTGTTATCGTGATGAAATTAAGAGAAATTACTTAAAATGCATATTCTTTAAATAAAAAAAAATAATTAAACATTTACAGAAGTCAAAACAAAATCTGCAAAATCAACACCATTTTTTATGAATATTGAATGATTTAAAACAGCGGTTCTGAACCTTTTAACGTTGTGCCCCCCTCTAACAAAGGCTAACTTACGGTGGCGCCCCCTCCTCACATTTTTCAGCATGCATTCAGTTTTTTAATCTTTAACAATGAACATTTAGTCGAATCTTCTACAAAATAATAATATCAGTAAAGTTTGAATGAACATTTTAAGCGAAAATGGATATATTTTTGAGTAAAAATGAAAATAAATAAGAGGATATTTTTAAAAACATGCATCACTACTTGGCTGTTTGGTTTTTCTCGCGTCCCTCCTGCAAACGCTCTGCATCCCCTTGGGGGTCGCACCCACAAGTTGAGAAACGATGACTTAAAATGTTGTATCTATTATCATGATTTTAGTTTTATAAAATCAAAAGAAAGGTTAAATATCTGCTGAATTAAAGTTCCTTGACGATCATGTGAAAGTAAGAAATTCGATAGCTAAGAGCATGTTAATTTAATGGAACCTTTTTCCAGGCTAGCCACCACAGGTATGTAGACAGTTCAAGCTGCTTTATCAACTCGAAAAATCTAGGTTGTGGCTCCTTATTCACATATAGGCACTTTGAAAAGTGGCCATTACATTTGTGGTGTGTTAAGGCATGTGAATTTACTTTTTATTGGAGTCCTGCGAAACGCTGTTTCAACAGGATAATGCTCAACCACATGAAGCTGGTATTGTACAGAGCTTCCCTGACACAGAAAATATTCGGCTGTTTGTCTGGGTTGTATACTCTTCAGATCTCTCTTCAAAAGAAAACGTCTGGTCAATGGTTGACCAGCAACAAACTCGTCACCATGCGTCAGTCAGTATGTTGATGAAATATGGCATCGTATTGAAGCTGCATGGGTAGCTGTACCTGTACATGCTAGGCGATGTCTGTTTGACTCAATGTCCAGGTATAAAAGAGCTATTGCTGCCACAAATGGTTGCTTTTCTCAGAATCTCAGCCTCGAAATTTCTTAACCCTTAAATGCCTAATGCACTATAATTTTCATTTATTAAACAGACAACAGATAGCTTTAAAAAGAGAAAATTTTCTTGATATAATTTTGTAAAATTAAACACACGTGGATTTTAAAATGTTTGCAACTAAAGCTTCAGTATCTTTTGCTTTATGTTTATGAAACTAAACTAGGTTTGTTGCCAAAAGGCAACACAAGTCATTTAAGAGTAAAAAAAATTAATAACATGTTATTTCTAGTATGATGTACTTGCTGAATAAATATGACTTTCTTCTTAACATTTTCTCCTGGTGTAGGTATTTTAATGGCCAATAGTGTATTTTGTGACTGAAGGAATAGTATAAATTACCTTTATTGTTATTATTATTATCTTTTATTCTTAATCACCTAAAAATAATATTCGATATTTTTTTTGCAAGCTCACTTTCTTAACCCACCGTTCCCCCTTTGTACTAAATTTACAGGAGCCTCTTATATAGTAAGTGTTCAAGTAGACTTCATCTGCCCTTGTCAAAAAACCATTTTGGTAGAGCGGATTTGCAATCTCAACAGCACACGCTATCAGGTTGACGGCGAACTACGGAATGGCGAGTTGAAATACTTCGTTTTAACAATACTTGTTACAGATCGCCTGCAGCGCCATCTCTTGATAGAAATAGTAACTAAATTTGAAATTTGGTGGGATAAAATTCTCTGATATCTAAGCATAAGGCCGCAAACGATACATATCTATCGCATTCCGTCTTTTTTTTATTGACTTTCAAAATCCATCAGTCATTTTTGGGACAACCGGTAGAAGCCGTTTTTATTTAGAGGGTGTATGTTATTCAAAGGATGTTATTCTGATTAGGTAGTTTTTGATATAATATGTATATTATCTAATAATTTACATTTACCTTTTTAAAATTGTTATATTCTGTATGCTTTCTCCCGTAATAATTAGTATATTTCTGTGCCAAATTTGTTACAAGAAACCGAGTATTTCTTCAGTTATTACAGATTTTGGGTTTGCAACATTAATTTTGTACACGTGCATATAATGGTTGCAATCTCCCAAAACATAAAACTGAAATGTACTGCTGCGCCTGACACAAAAAGCCGTAGTATATGATACTTGTTTTCACTGAAATGTTCAATAAGTATTCAGCGTACATATGGTAAGTTGTTGATGAACGCAGCATGTTTAAAAGCACTTTAGTACCTTAAATTTATTTACATTTTAATTTCCTAATAACGCAACTAAAAAAAAGTTCAAACATCTAAGTATTAAAGCAACTTTCGGTACGATACTAAGAATGAACGCTTTTTTTTTAACGCAGTATTTCGAAAAAATATTTGCCGCAGTCATATGGGCATCATAAAAATATTGATTCTTAAAAGTTTGTAGAAAATTGCGCCCATATCGATCATCCCTTGAAAAGTCAAGGCAAGGAAAAATTAGAATATAAAATTGAAATTCATGTTGATGCAAGAAATGAGATGAGTTTTTTGGAAATAAAATACGATTTTTAGTGGCAGGGGAGATAAATTTAACTTTGATCATCTTGAGAAATTGTCAGTTTTTATTAAAAGAAGTGTCATAAATCTTTAACTTTTACGACTTTTTAGCTCGTCGTAACTTCACTCAGTCCGTTCGTCTTAATGGAGTGTTCATAAATTTGATCTTATAAAAGTGTGATTTTAAAATGCCGGATTTATATACATTGAAAATATTTTTATTCTTGTAGAGGTATGCATGTGCTTTATACATGCACAAGCTAGTTGAAATACATTGGAAGCATTTCTTTTACATTTTACTTAAATTAAGAACAAAATCATTGACAATAAATACTGAAAACTTTAAAGCTAAATAACTCATTGAATATTAATTTTAAGTATCTGCAGTTTTTGATGAATGACTTTCCCAAGGTAGAGCACATAATCTTTTTAACTGACGTTTTGTGTACACAGATGAAATTAAAAAAAATAATAATAATATGATCCCTTCTAAAATTTTAGACATAAAATACTATAACTGCATGTTATTTGAATACTTATTGTAATTGGAAGTACAACGTTAAAACAGATGGGAAAATGCCCATCTGATCAAGCATTTTGAAAAGAACGTAGATTTTTCTGGATTTTAAAAATTTCCTATATGAAGCTATACCAAGCAAATGAACGAATAACGTAGAATTCAAATTAACTATTGTAATACTTAATGAATTTCACAGTTAAAGTAAACATTGCGCACTCACTAAGTTAGATTGCAGCAATTTGAGAATGGCCTACCATTAAAGGATATTTATTTTAAAAATGACGATCTTGTACTCATAGTGTCAGGTGTCAAAAATACGTATTTTAATAGCTAAAATACAGGAAAAGTAAATTATAAGACTGTGCAGACTGATGATGCCAAGTTATTGATAACTCAGGTAGGAGCTTTCAGTGGCTACTAAATAAAACGCGAATGACCTTCATGATAAGTGTGAAGGTGTGGATAGTTGGATTACAGTATTATGAATAACTTTTGAAATCGGGCTCACCACTGGCGAAAGTGTGAAGAAACATTGACACCCATGTTACTTTAAGAACAAAGTGTCAGTAAGTTTAGGTAAGATCTATTTTTGGACCATAAAAGCGATAGAAAGGCACTAACAACAAATAATTACTATGCGAAGACGAAGAAAAGCCAAATTTACCTAGTTTTATAACAGAAGTAAAGATGAACAGATATGTTGGAAATTGAATTGTTAAAAATATTAAATTTATAATAAGAAAGGGAATTGCTTTGAAATGTGAGATTATATGCATCACAAGCTATCTGGGACACCGATCTTCGTTGAATTTAAAGAGGCCACACACACACTGTTTCTCCACTTAATTTTCAGTTTCTATAAACAGTGGCATTAAAAGAAATGCTATACCGATCTTAACGCAACACCAATTTGAGGTATACATCATTACAATCATTGTAATTCAAATCGAATTTCGATGAGTGAAGGAAACGAAAAAGGATTAATACGGCACTAGTTCTATGATTCAACATTTAGCTACATGTCCTTCTTGTGGGCAGTAGAGACGAGTTCGGGTTCATTTTTCAAAGCCCGAACCCAAAATTTTAGCTTATAGATAAATAAAAGTCAATTACTTCATTGACAAAACATCATAAATTTTGCCTTTTGTGAAAATTAAAGACAAATAGTATAATAGCAAACTCTTAATGGGCTTTCTAATTCTCTATATTCAAGTTTATCAAATCATAATTAATTATTTTAAAAATCTGCTTACAAGAAGTATGTTGAATAAAGAGTAATTTCTTACGAGCCCGAACACAATCGTGAATTTCATAACCTGAACCCGGTTCGGGCCCTGGCTCAGACTGAGCTCGTCTCGTATCTAGTGGGCAGCCCTTTGTAACTGTATTTATTCAATACAATGGGTATCATTTCGCAAATAGAAAAAAAATTGGGTTTAGCATAGTTAATAAATACATTTTTAATTAAAAGATATTCACACATTAAGTACTATGCCTTATTTGTTCATTCTAATGGATTACATAAGATCCTTTCAACCACGTATTTATTTAATTTAGCTTCGTTCCACTAGCAAAAAGTGCAGATCCACACTGTTTTACATATCATGAATAAACTTTAAAACCGAAGTACTTGAACATTTAAAATTATTTTTAATATGCGTGGAACATATAATTATCTTTTTTAGAAAGAGGTATCTCTCTTTAAAGCCCTAAAGCATATTTTCAATATATATATATATATATATATGTATAAACTTTTCTCAACTTTACGCAACTGCACTTAATTATTTAACTATAAATAGTTAAATAAACTATTCAGTCTTACAGTGAAATAAATTATCTGAGAACATTAAAGAATGAAAATGAATTTGCTTAGACGAAAATAGTTTAAAGAAGCATATAAACGCTAAAATTTTTAGTTACCCATGATCTAAGAAATCTTGAAAGTGTCAGTCAAACTAATCTGTCTCTGAACATACTCACATTCTACTAATTATTCTCAACAAGCTTTCACATTTTTGTCCTTTATTCAAAACTTTGTCACTTTTAAGGGATAAAGTTACGCTCCAGTATGCACATTAAATTATTATTTTTTTAAATATTTCCACCAGAAATATTTTACTCTAAGCTAGTTTTGAAAATCATCCAAGTCAAAGTAAATGAACTTCTGGTTAAATTACTCCGTCTGACAGCTCTTTTAGCAAAATTTGACGTTTTGAATGCGAGTACTGTAAACAGCTGAATTAAGTCTTCTAATTAAGAATGCAAATTACCAACATGCGAAATTCTAGGAAGGAATTTAAACAAAATTAAAGTTGTGGAGACCCGTGTCTGTATAAATGGAAGATAAAAATATTTATGTTTGAGCGAATCATGCTAATTTCATCAACGCTCATAATATTTTGAACCCGAAATTTTACATTCTTTTGCTCTCTGTGCGTTTCTAATGTAAATTTCTAAGGTGTAAATCTTTAGCAATTTTTTAATTCTAAATATTAAAAATTTATACTTGTACAAATTTTTCGTGAACATGTAGAGAAAATTATTTTAAAATTTAATTTCCTAATTATTCTGACTTCGCAGTGTCAAATAATCTTTTGCATTAATTAAGGCGTATTACATGCATACTTTTATTTTTCGTATCATCAATTACATTTATTTTAATTTCTTACTGTGTTGATATAAATAGCTTTACATTATTGTTAAGCAGAATTGTTTTTAGAAACTGGGTATTTTTTACAGGAAAAAAATATCTTTTGTGTCTTTGTAGAATACATTTTTATTGAATGCTTTTTCAAAATGTAGTTCTCTTCAGAATGAATCGATGTTGACCAGTTTATCATTTTAAATTACTAGTTCAAAATCAATAATTTTGCATTGCAATAAATGCAAAAAAATATTAATTAATTGTCTGAGTTACATACTAAGAACATTGTTTCATATAAACGCATGCACTAAAGTGTTTTATTTTGGGATCTTTCTAAACGCATGAAAAGTGGCACTTCTATTACATAAATCACGAAAACATATATTTTTTATTATAATAAAATGCTAATTAACTATCACACAATGAGTTAACATATTAAAAGTCAACAGTTTATTTTAATTCCAAGCATTGTTTAAGAGCACAAATTTTCGAAAACATATGTAAACTTGCAAAGCATTTTGAAGTAAGTAAAATTGCATTAAAAAAAGGTTGTTAATCGATTACGATATTGATTTATATACACTTTTGATATTTTTAGAATGTATGTTCGAGGAAGAAGTAATACGTTTAATGTATTTGTCAAATGTTTTAAGAACGCAGACTACTAAAATTATTGTCAGAATCAAAAATGACAATTTTCCCCTCGTTTTTTAAAGGTATTACGCAATAATACAGATTACCCTGGCATATTTACATGGAAGCAAAGAAAGAAATGTCGATAGGTATCGATCGTTTTGCAATATCTTATTTTACCTGTTTGCATTTTGCAAAGTTTACAATCAAATAAGCTGTATAATATTTGTTTTCTGTTGATTGCAGTACTGACTTCTTGCCGTAATGACAGTAACATGAGCTTACTCTTATTCAGATTAATAGATCTGAAATGAACATATCAGTATTCTGAACGTCATGGAATTTGAATACAACTGTAACTTTAATTAAGATTGTAGAAAATGAAAAAATAATCCCACGCTTTTAAACATAGAAAATGATCTCTACAGACAGCAGATGAAAGTTACGCATAAATATTCTTCAATTTAATTTTTAATAAGGTCCTATTGATTTCCATTATTGAAATTTCCCTTCAGAGTTTTACATATTTTGGCATTTACGAAAGCGATGTATCAACCATCACGTTCACGAAATTACCTTTTAAAGAGTAAAAGCTAAATGAAAATTGAAGCATTCAGAAAATACTTTTAAATGAAAAAAAATATTTTCGAATGCGCTTTATATCTTCAATCCAGTTACACGGAGAAATTAAATCAAAACACCTTTAATAAATTCAAATGTATTCAAGATCGTCAGAGTTTTATGACATTCATTCCGGTTGCATTTTAAAGATGCCATTTAAAAATTCACTTTCAATAACAACAATAAAAAGGAAAAAAAACTTTCACAAACTTTAAAGAGAACTGCTCAACGAGAAATAACCGTATCTTCTGTGTAAAGTTCCGAGGAGATAAAGAATTTCTCATTTGCATCTGAAGGGAACCGTTTCGTTTTTAAAGATATTTTGCAATAATAAAGCTTTCCCCGGCTTCATTTACATGGAAGCAAAGACAGCAATAAATAAAGAAATATGAAACGGAAAAGACATGTACGGGAGGATATTTTTCCTGATTGTTCTATTTGTATATTTTTCGAAATGGGAAAAAATATCAAGCATCGAAGTTTTGAAAAAAAATAAAGCTTTTTTTTAGCGTTTATGGTTGGAATAAACGTTTCTTTTGAGTTAAAATTAGATGCTGATATTTTAAATTCCGTGTAAACTAAAAAAATCCTTCAAATGAATATTACTATCCTGACATTAATTTTTTTGAAAAGTGTCTTATCCTCTAAATTTTTAATGCGACTGATACTTGTAGTTCGGACAAAAGTTAAAACAAGAAAGATAAATGATAACAAACGGATCGAACACGACTATTGTTTTAGATATTGTTCTATAAGAAACACTTTCTAACAAAATGTTCTCTTTTGAGTCAAATTTCGCTATGTATTGTCTGTCATAGTTGGCTAGATTTTGAGGATAAATACAAAAAAAGTCTCATATTACTCTTAATGTAATTTTGTGAGACCCTGAAAAAACCCCTTAAATTGTTGTTTGTATCTTTTAAATGACACATAAGATTACGGAAGCATTTATCTAATTGTAATACATTGGAGTTCTTTTGAGTGATCCTGTAGAACTATAAATTCTACTTACACTATTTTCAAATGGAGAACATTATTTTGTGATTTTTAAATGAAAATCTATCAATTTTGTTTGAAATAGACAAATAAGGCGTGAACGCTCTTTAAACAGTGATTGCACTCACATACAGCATGTAAACAAATGATAAATGCGGAATTTTCAATAGGGTACATGGTACAGTACATAGGAATAACATATATCATCAGAGTAATCCATGCATAGGATGCATGATTGCGACATGGCTCTGCTGTAAAAAGGCAATTTACAAAATTTCTTATTTCTTATTTATTTTATATTATTATTATGATTTAATTTCAATATTTTTCTGCGATTGCATGAAAGATTAAATCACTGTTTAATTATTTAAAGAGAAATTTTCTTAACTTGTGAAGGAAATTTTGTTCTATTAAACCCCAACTCAGGAAGTCCTGATATTTCCTTGATCTCAGAAGGAATGGTGTTTAGTTGAGCTAGAATATAAATATAAGTAAAATTAGACTTTTGTATACGAATTAAAAGAAATTGCAATTTCTATCCTTTTCAAGCACGTGGAAACCCAATACGAGGATAAAACAAAAGTTTGTCTCTCCTTATGTCAAAGACGCCATTTTTTTTCTAATTCTCGTATCACGTGAAAATAACTGAAGCAAATTAAATGAAATTTCGTATCATAATAGTTTGTTACTCATCTTAAACTATAAGCGTCGCAGTTTTTAAAAGTCTTTGTTAGATTCTGAGATTTTGAAGATATTATTTAAAAATGCCCAAATTTTTGTACGCGCATAGCGTAATAGCGACCGAAGAGAATGGAATGAAATTTGGTGATTGTGATAGTTGATCATGCAACTTTAACTGTATGCGCAAAATTAATAGAAATAATTCATTAAATTTTGTGATTTTGATAAAATTTATTCAAAAGTTTACATATTTGTTTGCCTATCATGTCATCATTGAAGCGAATGAAATAGAATTTAGCATCATCACATTTAGTCACTTAAACTATAAACGTCAAATTACTTTAAAATTTGGATTAAATTTTGAGATTTTATGAAAATTGGGTAATTGTTTGTACTATTCCTGTCAAATGTCTATGGAATAGAATGAAATTTAGAATTATGTTTGATGCAAGTTAATTTAAACTATAGGTGCCAAAATTGTTTAAAACATTTTAGATTTTGAGATCTTATGAAAATCGTGCAAATATTTATTTTCTCATCCCTCAAAAGTAGCTTAAGAGAATAGAATGACATTAATTAAAGTGATCGGCTACAAATGAAACAATGAATGTTGAATGTTTTTCAAAAATGCGAATACAATCCAAAACTTTGTAATTTATTTATTTTTATTTTTATTTTTTTTTTAAGGGAGGATCACTTTAAGGCGTTTGGTATTCAACTTAAAACAATTCCGTTGATTTCTTTTAAATGCTTATTCATTTTTTTATATATTGTGAAAATAGTGCAAAATTTTCTTGACTCATAATATTAAACTATCTACAGTGAATAAAACAAAATTTAGCTGCAGGAGAGGAATGGCCTGTCAACTTTAGAAGCTCATTACTCTAAAATAAAACATTAATTTCAAAAGTAAAATATTTCCTCTATTGACAATTTCAGTCAGAATTTTGTTACTTTAACCATGTAATCTTTTAACCATACTCTGAAGTTATAACTTTATATTCTTTTGCCAATGTTCCAGTTCTATTCTTTTACTCTTACAATGCTGAAGGAACTCGAGATTTTTCGGAAATCTGCATTACATACTAACAATACTACACAAATTTTAAGTATTATTATTTTTATTTTTTTACTTTATTCTCTCTAATTTAATACATTAAAATATACTGCTAAGTCTACATAATATTTATAATAAAATTACTATAGCATGTCTATATTCATTATAAAATAGCTGTATTTTTAAAAGCTTTAGGCTTTAATACTTCTTTTCACCTCCTTTAGAAGTAAGTAGATAAGCGCCTGAAGCATTTAAAAATTATGTGTTATTTTACAGTAAAAAAGTAACATTTTATGAATTATGAAAGTATCTCCGACTATGATAGATAAAATAGTATGGATTTTTCTGCTGTAATAAGTGTTTGAGCTTGATTATATATTTATTATTCTTTTTAGTCTGAAATTTATTTTTTCTTGGTATTTTCTGTTGCAGCTTTGCAGGACATAGCGCGCGTCGTGCTACTTTTCTTTCATGTTTATTTGTTTTGTCCTCATTCTTTTTATCCACGAGTACAACAATAAAAGCAAAAGAAAAAAAGGCTTTCATGCGGATATACGCTCAGTGCCAAAACTGGAGATCACGTCAACAGGGCAAACCTTAACTCTCGCAACCCATCTCCTTATCATGGCGTATGGGATGTCCCCGTTTGCCCCTCACTAGTTGCGGCCCTTTATACACTGTGCACTTATCATAATGTAAACTAAAATAATTACCTAAAAAAAACATAAGAGTACAAATTTTTGAAAGAAATTTTTTATGATTTAAGTTTTTGTAAGTATTTTTAAAGAATCTGTTAAACTAAATTTGTTAAACATAAATAAATTTAAAATTAAACCATGGGATGAGAAATTCCTGAAAAATCTTAGCAATCAAGGATATTTTGCCTCTCACCCAAAGACGTGAACTACACCCATAATTTATGATATGATAACAGCGCTCTGAGATAGGATGACAAAACTTTTGCTGGATGATTCGATTAATTATATATGAACTATATCGGAAAAATTATCAAAAGATTTTATGTAGAGATAACTATTTTTAAATGTTACACATTATTAAGTAATACTGAATAACTTTAATTTACAAAGGATACTTTAATTTACTATTATCGCATACTAAATGAATTATTATTACTACTTTATAAACTATATTTTTATCATTACTACTGTATATAAATTTTAATTTATAATTTTTAAAAGTTCTAAAAATCTAGGAAATTCTCTCACCATACCGGAAAATTTACCCGTCTGTAGTAATCACCCTGCTTAATTGCCTATCCTTGACCATTACTACAAAGTTTATAATTTTTTATTCTAAATAAATGTAGCAGAATGAACCAAAATTAAAATAAATTGCGTATAAAATAACCTTTTTTTTACCATCGAACTTACATTTTCTTATCTAAGTGACAGCTCAAAGGATAGAAAAACAGAGTTTGAGAAATGAAAAAAAAAATATATATATATATATATATATAACAGTACCATCTCTTACACTGAAACACCACACATTTTTGACTTTCTAACCAGTTCAGTCACAAACAAGCACTCAACACACATCACAAGGTTCCGCAGAACTTTAAAAGACATTTTCTCAAGCCTTCATAACAAGTTCAGAACCTCTCATAAAACCATGTTAGTTTCTGGTGGAAACAAGAGCCTATAAAACCTGGCTACAGAATCCGGGTTTTCATAAAAATCTTTGTCTGGCAGTTCACTTGAGTTATGATGGAGCAGTTTCTTTGACAACCTCGAACGTATTTTCGCATCCAGGTGCCTCTTACGAGCAGTTTGTGCCTCGGACAAAGTGCTCCCGCTTTCCTTTTCCGGAAAAGTTTGCGGAAAAATTTATTTTTCGGAAGCAATTTCTTGGGAGTGTTTTCTTTGGGGGAAGGAAGTGCATCTATCTTTTTGCCATCAACTCCTGCGAAAGTTAAGGGCAAACTTATGACCCTGTTAAATAGGAAGGGTGTGTGTTTGCCCTTAGAGTGCGCTGTGCTATTTTCTTAATTTTAGATTTTAGTTTTCTTAAGCTATGTAACAATTGTTTTTGGGATTAGTTGTCAGGAAGTTACATTTAAGGTGCTGTTGTTTGAAAAGGAAATAATTTGCTTGCATTTAAACAAGTGCTGTTTTTCAAGAATGTGTATCTGAAAAGAGCATTATAGTTTCGTATGTATTTTCCTAACAGGTAAGTGTTTTCTTTGAATATTTAAAAATAATACATATGAAAACATATTAATTTTTAAATTATTTTCTGAGGAAAGTTTGGCTTTGTTAAAATCATAATATTTAAAAAAAATATTCAAATGAAAGAGCAAGTGCATTTTAACTTTCGGGAAATTAATAAAATAATTGAACGTGTTAATAAAAATGTTACATGTAAAAAAAATTTACTTCGTACTAAAAATTTTCTGTTAAAAAAAAATAAGCAAACTTGAAATGAATGCAATTAATTTGCCTATTAGTAAAAAATGTTCATAATAAAGTAACATAACAATAACATGAAAGCAGTATACCAGAAGGGCATGCTAAGATCAATACTCAGCTGTACAGCAGTGCAGTGATTAAAAAAATAGCCTCTTGTATTTACAACGATGGGTTACGATAGAGTTTTAAGAAGTTATTGAAGCTTAAAAATCTCAATTTTTACGCACAAGAACAATTACACAGATTACCTATGCAGTTAAACAACCATTTTTTTTCATAATCCATTTTTGTCTTCATAAGCAAGAAATACACTCATGTCCATAAATTAAGGATAATTCAGAATCACACAGAAATTGATCTCTAAAATAAAAATTTCACCTGTGGAATGATCACACACATCTTGAAGAAGAATATGCAAATTATAGGAAACCACCAGATGGCGTGGATGGTACGTCACAATGACGAGAGTGTAAGAGAGGGGTATATAAGGAATGGTGGCAAAGAAGTAAAATTGTTCACAAGCGCTGTGAAAGCCTTTCAGTGCAAAAACCGCATAGTTATGGCACAAAGGAGGCATTTGGATGATGTTTTAAGTGGCAGAATTATCGGACGACTGGAATGTGGACGTACCCAGCTGGAAGTATCCGAGGAACTTGGAATCGCCCAGAGTGTCATCTCCAGGCTTTGGCAACGATTCCAAGATGATGGTAATGTGAGTAGACGTTACAGCACAGGTCGCCCCGAGTTACAACGCCGAATGAGGACCGCTATTTGGCAGTTACTGCCAAAAGAAACAGACGGAGTACAGCATCAGACCTGTCTCGTCAGCTCTCTTCAGCTACCGGTACGACAGTTTCAAGGCAGACCGTGTACAGACGCTTAGGGCACATTGGTCTATATGCTCGTAGGCCTGTCAGATGTGTTCCACTTACCGCAACTCACTGTCGCCTGCGATTAACCTGGAGTAGAGAGCATGCATTGTGGACACCGCAACAGTGGTCTTGTGTGATGTTTTCCGACGAGTCCAGGTTTAGTTTGGAGTCTGATTCTCGCCGGACATTCATCTGGAGAGTGCCAGGTACCCGTTACCACCAAGAGAACACCATTGAAAGACACTGTTACGGTGGTGCAGGATGGCTCGTTTGGGGAGGAATTATTCTTGGTTCCAGAACTGACCTGCATGTTCAGAGTGTAACGATGACAGGTTACATCTATCGGGATGTCATTCTGGAACAACATGTACGTTTGTTTCGGGGCGCCATGGGTGCTGAATTTGTGTTTATGGATGACAACGCCCGTCCTCACCGTGCAAACATTGTAGACGAATGCCTTCAATCGGAGGATATCCCCCGTATGCATTGGCCAGAATACTCACCGGACTTGAATCCAATAGAGCATGTGTGGGATATGCTTGGCCGACGAATTGCAGCCCGTCAACCCCCTCCCACCTGTCTACCGGAACTTCGGAGTGCATTGCTTGATGAGTGGTGTAATATTCCCCAAGATCAGATTGATCATTTGATACTCAGCATGCCTAGGCGTTGTCAGGCCTGTATTGCATCGTCCGGGAGACATACTCCGTATTAACCATCCTACTAACCATGTTATACTGTTTTTTGTAAATAGGTTCTTTTTTGAAATTTGGTCAAGGCAGTAAAACTCTCAATTTTTATTAATTATGTCAAACATATAGCATCTTTTTTGCTCTTTACTTTTTGTTTAATAAATAGACTTTACAAATAAGTCAAATTTGTTTTGCTTCTTTCTCTTTCTTTGCCTGAACTTCATTATCCTTAATTTATGGACATGAGTGTATATCAGATACAAATATAAATTTCAGAAATAGAATTACAAGTACCAACGGAGGTGTGTTTCGCGGTGATATGAAAACAAATCACCTAGTATGATATATATTTAGTTGAGCTTTTCAACTAATCATTAATTTAATTAAATTTCTGAAAGGAATGAAAATGTTTGAGCATATAAAACCAAGCTACAGGAAACTTTAAGAAAAAAAAAATAAAAGTGCATGTACATCGAGTAAGTAACTCTATGTTCTTGATAAAAATTACTTACCAAGCAGCTGTTTTCTGAGAAACATAAGTTCATTTTCAAAGAAATGAAAAAAAAAAACACCTTAAACATCATTATGATCCTTTATTATGGAAAATACAGACCAATTAAAGCAAGTATGCATTTAAATACAGGTTAGCCGAAATTAAATGACCCTATTTTAAAGTTGTCTAAAGACGAAACTTGTAGAAAAAGTTATGAAAATTTTTGTAGGACATAATGAAGGTATGGGAATTTATTTGAGTGAATGAAAAAATTAGTTCAAATATTCACCACTAGGGGGTGTTTCAAGGTTTCCCAGGTCACCACCAGACCTCAATCCATGCGACTTTTGGAATTGAGGGAGGTAGTGTGAAACATGTGGTAAGTCATGATAATCCAAGAAGTTAGTCTGATTTTAAGACAGCATTTCACATCATGTTCGAAACATTTTCCCGAACACACTGCTGTCAGCTTTTGAACATGCTCACTTACGATTCCAGAGGGTAGCTCTCAGTGATGGCCGTCATGTTGAACATGTTTTGTTGTAATAATATTTGTAAACTATCATAAATGTATGCTAAATGAGTAATTCTTTAAAAAATATTTGAAATGTTTAAATATTGAAACTATTTTTTTTTATTTGCTCAAACAAAGTCCCATACTTCCATTATATCCAACATAAAATTTCATAAATTTCTCAACAGTAGTTTTGTCTGTAGATGATTTTAATTTCAGACAACCTGTATTTGCGCAATCAGGTTTTGACCATTTTTGAAAACACCATATCCTAACCATTAACTATTGAAAACATAAATACATTAAAAAACCATTTTTGAAATCATAAATATGTAATTTTCGACCTAAACGATTTTTGAAACACCATATTTGAACTAGCGAAAACTTTAAAACCATTAACCATTAACCAAAACCATTAAAACCTAAAACCATTTTTGAAACCATTTTGAAATCATAAATACGTAATTTTCAAAAAATTCAGAAATATGTAAAATGCCACCTAAAAAATTAATTGCTAGATTGTATATCAGTTTTATTATTAAACTAGCTGCGTGCCCGTTCTTCGCACGGTAGGAAACGAAAATTTTCCTTACATGTGTAATTCGAAATTATTCGTGAATCGTGGAATTTAAAAAAAAAAAGAGCAAAATTATTTGACTCTTAATGTAAAGTTTGTGTCATGAGTACTAACCTGATCATTGCAGTATAATGACTCAAAAAACTACGTCAGTGTCATTCACTATCAAAAAAGTGGAAAGCTTAATGGTTTGCAGAGAACTCCTGGCTTTCAAAATGTCTTATTTCTACATCATACTGCTTTTTAGGCTCAAGTTGTAGCATTAAATACCTAAGACACTACATGAAATGGAGCACCATTTATTTCTTTCCGAAAATGTACCATATAAGGAAAGTATTGCAATCATGAAAAAAATTCGACTTCGAGATTTTGGTGTATTTACACGTTTTGAGGTCTTCTGAATTCATTTATGCTATTTTCAAGAGATGTTTTTAAAATAGCTGCGCACCGGCTCTTCATACGGGAAGAAGGGAATATTTTACTACTAAAATCATATCTGCATGTGACAAAACAGAATTTCATTTTTATAAAAGTTCAAGTAATCCCCTCTGTTGAAATGACTGCGGGATATATTAACGCAAATTAGAATTACTTTCCGTTTAGTTGGTTGTAAGACAACCGTTGAAAAAGGATAAACACTTTTAATTTCATGAAATATTTATTAACGTGGTACATTGCGATTTATTCATACTATCTTTACAAATCTAATAATACTACCTATTACGTACATTAATACTATCTATACTCGCTTCTCCCTCTTCAAGGCTCCCTTAAAAGAAACAGCTTAGATTATTTGGCCTCAATGGGATCTTTTGATTCTGTGGCGATTCTTTGCAATTTACGCATTAGCATAAATAATAATCATTTCACATAATGGTTGCCATTAAGGAAACTCTCCATATATATTTAATTTATACATAGTTTTATAAGATTGGCGTATTTAGCGCCGTAAACCATTTCATCTTACTGTGGGGAGAAAATATCCAAGGGGTGCCATTTTAAATATCCAATAGCGATATCTTTTATATCCTCCATAGTCCTGTCTCCTGAAAAACATCAAACTGTGTAATCTCGAGGAGCTACTTATTCCCATTTTAATTGTGACAGGGCGTTAGAGTTGCAGAGTTTACAAATTTCACACATTTTTTTTTAATTTATGACGTCACTGTTTGACTGCCGTAAAGGATACCCCGGTAGATTAATTTCGGAGTTACTTTCGATATTTCGCATAATTGTTTTCAAACGGTATCATTAAAACTTTGCGTGACCTTTATGGAGGAACGTAATTCAACGTTAAAATAAAACTATACTCGCAACCTGCATGCGTATGTTAGGCAACGCCTGCGCTAAATTAAATGCCAAAAATAAAAATAATAAATAGAAAAATTTTAATATATCGCGCTTTGAAACGAACTTTGTAACTTTTAAAATGAACATTTTCAGCGCCGTGAAAACATTTCAATTTTTAAATAAGCACCGGATTAAAATACCACTTCTAATAATAATAATCGTGAATTTCTTAGTTTATTTCTACAGTAAATTTTAATCAAAATATCGTCTCCCTGTGTTGAAAATAGAGCTGGAATAAATGAGTTAAAATTATGGCGTAATTTTTAGGTATCTTAAAGCATTTGACGTCATAGATCCTCACTTGCGAATTGAAATTCTGATATCCCATTTAAAAACTCGATTGGTTGAAAAAACCCTTTTTTCTAATCCTTTCTGTGGCAACAGCCGAACATAAATTCTCGTGCCGTGATCGCAATGTAATGAATGGCGTAAGATCGCGTTGATGCTATTAAATTCTAAACATTAGGCTGCATTAAAATTCGTAAAAAATCATCTAATTTACATAATTTTTTCGTTTTTATTTTAAAAGAGGGAGAAAAGAATGTTTCACGATTTGTCAAAATATCTAAAAGTTATGACGGATAGAATTCAAGATGCGACAGTTTTAAAATTATTTTAAGAAAAAAAATCGCGAAGCAGATGTTTAGTAAAAAAATTCCTAAAAATCAGTAAATCAGGTTAAGTATTCAGAACAAACTGTTTTTAAAAGAAAATTTTCTCCTCTATCCGATGATACAAATGCCGTTTTGCTGCGAGCGTAATTTCCGCCGTTATTACGAATTAGGTGAGAAAAAATGCCAAAAATCGCATAAAACATAAAATAAAAAAAAATCTAGGTCGAATTTTGAAAAAATCGCTTCGAGGTGCACAACTACATATTTACATCTTCCCGAATACCAAATTTGGTGTTTCTAGGTGTAGCCGTTTGTCCGTAACGCTGCAGACAGACACACACACACACACACACACACACACACACACACACACACAGACACCTTCTTTTATAATAAGTAGAGATAAAAAAAAAACAGATCCAAAACATTAACAGCAAGGAATTTCCCCATACATTTTTATATTTTACTTAGTATCAACATCTTCATGCATCTCCTATAACGGTGTAAAACCAAGTTTTCTGACAAGCACTCAACAGCCACCACCGCACATCAGATATTTACAAGCGCTTAAATTCTTAAACGACACTCTTCGAAAACTTTCATAACGCGTTCCTAGTTCACGATAAATCATTCCGGGCTTCTAAAAGAAACACGGAGTCTTATAAAATGGACTCGGAAATTTTCAAACTGCATAAAAATCCTAATCTTGCTGCTCTCTTTTGCGTTACGGCTCGGCAATTTCCTTGACAACCTGGAACAAATTTTCACACATAGGTGCCTCTTAAGAGTAGTTTCTCCAGTAAGCAAAATATATTTTTTTCTTTTCTTTCAACGTAAGGTTTTGCGGAAAACTACGCAATTTTTCTTAGTTTTTTTTAGAGTTTATAAATGTACGAGTGTTTATATAGTTATTTTTTGCTTTGCCACCAAGTTCAGAATGATAGATTAATATCATGTTAATTGAAAAAGTACGATATTAATAAGCATGAGCGGTTCAATAAAATGGTAAATATTATGAAAATAACAGAAAATGCCTTGGGTAAATTTTAAATGTAAACTCTATTTCAATGTGAATAATTTAATGTGATTTACGTTCTTTTACTGTTGCATTAACTTATGATTCCATGTTTGATTAATTATATTATGAAGGGTTATGATACTATTTAAAAAAATTTTTACTCTGCTTGGGGTGAAAAAAATACATAAAAATGCGTCATTACTGGTTTTTATACGAGAGGAAAGGTCATCCATATGAAAGCTTTCAACATTTTTCACAACTTCTATTGGTGACATTATATGCGTGATTAACTAAGGGCAAAAAATGCTCTGTCTCAAAATTAGGCACTGTATATATACGTAAGTGTATAATGTTGCATGCTTCCGTGTTAGTTACGCGTTTGAAGTAATGAGCTAAAACTCTTCACAGTTAAATACACAGCCGTTACGAGAAATAATCTACAATAAACTGTAATTCACAGGGTAACAGGCAGTCTAACAGAATAAATTCAAACGAAACTTCAGACCACGTAAAGCAAAAATACTACTCCAGAAACTAATACTCAGTAGAATACACGAATTGAAATCTTTAATGTTTTACACAACTTTACAAGCAGCATCTATAACAATGCTTCACAAAAAGGCCGAAAAGACGCATTCTTTCAAAATAGAGCTGTTATCCATGTGACTGGTTACTCATAACAGACTACTTAAGACAAACCGCTCTCATTTCCTAGCTTTTCAAGACCAGTTCTCCAATATTCTCAGGTTAGCTTGTCTTTCATATTTACGGATGAATTGTACACATTTAACGTACCCCAAATGCACAATAGTACTGCTCTGCGGTAAAGATAACCACATAGGAGCCACCTCCAAAATCGCGCTAAGCGTATCAAAAATTTAGCGACTTTTGCCAAATAACGTAAAAAAGAAGTTTTCAGAGTTCAACTGTGTTTGACTAAATTTACTATATTTTTCGTGAAATCACCAAACCTAATGTTATCCAATGAGAATTTTAATGATCAGTATTTCCTGTTCTGATAAAACGGTTTACTTGCAATGAACTGAAATTATGCCCATTTAACACATAAAACATGAACTTCAATATTAGAAGAGTAGAAGTTCAGCAAGGAGAGATACGCATCAGAACAAGAACTTATAAACTGAAATAATGAAGTCTGTATTTTTATAGAAACAAAAGAGGACACTATTAAAAAAATATTGCCAAAATCGCCTTAGTATAATTTTAAAAATGATACTTTTTGTAGTTTCGGTGCTTTATTGTTCAATTCAAGAAATTTTGATTTTTATGTATCGAGGACCTGTAGTATTTAAAATTTAAAGACGAAATCTAGTGTATCGGTTTAAAAGACATTCAGATATTTATATTTGTGATGTCAATTTTTTGTAGGAATCATGAAGCAAATGCAGCTTTTACAAGTTGGATAATGAGCATTTGAGCTGTGTTAAAAGTGTTGCTACTTCAAAGTTTGATATCTTGTTAGAAACGTAACTGCATCAATCAACGGACAATGAATGAATCTTAAAAGTAAGGGGAAAAGAGTTAAATATTGAGCTTAGGTAAAAATATTATAATTACATGTTTGAAATACATAAGAGGGAAATTGACGTTAAATCTGACTTTTTCTTAAATTTTCAATTTTGAATACCATATGTAATGTAAGGATTGAAATTTAAATCCCAGAAATAATTATTTTTGGATTAAATAGATACTTTACAAAAAGTAAACTCAAAAACAAATGGTTTTTTAAAATGTTTCAGGTGCATCCCGCATCAGTAAAAAAAGCTGATTTTTTAAACAAGTTAAAGCGGGTGTAAAAGTATAACTTCACATTAAATTGCATATACATTTTATTGAAAAATGTTTCATGATAACATGCTATTTTTCAGAACTTATATTTGCTTTATTCTATTTAACAAGTATAAATTTTTGCTCAAATTATTATTATTGCAGTAAAAATGCGAAATTATATTCATAGTGTCATTCTAAACATTTATGAAAAGTTTGAAAGAAATATGACAAAAAATGATACGTATGGAGAATCTCAAAATACAGGTCACGTGAAAAATTCGAAACTGAGGAAAATGACGTTATGATTGCAATATCCTCAATGCCAGTCCTTTAGATGACGTTTCTTAAAGTATAAATAGGAAAGATTAGAACTTTTCGATTTTAAAAATTCAATTTGCTATGAAAAACCAGAAAGGAGCTCCTTTTTTGGGTAGAATATTCTTTTATTTTATCGAAACTTTGGTCAGATTTTACCTTTTTCACGTCCCTTATTTCCTTAAAAAAGTATTGACAAAGTTATAGCAATTATCACCATACATTAACAGATTTAATATACATGTTTTTAAAGAAACGTATCTCTTTATACTTTTTAATGCTCTGTCGGCGTTTCAGAGAATCTCATTTTTCATTTGACTCCACATTTCATAAATTTTCAGAAAGCTTGCTTTTGATAGCCGGAGAAAAGATAGTGTATTACTCTTAGAAGGCAAGAAAAAAATAAATAAGCAGTGTTGTGTCCGATACTACGGAGACTTTAACTTCTTTTTTTTTGATGCGCAATAAAATGACAGTCCAGAAATTGAAATTTCCGAAAGGAAAGAACGCAACAGATGGTCAGAAACAAGATATATTTTACTCTCCGACTGAAATAAATTACATGGGAAATAAAGAGACATCTATGTTGAACTGAGTAAAGAAGTGGCGATACAAAAGTGAAAATTGCTGAAAGAGGGTGTCCATTGTCTTTTGGGATTAGAATCCGTTTTTTGTTCTATTATATTGACTTTAGCCTATATCCCTTTGGTGTAAATGTACTTTCTGAGTGTAGTAGCTGAGGTATATTCAGATCTTTTAAGTATTCAAATGTAAAGAAGTATTTTAAGATTAAAAGTTTATTATGAAAGACGTTAAAAAGAGTTTAAGAATATGCGTTTAAAAAAACCACTTGCAATTCGCTACACGGATACAAACTATCGAATACTTTATATTTTACATACTTCTTCAAATTTATCTAAAAATACTTGACGGATTTGCTAGTAAACGGGAAAAACGCTCTGGAATTTGCAGTTTCCGATAAGGATTTGGTGAAGAAGCCTTTTAGAATCTAGCAACTATTTGACATTAAAAATATGTGTTCAGGTAGTCTCTTGGATTGGAACTTGTGCGGAATATATATTAACGTAGGATTACTTATAGTTTAGTTGAATGGAGCCTACATAATAACATAACCCACTGTTGCCACTTAATTTTTTAATTCAGCAGTCTAATGAAACTAATGTCATTAATTTCTAGAGTTCTTTAACTCGAAAAATGAAAGATAAATATAGAACAAGCAGAATATTAACTTACTGCCACTTCTTTAATATTCGAATTTTTAAAACTGTGCTAAGTATTTTACATTTTATTTTCTTCGAACGTATCACATAATTCACAGGAGGCTCATTACTTGCATTAACGATAAGTTGTTGAATTAACAACTTAAGTGGCAACAGTGGGTGACATTACTATCGAAACTAAGAAAATAAAGTAGGCAATTATTTTAAGTGAACAAAAATAAAATGTATTCAGTGTAACTTTTATTGATACAAATAAGTATTTTGCTGCCAAAAGATTCCATATCCATTCATAGATTGCAAAATGAAGTCGCACATGCGCACTTGTGTTAGCCTCCTGCGTTAATCAGAATTCTCTGGTGTCGGAATTTTTCAGACCTTTTTGAGAGCGTTAGCCCTATAAAACATTCCTAGCCACAAGTATTGATCCACAACTTTCATTCGAATGTCAAATTTCCTTTGCAGTCAAGGCTTAAACTTTTGTCAAACTAAAACAATCTGCCTAAAAGTGAAAACGATCAATGCGAAATGTTCAACTCAAGTCCTTAAATTCTGTTTTAACAGATCCTTTTGAGCAGATCTTGTTAAAAAATACTAAACTGTAATCTCAAGGAGCTGTTTTGAGTCGCAAAAAGTGTGATTTTACTTTCATGTGAGGTGCCGTCCTAGTTGTATAGTGGCTATAGAACCATTGTAGAACTCCGTAGGTCCGGGTTCCATTCCTGACGTGGGCGTCATTTCGTCCGTCTTTTCATAGGAGGCAACGCGGTAGGCATAGGAAAGCGCCGACTGCATAATAAAGTGAACTGTATTTCCGCCGTAGTAGTGGTCAATGCTTATACATGAATAGTGAATGCCATTGAAGAAAAAAAATACTTTCATATGAGGTAAATTTCTCGTGAGAGTTTATCAATCTCAAGTAATTTTTTTATGACGTCTCATTTTTATAAATACCATAAGAATAATTTGAATAAGTTCATCTAATTCAACCAATTAATTTTCAAAAGGAGTATTATTAAAACTTAAAATGACGTTCAAAAATTATTTTCGTTCCATAGGATCATCATGGAGGAACCTAATTCTACGTTAAAATATTTAATTAGGTTGTAGTTTAGAACAAAAAAAAATGTATCATACAGATCTAAAAATTACGTCCAACTTTTGCAAAATATATTTTACCTTCAATACATGTAGTGTTTGTAAGATAATTTTTTTTAAAAGTTTCATAATTTGGTTGCTAACTAGGAAGGAGGATTTCTTTAACAACTAGTTCAGAACCTTGGCGTTGCACGAGTGCATCAGGTTTAGTGCATAACTTACCTATAAGAATTATCTTCTGATGTCCACTTGTACTGCCAGCTAATCAGCTTGTTTTGTTTTTCTCAAGTAGGCTTATTTTCAGAAATATTAATGTATGAATATGAATATTTAAAAACAACTTTCTATTTTTTTAATGACGTCTGTTTAATTTTTTTAAAACCAGAATAATCAATAAATCTCTGGTCTTTTAACATAGATCTATTATTTTGATTCAAACATTTATTTCATTTCAAGGAAGCATAGAGGAAAGTGGGGGTAAGGTCGTCTCACTTTTCGTATGTTTATAAATAGCTCTACTCTTAACATTGATATTCAAATGAAATTTGTAGCCTATAGAGTGGTCATACTTCGTCTTATATTCAAGTTAACATTGAAAAACCAAGAAGCATTTTTTTCATATTAAAAATCATGTTTTTATTCAAACTCGAGATAGACAACCTACCGCATAGTGGGATAGGTTGTCACAGGTGTTAGGATTGCTTTTCTCATAAGCCTATGCAAGCACAACCAAAAATCTCCTTACAAATAAACTTGTATTGATCTCTGCATCTGGCTGTTTCTCCAACAGAAGTTGGAAGTAAAAATCGTAGTACAGCGTCGTTCATATGCTGGGAATGTAAAAGTGAAATTTTTTACCTTCTTGGAAAGCAAACACTTTATGAACTCCATTTTAATTACATTAGCATCAAGTAGTATTTTCTGAATTCAATAGAAGTATTTAACAGAATTTATGCCTAAAATTTAACTCGGATATGATCATCGATCTGAAGGTCAATGTTAGGCCTTATTCTGGTCTCCAATCATAAATAAATTATAGTGTAGGCCCATCTAATTTTAAGAAATATGCATTTCTTTTGTTCACGTGTTATTGCAATTTTATCAATAACCTTAGAGCAATTAAGAATCATATTAATTATATTCAATACTTCTGCACACCCTTCCTGCATACATGTTGCATACCCTTACTATAGTGCTGCGTACCCTTCCCTCGCACGGAAGGAATAAAATATTTTTTTAACCATATAAATGACATTAGTTCTGTGATTGTGGATTCCTAAAAAATCTGAAATTATTTGACTCGTGACATAAACTTTGTCTTAAATAGAAACCTAACATGATATATGTATAACGCTACAGCAAAATGAGGGTATAAAAATTATGTCAGAGTTACTCGTTGTCAAAAAGAACGTAAAAGAGCTTAACAAACAAATTCTGTTTCATAATGGTTTATTTTTACAGAATAAAATTTAGTCTCTTATATTTAAATTTTAAATATGCAACTAAAGCAATATGCAAAATATTCAGAAGATATTAATCTAAAATGACAAAAGTATTCGTTTACATTCTAAAAACTATAAATATAACCCCAAAATGCTGAAAAATGAACTTTTTTATATCAGTAAATGCCAATTTAAAATATCGCCTACCTTTGCAATCTCAGGTTCGCTGTTTTACTGAGATAAAGATTTCTATTGTATAGAATCAACACTGTCTGCCTCAGACAATACTTATCAACGTACATTGCTAAAAAATATGTATGACAACCTAACACGTCTTCCCCCAATGTAATATTTATGTTGTAAATGGTTTAGTTTTCTGTAAATTATGAAAATTTGATAGATAGCTCTGTATCATACACATAAAACTCATGGAAACAATTTTGGGGATACGAAAAATCTATAATTTTATAAGTTCAAATATTAAATAAAATATATTGTGAAAATTTCATATAAAAAACTGCTGCTTTATAATATGTCGGGATCACAGATCATTATATTCTTGTTCAACTTCTTGTTGGTTCTCTAAATTCTTGACTAAATTTTTAGGAAAACAATTCAAGCATGTAGTTTTTTGCATACTCAGAGTTACTGAATAATTTACACAGAATAACTGGCTAAAAAAATCGGGTTATTGTTAAATTTATTATAATTAGTATAATTATGTTAAAAAAATCCAAAAGTTTGTTGCCATCTACTTCTACTTCTATCTATCACTCTACCTGTCTGCCTGTCTCTCTCTCTTTATACAAACACACACAGACACACATATATGCAATTTCTACTTTCTTCAGTTAGGTTTAATGAGCATTTTCTTTAACACTACTGCTTCAGAAACACGAATGGTGATTTTATACATACTATTTTATTCTTGTTCATTAATATCCACTGGCAGAAAATTTATTTTGCTTAATGAAAGAACACATAAAATACATGAATTCTGCTCCTGCAAACTGCATTATCTCTTCTTTATAATAAGGATAAGGACTATGCAGAAAACGCAAGCATGTAGGGGCCGGTATTCGCCCTCTTTCAGCGCGTCCAATGGGTAATGGGTTTTTGACGAGCATAGATTCCAGGTTTTTCTCCTTAGTCAATGTTATAGATTACAGCAGATGTACCCTGTGTATGCTTTGGCGTATATCGACTGCCGCCTGCCGTACATTTATTACATCGGCATTTTTCGTTCCGCCGAAAAGTGTGAAATGGATTTTTTACTATGTTCTTCAGAATAATGTATAGGTTCTTATATGTCACTGATAGATTGATCTTCGAAAGTGTACACCAAGGAAACTTTAATTGACGCTGACAAAGAGAGATCATTATGACATTGGTCTATATGCAGTGCAATATTTTCTAAAACTGATCCGAAAATAATTAAGGGATTAGAACTACTTAAGCAAGAAAACTTCCTGCTTAGGGAAGCTTTAAAAACATAAATTAAAAAAAAATTAATAACAGTTGAACAGGTTTAAAAAGTTATAACGATACTATTAAAATATCAAATTCAAAGAGTGTAACCAAGAGCGTTAACTACGTATAGAATGCTATGTGGTATAGGAGAAGAATAATCATTGCTTTTGGAAAGGAAATGCGCTTTCTAAATTTTTTTTTTTTAAGATCAGAATATCTTATATTAATTCAATGTATATTCCCAAGGGCTGGCACATGACAATCAGTCATTTACCACTACTAACGCACGCAGTATTAGCCATTTTATTAGTTAACATGGAATTAACTAATAAAATGGCTTTTAGTTAAATGTAACCGCAGCTACAGTATGAAGGGAAGCACAAGTTAAGCCCGAGCTTGGAACCAAACCCAGGCTCAAGCTGTAATCTATTGTACTCTATATTATATTCTGTTAAAGTTAAACCTGCACGAGGGATATCTTCCCAGCTGGAGATCCCTTAGGAGGAGTACTTTTTAAGAGCAAGCTCTGACAGAATGGTTCATTAGCCACATCATATGGGCGACTGGTAAAGTAAAATATTTAAGAGAGAAATAAATGATTATTTAAAAAAAATAGAAACTGTATTAAACAGGAATTCTTTCAAGAAAAAAACTTCACCACAGGAAGTCGTTTTAGAAAGAACTTTTTAAGCCGATTGCAGTGGGTGTGCCTAAATGTGATTAAAACTGCACCTAAGTACACAATTCTTGACTCAATGACAAGTGCTCAAACTTTCAGGGTGTTTTACGAAGGACCCTTTAATGTTTCGAGAAATGAGACGACTGACGGTATATTGCTCTTTGAAACATTTGTCGCCCCTCAAACACCTATGGATGATCGACTGGGTACGGCAAGGTTTATGCAAGATAGGGCTCGCCTACAGTACTACACAATACGTTTTTGACTTTCTGGACGAATAATTGGATGATAGAGTTGTTACGTCGAATTATTCAATAGTTACGGGGAAAACGCATAATTTGACTTCCGTATTCTCTCGATCTCACCCCCTTCCTCACCCCCCGGAATTTTTTCCTAGCTACTTACGTCCCTGGCGTGCTGCGTAGAAGATGCGTATACTAAATCGGTTTTGATGTGTTTGTTCACGGTGCCTAAGCTCTCCGTATTGTCACTTATAGTGTCATCTATCGGTGAAATTTATAACTAAATTGTTTTTAGCCTGTGAATTAAATTCTTACAGTTTTTTAAATTCACATGCAACTTGCTTCATGCTTCTATCGATCCCCATTTTTGAGCTTTTCATATTTCAATTTAGGGAGTCTTCGTGAAACAACATGTGCGTACAATATAAAAATAAATACAAGCTTCAGACTTTGAGAAAAAATAGATTACCCTAACAATAATGGGATAGAATTCACCCATTAGAGAGTCTTCAGAAGACACTAAATAATCGCTTATTTATTTTTTTTCAAAACGTTTAAAACAGTTTTATTTCTATAATTTTAAAGCCATACTCAGAAGTTTGTCAGAGAAATATACGAAAATTTATGTAATTTAAATTCATTTCCATATGAATTAAGTTTTTATAAAAATTATTATCTGTTTCTCTCTATTCTAAAAAAAAGTAAAGGCCGCTGGCGCTGTCAAAGCTTGTTGACGTATCTCCTCCTAAACCGTAGGGATTTGAGTTTCGACTAAGGTGCCCACAGATTCGAAAAATTCCGAGGAACCTGCTAAGCTTATTTAAATTTCGAAAATCGAATTCTTTTAGAAGATATTAATAATTAACTGAAAAAATAAACCGAATGGTTGCCAGATTTGGCATAAAATCATTCATTCCTTTGCAACAAAGCGTTTCCAAGTATCTAGAATCGCGTGAAATTTACAAACATGAGTTAGAATTACGCCCATTTTACGCCAAAATAAAAACTATATGAAATAAGTAACTCAAAATGTGTTACACAAAGTTGACAATTTTCAAATAGTAAGTTCGCTTAGACAACAGGAGTTTAGAATTAGCGATTATTCGTTTTTCCAAAACAATAACTAATATCTTGAAAATGAAAAATAATTAAAATGCAGATTATTTTAAAGCCGGTTCTCGTCCAGCTGGATTATTTGCTACCAGTAGAAATATTTGGCGGCGTTAACTATGCCATTATAGCAGTTATAGTACACTTTGGATATTTGCTAGCGCGACGAGATGGTATAATTCGTGGTGTTAAGTACGCCAATCTGCAATAGATTATGTAAATGAAAATATGGATAACGGTTTTCCGGTAACCTTAAATGAACAGTAAATATAGGTTGTGAGCATGTGTAAATCGCCAAATAATGAAAAGTTGCCATGGGTGGCAAGCAATCCTATCTGTTCCGTAGCTTTTACTAACTTTACATGTACGCAAGTCGCCAAATAATGAAAAATCGCCATGGGTGGCAAATTCGCAAGATGCCCAATAGGTTTTACATTATTAAAAATGCAGCTGAAACAGATGTTCTGATTTTATTACACTTTAGCTCCTAATTAATATAACTTTTGAATGACAACACTAAATATCATTGTGTTTCTGAGGAGTGCAAATAATTTTTCCAGCTATTATAAGCAGAGTCCGCACTCTAGGTGGAGTATAGCTCAGGACCCGTACAACACGAATTCCCATAACAAAATATCTTCCGTGTTATGAGGGGGAGGGGGCTTACTATAGTGTGAAGTTTAAATTTTTATGTACCAATGAAGATGCAAGAACCAAGCAATGTGTAGCTCAGTAACATACTATCTAATCCAATCTTCGGGTTTTGTCTGTTGAAATTATGTCTTTTTTTACGAATAAGCCTGATTAGGGGACCGATTACATAAAACAACCGATTACATATAACAGACTTTTGCTGGGAATGGAGAGAAAAGCATCCAAAATAAGGTCAGATAGTGAATAGAAAGATGTAAAGTTAGATAAAAGGTTAGAATTCAATAAAATTTTATAACATATGACACTGGTTTAAAAACTGCATGGACAATTTGGAGAATGCTGTTTATATCAATGAGCTGCTTGAGAAATGTTTAAAAAGAAAATATTACAAACGGCGACTGATTTAGTAAAATAAAATAATGTGGAAGAACTCAAGAAAAATTAGGAGTGGCTTGTGTTAAACTGTAGATATAAGTCTGTAATAGTTGATGAATGAGCATTAGCTATGTTCTACTTACACTAGATTCTGAGTTACCGAGTTAGAAAATGTTTGCGAACACCCAAGGATTAACTGTGTGGAATTAAAAAAAAATAAAATCTAAATAAATAATGAACAAATGAAATAAAGTTACTTCCTCTTATCCTCTCATATTCACGCTTCTTTTAATCTGCTGAATTTCATGTTAATTGTACAGTTCTTTGAACATGTTAACACTTTCTTGTCTCCTTTTAGGTATGGGATATTTTCTAAAGATATTTTGATGACCACAGAAAGAAGAATACTACGTGCCTTGTTTCAACACGGAAAAAAATGCAAGAAATGAAACAATGTGAGGATGTGAACATGACAAAAAGTGTTATCAGCAGATGAAAAAGGAAAATGATACGTGAGTTCTATGAAAAAAGACCTAGCAATGGTTTCCGGTACAAAAAATCGTGACACGTGTAAAAATTAATTTGAGATAGTTACTTATATACACAAATAAATGACTAATAAATAAATATTTTGTTTAAGTTTCATATTCTAATAAATGACAAGTATATGATTTTTTGACTCAAATTATTATGAACTTATAAATATAAATACATTTCGGATAATAAGTTTGAGAGATGCATGATTACATTTTTAAGGCATGTCTATGCATAACTAACGCTGCTATTACATATTTCAACTTTTAAGTGAGTTTTAAAAATATTTGAAACATATTTATAGCTTGAACAAATAAAATAAATAAGTGTAGGGTTGAAGTCGAGATTACTTTTTACATCAGAAGGACATCTTAGTAGAGTGTGTGTACATAGTGTCACCTCTCCGAAAATGAAATTGGTTAATAAAATATATTATATATACATGACATAAGCTAAATGAGCATTTTTAATAAATTTTTTGAAATTTGAATTTATATTTTAAATAAACTGAACTTAGTATTTTACTATAAATTCACCATTTTGCTATAGCAAAATATTGTGTGTTACATCCAGTGTTGGAAAAATTAGAAACTTTCAACATGCACCAAAAAAACCCATTTGTATGCATATGTATAGGCAATTTTATAAAAAGCAGAAATATACGGGAAAGGAAAAATGCACTAATCAATGAATAACAAAAACCATCTGGAATTTAGGATAGACCAATACTGTAGAACATCAAGGGAGTAATTAATGGTACGGGTGTGTGTGTTGAAGCAAACCTCTAGGGTTAATTCTAAGATATTTTTGTAAAACAAAATGGGAGGATGCCTATAAAATTTTCAAGGTTCATTTTTTAAGGACTGTCCTGTTATATAACAATTAATATGTTTATTCAAATAATTAGCCCATTTCTTCATAACACAATCGTGTTTGTTTGAAATCTTAAAGGATTTTCCTAAAACATATGACCATCGTTTCTTCAAAACATGTGGAGTTTTACATTACTTTTATGTACAGAAACTAACTCTTACCTCGGAAAGAAAAACACACTTAAAATACTGGTGTTAAAGGATCAAATAAATAAAAACTTTGTATAAAAAACACACATAAAAGATACTTACAGAAGGATACGATAGTTTCGACTGAAAATTCGTTCACTCTTCCTCAGTCAAAGTCATTCGTCTCACAAAACAGTGGGGACTGAAAAAGATAAACGAACAAGCATGTTGCCACTTTCAAAAAAGAAAAGGCTAGAAACCACGGAGATTAAAGGGGGAGAGAAAAGGTGATGGATTAAAAGAAAAGAATAAAATAAGGACAAACAAAAGTACATAAATAAAAAATAATAACAATAATAATAAAAAGCAAAAAAGAACACACGAACACAAATGCACACAAAAAAGAAAAAAAAAACAATAGAAAAGAGAACAAACAAAAGAACAAAAACAAAAATAGCATAAAAACACAATTCTTTTTATAAATACGCATACAGGACAGCACGATTTTATTATTATTTTTTAATAAACATAATAAAATAATAATAAACATAAAGAAAAGGCAGAAACGCACACATAAAATCCAAAAACAAAATAAAATAAAAAGAAAGAAAGAAAGACAATAAGAGATAAAAACACACACACACATACAGAGAGAGAAAGAAAGAAAAAGGAAACTGGCAGCATAAGAAAACATAGAATTTAAGAAAAAGGGGGGAGGTAGAGGAAGAAAGTGAATAGAACCTTACAACAAAAGCTCCCAGGAGGAATGAACAAAACGAACGGAAGAAACATCGTTCACAAGACGTTCCAAGTGCTGGATAACAGAAAAAAACTTCCAGAAAACCAAGGTAATCCTCTCTCATCTCTTTAATCCGATATTTATATGTATTATTTTGAAGAGAAGCTCTTCAAGGTCTTTAATTTTCCATGCTGGTTTAGATATGTTGACGATACTTTCGTTCAAGTGGATGTCAATTGTGATATTTCTAATTTACTTTTGATTGCCAGTTCTATTGATCCGGGTATCCAGTTTACCCTAGCGAGGAGTGCAACAGTTCTTTTCCGTTTTTTGATGTTCTTGTTTCTAAGAGTCCTGGCGGTTTCTCTACTTTTGTTTTCCGCAAACCTTTTTCTATTTTTTTACCTCCTCATTCTAATCATCTTGAAGAGAAGCTCTTCAAGGTCTTTAATTTTCTGTGCTGGTTTAGATATGTTGACGATACTTTCGTTCAAGTGGATGTCAATTGTGATATTTCTAATTTACTTTTGATTGCCAGTTCTATTGATCCAGGTATCCAGTTTACCCTAGCGAGGAGTGCAACAGTTCTTTTCCGTTTTTTGATGTTCTTGTTTCTAGGAGTCCTGGCGGTTTCTCTACTTCTGTTTTCCGCAAACCTTTTTCTATTTTTTTACCTCCTCATGCCCTATCTAATCATCCTTACCAGCAAAAACTTTCTGCTTTTACACTTATGTGTTTCGTGTTGTCAAAATTTGCTCTGATTCTTGATCTCTTGATAATGAAATTAATTACTTAAAATCCCTAACTGTCTCTCATGGTTCTAACCCCTCTATTATCGATAAAGCTTTTTCTACAGTTAATAAGCTTAATACTTCAACTATCTATATATTATTTTGAAACATGTTTTTCTTTCGACAACCGAATTGAGAGAACGGCTGGGTGTAAAAGCTCGGTTGAGGTCTCTGAAGAAAGGTCTCAGCCCGTAGATGTGCCATCAAAAGAGAAATCAGAAAAGTCGAACGGTTTAGGCGTGGCGGAACGGCAAAGGTGCAAAATTTTCGCCATAGAAATAACATTGTGGTTTATTAACGCAGACGATTGATGACGCAGACGATTGCTTTGCTCCGTAAAGGTTTGATTTATTTGGAAAAAATATTTGTTAGAAATTGCATCCGTTTGTAAATGTTGTGTGGCAAATGTGGCAACAGTGTGTAGTGATAATAAATGTGTTGTTCTAAATTCTGATTAGAATAAGAGCGATTTAAAAAAATAAATGAAAACCGACTTCGAATTACTTCACCATAAAGAAAAATTAATCGCATTCTAAATTAAAAGGCTTTGGCCAAATTTTCACGAAGTATAGCAGATATTGCCAAATTGAGTTCAGTCTTGGAGACTTATTTTTTGACGACAAACTTGGCGATAACTCGCCAAAACTGGTAATATTTCGCCATAGAAATAACATTGTGGTTTATTAAAACTCATTGTTGGCAGCTAAAAACGCCTTCTTTATTTTGACGCTTTATCGCTTATCTGTTAATCTGGAACGTGTTTTTACTGTATCCACTAATTTAGAGAACGGCTAGGTGTAAGAGAATTTTTAAAGTGTCTAAAAAAGGCCTTAGCCTGTAGATGTGTGATCAAAAGAGAAAAAGAAGTCGAACAGATCAAACATGGCGGAAAGGCAAATGTGCAATTTTTCGCCATAGAAATAACATTGTGGTTTATTAAATACATCTGGAAATCATAAAAGCTTTCTTTATTTTGGCGCTTTATCGCTTATTTCCTTAATTTTTTCTATATATTAATTTGAAACATGTTTTTCCGGTATCCACTAAATTGAAAGAACAGCTATGTGTAAAAATTTGGTTGAGAGGTCTAAAAAAAGGTCTTGGTCCGTAGATGTGTCATCTAAAGAGAAAAATTTTTAAGTCGAAGGGATCAGGCGTAGCGGAACTTCAAATGTGCAAATTTTCGCCATAGAAATAACATTGTGGTTTATTAAATACATTTTGCTGTCATAAGAAGCCTTCTTTATTTTAGCGCTTTATCGCTTATTAGCACTAGGGTGCTATTTCGTTCACGCCCAGACTTTGTCTACTCGATTCTGTCGATATGATTTGTAGACAGGTTTTGTAGAGATGAACTGTCACGGTGGAAATCTTTTTAAATGTGTTTGCCACATAACGCGGAAGGGGGGGGAGAATAAGTCTGACAAGGTTTGCGATTTTTGATAATTGATCACCAAGTTTGCGGGAAAAAAAAATCACTTAAAAACCGAACCATGCCTGGCGATGGTTGTAAAATAGCTTTAGTAGGCAAATTTAATATAGATATTAATTCCAAAGATGTGTTTTATGCAACGAGAAAGACAAATATAGCACACTCATGGATTATGATGCTCATTCCGAACAGTATTTAAAATGGTGAAGTATAGTTGGAATATGCTTGGCGAAGATTGTAAAACAGTTTTAGCAGCTATAGATTTCGATTCCAAAGAAGTGTTTTGTGGAACAAGGAAGAAAAATACGGCACGGCCATGAATAATGATACACTTTTCAATTTAATGAAACAAGGAAGAAAAATAGGGACGGCGCATGGATTATGATACGCTTTTAATATACAGCACTTTAGTGAGTATTTAAAATATGAAAGTGTTTCAGATTTTTTTCAAACTTTTCTCCATACAAATACATTGTGGTTTGTTAACGACATTGACGGCAGTTATAAACTCCTTCTTTAGTTAGCGATTTATCTTTTATTTCTTTAATTTTTCAGTTTTCTGTCTGATACTGGATCTTTACCATCGAGGGTAGCTTGAGAAAAGGCAAATAAAGCAGGGAGCGCGCGATCGCCATTTGGCGGATTAGATTTTTTTGTCTCTTGCAGAATTCCGAAATTTTTCACTATTTTCGCTTCATACTTTTGGCGTTTACCTTTCTGCGCCCGTATTTTCTCATGGAATGTTGTATGTCACTCTTTCAATGGTTAGATCAAAGAATGCTGTGGCAGTCAAGATCATTTAAGAGAATTCACCTGGACGTTTCGTGGTCGATGACTTTACCCAAAATATCGTCTTCGACGAAATGCTCAATTAGAATTTGTAACTGTATTTGCTCATTCGTCATTTAATATCTACTCTTCTTTTTTTTACTTAATAAAGATAGTTAAAAACAAATTTTAAAGATTTCAATCATTTCATCGTCATTGTACAGTTGCTAAGAACTGGCGTGAAACCTTTTGTTTACTTTCTGTCACAAGTCATGTTCCGTCCGCGTCGCTCTTTGATTTTTCCTGTTAGTTTTGTTCAAGACCTTGGTGACATTCTTGATCGTTCCTATTTATTTTTGAATATTACAGTCAATAAAGTGACCGTCGAATTCGACGGGTTCGAGCTAGTCTATATATTATTTTAGAACATGTTTTTCTTTCGGCAACTAAATTGAGAGAACGGCTGGGTGTAAAAACTCGGTTGAGGTGTCTGAAGAAAGGTCCGAGCCCGTAGATGTGCCATCAAAAGAGAAAATCAGAAAAAGTCGAACGGTTTAGGCATGGCGGAACGGCAAAGGTGCAAATTTTCGCCATAGAAATAACATTGTGGTTTATTAACGGAGACGATTGATGACGCAGACGATTGCCTTAGCTCCGTAAGGTTTGATTTATTTGGAAAAATATTTGTTAGAAATTGCATCCGTTTGTAAATGTGTGGCAAATGTGGCAACAGTGTGTAGTGATAATAAATGTGTTGTTCTAAATTCTGATTAGAATAAGAGCGATTTAAAAAAAATAAATGAAAACATACTTCGAATTACTTCACCATAAATAAAAATTAATCACATTCTAAATTAAAAGGCTTTGGCCAAATTTTCACGAGGTATAGCAGATATTGCCAAATTGAGTTTAGTCTTGGAGACTTATTTTTTGACGACAAACTTGGCAATAACTCGCCAAAACTGGTAATATCTCGCCATAGAAATAACATTGTGGTTTATTAAAACTCATTGTTGGCAGCTAAAAACGCCTTCTTTATTTTGACGCTTTATCGCTTATCTGTTAATCTGGAACGTGTTTTTACTGTATCCACTAATTTAGAGAACGTCTAGGTGTAAGAGAATTTTTAAAGTGTCTAAAAAAGGCCTTAGTCTGTAGATGTGTGATCAAAAGAGAAAAAGTCGAACAGATCAAACATGGCGGAAAGGCAAATGTGCAATTTTTCGCCATAGAAATAACATTGTGGTTTATTAAATACACCTGGAAATCATAAAAGCTTTCTTTATTTTTTCGCTTTATTGCTTATTTCCTTAATTTTTTCTATATATTAATTTGAAACATGCTTTTCCGGTATCCACTAAATTGAAAGAACAGCTATGTGTAAAAATTTGGTTGAGAGGTCTAAAAAAAGGTCTTGGTCGGTAGATGTGTCATCTAAAGAGAAAAATTTTCAAAGTCGGAAGGATCGTGCAATTTTTCGCCATAGAAATAACATTGTGGTTTATTAAATGCATTTTGCTGTCATAAAAAGCCTTCTTTATTTTAGCGCTTTATCGCTTATTAGCACTAGGGTACTATTTCGTTCACGCCCAGACTTTGTCTACTCGATTCTGTCGATATGATTTGTAGACAGGTTTTGTAGAGATGAACTGTCACGGAGGAAATCTTTTTAAATGTGTTTGCCACATAACGCGGAAGGGGAGGGGGGGGGGGGCGAGAGAATAAGTCTGACAAGGTTTGCGATTTTTGATATTGATCGCCAAGTTTGCGGGGAAAAAAAACAAACAAAAGAAAAACAAAAAAAAAAAACTTAAAAACCGAACCATGCCTGGCGATGGTTGTAAAATAGGTTTAGTAGGCACATTTAATATAGATATTAATTCCAAAGATGTGTTTTATGCAACGAGAAAGACAAATATAGCACACTCATGGATTATGATGCTCATTCCGAACAGTATTTAGAATGGTGAAGTATAGTTGGAATATGCTTGGCGAAGATTGTAAAAGTGTTTTAGCAGCTATAGATTTCGATTCCAAAGAAGTGTTTTGTGGAACAAGAAAGAAAAATACGGCACGGCCATGAATAATGATACACTTTTCAATTTAATGAAACAAGGAAGAAAAATAGGGACGGCGCATGGATTATGATACGCTTTTAATATACAGCACTTTAGTGAGTATTTAAGATATGAAAGTGTTTCAGATTTTTTTTCAAACTTTTCTCCATACAAATACATTGTGGTTTGTTAACGACATTGACGGCAGTTAAAACTCCTTCTTTAGTTAGCGATTTATCTTTTATTTCTTTAATTTTTCAGTTTTCTGTCTGATACTGGATCTTTACCATCGAGGGTAGCTTGAGAAAAGACAAATAATGCAGGGAGCGCGCGATCGCCATTTGGCGGATTAGATTTTTTTGTCTCTTGCAGAATTCCGAAATTTTTCACTATTTTCGCTTCATACTTTTGGCGTTTACCTTTCTGCTCCCGTATTTTCTCATGGAATGTTGTATGTCACTCTTTCAATGGTTAGATCAAAGAATGCTGTGGCGGTCAAGATCATTTTTTTTATAAATATAGTCAAATACAAATTTTAAAGATTTCAATCATTTCATCGTCATTGTACATTTGCTAAGAACTGGCGTGAAACCTTTTGTTTACTTTCTGTCACAAGTCATGTTCCGTCCGCGCCGCTCTTTGACTTTTCCTGTTAGTTTTGTTCAAGACCTTGGTGACATTCTTGATCGTTCCCATTTATTTTTGAATATTACAGTTAATAAAGTGACCGTCGAATTCGACGGGTTCCAGCTAGTTACTATTAATTTTCATAATGAATTAATTGTGCTAACTTTCTTTTCACCTTTGTACTACAAAATTTCTAAATTTCTCAAAAATTTCGGTTTCAAAGTTATTTTTAAACCTGTTAATAAACCTGTTAATATTCTTCCCTTAAAGATCCCATTCCTACTGAGAACCGTTGGGGGGTTTATTATATTCCTTGTGGATCTTGTGATTTGGGCTATATTTTTTAAACCAGAAGAGCTATCAAATTTTGTTGAAAGAACATCAGAGATATGTTTCCAAGCACGAGCTTTCCAAATCTTCTATTGTCTCACATTGATAGAATTCTAATCATCGTTTTAAGTTTTCTAAGGCTAAGATATTGTGCACTCCTCAGTTTTTGTCTCACCTCGATTTTTTGGAAGGTTTTTCCATTACCCAGCACTTAGAACGTCTTGTGAATGATGTTTCTTCCGTTCATTTTGTTCATTCTGCTTGGAAGCTTTTGTTGTAAGGTTCTATTCGCTTCCTTCCTCTACTCCCCCCTTTTTCTTATGCTGCCAGTTTTCTTTTTCTTTCTTTGTATCATTTTCTTTCTCTCTCTCTCTCTCCTTTCTTTTCTCTTTCTCTCTCTCTTTTCCTTTCTCTCTCTCGCCTCTCTCTCTCTCTCGTTTCTTTCTCTCTCTCTCTCTCTCTCTCTCTCTCGTTTCTTTCTCTCTCTTTCTCTTCTCGTTCTCTCTCTCTCTCTCTCTTTTCTTTCTCTCTCTCTGTGTGTGTGTGTGTGTGTGTGTTTTATCTCTTATAGTCTTTCTTTCTTTTTATTTTATTTTGATTTTGGTTTTTATGTGTGTGTTTCTGTCTTTCCTTTATGTTTATTATTTTATTATGTTTATTAAAAAATAATAATTAAATTGTGCTGTCCTGTATGCGTATTTATAAAAAAAATGTGTTTTATGTTATTCTTGTTTTTTATTCTTTTGTTCGTTCTGTTTTCTATTGTTTGTTTTTTCTTTTTTGTGTGCATTTGTGTTCGTGTGTTCTTTTTTGCTTTTATTATTATTGTTATTATTTTTTATTTATGTATTTTGTCTGTCCTTATTTTATTATTTTCTTTTTATCCATCACCTTTTCTCTCCTTCCTTTAATCTCCGTGGTTTCTAGAATTTTATTTTTTCCAATTGGCAACATGCTTGTTTGTTTAGCTTTTTCAGTTCCCACTGAGACGAAGCTCTTTGACTGAAGAAGACGGACCTGTTTTCAGTCTTCTCAATTAGATGAATGCGAAGCGATTTTTTTAAATGCCTGATCGGCCATGTAGCTAAAAAATAATAATAAAATCCAAGTCCGGCAGAAAATTTTACACACCCGGCCAAGTCGAGAAATAGATTTTTCTACACCTGAGATCAGGTTTAAAAAAATCTATTCCCTCTCCAAAATCATCTCTCTCCAATATGAATTTATGTATTTATTTATAACATATTGTAAAAACTATGGAAGTTCTGAATTGAAATTTTGTGAAAAATGCCGGTTCTTAATATGAAATCTGAGTGGATAACTATGATAAGTATTATAAAAGTATTATCAGACTTCAAACGTTAACTAGCTTGGAAGCATTAAATGGAGAATTGTGCTATGTATGGTAAGTAGTTTTCTTTAGTCTTTTTTTTAGTTCGATTTCCTTCTTGTTAGTTATTTCATACAAGAAAACTAAGAATGCAGAAAGAATGCAGAAATTCGGATATAGGACGAACTTTTTTATACGCATTATTTAAATTTAAACCGCCTTGATTGCTTCAATTTAAATGTAAGTTTGGGTGTTGAGCAGGAGATTGCGAAGCACGATACTTCCACCGCTGTCTCAGATTTGATTGCAAATGAAATAATGAGTAATACCATATTCCTGAACCAACGCCTTAGATATAGAAAGCCTGACAACTCCTACGTCTCCAAACTGTGATGTCATCACTAGACCTACATTTAAAAATTTTAATTTCACGAAATAAAACTATTAAAAAGTTCTGGTGAATTTACCCATGAATAGCAACATTTTAATAATTTAAGATAAAAAATATAATTATACGAAAAATGGCAGTTTTGAACCATGAGTAATTAGATAATATGATAAGGCAATAGATCATAATGAATAACTTTGTATGAGAAAGGTATTTTAATTTTAATGTTTAAGATATTTTCTAATATTTGTAGCATTCACCAGAAATTTTAAGTAGTTTTACTTTTGTGATGACGTCACTTTCGTAGGCTTAGTGATGACGATGACGTGAATGCTTGGCTACGTAGGAGTTGTAAGGCTTTCTATATCTAGGAGGCCTTACCTGAAACCCAACGACTGAGCGTCTTCACTGATGACAGTGGCTTCTATGTGCCGAATCAGACCATTGCTGGTGCTGGAGAATTTTGCCATTTTTTGTATTTTATATTCCTTTAAGCACTATCAGAATAAACTACGATTCCAAAATTAACCCTCTGAGCGTCTTGGAAACGGGCAAATAATGTAAAGTTATTTTCATGGTAAGATTTTCATGCAGCTTTAAAATTATAAAAAAATTAAACTTTCATAGGAAAATTTGTAATTATTAAAAAATGAGCTTCTATATTAATTACAAGCTTTAATATCGAATCATATTTTATGGTATCTGAGGGTTATAAATAATTTATGAGGTTTGTGTCGCTTTAAAAGAGCTTTCCTGTTTTCTTGAAGCCTTTATCGATGCCTTTATTCTTTCAGACACGAAAGAGGCTCTTTGTATAATAGGACCTATGGATTTGTCTAATATATTAATCTTCCAGGGATTTTTAAAACGCCAAAACTGTATTAGAAAATTGCATCAACATCGCTCTCCCTGTCACTGTCTCCCCCCTGTCACTGCTGAAGTTTTGGGAAATGAGAGGTCTTATGAATTAACCAAAAATGGTGTCTTAACACAACAATCAACAACAACCTGGTCTCTTTTCCAACTTTTAAAGGAATTTTAAGAAGGAGAGTTTTCGCTCATTTCTATTTGCAATTAACAAAAAAATTTCTAAGAAGAAGTGAATTGATTTGATTTTGAGAATACGGCCGATTACCTACACAAAAGATTTAGTCCATGCATGACTTTCTAAAGGGTTCTAGCCCGTATTTACGCGAAGTTTCGAAGAAAGCTAAGGGAAAAATCCAAATGGCTCGTTCGGCGGACACGATCTGGGTTTGAACCAGAGATGTGTCTCCCAGTTGAGAGCGCTATGCGCTCGGCCTCTGGTCGAGCAAGGATAAGTGGAAAGATCTCAGACCATGCAGAATTCGGAGTTAGCGCGTTGTGAGAGCTCGACTCTTTATAGAACATGGCTGTTTGGTTGCGCACTATTTCGTTTTGGCCTGGCGAGCCATTCTGTTGTGCTTATCGTGGCCAATTTGCTATAGGTGGCCTCCACGTTCTCAATTGTATCGTTCTTCGTGGAACATCTGTTGACGAGCGATACTGGGAAAAAAAAAGATGAATGAGGAAATGATATTTCATGTTTATATTCTTGTTCTTTTTGTACTTTTGTATTGCCAAACCCCTGATATTGGAAAAAATAATACTCTATAAAAAACAGTTAAAAGTTTTAGTTTTTATTTAAATTGAATACTTATTTTCGGAATATTTAAGTTATAGAATTCAATGGTCGTTTTAAACTACTATGTAATTAAGTGTCATCTAGCACATTTAAATTTAGCTATACAGCAGCTTTTAATTTCACATAATAATGAATTTATATTTAGAAAAAATGTATTATTTATAATAATCAAAGCATTATTTTATTAATTGCAGATTAAATTAACGCTTTTCCTTTTCCTTCTTTACAACAAAGCGGCCAAAACAAAGATTAAAACTAACTTTATAAATAGAGATAGTTATGATAGGGAATGGATCTTTTGAAAATTGAACAATTTATTTAAAGTACTTTTAATCATCATGATAAAATCGACTAGGTAACACTCTTCTCAAATTTAATGTTTTTGTGAGGCTAGTATGCAAATTAGTATTTTTAAACGCACAGCGAGTATTTTTATAATTATTTTTTTCACTAAAAAGAAAATGAATGATTGATATTAATCAATTATTTTTAGTTAATCTGTATTCTATCTGAATTTCGGTTTTCTTTAATGCCCCTCGTTCATTAGTATGTCAATAGTTTTTCGCATGATCATTATTCATTTCTTATGCGTGATTTTTTAAAAATTGTATCTCAAAGTTATTTCTTTTGCAGTCTCTGGAGGTTATCATTATAAAATTTCATTTATTAAAGTAATGCTTACCATTAAAGAAAATGTTTCAGATTATAAATTGAATGAATACACATGGGTATTTTATGAACAAAAAAATATACTTTTTTAATAAATTTGACATCATGCAGTTGAGACTTTATGAATAAAACATAAACAATTTATAATTGATAATTTAAAAAAATAATCCGTTTCAAGAAGTTTAATAATAACTAGGATTTTTAAAGATTTATTGTTATATAATGAATACTCCTCAAACTGCGTCAAGTTATACTGTTTTCATACAAAATTTACTATAAAAGCAAATTATTATGAATGGCAACTGCCTCCAACTGTAAGTGATTGTGTATTCACATATATTTTTATTATTTATATGACTTTTAGTCTAAGAAATATGGAAAGGACATTTACAGAGGTATTGTATTTTATGAAAATCTATATTTTTATGGAAACAACCCGACAAACGTTTAGAGAATTATTCAAATATTTTTTGCTGAATTCTATCTATTTACTTCTGTATCCATGTAAATAGACTTTTGTCTTTCTCTGTTCATTACTTGAAATTAAAAAAATCGAATAGAATAAAATTTAGAATTGTGTTAAGTGGCAAGGTAATTTAAACTATACATGTCAAAATTGTTTTAAATATATTTCATAGATAGTGTTCATAAAACTAAATTTTATGTAGCAAACAGAAATTCTGCTGTCAAGAAGAATTGTGTTTAATAAGTAATTTTTCATCAACTAGAACGTAAAAATAACAGCTTGACCGATTGTATGCATGTACATGCATCGCTAGATCTGCACTATTATACAAGCTTAAAAAAGGAACAAACTTCACTCCTAAGGACCAAGAATCTAGACAAACTTGTCCCAATTTTAAATCCTTCGAAGTCATCTTCGCTCCTGAGTGAAAATTAGCTCCTTTTTTAAGCGTGTAGACCATGCATTATTGCGTGAGTTTTTTGTTTTTAATAAAGTTTATTTGAATAAAAACCTGACGCTATTCTACATTTTGTTAAAATTTTTCTCAGTATTAAATTTAGTATACTTTCATGAGATTAATATATATACATATATTGAAAAATGTCCTGTCTGCTTTGACATGCCTAAAATGCATAGTTAATTAATTTTAACTAATTTATGGACTACCATTATGCAGGTTGCTACCATTAGGCCTATTTTTGGCCCAATTTCCCCACTATTCCAAGTCTTATCTTGCCCATGCCAGTTCATTTGGGTGTTATATCGCTAATGTATTAAAATTTTCCATTCCTTTATCTTTAAAACAGTAATCTAAACTCGGTAATAAATTTTTGCAGTGTATTCGACTAATCATAATACCGATTTTAAAAGGACGTTTAGGCTTTCTTTTTCCTGATCGTTTAATATCTTATCGATCTTCATATTAGGCTCATCAAACCGAATTATACAAATATACATATAATTATGTTCAGGAAAATATACAAAACAAAAAATAATCTTTTAATGCATCCAAATTTGTTGTAACTAATACAGGTACCTAAAAAAACATTCAAGTGATTAAATTAACATTAAATTCAAACAAAGTTAATTTGAAAAATCAACTTTGCTTGACTACCGTGAAAACAGACACCTTGATTTTATTGTGAAAGTTCCAATAAACGGGGACACACTATTATTCTGATAGATTTACTAAGGAATTTTTAAGTGCACTTCTTACTTCGTATTTCATGCATATTGACGATAGTTATTAATGGTGCAGACTCCAGTTTCTTCGTTTTTAAGTTTGAACTAACACGAATTTTAATTTCGGCTGGTAGAAACGTGTCAACATCTTTCCCCGACGTAATAACTCATCTTTCACTACCCCTTTTTATTTTATTTACAGCGATGCTCATCGTTCAATCATTTTGCATCTTGAGCAGCGAGCTTGAAGTAATTTTTTTATAAAAGAAAATTGAAGTACCTTTATTTATTGTTGTTTTCAGAATAAGGTAAGGAATAGAATTAATATTATGTTTTTGCAGGTGTTTTATTTGTTCAAGAATTTATTAACAAGCATGGACTGTTCTTTTTCTTTAAAAAAGTATTTTAATTAAAAAACTTTTATATTGTTATTGAATAAAATTATTTAAAACTGAAAAAAATATTGGAACATTCGGGTTTCTTTGAATATAATACTCAATAAGTAGTAAAATTAAAAATTCCAAATTGTGATTTTTTTAAATATTTTGCAATGCAAATCATTTCCATGTCAGTCTTATTTTTATTTTATTTTATATGAAAGGTGTTATAGAAAAATAAAACCTTGATTAAGAAAATTTTGATTAGGAAATAACACACGAAAAGAAATTGTATCTTTTCTTTTTCAGAACAATAAAAGAAATCAAAGGCAAAGATAAATAAATCATTTGCTGATATCTAGATTTGATAGTGAGAAATTTAAACAAACTAAATTATCAAGCAAAATAATATAGAACCATCATCCTCCATATGAAAACTCCAGGTGTAAAGTTTTATTATAAACTATAATAATCATAATTATCCATACCGACATTTTATAAAATGCACATTCTCTCTAAGAACGTTGTACAAATCATGGTATTAAAATACGTCTTTATCAATTTTTATAGAAACATTTTCTTATAATTACTGCGTAAAAATCAAATATCAAGAATTAACTTTAGATTTAATTTTAATAAAAAAGGCTTTATGAAAGTATATTTTGAATTTCAAAAGCTGCAATCATGAAACCATCTTTCGTTAATAATAATAATAATAATAATAGTAATAACACTTTTAGTTTAAAAAAAACATTAAATGCTCAGCTTTATCACTAGAGAAACCAAGCCTATAATTAGGCAGTTGAGTTCAAACTTGTCCTTTTAGTGATTTTCGAACACTTATACTGTAATAACGCTTACGTATCCGTAACAAAATAATACATCAATATAGTACTCTTAATGGTGAGGATATTCTTTTCAAATATGTGTTTTAAAATTTAGAATAGGTGGCTGAGTTCTCCAAATATACTCCCCTTTGTTTATATGCTTAGTTCTTGGTGGTTAGGTTGAACATAAGTTATTTGTGTAAAATTTTAGCTTTGATTTATTAAAAAATATATACATAGTTTAATTAATGTTTAACGGAACATTTATTTCGTTAATTTCGTTTTTTTACCCTAAAATATGACCAATTTTGGAGACATTATTGGAAAGTCATTTAACTGACTACTTGCCACTCTTTTCCCCGCTTCTAAAAGTCATCTACTTTAGTACTTTTGAGCTCAGGAATTTCTATTGACGCTTTTTCAGCCATTCATTTCATCCCAGCTGACAAATGGAACTCCCTCGGTGAAAGAATAATAATAAAAAAGAAGTATGAAAGTTGTAAAAGATATATAGATATGTTTTTTCAGAATAAAAGTGCGAATTTGTTTTGAGTTCTATTCGACTTTTGAAGCGTAGTAAAATAGAAACATAGCTGTACTTGATATATAAGTAGTATAGATGTTTTACAAATCATTACTGTAGAATTCTAAAGATACATTTTATGACAGACGGTGAAGTAACAGTTGAGCTGTTTTGATATTTTATGTTATGATAGTTTATGTTTCACATTTTTATCGAGCTCTCACTGCTGTTCTTTCTTTATACGAATCAATAGACATGCGATATACATAGATAATACTGTTTAAAATCATGATTTTACTGTGTAAATAGTTAACAAACATCAGTTGACTAAAGAGTTTGGGTTTGGTATACCACCATTATGATCTGGCGACAGTTATTGTACTGTTGCGTACTATATTACATTATTGTCGCGTATTGTAGCACAGTTAACGTTGCATTACGGTGGGTAAAAATAAAACAAAAATGTATAAAAGTTTTTGCTTTTAGGGTTTTTTTTATTCCTTTTTTGTGAAGTTAAAATACATGAAGTTTGAAATCCCTAAATCTACATATGAGTTTCCAGTTTTCAGCAGATGCCAGTGCTGTTAATAATAATCCTGACAATTTTAAAAATAATCGAAGATTTTTACTGAAACTGATGCGCTAAAAAGTAAAGGATTCTCGTGCAACTATGTCACCGTCAAGTATTTTTTATAGAAATCAAATTTATTCTTAGTAATTGACGACAGTAACACGTCAGAGTTTTGCGTCTTCACGGCGAGAACACCGAGCATTCGAAGGGTTAAGCAAGATGGATGTCGGCAATATAGTTAAAAAATATACGCATTTAGCGAACAATTTACGCATTTAGCAAGTTATGTTACGGAAAAGTCCTCTTAATTCCTTTATTAAACGCTCCAAAAGTTGCAGACTCCCCAATGAGTAATATTAAGTTTTGGAATTGTTCGAACATTTACGAAGCTATTAATTCTGGTGTTGCAAAGGCCACTCTGGCTGCCTTTAATTGACACTTACGGAATTTGGCGGAGGAGCCGGTAACATTTCCCCTCTTAAATATTTCTGCAAGCGAAGATGATCGCTGTCGAATTATTAAAATTTAAGAATGAAGCAATAGCAATACCACAGGGCGTTCCTATTTTCCCAAATTTAAATTTTGGAACGAAATTATATTAAATAGTAGCGCCTAATTCCTGGCTACTTTTTGAAATATTTCTAAAAAATGATTCACGGCTAAAGATACAGTTATCGACATGGGAACAGGATGCTGACTACGATGTAATACAATTATTTAAGAGAAATGTAGACTTTATGAATGATGATAGAGTCTAAATACAGCAAGTTTTTCTGAAAATAAAATGAATATTGAAGAACAGTACAATGTTTGCTGCAGTCAGTTAATTAGTAAAGGAATTCAGTATCGACATTAATGAATAAATAAATTGTAATGTTTTTGTACAATCATATATATCTTGTCTTGATAACATAATGTAATGAATTCACCTCTGGAAGTAAAACGAATAATAAAAATATAATTAATTTGAATGAAAATATTCGTAATAAATGAGAATTGCACTTCATTTGCATTTTTTTAAACGTTAAACTCCCTAGAGGCAAACTTAAGCTTTGGGACTTCAAAGTTTATGCATTGTAATTTTATACCAAAATGTATCAGATAAAACCCAGGGAGTAATAACTAGAGCTGAAGCAAACCCCATGTATTCGGTACTAAGATACGGATAATCACTCAGACTCGAAGTAACGAATTGTTACTTTTCGGTTGATATCGTTACTACTCGATCCGAAGATGTTTCGGATCGAGCAGCTTCGAACTTCGAATACAGACTGCCAGGCGAGGCGAACTAGAGGGGAAACGGGTTCCAGTAATCGAGTACTAATATCTTCTGTTATTTGTTACTGGGGTTACTGCATATCGGATCGCGGTTTCAAGGGGGGAAAGTGACTTTCGAGTTTGCATTTCGGATCGACCAGGTTCAAACTTCGAATACAAGACTGCGGGAGGGAGAAAATGAATTTCCGTATTTGAGTAATAGTATGTTCCTTTCCGTATCTAGATACCGGAAGTATTATGGATTCTCGCTGTTGGGAGGGAAAAATCAGTTTCGGTATTTGAGTAGTAGTATGTTCTGGTTGCAATTCGTTTGTGCCGCGCCGAATGGTATCGTTTTGATGAGGTTTGGAAGAATCCGTATGTTTCGTTACAGTTATGGAGATGGAATAGTATCTGCTGCTCTATTGATATGAGTCGTACAATGGGGGGATACGATCCGGTGTATAGTATGTTATTATGCGCAGTTGAACTCTTTTTTTGCGGGGGGGGGAAGGGGGTGTTCTTATAATTGTAGAGGAGCAATACATATAAGAGAAGCATGTTAGTAAGGGGTGCTAATTTCGGGCTTTCTAACATTTTAGTACTAAATAGTGGTGCAATCAGAATTCTTTCTTTCAGGGTGGTTCCGAAGCAGGATTGCGAACTTAACTTTTTCTTTTTTTTTAGCTAGAATCGAAATGAGTAATAAATAACAAATTATTTAAATACACCTTTAAAAAAAATATTTTTATAAAGTAAACGAATTCACACATTTTTATTATTTAAAATATTATTTGGAACTAAAAAAAATATTTAGCATGGAAACCTAAACACATTTTTTAAGTAATTGTTTAAAAAATATATAAAAAATTGGGAGCGACCCGAGATTTCTATGCCCACTCCTGCGTAAGCCACTGGTAGTAAAATATTGTTGCGGAATTACTCGGCTACTCCTGGGGTTCGTCGTTCTAAAGTCCAGTTGGTGTATAAAGTTCAAGTAAAAAGTCTCTTGTCAGGATGGAACACAAACTTTATTGCTTCTAGAACTTCGTAGAACAATCAGCTGTACACAATTCACAAGCACAATCTAGCAGTAAAGTGCTTTTAACAGTTCGATTAGATCAGAAACTCTCACGAATGCTGTATTTCTCACACAAAATAGAACACTTTCACTGACAAGAATTCAGCGAAAGTATACGAGAAATAACACTAACAGTCTCTCAAGACTCAGCAATGAAGAATTTACACACAGCACTTAAATTCAAAGCTTCACAAACAGCGCGAAACACAGCTTCCTTCACAAAGCAAGCGTATTCCCTCTCTCAAAGCTTGATCAACAATGAATCGTCGGGGCGACACGCTTCTATAAATAGCCGACGCAGGAGGTACAAGAGGTTTCCAGAAAAGTCAATTTCTCGAGGGTTCTACATAACGCGTGAATATTGATTACGTCATAGAAGAGAAATGTTAGGTTATTATGCGTTTTTAATGCAGGAAAAACAACTTCCAGGCCCCATTGGGAAAATCGCGCCAAATGACCAAAAAGTCGCCAAGCTTGGCGACTTTTGGCGAAATATCGCCAAATTTGGCGCCAAAAATAAGTCCTCAAAAGTGAAGAGATCTAAGCTCTAGGACTAATATTTCTCGAGATTTCTAGAAGCCCATAGAAAAACATATGGGAAAGCGAAACCTCCGTATCTCCGGTTCTAATTGGCCGATTTTGATGCAACAAAAAGCAAAATTTATCTATTTGAAGCGTAGAATACGAATTTTAAACCATTCTAAGCCCCAGAGCAGCGGGTTGCCCCGAAAATTCGTAACATTGCCCCCTTCCCAAGGACTGCACGTCCCGGGCAGTACAATCCCTAGTTAGGAGGTCACACAGGTACCTACACTGTATAACACTTAACAAGATCTTAACAACATAATTCAAGCAAGTAATCAATAGCACAATAAGCAAATACACATTAATAAATAAATAATCAACATAATAAATAATTACACTGTAATAAGTAATCAATGTAATAACAAATACACATTAATAAAATCCAATATATTACAAATATATACACTAAACATGGCGTAAGTGGTGAGAGAAAGAGAGTTGAAGAAAGAGGAAGAGAAGAGAAAGACAGGAAAGGAATGAGACGTGAAAGAAAAGAGGAATTACGCCATAGTGATCATAGTCTGAGCTAATTACAACCGCGGTAGATGGCTAGCCGATCGTAATGTACAACTCTTGGCTTCGAGTTTGGTGACTTACGAATCCGTACGATGACGTCATTCAGCCGGTTTAGGACTGTGTAAGGACCGTCCCACGGCGATTGCAGCTTGGGAGACAAGCCTTTCCGTCGAGTAGGATTCCATAGCCAAACTTTGTCACCTACGTTGAACTCGTGTCCCGTAGCCTTCGTGTCGTAGCGAGTCTTCATCTTTTCCGTGTTCAGGTTGATCCGCTCCCGAGCAAAATGATGCACATCTTCAAACCGTGCCCGAAGGTTTTCCACGTACTCCTCTGGCGATGAAGGCGCATCTGGAGGGCGGCCGAACACTAGATCGGCGGGAAGACGAAGATCTCTGCCGAACAGCATCTGGGAAGGTGTGAAGCCGGTAGTCTCATGGACGGCACTCCTATAGGCCAGCAGGAACAGGGGGAGTTTCTTGTCCCAGTCCTCTTGATTCCTAGATACCAGGAGCGAGAGGTTGTTCAAAATTGTACGATTGAACCTCTCCACCATGCCGTCGGATTGTGAGTGTAAAGGCGTAGTCTGGGTTTTGTCCATTCCGAGAAGTTGGCATAGTCCTTTAAAGACTGCAGAGGTAAAGTTCGTTCCTTGGTCGGAATGAAGTTGCAGAGGGGTTCCATATCTGGAAATCCATTCTTGCACCAGTACCTCTGCTACGGTCGTAGCTTCTTGATCGGGAATAGGAAACGCTTCGGGCCATTTAGAGAAGTAGTCAATGACAACTAGGATGTATTTGTTGCCATCCGAAGTTCGCGGAAGAGGTCCCAGGATGTCGAGTGCAATCCTCTCAAAAGGCGCTCCTACATTATAACGATGTAGTCTTCCACGGCTTCGTTTCTTCGGGCCTTTGCGGGCGGCACAGGCGTCACAAGCTTGACACCACTTTTCGACGTCGCCTCGAGCCCTAACCCAGTAAAAGCGCTCGCGAACTTTCTGCAGGGTCTTCATTACGCCAAAATGGCCCCCAGTTAAGCCATTATGAAGTTCTTCTAGAACCTTCGGAATCCTCGAGCGAGGGAGTACCAACTGCCATCGGAGCATCTTGCCGTCGTCCGACTCCCATTTACGATACAGGACTCCATTTCTCAGGCGAAGCGAATCCCATAAAGCCCAGTACTGTTTTGTTGCCGGACTGTAAGATGATATTTCTTGCCAACTGGGCTTAGCGCTGGATTTTTCCATAAATTCCACAATAGGTTTGATGTCGCTGTCTGTTAATTGGTCCGCCCGAACATTTTCGTCACTCCAGGGATCTTGAGATGATGCCGATGATGTAACTTGGCGGACAGCGGGATGTTTCAGATGGTAATTTTTCTCTGCCCTGGAGCAATAGCGACAACTGTCTATGCAGGGCCTTCTTGACAAAGCATCTGCATTTCCATGAGATGACCCTTTCCGATGACGTATCTCGATGTCATATTCTTGTAGTCGCTGTATCCACCTGGCTATTTGGCCCTCCGGATTCTTGAAATTTAGAAGCCAGGTTAAAGAGGCATGGTCCGTTCGGAGCAGGAACTTTCGGCCGTACAGGTAATGATGGAAGTGCTCCACGGCCTTAATGATAGCAAGGAGTTCCTTTCTCGTAACACAATAGTTACGTTCTGCCTTTGAAAGGCATTTGCTCCAGTAAGCAATGACGTGTTCTTGGCCATCTATCTCCTGGGACAAAACTGCTCCGACACTCTCCTTACTTGCGTCTGTGTCCAGGATAAATGGCTTGTCAGGGTGAGGATACGACAAGATCGGCGAAGATGTTAAAGCCGTCTTCAGTTCGTTGAATGCGTCCTCACATTCCTCAGTCCATAGAAATTTCTGTCCAGTCTCGGTCAATTTGTGAAGAGGTCTTGCAATTTGAGAAAAGCCCTTCACGAATTTTCGATAGTAAGTACACAGACCGAGAAAACTTCTTAAGTCGTGGATATTCTCGGGACGACTCCAGTTCTGGACTGCGGACGTCTTTTCGGGATCGGTTCGGACTCCGTGGGCGGATATTATGTGCCCGAGGTAACGTACTTCCCGACGAAACAAATTGCACTTCGATGGACTCAGTTTCAAGTTCGCCTCCTTTAATTTCTGCAGCACCTTTCGGATGTTCTCTAGATGCTCTTCGAAAGTCCTTCCGACGATGATGATATCGTCCAAATAAACGAGACATGCTTCGTAGGAAAGTCCTCTCAACACTGTCTCCATTAGTCGCTCGAATGTAGCAGGTGCGTTGCAGAGTCCAAAAGGCATAACTTTGAACTGCCATAATCCTTGTCCCGTGGTGAACGCAGTCTTTTCACGGTCGTCGGGATGAATTTCCACTTGCCAGTAACCACTTTTCAGATCCAGAGTGGAAAACCATTCGTTTCCCGATAAAGTGTCCAAAGTGTCGTCTATCCTGGGAAGAGGGTAGCTGTCTTTCTTGGTAATGTCATTCAGACGTCTGTAGTCAACACAGAACCGGGTGGAACCATCCTTCTTTCGGACCAAAACAATTGGCGAGGCCCAGGGACTAGTCGATGGCTCGATGACGTCATCACGCTTCATCTCCTCTAAAAGTCTGCTCACCTCTTCTTGCTTAGCAAACGGCAGCCGCCTAGGATGTTGCTTGATGGGAGAATGGCTGCCTGTATCTATCCTATGTTGAGTTAAGCTCGTACGGCCAAAGTCACCCGAAGTACGGGAGAAGAGGTCTTCAAATTCAGCTATTACTTTCTCCGCAGCGCTTCTCTGTTCTGCCGTTAACTCCACGTCTTGTATTAATTCCTTCGTCAGGCACTCGGAAGATTTAGCTGTCGTTTGGCTGATGTTCTTATTAATGCAGGTAACAGGAGTGCATGTCGCCAACACTTCATTTTTCTTTATCACCTTCGACTTGTCCGTCACATTTACTACTCTAACTGGAATTTCTGTTCTCGACAAGTCCACAAGTGTTGCTCCCACAAGTACTCCTCTGATGGAATCACTATTGCTTGGGTGTTCGATTAATCCAAAACGGAATTTATTGCTTTCTTTTACTGTTCCAGAAATTATTGAATCAGTTCTGGGAGGTAGAGTGATATCAGTCTGGGCTATTATTTGCTGAACAGGCAAAACAGTTTCATTTCTAATATCGAACGCAGCTATTTCTTCTGAGTCTGAACGAAGCTCATTATTCTTAAAGTCCAAATTAAATTTGTGTGATTTTAAAAAGTCCAGTCCGAGAATAAAAGAGTCTGTAATATTGGCGACATATACCACATGGTCGTATCTGGCATTTCCAAACGTGATTTCTACTTGCGCTTTTCCGCCCACTTCGATCTTGTCACCTGTCACAGTCTGGAGGGTCAGCGAGGGCGGAGTCCAGATAATCTTCAAATTTAATTTCTTGGCCAGATCCGTCCTTATGATGGTTACGTTCGCGCCAGTATCAATCACCATGTGGCATGGAGAACCATTAACGTATCCCAGTACGAAGAGTCCATTACTGCCGCCATTCACCGATGAAATCTGCAAGACTTTTAGGTGGGGCTTTTGACTATCTGGCAACCTCCGCCCCGCGAGATGGCCACCTCCTAGTTTCCCTCCTTCTTGTTTTTAGAATTCTCTTGCTGGTCATGAGACTTTCGACCACAATACTTTTGTACATGGCCTTCGACGCCACACTTCCAGCATTTTACTTTCTTTGGGCCATCTCTCGTTCTATCGGATCTTAATTTTCGCTCTATGAGATCTTCAATTCTCTTCAATCTGTTCTCGACGCTCTCTGTGTCTTTGTTAGCTTCCTCTTGGACCGTTACCGCTCTAACAGCGTGCCGATCTTTTCTCACGGCCCGCTGGGCTGCCTCTAGCTTCATTGCGAACACCAGAGCAGACTTCAAATCCTGATAATCCTCCAACATGAGTGCCTTTTGGGTTTCTGGATCACGGATGGCTTCAATAAAATGACGCACCGCCATTTCCTCTCGGACATTATCAAGGTGGTCCATGTAGGCTAGATGACACAGCCTATCTATGTCCGAAGCCAGCTCTTGAAGGGTCTCGCCAGATCTCTGCATCCTTGACTTAAGTTGGATTCTACTATATTCTTTCTGGCACTTCTCTCCGAATTTCATCTCCAAGGCACTGGCAAGGGCGTCAAAATCTCCTATCTTCGTCGCTCCGATAGTTTGCAATACATTAATTGCACCTCCGCTAAGGGAAGCGGCCAGTTGATTAGCTTTCTCGGACTCGCTCCAACCATTGGCTCTGGCGACGATTGAAAATTGGGTCTTGTAAGCCTCCCAGGGAGTCTTTCCGTCATAAGGCGTTAGTTTCACTGCTGGGTGGCGTGACGACAGTCTGATGTTTTCCGGTAACTTTCCCAGCTTGACGAGAGAGTCCAATTTTTCTTCCATTTTAGCTTCACATTCTTCCCGTATTTTCGAAACTATATTTTCTTTCCAATCCAATTTGTCCCCGATTTTATTATTAAATTCTTCACGTAATTCTATCAAGTTTCTTGCTTGGCTTTCTTCTAGTATCGACATTCTCTTCTCCATATTTTCTTGATTTGTCTGTATTTTTTCCTCCAGTCCGGATTTCATTTTTTCGCAGTCCACTTCTGTGGGCGTGGGTTCGAATCCCACTTCTGACACCAAATGTTGCGGAATTACTCGGCTACTCCTGGGGTTCGTCGTTCTAAAGTCCAGTTGGTGTATAAAGTTCAAGTAAAAAGTCTCTTGTCAGGATGGAACACAAACTTTATTGCTTCTAGAACTTCGTAGAACAATCAGCTGTACACAATTCACAAGCACAATCTAGCAGTAAAGTGCTTTTAACAGTTCGATTAGATCAGAAACTCTCACGAATGCTGTATTTCTCACACAAAATAGAACACTTTCACTGACAAGAATTCAGCGAAAGTATACGAGAAATAACACTAACAGTCTCTCAAGACTCAGCAATGAAGAATTTACACACAGCACTTAAATTCAAAGCTTCACAAACAGCGCGAAACACAGCTTCCTTCACAAAGCAAGCGTATTCACTCTCTCAAAGCTTGATCAACAATGAATCGTCGGGGCGACACGCTTCTATAAATAGCCGACGCAGGAGGTACAAGAGGTTTCCAGAAAAGTCAATTTCTCGAGGGTTCTACATAACGCGTGAATATTGATTACGTCATAGAAGAGAAATGTTAGGTTATTATGCGTTTTTAATGGAGGAAAAACAACTTCCAGGCCCCATTGGGAAAATCGCGCCAAATGACCAAAAAGTCGCCAAGCTTGGCGACTTTTGGCGAAATATCGCCAAATTTGGCGCCAAAAATAAGTCCTCAAAAGTGAAGAGATCTAAGCTCTAGGACTAATATTTCTCGAGATTTCTAGAAGCCCATAGAAAAACATATGGGAAAGCGAAACCTCCGTATCTCCGGTTCTAATTGGCCGATTTTGATGCAACAAAAAGCAAAATTTATCTATTTGAAGCGTAGAATACGAATTTTAAACCAGAGCAGCGGGTTGCCCCGAAAATTCGTAACAATATTTCAATAAAGTTCAGTATGTTTCTAAAATGTCGGTGTTTAGGGGGCCATCTGCCCTATTTTATGGTACATTTTATTCCATGAACTCATGGAATACGCATAATCCGGTGCAACCATTCTTTCTGTATGAAAGGAGTGATAATTTTTGTTTAAAGAATGCTCTCATATATGCACCCACAGAAGGGGCTAACCCCTTTCATCCCAAAAGTGCATAAATAGAACTGGAAATATCTTAAAAATAGATCATTCTCTCTGAATTAAACAATTTTAAATTAAAATATGGTAGTTTTTAATTTACTTCGAAAAATGATCCAGCAAAAGAAGTTTTTGATATGAAATAAGAACTCACAAATAATAAAGATATTATGCTTGTAGAAACGCAAAGTAGTTGATATCATACTGAGATCCCCTGCCCTGTGAATTTTATATATGTGGCCCAATCCCTGGATCTCAGTATTCGAGAACCCGCAACCCAGAAAAAACACGAGTCAAAAGCTTTCCTTTACACTTTTTATGATAAGAATGAACAGGTTAAACCAGCGTTCAGAATTAAAAAAAAGGGGGGGGGGTTGAGAAAAGAAAAGAATGGCATATGTCTTTGGAAGATTTCTCTGTGCACTCAGTAATTCGGATAATTTAGCATTGTATAAAACCATAAATGTGTATAAAAACAATCTGTAAATCAGAAAAAATAAGCTCTAAATACAACTTTGTACAACTTCGCTAAAAAAAATTCTTTTTGGTTAGGTTTTGCTATGGGTTTATGTATGGGCGGCATATACCCATAACAACACTGTCCCGGATGTGTTGTTATGGGGCACTATATAACACCCTATTACCGATTCTATTAGTAGTAACGAAAGTAACGAGTAACGAATACTTAGTAACGAATAGCGAACATCTAAGTAACAAATACATACGGATACTCATTTTGTCGTTACTTTTACAGCACTAGTAATAACCTAGAAATTTTTATTTTCTGAGACATCTTAATGTTCTTAAAAAAAAAGACAGGAAGAACAAACAAGCAAAAGAAAATACTTGTTATCTATGACAGACTAGTGCAATGTTATTTTCTCTCATAATAATACTATTAGAATATGATGCTGAATTCTTCAAAGCAGGGAACTAAACTCAGTAATTCTCACATGTTCTCATTTTCGCTTTAAAATAAACGCCAGAAGACTCTTTTCATAAATTCATTAAATTTGAAAATAATAATTTTATTACATTCTTTTAGAAAAGCAGAAATGCATTTGTTTCCAAAATGTTAATAATGAATGAAAAAAATCCAAAATTTTCATTTTCTAGTTTAAGTGAAAAAGAAGATTGTTTATTGAATTCATGTAATTTGAGAAAAACTCACTAATTTATTTTTATTTTTATTTTATTTGTTATTTGCATAGATTTATTGTTTTTAATTAAGGAAAAGTCTCAATAAATTTTATGAGAGTTCCAATGATATTCTGAGGAAGTTTATAATTTCAGCACAAAATAAATCTTTTTATAGAAACGGAAATGCCTTACACATATCCTAAAAGACAAGAGTAGTCAAACATATGAAAGTATAAAGTAATTAAAAAACTTTGTAAAAAACACACATAAGAAGTAAAAGGAAAAAGGATACGCGTTTCGTTCAAAAATTGTTGTGAACTTCTTCAGTCCAAGCCCTTTTTTCAGTTGTTTTGTTTATTTGGACTATTAACACTCACTTTTGTTCTCTCTTTTCTTCCTTCCTTCTTCGTGTGCTTTTTCTTGCTTATTTCTTTTCTGTTTTTGTGTTTTCTGTATGGATTCATCTTTGTTTAACCGTTTTTCCCGTTTACGATTGAAGCGTTCTCGTTTCTTGAATCATTTAGGTTTTCTTGTTCGATGCAAACGCAGTAATGTCATTCCTAAGTTCATTGACATTAAGTGCAATATTCATGGTTCTTCTCGTGTTGATAAGGCTCTGAATAGGTCTAAACGGGCGGTTTTACGGGCTTTTATTCAGGATGTTCGTTATAAAGTTTCGATTCTTGAATCTGATCTTTATGATCTCCATTTGCTTTTGAGTAAGTCTTACCCTGCGTTTGCTAACTGGGAAAAACGGAATTTCGCTTATGTCGAACAACGTTCTATTTCTCACAGAGCTACTTTGGATAAGAAATTCCAAGCTCTTCTTCCGGTTAGGTCTTCCCTCGGTTCTGTTAGGCCTCTTGTTCAGGACACTGTTGTTAATTTGTCTTCACATGTTTTAACTGATTCTCAGAGAGATGCTCTTAGTTTAGGTTTGAATTTTTCTCGTGTTAGTAACGTTTCGGTTTCCAAACTTATTGCTCCTATGGAAAACTCCTTTAAAAATAGGTCGAAGGGCTTGGACTGAAGAAGTTCAAAACAATTTTTGAACGAAACGCGTATCCTTTTTCCTTTTACTTCTTATGTGTGTTTTTTACAAAGTTTTTTAATTACTTTATCGTTTAACACCAGTATTTTGAGTGTTTTTTCAGATATGAAAGTATATTCTATTCAAAATAATACTCCATTGATTCTTTAAAAAACTCAATTTTATTCAGCAGGTGTTTAAATTTTCCTTTGTTTTTATATTAAACAAGCTTGTAAATTAAAAGAATCGTTGGAAGTAGAAACAAGAAAAATAAAACTTCAAATATTAATCTAGTTGACATCAAATATGCTTTAAATCGTTAAATATACAAGAAACGAGTTTCGCAGATTAAATATTTAATTTATGAACTATTTGTAAAAATATACTTAAAAAGCCGACGTATTCACATTGGGAGTTAAATCTTTGATAGAAAACATACTGCATATGTATTTTATATCGCACTTGATGAAAAAAAAAGTTCAGAAAGTTTAAATACACGGATCTTTTGAAAAGGATTCAGTAATATACTGGATGGTTATAAAATAAGTATCTTTTTTCAGAGCTGCCGTAACTTGAAAGAATAATCCGGATAAAACCAAAATCGGTACTCTTACTATTCGGGAAGGGGGGAGAAAAATGCAATGATATTAAAAAATAAAAAATAGTTTCAATAATCGCCGACAGGTGACGCTTTTGAATGTTTAATGTGCAATCCAAGAACAAAGAATGAACATGTAAAACCGAATGGCATTCCTAATTTATTGAAAAATGTTGCAAATAATGGATATCCTCAACTGCAGTGGCAATTTCTTCTTGTATGGGGAGAAATACTGGTTTCTCAGGCCTCCCCCCCCCCCGCCCCCAAATTCGCCCCCATTATTTGAAGCAGATGAAGCGTTCGAGGGCAAACGAAGAGGCATCTCGTAACTGGCAGAAATGACCGGTTCTTGATCTCTTTGACGATTACGACGGCGTTTGCACTGGAAGCGTCATCTGTCGACAACTGCCATAACTATTTTTTTATTATTCCATTCCTTTTGCCCTTCACGATTAGAAAGTATAAGGATTTTCGTTTCATTTGGACTATTTCTTCAAGCTACAGGCAGCTCCAAACAGAGATACTTATTTTATAACCACACAGTATTTATATACGATTTTCTTCAAAAGCACTGCCTTACTAAGTTATATGTATAATACAAGAAAAAAAAAATCTGCGAGTGTTAAATTTGACATGGGTGTTTTTGTCTTGCGTTAATACGAAAGTGTTTGGTAAGCCAATACTTTAGAAAAGGATAAATGAAGAAAAAATAAATCTCTAAACAGAAAGAAGAAGTGCAAAAAGTTTGTACATCAAGCCACGTCTTCTGTTATTCGTTTGGTATTCGATTCAGTTTGACACGATTAAATAAATTGGTGAGAGAACGGAGTAAATTAAAAATGGCACATAGTTATTTGTTACGGTGATAGTTAACTCAGGTTTTTGAAATTAAAAAAAATATATATCGTCAATTGGAAGTACTGTAGGGAAAAGAGGATGAGAAGCGGTGAAAATATGAAATTCTTGAATAAAATTGTGACAAATTTATTGGCTTGTCAAATCTTTTCACTATACTTCAAAATGATTTAAGATATTTTACAATGTAATTGTAAACATAAAAAAAAATGCATTAAAATTACCACGATAAAAAGTACTAAAACATAAACAGCAAGAAAGAATGCTTAAAGTGTAAAGAAGTAGAAAATTAACTGTCATTAATTTATTTTGGGACATATTTAAGCAAAAAATAGTTTGAATATTTTAATTAGGAATTTCATTTTGACAAAGCAAAAGAAATAAATAAAAGACGACATTGATTTAATCAGGTGAAAAAGCAACATTTCCCTGAAGGTCATTAATCTTGATTATTTTATTTTACATGCACATTATTTATGGAAATTTCAGGAAAGATTTTAGAAGGTTTAAAATCGAGTTTGTTCCGTGCAAAACACAAGCAAATAACAAAGTTTGTTTCATTTGACAGTCGTGTTTTTCGATTCAGTTACCTCGGAAAATTATTGAATAAAAAATGTTCATAATTTATATTTTATTTAAAAGAAAATCCATAAAGTATGTATTTTATTTTAACGATAAGCGTACTTGAAGTAGCTATACTTTCATTTGATTTCGAAATAATTCTATAAAGAAACATTAGAAACCTGAAATTTTGCTGATAATTTAAGCACTTTCATTGCAGTTACATGATATGAATTTTTTAAAGCTACACAGAACATTTTTTGGAATATTAAATTATTAATTAGTGGATATCCAATAATTTATTAAGATATTATTTTTTTTCATTTATCGTTACGCCAATATTAATAAAGATCTCAGATATTAATTTCTATTAAGTGCTTAAGGCGCAATTTGACCAAAACGTGCAGTAAATTTTCAAAACTCGCATATATTTGCTGTAGTTCAGATTTGAACATAAAATTGAATAATGTTTTTGATGTGTAGACATCAAACATCATTTTAACTAAATTAAGTTTTTAAAATTAGGTAAAAGTGAAACAAAGTTGAAATGCATTTTCATAACTGCAAATAACTGTTAAATACCTCAGAGTATGTATTTTTTATAAATAAAAAGTGCCCTTTTTAAAATTGCATGTGTACCATATCTTTAGAAGCACAATTTAAAAAAAAATACTCATTTTCTCCACTGTAAAATTTCCCAATAGCGAAGTAGATAGTGATGTTTCATATTTATTTGGTAAAATTCTGATGATATGCTCAATGACAAAATAATAGAACTTTTTCGTTCTTATGAGCACTCAATACTGTTAGGGTATCGGGATATATGAGCGATTGTGATGTCGTTATGGTGAAGTAATTTTCAGTCGGTTTCCTCAAAAAAAACCACCAAACCACCGGGCCGATAATTCCAAGTGATAAATGCAAGACTTCATAGGCATAAAATATTTCTCGTGATTATACTACTGTCCCGCATGCATTTTTGATGGATGCTCAGGAATGACTCGCGTTCAAATCTTTTTAAGAACACGCGGACGAAGAAAACCATACATTTAAAGTATTAATGAAACCTTCGCAAGTGATACTTAAAGAAGCAGCAGAAATGAACTACTGGAAGTGTCAGTAAAAACGTACTTTTAAAATCAAATATGTTTGCGAGAATTTGTATTCTGTGAGATCGGGCTAGCAGATGCGGTTCTTATTTATTGATTTTTATTAATCCTTTAAAATTTGCAAGATCACGGAATTGCACTTTTAAAGCACAGACATTTGGCTATAAATACCCATGAGTTTGAATTGTGTGTAGTTTATATTTAATGGAAGTCTGAAGTAAGAGAAAAAATATATGCCAACTTGCGCCTTTGCGGCGCTAATTGCCTGTTACCAATTAGGTAAGTTGTCTCATCCATACTAATATAATAGTGACAGAGTTTTTTTTAAGAGATAATCTCTGAAACTACTGTCAAATTCGTAAAATTATTTTTGCGTTAGATAATCCGTTTAAGGAGGAACGTTATAGGCTGTGAAACATCACCTTACTATTCATCTACAAAGTGCCCTAAAAAGACTATACATCTTTATTTATTAAGATAAATGATCAATGAAAATTAATATTTTTTTTTTTTAATTTAGGAAATAAGATTAAGTAAAGAAGAAATAAATAATCTAATAACTATTTGCATATTTGAAAAATAAATTTAAATTAAATTTCACTACTTAATGGTCCGACGACAGTTGTCACCGATAGTCTCCCATGAAACAAATAAAATTTTGTAAAACTGCATACCTAAAAATGCACTTATCGTGGCAGTCTGAAACGTTTTAAAAGATCGAATAACTCTTTTCTTACCTTTTATCTTTGCTGTATAAACAAAACATCTTTACAATTTACTGGTTCATTCCTAAAATGGGATAAAATACTAGAGAATTTCCTGAAACATTATAACGGCTTAGCTGGCACATCAAGCCAACTTGTGCCATAATCAGTGAACCTGCTAGCCCAGATGATACATTTCTTCAAAAAATAAGATGCTAACGATCTTAACATAAGCAATTGAAACAAATCGCGTATGGAACAGGTAGAGGTAGGCAATCATGTACGATAAAAACACACAAGTTAAAACGCAATTAAAGATGGACATTGGAAATTTGAAAAATACTGATACAGCAAGAAATTACTTGACCATGAAAAAAAAAAATCGTTGTAAGTACCTACTGTACGGAGACAGCTCTACAGAGCTACATTAGCGTTTAGCGGAAACAAGAAGAAAGTTATTCTGTGACTGGTTTCGCAATCTGTCCCAAAACGGGCGAAATTACGAAGACTGCACCTACTTACCCCGTTCTCCGCCACTTCATTTAACTGCACTTAGCGGCACAGCTTAATCACTTCCAAGTTCATCAAAGCCTTCTGAGCCCTAGCGTAAAAGTTGAACTTCACACTTTTATCGTTTTCAGCTTTCGATGTATTATTTTCTAGGGGTATTAATGGCACTAACAGTTGACTTGAAGCATTATTTTTACTTCATACGTACGTATTTTTATCATAATGTGTCACCCAATTCAATTTATATTTTTAACTTTGTATAATGGAACGCATTTTTCATGTGACATCACAATTCCATAATTCAAGGAAAATATTTTCCAGTGACATTCTATTTAGTTTCAGATTTTGGAAGGTTTAATATAGAGAAGTAAATAATTTCAGGTAATAAACTTCTGTTAACATCGGATACATGTTCGTGTATTTTTAGTTTTTCACCGCCACATTGTCCATGTATATCATGTTCCAGTGACCTTTCAAAAACTTCAGATTTTTAATTAGAATATAACTTTTAGTTGACCCGTATAAATTCATGCAATCTCTTTCCTGTGAGATTAAGTTAAAGAATTACATAAAAGTATTAAACAGATATAGATTTAATTTATTCATAAAATGTTTATAACCATTCATTTCCTTATTTGACTTATAGCTTTATGGTTATAGTATAAATACGTAAAAATATTTTTCAGCTATATATGCAGATATAATTGCAGTTTTTTTCTGAGAAGGAAGTGTAGCCTAACGGAGTTATACTAGTACACTTTATATGCTTAGCAATGTCATATAGAGACATGTATTCTAAACTATTTCCTGGTTTATAGATCAGACGTTCCTAAACCTAAATTTGCTCCGCTTTCAAAACATGCAAGACACAGATAACCCTGTTACGGTAAATAGAATTTACGCTTTATGTCAAAACGCTTTGAAGGGATAAGCCGCGGGTTACATTATTGGCTGAATTACAGAATTGGCTCTGTCAAGTGCAATGCTCTTAACGGTGTATGAATAGATTAGAATCAAATTGGGTATATTAGGGTGAATTGGATTTCTACGGTAGATAATAAGGTGTTTCTCCATTTGGCGTTAACAAAGCTTAGTGTTAAAGTACAGATTATGGCACTGCTTTCATTTAGTTCGAAGCTTCGACTTTCAGTTGTGAATGAAATTAAAGTAATTTAAATTTGAGGTAGACTTCTTAAAATACATGAAGCTTATACTAATATTTAGAAATATTCAGATATCTATCAAGAAATTCATCACAGTGTAAAGAAGAGTTTTCTATTGCACTAAAACAATAAAACACATGTTACATCAGTTAATTAATAATTAAGGTAATAAGGTAATAAATACTATTTAAATATAAGACATGCGCAAGAAAATGTAAGTAGACAAAACCGACAGTTTAAAGCTTTAACCAGATATTTAAGACATCCACCAAAGTTTCTTGAAATTTAATTCATAATTTAAGAACCTGTTTGAGCGCATTCCTTAAGGAAGTAATATTAGAATTATACTTTATATTTCACTCGCTGTAAGGGATTGGATAGAATGAGATATACGTGATGTATAATGCCTTGCTCAACCGTTTCTTTTTGCACTGTTTTCAGTTAGTTGAAAGTACATTCACTCCTAGACCCCTATGCTATCAATTTCTCACATTCGTGGATTAATTATTAGCAAAAACTCTTTTAAGTGTCGCTGTGATAGTAGTTTCATATTATGTGTTCTTGGGGACTTTGGGTTACTCAAAAAATAACTTATAAGTAAACAACATTTGCTTGTGCAGCTGACTCAGGATTCAAGAGTCCGAGATCTTTCACTCCATGATGCGTTCCTTTAACCCTTTAACGGGCAGTGTTCCCACTCTGGGAACACCAAACACTGACGTTTTGACTGTTGCCAGTCACGAAGAATAGATTGGATTTCTATAAAAATAGTTGCGGGTGACATAGCTCCACGAGAATCCTTTACTTTTTAGCATGTCATTTCCCGTAAAAAAATTGTCACGGTTATTTTTAACAGCACTGACATCTGCTGAAAAATGTAAGAATGCGAGAACAGCTGGACAGATTGCCCAATGCTGAAAAAAGGGCAGCCGTTGCCATCGCTCGACTTAACTACTAGCAAAATGGCGGATGCTCGAAACGTTCATCGCGTGCCACAGATCTAGAGACCCCTTTTTGACGACAGCTGGCTGTGCGGCACAGCCAGCTGTATATTCTCAAATATTTGCCACTCAAAAAAAAATTTTTAAGGTTCTGTAATACTTCAAACACGAATTTAATTAAGAGATATTTTGAAATCAGAGTAAATCATTCAAATTCAGAAGCATTTCAAATGTATACAGAGGGTGTTCACACATTTTTGTAACAATTTTGCAAAGATATATATATAAATAAAGATAAGAATTTCATTTTCTAATGTATTCAGTCTGATAGCCCTTTCTTTGAACAATCATATTACATCTTGATTTCCGAGATAAAAGTCCTTTTTAAAAGTTATGTAATAACTGATCTATCATCGAAAGCTAGCAAATGAATCTCAAGAATGCCAAAATTTAATTAATTTATTTTTAATCTTCAAATGTGGTTTACCTAAAATATGGTAAGCTATTCAAAATAAAACAAAAAATAAAAAACGTATTAAAATACAAATGTCAAAGGCTTTACATTACAAAGGTAAGCCACTGAGAGTTTGACAGAGGAAATTAAATTTTACTTATTAGCAAAAAAAAATCTAATTTCTCCCAAATAATTGGAACAAGAACAGTAGTTCAAGCTTTCCCAACAGTTTTCTACAAGTGCTTTACAGACGATTCTATAAATAAAAAATATGCACATTATGAAAACTTTTATTAGAATAAATTGAAACTGATTTAAATTACAAACAAAATCTAAATACTACAGGATTTGTAAATTTTATTATAGTTGCTTAGACTATGCATTCAAAAAAATTCATTTGTTTAGAATTAAATGAAAAAACTCTTAAAAAGGAAAAATGCTGAGTTAATCCCCTGAAGAGCAGCGATCGGTTTTATTGCTCACTTAAAACCTGTTACCACATTAACTTTTCTAAAACATTTCTTTAAAGCTGCGTATCCACTCGCACAGTCTCCTGACGAGCTGCCTCATCCTGAGCTTGCTGTAGACTGCTGAAAGTTCATGCATTTCCTCGCGAGCCACATAATGTAACATCGAAGCAGCAATCCTCAATCCGAGCCATGGCTCTGCCAGTTCCTCATAAGCCCATACATACTGTGTACAACCGTCTTTTTTAAGCAACACCTTCAAGCATGAACCTTTACCAACGCAATTTGGCTCGCTGCACGGCCGCCTCGTTTTATTGAAGTTGTGGCTAGCCTCAATTTGCAGCACAGTTTTCATTTGCTCTGAAATGGGTTGAGGCAACTGCTCTGCCCTCGGCTGTTTTCAGTGGATGCCAAACTGGATGACATCATTACTTGAAAAAATGTGTGTCAAGCAGCCTCGGATCGATCCGCTGCCTCGACCAGCGGCAGAATAAATACAAACTGTTCCGCGAGTCGAGGCTTGCCGTAATTTGAACCAAGCTAGGCGGTTGCTCAGTGAGCCAAATCACATCAGTAAATATCTATGCTGAAAGGCACTTTATTGTGAGCCATGGGTCTATTGTAGACGATTATACGTGTGCTTGGTATGCGGCAAAATTGATAAAAATGTCGTATGAGAAACCGACAGAACAGGGGTCGAGATTGGGTCGAGGTCTGCTGTCTCGATGTTTTATTATGTGATTCGAGTGGAGAACTTTTTCATGAGCGTCTTGCAACTCGCAGCATGCTCAGGAAGAGGCACCTCGTCACAGGGCTGTGCGAGTGGATACGAAGCTTAAGAAGTTACCGAATAAGTTAATTGAAGATTGACATTTTTCAAAAATAAGTTAATTGAAGATTTAGTTTTCAGAAGCTGAATTTAAATTGCATGAGATTATAACTGTTTCATCGTCGATCAGCAATTACTTTTGCGTGACATTACAAAACTCTCGATTTTCGTAACTTTGCAAAGAAAATATGCAAGTGATTGTTAGAGGTTTTATAGATGCCCCACTTTAGTGACCCTATCGTAAAAAAAAATCAACTCTTTTGTTACTACGTTTGCATGACAAAAACAAACCTCTGTGTATGTCATGCATAAGAAAATTGTTGAGTTCACTTAGCAACGGCCAGCTAATGCTAGCGATGGAACCTTCTAGAAATTAAATTATTTTAAAGCCATTAAACTATAATAAACAGTAAGAAATTCTTTTAGATTTATGAGCTAATAAGTTCTAATATCAGTATAAAAATTCCTCTATAACAATTATTTCAACCGAAATCGTGTGATTTCGTTATACAGAGATACTCATGCATCTAGTAAAGAATTTTTAATCAAAACAAAACGTGAATGATATTTACCTATAAAATGAAAACATCTAAAGTTAAGTCCTCTTACCGTTCACTAGTTCATAAATATTTAACTGGGTTATACAGCAAATGCTTAAGTTTATGTATAAGATTTTATAAATAAATGCTCCACAAACTCTTTTTATTGGACCCCAAAATCATCTAATAGCATAATAAGGAAATGAAGATCTCATGAATATTAAATTGGCCCAAAAACTTGAGGCTAGGAGCATCATTTGCATGTGCGCTTTTATTTGAAGGTAAACCGCATGGTTAATACTTTATTGATCCAAATATACTTTTACAGCACGTGTAATAGCTCCGTTCCCCTTTCAATCTGTGTAATTAAATTATTCATACCAATAATTGTTTTAAAAAGCTGGGATTGCCGATATATTTTTACCGCAAGAAAATCTCTTGGGTTAGAATTTATTCATGCGTTTAGTTATATTTAATAAGGATACACGTTATAATGTTTTGTATTGAAATAAATATTAAATCTTTTATTTTGTCTGGACGTATTAATATGCATCTAAACTATGTCGCATTCTTGTAGCTACATATTTGGGGCCTTCAATTTGAACATCGAACATAGTTTATTATTTAAGCATTATGTTACTATAGGTGTAATTATGAAAGGCTGTGTAACGGTAGTTTTGATCTGTGAAATCTTCTGAAGCAACCTATATTATTTGCAGTAATAGTAAAAAAACACTGATATTTTCGAGTAAAATTTTGTAAAAATGTGCTTTATTTCAGAGCAGTGTAGTTGTTTTCGCCATTCAGAATACGTTTTTTTTTGTTGTAATGTGACCGATTCAACAATATGTTAATTGCGTTTGAGTAATTAAAAAACCCAATTTTTTTTTCAAGTAGATATATTTTTCTATGCATCATAACTTATTTTCTAAAGTATTATCCTTAGCTTTTAAGTAAACTCGAGACCAAACTGTATAGTAGCAATGACTTGGCTCTAGTATAATTTAAAAACTGTAAGTTGTATTTCTTTTATTTGATAAATTAAATCTTGAAATAAAATATGTGTGTTGTGGATACCACATTATTTCCTTGTACGTCTATTAAATCACAAAAATTTTCTGTGTACTTCATTTAAACTTCAGTCATTTGAAATTGAGGTACAATACTTATTAAAAATAATGTTTTGTGATTTCTAGCCAAATATTGGAAACAACAACAAGCTGCGTTTAGTTTGAAAGATTTATTTTTCTCACATAATTTGGCAATATTTCGACAAAAGACAACAATCTTGAGACAATTAGCGAGATTTTGGTCATAGCAGACTGACTACAGACTTTTAATGAATTGAAGGTACACACTAGCTTTAATACAAAGGACCTTAAAGTTTTTTTACCTTAAAGTTTTTGGAGTTACACTGTGAATAAATAACCCAGTCGATTGTAATAAAAAAAAGAGATGCACAATAGGGTGGATCGATTTTTTTTTTCAAATCGTTATCTCTTGAGGTCTCAAAAGATGTAAATTGATATAAATAAGATATTTACAAAATTTGAATGTTCTACGACAACATCTTGAGGTGGCACATCGAGCTTGAAATTTAGAATTTTTTGAAAAATATGACTTTTTTTTTAATCGACCAAAAAAATTCTTTTCCGAACAATTAGGCTCCCGAGGTTTTAGGAGTTATATATTGTTATGAATAAGACGTATGCAAAATCTGAAGGAGCTGTGACAATTTCTAGGAGTTGCACATAGAACTTGAAATCTATAAATATCTGAAAAATATGCGTTTTTTGACAAAAATATGTAGAAAGAAAAATTATATTTTTAATGAATTAGTCCCATTGAAAAATAGTCAGTCACGTTCGCAGCTCTTCTCTAGTACAATCACAATCGTAATTACATTACCCAGGAAGACCTCGTTGATTAGCCTGCGCTCCGAATCCTGCCCGTGTCAGCCCAAGCATCCAATTATTGGAGCACGCGTTTTAATGAATAACGTAAATCCCGACTTCAGATCAAACTGTGGCATTTTATGTCAAGTGTAATAATCTAGATCGTAAGAAATCATCATCTGATAGATGAATAGACAGCAAATTTCGGTGTGGCTGTTTGCTATGAAGTTGGCAAATGCAACATTGTAAAGATCTAGTTAGATTAGAGAACTGCGTTATTAGATTTCGGATGACGAATCTGTTTGTTATTTCACGAATTTGATGATTGGCCACCACCGCTAATGCATGCGACGATCCCAAGAACACCAAATTTTGTTCCAAGTAATGTGGCAGACAGTTTCACTCTATTCAGAGTCGTAGCAGTGCAAGGCAACCACCTTTTAGCTTTTTTGAGAGTAAACTGAAAGAACCATCTATCTGTAACGTTAAACTAAATGCCTGTTGCAACGAAATATGTCGTGCCTGGTTTAATCGAACTCATGTGCATCGCCATGACGCGGCAACCAAACCGGCGCTAGTTGTCAAGAGCACAGCTTGCGTGCTGCGCCCAAAACGAAACGACCGCATAACGTGTGCATTGTATCAAACTATTCGCAAGCCATTTTTTGTGATTTACTGAGCTTCTCCGAAAATTTTTAACGGATGAAAGGACCAAATTATTTTTAACCAATAAAGTTTGCTTTTTACATTTTTTCTTCTTCAAAAAACGCCTAATTTTCAGATATTTACATATTTCAAGCTCGATGTACAATCACTAAAAATTGTCGTCGCCCCTCCAGATTTTGCATACGTGTTATTCATAACAATATACAACTTTTAAAACCTCGGGAGCCTAACATTTCGGAAAAAAATTTTTTGGTCGATTTTTAAAAAAAGTCTTATTTTTCAAAAAATTCTAAATTTCAAGCTCGATGCGCAACCCCAACATTCAAATTTTACACACGTTTTATTCATATCAATATACAACTTTTGAGACCTCAGGAGATAAAGATTTCGAAAAAAAATTTTTTTCGATCCTCCCTAGTGCACAATTAGATGTTACAATGGTTTTTAAACCATCAACCACATCAGAAAAAATATCCTAAAATCATCAGAAAAAATATCCTAAATGATAAAAATCCTAACTAATAATAATAATAATAACACGGCTAATAACGCTCTAAAGCTGTTACTATAGTTAATATAAATGCTTTAAAATATCAGTTTTTTAATAATTGTTCTACATTTTTGGGAAGGGCCCGAGCTCCCTTAAATACGGCACCGCTGATACTAACTTATAACTTTTCAAGTAAAATATTTTAGTACAATGCAAGTATTAGTTGAAAAAGTTAAAGAATGCCCCCCTCTCTCTCCATCTATATATGTATGTGTACATATTTGCGTATGTATGCTTTTTATGCATACATATATGCGCATATATGCTTTATGGCTATTCATTTGTTGTGCAGAAATAACTATTTACAGATATAAGTATTTCTACTTACTTTCAAATTTGATAATCTTTGGTCAATATCCATAAACGTAAGAAAGTTTACTATTGATCCTTGAGTATTTTTATCTACAGCGTAAGTTTTGAAATTTGAAGCACTTTTTTTCCCCCCATTACGATGCCAGTATTGTAAAAGAATGCACGCAAATGTAGAAATTTTTTTTAAAAACATTGTCCAATCTCATAAATATCAAATTCAATGTAATTTGTTTACTGATTAATGCAAAAGTAAACGTATTATCGGAGATTACAGCAAAAGAACATAATCTGTTTATCAGATTTCGTAAAGCTTTCAAGGCTTAATGTACATGGATATTTTAAAAATAACTTAAAATTGCTCCAAAAACAAAGTTTTATTTTGCTGTAAATGGAAAAAGCGTGTCTTTTCATAATTTGAAACTTCTCTTTTAGATACAGAAACAAACCATGCAACTACTGCTAGTATTAATTCAATAGAATTATGAGAAATTTAAAAAACGAAAATTTATATCTGTAACTTATATTTTTAAATCCTATTATGAAAAGAAAAATTTTACATGGCATATTATAAAACAGGTAAAAATTTTGATTTTTTTATTATTTATTTGATTGATTATTACATTTGAACATTTGAACATTATTATTATATATGGCCAAGTGGATAAAGGCGCTGAACATGGTAGATGACTGAAGTGTGAAGGTGCTGCGTTCAAGGCTAGTGAGCGACCATTGCACAAACGGTCTGGAGTTTTGGGTTTTATCCAGATGTAACGTAAATGCGCTTTAGAATCCCTTAAAATTCTACTGCTCAAGACACCCCTCCTGAGGCGGATAGCCCTCGAGTAGCTTTGCGTTAATTCACGAAATACAATGATTTAAAATTATTTGAAAGTTATTTCTTTATAGCCACCTAATTAAAGACATGAACATCATTTGTGCTGTAAGGTAGTCCTACATTTTGAAAAAAGTTGGTAATAAAATTACATGAACTGATAGTTTAAGGAAAAAAAATATTTTCAACTTCATGTTTGAGTAGAATGGTATTTATGAAGAATTTTAATCCAAAATATCTCTGGGTTGTAATGGAGGTTTATGGGAAAATTTTTAGTTTATTTATTTTGGTAGCAGCGTAGGTGAAGTAATTATTCATCAAATACTATTGATATGAATATAATATGCATTTCGCATTCAGTGCCTATTTCAATTTTTTTATAATATGCATAACAGTATTTAATTATGTACTTTTTAACTTCCTCTTTAATGATAATGCTTACAAATATGTGATCCATCCGTAGTCTTCTATGATAGAGGGATAACTAAAATAAACTTAAATTTTTTGGAAATGAATGTGACTACAAGTCATTGAAAAAATATGGCTTGATGGAAACATAATTTTGATTTTATTTGTTGATCTAACTTTGACATCTTAATTATAATTGCATGCAAATATACATAATTTTATAAGAGACAGAGGTATAATTTTAGAGTCTCAGACCAACTAAAAAGTGTGCAGGTTGGATACATACATACAACGCCTGTTCATGAAACGATGGGACTTTGCTTTGGGGAATGGACAACGTGCCATGGATGCACAGTTGAGATCTTCTGGAGAGTTCGGAAATCGTATTTTATCGTTTAATTTAACAAGAAAGGGCTTCGAACCGGAACTGTACCGGAAACCGAAAAGGGGAAAAAACCGTTATTTTGGTCGGAACGAAAAGCGGAACTGAACCGAAAAAAAATACTGGATAGTTTTTTTTTTTTTTTTGGGGGGGGGGGGTTCGATACATTTTTAATCATTTTGTCGCTGTGACCAACTTATCAATACTATTTACTGTAAACAACTTCCCAATTAAAAAAAGAATAAAATATTTTAAATTTTGATAGAATTACAATTTTTTTTGTTTATGATATAATTATATTTTTGTACTAATAAGAATGTACATAAAATAAAATTATTTATTCGAAACTGAAGTGAAAACCGAAAACAGTTATTTTTGGTGGAACGAAATCCGGAACTGAACCGATATATTTATTTTTTTTGAACCGGAACGAAAAAGTTTACGGTTCGAAGCCCTGCAAAAAACCAAACAGTAATGTTTTAAACACGGCCTTTGAAACAACATGTAAAAGACATTTATACGCTACGTCTTGATCCCTCAACTACCCTTTACTTTTTTGATTAATAGCTTAGGACCCCCTGTATGTATATATACATAAATGGAATTATTATTTTAAGAGAAACACATGTATAATATTTTGTAATGCTTGTTTTGCAAATTTCAAATCTAATTTCATTCGAGTTTATTTCATTTGAAGCAAAGATATATTTATATCTTTGTTTCTAATATTATGCTTATTTATGGTTCCATTTTCAGAATTACGGGTATGTGCATTTTTTTTTTGACTCACGTGCATACCCTGGCAATATGTCATAATAATTACGTAATTATTATGCTTCACAATTTTTAACAATAAAACTCGATTATATAATTTAATCACTGCAAACAAAAGTTTAAAACCCCTCTTGTTCAGTTTTTTGACAAACAGGGCAGAATACTCATTGCAAATTCGTTGATATTTTTAGAAAAGTTTTTATTAAACTTCGTTATGCTTGTTTTCAGTTTAATTTCACAATTTTATCTTATCATTAAGATGTGTTTATGGTTGCACAGAACTCCATATAAGAGAAATAACTGAATTGAAACTTAAGGTCGTCGAATACTACTTTATATGTACGGTGCACATACATGGACATGTTGTATCGGAAGACTTGAAAGCAGTTTCAGTGGACTGTCAGTATACAACAATCAATTTTTTTTTGGATAATGATCTGAACTATGTAGCTGCAATTGCAGGTAAGTGTTGCGAGAAGGTGTAAATGGCACATTTTGTGATATGGGCAGTGGCAAATATGGATCCATATTCCATCTTACTCAGGACTTAGTAAGTGGACAACAGCATCGGGTTTAAAATCAACAATGATTGAATACATACTTATCAGAAACAATGCTCTGCATGCTGAAAACATGTACATAGTATTGGTAGGTTCGGAAGGTCTATTGATGATTGTTATCAAATTTTGAGATAGCCAACACTCTCTCTCACAACTATGTAAAGAGTGCAAGGAGTCATAGACGTCCCAACCAAAAATGTTGGTTATTTTCTTAATATGCGTTTAATATCATTAGTAATATAACGAACAAAGTAAATTAGTGACTGGGCTTATACTGAAATACGTTCCATTTAAAACTTATGCACGAGTGGTGACAAGAAACCACATGAATAACCTATGGTATAATTTAGATTTTAATTGTTTGATCTGTGTTTTTGTACTTGTAATTTTTTAAAGTTATAATTGGAAAAGAATTCTACATTTCTATCTTAAATACATTGATTGCACTAATAATAACATCCTAGAGTATTATCACTTGATAAAAGAAATCGTTGACCCAGTTATAGTACAAGTAGTTATTTAGTTTGCAAAAATATTTGACTATATTGGTTGATGGAAATGTAAGTTAAAAAAATACTTAAAAAATCATAATGTTAATTAGATATTTTAATGAAGTTTTCTTTTATAAGGGATAAGGATTATAAAAAATATCTCTATTCAAAAATGCGGTAATTTTCCTGTATTTTAATAACAACAGATATTCTCAAAAAAGTATCATTGGACATGATCTTTAGAATGAAATGGAAAACTCTTAATTATACACTTTTTTCTTATCGTTAATAGAATGAAATTAAAAACATCCTTCCAACGAAAGAAATTAAAGTTTAACTTAAAATCTCATGACGGTCGTAGCCGTACTAGACTAGGTCTCTCATTAGTTTAAATCCAAATAATTGCATGCACCGTCTCATATGAGGAATAAATATAATGTTTAACTGAATAAATAACTATAAAAAAGTGCTCAGGGACACTGTTTTAATGAACCACTTAAATAAATGATTGGATTTTTTTAACTGGTGATTCTATCTTCATTAACAGTTCATAAATTCGATCTGATTTCTTTTCTTAATTAGTTGTAGGCAGTTCTAGGAAAAGGGACGGCTATTAAAATTGAAAATTTTTGTTCGATGGGAGGCAGTTAAGGGAATTGCGCGTAGAATTACCGCGTCGAGAGTTTCATTTCTGAAATAATTGTCCGATTTGAAGTCCTTCATGAGATGCACCCTAGGATAATTTTTACACACCAGTGGCTGAGAAACCTATAAAATAAAGCGTCCATGCCGTCTAAGAACATTAGCATGAGAAATTAAACATAAATGCAGCCGTTATAAAACTAATTGTAAAAAAAAAAGTAAAATGTATTGGTGCTTTTAAAATGCTTTGAGAATTTTTTTTTTTTTTTCACTGAATATTGGATTAGAAGTATGATATGATTATCTACTTCTTTCTCTTAATGTGTAGCAAATAATTTCTAAATTTCATTAGATATTGCAATTCTGAAAATAATACAATTAAAAAGCTACGAATGAGAAAAAGAATTTCAAAAAACTTAAAAATACGCCTTTATTGAAACGTGAACTATAAAGAATAAAACAGGTTGGTGAGCTCTAAGAATTTTGTTTCTGAACGCTCCTATGATTTCGTCCTTAAAAGATACATAAATGCTACTTACTTTAGGTTTGAAGGAAATGCATTTTTTGCTTTTTTTAGTATTATTACCAAATTTTTTTGTTGTTATTGAAAAAGATTTCCCAACACATTTTTAAGACAAGTGTTATCCATAGGTAGAAACGCATTGAAATTCATTTGTGTGTCGTTGTAAGAGAGAATTTTTTATACTATTTTCAACTCTGTTATCATAATTGAAACTATAACGGCTGGAAATTTTTGAATTTTGACACAAAACTTCCGAAACGGCAGCAGAAAATAGTTTTGGAACCAGAGATTCAGCTCATACATACACTGTATGTAGAAGCCTTCGGGGGTAGGTCGTAAGTGGAACTAGCAAATTTCCAGGCTGCAAGTGTGATGTCAACCGTTGGGCTACTTCAGCACAATATCTGAACAATTATCACTAAGCATTTTTTACTAAAGTTGTAAAAATAATTATTATCTTAATGCATTATCAAAACTTTGTTTCTTTCTTCAGTTGACAACGAGACAACGAGAAAGCTACATATTTTCCGTGTTCACGTGTAATAACTGACAAAGAAACTTAGTAATGGTTTTTTGAAAACTAAATGATATGCTCTAAGTATAGGATTTTTTTACTGAAGAAATTAATGTGATTTTGCTAAGGGAATTAATTTTATTGCTTTTCATGCTTATGTAGCATGTTCATAATTGCAGATGCTGTTACTACAAACTCAGATTACTCTATTTTAATGCCTTAATATACCCTTAAATTTTATAATGATTGAAATATTGGGAAAAATTAAACGATTTTTTTAAAAATGAAATTCAATGTAATTACCAAATGTTTTATGTACTAATACCTCAATAAATGAAAATAATAATACTGAATATTTTTCAGTTTTAGTAGAATAAATGTCGAATAATAATACACTATTCTGATCGCCCAAAAACTTAACATTTGAAAATGAATCTAATGCAATGTGGCGATATGCTTAATAACTTTAAATTGCTATATAGCCACCAAAAATGCTTTCCACTCACTCTGCATACGCTGTTCATTCCATACGAAATGTATTTTTATGTCTCGTCGTTAGCTTGAAATGTCTTTTTAGTGCAGTTCTTAATGTCATTTTTCCTTTCTGATTTCCATAAAAATGCGAGAAAAGAGACAGAATAACGATTATTCCTTCGAAGTAAATGTTAAATGGTCAATTTTCCTCCAAGCTCAGACGAATTCAGAATATAGCACTGAAGTTTCTTCGCATAATAACTAATTGGTGCAAGAAGTTTTTCATACGTACTAGACGATTGTAAAAATTTCACACAGTTTGACCTATGGAGAAGAATCACTCTTACAGACAAAAAATTTCAAAGTTGACAGAATTTCTTGCACGAATCGAACATTTGTTATCAATTGTGTCTGAAAACTTACTAGGTAAAAATTTGCACAGCTTTTATTGCATTCAAATTCCACCCTTTATCAGTAAATTTTGCACAGATGGTCTCACTTTTTATTCAAGGGTTTTAGTAAAACTTCTACTTAACGCTCTTAATGCAGTCAATGGATTAAGAAAATATCTTTGAAACTATTTGTAATTATGAAAAATATAAGAGTTCCGTCCTTGAAGTCTGTTTTTGGGAGACCGACGTATCCCCAGTTTTGGAAACCTTCTCAAAACTCATTATTTTGAGGGCGTTTGTGGTAATTTATGACTTCTAGAACAAGAAGGTCGAAACAAAAATTACATCATTTAGATCTCACAATTTAACTAAAATCTAAAAATTATTATTTCTGTTCGGACAAAAAGTGTTAGCTGAATTAAGAAAAACTATAATAGCTTCGACGGGTTGGCATTTTCCTTAAAATACCACCGAACTCACATGACAGAGTTTAATATTTTAAACTAAATGTACAATACATTTGTATGAAATTAGAGATAAAGGATATATATATATATATATATATATATATATATATATGTGTGTGTGTGTGTGTGTGTGTGTGTGTGTGTGTGTATGGAGAAGGAGGTACCAATGAACGGAGATGATATTTAAACACTCTAAATATTACCCTTGAAACAATTGTTATTTATTAACATACAGTGCTCTCTGGCAACGCCAGGATACGCAGCTAGAATATAAATTTATTAATGCTCGTATGTGTGAGTGTATCTATGCAATATATAAGTATACATTTATGAAGTATCTGTGTGAGTTATAACAGAATTTTATTAATGCTATGTTGGGAGTACGGTTATATTAATTTTATCTTTATATCTTTGAACTGCCTTTTAATTATTCTACTACTTTGTAAATAGTCTTTCAGAACCTTTCTTATAAAACATTCGCTGAAGCCACTAAGTTAAGACTTCCAGTAGAAAATAAAAACACATTAATCTCGTGGAAATTGCTTCTTCGAAAATAGGCTCATTTCAAATGTTTTATTTCGGCTTGTTCCACTCCAAATTTGTCATCTGTCGAATTTAAACTTTTCTCTAACTCTATTAATGGCATCATAAAATTTTTTACCAGAACATTTTATTTTGTGTGTTATTTATGACCATGAGGTACTACCACTTTTGAAATTTAGTGATTGTTTAAATTATAAAAAAGCGCAGTAAATGTCTTAAACACTCGTTTTGGAAACATAAAAGGCGTAGACTCTGAAGCATTTGTAATAAAATAACTGTTTAGTCTCCGTTTCATTTAAATTTATAAGCTCATAAATTTCATGTTTATAAAAAGTTTCAAAAGTAAAACTCATTAGATTCGCTGCTCTTTTGCGATATTACTCTCAGAATTATACAACAATAAGTGCCTTTATTATTTCTGTGTTATTTTAAATTTAAAAAAATCTTTTATAAATTTACATTTTGTTTAATGCAATGAAAATTAGTAAATTAATTAATTATTTTAATATGGTTTACGTGTTGCGTGAAATGTACAGTACGAATGTTTAGCAAATTTTAATGTGATTTGGTATGAAATGGATGAAATTAAAAAATAAAATATTAAACTCTCATGTTGTTTTTATTTTTTAATGTTACAACAAGATCAGTGAAATGGCTTAAAATCATAAACACAGAAAAAACCAGCAGACCTTCTGTTTTCTCGTTACTCTTACGGCCGTACTCACCAAATACTTGACACGAGGATTAGACCAAATACGCGTGTTAAAGTCATCGGCAAGATATCTTATCCATGACTTTAACACACATGATAGGGTTAATTCAAGTGTCAAGTGTTTGGTGAATACGGCCGTTAGGTAATTTACGTATGAAAATCACCAAATATATTAAAGCATATCGTGAAATTTAAGGAGTGCTTTTAAGGCATATGCGGAGATTTTTATTGACCAAAAAGGGAAATTACATGCACGGACCCATAATAAAAAATATTGAAGGAAGAATCAGGAACTAAAAATCTATAAAATCCTTTAGGTCAAGCAACAAATTAATATTTTTATAACGATATCGAGTAATTAAATAATATGAATATACAATGAAACACGTCCAAAATATTGATTTTAATTCAATAATACAACAGTCAAGCAACTCATAAAAATTAATCATTATACATTATTGTGCTGCGTAACATCTAATATATGTGTGCTATTTTAATGTGCATTTGGTGTTTGCATGCATTTACCAACTATTATGTGTGATAGATCATTTGGAATTTTAAAAATCCGATGATATTTACACCCAAACAGTGTACTGATGGTATGATTGCTATTTCGAATGAATGCATGAAAATATTTGTATTAATTTCGCATACCATAATATAATGACTTACATAATCATACATTTAACCAACACGACATAACTCATATCTGGAATTTGAAATTCATATTTGTATTACAGTGTTACTCTAAGATTAGAGCATCCTGAAAGCAAATATAGTAAAATTATTTTCTAAGAATTTTCTGCAATAATAAAGAGGAAGGGAAGGAAAGAAAAATATTCTTTTGATAAAACATTTTTTTTTCTTCAAAACGTTTAGATATTAAAAAGAAAAGATGGTCATTGATTGGTAGAAACACTTAAAAAATGATACGATCGATTCCTAAATTGGGCTCGCAGCCGATATTCAAATTAATTTTGCAGATGATCAGCCATCAGTTTAGTTTTCATTCACTGCAGTTGATGATTTCAACTCATTTATTTTATCATCGTATGGACAACCTTTTAAAAGTTGCGGGCAGAACTTTACGATAGTGGCCTACTGGGACTGACTTCAGGATGTTAGCGATATCGCGGGCCGTATAATTCGGATTTATATGGAAGTTTGAATGTTTTATATAGGTTTTATACAGGGTTTTGACTTGTTCTGAGGGCTGGTCCAAAAGCCATGGCGGGCCCCATCCGGCCGCAGGCTGGGAGTTGTCCATATGTGGAAGCAGTAAATTGGGAGGCTGAAATCTGGTTACTAAGATTTTTTCTAATAAATTTTCAATTCTTATTTAGACGTGGATTAGACTGTGTTGTTTTGTGTTGTGTACTATCACTAAACTAAAGGATAAAGCCCTTTGTGGATACAATTACAGCTGGCGATAGAATGTCTACACTCAGAATATTTAATATTTACCCACTTAAAATCAAATAACTTCATATTCAATTTTTATTATACATCGAAATTCGAATTGTATAATCTGCAGAGACATTTCGTATTCGAAGCATTTCGTTTTGTATCAACATCCTCTCCTATATCCATGCTTAATGCGTAGAAAACCGTTTCATTTTTGAAAAAAAGTTAAACTGAGTAGTAATTTAGAAAAGCTATCTTAAGCGAATTGGAATCGTAATTTTTCCACCAAAGCCTGATAACCGTGACTTCAATGTAACGTCAATGTCACTTGCAATAGATATTTCTTACACTCAAATGATTAGCTTTTTTTAATCTCTTAAATGAAATAGAGCTAAAAATACAAAAAAAAACGCTTAAAAATCAGGGAACGGGCGGATTATCAGATCTTTTCTTTCTTTTTTTTTCTTTTTTTTTTCTTTTTTTTTCCCTTTTTCTTTTCTTTTTTTTTTTTTACATAATTATGATAATTTTCAGGCTGATCGCACCAACGAACCGTGTAAATTTTAAGTTATTAGACAATACATTTTTAATCTGTTTGGATGGTAAAAGTTTTATTTTGAGTGGTTGAACTCGAATTGTGACAGAGTCTAGGATCAGCGTAACTATATAGGAGCGATGTATTTTTGATTTATTCGAAGTTAGAAGTCCATTTTCTTCAGTCCATCCGTTTGTTCTATTATAGTCAACGTTTAAGTAGTTGTTAGGGTTATTATAAAATAATATTTTTGATCTATTCTGTTTTTGATTTCATGATTTCGAAGTGTCCTTTTATACTAATAATTTAAATTGCGTTACACTTTTTATTTTCTTAAGCGCGAGTTTATAAAATAAAATTATGTTTAAAGCATATTTATGTAAGATTATACTTTTATGGCATCTATATTTATGTATCTATAAGATTGAATTTACGTTTGTAGAAGTTGTTTATGCATGATGTATTTTCTTTGAATTAGAAAAAAATAAGTATTTTATGTTTGAATTGAAGCACTATAGAGAAATTTAAATGTGTGAACGTGCAGTTCAAACGCAAGCAGATGAAACAGATGATTAGTATTTGGAAGGAGAACGACATGGAACAGCTAGACGTCGACAAATACTTCGGGTAAACAGTCTAAGTATCTACAAAGCTGCCACAAATATGGTTCTTATTATCATAGTTTAAAACTTTTTAACATGGATTGCATTCACCCTGGAGCTTTGCATTTTTCTGAAGAGTAAAAACAAAAATTAACCGAAACCATTTTGGGGACTGTAAGATTGATGTAGGACATTCCGAATTTCCTAATGAATTGGTGTGGTTGTTTCTTCGATGTCACCCACATTTCAAAGAATTCGAAATTTGAAAGCATACTTTACAATGGCTTTGTTCATAGTATATGACGAGTGAAACTATTAATGATTTTGGTGTGTACTGCTACGTTGCGAACAGTGTATAACAGACTTGATGAATTTTTTTTATAAACTCATTCATCTGACAGTTCAAGCAACTCAAATTCTTGATGCTGAATTTGAACGTCCTCAATATGGACAGATATATTTCTGAAGTAATGAAGACGCTGTTAGTGAATGCATCGCCCAAGATCTTCGCTGATACCCTCGTTGATCTGCTACAGAAGGAAAGGAGGCACCTTACGTTAAACTACTTTTTCCTGAACTCTGATGGCACCGACCATCGAATATTTAGCATCCCTCTTCAAAACAAAGTATATGCCATTGTAACATTGAATGCCGACCAAAGTTTACCTGATAATGTATGAGTGATCCGACAGCAATGAAAATCTTTGGCAACCATGAAGATTCTTGATACGTGCCAAGGCCTTTACGTATTCATTATTTTACACTTAAGGAGCCTTTAGATTCTGAGCATGGCTCGGTAACCTGGTACTAGCTATTAAATAATAATTATTACCTGATATGAGGCATACACTGTGAATTAATATAAGTAACATAGACAAGGTATAAAATAAATAAAATGTGAAAAAAAAAACGCACATAAAATGATACTCATAACAAGATACGATCGTTTCGTCTGAAAATTTATTCCGTCTTCGCCAGTCAAAGCTCTTCGTCTCACTAAATAGTAGGAAATTAAGTGTTTTTTTCCATGGACAGTATATGCTTATAATGCCTAACAATTAGAATGTTTAAAAGTAAACAATAGAGACTAAATAAATAGTAGATTAAACAAATTTCTGCATTAATACCAGTTTAATAAATAGAAATTTCTACTGAAGCAATAATAATAAAACTAAAAGTAATAAAACGAACTAATTATAGATTATTAATTAATATTTTATTGTAATTCAATTTTTATTATACATTTTTTAAATTCTTTGTTCAGATTGGTTATTTTAGCTACCTCTATCCTCACTTGAACTACTGTTAAATAACATAATAGTTTTTTTAGTACTTTCTTATGTCTAACAGCTTTTCTATTTATTTAAGACTAAATGCTTACTTGTTCTTTGTAGGGAAGAAGCAAATATTTTTCTAACATTTGATCGAAACTTTCTGTTGTACACTCTCCCAAAAAGTATTCGAGTATAAGAGAAATGTTACAAGAGACATACTAGGAGGTTTAAATCAGTATGAGTCTGCCCACTTATTTCAATACCAAAAATATATTCTTATATTTTTTAATTGAATTGTAATTGTTTCATCAACAACGTAACATTAATGTATTTGAAATGGAAGAAAGAGTAAAATAGTGTTTACATTGTTTTATTTGTTTTATTTTTTAAATGTAGGCATTTCTAACAAAATCTGCAAGCAAATTAACAATTTATCCGGGTTTTTTTTAAAAACACTGTTTCATTTAAACCAGAGCGTAAAATGCAGAATTATTACAATTACAATTAACGACTAATAACTTAATGAGCCTGTGCAAAATGAAAGGAAAAAGTTCATAACACTTAATTAAACCCGCATATATACTCCAGTAATATAAATTCAGTATTATAAAAATAAAACACGGGAATTAAAACTTTGCTAATTGTGCTTCCCATACAAAAGTAACTGCGGCATGTATACCGGAATGACAGTGTGACATCTATCCCATTTTGTACGGTACAGACGCAAAACATCATAGCTGCCTGTCCTCGGAGCACAAAATGACGTAACCATATACACAGTACTCTATACGGGTTCTACACTTCGAGATAATGATTAGATTCAGTAACTTTTTAAAAAAAATACTTAAGTGCAACGTGCTTAAATGTTTTTATACTGAAATCATGCACTAAATCTCAAAATGAGGATTGCATAATTAGATGTAGAACATTAAAAAGGATTCAAGCTATACAGTGGTTAAGGATATCTCATTGCACGTCCATGCTGTGCGTTTGACTGCTATCTATTGGCAATTACCAAAAATACCGTATGTGCGTCAATTCACATATTTTTACTAGTTGCCTATGAAAACGCGCGAAGACTAATATCGACACTAATATTTAAATTAAAATAGAACTATCATTTCGCGTAAAGCGAAACACACACATTTTCGTGGGGCTAAATGCACTTTATACATAAATGTACATGCTAAAACTGTACATATAAAATGGAAAAATTTTAATATATTACGTTTTAAACTTCTTTATCCGGAGATGCAAATATCTTTTGACTGCAATTACAGCCTTTATGATATATCAGGTCAGAAAAAAATACAAAAATTTCATAAGACGCATAAAAAACCGTTTCTATTTCGAATTTCTAAAATATAACTTGAAGGTGTGTTAGAACATTATCTAGTGAACCTTTATTCAAAAATGAAACAACCCCTCTGTGCGTTATTGAGCGACACACTGACAGACAAGCAGCTTGTTTTGTCTATGTAGTTTACTTATTAACAAATTAAATTACAAATGAAATTAATTCTATCGATGCGGGCTTCTAAAAACTTACTTGACTCGTGACATAAACTTCGCTTTGCAGATACTAACTTCAGATGATTTATAGTACAACTACATAATGATGACATAAAAATTATTAGTAGGCGTTACTTGCGTACAAAAAGAATGTAATAAGCGTTTTGCATACAAATTAGTTTACTTTTAAAATGCTTCATTTCCACAAAATCAAATTTTGCATGGATGTTGTTGAAAGTAGCTCTGTAGAGGCATGGATGGGACACGTAAATTTAGGGAGGGATAGGGCAATAAAAAAGGAAATTTTATCTTTCACACTTAGGGAGGAAAAATTATGAGAAAATATGAAATTTGATCCTTCCACAAAAGAAGATGAGGATAGTATGACCAACATCATTGATAATGAAGATAAAGTAGAACTTATTCAAAACAAGGAATTTTTAAAAGAAAATTTTCTCCTATATCAAATCCTGTAAATATCTTTTTTCGCAAGCGTTTCAGCTTTTATGACGTCTTAGGTGAAGAAAAAATGCCAAAAGCCTAATGAAACATGGAATAAAAAATTTACTAATTCGAATTTTGAAAAAATCGCCTGAATTTGTGTTAAAACCTGCCCCAGTGAGCTCCTATACAAAGGGTTCCCATACAACACACACACAGACAGACAGACAAGCACCTTGTTTAATTTATATAGATTTTAAAAAAATTATTTTAAGTATATGTATACGTTAGTTATTAGATTGATCTTAATAACGACATAATTTTCTCCTGTTTCACAATTTCTTTAATTTTGTTTTGATGATAGTAACATGTTAATTCGAAACTTCTGATGGCAGCTTGCATGGGTTTTTTCAAGCTGCTTGGCTCATTTTCTCACATTTTTCTGTACAGCAATGTTCGTGCCCTTAGGTTGAATGTCTTAGCTGTTTTTCCTAAGCAACCTACCTAAACCCTGATATCTTTTGATACTTTTTTACTTGTTTACATTTAATTTTGGGGCCTGGTAAGTCAATTTGTGAATACAAATATTAATTTTAATTTCATAGTTATTTTATATTTCTTTTTTGACACGTGAGTTTTTCTGTAGAGATCGACTGGTGTATTTATATTTTATTTGATTTGCAGTCGATTTTTCATTTCATTAATTGGATAAATTTATTTCTAAAAATAGTAGTTTGATAATTTGATCTTGAGCGAATTATATATATCCTAAGTTAGGTTATTTTACACTACATATATATATGTGTGTGTGTGTGTGTGTGTATAAATTAAAAATTATTTATGGAGTAAATGTACAAAAACGGTGGAGAAGAACACCGTATATCTTAAAAAAACAGAAATAAACTGTAAGTTACTTAACCTTTGTTGTTTGAAAATCCTAAAGAATAGGTGTCAAAACCGTTTCTTGTCGACTATGAAAAGGATACTGATAATAACGTTCTTTCTCTTCTTTCGTCATCGTTTATCTTCTACATCACTTCCAATCTAAAGTTAGATACAGCGCGCTGCCGAGAAACTTTTCTACTTTTCGTAGAGGCTGTTGTGTGTCCTTATTGGATACTTGATAAACTCACTCTGACGTTTGCATTAAACAAAGTTCCCCCCCCCCCTCTAGTTAATTACGCTATAACATTTTTTGTCGCCATCATTACAACGGTTATTATTGCTTAATGGAAAATGTTATTTTAAATTAAAGTAGGAAAATTTGTTCAATCCCCATAAAAAAGAAGTCTTACATTTTAATTCTTCTGAAATATGTTGATTTCAAATGCAACAAGACCTTACGTAAATCACGATAAATAAACTTTAACCATTTTCTGTTCTTTCTTTCTTTCTTTTTTTAAAGAATAGAAGAAAATTTTTATTTTCTTTCTTTTATGATTTGAATAATTTGTCATTCGCCTTAGGTTTAAACTTTTGAGTGTTACCCAAATTCATTATTTACATCTGAACTCATGCCATATTTATAACTTTTAAATTATCACCTTGATAAATTGAGAACAATCCATGAAGATAATATTGATTTAAAGACATACATTTAAATGATTATTAAAAATAAATATTATTAAACATAGATTCTTAAGAAAGAAAATCAAAACATTTACACCAGGTATTTTCGATCGCATCCAGTGCAAGTCTGAACCCATTTATGCCTAGTGTCTCTGTTTTGGGACGACATTTTCGCTATCAGTCGAAAACGTTGTTTATATTCCCTAACCTTTATTCGTGAGCATTGAAACTCAACTCCACAAAATAGTTTAAGATGACCAAGTAGGATGTTCACATTTCAATTTTTATAAATAATGATTTTAAAAGAAATAATCTCTTCTTCAAGAAGTTGACATCAGAAATTTATCTATTATCGCTGGTATTAACAAAAATCAAAGAAAGTCGGAAAGTATCTGGACAGAAATTGGTTAATTACCATTATTATTATATTAAAAAATTATCTTTATGTAACAATGAACTTTTTCATTTTCTTTTTTGTTAACATGACAAACTTGTAATCCCCGTATGCGCTCCCAACATGCCAAATGAAGTCTTCTAAACCAAAAATGAATACTGCTATTTTATTTGTGATAACTGTTTCAGTTCATATGATATAATTTCTGATAATTGATTGAATTAAATAATTTTATGGTTAAACAGAACGGAATTGAAAACAACATAATATTTTACATTATTAAATTTTCTTATAAACGACAAATTTCAAGATAGATACGTTTTAAAAGATGAAACTAGTAAGATATTGTTATAAAAAGGTTTCCAAACTAGTTCCATTCAAAAATACAGATTCTGTACTGAGATTGAAAATGTGCATTTAAATCTTAAATGAAAATAAATGAATAAAGCCATAGTATTAAATGATTTATGATTCACTGATTTGTCTTTTTACTGAATAGTAATCTATAGATATTTCCTTTAGTACAAATACTGCTTTAAAAAATAACGCTTTCTAGATACATTTGAATGGCTTTTATTATACAAGGGGATTCAAACTCTTGGGAAAAAATGTAAGAAGTATGGTAAAAGGAACCGAGACGGTTAAGAATTCCTTAGAAACGTAGGGTAGGAAACGCCTTCATATTCCTGTTAATAATGACTGTGGAATTTGTGTTGAAGTAACAGTGAACTTTGCTACCATGTTTATCAAAAACTAATACACCTTTTACAGAAAGCACCGAGCTAAAATTTAAAGTTTACAAATTTTATTTCAGTTCATTGATGACATTGTCGGAGAAAAGCCCATTGTTTATGAAACTTGATTAAGAAATTAGACGGGCACTTCAACACTTTTCTAAAGGGATTATTAACGGGTTCAGGAAGACGACTTTTCGACCCTCCACATTGGTATGTGAATCTGAACCGTCTTATTTTCCTTTACCACCACTACATTTTCCACCAAGAGTATGGAATCATTGCATATATTGCTCTTCTGATGCACGTAAGTTTTATTTAGCTTTAAAATGTTTAGTCCATTAGCAACCGACCTTTTCCCATAGATATCTAATGCAATAGACGGCGCATCCGCAACCTGGCGTGTGCACAAAATTACAATCAGCTCAGTCAAATAGTCACGTGGTATATCCTTATTACTGTCCTGTGCACTCCTGTGCTATCCTTATTACTGCACTGTTACATATGTGCGCTATACGATGGGCTGTCTACATAATTAGATACCCGTGATCAAAAACCACAGTTCTTAAGGAATATTTCCCCCCATAATAGCTCCGAAAGAGCAATAACTGTCTCAAGCTGGCTGTATCAGTCTAAGAATCACGTGGTGCATCCTTGTTACTGCGTTAAGTATGCATTGGCCATAGGATGCGCTGTCTACCTTATTAGATGTCTATGCTTTTTTCAGCACATTCTTTAATTTATCCTGATGCCAGAAGTGATAAATAAATTTCTGACATTTGTCTGTTATGAAGAATGTAATTCTTTTCCCCAAAACACGAATAAGACAGTGAAAGATTTTTATTTTACTTTGTTACTACTGAGCATTTTGTGGAAATCAGATTTATTATTCCAGAAATTAAAATAGAAAAATGCTTAAATATTTTTGCGACCAAGAAATTTTGCGACCGTTTAAAATAGATTGCTGGGAGTTAATGGGATAAGGGAAATTACGTTTTCAAAAATGGCCTAACTCCAATAAGTAGTTTAAATTCAAGGCATTGGGACATATTTTTGCAATGTGCCATACTTATAATAAAAAAAATATGTAAAAAGTATTTCATAAATATCATGTCAGAGTTCTATGCATTTAAAAAAATATGAATTATTAATGGGTTTTAAGTCAGATTATTGTTATTATTTTCCTTTCCGAACTAAAATGTTATTTTATCCTACAAAAACACTGAAAAACAAGAATTAAATGAAAGTTGTTTATGCAAAACTTAAGTGAGGTAGTGTTTTTCAAAACTTTTAAATCTGTTTAATACTATTAAATCAATAATTTATTGCTTTTCGAACTGGGAACAGTTAAAGTTGAACTACTCAATACTTTACGAGCAAAAAGCGAAACGCTATTCTCAAATTATTCTTATTCGAAAGACTCATGTTATTTTTGAATTAGATGTATTTTTTCATAAAACAAAGAGTTGTCTTATGTTTAAACTTTTTCAAACAATCAATGTTCGTGCTGAATGTAACGCAGATAACTTCGAAGTTAAAGCTATGCTTTTTAGTTACTTAGGTTACACGACTTGGTTATGTTTAAACGATTGTTTGAATTAACAGAGGAATGTAAATTTAGAGTATTGTATTACAAATAATTTCTTATAATAAATTATTTCATGAAATAAATGTTATTTAACATTTAAAACTTTTCATGCAATCAAATTGTTCATGAATAGAAGTTACAATTATTTTCTTAGGCTATATGGTACGTGTGGTGAAGTTTAAATGACTCTTTGAATTAACGGAACACTTTTACTGTTCGGTTTTCATTCAATATTCTATAGCTTCACACTCTTCTACCATTATAATTCAGTGCCATTTTAACTTAATATTTGGGATAATATTGATTTATCCTTTTGTATAAAATTCTCCAAAGTATTTCTTTTATCAGAAATCACATATATAAAGAAATCACGCGTGATGCAAACATGGGAATATATCGAGTCCATATTTCAACCTCTAAATCTTTTCAGTGCCGCTAAAAAGATGAATAAGGCTTGCACTGCTAGATAAGATGCCCATACACTTGAAAGATGAAGGATGACTATAGGCGGGATGGATGTCTTCAACATCCCTCAGAGAAGCTTTGACGGCAAAGGACTCCGTCCTTCCTCTATTAAACTCCCTTCTCTAATCATTAATCTTGCCAAAATGTGAGCACTTTTTTCCTCATAGAACTCTCGAGTATTGCATGTTATTCAATTTGTAGGGAGGCATCAATTTAAAACTTCTGCGACGTTAGTTAGTTGTATGCTCTGATGAGTTTTTTTTTTCAGTGAAATGAATGAGGAATCTCGAAGTAAAATTAAAGAAAAAAAGTGCTAAAATGTTGTGCACAAATTAAATATATTTCTTTGAGAAATGTAAAGGCTTTTCTTAATTTGAATCTGAATAATGTGGTTACCTCTCAACCAGGGGCTAGTCCGAGATAAATACAGTACACTCCATAATAACACGGGTTCATATAAGGCAGATTCGTATAACACGGTGAAAAAATGTGACTTTTTGACAGTAACACATTAAAAAAAGGCGTACAATACGGTGAAATCAGCAGGACAGATGTTTCTGTCCTGCTGATGATCATCATGTGTTTGTGTGTGTATGTGTGGGGGGGGAGGGGGCTATTCTAATGCAAATGATTGGAGAAGCAAGATTTATAAAATTAAAGTACCCGAAAATTTTGCTACATTTTTTATGTTTGACAAAATTATTTTTCCTCTAAATGAAAAGGTGGGATACTTATGATAAATACTTGTAAATTTTACTGTGCGGTATATGGAAACTTTGCTTCGAGACTTTGAGAGACTACCTAAAAAAAAAAAAAAACCTCCCATCGTAAAGACACCAAATCTTTAATCTTAGAACCTTAGTACTTTGAATTCAATTTACAGATATAAGTATTGATTCCTGCTCCAGATGATATTAACAAAATTTATGCAGCATTCCATTAAATATTCAAACACCTTCTTCTTTAATCATGAGATGTAAAAATTGGAGTGGAAACGACAAAGGAAGGGAGGCATCAAGTCTTTCTGAACTGTAATGTCACAGAAGAAGAGAAAAACAAGAAAGAGGAATCATTAGTCAAAAAATTCAGAAAACAACAACAACAACAACAACAACATAGATTTATATGTACTGGTGTACATGTTAAAAAATGTTCCAAACATCAGATCAGGGACACCATGTAAGAACGCGTGGTGCACTATACGAGGGTGGCTCAAAAAGTAAGGTAACTTGTCCTTCAACCAAAATCTTTATTCGGGAAGTCCAAGAGATCCACAGACACAGCAAGGTATTTGATACAGGCTGTTTTCAACATGGCCTCTGCCTCTATAGGTATGAAAGCATTTGTTCCATCTGTATACTAATACAAAGGAAACGGCGTTGAAGAAATGAAGTTCTGGTCGCTGAACCTCCTATCGTTGGTGTCCTGAACTGCGGCATCGGATTGGAAAAGCCAGCCTGCCAGATATTTCTTAAACGGCCTGAGGAGATAAAGACACAGGCTGCGTCTTCCGAGCTGTTGGGGATGTTTAAATACGTTCCATTGGAAGCATTGTTGCCAACCACGTACAACCGAAGCCGTATGATGGCGGGCGTTGTCATGCAACAAGATGACACCTCTAGAGAATTGACGTTTTCTTTGCCCACAAAAGTCGCATTGCATTTCGTACTTCAATAGCTGTCCATGTATCCGCCAACGCCTCTATCTTCTATCTCTAATTTCGAGGCCTTACGGTACTATACTAGCTCCATCTAGTGGCACTTGATTTCTGTGGTTGTCCTTTCTACCTAGAAGTGGAATTTCATTCGCTTTGGGAATATGTGTATTGTCGAGAGCTCTTGTTACCTTACTTTGAGAACTATCTGGGTATCCCTCGTTTTAATTTCTCTTCTAAGAGGGAGAAAGCTTCATCATTCATCAGTGTCATAACATGCATCCAAGATTAAGGAATCTTTGCTTACATTTCTGAATGAACTAGCAAGTACGGAGGTGTGCGATGAAGGCATACGAAATCTTCTTTTACGGCATAAGTAGGTAAAGGTACGGAATGACTATGTGGAAAAAGAGCGTATTGCATCTACCTATAAAAATAAAAGTTTGTTGAGAAGTCTTTAGTTGCTGTTTCTTAATTATCAAACGGGTAAAACTTTACGTATTTACACCTTATACATTAATTAAAAGTATGTGGTAAACTCTATCAAAGTAGACTTAAAAAACCTTCTAGTAACTTTGAATACTGTTAAACTTTTTCTTTGTAAATGTGGTCCTAACGTTTCTGGAATGTTTTATCAAAGAAGAATAAAACTCGTTTTAGATTACAACCATTTCATATGCTCAATGTGAAGTTATGAAATCGAAATGTTTTGGGGAAAAAACTTAAAGTAAAATTTGAAAAACTGTACAATTTTTGGCTTAAATGAATTGTGTATAAAAAGTATAAAAAATTATTCATTCAAATATGATTTTTTCTAAGAATTAAATACTGCAGAATCAAGCAGAATTTTACGCGAAATGAATGCTCTAATTCATTAAAAGTAGTAGTTTATACAAAAGGATTATCCAACATTATTATTGTTTGATTTAAATGAATTTTAAAGCAATGTGTTAACGATATTCCGAAAAATAATTTAAAATTACATGAAGACATAATATTTAAGCTGCACTGATCTATTAATAAATGGGACAGTTTTTATACTACCCCTTTTTAACTGTAGTTTCCCGAATAATTCTTAAAGAAAACATTTATTTATTTTCAACGCCGTTATTGTGAATAAACTGGGCTGCTTTTGTAATGGTGTTAATTAAATTAAATCTTATTGTTTGAAGTAGTTTGTGAAACTTTTTAACAAAACGTAAAGAAAAACGGAAGAGGCATTCCGGTACATTCTTTTCACATCAACACGGAAACAAAAAATGTTTGTTACTTTTTCCTTTTTCGGTGGAAAAATGCTCATTTAATTATCTGGAATTCAAAGTGTGAGAGAAAAATTCAGGAAAAATTCAGGAAAGTGAATGTTGAATAATATCATAAACTCATGTTTCGCTTTCGGTGAATTAAAAATAAGATAATATTATCACTCTTAAAAAAAATCACTAGAAATTTGCACTACGAGATATTATGAATTTTAAGCTAGATTTTCAGGATATTACGTATTTTAAAAACAAAGGGTACATACGCTAAGGAGGATCACGTGCCATACAGACAACACCACCACACCCAAGCTGATTTAGCGAGAAATTGATATAAACGTTGTCCAGTATTTTAGGGACTTTTGCATACCAAAGGTCATGGGCTTCCAGTTAAGTAAGGAATGAGTTGTAATTTTATTACCCTTTAGCGTTTTTTGTTGGGAATTAATGAATGCATGCCCATTTGTCCGCGCTACCATAAGCGATGAGCGTGTGGTGAGAACTGGAATCAAATGAAGAACATTGGACAAAATATATCCATTTATCAGTCTTTAAATACTTAAGTCCAGCTTTGACAAATTAGTAATTGCGTTCGGACATACATTTTAAAAGACACATTTATTTTTACTGTATGAACAATTATCGGATTGAGGTATATTCCGCAGAATTCCTTTATCAATAACAATTAAAATTAAACTTTTTTAAACTCTAAAATATGTGGTTATTCATAAGGTTATCATTTATTATTGTGTGTGGTAGAGGATTTTTAGAGAGTTTTCTTACTTAAGAACCATCTCTACACCAAACATTTCTTCACAAAAACTCTACGAGTTGTGAAAAATTGTAAAAGAGTTATTTATCCTAATGACCATTCTGCGCTTTTAGCATAGTGTTGAGTTATATATATGGACGAATTCCGAAAACCATGAGAAGATAGATTTCTCCTGCATAATGATATTACAAGGATATTTTTGTAATAACTTAAACAGAAAAACATTTCAATCGACCCTGAGAACAGATTCTCGATTTTTTTTTTTTTTTTTTTTTTTTTTTTTTGATAACGTACAGGTGCGCCGAGAACATCATATGTACATATTTTTTTCTCAGTTTTTAAAATTATTCTACTGGTATCAGTTCATCTTAAGATAACTTTCCATTTATAATTCATATAAACATTTCTTAAATAATACTCAGCACTAAACTATTTCACACATGTTTATCACGTTGGGATTTGTATTTAATTCATAAATAAACCAAATAATTTGAGCTTAACATTATTTAATATATATATATATATATACACTCATGTCCATAAATTAAGGATAATTCAGAATCACACAGAAATTGATCTCTAAAAAAAAAATTTCACCTGTGGAATGATCACACACATCTTGAAGAACAATATGCAAATTACAGGAAACCACCAGATGGCATGGATGGTACGTCACAATGACGAGAGTGTAAGAGAGGGGTATATAAGGAATGGTGGCAAATAAGTAAAATTGTTCTCAAGCGCTGTGAAAGCCTTTCAGTGCAAAAACCGCATAGTTATGGCACAAAGGAGGCATTTGGATGATGTTTTACGTGGCAGAATTATCGGACGACTGGAATGTGGACGTACCCAGCTGGAAGTATCCGAGGAACTTGGAATCGCTCAGAGTGTCATCTCCAGGCAACGATTCCAAGATGATGGTAATGTGAGTAGACGTTACAGCACAGGTCGCCCCCGAGTTACGACGCCGAATGAGGACCGCTATTTGGAAGTTACTGCCAAAAGAAACAGACGGAGTACAGCATCAGACCTGTCTCGTCAGCTCTCTTCAGCTACCGCTACGACAGTTTCAAGGCAGACCGTGTACAGACGCTTAGGGCACATTGGTCTATATGCTTGTAGGCCTGTCAGATGTGTTCCACTTACCGCAACTCACTGTCGCCTGCGATTAACCTGGAGTAGAGAGCATGCATTGTGGACACCGCAACAGTGGTCTTGTGTGATGTTTTCCGACGAGTCCAGGTTTAGTTTGGAGTCTGATTCTCGCCGGACATTCATCTGGAGAGCGCCAGGTACCCGTTACCACCAAGAGAACACCATTGAAAGACACCGTTACGGTGGTGCAGGATGGCTCGTTTGGGGAGGAATTATTCTTGGTTCCAGAACTGACCTGCATGTTCAGAGTGTAACGATGACAGGCCACATCTATCGGGATGTCATTCTGGAACAACATGTACGTTTGTTTCGGGGCGCCATGGGTGCTGAATTTGTGTTTATGGATGACAACGCCCGTCCTCACCGTGCAAACATTGTAGACGAATGCCTTCAATCGGAGGATATCACCTGTATGCATTGGCCAGCATACTCACCGGACTTGAATCCAATAGAGCATGTGTTGGATATGCTTGGCCGACGAATTGCAGCCCGTCAACCCCCTCCCACCTGTCTACCGGAACTTCGGAATGCATTGCTTGATTAGTGGTGTAATATTCCCCAAGATCAGATTGATCATTTGATACTCAGCATGCCTAGGCGTTGTCAGGCCTGTATTGCATCGTCCGGGAAACAAACTCCGTATTAACCATCCTACTAACCATGTTATACTGTTTTTTGTAAATAGGTTCTTTTTTGAAATTTGGTCAAGGGAGTAAAACTTGCAATTTTTATTAATTATGTCAAACATATAGCATCTTTTTTGCTCTTTACTTTTTGTTTAATAAATAGACTTTACAAATAAGTCAAATTTGTTTTGCTTCTTTCTCTTTCTTTGCCTGAACTTCATTATCCTTAATTTATGGACATGAGTGTATTAGTCACTCAAAGAATTTAGAAAAAAAATTAGTTCAAAAAATGTCCACTAGGTGTCGTCATGTATAAAAAACCAGCTAATTTAATGATGGAAATGGCTAATTCGAAATATACAAACAATTTTAACATTTATTTAATAGTTTTTTGGGTATTTATTCACTAATTTGGGTTGAGCCGATTTCCCCATGCAAAGTGCCATCTAGTGGACAATTGTTTTTACTAAACATTTCTAAAAAATTCCTTTGAGTGCATCTCATGTACAGTCCATATTCCAAATTTAGTAGCAATCTTCTAACTGATTACAGCTGTAGAATGCTGTTTATAGGGGCTTTTTATAAGTTTAATTATAACTATGTTGTATATATGTTAATGACTATATCATTTTATCTCTCACCCTCTTTATTGAAAATTGTCCGTAAAATGTGTCCCAAAAAAGCGACATAAAAATGCGACATAATTTTACATATATTTAAATACTATTAGTTCACAACAGCTTTAATCTATTGTTAAAATATTTCGTAAGCTGTAGAATATGCATCACATGTATTTTTCTATAAATAGATTACAATGATAAAAAATCCAATCGAAATATACGAAAATGAGAGATAAAATAGTCAATTAATAATGTTTTAATATGGAAATAATGAAACTAAAAATTTAGGGTGGTTCGGGGGGTCTCTCCCTGACGAGGCTCGAACATCCGAGTTTTATATATATGTATCAAATCTAATCTTTTCATCATTATATTAAGAACTGTACAAACTCCAATACACACTTCTAAAATTGCAATTTAAAGCTGAAAGAGAAATTGCATTTTTAATAAAGAATATAACATCTTAGAATAATGCGTTATGCTCGTTTTAATACTATCTAAAATTCAAGCATATTCACTATAAATGACTTTAATGTAAAATGAGTTAAAGAAATTGCTGTGCTTAAAATACTGAAATGGTATTTTCTTCATGAATTGTCGTTTCTGTAATTGAAATCTCTTAATGACAAAAGGAAGGTTAATGGACTTTTTCCGTTTTCTTAGAGTGCACAGGATTCATTTTAATTAGCATATTTAGCTGCATCTGCGACACACCGTTTAATATAACTTCATTTTGAAAAATAAGTTAATTTTAAAGATTAAAAAAGAAACACTTAAACTTTTGCATAGTTGATTTCACTTCTTAATTAATTTTTTCTGTTCTGTTTGTATTTGAACTTTTTTTTATTTTAAATTTGTTTAAATTTAATAAAAAAGTTTTTTTATAAGAACTTTGACTAGAATATATTATGAAAGTTGTGTTGTGTCATTATATATAATACAGTGTACAATATTTAGTGAAAATAAATATATTTTTTATTCAGAATTATAAATTTACAAATACTACTAAGCCTATACTGAATTTTATAATTTACACCCAAATAATTTTTTAACGCTTATTTAGCATATTATTAAATCCTTGTGACTATGATCGAGTGGATAAGACATTGAACATGGTAGATGGCTGAAATGTGCAGGTCCAGGGTTGTGGCTTACAGCGCGGCTATTCATCTAACGGTCAAGATTTTTTTACGATTTTCTCGAGATGTAACGTGTTAAAATGATGTGTTAGAATGTGTTAAAATGTGTTAAAATGAACCCCAGAATGTGTTAAAATGACCTCTGCCCAAGGCATTCCGCTAGGCAGATATCTCTCGTGTAGGTTTATCTTAACACAACACACACCTTATGATTTACAATCTAGCACTTTCACAGGAAGCGCTAAATATCCGCGTCCTGTGGAAGCGCTGAATTAGATAATTTAGCGCTTCCACAGGACGGTTCACTTTAAAAACCTGAAAATCTGTAGTTTCACATGCTATTTTTTTACATTGTTTGGGATTAAAGTACCAAAAAATGACACTTAACCATGATACTTATTATTTACGCAAATGTAATTAACATTGTCAATGTTTTGTAAATATAATTAATCGTTTATCAACAAAGAATTATAATGTACAAAGTTATCAGCTATAAATCTCATTTTTAGCTATAATTTATTTGAAAATTTGATCTTATTAATCTGTAGTCTTAATAATATATCACGATGATACCAACGCACTTTTAGAATCAATGAATACAGATAATTTAATACTATGCATAATGATTATAATACTCGTATCACTACCTTCCATCTCGTTTTACTCTAAGAATTGATTTGTTCTCGTAATCAACTTGTATTGAACTGAGGTACGTCAGCAGTATGTCTATTGGACAGCTCCATTTGGTCTCCAAAGTATCTCCAGATTCTGGTTGTGGAATTGTTTTTGTATTCTACATTTTTGCTTCTTATTTCTTTTAATGCACGGGTCTTTCCATCCAAAATCTGAGTTTGTTATATCTCTCCCACTGAAAAGTCTAATAATGTCTCTAAATTTAATTCAAACTTAGCATAAGTTTTCATCCTATTCTTCCCACATTCATTTTGCGTTCATTGATAAAATTTTGTTTCATCATTACATATGAAAAAAATTCATTTAATATTTAAGCTTGCCTTTTTATGCAAGACATCTGCATTTCATCACCTGACTTCATAACACTCTATAAAATGCAGCGAAGAGGATATGGAATTACAATTACTTCTCAAGAACTTTGAATTTCACATTTTCCATTGACCATTTCCATTTTGTATTTCTTCTGGTTTAAAGTTTGTAAGCAGTAAATTATAATTTAAATTTTTTGCACATTTGTAGGGAATATTGATTTCAAATTATTAAGAATATTTTAAACCTGGTTGTTGTAACACATAGAAATGTATAATTTTTATAAAATAATGAATACTTAAAGTAAATTTTAAAAGGTCAATTAGTGATAAATCTCTCTCTTTCTCTCTTGTGTTTTCATTCTCTTTCAAATGCTTTTTTTCTTCGAGTTGATACCAAAATTTTTGTAAGTTATTCATTAATTTTTATAGTAGTTGTTCGTAAATTTCACTAAAGAGTCTTCATATTTAGATGTGAATTTTATCGAGTCATTTTCTATCAATACCTATTTCAAACCTGTAACCTACATTACTACTTGTACTTTTAAACTAAAACCTATTACTAAATTTTCTTACAAACCCAGATTTCTCAAATAATTAAATCATGAAGGAAAAATGTTTGTTCGCGTTAACATTTTAGACATCATTTTGAACTCAGTATTTCCATTTTCAAAAACTTGTGTTTAGTTCATTAGAATGCAATTTAGGTTTCAAAAAATATTTTGATTCAGAAATGCTTTCATTTAAATGTATTTTTTTTATAATAAAAACTCGACATTAAAAAAAGTGGCGTGTTCCATTAGAGAAAATCTATTTTTATGCTTTGCTCTTCCATTTAACGATCTTAACAAAAGTGCGGAGGAGAAAGTTCATTTTCTCCCAGGCATTAAAATGCTCCCAGTGGACGCTTATGCTGTTGATATTTAGTTGTTTTTAGATGAACATACATATTTAATTTCCGTTTTAGTTTTATAGTCGCAACAAGCTTCAAAAATTTAAAGATAAACTTAAAGCAAACTGCAATTATCTCTTTTCACCAGGTTGTCAGAATAAGCTGTAATAAAACTAAAACTGTTATTAGTAAATATCAAAAGTTAATAATGTTTTCTTTTAAAGAGGATCACAAAATATGGCCCATGAAATATTAAATATCTTAGATATGTTTGATTCGCATACCCTAAAACATTTTATGGTCCTTATGACTTGTAAAATATAGATATTATTTTTACATATTTTTATTCGAGTTAATTCAACCATATTTTTTTATTTATGAAAGAGATTTTGTTATTTGAAAATACATAAAACTTACAGCAGTGATTTTTGAAAAAGTGGCAACCAAACCCTGCTGTTTATTAAAAAATGAATTATTAATAAATTCATTCTTTAACATGATGAACAATGTAGCTTTTTTCATTTTTACGTTCAAACACGTAACATTTTCATTTTTATGCACATAATTATAACTTGTATTTTTAGTTAATTTTTACATGAAGCCTTCTTTTTTATTGTGATTCCTGCTGTTAAATGAAATAATTTTACAACCCTTTAAAAATTTCAATGAATTCCAAACTATTCTCATTGCTTTTGCTCGTGTATCCGGAATTTACGGCTTTTCATCAGATAAACTCTGAAAATCATCGTAAAAGTTCTTAATAGGTGTCCATTAAAGTTTAATTAAAATTCTTTCGCGTCATAAATATCCAGCAAGAATAGCCTTAAACATTTCCATTCACGAAAATAAATGAATAAGGGTTATTTATTCACGACTGACTTTGTGAACTACCAGCACATTTCTGAGGATATGAGTTTTTATCATACCTTACCGACTTTAAAAACAAAGCGTTAATGCATTTTTTTTCTACGCTACTTTTTGTTATAGCCTTATTTCTTAAATATATTTTACGAGCTTTCGCAAGGAAGCAAAGTTAATAGATTAAAAAGTACTTAATTTAACGTTTTACGCGTTTCAGGGTACTGCTTAATGCAAGAAAAGTGTTAATATGTTCCCAAAAAATGCGTTTATCAATATTACGTGTAATGCGATTAAGAAAAAGTAGGTACAAGTTTTCTATTTTTTGACAAGTTTTAGTTTTTTGAAGACTTTCATTACTGTGGTGAAAATGATTGAATTTTTAAGAAATTTTCGTTGATAAACGAGAGTTTGAATAAAAAATCATTCTTTTGTTTCTATGATGATAATAAGAAAACATTTTAAATAATTTTGTGCCAAAATTGCTTCCAAAAACTCCTAATATACATCAAGTTGATTGCTTCTTCTTAAGTAAATATTTTCCCAGACTTTTGGTTCGTTCCTTGAATTTAGAAACACCTCAATTTCATTGTTGAAAGATTGCCAGAAAATATTTTTGCATTTCATAAGTTCTAATTTTTACTTTATGATCATTTTAAAACTCAATAAAAATTTCGAATTACATAATGCAGTTTGAAAAATTAATTATTTTAAATATCTCTTTTTACGTATTACATTTTTAATTTTATAAGAAATCCATGACATGTGCTTACACGCTCTCACTTTATGATAATCACTTCATATATTTTGTTTCTTGCATTTTGTTTGATTTATAAAATTTTTATGGTTTATTTTACATTCCTTTCAAAAGTTACCTCTCATAAAATCGCTTTTTGTTCTTTAACAGCTATGGAATTTTTGTCCAGTGAAGCGCTATCATGATAATTTTCTTCTTCTGTGATTTTTAACACCGTTTTGTCTCTATTCGTGTCTGTAGAAAAATATTTAATTCTCAAACATATTCATTTTGGGTATTAAAACATCTCATCCCCAACGCGATATACATATATAAATTCTTACTTTGATTAATCAGTTTAATCATATTAATTTGTAAATAAATAAATTAAATTAAATTAAATGTTTGAAGTATGTCTTAATGTGTTACAAAATGTGCAGTAATAAATAAAACGTTCTGGAACAAAACAGAGATATACTCGAACGAAAATTTAAGTTAACGCATATTTCAATCCTCTAAATGTCCACGAACATATATCACTGTATGAAAATAAAATATTTAATGACGAACCTTAGTATGGAACTTTAAGTTTTAATTATTTTAATCTATACTGGTATCCAAAAAGAAACTACCCAAAAAGTATATTGCTAATGCCATTCATAGTGGTCAAAATATTTTCAGTTATATGAAATGTTCTATCCTTTACATGGCCATTGAGAATTCGTCAGCTCCCGTACCTTACAGTTGCCTGTTTTCCCCTGAGACCGCAAAGAGCTGCTATATTCCCGCCCAAAATGATTATAGCTATACTTCCTATGCGTCTTATTATATCCTACTGCTTATAAATAGAAGAAAAGGAGAAAGGATTGGGCATGCTGCGGTCCAAATAAGATGGTGGGCTTGACTAATAGATAAACATCAGGAAATGGAATGTTAACGTTGTTACTATAAGGAAAGTTATTCTCTTCGATATTATTTTGTCATAAAGTATCGAATAAAAACTGAATACTCTTCAAAACGCCAGGAAAATTGGTAATTTTTTCTTTTGTGTAAACGTTTCAGCGTTTGTATATAGTTTCGTCATTTTTAATTTAGAACTTAAAGGATCGTTTACTTGCAGTTTTATTTACTAAATACATGTATGTTCACATTTACAGTAAAATTTAGGCTAATAATAAACTTCTGCTGAATAAAGTCTTTATTTAAAGAAAGAAAGAAAGAAATTAACGATTTTAAAAACATGTTCATGTTTAGAAAAAAGTTACCCTTAAGATGAATTTCATAATAGTAGCTAGTTAATGATACATTAAAAAATATTTCGTCCAATTTAAAATGAATACATTAAAAATAAATAATGTCATTTTTATACCTATCTATATAATATGAGTTACCTGTATATAAGAAATGTTTGCGGCATAATTTTATCCAAATCATGCTTAACTTTGATTTACAAACTTAATCTGAAAAAAAAAGTTACGGACAAACTACAACTTTACTACGGAACCAAAATGAATACTGAGCCCAACAATTAATACATACACACACACACACACACACACACACACACACACACATATATATATATATATATATATACACATACATACATATATATATACATATATACATACATATATATATATATATATATATATATATATATATATATATATATATATATATATATAATGTATGTATGTATGTATAAAGAAGAAAAATAAACCTTTTTATATTTATACTTCTTTTTTTCAATTTACTTTCAAAAAAGAATAGATATCTAATACTGAATTACTACCTCAGCATGTTTCCAGAATCTTTGAGACTATATTTTAGCTCAAATACGGGAAGCGGATTTCGCAACTCCATAAAACGTAAGAAAATAAAGCTGTGTATATCACTTCCTTTGCAACTGGGATGTTTTAGTACATCCAGAAGGTCAATAAATAAGAATTAAATGGATATCTTCCCCAGTTATAAAAAAAGAGTAGGTGATTAAAAGCAAAGGAAATTCCTTAAATATATAAGCTATTATATTCTTAAAAATGTTTGTTTTTTAACTCTAAAATATGAGTCAAGATTTTTTTTTAATTAGGCAGAAGAATTTATATTCCCATGTTCATAGTTTTTCCTGATGCTGGACGAAAAGTGTTTTTTTTTTCAAAAATAATATCATTAATATTAATTTCGAAAAAATATTTCTCTAAGGAGCTTTCAATTTTCAGCTAAAAATTAACTCAAATTATAATAACTGTTTTTCTTCCTTTTGGAGAAATAATCTGTTATTAAAAAATATTTCTTTTTATTATTATTGCTTTGAACTTTTTTTACTTGACTAAACGTAATACATATGTTTAAGTATAATGAATAAACGAGAGCTAAATTTTCTAGTTTTATCAGACAAGTAAAAAAATGAAATGTCAGAATTATACGAATTGTGCAAAATACTTTTGGCATATTCTATCATCTTCAATAGTAACCGCCACTTGTAAATTGGTTACAAATTTCTGACTTAACACTAACATATGGTTATGCAAACAATGTCTTAATGCTAAAAGTTTAATATAAAATTCGAAAATCAAAACAATGTGTGTGTGTGATTAAGGCAAGTCTGCGCGAGGGGTATATGCCTAAGATGAGAGATGCCTTGGTAGAGGACTTTCTAAGGGGTTCTAACTATTCACGTTACATCTGGAGAAAACCTATCAAAACTCCAGATCGTTAGATCGACGACCGTGCGATAAGACCCGAACCCGGGACCTTCACACTTCGGCCGTCTACCATTTTCAATGATATAACCACTGTGTAATGGTGAGGCAGAAAAAAAAATCAAAGCAATACGCTTTCGAAATATATAATCCATAATCTCATTAGTGCCATGTTTTATTAGTGATTTTTTTCTAGTGGAGTTATCTAAAGACAGAGGGCGCGTATAATCTGAAAATCATAGAAATTGTAGTGCCAGGTGAAGTAGGATGGCCCTAAGATTATGCTTAGTTAGTTAAACTGCGTAATCCGTTATCTTTTGCAATAAGTTTTTTTATAAAGTAAACTAGAATATTGTAGAAATTTTATATTTTAAATTCTGGTATATATAATCAATAAAATGCATCGCTTAAATAAACGAACTACATTAATTGACTTAAAATAACATTAAAAATGATAACGGTGCTTCTTTTACACTGAAAGCTTCTTATACGATTTTCATTTTACTGAATTACTACGCAGGGTAAATAAAAACTACCAAAAATGTATACAGCAGCAAAAAGATTCAGGTTAATATATCGTATGTTTTAATTAAATAATAGCTAATTTTTTAAAGTGCTAATGCGATACTTGAATTTCTAAACATGATTAAAAATTAATTAACTAGACTATCTTCTAACTAATCTACCAAACTGCAATTAATAATTACGATCGATTTTGCATTGAGAAGAAGTTGGGAAATGAGCACATTATTAGTTAGATCTCCTTTTTTATTGGGGGGGGGGGAGAAGGGAGAAAAAGAGAAGAAAAGGAAAAGAAAAACCACATAAAGCTTTGAGAAACAAGCAGTAACTTATTCATGAAAACTGCGTTTGACATATGAACGTTACTATACCATTCGGTGTTCCTTCTCTAAGAATTTGATCATAAATTGCTTTATATCCCTTTGAGGCACAACCCTTTCCCAATGCTGAAAAAAGGTCAGCCGTTGCCATCGCTCGGTTTAACTACCAGCAAGATGGCGGATGATCGAAACGTTCATCGCGTGCCACATATCTATAGACCCTTAGGGTCTCTAGATATGTGGCACGAGCTAGACGTGTGGCCGAGCGATGGCAACGGCTGACCTCTTTTCAGCATTGGGCAATTTATCCAGCTGTTCTCGGATTCTTCCATTTTTCAGCAGATGTCAGTGCTGTTAAAAATAATCGTGACAATTTTTTTTACGGGAAATGACGTGCTAAAACGTAAAGGATTCTCGTGGAGCTATGACACCCTCAACTATTTTTATAGAAATCAAATCTATTCTTCGTGACTGGCAACAGTGAAAACGCCAGAGTTTGTTATTCCCAGAACGGGATCATTGCGCGTTAAAGGGATGTACAGCGTATGCACTAAAGCCAACCGTAACGAAGTGTATTGTACTAAGACATGTTTGCGATGTAGAATGATTGTATTCGTTATGTAAAATTTTTTATAACCTGATATATACTAAACTTAATCGTCTTCGTCTGTGGCCCAGTTGGTATAATCCGGCTCCCATCAGAACACTGAATTGAAAAGGCGCCAACAATTGTCAGCACTTGGGAGAGATACAGCCTTTCTCGACTGGAATTCAGGTGGGCCGTGTGTGCCAATGAGATCTGGTGCACGTAAAACCTGTTGTGGCTCTAATATTCTCCACGTTCAAACGAGCTTTCTGCGTGTACAATACAGATGCAATGTCTCTCATCTGCAATTTGTTAAAAATTAAGAGACCAACCATATAGGCAAAGTTGGCCTGCCTACTAAGCACTCAGATAATAAGTAATGACCAACATCTCCGTCCCTCCCAACGGTCAGCAAAAAGACGGCAGCTGACCTGACCATGAAAGGGAAAAAAAAGAACGTAAGTGCAGTCAAAACTGATGTAACCAGAGTCACAATAGAATGGAATACTTACCGTAAAAGACAAATTTTTCAGTATGACAAATGTGCATTCCCATGGACCTGAGATATATAAGATTGAAAAATGCATCTCTATGAAAAATACATCTCAAGTTTCTTCTTAAAAATGTGTTGGCTTATGATAGGCTTTACCGCATAATTATTAGTCATCGTTTTTCTTTTTATTTAGAGGCTTTGTACATTGGAAGACCGGAAAATAAATAGCTTTGTCGTGAGTCAATATTTTGTACTGCGAAAACAACGGGCTTTAATAAAACGAAATTCGGCATGCATAAGAGTGTTTTAGTAACATAGGTGTAGATTAGACAGCATTTTTCAAATTGGTAACTTGGGGAGGGGCTAAAATGTTGTTTTTATACATATCTATCTATCTCAAGGAAAACAAGAGCTATCCACAAAATTGTTGCTGTAAAATACAACACTCACGAATACCTAATAATTATTATAAGGGCATTTCGAATATCGTCCTCTAAGAAACGTGGCGATTCTCTCCTTTTTTCCAGATATATTTCTTGCAAGAAAAAATAATTACCTTTACAATTCTTTCTTGCTTTGATATGTAACAAACATAAATCCTATGTTTAGTCAGAGCTTATTTAAAATTTATTTCTTTGAATTTTATTTAAGTTATTAAATTCCGGTAAATCTAAGTACATCATCTAATAATTTCTTTGCCTTTCAAAATTTATCTCGAATTTATATTCACACTTTATTTATAACTTTTCAGGCAGATAAAAACATGGAAATTAATTGCATTTTTTGTCTCTGTTTTGTGCTGATAAAAACTCAATTTTCCAGTAAAAACCTAGCGTTGTTGAAATTTAGTGAAAACAGTTAGTACCGCAGGTTTATTCTTTTTTCGATTTTCAAGCGTCAAATTTTCAGTTCAATGAACAACCTCATTTTGATTTAACATAATGTCATTGAAATATTTCGGTATGTAATACTGTGGCACTCAATTTTGGTCATACGGTACCAGTATGTGAATATTTTAAAAGAGTGCCTTTATTTTAATACTGGATAAGCTATTATAGAGTTCTTATAACAAAGAAAGATCGGTTCAACAGAAGTTGATTTAAGTTTAGTGGGTTGTTAAATCATTTAGGAATACTCTTCACTGAGAAGTTAATTAAGAACAAATCTTTCTTGACTTTTGGAAGGAGTCAGAGATTAGCTCCATTTAAAACAGCAAAAATATAAACTGGAGTTTGAGAAGAAATTGTTTCATCTATAGGCTATTGGGAATGATGCTTATTTATTTGAAAGGAGCTGGCACTCGTACATTAGATTCAATGTATTTAAATTGGTTTCGATTAGAACTTTCAAAAAAGAAATAGCTTAAACTTTCATTTAACAGAAAGTTACAGCAGCTTTTGCTTTTAAAGTCCTGATAGGCATCTTATTGATGTAATTAAAATTTGTACGCTAGTTAAACTTTTTAACTCTTTATGAAACTTCAGTTATAGTAAACACTATGTCTCGGTAAGCCTTAATTGATGATATTTTTCAAATCCCTAGACTAAGTGTTAATCTGATTTTAGCACTGTAACGTTTCTGTAATATTTAAAATACATTATATGGTGAGGAAAACATGGTTGCACACTGTAAAAAAAGCATGAAAATGTCTAAAAATGCTGACAAACGAGACGCAAGCCCTTTATGGAATTTTCCCTCCTAAATTCGAGAATAAATTCCGTTCGAAAGAGGAGCTTACCCTTGATATATACGGGAATTGTCTGCATTCAAAAATAAATGGAAAATTTCCGTAAAATATTGCGGAAAGATTCCTGTTAATCCAAGGGTTTTTTGAAGCGCACGAATGGAAAGAATTTAATGCAAAATATAGTGTAATTTTCACTATATAGTGTAATTTTTACTATATAGTGTAATTTTCAAGATTATCATTATTTTACTAGAAAACACAAAAATTGAACTGGTTCTTAATCCATATGTGAGAAGTCTGCTAATGTTAAGTTCACATAGAAATCTCGTTGATTATATAAGCGAAGAATTTCGAATCGCTTATGATTCTTTGCAATGAAAGTTTGTTTTTTGTAAACTTGTTTTTTAAATATTACTTTACAAAAAATATCTCGTAGAAAATAATAAAGTTTTCAGTTTGAAAATTACTCATAAAATTAAAAAGAATTAAGCAAAAAAAAAAGTTGTGAACAGTAAGTCCAGATCCTTCCGAAATTTCAAATTGCTTCTTAATAAATTATTTATTAATTTTTAAACTGTTATTAACAAAACTAACTTACTAAAACAATTATATGAGGTATTTCATAGTGATTGATACAATTTTTAAGGTGAGGTGTGGCACGCAATAAGGGTTCAGAATCACACAGCAATGTGTGTTAAGAAATATTTTTTCATGTAAACTTACTACATGAAGAAGTATTTCTGATTAATCACTTTGAAGTAAATGTTTAAATTATAGTGAACATTCTGATCATTCTTTGTCAAAGACTAATGCCTTTTTCACGAAAAATACGTGTCAGAAATTGATACGTTAAAATATCTTTTTATTTCATTAACGGAATTTTTGGAGAAAACCCAATTTACGAAATTTGGAAAAGAAATAAGACGAACAGCTCAACACTTTTCCGAACGTTATTTTAAATAGGTTAGCTAAATGTGCATTTTTGACACCACAATGCCATGTGATTCAGATTTATAATGTGATCAATCTCACTTTTAATTTTGTCCCAATCATTATAAGGCTCCTGTATAGTAGAAATTAAAATCTACTCGAATAAGTTAATCTCCCAGAAATTATGCTGCTCATATCATGATATGATAGCTAATCGTTTGAAGCAAAAGAAAAAGTTTCAAGTCCAGGAAATAGTTTAGTACAGCCCAAAAAAGGTTCTCCTTGGAGATATACAGCGTTTAGCAATTTGTCAACGGCTGATAATTTGACTAAATTCGAATAAAACATATCACAATATAGTAAATGTATTCCGATATACTAAAATCAATATAAAAAGTAACGCCAAACGATTACTAAAGAATTTTCTGAAAAAAAATAAATTTGAAATTTATCTATAAAATAACCATACTGGGGCATCACTAGAAAGTCTTACATAGCCTTATTTCATCACTTTTATAACAACAGAATCGTTATGGAGTTTTTGGAAACTGTGATTTAACTGTTTAGAATATGTTGACCCAAATACTACAAAATAAAGTAATGCAATTTGATACTGTTTCTTTCTCGCATGCGATCATAGCAGTTCGCAATCCAGAAGAACAGATTACGGAAGACAGCATATACAGACACACTGGTAGTGCATTCCAATTTTCCGATATTCTCTTATTCGTGTTGAAAGAATTTCTATTCTCAAACGAAATACAAAAGGAATATTTTTTAGAAAAAAAAGAAATAATGAGTTTCATTGTAAAAATATTTTTATTGATTTATAACGATTTCAGATGACAGCTTTTTTTCGTAAGAATTTGAATCGATTATGGAAAATTTAATAAAAAGTGGAAAGTTGTCTTGCGGGATTGTCGCTTATTTTAAATATGTATTGGCTTTTCGTTTGTTTAGTTGAAGCAAAGTTGCTTGAGTGCGGACCTTATGTTTGACGTTATGTTTAAGCAAAAGTAAAGTTCGTTTTTCTTCATTGCATATATTTTGAAGTTTGTATCACGCAGAAATAAGCTTTAGAAATGGTTTTCGAATTATGATATTAACCTAATTAAACTGGGATTCAAAATTGAGGTTGCAGGTATGAAAAAAAAAAAATGATTTTTTTTTCTGAAAAAATGGGTATAACCTCTTCGTTCCAGACGTTCACATACGTAAAACTTCGCGTTTCCATTTTTAAAATGATCCTTTAAGATTTGTTTGAAGTAAAACTTCTTTATTCGCGACTAGGGAGTAACTCGGATTTTTTTTCCTGACAGAAGTAACGCTCAGAAAAGGAAGTGAGGTATATGTCACATACTCCGCTTATATTCGTTTGTTTAGTTAAAGCAAATGTTGCTTGAGTGCGGACCTTATATTTGACGTTATGTTTAAGCAAAAGTAAAGTTAGTTTTACTTCATTGTACATATTTTGAAGTTTGTATCACGCAGAAATAAGTTTTAGAAATGGTTTTCGAATTATGATATTAACCTAATTAAACTGGGATTCAAAATTGAGGTTGCAGGTATGAAAAAAATGACTTTTTCTCTGCAAAAATGGGTATAACCTCTTCGTTCCAGACGTCCACATACGTAAAACTTCGCGTTTCCATGGTTAAAATGATCCTTTAAGATTTGTTTGAAGTAAAACTTCTTTATTCGCGACTAGGGAGTAACTCGGATTTTTTTTTTTCTGACGGAAGTAACGCTCAGAAAAGGAAGTGAGGTATATGTCATATACTCCGCGCCAAGCGCACCTGAAGAAGAAGAACCGCAGAAAATCCTACATTTTCGACCGCTAGCTCCTTTCGCCGACTTCATCATGTAAAAATACGGGGTATATTTTAGGGAAAGAAACGGCGAGAAAAACAGTCAAGAGCCATATCTTTGAGACATCAATCTTTATTTATATATCAATAAGCGTTTTGAAGGTACATCCAGCATAATGTTTTACATGTAATCCAAACCTCATAGGAGGTTCTCGATAATCCTTATTTGTAGATGAATAATATACAGTGAATGTAGAAAGTATTCGTACAGGAGTGGTTTCTAGAAAGGAGCTAGCATCGGTATGTTAATTCTGCTTAAATTAGCATAAATTAACAAAATATCTTTTATCAAACACGAATGCGTGTAAAAGCCAGAAAAAAATATTACAATTGGGGTAATATTTACAGAAAACTAAACATTGACGATTTATTTTAGTGTAAAAAGTATTCGTACACTAAAAGAAATGCAAATTTGTTTAGTTATTTTGTGATTGGTTTAGCCATTATGATGTAGTTAATTGACGTCACCTTGTAAGTTACTTTAAAGGTTCTTCAGTGGAAATTTTAATGTAGTGAGAAACTAGAAATTCTGTAATGGGTCGTAAAAGTAAAGAGACAAGTGTTCCGAAAGATAACTGATTTTAAACCTCCGTAAATATGGTAAATCGTACAACAATATTTCTGTTCTGGTCGGTAGACCCCGTTCAAATGTGCAGTCAATCATAAAAATGTTTGCTGCCACTGGAAAGGTTCAAAACAGTTCTGGACGACCATGTCTATTGACATCATGTAACAGACGGTTTCTGGTACGTTCATTAAAGAAGGATCCCAATATAAGTGCTCCTACATTAACATCAGAACTAAAGAGCATGGGAGCAGCAGTCTCCGTAAGTACTGTTCGAAATGCATGCAGAAATGAAGGTTTCCATGCCGAATTGAAGGGCCGTGTTGCGAGACGGAAATTCTTTGTTAGTGAGAAGAATCGGAAGCTGCGATTGTCTTCCGCAAAGCAATACGCTAAAGAAAGTCCAGATTTATGGAAAAAGATTATCGTTACAGATGAAAGTAAATTCAACATATTTGGATCGGACGGGAGACGAATGGTATGGAGAAAGCGTAATACAGAAATGCATCCTAAGAATTTAGTGCCAACAGTGAAACATAGGGGTGGAAGCCTGCTTGCTTTTGGAGTTGTATGAGTGCTTCTGGGGTGGGTAAATTAGTCTTTATGAAAGGCATTATGAATCATCAACTTTATATTGGTATTTAAAAAAATAATTTAGGACCTAGTGCAACAAAAATGGGCTTGAATGGTGATTACGTTTTCATGCATGATAATGACCCCAAGCACACAGCCCTAAACACAAAGCTCTGGAAACTATATAACACCCCAAAGTTCATGAAATTTCCTCCTCAATCGCCGGACCCTCAACCCCATCGAGAATTTACGGGACGTTCTTGATAAAAATATTAGATCCAGACACATCTTATAAATAAAAATGAAATTCTGTTTGTTTGTTTGTTTGTTTGTGGATTTGATTCGTATACAAATCCACAAAAATGGACCTATCGGCCTGAAATTTAGTACAGATATGTAAAATAATATAGAATAACTCATAGTCCACTTTAAAACTTTGAAAGTCCACCCGTTTCCGGAATTTAAGAGATTTTTTATGCTCTTCACGCAAAAATCTTTCCGTAATTGTAACCCCTGTAGTGAAAAAAGTGTGAAATAAGAATCGTGGTTGCCATGTGTGGCGATTTTGCCGAATAAAATGTTTTTAAAATTCTCAAAGTAAAAAATAAAAGAATAATAATAGATGATTTTTCTTTGGTAAGTTTATATATTCGTCAGGTTTATTTTTTTTTTTAAATTTTAAATATCGTGTGCATGGGAAATCAGAGCAGGAATGTAATGCTTTACACGCAAAACAATAAGAATTGAAGATTTCCGAGGCTAATGTGTAAATTCTTTTAGTTTGGCGAAAAAATAAAATGGCTGAAATATGCGATTTTGAGTAAGTGAGTTTTAGCGGTTTGCACAGATTTCGGCTTGGCGCAATTTATTCAGAGCTTAAGGAAATAGATTTTTGAAAACAAGTGCAAAGGCTTTATCAGAATACAGCGTTAAATTTTAATGATCCGTGAAGAAATAATGCAGTTATTAAGGGATTTCAATTGATCTATCTGCAGAATTCTCGCCAAATGAGTACATTGATTTAAGTTGGGGGAATTCCGCCAAATTTCAGAAAATTGAAATTTTCTCATTTAGTACATCGGAGTAATGATCAATAAAACACGTTATAGTTGATAATTTTAAAAAATTCTGTTGTATTAAGGGATTCAACTTTTCAAATAAAGGCTTGCTTTACTTTTTCGCGGTCGAACCATTTCCTATATATTATTGCTGCTAAGTCAATGCTTCGAATGATTTCCTGAAAAAACGCTTGCAAAATGGCGTATGTTGGCACTTTGGCGAGGCTTAGATTTGAAACTGGATTTTATTTGAGACTGGGATATATAATGACACTGGTTATAGATAAAAATGAATGTTGGTATGTGTTTATGTGGTTGAAAAACTACAGCACCGTTGAGCACCGTTGCACGATGAAATTTGGTTCACCTAAGTCTTTTATGATGGAGAAGCTTTTTATGCTATCCGTTTTCCTCTAACTTGCCACTTGGTGGCGCAGCAGAACGTCGAATTCTATTCCGTTTAGCCGTTTGCTATGCGAATATCGTCCAACCGATTTCGATGAAATTTGGTACACGCGAATATTAGAACACGGAGAATATTTTTCACTATCCATTTTGCTGTAACTTGCCGCTAAATGGCGCTGAAAAGCATCAACTTCTATACCGTTCGACCGATCGGCATAAAAATTTTTATACTTACACATTTGAGCACGAAGAATATATTCTAACTGCGTTCCTTTTGATGTTACTCACCACTAGATGACACTGCAATGCATTATTATTTTAAGTCGCCACTAGATGACGCTGCAGCAGGCCAAATTCTTGACCATTCAAACGGTCGCTATGAAAATCAGTATACATAGCTATTTGAACAATGAGAATATTTTGGCGTTATCCATTTTGCTATAACTCGCTACTTGACGGCGCTGTAGCAAATCATTACTTTAATTAACTACTAGATGGCCCTGCAGTGTATCACTTCTTGACTGTGCAAATGATCGTTATGAAAATTGGTATACATAGATAGTTGAAGACGGTCGCTATGAAAATCAGTATACATAGCTATTTGAACAATGAGAATATTTTGGCGTTATCCATTTTGCTATAACTCGCCACTTGACGGCGCTGTAGCAAATCATTACTTTATTGAACCACTGGATGGCCCTGCAGTGTATCACTTCTTGACTGTGCAAATGATCCTTATGGAAATAGGTATACTTTGATATTTGAACACGGGGAAGAGTTTGGCGCTATCCATTTTCCTATAACTTGCCACTAGATGTCGCGTCAACACATGAACTTCAGGACTGTCCAGCCGATAGTCATGAAAATTCGTATACATCGATATCTGAATGCGAAAAATATTTTCGCCGTATCCGTTTTGCTAAAACTCGCCACTAGATTGCGCTACGCCGCATGGCCTTCTGCACCGTACAAACGATTGCCTTGCAATTCGGTATGCATGATTATTGGACACAATATAACGCGATATCCACTTTGCTATATCTGTTTATTACAATGAATAGTAATCACCACAAATCGTAATATCAAAAAGTCCATTCATTCCCGTGCGAAGAACGGGTACTTCAGCTAGTTTCTAATAAAAATGATTTGGTATCAGTTCTTAATCAAGAATGGGACGCCATATATAGCTCAATAACAGCAAAATTGGTGGAATCGATGCCAAAGAGACTCAAGGCAGTTATTCGAGCTAAAGGATATCCTGCAAGGTATTAGCTGAAATACTATGATTGTATTGGCCAATATTTGCCTGATGTACGAATACTTTTTACACCACAAGATGTTGGATTGTTTCAGTTTTGTAAATATTTATTAATGTACAAAATTATTTTTGTGTAAATTTCACATGAAACTGGTGAAAATATGTTATATATTTATATTTAATTAAAATGGAATTTATGTTTATAATTTTTATGAACGGATCTATTTTAAATCAATTGTCGTACTGTACGAATACTTTTTACACTCACTGTACATGGTTTTGGAAAAGCCCAAAGAAATTGAACATGTCTGCAATCGAACCGGAACAGTATTTAGAAACGTCAGTTTAAGAACACTTTTCCTGGATTCTAACCCAACTTCAATACAGAACAACGGTTTAAGAACAAGGAGATGGAACACCACAAATAAAAGGACAGTGGCTGCAAATGAACCTAAACAGCAGAGGGAAATTTTCGTTTAAGAGCACTGTTGGAGGATCATACTTCTATCCCACTAAGGTAAATTTATAGGAGGGGACACTTCGCTTAGAAAGTTGGATAACGCCGTTGTTGCAAACAGATGGCGCTACGCACACTGGGTAACTGCGCATCTCAGGTTGTTTATATTTACTTCAAGGCGAAGTAAATGGAGATCGTTGAATTAGCAGAACTTCAAAAAATTAAATACATAAACTTATGAGCGTGATATATAGTAATTACTGGCTTCAGATGTGTTTTAATTACATAATTGTCTTATAATACTATTTCGTAATGAATATAGGCAATAGTTTCGAAGCGAAGTGATATTATTATTTGTTAAATGCCAGTTACATTGGCCGTTAGGCCATTAAACTCCTAAATATTATGAATGTCATGTCTGTTATTATTTCGCCCAAAAGTTGTATTTTAAGAAATGTTAGTACGTAAGAAACGGACCCTGGTTGCAATCAATCCCAAACAATGGACACAACCTGCAGTTTAAAAACAGGGATACAGTATAATCTTTCGAAACCTACCAACAGACGAAATCAACACTTAAGAACACTGATAGAAAAACACAAAAAAAATTTACACTACCTGCATTCGAACCCAACAAACAGAGGAAAACATCTATTAAAGAACACAGTTAAAATATAATACTAGACTATGGACATTCCCCCCCATTAGACCCAATCTCCAGACGGAACAATGGTATACGAAAACAGTTAAAGATTAATACTACAGCATGTACACTTCCTGGATTCTAAGTAATTATCGTGATTTACGGATGATTCTTACTGGAGATTTTTATGTTAATTTTCGCTCTCAAGAATCTCAGTCTTTAGTTGATTTTTTAAAAGAAAAATTTGAGATAACTATGAATACTTCTCGACTTCAATCAACAACGCGTTTCAGTACAACGATAGATGCTGTATTTTCAAGAAAATTAGCAAATTTAGAGAGTTAAATTTTTGTTTCACTTTATAATTACCACAAACCTATAATTTCATACATAAAAATTATGATGACATCCAAGTACCTATTTCCAATGAATAATATGAATATAACATTTATATAATCTTTGTAAAGTACATGCATAATAAATATAATTAAATTATAATATGCTATTTATTTTAAGTTTAATGATTTCAGTGATATGTGTCGTAAATGTCAAAGAAGTTTTACTTCAATCGCGCGTAAAGATTACACGCACACACTTTTTCTTTCCTGTCTTTCTTTCTTTCTGTCCGTGTTGTAAACTTACTGCGCTCTTTTTCCGGATTATAGTAACTGTTTTGAGCTAGGACCATTTAATCATTAGAAATTCTTCCTCCGTTTGAAATCTTAATTTTATTCTTCATGTTACCTTACTAATAACCAACACGAACCAGCAAAACATACTTTACATTGCCTGTAAAACAACTTTTCCCATCCTAGTGTCTTTGCTGGAAACTTGACGTTCGCACATGTTTTTACTCTGCCTGTAAAACTACTTTTTCCTTCCGGATAATGTCCTTGCTGGAAACTTGTATTACTACGTTCGCACACATTTTTACATTGCCTGTAAAACTTTTTTTTTTCCTTCCTGATAGTGTCCTTGCTAGAAACGCAAGTTACTACATTCGTACATTAGGCTATCATAACTTTAAAGAATTACTCGATCGAAAAAAAAATTTTTTTTAAAGTTCTAAAGTAACGTATACATTCTTGGGTGCTTTAGTTTTGAATAAAATAATTTTAACTCAAGTGAATGTGTAAATTCTGCACCCTGACGCACTCATTTTATCTTTGTTTGCCGTTACACAAAACAATATTTGAATATTATTGAAATTTACTAAGTTGAATTTGTGATTAAAAAAAAATTATGCAGCTGAAAAGAATTTGTGGGACATCATTTATCTTAAACCTCTTTCGGTCCAGAAGTCCATGTATGTGAAAATTTTAGCCTACACTGGTGAAACGATTCTTTAAGATTTTTTGTAGTTCTGAATTTACGTACACATTACACATAAGTCGATGCTTTAATCTTGAATAAAAGATTTTAACTCATGTGAATGTCTAAATCCTACACACTGACACGCACATTTTGTTTTTGTTTGTCATTACAGAAAAGAACAGTTGAATGTCATTGAAATTCCCTAAGTTGGATTTGTGAATATTTTTTTTCCCGAAATTCTTGCATCTCAAACGAACTTGTTGGACATCATTTATCTTTAAAAGTGTCTTGACTATCTTATGACGGAACAGGTGACAGTAGCTTTTTACTACTGAAACAGACATTGAGAATTAGGCATTTATTCGAAAAAATATTTGAAAACACCCCTTGTGCATGTCTTTTCTAAATGTAATAGGTTTTTTTTAAATTGTGAGATTGCTCTTAAATTTGAGATGTGAGATTTTTGTAGAGTGTGAAGAGGTTAAACGTTGCTTGACAATCTTCGTTTATGAGTGATAACAACTTTGTACTACTAAAACAGGAATTGGGAACTAGGTTTTTGTTCGAAAAAGTATTTGAAATTACGTTTTCTACTTATCGTTTTTTGAGTGCAAAGTTCTTTTGAAAACATCTATTTAAAAATAAACGATCTTCGAATAAATTAAAAATAGTCTGATATTGTCATCTGTTGTGTAAAATGATATATAAAAAATTAATGCATAAGAAATGTAATGCTCTTGTTCTTTAATTTGATTGATACTCCGACAATATGAGAATTATGTCGTTTCTGAAAAGGTTAATGCATGGAAATTTAATATACTAATATCTGATGTTGTAAGGCAGAAAATGATAACAAAAATATTTGCAGAGTTTAAAGTAAGGAGTTCCCACAATAGGGAGTAGTTGACAAAACTGCGTTTTGCACACATCTTTTTTTTTCTGGAAACTGTGTCGGTGATGTTTTCGGTTTTAAAAAAGTGATGTTCTTGCTTTTAACTCCTCAACGGTTGTATTATTTTCAAGAAAACGATCACTAAAGTATCTATATTCTAAAAAATTTATAAAAATATGTGCATGTACTACATTTGCATTCATTTTAAGGTTTTGGGCATTTTTTTAACGCGAAAGAAAAAAAAGTTAAATTTTTAGGAAAAGCCAATATTGAGGGTTATGGTGATTCAATGTGTGTTTTCTAGTAAGCAGAGAATCATTAAAAATGTATGTTCTAAATACTCAAGGAAGGAATTTTATTAAACTTAATTCGTAAAGAATAAATATTTGTAAAGTTTTCTCTGAACCTAAGGTAAAAAAGTGAGCTAATATCGCACAATGCATATCACAAATACACCTATATTTGAGTACTGTTATCATCTATTTAAAAATAAACTATCTCCGAATTAAATTAAAAAATCTGGTATGGCCATCTGTTTTGTAAAATGAGATATAAAAAGAATCCATGCATAAGAATTGAAATGCTCTTATCTTTCTGGAAAACAACATTTGAACACTATTGCCCAGAAATGTGACGGGCACGAGAAATAAAGGGAGAACGCTTAGCCCGTGATTTTCACGGGAGCGACGCTTATAGGGTTAAACAGGGTTACTTGGTCCATGCAGTCAAGATGCTTCTCCATTTGTCACCAAAACTAAAACTGACGACAAGATTAAAGCAATTGCTTTAAAAATCTGCAAAGGCTGAGCTCAGGGAATTTTATGGCGAATGGCAACAATGCATGATACCTCACAGCCCGCGATTCCTTTAAGTTAAAAAGGGACACTGATGACGAATTTTAGAGGATGCCACAACAGCGTACATGAGGATTTTGTTTAAATAGTAAAAACGGATTAAAATTTGTATGTTAAAATAAGCGATGCTTGTAGGTTATACCGAAATTCAATGGGGAAAAACTGGAGAAATATCAAAGAATACTGTGGTGAAAGATCGCTAAAACATTTCCATTATTGTTTTCCTATCAACAGCCTTCAGGGATTAATATACAGGGTGATCCAAAATTAACGATCCATTTTTATGAAAATACTAATGTATTGATTTCTTTCACAGATGTTTGAAGAGATGCTCTCCTTAGCAGAAAGAATGGCCATTGTTTTTTGTAAACGGGGTCATAAAACATATGAAGAGGTGCGTCAGCTGTACCATCGAAAATACCGAAAACAGCCACCAACAAGGGCCAATATCAGGCTACTGGTGAACAAATTCAAACGAACCTCTAACGTGGCGGTTAAAAATAGTCCTGGACGATCATTAGCATCAGGCGCTACTGGTTCGTTTGAATTTTCCCCCTGAATTTTGATTACGCTGCAAATTCGGGAACAGTCCACCTCTAAAGTGGGTCCTGCTAGTTAGTTCAGAACACCATGGATAAGACTGAAGGATTTTTGTGTATTTTCGGCTCCCGGAACTTGGAAGATCTCTTGCCGCTTATGTGAAGGAAATAAAATGCAAAATAGCAACGATAACATTAAATCCGAGTTCTGGATAGTTATTATTCCGTTTCTTTGATAATTATGCACTGTTATATTTCTACTGGTAAGTTTTATATTTAATTCAAATCATTAATTCTATGAAAACTATACTTTTGTTTTCATTTAAGTGTTGAAATTACAATTATGTAGCAACTAACTTGTTACTGCGACAACTACAATGTTGAAAATACAAAATAAAATCAATTGTATCTAAGGTTTAAAGATGATATATGCCATTTTTTGAGTCTAAAATTTTTTAAACGTCACGGATTATATCGACAGTACCAGATGTCGATGCATTTGATAAGAGGAAAAGATGTAGAATGCATGAGCAGTGCAGCCCTGGATAATTGTTAAGATTTGTTGAAACATATGCGCAAGAAAAAAAATGCAAACCAGATACAGTAGCATCAAAATCAGAGTGTTTTAAAGTAAGTATTTTATTTGTTTGCCTTCATGCATTTTTATTTCCCAAGTTTTGGGAGCAGAAATAATTTCTGCTCCCCTTGATTGTAGCATTCAAGTATTCAACGAAATGACAGTAATGGGCACTGTTACTACGGTAAATAAATGGCAATTCAGAAAATAGAACATGAAATTTATTACGCTTTTACGTAATTTTTAGATCAAGTGTTTGTAAGTTAAATTCCAATAAGCTTTGACAATAATGATTTGACGATCAAGATTATTTAATCATGAAACATGAATCGAAATATTAGAAAATATAAATCACTTGCGAGATTAAAATGTTGCTCAGACAAGCAGATAAATACTTATAATGAAAATTTATTTAATATTTATTTATTTCTCATTTGTATCAGTTGTTTTAACAACCTCCATTCCGTGTGAAGAATGTGTACTTCAGCTAGTTACTGTACATATGTTGGCTGAAATTATAAATAGACCGAGAGTGTATCAAGGAACAAAGTGTCTTTTTTTCTTTCAATAAAGTAACTTCCGATGAAACCCTCAGTTGCTAATAGCCTTTTTCATATATTACCTTTATATCAGCGACACCACAAGCCAACAAATGACTTTATCAACACTTAAACAGCCAAGTTCAATGCAAACAAAAAACAACACCCTAAATTTACCTTTTCTGCAGCAGAAGGCCGAAATTGTGTTTTCAGAGCAAACACTTTGGTGGTTGAGGGAAATACGCATCCCCATTTCTCACAGCTAAGAGCTCCTTTAGAAATAAAAAAGAGCAATAGTACATAAACAATATGTTATTTATGACACGGAGCTGAGCTGAAATGAAAATAGATTGTCATAGGAGGATCGGAAAGAGATGGAAGCTCAGGCACAGCTTGCTTTTTGCTTTAGATATTGTATTGTGCAAATTTCATTTCCTGCGAGATTTCTTTTTATGTTTTATTTTTTTTTCTCGGAGAATGGAGAAGTAGACGTGGCAAAGCTGCACTTAAGGTTTTGATTGGTTGTCAGAATAGATATTCGGCAGGTGTCTGGCAGTGTATTGTTGTGTTTGTTTTCTAATTCAAAAGCGTGTAGTTGAAATATCTGTTTGTATCATGGCTTTTATGGTGTGGCTTAAAGTTTGAAAAATTTATGAGAAGCGAATGAACTGAAAAAAGTTACATCAAAAGTCTATCTCATAATTTAAAGTAATGCGTTTTAAAGGATGTTTGCTTGTTTAAGGGAAAGGAAATGTTTTCTTTCAAAGTATACAATGTTTCGAATGTGTTTTCCTTAAAAGTTCATTTTCCTTATCAGTGCTTTGTTTCTTAAAGAATGCAACTATTCTAGAAACAACAGATTGGAAACATCTTTATTATCAATTAAAAATAAGTTAACATTGAAATTGTGAGTCGAATTTGAATATATACGTCGTTTGAGGTACTTTATACACATTAAAAAAAATCCAGATGTATATGAAGCTTTTTTTTCAGATGTAAGTAATAAAAGTACTTATACTGTTCCTTCACGTACTAGTCGAAACAATTATTAAATATTTTAGTTTCCTTTTAAACAAAGGTATACTTACTAATAGCAATAATTTAAGTAGACGATATAAATATGCATTTCCAGGAATTACTTAGTTTTTACAAAAGTGCCTGTCCAAGTAATAGTAATAGGTACTTTTGTTACTATTGGTAAAACAGATGTAAAAATTCAATTGTTAAGCCAATTGATGTAAGAAAGCTTAATAGCGAGAAATATCAGAGTGAATCAAAATTGTTTCTACATTTAATATTTCTGCTTAACTTCATATAAGTGTATATAAAACTAGAATAGACTGGAGAAGCTGTCATTTAAATATGTTTTATCAATATGTAATTAACTTTCTGGAGTTTAGTGCTGACGGTCAGAATACATTACATCAGATACAATAGTGTTTGATGACAGGAAATTTTAAGCTGAAAAATAAAATTAAACTACCATTTTTATGAAGGTTTATTTGGTTTTAGAGATTTACATCATCCAGATTTTACTTTATAATATGTCACTTGATTTATTAAATAGCCAAAATATTTGAAGAAGCTAAGCAATACCCAAGCTTGAGATGTGTTGGTCCTTACATGGGCGACATCTCGAACATGGGCCTTAGGATTCAGAAGAATGTACCCCAGACAAATGACTCCCAGGCTTTAATTCTAATCAATCAAACTCAAGGAATGAAATTCTTAATCAACCTTCTTCAGCCTAATGTTTTAAAACTTTCTTGTTTCATCGTAACATAATGAATAACTAACAAGAATAGGCTATAAAGAAAGGTGTTGAAGGATAAAATGTTTAAAATGGCGAAATTGAAAAACCCTCCTGCTTGAGTGTATTTGAGAGCATTTAGCAGCTGAAAAAAGGTAAAGAACTTTTAGTACGACCTGAAATGATCACTCTGGAGATGAGTACCTTTTTATGTGCGTTATTTTACAAAGTTTTAGCTATTTCATAATGACTAATCATTACGAATTCGGGCTTCTATGAATGTTTCTATCTTGTCGAAAGATCTTGGTTGAACACAAATTACGATAAATCAATATCTGCTGCTTATTTGAAGAATTAGAAATTCTTCAGAAGTACATATATTTTTTCTAAATTACAAATAACCTTTTGTTGCAATGAAACCAACGCGATCAAACATATTATTTTAGAAATTTTGTACCTATTTTATTTATTTTTCATAATATGAATAAGAAAGTAGAAATACTATAAACATATTTATTAGGAATGATTTTTGAAAACATAATAAAATTCGTAAAATATAATCATTAAGATAAATATTATGATATGCAGAAATGGTAATGTATTTTCAAACATAACTTTATAAAGGAATGAGAACAAGGAAAAATTTATTTTATAAGTGAAATCATTATAAATATTATTCAAGAAAGCTGATATTGACACTAAAGTAATTGAAATAATTTCAAGTGGTAAGAATTGTAAAATTTCTATAAACTGGTTATGTAGAAGTATTGTTTACCACAGCGAAGCCAAAAACTTCAATGGAAAATATGATTCTTTTTGATTTTGATAAAAGTGTTTTATTTATTATTTATAAAATGTAAATGAGCATTGTAGTTAAATTTTATCATTGCAGTGAAAATACTTTGTATTTAAAAGATTTGAAAATTATCGAGTTTGTATTTAAAATTCGAAGAAGTCTTTGTATTTAAAATTTTATTTTTATCAAATGAGGCTTTGATAATATTTAGTAGTCATGCTTTTGAGATCTTTTAATATCACATCCCTGTGATCAATATACAGGGTGCCCAAAAATGTGGTAAAGAGCTTTAATTCTTTATCTGTTAGAGATAAGTGGGTAATGTAAATTGAAAAAAAAAATGTTCAAAATAAAGTCGAAAAAAAGATTATACAACGAAAAACCCCTCTCGTCAATTTTCAAAAAGTCATATTTTTTAAAATTTGTGTACGACCCCCGCAAAAAAATATTCGGTCAGTAAAATGTACCCCATCCACTATTGAGGTGGCATATAAAATTTGAGAATTATATCCTTAAAAGTGTCAGAGATATGAAGATAAAATATAACTCTGACTTATACCAATTTTCAATGGCTCCCGAAGGGAATGATCGCATTTCTGGGGTCGTTCAGAAATTACGAAAGGAAATATTTTTTTTTTCCACTTTTGCAATAAACGTTTGCATTCAAAATCATGTATAGCTCCCGAGCACTTTTCTTAAAGGTATCTCTGAGACGTTGTATGATGAAAGGCTCAAATTTGGTGCATCACCTCCATAGTGTATGGGACACATTTTGCTAATCGAAATTTTTATTGTAAAAAGTGTAACATTTTGTAAATGAACGAGAGGAATTCTTCCTTAACGTAGTCTTATTTGCGACCTTATTTTGAACATTTTTTTCCTATTTACACTGTCCACTTATCTGTGCCCTAGCAGCACAACCAGTTCAAAAACGTTCAAAGCACGTCTTTTGAACGACAAAAAACATGTTTTGAACGTTTTTTGAACAAGTTGTGCTACTAGGGTAATAGATAAAGAATTAAAAGCCCGTTACTACCTTTTTGAGACAACCTGTATAATATTTTATAGTTCATACAAATCGGTGTCGAGAATGATGATTACAGTTATCCAATAACGCTCGGTTTAATTATAAGCTTGTGTATGCATAAACTGCGGTTGATGAGTTAGTACTAAACTGTCGAATAAGCGGAAATTTAGTAGGTATCGCTCTATTAGTATGTTTACTAGCTGACAGATTATTCTGTATCTGTAAATTTTAATACCCTCTATAATGATATTTGAAGATTCTACAGCACGCTGTTAATCTCTAATTTACGGTTTGAATTTTATATTATTAATTTTATATCCTTTTATACGAAAGAAAACAGGGGTAAAATATTTAAAAAATTACTTGTTTTGACAAAAATGTTTGTATTTATTGATGCAAATTTACTGCAGTACAATCTTGATAATCCTACATATATGGAACCACACAACTGACGAATTATAGGAAAATTCTGAATCATAAAGATCGTTTGTTTTTGACAAAGGCTTGAAGTCATGTGCTTTCGTTTGGTCAACATCTTAGTGCACTAGATAAATAAACTATAAAATACATTAAATAAACCGTAAAACAACGACGAAATAGGAAGGAAAGCACAAAAGAGGTCACGCTTGTTTACATTCACGTTGGCGGATTGGAAACAATATCGCATATATTTTCCAACAGTTCCGGATTATTGAACGTGAAGGATTAAACAACAGCCAGATTATCAAGAGTTTACTGTATTCGGTTTTTTCGTAAAAAGGAACCATGGTACGTCACTGAGTAAACTAGCTATAGTGTTAAATAAGGTCGTGGGGCTCGATCCCCTCCATAATCCATATGATCTCTGGAAACACTTAACGGAGGTAGGAATTTGTTTTTTTAATTTTGTGGGTTTCATATAAAACTATTGTATAATTTACTTTGTTAAAAATCTAATTAGCAACTTTAGTTCTTAACTAATACCATTCAATATCACAAGTGGATTAAAAAGTAAATTTGCTAAATGCATTTAAATGTAAAAAAAAAGTATGATTTACAATTTTAAAGAATTACAAACGTTTTTTCACCATCGCATTTTTTACCACGTCAGTGGTAAAATGTAAATGTTAAAACACAATGTAAAGTATATAATACAAACTGTGATTGATCGTTTTTAATTAGCACAATTTTTTGCAAATGTGTTTCTTTTCAAACGTAATTTAATAATACTATTTTTCTCTTAGTTAACATTTATGAAATGAAATATATATAAATATATATTCGTACGCAAACACTACAGTGCTTTTTAGACAAAGAATCGTACAAGAATAAAATTGCGTTGTTTTCATCTGAAGAATTCACAATCTTAACGATCGAGTACAACAACGTTTGAATGGCATTACCGATCGATAATACATCGTTTGCAATCCAAACATTGAACCTGCTTAATTATCTGAAGTTTTCCCAATACTTACAAATAGTTGCACTTGCGTTGATTAACAAATTCGTATCTTTAATACCTGTTTAGCCATAGGATTGATCTCGAGATCGTTAACGTTTCGTCAGGCGTTTAAAATCAATAAGTTCTATCTTCACACTCTCAAGTAGAAAACTTCCAGTGTTAAAATACTTTGTTTAGAGTTTCACTTTAGAGTAAAACCTTGATTGAAAATAGTGAATGGGGATACATTTAACACAACTTCTAATTTTTACACAACTGGAATGATCCATTTAAGAAAATCAATTATTTCTCGAAATATGTTATACGTTGTTATACTTTCATCTAATATTTCACCTGATGCTTTATTTTTATTTTAACCCTTAAAGTACCCCATTTTCATATCTGTATAGAAAAACAACTTTGTATAGTGCTCTAATCCCATAAAGTGCACCCGTTGCCATCTCTCGAGTTAACTACCAGCAACATGACAGACGATTAAATCGGCCATCTCGTGCTACAGAGCAGGCTGTGCAGACAGTGCAGCTGGCAGTGTCAAAAACGTCAAATTTAGTTAATAAGTCAAAATGCCCCCGAACACGAAAGACATGATTTGACACATTTTTTACGAAAAACACCATAGCTAAGTGAAAATGTACGTTACACTTAAAAGATACATACCGGAATTGCCCTTAACAGTACATTATTTGGTTGATTTTACAAGCCATTTGTACTTCCTTCTATATAGACAAGGTGCAAATGAAACAAAAAATAAACGTAAAAATGTGCTTAATTTAAAAATTAGGCACAAAAACGGTCGATAGTAATGTACTTATCGAAAAAAAAACTTGAATATACAATGATTCATACTAAAATAACAGAATATATATACAGGGTGTTCGTAAAAGGTGGTGACGGGCTTTAATTCTTTATCGATTAGGGATAAGTGGGCAGTGTAAATTGAAAAGAAAATGTTCAAAATAAGGTCGGAAATAAGAGTCTATTAAGAAAAAATTCCTCTCTTGAATTTTCAAAAAGTTATACTTTTTTAATTTGTGTACGACTCTCGTAAAATGTGCCCCATACACTCATGAGTTTATGTACCAAATTTGAGCCATTTATCATATAACGTCGCAGAGATATCTTTAAAGGAAGATGATCGGGGACTATACATGATTTTGAATATGAACATTTATTGCTATACTAGAAGAAAGGTATTTGCTTTTTACGTAATTTCTGTACGACCCTTAAAGCGCGATCATTCGACGTGATTTTTTTCCCTTCGAGAGCCATTGAAAAGTGGTTTAAGTCAGTATTATATATGTTCATATCTCTGACACTTTTTAAAGTATAGTTCTCAAATTTTGTAAGTAACCTCACTAGAGTATGGTGTACGATTGTACTAGTGTATGGTTTGTGATCAAATGCAATAGTGATCAAGTGTTTAACCTAGTGTATTTATGTTAATCTTCAGTCTTAAAAATAAATGCATGTTAGCTGGAAAGTGGTGCAACATTGAGTACACGCAGGGGGTCAATCCAGGAATATTTTCCAGGATCCCATTTTTGTGAAAACTGCTTATTTTTGTGAATTTCAGTACTTAATTTTGTGAATTTCAACACTTTTTTATGCGAAGTTTTATGCCGATGTTTAATAAAAGTTTTTTTGGGGTAAAGTAATTGGTAAAACAGTTTAAGAAGTAGGGTAAATGCAAATGAAGGGCAGTTTTAAAAGCATTGTATTTTTGTGAAGAGGCCGTTTTAATCGATTGTAATTTTGCGAAGGGGCAGCAAAATGGACCCAAGTTTCTTCTGCCTCAACCCCTGGTATAAGTCAGTACAAACATCGTATAGCGCGTTTACATTTGCACCACATTCATTAAATACTTCCCTACAAAATTAATTGTAGGGTGTGAAGTATTCTAAATTATTTTTGTCTACACAGTTAAGACCCACAACAGATTTTAGTAAAATTCTATTTTAACAACATTATTACTTTTAAATAATTAAGTAACACATCCCAAATAGTAACTTTAAATAGGAGAAAAGAACTAAATTTAAATGGCTATTATTTCGAAGGAGCAACATGTTTCCTTTGCTGAATGGAAACACACTTAATATGTTAATCTTCCTTTCAAGGTAGAGAGCAGATGGACGTGTTTTGTCAATAAATATCGACGTGTTGGTCCGACCATGCATTAACATGTCAGCATTTATTCAACAAAAATCGCAACGTATTCCTTCAGTGCTACTTTTCCCGAGTAAATCCTGAAAAAGAACAAAGACGTGGAACAAAAACCGTCGGATATTTATCATGCAGTGAAGAGACGTAATGGAAATATATGGCTAAACTGTAAGTATGGTGAACTTTTTTGTTCTTTATTTGCGCGGCTGTATATCTTTTTTGGATTATTTAGGAGGAAATTGCACTTCTCCAGAAGTCTAGTTTGGATGGAATCTAATAATGTGCGGTACAAGTGATTTAATACTTTGCAGATGTAATATTGTAGCAGTTAGATGAAATATTATTAGATAATATTCAAAGTTCAGATATGTGTTCATTGACTGATGAAAAGAAAGTTAAATTAATCATATAATAAAGTCAGCAATGTGAGTTAAAAAGGGGGATACAGTTTAAAAAATAATTTTAAAAAATACATTTCTTTATTTTTAATATTATAGCTAACTTCCATATTAGAGCCTTGCTTGTGAAAGACTTACTTGAGTAAATTATTTTTCTAACAAATTAAAATTGACTTCATATTGCTTTATCTCATTTTTAAAACTAATCTCGAAACACTGCTTAACATTTCGTGGAGTGATATATTTCATAGTAAGAAAACAAAAAAGCTACATTCATACATTAAAAAAAGTTAATAAATAAAAAGGTCTACATATAGAATTTGTGTTCTAACTTTCCAGCCTGTGTGGATAGTAGAGCTCTTTGAAGCTGAAGAAGAGGCCTAAAACCCAACACGATTATTCTGTGGATTTTATCTTTTAATTTATGTGTGTTACTCTACAAAATTCTTAGTTAAATTGAATGTCTTATTTCCCTTATAATGACATAACTAGAAAGTAATATATATTTGATACTTTATAACTGACACATAATAATGTATTATTAAAAGGTTTAAATAACGTAATAATAAAATTACATTACATTAAGAAAATATTCATGCCCCAAACGTGAACGAATACTTTAACATATTTGACTAAAACCAGTGTAAAAAATAATTTTCATTCATAATGATAAACTTCCTCAAAAGTAAAGTAATTATAAATACTTATTTCACAAAAAATAATCAACAAAACTAGCAAAAGTTACGATAGTTTAACTAAAGTTATTTTCTACTTTAATCTCCGCCACATGTATTGCATTTTTGTAAGCCATAAAATACTTATAAACATACGTAATATATCCAGCAGATATCTCTTTCCCTATCCGTATTTATTAAAAGTTCCGTGAAGAGGAAAACTGAAAATTGCTTTTCTCTGTAAAATTTCATACGGTTATATTAAACGACCAAGACAAAATGCTGATGACTCACCCACTGTACTGCAGAACACATCTTAAATAGCTGTTGCTTATTTTCTAAATTGCTTACGAAAGTACCAAAACTGAACTTAACGAGGTTTAGTGCTTTCTTTATACTCCTTGGGAAAGAATGTGTCTTTTCTTAGTAAAAATAAAACATTTTCTTCGGATATTTTCATGCTAAAATGAGAAACATATCAATTCTCTAACAAAGAACGGAAGGAGGAAATAATGCTATGCGATTACTCTAACCTTCTTTTAAAAGTGTTAAGTAAATCGCTAGTTTATTTAGAAATCTTAAAGCTATTTTATTTTCCATAAATTCCTTTGAATATAATGTACGCAGAATATGTTATATTCAACCGCATTTAATGTTAAGCGCTTGTTTTTACACAATATTGGATTCGTGTTTGGTGCAATTTATTTGAAACACCTTATAATGAAAAGGAACATACTAGTAAACACGAAAAGATATTAGAATGGATTTTAAAGTGTTTGAAAGCAATAATATTAGAACTATGTTGTTATGTATAAGAGAAATCAAAATAAATACTTTAAAGGTTTTTCCTGTGTTTTTTCATAACAATGAAAAATCATAACTGAAATAGTTTAAAATAGCCACACAATGTAATTATCAAAGAATAGCATTACAATTTCTCGACGAAAAGGTGAACAAAATTAAGATGTGTGATGTGGGACAGTAAATAAATTATCCATGTAAAATAAATCATATGTAGATTTACGTCTTTGCTTCTATAATCCTTCTCAGTTTTTAATATAGTTTGAGCATGTTTTGAAGTTTAATATTATTGTATTTATATGTACAGTTGTATGTTGTATTTTATCAAAATAAACTTTATTTCAAGTACTACTAGGGCTGCAGAACCTAGTATAAACACTATGCACGATATCGATACAAGTCTATTTCAGTGACGTGTCCGAGAGAAATATGCATTTGATCCAATCAGATTGAAGGACTGAGCTTGAACACTGTTTTTTTTCTACAGTTTATTGGTTGAGGTTCACATGTCGGGTGAAAATCACGTCGCTTTGGTATCGTTCATTAGAGTTAAGGAAAACACTTTTAATAGGATAACGCTACCTTTTATTTCTACTCTGTTAAAACAGTTGAGCAAAATTATTGAGTTAATATTTCACCCATTTACAGAAGTAGAAAAAAAACTCAGCTGTTCGAGCCTCGTCAGGGAGAAATCCCCTGAACCCCCCTAATTTTTTATTTTCATTATTGCCATATTAAACCGAGATTAATGGACTTTGTCATTTTATGGCTCATCTCGCCAGGTAACCCTATGTTGAAATTTTTATGAGTGTAACCTATTTATAGAAAAATACACGTGATGCCTATTCTACAGCTTACAAAATAGTGTAACAATAGATTAAAACTGTTGTGAACTAATAGTATTTAAATATACGTAAAAAATACATGTGAAGCATATTCTACAGCTTACGAAATATTGTAACAATAGATTAAAGTTGTTGTGAACTAATAGTATTTAAATGCATATAAAATTATGTCGCTTACTTTTATGTCGCTTTTTTATGTACAATTTTTGGGACACATTTTTCAATAAAGGGTGTTGAGAGATAAAATGACATAGTCATTAAAATGAAAAGTGAAATAAACCTTTGTTCATTACAACGTTTGTCAGAGATAGGCCATCCATATAAAACAAGACATGCACTTTCTCTTGACTGAATTTGAGGGATGAGCCTTACTTATTCGAGTGCCTTTTCTTAACGGTATATTGTCCCTTTATTGGGAATAACACACTGTCACTACATTCCAAAATATGGAAATAAATGTTTGAGAAAGAACTTCCTTAGTAAAATCTTATGTCGAACAAAAATCTACGAAACTAAGCAGCAAAACAAACGTTTATGAGAATTTGCACTCCTATTATTTTACATGTTTGCTGTAAATCTTCTGAAAAATGCATTTAATAATGATTAAAACTGTTAAGTGTCTGCAGAGCATTAATTAAAAATCCTTTCTAACTTATGTGAAAAATGGAAACATCTAAATTGGCTTAAAGCTTTCCTCTAAAAGCTTCTAATCATGTTTAGATGTATGAAGCTGAGGTAAGTTTTAGCACTGATGTGAATCAGCTTTACGAGAATTTTTTTGTTTTTGTTTCTTTCGCTTATTGAAAGTCTTAAATGATGTGTAAAATGAGTTGATTTGTATCTAGCTTAGTGATTAAGTCACTTATTCTTTATTTATTTTTAATAAAGGGCGAACACTTTTCATTAGGCATTCGCCACTACAACGGCCCTAAAACATTGCCCATCCTATTACGGGGCATCCCAAGGGCGGCCAACATTACCTCCTATGAAAGGACGGATGAGTTAACACCCAAGCCCAAGCTGGGAATCGAACCCGTTCCGAAGGCGTGATAGAATGATTCTTTAGCCACTACACCACCTGGACGGCTCCATTAAATTTTAGTACTACCTTGTTGATTGAATCATAATGTATCCATGAAGAATGCGTTCGAATGCATCAATATTCGAAATATGTTAGAGTAATTTTTAGATGTCTTTCAGACTGAGAAAAAAATATTTAACACGCTCATGGCACGGACTAGTATAGATACTTTAGCTGTCTACAAATGTGATCTTTATTCATGCTCCCGTACAATCATCTTTCATAGGAAATAATTTTTATTTTGAGATATGATACACATGTATGATATAAAATGTGAAAAAATAACGTAAAATTCACATTTGTTTTGAGTGTGTATTTTACAAGTGTAGTATTTTATTTTCTTACTCTTAAAATGTGTGCAAACTAATGCTCATGAAATAGTGCATAAAAAGTAAGCAGTCATGTTTAATGCTGTTGGTGAGTGTAAGTAAAAACTTAGCATATAGACTTAGGGGTGAGAGACTTATGACGTTCATTTTTTGAAGGGAACTGAATCCATATTTATCATAAAAAATCATAAATTCAGGACTACCAGAACAACCAATTTCTGCAAATATGAAAATATCACCTCAATTTCAAGTGAGCCTTAGTCAAACTGAACCGCATTTTATTTGATAGCAAATGAATATAAATGAGCGAAAACTTATGTTAAAGAAATAGCCCATAGATATTTCATTATCTATGGGCTTCACACGCTTATAAATTTTCTTATTATCTGCTGACGTTAAGTTGCAAATGGTAGTTATTGGAACCGTGAAATTGTTGTTCTATTACACTGCCAAAGCATTACAGTAAAAATATAATCATTTTTCGGTCGTTAAAATGAATTTCTGAATAAAGCAGAATTACTGAAAACTGTTCATAGTTACTCCCACAATTACGCAAACAAAGCTGGATAATTTTCGTTTAATTAACTTTCTATTGCTTAAACTAATTTACAGAGTGACGAAAGAATGCAACCATTGGCTGAAAGCTTCTTTGAAACAGGAAAAATACGCATAATATAGTGGTGAATAGATACAGCATGGAGTGTTTTCTAAAATGCAATCTTCACTGAGTTATTTTGTTGTTAAGGGACGTACTGCAAAGCCAGTAAGCATTCCTCTGATAATTTCCCCTCCCGTTTTATCTCATAAAACTTCTTGGCACAACGCCTTCATGTTATTTATACCGGGAGCAGCAATTTCATTAAAACTTTTGGTTACACAATTAACTGGAAAATGTGTTTCTGATTTTAGTTTTCAGATTTAAATAATTCATGTTAACGGGTGCTTTTACGTCTAGATTATAAACTAAGATTTTTAAATAAAGCATATAATAAAAGTTTTTTATCACACACACAATACTAATTTATATATTATTATTTTACACTCGTACACACAACATTTGTTCAAAATATGACTTCAAGAAGACATATAATAGAAAAATTAGTTATAGCACATAAAATGTATTAACAATAAATAAATAAATAATAAAAGCTGTAAAATCTTGCATTAACCACGACTGGGTATAAAATTTTTAGTGTAGATTTTAAGAAATGTGAAATTTATTTATTCTTTAAGAGCAAAACATATTTACACTACCCATGCAAAGATAAACAGTCAGATTAAACATTTTCTCAGTACTTTTTTTTTACACTATGTTGATTTTTTTTGCCCAAGATATCTGTAAGATGCTAAAAAAAATCAACGTTAAAAAAATTGTTATTTAGTTTGTATATGATGCATTATGCTTATAGAAAGATCTATTTTAATACGAAAAGGATAACTTTCAAGCCCTTTTAACAATTTCCAACAAGGTTGAAAAGTGTTTATGATTTCGGTTTGTCTGCCTGTCCGTCGGTGCTCAAACACCCGTAAATATGCATCCATTTCTACGAAATTTTTTCAATTTATTTCTATTATTGTACCATAGAACCTATTAATAAAAGTGTTTGTATCATAAATAGTTCTTCTACAGGAGTACTCAAAATAATTTCAATACATTACGGTCAATGGCAGTTTAGAAAGAGGCATCTATTTAAATCCCAATGGTATGTATATAAATAAAATTAGACTTTTGTCTGTACATTTCTTGGAATTCAAAAATTTTGCGATTTCTATCCGTTTCAAGCAGCCGGGAATCCGATGCGACCCTCAAAAAAAAGTTTGTCTGTCTGTCATTCTGTCGTTCTGTCATTCTGTCTGTGACGCTTTTTCTGTTCAAGCATCACGTAAAAACAACTGAAGCGAATGATACGAAATTGGGTGTCATGATAGGTGGTCACTCAACTTAAAACATAGGCGTCCAATTTTTAAAAAATCTTGATTGGATTTTGAGATTTTGCGAAAATCCTGTCAAACTGCGTAAATTTGTGTTCGAGCATCACGTAAAAACGACTGAAGCGAATGATATGAAATTGGGTGTCATGATAGGTGGTCACTCAACTTAAAACATAGGCGTCAAATTTTTAAAAATTTTCATTAGATTTTCAGATTTTGCGAAAATCCTTTCAAACTGCGTAAATTTGTGTTCGCACATCACGTAATAACTGCAAAGGTGAAAAAATGATATTTGGTGAAATGATAGGTGGTCACTCACCTTAAACTATAAGCATCTAATTTTAAAAAATCGATCCGATTTCGAGATTTTGCGAAAATCGTTTAAAACTGAGTGAATCTTTGTTCCCGCATTACGTAATAACGACTAAAGCGAATGATATGAAATTTGGTCACATGATAGATGGTTGCTCAACATAAACTATAGGTATCCAATTTTTTAAACATTTTCATTAGATTTTGAGATTTTGTGAAAATTCTCTCAAAATACGTTTATATTTCTTCAAACATCACGTAATAACAACTAATACGAAGGATACGAAATTTAGTGATATGATAGGTAGTTTCTAATCTTAATTTATAGGCGTTGAATTTTTAAAATATTTTGATTACATTTGGAGATTTTGCGAAAATCGTTTTAAAATGCTGAAATTTTGTTCCAGCATCACGAAATAAAGACTGCAGGGAATGAAACGAAATTGGTTGACATGATAAGTTGTCACTCAACTTAAATTCTAGGCGTCCAATTTTTCAAAGATGTGGATTAGATTTTGAGATTTTGCGAAAATTATTTCTATATTCGTAAATATTCGTTCGCGCATCACATAAATACGACTAAAGCGAATGAAATGATATTACTTAGTGACTCTCTTAACCTGTAATATTTTAACAATACATAAAAATTATAACTTCGCTTTCTTTACTTTGGCAACATACTCCATCCATTCTGTGTACTCCTACAATGCTGACGAAAGTTCTTGCTTTTTGGAAATTTGCATTCACGAACCCGTCAAGGACGGGTACTTCAGCTAGTCCTACTATATAATTAGTTAATAATCTAACGACGATTGCGTGCCTCCCTCAAAAGTTGCGCCAAAAGCTGCCAATATTAGAGACTTTTAGGATAAATCACAAAGTATTGTTTAAAAGAAATGTTTCGAAAAATGAATCCAGGCTGGAGATATTTTCATTATTTGTCAGGGAAACAAAAAATGTCTATTGTCATATTATTAAGCTATGACGATTTCAATGGGAATTTTGAAAACTTTTTACTCGCATTCTAATTAACCGATTTAGTTGGTTGTGTTGTGTTAAGGCAAAGCTACGCAAGAGATATCTGCCTAAGAGGGGGGTAGTTGCGTTGGTCGGATGAATTTTTAAGAGTTTCTAACGTATTAACCACTTAACATGCAACAAAATTGCAAACTTTGATCTTTTAGTGTGTGGAACATTAATTTTAGACTGCTAATCCTTAAAAGAATAAATTTCTAGATCTCTATGTTCGTACGATACTGTTATGTTGTATAAGAAAAATATTTATATTTTCAACTTTCCAGCAAGACTGAGAGGTGTTTATGATTTCGATTTGTCAGTCCATTCTCTTCTATCCACCGGTTTGTGCTCTACCATGCGTGTAAATATACATCGATTAGTGCAAAAATTATATATGTTTTTTCTATGTACCGTACCATGTACCTTGTTGAAAATGGTGTATATATTTATAGTATGGCTATAATATTTATAGTTCTTTTATAGGAGCCAAAAAAACCCAATACATCAAGCTCTATGATAAGTCATTCTTGAAAGTATATTTTAGAGATATTTTTTTTTTTTTTTTAATTTCAAAATATTTGATAAAAACTTTACGCGCAGTGTATTATAAAAACAAAGTTCACATATATGTTATTAACGCTCAAAAAGTAATATTATCCATCGAAGATAATGTCTGTGTTATTAACAGCTCTTCTACAGGCACACTCAAAAGGATTCCCAAACATTACGATCTATGGCAGTTGAGAGACATTAATCCATTTCAAGCGCAGTACAATAAGTATAAAAATGTTTATAACAGTTTACTCTTCAGTTAAACAATTGAAAAAACTTTTAAGCTCTTTTACAGGGTATCGCAAAAATACATTTATAAGGATAATACAACTTTCGTTTTATGAGATTAACTCCAAAATCTCGCCAGATATGAGGACAAAACATTGCCAAATTTGGCTGAAAAAATATTATTGTGTTATAAAGCGTTTTATAATCGATGCGTTTGGTATGATTTAATTTCTTGTTAATTTGGCAACAGTTACAATTCAAAGTTTACGTTTTCAATGGCAATCAAAACGGAGACTTAAATTTCATTGATGTATTAGTAATTTACAAAAATTATTGAAAAACATTCATGTTTTTATGAGTTATGCTTCTGCCACACGTTGGAAGCAGAGTATATTTATTTTAACTGATTTTTAAGAAAGATATTTTAACAAGCTATCATTAAAAGGTGCTTAAAAATAGTTGCTTATTAGTAAAATTTGGGATTCATAAATGTATAGGTAAATTTCTGGATAAGATTTAAATATGTGTAAAAGAGCGGTACATACGACTGAGTTGGTAATGAAAATGCTATTTTGTTCAAAACAACTAATTACCGGAAAAATATAGCGATTATTTATCGTAGTAATAAGGGCCCCACTATGGCCGAGCGGATAAGACACTGAACATGGTAGACGATTGAATTGTGAAAGTTCCGCATTCTGGCCTATCACTTGGCTGTCGATCTAATGCCCTGGAGTTTTGGGCGGTTCTTTAGGATGTAACATCAACACGCGTTAGAACCCCTTCAAAATTTCTGATCGAGGCCCTCCCCGATCTTAGGAAGTTGCTTCTCGCGTAGTTTTGCCATAACACAAAACACATAATAATAAATATAAAACAGTGATTGTCATTGACAACATTGTCATAATAATAAATATAAAACAGTGAAAAAGAAGATTATCAAATGTCTGCCTGTTCTAAAGAAAAGAAAAATATATCTTGAAAGAATTTGTTTAGCCCAAAAAAGTGGGAGTTTGTATCCCTGCAAGTTTTCTTATGTAAAATTATTTAAATGTTAAAAAGAAATTTGTGTGTTACTAAATCTGTGTGGCAGCTGTAGACTGCATCAAAAAACATATGTAGTCTACGCTGAAGTAGACTAGATCGTATCATTTTAGTAGATATTGTTTTGGTAGTTTACATTAGACTTGTTTGAATCAGTCTTTTTACTTAAAAATATTTTGTTATAACCTTTAAAACATTTTCTTATTCAATTAAATTTATAAATAAAGATATCATATCTTAATACTTCAAATGGGCATATTACTGATCATGAAATTTAAGTTTAATAGAGACAGCAGTTGCATTTTTTATCTTCAAGCTTAAATTTTGAATAAGTCAATGATCTTCAATTGGTGCGATAAATTAATAAAGGAATAAACATTTTTCTTCTATTAGATCTGATGACGAATTTTATTATTCACTTACTAGAAAAAAAATAGCTATCTTTGCGTTAAAAGCGCTTGGTAAGTGAAACTTCACATAAGACTAAATAGAGTGGCCGCAGGTAATAACTAACGGCAAGTACTTGGCAATAAAAGTGCTTTAAGAAGTGCCCAAAAGGTGGAAAAGATAGAATTGGTCTCACAGAAACTTGATTATAGACATACAATTTACAAAAATCAAAATTTCGGAAGGGGCACATACCCCTCCGACTCATTCCCTGGCTACCAGACAGTGTTACGTGGTAGTGGTTTACCTGGGAAAAGAAATTCGCAAAATAATTAGCAGTGTGTTCACTGCAACTTAACATTAAGTTGTTTTTACATAATTCTGATGAATATGTAAAATAATATTCTTATTCTAACATTTTAATTCGTATCAAAACATTGTGACTGAACATCTCACATTAGCTCTTAGAATTTTGTAAAAATGGAAAATAAAAGTTTCCTGCAGTATACGAGTGATGTTCCGAAAGTTTTGCCATTTTTAAAAAAAAGAGAAGATGATAGAACAGGTGAAACACCAGATGCTGGCTCAGCGACAGAAAGAGCACCAGCGCAGGAAGAATGACGCATGCGCCGAGCGCGGAAGAAGAGAGAGTAACAGCAGACCGTATTTTATAGTGTCCGAAGTTATTCGAGTATAAATCAGGATGGCAGACAGACATGTGGAGACAGAATGCGGTTGTCGATGGAAGCACATTTGTTATCCCGTATGAATGTGGTCACTGGACGACAACGCGACACTACATACAGCAGGCTGACACAATATCAGATTCGTCGCTTTGGATGGGAGACATTGGATCACCCAGCTTAAAGCTCCGAACTTGCTCCATCGGACTTTCCTTGCATAGAAAGCATCTCTTTCGGTAGTCACTTCGAAAACAATTCTCAGTTAAGGAAGTTTGCCAAATAATTCCTGGCATTGCAAGACATCCAGTTTTACCAGAGCGGATTCTTCAGACTGATTATACTCTACGAAAAATATCGACGACAACATCAAGAAATAGTTCCAGGTGTATAGTTGGCGAACTCAAGGTATATTTGCTTTTGATAAGCTAATTTTTTAAGATTTAGTGTGAAAAAGAATGACAATATTTACTTTCGAAAATTTCCACGTATTACATTTTTAACATTGATTGATCACCCTTTATGTTCGAATGACATGAAAATTCAATTTCGTACAACAAGTATAATAAAATCTGCATTAAAACAAATCTGATACGTTTATGTATAATTCATGTCCCACGTTAATAAATGTATTACTTACTACATTTTTATTTTGATTTGCATTGGAAACAGAACAGGATAATTTTTCGATGAACGCAAAAAAGGAAACACACTTAAACTCCATGCATTAGCTTTTACAATACACTAGTGAAACATAAAATACCGTTTTAACCTCGAAAGAAATTATTTTTTTGAATAGAATCTAAGTATAAACTGCAGCAAACAGGGCTTTTATAATTGCTGTGGGGTTTGCATTACCGTAATAAAAGAAACTGGAGATAGCATTAACTAGAATAAAGGTCACAATGATTTTTCGGAATGAGTAGTAGTAAAAATGATCTATGCACATATTATTATAATACATAAATACGAATTTTTTTTCTCATGAAACGTACAGTAATAGAATAATTAAAATAAGAATGAGAATCGGTTCATAATAGCCTTTTTTCTATATAAAATTAAGAAAGAAATATATTTTGCTTAACTAACTCAACAAATTCGTCAATAATATATTTTTTAATTATCTGAAAACAAATTATTTAAATATAAATTGATCGGTTTCAGGTCATTTCAATCGCTTGGGAACGGATAAGACTGTCTGTTTTTTTCACAGTCTTTCAATTTTCTTAAGATTATGTAAATTTTTCTGACTTATTTAATCAAATTTTCATTGATATGATTGCAATTAAAAAAATACTTAATTTAAGGGAAAGACTGAACGACTTGTTAATATACAAACGACACTTTTCATTTCTAAAGTAATAGTCGTGTTATAGAAAAAATCTCACTAAAAACTATTTTGATTTTTTTTTTAGAAAATAATTAAGAATAATAATTATATACTTTTTTCAATGAATATCTTTAAAATAATTAAATTTCGTGAAGTCTCATACGCTTTTATAAAAGGTAATCTTATAGGGCATTATTCAATGTGAATTAGCTTTATTATAAATAAATAAAAATAAATTGAAATAAATAAAGTAAAAATTTTGCAATAACAATATTTTGAGGAATTAGTTTTGTCTACTGTTTTTTTTTTAAATCTAAAGAGTAATTTTATTAATTTAAAGGTAGAAATGAAAATATTCAGCATACTTTTACAAAAAATCACCATTAATTTTAATGAAAAAATAACTCCACCTATAAGTAAATAAAAATTAGTTATTAACTAAATAATTCTCTAAAACTTTTTAATTAGTGAAACCTTTTATCTTCTTCAAAAGTAAAAATTTATTTCAAAGTTGCGAGTTCTGTTTTTGCAGTTATTTCTTTAATAATAACGCAAAATTACTTTCCTTCAAACATAAACGGTTTTTATCTCAGCATCTCTATGCATGTGAATTTTTTGTTTCACACAAGTTTATCTTAATAGGTTAATTAACAACGTAACAGATTTCCTGCTACCCACACATTTTCATAATTGGAAAGGGGAAAAAAATCTTCTCATTCAAAGAAGTCCAAAGAAAACTTATTGTATTCAGAGACAGATGGAACGGTGCAATTAGCATCACCTGTAGCGGTTTATCTATTTTCCTTTTTAATAAAAAATAATTGTTTGGAACTAATTGCATTTAGAAGAAATTAAAACATTTAATTTAAGCATTAAAAAAGCTTTATTTAATTAAAAGCGAAAAAGGTAGTAAACGATTTTGTTTTATAAAATATCTGTTTAATTAGATTGTTTTTAGAGTACGTAAAAACGAACAGTTTAATTTAAATGGTTCAGAAAAAGAATTTTGGTGATTTATTTTTTCTTTTTGTATGCGCCACAATTTTTGAGGTTATAATGTGCGTGAGTAGTAACTAATAATTCAACTTATTCACACAAAACACTTGAGATAGTGAAACTACAGGTAGTTACTGTACAATAATAACTGGTAATTTATGCACTAAACATGTTTAAAATGTGAGAAAAATATTCTGCAACAGTTTACAAATAAATAAATAAATAATGTGATAAACTGTAGCAGAAATAAGTTATTCTTAATGCCGATGTCTTCAGAGAAGCCCCGAGTACATTATTAGTAGCAATACTTCCAATTACATTGTAAATATTTTAAACTAGGACTAGTTGTCTGCCAGTGGTCGAAATTCAACCATAAAGCATTATTTTTTTGAAAATTTGAGTGTAAATAAAGTTCTTCTGTCAAAGAATATGTCTCACCATTCCATATATATTGGAACCTACTAAAGTGACCTCCTTGGCTAAGAGACTATCTGTTTTTAGTGACCACTATTGTACAATTTCACTTTAGAACCACCACACTTTTCTGTGAAGACGGCGTTTTTGTAAAATCTCTATTATATTTTCTAAATACAAAGGCAGCTTCAGCGAATGGGTCATAGGGTCATCTCCCTCTACCGACCCTGGATTTCACGCATTCAGTTCGCATTTTGAACATTTTAAACTAACCTAAAAAGTCTAGTGGCCCTCTCCGAAAATTGAATCTGGAACTATCCTCCGCTAAAGGTCCATTATATTTCGAATTATAAAATCTTAAAAAGTCGAATGATTTAATTCTACTTGCTCAGGCGTACCGCTGATGCAGGTATACTTGGAAATTAAGTTTTGTGAAAAGATATGGTAAAATAGTACCAGGATATTTTCTAAGTGGAATTAAAATTCTTTTATTGATTGCGGTTCCAGTTCAAACTTAGCAATCAATCGAATAACGATGTATAAATTTGATGCGCATTCCTGTTCCATGGACTAATGATTCCTTTGTATTTAAGTTTCTTATTAGTATAATGATGCAATTTACTAACTTATGTGGTGGTAAACTCTTTTTTTTTTTTAAGCCAGGTGCAAATCCCGCCATCTGTTTTTTCTGGGAAACGTTTAAAGACTACTTCTGAAACGCTGTCTTTCCCCCCAAAAATAGGCGGAAATTTTAATCCGTATACAAAATAGTATTTAGATACAGAATTAAATAAATACAAAAATATCGATATACTAAAAAGAAATTTGTATGCTTATTGGCTACATAATGGGGAATTTCTGAAAACTTGTGGAAGTGAATAAAAAGACGAAATTGAATTAAACTTCCAAAATATGGAAAGGGATAAACAACTATGTACTGGAAATCGCTTTAGGCTTGTAAGAATTTTGCGCAAATCACAATTATTTGGCAATTTCTCCCGGCTTACCGAAAAGACAAGGAAAAAAAACACAGTAAAAGAATTTAAAAACTCCACTGGATAGTTATTGATTTCACTGCCATCATAGCAAATTATTTTACCGTAGCTATGGTGATATGTTCTCTATTCATCAGATATTCGTTATTCGATTATGCCAACATTAATAAAAGTTCAATCATCATTTTGAGGTTCTATTATAACTGACTTCAATATGTTATCTGAGAGCATGTTTTTGGAAATATTCCCAAACACTTCATTAATAATATTATTTTCCCTCCCTCTTAATTGCTGAGGTATTTCTTCAATAATATTTTTGGAAAAAATTTGCTTAAGCATACTGCCTGGCGGGAGGTTATGAAGAAATTGTCGAATTGGCGCGTTTCTGCGCAGCATCTCTTGAATTCCAACCTGCCCGGAACGGATAGTAAATATTATTCTTTCCTCGAAGGTTTTTCTACAGCTCTTAAGCATGGAATTTACAACACTTCGCGCACTTATCGCCGTCTAAAAAAAAGTCGCCAAGCACATTTCTAAAGCACATTTTAGTCATTGCCATATCACCAAACTGGGGAATAATTCCACTTTTTGCAAATTTTGTTGTAATACTATAACCCTATAGTACTGCTGAAACTAAGTGTTGTTATTTCAAAATTGACGCAACAATGAAACTATCGCCCGACTTGGGGCAAAATACTTCTGGCCAAATTACTTCTCTAATTTTTTACCGTGCATTAGCATACTACACAAAAATTTTAACATTCGCACAAACAATTCCATACGAACTTTAACTCTGCCGAATTTCACGGTCATCCGTTCGCGCAGTGCGCTGCAAAAGGGACACTAAGGTTTTGCTTAGCGTATTTACATATACATATAGTTTTTGAGCCCCATAATAAAACATGTTGATCCTGGTGGAACTACATATTTACTTGCAGCTGAAAGATCGGGAAATCGTCTCAATTTTTTGGAGAACAAAAATAAAGGCAAAATAGCAGAATGGGTTTTGCAAACTTGAAAGACATGCAATATTGAAGATAGATAAAAAATTTCACATACATTATTAGAACGCTGTCGCACGATATAAACACACTGTCGAGGACATAAGAGGGTCTTCTTTACAGGAAATGTTGTTTAGTACGGTTATTCAACTCAATAATTTTAGAAAATCACCGATGCAATACGAATAGACTTCTTAGAAAACTTCAATAAAATATTCATTTTTCATTTGAAGTAGTTGGACAAATATTTGATAAAAACTGTACGCGCAGTATATTATAAAAACAAAACATCTTATCGCTTAAATTATAGGGGAGGGAGAGATAAAATATTGCATACTGCAAGACAAAGGTTGGTCCTTAAGACCATCTTAACCTTTTAGATTTGCTACTTAACAAAATTAACCTTTGGCTAAAAATCCGTTAATTTTTAGGTGCTTTATTTCCCTTTAATTGATTAAATTAAAATCAAACAGTGAAAATTAATAAACAGCATATTGTTGCAGAAAACTGATTAGTTCTTATGTTCGTCGTTCTAAAGTCCAGTAGGCGTAGAAAGTTCTAATAAAAAGTACACTTTTCAGAATGGAGTACGAACTTTATTCCTTCTATAACTTCGTCGAACAATCAACAGTACAAAATTCACAGGCACTAACGGCCAGTAACGTGCTTATAACAATCCGCTGAGTACAGAAGCTTTCACAGTTACTGTAATTCACACATACAATAAAACACTTCTACAATCTAAAATTCGTGGAAATACTCGAGGAAAATCATAAATAGATCATCAACTAAGAATTTACACACAGCATAGTAAAACAAGCATCTCGAATCAAGCAAAATATCTTTCTTTAATATGCAGTGAACAGAACGGACGTCTGTTTTTCTAGCAATCTACAGCTAAACTGACTCTACTGGGCCAAAGCGCTGTCTCTTTTATAGTTTACGCCGAACACCGGAGAAGGTTCTAGAGAAAACTATTCCCGGAATGTTCTACATCAGACTCGATTTTGATTGCGTAATATAAGAGTAATAGAGTAATATTAGGCTATTATGCTAATTTAATACAGGAAAACAAACTTTACAGGCTCCATTGGAAAAATCGCACCAAATTTCCGAAATTTCACCATGATGGTCGATTTTTGGCGAAATATATCCAAAGTCGGCGACAAAAATTAGTTCCGAAAAGTGAGGTCATCTAAGACCTAGCACCTATATTCCTCGCGATTTATAGAAAATCCAAAGTAAACCAATGGGGAAATCTCAAAACTCCGTATCTCCCGTTCTATTTAACCGATTTTGATGCAACAAAATGCAAAATTCAATTATTTGACACGTAGACTATGAATTTCAACCTGTTTAAACCTCAGAACAGCGGGTTACCCCAAAAATTCGTAACAATATTTTGAAGATGGAATAAGGTGGCAAATCATCCAGAGATTAGAAGCATGCCAGTCTTAAAAACGGAACTATAGAATCTTAACATAAGCCCTCGTCTAACATACGAAAAGAGAGACGGGATGATAGACTCATATAAAGTCTGAGAAAGGTCATCCGCCTTGGAACTCGAAAAAGATCGCTATTTGTCCATTACAGCTATACGATTTTCTTCGAGCTAAAACTTCGCGGCTGCCTCAGGATTTCCATGTATCCAGAGGAGGCTGAATTTGAAGTATTACTGTTTCCAGAAGGATTCAGAGGAAAATACTGTCTGCAAGAAAACCTACTGTTTGCATCCCACTCAGTTTTGAAAATAAAAGTGTCCGTTTAGCACTGTGTAGAAATTTAGAGATTGGATCACGAATCACAATGGACTACCGTTACCTTAACTAATGAGTCTCGGTTCATCTGAACAACAGAATCTCGACCTACATAAATAGGGAGAGAACCAGAAACCCATCAACGTATCTCCAGTGTCCAAGAAATCTACCATTATGCAAGTGGACGTTTGATGGTCTGAGTGGGAATCAGATTGAGTGGCCCGATTTGCCCTCCTTTTCTTCGAAAGTGGAAGTTTGACTGGTGCGAGCAATGGCCCGATATTTGAAACTCTTTGATTGTAAGGATGGAAAGTAACGTGCGGCCACACACAGTTTAAGGCATGTACCACCTGGTCCAGCATTTTTTGAAAAGTATAGATATTTCTCGGATGAGTTTGGAAGCCAGATCTCCAGACATCAGGTCTATGCAAAATTTTTAGGAAGCTTTGAGGAAGTTATTTGCAGTTCACAAAACCCTTCCGAGAACTAAACAGGGCCTGCAAGCAGCATTGTCGAACCAGTGGTTCTAAACACCTGAGGAGCTGCCTTATTGTTAGGCTCTAGAAGCACTATTTGTTACAACTGTTGGTACTCGTTGCAACTGTTGAGTGGTTATTTTTTGTTATTAAATAAACCTATATGTTCAAAACAACTTTTATTAAATTTCGTCAAGTAATTCTAGAGATTATCGACCAAATCTGAAAACTATCTTAATTCTGAACACCAGCATTTTTTATGTAGATCGCGTAATCATTTAAAACTTAATGTGATGCTATGAAAGAATCGATATTATGTAAATGTACACTAGTTTTAGAGAAAAACTTACGCCAAAATTTTGAGAACCGATATTTTTTTTCTTACGAAATGTTAAATACTTTTTAATCGCGTACAGAGAATACGGAACACAGAAAGAATATTAACCAGTAGCGCTTTACTATACTTCGATCAGAAAATAAATACGGAAAATGTTAACTGTAAACTGTACATTGATTTATTTTTCTACGTAAATTTAGAACTTCGAAGTGAGTAAATCAATCATTTTGCTTCATTACAAACAGACTTTTAAATGTTTCTTAGCTTTCTTTTGTTGTTGTTGTTGCTAATACTCTTCGGCTAACTACGAAGTGAAAAGAGATCCCTATATAAGACTTCTATAGGCGAAATGAAGCGGCTTGCGTTTTTTGCATAAAAACCGACTTAGCTCGGAATTTTCTAATTTTGAAAAAATTCCAGATTAGAGACCAACACCCCGACAGGTACCCCCAAAGGTTTGGTTTCAACATGGAGTACACTGAAGTTACGACAGATTTAACGTGCACCCGCTCACTTCAGCCAACATGATCCAAAGAAATACTGGCGAGAGAGGTTGTCACTCTCCTAAGAGCTCAACAAGGTCGACGTTGCTGCAATTTCTGTGGTCTTATAGGCACTGAGTTTAAACCAGATATGGACAACTTTTGAAAAGTTGGGGGCCAAACTATAGGATGTTGGCGAAGTCGCGGGCAGTATATTTGGGATTTATACAGTATTTTGAATAGTTTATATGTGTTTTATAAGGGTTTTGATATGTTCCGCGGGCCAGATCAAAAGCGGTAGCCAGCCACATCCGATCATTCGGTCGGAGGTTGACCATATGTCATTTTAATCTTCTGGGTTACTGCTGAACTCTTATTTATTATATACACATTTTATTTTATTTTATACAAGTACGTTTTACAAGAGTAATAATTTAAGTGATCTTATAATTGTGTACAAATTAATTGAAATAATTATTGTTAAATTGAATTATTGTTAAACTGAAATTTAACAATATATTTTGATTTTTAATCTTAATTGTAAGCTACAGTGAAAGTATTAGTGCAATGTAATTTTTAAAAAATCATTAGTAAAATGTTTGTAGTGCCTGATTCGCGATAAAACTCATTCGCATTTCTATTATAGCAGGAAATATTTGACTAAATTGAAAGCGATGGTTTGAATTCTTCAGAATTTGCGTCATAAATTAGTTTTATTGCTAGTCAATGGGCCACGATAAAGCCTAGGAAAATTTTGTGCTTCCATCTTGTCATTTGAGAAAAGTGACTTCTTGAAACTAATAAGGCAATTTAATGGATTTTGCAGTTTACGTGCTGTCTACGTATGCAGACTTACGCACCGATAAATTAATTCCCAGTGTGATGTTTGACAAAAATGTTCGTTTGTATGCATAATAAAATAGAATTTCGCTTAAAATATTTTCTAAAATACAGTACCTTTTAAACTTTCATCACTTTTACTGTGAAATTTCAAGGCTGTTATTTTACTTACATTTTAAAAGTTTCAAGCAGAATATAATAAAATGTGACATATTTTATGACAAGATATCAGTTTCGTGTTGCAAAGAGACAGCCCCATTTTCTAAATTGACGTCTTCTCACATTTTATATTATTGAATATAATTGAAAATCGTCTTCGTTTTTAAAATAAATTCGTTAACAACAGTTTTCGTTAACAAAAGTTAAGCCGTGTTAACGTCATGAAATTGAAATAATTGCAACAAAATTTGTGCTATAAATTCTACCTACTGTTTGTGTTATATGTTGAAAATGAATTATTCTTCAATCTAATGTGGACAAACATAAGAATAGAAAAATGTTTAAATTCAGTGATGTTTCAGATACATCTATAGTCGCGGAGTAATAAGCCTTTGCTTTGACTACGAATACCAAAATGCAAATCTTATTGTAGTGACTTCTACAATACGCAGAACAGATCTATAGGGCTATTTATTTTTGGTTAAGATCTGTTGTACTTAAATGTTTTTTCTCCTCACATATCTGAAGAAAACTGATCAAACGATAGTATTACAAAAACTAAGAAGTAGATTCCCGATCTGTTGTTTAAACTCATAATGCATATAAAATATTCAGCAAATTGTCATTTTTTGAATACTTATTAGTACTCCTATTAGTACAGGTATCATCCATTAAATATTAGAGATTTTCATATTTTTCGTTCTCATTACCTATTTTCTTTCTTATAGCAACAACTCTCAAATATACAAAACATGTAGTAGCAATGCACAAATCAATCGTATGAATATGGATGAAATCATGCACATTGATGTTCATGCCAGGTTAACATGTACATTCACTAAATCATTCGAGGTTAAACAGTTTAACTAATTAATTCACGAAAAATAAAAACACAGAGAAAGTTCCTTCTTGAAAAATCGATTCATTGACGAACATCGAAGGATAGGAAAACTTTCTGGAATTTAAATCGTAAGAAAACCATATTTTGCAAAGAAAAGGAATGAAATCGATAAACGGCGAAAGGAAACAAAAGTTTTGTATTCGAAATTCAACTCAAATTGAAATGTTTAATGCTTCCACAGAAAAAGAAATGTTACCGTAAACTAAAAAAAGAATTAAAAGAAAAATTTTTCGAAGCTTGAACTTGCTTAAACAGATGTCGAATGAACGTGGCTATTTACAAAGAAGAAATAAATTAAACATTTAGAATATCCAATAAAATTGAAATGAATTCAGAGAAAGAAGTTCGTTATTATTTAATAATTATTTATATGACAGCAAAATTAAAAAAATAAATAAATGAAAGAAGTGCATTCGAACATTTCTCATCACTTTCAATAAGATTTATGTACTAAAACGTATGATGATAAGAATTTTTTAATTACTTTTAAGGTATATTTGAAAAAACCTTGAAAAGTATAGCTCATCTTTAAACAACGCACAAACGAGAAAAGGAGCAGCAGCTATTCTGAGATGCCCATGCACATTTCTGCGGTGTAAAAGCGCAAGTGGGAGGCCAAAACCTTGTTTTCGCATTTCCTTCGTATCTCTATAGGGAAAATAGCCGCCAATTTCTTGCTTTAAAATGTTGCAAACATAAATGCCTAAAAATCATTTTCAGGACCTTTTAGTATTCGAACTCAAACAGGGATAAGGATTTAAATTTTTTTTCCCATCTGCGTTCATATTGCAAAGGAAAATAAAGATAGCCATAAAAATCTTGCATTAAAATGCAACAATCACAAGTAAATAAAAATTCAGAGTTTTTTAAAAATCAACCTCAATAGGGGGTAATTGACAAGTAATGTGCTTTTTACGCTTATTTATTTTATTGTTAAATGAAGAAAAATATATATGTGATGTTCTTGCTTTTAAAAGTAATATGAACTAGGTTGCCTGCTCCATGCAGTCAAAATGTTTTTACATTTGTAGCCAAAACTAGCATTCATGACTTGTTAAAGCGGTTGTTTTAAACTGACTTACTTTATAAATATAAGTGAATGTATAAGAAAAGGGAGACAGAACTATTTTTCGCTTCCTACAGAATTGTTTTCTGCATTCTACACTGAAAATGACTACCAAGGAATTAATACTTAAGGATGGGAATCATTTACGAGTCTCAGGCTCCTAAAACGCTCTCAAAAAATTCATCTCAAAAGATATATTTTATTTTCTGAGTCTTAAAAATTATAGAAATGAGTTAAGTTTCATTTGATTGTTGAATTTAACTACTTAAGTGGTAGCAGTGAATTCCGTTACCACGCAAACACTGTAGTAATGATAAAAATGGCATTGCAATTAATTAATTTAAGTGCACGAAAATTAAATCTACTGACTGTTGTTTTCACGAGTACATATCATCAGAAAGTTATTGCTGGAAAAACTGTGTGATGATGTGTCTAACTATAAAGGAAATTGTTACAAAACAATTAAACAGTGTGTGCGAATGTTAGTGAAATAAAATAATAATAATAGTGCATTAGTTTGCATGCGGTACAGAATGAATGTATTTTATTAGTATTTTCTTAATGCCTTTTTCCTACCCTTGTTTTTAAAATAAGGGATGTACCCAGGCGGGGTCCACGAGGTTTGGGCGCTCCTCGAATTTTTTCCTAAGTCCTTGATTGCCGTGATAGCAATGCTAAAATGTTCAAGTGCAAAATTGCCTGATTTAGTCCCTCGACTTACCAAGAGAGTCAAGAAAATTTTGTACAAAAAATACTACTTTTCACAAGAATTTGTAGGGAAATTTTATTTAAATTGATTATATTACCAGAACATATTAAATTTATCGGTAGTTTTTCATACATAATTTAACAACGCCAGTACAAAATACATTTATTAGACTAAATGCAAGTTCTTTTTTAATATTTTTATCATTTGATCGAGTCTATAATGTATGTTCAAACCTTTTTATATCTCATAACTCACAGTAGACGTTCCCGTAAATAATTGAAACGTCTGAGATCCAACGATATATGTGATCTTTTCCATTTATTTTATTTGACAAATAGAGGCATCATCTTGGGAAAAACCTGTACTCCGAGGCAAATAGTATTTTTAGATGAGCGAAAAATTTTCAAAATTCCGTTTTTTTATGAAGGCTATAAATGTTATCATTTGTTTTATTTTTGAACTGAAGTGTAAGAGGCGGAAGAAAAGAAATGGTAGTCTTATAGAGAGAATTTTGGAAATTGTTTTTGAATTATTGAGAAAGGTTGACTTAATATGCTTAGTTTGATTGAATATATGTTGAGAGTTGCGAATTTTTAATTTTTAATATATATAATGCTTGCATTTATCATGGTTTAAAACTTAAATTTGTTCAAAATCCTGTTATTTTTTCAAAATCCTGTCTAAACATTAAATCGTGAAAAAGCGAAAAATATAGAATTTGGCTTTACTCTGAATCCTGTTTTAACATATTCTCCTTCACAATAGTAAAAGACGTAAGTGGAAAAAAATCGCATATGAGGCATTGTGTACATAGATAGGATATTCCAAAAAATCGAGTAAACAACATTCTACCTAGAAGAAACATTGTCATTAACTGTTCAATTTAGTGAAAGACATCAATTTAAATATGAGTTCAAGATTATTAATTCATAAAAAAGGGTTGCTGCAGCCTTATAAAACACATTCGTATGCTACTTAGAGGTAGTTCTAACAATACAAAAGCAGTACTACTGGTAAGTGTGATTATAGAAAACCAGCTATAAATATTGATTTTAACTTAAAAATTGTTTTAGTATTTAACAACATTAAAGCAGCGTAACAGACAATAAGAAATAATGCCACGATCAGGTTTCAGTTAAATGTGACTTGCTGTCTTCACAGCGAAAATTAACCAGCCTAACGATTTATTACGGTTTATATCGAAAAGAGAATAGGGCTGTCAAAAGGATAGCAGTTCGATGGGCCAAAGAGGTAATGTGAACAGCTGTGTGGAACAAGTCATAATCTGAAATTTCAAAAAAACAAGAGGAGCAACAAAAGCTGCATTAACAAGATTGCATATATTTCTGTAGATGTTAAAGTGTTAGGATAAATTAGATGTTATCTAATTTATCCGAGAAAAGATGCTTGAAAATAATTTTATCCGAAATGAACTCAAAATTATGTTTAACATTACACCAATTTTATGCGATGACTTATTTGTCAGATTGATATTTTTAACGACTGCTTTCTAATCTTTAACACTATGTTTCAGCTCCTGTTTGGTCTGGCCAGAGTAAGAGATCCCTCACAGACAAGTAATTAATTAATCCCATAAATTCGAGTTTTCAATTGGATATTTCAAAGTTTTACAGGGCGATTCAGGGTAAACTTCACGTACGTGAAATTCACACTGAAATTACATTTACAGTAGATATTGGCTAGACGAGTGTTAATTTTAGGAAGTAAAGGAGGACAATATAAAACAGGTTTCTTGATTCAAATAAGTCTCCTCTTCTTTCAGTGAACTTAGGAAGTTGCCATTTTTTATTGTGATTACGTTGTCATGTACCAAGATGTATCAAAAAACGTCGAATACAAAACATCCGAAGTTATGTGATTCAATTTAAGTAAGCTGAACGAATTGGTCATAAAAACAAAAGTTACCCATAGAATCGTCACGAGCATAAAGCAACAGAACTTCATCGTATTGAATTGTCACAGTCTTACCTGCCGAACTGGACATCATTAACTAAGATATTCGTTGAACTACACTCTAAACTAATTACTGGTTAAACAGAAAACTAAAAATAATTTAGTTGAGCCGAGTTAGTTGGAACTTCAACTAACAACTACTTTAGTCGAACACTTAGTTGCGTTAATTTAACAAATATTAGTTTTCAGTTGAGTGCTTAGTTCAACTTATATTTTAGTTAATGATACCCCAAAGTGGTGGATTTATTCAACTGTAGTCGTTTTATTTTTCCTACCGCTGATGAAATGGCATAACAATCTTCAATACTGTTCAGTTTTCATTTTAATATTTTCACACATTTTGACTTAACAAAAATAAATCGAATATTTGTTTTATGAAGAAGATTTTACCATGAAAAGGTATTCAAATGAAGATTATGCTGTTTGCTTTTTTTTTAAACTGTAGGCTATTCGACGAATCCGCTTTAAGATAAAATGCTGGTTTGAATAAGACAATATCTAAATTATTTGATCTAGAGCGATGAAGGACAGATTCCTCAATCATACGTAGTGACATAAATTTTGTATAAATTGCAAGCTGGTTAATTTAAATATAAGTTCCTGAAAAATACGATGGACCATGCGATAAATCAGTACATATTTTGCATTAGGGAATCAGAAGCTGAAACTGATCACATGTTTTAACATATTTCACAGCACAACAAATTGTTTCAGCACCAACAAAGAATGCAGTACTGAAAACACCATTTTACTACGCGTATTCTTCCTTGTAGAACGTGAATATTTATACACATAACCGTGGATGGTACATCTGACGTCCCAGTATCGCTCCATTAATCAAAAAAGACAAATGGCATGACACAGAGATATCTTTCGCAAAAAAACATAGGAATAAAAATCCGCAAAAGTATTTCTCCTTCATGTAAAAAAGGGTTAATGTTTTATCTTTCCTAGGTGTTTCATGCGACAGAATGGAATGCGGCAAATGGAAATGATGGGGAAAAAACTAGAAATAGATGTTTTCCAAACCATCTTTAGACAGCGTCTTTTCCATCAAAAAAGAATAATGGTTGTGTCGTTTAGAAGGTTACTGTAATTGCTTTTGGGATCGTTATAAGTTTGGAGGGCGGAATTGAAATATAGAAAATATACGAATACAAAATTATTCTTCTCGTTTGCAGCGTGTGCGATGTGTTTATAAAGGATAATGCAAAAACGAGAAAAGGCTTTTCATAGCGGAATAGGTTTTCAAGTGCTGGTTGATTTCATTTTTTAAAAATAAATTTTATAAATGAAATGCGGATGAAAATGCAATATAGTTTAAATAAAAGTCTGGAGGCAATGTATATAAAATGTTAAAGTTTCAGGAAGTAGAATTGATTGTAATCAATGAATTATTAAAACTGTAATTATTGTATATGAGAAGGCAGCTGTTTGTGTTACAATAACGCACCTATTGCTGTATTAGATTTGATGAACAGCCATTTTATGAAATGATGGAAAAGTATTCACTCTATAGCATGCTGACTTTCATACATATACATTACAAAGCATACTATTTTTTTCTAAATTGTAAACAGAAACTGATTTCCTAGAAGTTTTTCTATAAATACACTTATTTCAAAAGTTATATTCGATGGAAATCTAAGGAAACGAAATATTTACGATGATCCAAGCTAAGTAAAAAGAAAAAAATATCTTTGTTAAGCATTTAGCCCATAACCTAACCAAGTGGGAGAATAATAATTATTATTAGTCCTGTTATTAGTCATAGAAAGAACTGTGCATAAATTACATCAATTATCTCAGCGTGTTAGTCCTTGAAAGCATTTTAATAAATTTACTGATTTATTTTTACAAAGTATTTTGCACTTAAGAAAACTATAGTATTAAAATCTTATAATCAAAGAATAGAAATAAACGAAATCTGGCTCACTTTTTATGCCATTTGAAAGAAATGGCGAAATTTATTGCGATCAGACAGAAAAGAGAAACAATTTTTTCTTTGATAGATATATGCCGTGAACAGTATCAGTATTTTCAATCGGTTGTCAGGCACTTAAGGTAGTTTTGAGTTTCTCGGGTGAACCATCACTTACGTGAAACGCTTGTAGTGAAGGGTCAAACTAGTAGAAATTTTTACGACGATAGCAGTTCGGTCTCTTGAGTAGAAAAAAAAAATTCTTGGGATTATTTCGAATTTTCCATATATCTGTAAAACTTCACTTGTATATTCACAGCAAAAAATATTTATATGATAATGTTTCAAACGTTAGCTGTAGGTAAAAATGCCAGAGTACATTGTAGTTTCAATCTGCACGTGCACTCTCACAAACAGCTGAATATTATGGGCAGAATATTTTTAAATAGAATATTTTGCAGAATGTAAAGTAACGGACTGAAAATTTCTCAATTTTAAAACATTTTTCAAGCTCAAAGAATCTATCCGCCCCCACTCCCCCTACAACTCCCCAAATATGGATTTTACCCAAATCGAAACTTCCATTCATAGCACAAAGCCTTTCAGAATGTTCTTCACTTAATAACTTCCAGTTCGAAGCACCTCATTTGAATAAAGTTTGCTACGAATCTTACATTACTTTGCTCTGCTCCGGTTTAGAGCTGCTACAAGGAAGAACAGATACTTCGATTACATTCGCTTTGCTTCGAACCATTAAGAACACGCCGTAAAAGTTCTTCAGCTACGTTCCCTATCAGAATACGTTTTCAAAAGTTGACTACATTTTCAGCACATCGTGCAAGGCAGTTAAAATTTCCAAGTTCAGATAAGACTGCACATTCGGAGAAGACCTATACGGTGCATGCAATTAGCGTTTTCCTACGTGAATAGCAGAAGCAATTTTGGAACGTTGATTCTGTTTGCAGTTAAATAGTAATTTCAATTACAAAAATTAAAATGTCAAATTTAAGATTTTTTAGAGTAAATGACCAGTAAATGAACACTTAAAAACGAATTGTGCTTAATATAATATTTTTTAAATGTAGATTTGTCTGTGGAGACACATATTTTTGTTTCATTTAATTTACTAAACAATTGGTAGAGCTTATGAGTTATTCGATTTGGGTGTTTTAGGGGGTGGGCTCAGTTAAAAAAGTGGTGTAATAACCCAGTAAATGAACAGACGGTTGCACTGCATGTTCATTTGCTGCAATTAAACAGGGAGTAGGGGAGACCACTTTGGCCCATTTTTTTAAAAGAAACATATTTTAAATACTTTTTTCAGCCCACACATTAAGTGAACCTTCAAGCATAATATCGGGCATTCAAATTTGTAAAATTCTAAATATAGTCTTGACATAATGCACAAAATGACATTGAGTCAGTGGGCCAACTCGCCCCACAAGTCGGCACAATTTGGCCCACTGACTTGATAACTTAACTGATTACAAATTCTGATTACGAAAGCGATGAAAGAACATAAAGTAACATAAAATCTTATTTTATTCGTATAAAAAAATGCGGAGAATCAAAAAAAATCTTAATTACATATTATTACTTTTTTAATGGCAAAAAGATTGGAGAATGAAGTAGCGTACATTGAATCCATTTTTCTCCAGGCTTACTGTCTTCAAATGATTTCAGACAACGAATACATAGGTTGTGCTTGCTCTTCTTCACTATATAGGCTTAAATTTTGTGTATTTTTATGTCGTCGTCTAGGTTTCTTGGTTTAATTTTGCGCTTTTGAAAAAAGTCTCTTTGATTATCTTTCCTGAAACTTTACTTCTCTTTTGCCTTTCTTTGGTCATCTTGAAGGGCTTTCTTAATTGGTGTGACTGTCAGAATTGAAGAATTTCGTACCTTTTTTGACCGGGAGTGGAAATAAAGAATTAATTTACTGAAAATAAATAATTAATTGAACTTAGGATATTTTAGAGAGCACTATAGAAAATCCCCCCCAAAATTCTTATTAAAAAACGTATGCACGGTTGTGTTTAATTTTGAGCATATAATAATTTCGAAATTGAAATTTTGATGCCCTAGTCCGTGAGTACTCGGCGTAATTAGAAATACGGCCCTGCAAACAGTGGCATCTATCATAAATAGATTCCTCAGGCACCAAACCGAATGGCAGCGGACAATCTCTTGGGTATCATCTGACTCATCGAAAATACATATAAAATATTAAGTATAGGAAAAAACGTATGCTTAACAACTAAAAACAGTTTTAAAAGATATTCTAAATGCATATGCAAAATTTCTCACTTTTGATTTTTAAAGGAGCGTGAAACATTTATTATTTTGGCTCTATTAGCCTATCAACAAAATAAAATCATTTTATATAGTTAAATATCTGGTGATTATGAAACCAAAAATACATTTTTCGCAAGGGGCACCTTGTCCACCGGGCCATCTTGCCTCTTATTCTTTGGGTTAATTTCCCCCATACCGCCATTTTTCTTTAACATCGCTATAACAGACTTTTCCGTAATTATTTCATAAAATAAATAGCTAGAAATACAACTTTGAAGAATAACTTTTGTGAATATTATGCTTTAAAATGTTAAATTTTATTCTCTAACAAATCAGAAACAAATATTTAGAACTTCAACAATTTACTCACCTACAAGAAAAATATAAAATTCCAAAATAACTACGGAACGCCTATTTCTTCTGCTCTGCTGTTGATATGGAAGAGAGATGACGTAGTAAGGCACACATTTCTGGACTTGTATCGTCATTTGTTGGACAGATTTTAAAATAAAGCGTATGGGCCAACATACCCCTATGGCCAACGTGCCCCGGTCTCCTCTACCATAAAGATTGGGACAAACTTTAAGGAGAGATAGAGCACAAATTAAAGAATCGGAATCACAAAGCGGTCTCGGGTCGAAAACGCCATTTTTACTTACCTGTTAATCAGGGACTAAACTAGAAAAAAAACTGAAGGAGGACTCAAACCCCGTTGTAACTCGTGCTTGGCTATATCCCAGTTTTAAAAACAAGGAGATGAAAAAAGACATTAATCCTTACTTGTGTTTTGGAAAAAAAATGTTGAAATGGTCGTCTAATTTCTTAAAAGTTTCACTAACAGTGGGCTTGTCTTCTAAAATTTCATCCGTGAAATGAAACAGAATTTTTTAAACTTCAATTCAAACTTGAATTTCAGACACGTGCATTTCGTGAAAGATACATTTTTTGATGAACATTGGTTGGAAAATTCACTAGCATATAACCAATTGTTAAAAAGTGATTAGTAACAACTACATGAAGACGATATTTCCGACCATATTTTGGTCATCGTTATGTGACACATCGATATGATCTCTACGTGACCGACATCGCTATGTCATCGCTACGTGATCACAAAGCGATGTCGATCCGCATCGCTATGTGGTTCTGATTTCTTATCATGTGCTCTAACTTAAGATGGCTGGGACTAACTTTAAAGTTTGTCCCAGCCATCATGGGGACACCCTGTATAGTATCCCGTGTTTTAAAAAATTGTGAAACTATTTTTAGTCTTTCAATCCATAAGAGCTTTAAGTAAATTTAAGATAACTTAAAGAGTATTGCCCATAGATGAATATTAACTACAGCGTTATTTTCAGTTAATGATTCAGTACCATGCGATACCAATATAATTATGTCTCTGATAAAATTCATAGATTCGCGATGAAAATGAATTGAGTTCGAATGCCTTTTATATAATTTAAAATTCTACTTTCATATACGGAAAATATTTTTCCATTCCCAGATATTTCGTACGGTTATTGATTGAAGGCTGTTTCGCGGTTTTCGGTTAATATTTGGATTATGTAGTCTGCATGATATTTTGTAAAAGAAAACTGCGATAAGAATGAGTAAACAGTTAATAAATTTCTTCAGTCCCCTGAAAGCGCATTGCCTGTTGATAGTGCATTGCATAGTGATCAGAAATAAAATTTCGCTATCTTTGAATAGAAAGAGATGGTCAAACAGCTATGACTTAAAAAGAAGGAACCAATCCCTCTTACAGAATAGGTTTATAGCTAAATCAGGGAGAGCATTATATTTTCCTCGTGTATACTTTAATATTTGTGGGCTGATTTTGAGATTTTCTCTTATTGGTTCATCTATACCCCGATTGTGCATTTTATTATTTACAAGCTACAGTCTCTATTAGTTTTCATTTTAAATCTGGAAGACAGAGTGTGTCCTACACTCCTTATATTCAAATAAAGCGGATCTATTTTACTTTAAGATCTATTTTTTCTGGCCATTTTCCTTTTACCTGTTGTACTCGCAATATTTTGTATGAGAAATTTGTGTTTTTGAATTAGTAACAGGAAATTCGTTTCTGTTTTTTACTCAACAATTATTTTATTATAGAATACAATATAAAATAAAATTCACATTAAGATTCCTTCGTTAAATAAGAAATTTAGCTTCATAAATGTATACATAAATTAATAAAATATATTTGCGTATTTCTATTATTGTTGTTTCATGTATATTTAGGACTAGTTCAAAATAGACGTGTGTAAAATCCATAAATAAAAATACATTAAATATGACAGACTAACAATCTGATAATATATTTATATAGCACACAAGTAAAAGAAACTGATTACTGGAATAAACGACTACATATCATAATGCAGTAAACAGTGGATCAGTCATGCTGGATGAAACAAAAAATCCTGGAAGGCAAAATTAAAATAAGAATTTAAGCAGGAATTAAAAAAGCAGTTGGAAGTACAATTGCCAGAATATAACCCGAACCGTCAAAATCACTTTATATATTTAAAGGTGCTTTACCACAGAATGTAGCATCACGACAATTTATTCACTAAGACTCGACTAGAGAATACCATTAAAAAGAGGTTATAACCTACAAAATCCTTTTTCACATATTATGCATTCAATTAAAATTATAAGGGAAGTCTATTATCAACAATGTAATCTTTTCTTATTGTTGCAGAAAATTCTGCTTCGTTTTCGGGTTCGCAGATTAAAAGTCAATTGTTCTAGTAATCTAGGAAGTTCTAGTAATCAGTGCACTTGTCAGGTCGAAACACAAATTTTACTTGTTCTAGAAATTCGATGAACAATCTTCAATCCACAATTCACAGAAACGGACAAGCAATAAATAGCTTTTTAACAGTCACGTAATCACGGAAGCGTTCTCAGATGCTGTCTTTCGCATAGAATGAAATCCTAGCACAGTCTAAATAACGCAATGGAAATTCTCAAGCAGAAATACTTAGCTCACAACAATGAGGAATTTACAAACAGCCTTCAAAAACAGGCTTCTCCAAACATGCGAAAAAACATCGGTTATACTACCTCAATAGAAAGAAGCAGAGACATAGGCTCACAGATAACATATTCACAAAGAAATTCACAACTAAACTGAACTATTTGGACGGGATCTGACATTCTTATATAGTCTCGCCGAAATTTCAAGCGACTTCTTGAGATTTCATTTCTAGAAAAGCCCAATCCATTGTCATACTTATGCAGAAAAGTAAACATAGCAGGACCCATTGATAAAATCACGCGAAATGCCTTTGGCTACTTTTTCGCAAAATATCAACAAATTTGACGACAAAAATAAGTCCGTAAAACTTATCGTCAATATTTAGCGAGAAACTGCCAAACCCTATGTTGTACAATGGGGGATGCCCAAAGCTCTTTACCTCGCGTTCAAATTAACCGATTTCCGTGGAACATAATGCAAATTTTAATTAGTTGAAGCGCCGAATACGAATTTTAGACCAAATTTAATCAATGAATCGCAGATTACCCTAAAAATTCGTAACTTTATGCTGTAGTGCTTGAATAAATTGGTAAAAATTGGTTATTAAAAAAGTCTTTAAGGAAAATCTTTAAAGTGCTATTTTCTTTCAAATGTGTTCTTTTCTCTTCTTTATGGAAACAGGAAGATAAATAAATGCATAAATAATTTTAGAAGGAATTTCGTGCTGCCTAGAAATGTTATCATATAAGACAGAATTGCGATTGAATATTAAGAAATAAAAATTATATAATATAAAGTAATATAGTAGTAGATAAAATTACAATTTTGAAAGAAAAGGAATCAATTAACATTTTAAAAACCTCGATGAATATATGATTAATCAAGGTATTTTTGTTACAGATACTTTCAAAACTGAATACGTACATTTGATACAGAAAGCTCCGAAATCCATTCATTTCTTATTTTTGCTAACCAATATTTTTTTTTTATAAGTGATGCCATTAAATGCATAGATAATTGCAAAACAAATTACTCTCCATAAATATGATTTTTCAATAAACGAACTTTTCAATTAAGAATTCGACCGTACACGCATTTTATTTAGTTTCACTTATATGCTATGTTATTGCATCAAATATATTTTGAGATGCAGCCTCATATATATCAGAAGGATAAGTCTTAAATTTTATAGCTCTCGTATAGATTCCTTCACTGTTTCTCCCCTCCTCACGTTCCTATGAAATGGGGATTCTTTTTCCCAGAGAGTTTTTTTTTTCGCATTTTTTTTTCATCTGCGTTATTGGTTTATGGTCACAACCACTCTTTGCACTTAATTCCAAAAGCCTTCGTGACCGGACTGAAGTAATGAAAAAATTCCACATTTTTAATCTTGGGTTATTTAATGAAATTGTATGACAATGAATTTTTTTATTAGTCTGGAATTAAGAGGGTTTTTTTTTCCTCTTCATTCTCTCCGAGTGAAATGGCTCTCCGGAGACAAGAACATTAAAAATTCATTGGAATGTTTTCATGTTTCTGCAGAAGATAAAGAGATATGTTTATTGGTCTTGGATTTTTTTTTCCTATTTCATATTTAAATATTGAACTAAAAGTTTGATTATCCCCGTAGAGTTTTTAATGTAAATGAAGGTAATATGGCTCTTACACTAAGTATAATGTATCTTTGTTTACTGAAAAATTATTGTATGCAAGAAAAGACAAATGCATAGAAGGTTTTAGTGTATTTTTCTTTTCCAACAGTAGCTTTTAAAGAATGAATTCAGATAAAAGTATAAAGAGTACTTTTGTCACACAAGTATAAAATGCTGAGTGATTGAAGTAACACAATAGAACGTATAGATTTTTCTTAACAATACTGTATATTTTTTACAACGGCGTAGGTGGTTCACACTAAGTAGGTGACTTAAATCCCCCCGATACCCAATTTTTAAGCAATTTTTTTTGTCTAAGTGACATTGAAGTCATGTTGGAGTCACGGATTTCAGGCTTTGAAGCGAAATTTACGATTCCAGTTCGTTTAAAAAAATTTCAAGATTACCCAGTTGAACTTTTTTTTCACAAATAAAATGACTTTAGTATGCATGAAACATTCATACAGGGAAGGATGCTCAAACCAAGCGGAAAGTTTCAGCAGAGTGTGCAATTCCATTTCGGTATATAATAAAAATTGAAGTTATTTATTTTAAGTAGGCTTTAAGTAAGATTAAATAAATTGAGTGTAGATATATTTTTGTCAAATATTTTTTCACTTGCCCATTGCCTCCACAACTGCTTTATTCTCTAGTTACTTCATATTACATCTAAATGCACCGATGTGCACATTATATGCATCTAAGTGCATCATCATGTTCACCTAAATGCACCGATGACTTACCATTTGATATTATAGTCAGGCCCTCGGAGATGTAAGATATACTATATAAATGTACTCTATTAAAAATAATGTATTTGTTAAATTGACAAAATTACAGAAATGCAATTGCTGTGAAGTGTCCAGGATGCGTAATTAAAAATTTATATCAGATCATTTCTCACGTAGTCAAAGTGCATACGTGTCCATAGAAGCTGTTATTTTATTTTTTAAGAAATGGACAAATTTGTTAAATTTTAGTTTGAAACATATGTTAAAACATCATTTATCATAAATTTAAATCTTTAAGAACTTTTATAGCGCACTTCATACTGAAGAAAAGTCTCACTTTAGTACTCTAAAAAATACTCTTACTTAATCTTCTATGAGATGAACTTGGAATAATAGGTTTAAAATGATCATAACACGATATATTCCTTTTGGTATGGTATTTTCAATGTAGTTTTATATGAAAATATCTTTAAGACGTTATGGAGTAGTTAAAAATGTTTCTGATGAATTTAAAAATTCTAAATTTAGATGCAATCTGACCTTGTTGAAACACAATCTTCGGGGTCATCATGATTAATACGCGAGTTATGAGACCCGCTAGTTACAGGACTACAATAGAATGATCGATGATACAAATTACGACATAGATAAGAATTTATGTTAGTTTGTCAAAAGAATAATGATAATAATAATAATAATAATAATAATATCATTATGTCGACAGTTTGTTTTATAAAAACAAGCCTACAAAGATTACTTTATGTGAGATTTATTTGGGAACAATAACTTAGCCGATATTTTAGCCGATGTAGTTAAGACCACAATCAGTCTTTGTGACCAGACACGCTAACAATTTAACAGCATGTTACCGCTGTCTGGCTGCATTGAAATGTAAGGCTACTAAATATTTTTCTACTTATTTTCTCACAGAAAACTTCTAAACTATTTTCTTTATACATTTGGAAGAAGATTTTGTTTTTGTTATGGGGCATTTCAATTCATTAAAAATATTTTGCAGATAAAATGAAAATTAAATACGGAATTTTCATAACCACAATTTTACTACGGATTTTTTTAAATAATCATTTGAAAGATATTCATTTAGTAACCGCACAGAGGACTAAAATTCAATATGCATGCTGTAGTAACACTTTTAAGTTAAAAGACAAAATAATGAGCGAGGTAGCAGAAAATGTAATTGCAGATCTTTTTGGTAAATAGGTCTGTTTGTACTAAAGGAACAGTTGCTATGTAGTTTCACACTATCCCCAAATTTTGAAATAGATTCTGATATGCTGCGCTATACTTTTCGCATAGTAAAATTAGAAAAATCCCGTTAATTAAGAGTGAGAGGATAGAATGTAAACTGGATGTCTTTTTACAATGGAATGCATTCTAATAAAAACTTAAAAAGCTTATTTTTGTCTTTCATTTCTTACAATTAATAATAACTAGCTTATAAATCATGTTTAAAGATTGAACGAATAAGTAAGCATAAAATTATAATGCGTTATTCCAAGCTCATATCTTCATTCCTGTTTTATCGATTCTTGTTATTTTATTTTGTTTTATAATTTAATTAAAAGAACTTTAATTGGTTGATACTGAACAAAATCAATAGTTTTTGAAAGTTTTCAGTTCATTTCACTATATGTTTTCTAAAAATTATAACAATTTACACTCGAAACTTTAAACATATTTTTTGAATACTCCTACAGTTGTCAGTACATTTTGTTTATAATCATTTAAGCATTATATAAAATACTATGATGAAAAAAGCAAATGAACATGCTGTATAATATGCAATACTTATTTTTAAATTTGACTTATACTTAAAAAATTATATTGCTTCAAACACAATGTATTGCTTTCAGAAAGGTGTGCTTTCAAATACCATTAAAAAAAGTTAATTTAATGGATATATTTAGAACGATACATTCAATAATACAGTTTGAGCGAAAATAATATACTTTGAATTAAAAACTGTAAAATATTTTATTTTCAATTTTTATAATACTTATAATCGGTGACATATTTCGACTTCATTGACTATCGACATGCGTACATGACATAACCTGTAGGAAAATTCATTCAACCTTTAATAAATTTTAAAATATGAATTTAAAAATACATACAAAAAAGAGATATATGCTATCATAATATTTGTTCGATAACTACTTATTTAGAAATTTAGTGGCAAAACTCTCAATGAGCAAATGTCTATTATTTTCAGCCAATTTCAATATCATCCTAGATTTTTTACTTAACACATTTTATTTAACGACAACTCTTCTAAAAATTAAAGTCACAGGTATTTGCAAAATTTTCTTGCAAGTTCCTGTGTCTTTTCTGGGTGTGAAATCTGGCAGAGGGGTTGAGGTATCTATGGCAACGGCTGGCACACAGGAACAATTGGTGCGTTCCCCAGATGCTCGCTAAAATATGAGAACGATAAACGAAAACACTTTATGGACCAGAGGGGGCTGGCATGCATAATAACTCTTGGAACGAGATTTTCCAGAGAACTTTCTTTTTCAATTTTTGGCTATTTGAGATTTAGAAGGATCCAGAACAAAAAAAAAGGGATTTTTTTTGTTTTCTTTTTTTTTAAACTCATAACTAATTTTAAAGCATTTTTCAAAAATTTGGGACAGTATTGATATTAACAGCTTAATATACTTTTTGATACTAAAGTTTGAATGTAGTAATTTAAAAAATATTATGATACCGCATTTCTTCTTTTAATGTATATTTTATTATGTAATAAATGTCTGGGTAAACGGAATAAGATGTTTTAGAGTAGTTTCCAAAGGATTCAAAAAGTGTGAAAATAATATATAATAAATTTAATTTTCGGGTTTAAAGTATTACCACATGCAATAATAATAGTGTGAATAAAAATTGAAATTTTTGGCTATCATTAAATTTACACGAGATTGAAAGAAGCTGTAAATTTATCGTAACATGTGGGGGAATTTATGATAATACTTTATATTTTGCCTTACAAAAATTCGTGCTTAGAGTAAATAATAGTCACAGGAGGCAGGAAACCCTATTATTATATCTGATAAGCTATTTGTAATGCCGCCAGTTAATCTAAATTCTACGAAATTAAATTATTGTGTATCGTGTTCAATATGTAATTTAGAAATCTTTAAGTGTTAGATAAACTTTTTAAATATCATTTTATTCTAAAGATATATGTACATGATGTATTTCAAAACCAGTTTAGAAGTAAATACTTTCAATGTTCAAAAATACACGTTTTTTCTTTCCTTTGTTAGTTTCTTCAAATATGAAGAAACCAAACCTCGTTTCCAAATTCAAACCTTATTGCATATAGGTATAAATCATGCATGGATTCACTAATTAGTGTAAAAAACGTACTTAAGCATAACGTGTTTAAAAGTTTTTATGGGGAAATCCTGCACTTATCTCAAAATAAATTTTGCATAATTACAGGTAAAACATTAAAAAGCATTCAAGCTATATTCTGGTTAAGGAAATCTCATTGCTCTACTTACACTGTGCGTTTAACTACCATGTATCGACAATTACACGCAATACAAGGGGTGCTGCATGTGCCCCGGAAACAACAACTATCTCGGAATTACCCTATGTATTTCCAAGCAGGGTCATTGTGAGGAAATTCCAATAATAAACATAAATGCGCAATAACCTTATTTTTTTCCAAGCTTTATAAAAAGTTAAATTTTTCGTTTTCATTTATGTCGCCAAAAGGTGGTAACGTGCTTTAATTCTAGAAGTATGTGGCCAATGTAAATTGAAAAAAAAATGTCCAAAATAAGATAAGAACAGATTACGCTATTAAAAAAATTTGGCTCATTTTCAAAAGTTTCAACTTTTAAATTTGTAAACGAACCCCATACAAAAAAGTCCCAATTAGTAAAATGTGCCCCCAAACACCATTAGGTGTTGTACAAATTTTAAGCCTTCCATCATAAAACGTTTTAAATATATTTCATATATATTTGAACAAAGGATGGTGGGGCTACACATGAATTCGAATGTAAACGTTTACGGTAAGAGTACAAAATTTTTCGAATTTTGATTGACCAACTGATTTTTCCAATTCATTGTAAAGTGGTTTATGTCAGCATTTATTTAACTTCCTATTTCTGACAGTTTTGAGGGTATAACTATCAAATTTTGTATGTCCGTTGATTTGTGTATGCGCACATTTTTCCTACTGGGATCGTATGCAAATTTGAAAAGCGTAACTTTTTGAAAATCAACGAGAGGAATGTTGTCTGAACGTAATAATTTTTTCCTACCTTATTCTAAACATTTTTTTTTTAAATTGACATTGCCGATTAATCTTAAAAGATAAAGAATTAAAGAGTGTTACCATATTTTGGGACACCCTGTATATTCCTCTAAAATTTTACAAGTGTGTTTTTACCCTTAAGTAATGCTATTTTTGTGGTAATATTTCTTGGTAGTGAAAGAGCAATTTATTCTGAAAATTATATACGTTCAATCATCATTAAGAAAAAAAAATGTATTTCAACTGTATAAACACGTTTAAGTGCTTAGAAAGCCCTCAGAAAATCAATCTGCAACTCTTTCTCATTTGCAAGGCTTTCAATTTGTTCCATTTATACTTTAAATTAAACTTCTGAGTTCTTTTTCTTTCGATTCCCGCTAAGGAGTTTGGAAGGAGAATCGAAGCACGAGGGCCTTAGCCGGTTTTGAAAGTACCCCCGTAATAAAACGTTCCGTCCCACATCAATTCATTCTTATTAAACCGTACAGGCAAGGCAATAAAAGCTCTCGAGGAAAGCTCCTTCGACCATTAATTACTTGCAAGTACTAAAACGACATGGACGAACTATTGGGGAGAGAGGAAAAACGCATTTAGCTGTTAATTAACGTGTCACTTAAACAAGTCGCTGTCCAATAAAGATTGTTTGGGCTTTTTGTTAGGTATTTCCGTAAACAGCGTATAAGTAAAGGTGCAATTAAGGCCCCTCTTGTTTTTCTGAAGTACTTCGGCATTGTCATTTTTTGAAAAACTTTTTTGTTCTGCCAGGGAACTTTAATTGATGGGAAAGTTTGCTCGCTTTGGACATATCATAACTAATATTGAGATAGTAAACTCTATGAATAGTTTCACTGAAAGGGCGTTTTCGAAAATAATAGAAAAAATAAGAATAAAATACCTTTATAAACGTTGCTGAAATGTAGATATATAGATTATACTATATAAAAATCTAGGAACTCAAAGCTCAATTAAAATTATTTAGTGTGTCTATTTTAAATATTTTTATGCTCTATGACAAATAAATCACTAAATATCTGAGTAAAATGTTAAAATTTACCGCAAAAACTAATTTAAATAAAATTTAAATAAATTAATAATCTTTTTGATCAACAATATTTCAAGAAACAATGTTAAAATATTCTGAACCATAATGTGTGATAAAATATATCAATAATATGTGTAAATTAAATTATCCTTTTTCAGTAGCTGTAATTTAAACTGCATTTAAACTTGCCGAACAAAAATTCATTAACAGAAAATATAGATACAACTAGTAAATATAGATATATAATATATAAATACACAAATGTAATTATTTATGAATGGTTAAACATCTTACTGAATTGAATGATGTTTGCATGAAGCATTGATATATTTTATGTGTAGATAAATTATCCTCACATATGGTTATGTTATTACGAATATAGTTTCTTTAAACATTTAACAATATATTGAACAGTAATTACCTTAAATAACATTTAACAATATATTACTTTAAATATGCAGTTATTTTATTTTATTAAAAGAAAAAAATACATCCTTAAATTTTTGTATAGCCATGGTCATACTTCCATAGCGAAAGGACTTAAAGTCCAGGAATGAACGCTGGGTTTTATAAAATTCTTTGAAGTTTAAATTTAAGTAGATCCAAAAGAGTGTCTACTTGAGAGCTTTCTTTACCGATAGAAAAGGAAGGAATACGTTTTTAACCCAAACATAATCCATTGTATACACCCCCGTACATCAGCTACCGATTTATAAATGCGTTTTGAGGTAATGTGGTAAAGCATTGAAGTATAAATCAAAAATAAATTTTCGAAAGAGCTTTTTTTGAAAGCAAGTATATCAGAAAAAAGTGAAGGGCCTGACAGCAGAGAAATGCAATCTATTCTTAGAAGCATTTCACTTATGGATTGGCAACGGTCAGATTTGAATTGTAGGGCGTATTCCCAATGGAAAGGTAACGAAAAGTAAATAAAAAACCATGCAGTAGTGAATATTTCAACTTTAAAATCTGTGAAATGTTGGCTAAAAAGTATTGAATACTGTGATTTTTAAGCAAAAAATTTTTAAATCACTACAAGATTATATATGTTTCATGATTTACTTCCTTTACTATTTACTAACTTTAAATTTCACAGGCTTTTAAGTAACTGTGTGTTATTAAGTAATAGAAAAAAACAGCAAAGAAGATGTTCAACTTCAGTTAAAGTGAAAGTGACAAAATTGATTACTTGAAGTGTAAAAAGCCATCTACATATGTATATTAGGGTGCTCCTTATAAGTGAACTTTTTGAAATTTCCATGGGACACTGACACTTTTATTATTTTGTATGTCCTAAAAAAAGGAGTTCCCCTTAAACTTTTAGCATCAAGAAATGAGTTTTAAAGGTCGCTACCGAGATTTTAAAATGTCAAAAACTTTAGTGTTTTGTACAACATCGGTCTTTTGTTGTCTTCTCCCCGTTTTCCGAAGTGTTTTTGACAATTCTGCATTGTCAACACGCGCCCGTTTCATTTTATCGAATTTGAGCAGAAACATAGGTTTCAAAGTCATTTTTAAACCTGTGAATAAACTTAAATTCTCTTACCTTAAAGATCCTATTCTACGGAGAACCGTTGGGGTGTTTATATCGCTGTGTGTTATTGGGGTGTTTATCCCGTAATATTTATTCCTTATGGATCTTCTGATTTGGGCTATATTTGTCAGATCAGAAGAGTGCTCAAGTTTAGGCACAAAGAGCGTGAGAGATATATTCTAAGAATGTGCTTTCCAAAACTTCTATTGCCTCACATTGCAGGAATTCTAATCAGCGTTTTCAATTTTCTAACATCTTATGCAATCCTCGATCTTTTTAATTTTAAACTCCTCCCATTTTAATTTTTGGAAGTTTTTACAATTACCCAGCACTCTGAACGTTTTGTGAACGATGGTTCTTCCATGGTTTTTGTTCATTCAGCTTGTAGGCAGTTGTTATAAGATTCTATTCACTTTCTTCATTTATTCCCCCTCCCTTTGTCACCCCCTTTTCTTCAGCAGCTATTTTTTTCTCCTCTCCTGGTAGTTTTTTTCTATTTATTTATTTATTTTTCTTTTCTTTTATTTCTCGCCTTCGTTGTTTCTTTATTTTTATTTTCTTAATTTTTTGTTAGTGTGCGTTTTTCGGTTTTTTCGTTTATGTTTATTATTAATCATAAAAAATAGCACTGTCCTGTATGCATTTAAAAAAATGTGTGTTTTAGGATTTTTTATGATGTTTTTGTTATTTTCCTTTTGTTTTTCTGTTTTCCATGTTTTTTTCTGTGTGTTTTCTTTCTTGTTTATTTTTATTTATTTATTTATTTATTTTTATTTGTCGATATTTTATTGTCATCTACATTATTTTTCAACCACCCTCATTTTTCCCTTCAATTCATCTCCGTGGTTTCCCTCTTTTCCTTTTATCCTATTGGCGACTTGCTCTTTGCTTTTGCTTTTGTTTATCTTTCTGTTCCCACTGTTCTGTGTGACGAAGTGCTGACCGCTGATGAAGACCGAAGATCTTTTTTTTGGTCGCCCCAACTAATAAGTGTCTTTTTATGTGTGTTTTACACAAATGTTCTATTTATATTATTTTTCAACATCAGTTTTTGAGTGTTTTTCGGTGATATAATCCAGTATTCGGACTTCGACGACACATTTGGTAGGTGTTGGCATTCACCGGTGGAAGGTATTCTCAATTTTGATCTCTCGTGGTAACATTAAAATCTCAAAGTAGAGAATTACGGATACCATAGATGGATAATTAAAACATCAAAGTAAAAAACAAATTACATACAGTTAATAAATTAATCATACAGATATCTAAGTAGAGAACAATACCAGTAAGTACTATTACCATACATAATGAAACACATTAATCTTACTTGTAATGTATTAAAATTGTTTTTGAACCATACGAAGTATTTCCTCGTTTCTTCTTCTAACTTACTACTTTATCTGAATTACATCAGGAGATAAATAATCACCGTTTTGCATATTCATTAAGGCTTTTTGGTGAAAAACACAAGATAGTTTGGCCGCATATATTTACATCTGAGTTTCTTCTCGCAGTGGACTTCTTCCCTTCCGTGAGGTTTGAAATTAATTTGTAATTCTTTGGAAATATATATCGCAACTCCATTATTTGAACCCACGAAAAATCCACGGCATTTAATTGTATGGAAGAATAATTAGTTCATTCAGTATTCTGTTCCGATTTCCACAAAGAGCTCCAGAAATATTTTATTTCTGGTATTGCCGCAGCGTCAGAAAATTCATTTTCAGCGTTTGCCTCAGCCATAAATTAAGGAAGTTAATGAGCCAAAATTTATCTTTAATTAATTAAGGAAATATTTGGCAACGAAAAGAACGCCCGGATTTTCGAAAAATCTTCCAGGAAGTAATTGTTTTTATGTTCAATAAAGTGTGCAATTCGATATTCGAATGGCGTTCAAGCTCCAGTAAATTATTGTAAAAGATACAAAAAAGAACAGATAATTTTGTGATATAAATTGGATAAATGAGATCTCTGGATAATATTTTTTTTGGTATTGAAAATCTTTTTTTTTAGTAGTTTTGCTTTTAATAAAACTATAATCGTTTTGTGTATAATAATAGAACTAATTTGACATGAGCAATAAAGTGAAATGGATTCTTTGCATTATAACCCTAATACTTTTTAAAATAAGACATAATAAATTTAGACAGTTTAAAATGAGATATTCTTATGTAGATGTATTTTATTTACTCAGATTATTGATATTCATCAGAAACTTGATTCCTACGGATAATTTATTTCTTGAAATGTGTTATGCATTGAAAAATCACGAAAGCAAAAATAAACATTCAGAAGTCACACCAATCATCATTGACATTAGACACTAATTTTCAGAGAAACAAAATGAGAAATAAACTATAATTGCTTTTAAATTTTAGCAGTTGATTTCAATACTTAATTAAAGTTCCGATACTTTTGTTACTGCAATATTACTGCAAGCATTTATGCGAGTAACGAATTTTATTTTACATGTTGAAATATATTAGCAAAGAAAAATTTAATTTCAATTTTAAGTTTTACTTTTATTCAAAATATATTTTTATAAAGTACAGATCTCTATTTTCAAACATTATTGATACATATTTATCATCTTACTTATTCTAACGGATTTCGTTTTACTCATTCGTTAAAATTTTCATATAATATCTTACAGACTTGCGTTTTATTTATTTTTAAAGTGAACTACAATAATGTAATCAAATGTGCAACGATCTAGTGAAGCAAATTGCAAAGCTTATTTAAAAGATAAATTCAGCTCGTAACGTTTGAAAACATTTTTATTTTATCTTTTTTTCCAGTATTATCAAGGAGAGCATATATTTAATTCTTTTTACATCTTTTCCCTAAATAAATAGTATGTACGTGATTTAGTTTTTGTGTTTAATACTTCGCAGAACAGTGCCACGGTGATTTATCTTTAAACGTCGAAGCACATACTTTATTTAAAATGGCTTTACAAAGAACACTTTATCCTTTTTTAATAAACATTTCTATTCAAACAGATGGCAGGTTTGACTAAAAGAATGTCTGTGCGACTTCATTTATCAAGTGAGAAACTGCCAACCTCTTCTGTGTATTCAAAGGAATAAAAAATGGGAACAGAAACATTGAAATTGATGCTCTTTTAAACTTCTGGAAATAGTTCAGTGAGTAAGGAGTACAGATTGGATTGTTTAGCATTTTTTTTTTTGTCAAGCGTAAGCATTTTTCAATATCCCCAACAAATTCTTCAGGATGTACAGAGGTCTAGAACAAAAAAAAAAAACTTTATCCCGTTTTATAAATTTTCCAGTCTTCAAACGAGAATCCCTTTTCTTTTATTCACGTAAAGAAGGAATGGATATGCTGTCCTGCTCTTGCTTGCTGTTTGTTACTCCCGATATCCATTCTTTTGTGTACGTTTTATTTCCTTGTTTCGACAACAAAGGCTAATGGAGGTCAATATGTAAGACAAGGGAAAAGGACACGGTGATAAAAATTTTGAGTTAGAAAATTTTGTTTGAAAAATTTAACTAGTGTCAACTACTCAGGGCGCAATTCGTTATCTTATTTAATTTGTTAATAGCTGTTAATTTCCTAAACCCTAAGCATAAATGCTGGAATTCAAATCCTGTGGGAAAAGTATGGCAGTGCATCTCCTGAAATAAGTTCCTGTAACTTGCTTAGGTTAGTAATGAGCATGCGGGAAGTCATTATATACATACGCTTAGTCACACTAAATTACCTGATGACTATAAAAATCCTAAATTATATATTTGATGTTCGAGGATAAAAAGAAAAGTAGCGATTTTTGGAATCAGAAATGCATATAGTAAAGCCATTTTTATTTAATCACCAGCTTATGCGCCAGTTTTTCGTACGGGAATCAAGATTGAAACGGCTAACGTAAGATGAAATAACTCTTGTTCGCACTGAAACATGTATTGTGAATGCAACTAACAGAAATGGGGGAAAATTACGTATAATTTTAAATCGTGTATTTATCTGCTTATTTCAGCAAAAATTTACGCTCGTGAACTATCGATATCTTCATGTCTGGATGCATGTTCACATTTTTGATCATGACGCTTTTTTTTTTTCGTAAAAGTCTCTTAAATATTTAACTTACTAACATCATCACGTAAAAATGGCGCAAGAGACTAATTTCAATTTCTATTTTATTTTTTTCCATTTAATTACCATAGTAACAGCATACATTGTTGTCACTTAAGTTGTCAAACGCTAGCATGAAACAAAAACTGAAGTAGAAAATAATAATACATGAGTGTGAAGCAAATAAACCAGTAACCTTTAAAAACACTCTGATTAAATTATTGCTCTTGTATCAATTATGAATTTCCTTTCCATTGCACATGTCGCAGCAATACTTTCAAATTACCCATAGACGAACATGCACTGCACATTATATGTTTTTCCATAACAGATGCAGCGATATCTGGTACTTTTGACAGTATCCATGATATTTTGTATGTTAAAGATATGCAAAATTACTTGTCATCCTGCCTTGATCCAGGTAATAACTGATTTTATTTTCCCTGTTCAACACTACGGAAGTCTACAGTTACCAAAGTAACAGAATGTTTTCCGCTTAATACTAATTAGAACAATTAAACGAAAACAAAAGTAATGCCTAGTGTTCTTAGACTGAATATTTTGTATTAAATTGGAAATTTATTAATCGGAACATGAAATCGCAAAAATATCAATCAAACGGAGCATCAACCCCCTTAGGAGCGTTGACATTAAGGATTAATGTTAAGAATACGTGCCATTTATAGGGCTAAAGCTCTCAAAATTATTCCGATTTTTCCGACAACAGAGGGCGCTTTCTCTGGTAGGGGGTAAGGCACATGTCCATGTTATTACACAGTAGCTTCGCTGGAGACCTTAAAAACTTCTATTATAATACTGGCATTATTCTCCAAACGGTCTACATACGGAGAAATCCAAACGCGCGTGTTAAATTTTTGGGTAAGTTGAAGAATGTAAATATCACTGCTGAACTTAGCACGCGTGTCTGGATTTATCCAACGTGTAAAGTGCTTGATGTAAACGGCTTTTTAAAGCATTTTGCTGGATGTTAAATCAAAAACCTGTTTCCTTTATGGGTACTGGTTATCCTGGTCAGATTGATACATTTTAGATTGATCCTTTGGTAGCAGATGGATTTAAAGCTATTTATTATGCTGTCTTAGCCAAGTACTGTAAATTTCCTTATTAATTTTCGAAAATATATTACTTAAATTCATATTTGGATAGTACTTTATTCATGTTAATCAGATATAATTTACGAGAGTGATTTTAGAAAATCTTCTAATGCTATATTTAGCAGACAAATGGAATGAATATCCACAAATATTAATAGGAAATATAATTATGATAAACATTTCTCAGCTGTTGCGGAGTTGATTAATTCCACGGTTTGCGATATACAATCAGCACATAACTTACGAAAGGCATATCACAGCGCATTCTCGTCTCGTGTCCAGTTATGCCCGGTGCAGGACGTATGACAACCAGAGTAAGCATTTCTATGGTCTTGATTGCCAGTCTATGAGCCGAAGAGAGTTTTATTTAAGCGTTCCGATTAAGACCCCGGCGTCTGGATATATTGTTATGCATTCAGAGTCTCATTTATCGCTGACTCATCGGAAATGGGTGAAATTTCGAGAATGAGGGTGAAGCTGGATTCCAAATGTTTGCACATCCTAATTCACTCGTAGAACATAGACTAGAATTAGACACGCACACATCAAATGATTTATGATTAAACTGCTATATAACAATTATTTAAATAAAAAAATATATAAATTAAGATATGTAAGCTTAAATTGATGAACGTAAGTAATATGTTATTTTTGTTCATGCAAAAGAAATATGTATTACGTGAGATTCAGATCATCTGTTTTGAAATTTGTTTTGGTTATGTTTTATAGATTTTTTTAATAATCTATTTAAAAGCAATCATTTTAAATTGTCGTTTATGTTCTCATTTATTTCCTTACTTTGGCTTTTTGTAAATTTGCCAGTTTTCCTTTTAAGAAACGAATAGTGTACTTATTCGGTAAATGTCTACCAGATATATCCGCTGAAAATTACTTTTAATGATCTTCTGATTTCTAAATCATCTGTAATTCATTCTTACATTGCAAATTCTATCTATTAATTTTGTTTTTCTTCTTCTAATTCTTCCTAAAGTACTATGACAGCAGCGGTTCTCAACCTTTTAACGTCGCCCACCTCCAACAAAGGCTAATTTGCGGTGGCGCCCCCCGCCCTCACATTTTTCAGCATACATTCAGTTTTTTAATCTTCAAAAATGAACATTTAGTCGAATTTTCTACAAAACAATGTTATCAGTAAAGTTTGAATGAACATTTTAAGAGAAAATGGATATATTTTTGTGTAAAAATGAGAATAAATAAGATGATTTTTTGCATCACTACTTGCTCTTTGGTTTTTCTAGCCCCCCCCCCCCCTACAAACGCTCTGCGCCCCACAGGTTGAGAAACGCTGATGTACAATATTTCAATAACTGTCCGAGTGTTGCCATTCCTGTTCTAAAAATAGAATTCCTACCGTTTGTTATAAGTTTTATCGGTGCTTGTATTTCCTTTTCTACCCTTTTACAATTCACACTTTATTATTTTATTTACTTTTCTTTCTTTATTTATTTTTGTCCCGCTTTTACCAATAATTATTGGTACTTTCAAAATTATCAAATCGCATATCACTTGCTGAAATCTGATTTAGTTAAAATTATATTACTTCTGCATTTGATGTTTGTTTCGGCTGCCAAATATATTTTATAGATAACGTGAACTTGTCATAGAATTTATTATTTTATGATATTCCACGTCTATTAGACTTTTCGGTTTCTTTTTTTCACTCTGGCTACCACTAGATCGCATTCGATTTCATAAAGATTAATCTGATTAGATCTAATTTTAAATAAATCCAAGTTAAAGTCATTTAAAGTTTTAGTCATTTTAATCGCAACTGAACTTTACGAACGTTACTATCTGTATATATATACAGTAAACAGTTTAATTTCAAAATAGTTTAATTAAAATTTCTTTTTCACACTATACATATGATAATTACAAAATTTGTTTACTTAAAGAATACGGTTCAGAAAACCTCTCAAACAAAGCTTTTGCCTCGATGTTTATACTTTTTATATTGTATCATATGAAAAAACACGCACATAAACATTCCAAATTAAATTTTAGGCATAATTTTTGTTAATTTGTTGCTATGCATTGAGTGAAGCACTAAGTAAGCATTATCATTATTTGATGTTCGCCGTATGGTGTCAAACTTTAAAAATTAAAAATATGCGTGTTGTGAACTTTTCACGATGTTAATAGATATTTGCTGGGATACTCTCTGCTTATATTTATCTATCTTGAACTCTAACACTTAAAATTTAAATATAATATAAATATGCTCGATTTAAGATAGAAAAAATGTTTAATATTTTAATTTAAATATACACATTGGATTCAAGTTTAAAATAAATGTTTTGTAATTGTATCGCTTTGTAAAACATGTTACTATACATAGGACTTAATAGACTTTTATAACTATAGTTTTGGTTTTCAAAACTTAACGGAATTTATATTTACTATTAAGATATTTTGACCAGTATTTAAATCTGTGCTTGAGAGCAGGTGAACGTAAAATCCCTCAAATTAATTTAGCTGTTATTCCAGGACATATATGAAGCTTTCGAGGAAAAAGTGGAGATTTTTGGAAATTTATTTCAGATTTTATAAAAGTTATAATATTTTAAAAAAAAATTAAAATAATTTTAATATTTAAAAAAAAAAGATAGGCTTAATAATTTATTTGATAAATAAATCATGAAGTTGTATGAGTGAAGTAATAATCTGAAACTAACTATTTATAAACCAGTATGTTCATGTTTGATGCTTCTGATTTATGACTTGCATTACGTTAATTGAAAAGATCTATAGATATTTTTCATTTCAATTGATGATTTATGAACAGGTATTAATTATCAACCGCTATTAGCTGACACTATACGAACTACAAAAATGTACTTCAAACATGATGTAAAATTGTTATCGCAGTACTATTCACCTTTCCATAAAACAATCAGTAAGGGTTTTTCCTAACTAGAATGCAGGTATCTCACTAAACTTTATAACGCTCTGATGATTTCTATGGATCTGGATGTTCTGTGGGATAGACTGCGTCTGTATATTCAGCTCGCTATATGAAATCTCAAAAAAATATTTATAATAGGACATTTCTATGATCTTAGCAATCGATGTAGCAAACAGACTGGAGGACAAAATCATCTTTTTGTAATGTAATTCTAAGAGGGACTGGCATTTTTATATCAGTAAAAATATGTAAAATTTTCGGAGTATGGAGCATTGGAAAGTGATCGAAATTTCTAAATTTATAATTGTTTCGATCTTCTAGAAGCTTTTTAAGTGTCTTTGCCATTAAAAATTATTTTTATTTTATTTTTAAAGAATCTTTCTGGGTCTAAAAGGATATAAATACAAATGCCAAATAAGTTTGAATAAAGACTAAACATTTGAACAGCATTCTTCAATTTTCAATCCTTTTTACTTTTACCAAATTCAAGAAAGTTTTGTTATTTTCTTATGCTCTCATTCAGAAAAGCATAAACTTATTATGAAACCCAACGAGTTTATTTTAACGTGGTTGTATTAGTTACATTGAGTTAAGTTCATTGAATCGTTTAGTGTAAGTCTCAAAACAACTAAAGTTAGGCTGATAATTTAGTTTCTACTAAAGCATTTAGAACAATTATCCTGTATCACGTTTGTAATCAGACGTTAGCAGCTAAGTAATTAATCATTAACACTATCAACTCATATAACGAGAGAAATTTTTACGAAGCACATTCACTTGAGTATATGACAATGAATTTCAAGTTTGTAAAACCTTATCCCAAAATTAGTACGGTAGTTCTTTTAACAGCACATATACACATAAATTCCAACAAAGTTTCCCAAGGAAATCAAATCAATACTCATTACCGCTTTAGTCAATTAATTTTAACTACTGTCCGCTTTGCTAGTTGGTACGATAAGATAGAGAATATTTTGCTATTTAGTGTAGTTTTCGCACATCAATTTGCGTCATAATCCAGAATTTCTCCTTTTTGCGCCCAAGTTTGAAGCATTGACAGCAACATCTTCTCATTCATTAAGAAGAGTTATGGCAGAGTCTTAAATTGCACTGTGCAGTATCACTTACATAATTAAAGAAAACTTACACTTTGTTCTTGTTATCTGTGTAATTTATGAATTAGTGTGAAGAACATAATTAATTGCCAGCTCCGAAGTTCTCAAATAGAAAGAAATTACCTTTCCAAGGCAATTTATGTTTAAGTGCCTTAAAATGAAACCTAGTTTCTCGGATAAACAAGAGGGTTGAAAATCGGATATTCCTGGGTAAGTTAATAAGTGTTATTTGTTAAGTTTTAAGAATTTCTTTACTTATTGCCTTTCAAATTGCTGAGTTAGGAAATGCATTCTTTTAACCAAAATCTGTACTTAAGTTGCTTAGCAAAGAAAAACGGTTTGTTTTCTTTAAAATAAGCATTCAAAATGTGTATAAAATTATTTTGTTGTCTTTAAAATAAACCGTGAAGTATATTAAAAAAGTATAATAAAAGAGAGTTTAGTGTCTATAATATGATCAATTTCCTTTCCCAAAAGCTTTTTTCTCTCCATTGAATTTTTTAAAACAACTTTGATAAAAATTTTAAAATCCCATAAATTAAACAAAATATGATGTTTAGAGCGAGAAATGCTCTCAAAGATGGAGTACATTATCTGAAAATGCTAAAAAAATGCGTCTCTTAGTATTGTTCAACTTGAGCGTTCTAAAATATCTTATTGATTATACTCTGTTGCAAAATAAATAAATAAATAAATAAATAAAAAGGAAAAATATGCACGAGAAGGAATTGAGCCACAACTCTGCAAACTCAGCAGTTGTAAAATGTTTGAATAAATGAACAAATGATCCAAAATTGGGTTAAAAAATGGCTTTATTTTACCAGTAGCAATGCAAAGATTTTGAAAATCAGCAAGTGTTTAAGTCACCACTGGCAGATATTGAAGTTCACTTAACGGTTCCTGAAACATATGATTTGGTATTTTTATACATGTAGTGTGATGTTTAAAAACATGAGAAATTACATTCCTTATTTTATTTTATTGTTGATAAATAAATATTTGAATTTCGATATATACACATTAAGTGCATAAATAATACAGATATAAATTTCGAGATTATTTTTTTTATGTTTTCCTATAGTTCCTTACAATTGAATTTTAAATTACAAAACTTCGCGCATAGGGATGAAAGGAATTAAATTTTACATCATCTTATTCGATTACAGTTATATATTTTTGAATATGGCTAGGCAATTTAAATAAAAGTTAATGTTTCATCAGTAGTGCATTTCAGTATTTAGCATGCACTTCGCGTGCAGCAGAAAGCATACGTTTGCAGTTAGTTTAGAACTAATTACCCCCTATAACACGAAGACATTCACATTTATAGCCTATGATAAGTGCAACAAGGGAGGATTTTATTACTACGGGGATGAATTTCCCCTCTTATTAAAGGCCACTTGAGTTGTGCTCTCTAAATTACATTAACATGACAGAGATACGAAGGGGACTTAGGGGTATCATTCAAATTAGACAGAAGGGGTACACAAACGCGCACACAACAATTAAGCAGTCAAATGCTTCAGTTAAAAATTACTGGAAAGCATTGTATTACAGATCGTAAAAATTCATATACTTGGTGAATCATTACTGTGGAACTCCGAGCTGTGTATCATATTGAAAACTCCCTCAAATTTAATCATTTTGAAACGGGACATAAAACTTTACTGGTGTGTGGTTGATGAAAAAGCATATGAATTTTCGCTGGAATGACAAGCACTAACGTACGTGTAAAATTAGATTGCTTGTCACATATGTATTCTTTTAATACCACAGTGTTTATTAATGATCATGTTTATAGTTGCCGTGCATTTTCTGTAGGCATGGGGAGCAAGTCTCCAAAATTAAGTAAAGAGTGGAAAGCTAGAGGATGAACTGAATTAAGCGCCCAATAATTAAAAAAAAATCCTTTAGATATCGAGATATGTTTTATTGATAGTTGTTATAATAACGTAATCAGATATCAGGAAAAATGTGTCATACTTCTGCTGTATGATTAAAAGCAAGAAAAAACTTCTTTATAAAATTAAAATACATCTTAAATGCATGGATCATTTTCCATGGTTATTGTAAATTTATGTTCCCCTACAGGGTGCCCAGCAAACAACAACCGGCTTCAAAATTAAAAATCTCAAAGACAGAGGTCAATAGAAAAATACAGCATCTGGTATTTATATTAAGTGTCCTGCAAAAATTTTATACAGAGGTTTCGAAATAGCAGTTACAATATCTGCTACCAGGCAGTAATGTACACAGATTTCCTTTAAAAGGAGAGGGCGTTATGAGCGTAATCTTAATGTTAACCTTTTGCAGATCCAGAAATATTTAAAATATTGTTTTTGCATATTTTGTCTTCTAATGCGTTACTTATAGTATATTAGCCATTCAAATGACAGGGGAAATATTTTATACGATTTTTGCAACTGGGAGCATGTGCCATTTCTGACTATACATTTACATTGATTTCAAAAATGGAATATACTTATGGATATTTTTAATAAGTGAAATATTAAGAATTAATAAAAAATTCTTTTTATTTAAGTAGAGTTATGAATTAAGTTTGGATGGATTAGGATAGCTCTGTAAAATTTATGAAAATGGCTATTTTTCTCCAATTTTTTACTAACGAAAGAACTGGAACTTCTATTTCAAAAAGTCAAGTCGCCTTTTAACTTTATATGCTAATTTTTTCAAGTCAATATTGATAAAATTTCATAATTGTATAAAGTTTTAATTTAAAGTTTCCAATTGGGAACATTGGCCTGTAAAAGGCTAGAAGGTGTACTCGTTATGTCAAAATTTATGGAAATTAATTTAAAAAAAACTTTGATGCTTAGAACACTCGAACAGCTCTTGCGTACGCCACTGCTAACAGTTGGAGCTGCACGTCAAAATCGATCGACCATCATCATGTATGAATATAAACTCATCCTTATTAATCAGTCGGAACCCAATCTTTTCTAATTTTGCACCGTTCGTCATACGGAGGTGTCACAAAAGAATAATGAAGTTTGTCATCACAGTCTGTAATGTCTCAAAGGAAACGGATTCCCATGCTGCACAAATCGACTATTCAAACTCTCCAGCTTTTTTGTACGGTTCTGGTAGACAGTATCTTTCAATGTGTAGTAGTCATTAGGAGTGAGATCGGGAGAGTATGGTGGCCAATCCATCTTGGAGACCTACGATTACAACGTCATCTGTTAGCGGTTTTTGCAACTAGTTCTCCGAAACTTCTGTATGAAGTTTTTACAGCTTATATAATAAACATACCGTTTGCCGCACCCTTCTATTGATCTCTGCTTTGATATTTTAAGCTTTGAAGTCAGCGTTTTATTTACTGGACACCCTGTATACTTATTTCCTTAATAACAGTTAACTTTAAAAAATTAATTATTTAATTCACAGTACAAAAGTTTTACAAATGAGTAGTATTAGGAAATGCAGAAAAATTAAGTAGTAATAATAAAGCAATTTTTTATCTTATTGTGGTTTTTATTATACATTATGCAGTCAAAACTAAAATTAGTGTGTAAAATTTAAACGAATTCCGTAAGTTAGATTTAGTAAATTAAACATCAATAAATATTAGCAGCATTGTTCTCTTTGACACAAATTTCTTATATTTTTACATTATAATATTATCATCGAAATGAACATTTTAAAGATATCTTGAGATTGTGACATTCTCTATTGTCAAGCTTCCTTGCAATTCATTTCTTAAAACACAGATTTTCTGTCAATAAAATTTAAATCAAATATATCAAATATTTATAGCTTAAATATTTATACATTGTTTCATTGAATATTTATAACAATGCATACTAAACTGTTTATGTATTTTTGAATATTTGATTTCTACATTTTTACAGTATAGAAATTTTATTTCAAGCACGTTTCCCTCAATTTAAATTTCTTGTGCAAACTAATTTAACCATTTCTAGAGAAGCATTAGTTTTGCATGAGGAAGAATTAAAAAACCCTGAATGCTTCCAATATTGTTTTCCTTAAGTAATGATTATCACAGTGGAGTGAATTCAATTATGCTCTCCGACCAGCCTTGCTAATTTATTAGTCTACATTTTGCAATAGGCTCTTATAAATTATCTTTCTAATGGCGGTTTTGAGAAGCAGTCTAGGGGAGCTTCTAAAAGCCCGTTAACAAGAGTAATGCCACGTAATTAAAGCAGTACAGTACTTTCAGATAATTAAAGAAGGCCGTGAGTTATCAGGCAATCTCATACTGTTGATATCATCTTTAACAGCTTCAGAGATGTGTTAGCGTGAAATATGCTAAAATACTGTGTTTGTAACTAGAATCATATTGGATTAAGCTAAAAGTTAGTTTCAATTAAAACTTCTTAATTTAATTTAGTTAATTAATTTTAAACATTTTTAATTTAAGGAAATGTACATATATATACCGGGTGTTCCAAAAATGACCAGTATATTTGAAAAATCGATAAAAACTAAACGGGCAGCGATAGAAATAAACGGTTTGTTGCAATATGGTTGGAACAACAGTAAATTTTCAGGCAGACATACACAAAATTAGTTATAATTTTCAACAACAGATGGCGCTGCAGGCGATTTGAAAGATGTAGAAGAAAACATAGTCTGTGAGTTCGCCATTCTGTGAGTTCCGCCATTTCACAGCAAGCTTCCAATCTGCAAACAGCACACGCTTACAGCAGAAAGACATAAAATCACTTGCAATTTAAAAAAAAATAAATTACCAGTAGATTTCCGTAGGAGGGTTAATTGAAAGGGTCTGGTGTTTCCTATATGAAAATATGTTTGTCTGGGAACGTATCACTGATTCTTTATTAGAAGGACTCTACAATGTCGAGAAGGATGACCTTCAGCTGACAAAAGAAAATAAAGAGGAGTCAAGCAGGCAAAAGTGAAATATTTAAAATTTAGTGGACATGGGGAGGCGAACTGTTGACCCGAATTAATTGATGTTTGAAAATAAGCAGTAAATCGAAAAAAGATATATGCTGAATAATCTAATGACTGAAAGAGACGTGAAGATAAAAAGACGAAAATAAAAAGTGGTTTGGCGTTCATAAAACGTCTTCTGAACGTTAATAGACGTTCAGAGAACCTGTGTGTGTTTGCTGGGTATGCCCTGATAAAATTTATTTATAAATTTTATCAGGGCATACATTATTGGATTTTTAATAAAATTTATTTATAAATTTTATTAAAAATCCAAATTTTATATAGTTAATCTTAATTTGCTATCATCAAGAAGTACAAAAGTGTTTTAAGCAAAACTGATTTATTTTGTACATTGTCACAGAAATAACTAGTTAGTTTTATATAAATATAAACCAGTAAAATGAAATGCAAAAGCAAATTCAAATGTAAAATTCGTCATATGAAAAATACATCATTTAATTCTATTTCTTTTTCATGCTTATAGATTCCGTGAATGACATTCATTTCTTTAAACGATACATTGGTAGAAATCATTTAGTGAATTTCATGTCAGAGAAAATAATGTATAGTGAAAATATTATGTAATTAAACACATCAAAATTCTAATAACAAAATACCAAGGCTAAACATTTTGTGTTCCAAAATTATAAGAGTTATCAGAAAAATTAAGAGGTATGAGTTTACTTTAATATCGCATATAAACATTAGGACTAGTTAACTGGGAATCGATTAGGAAATCATCTTGACAGTTAAAGGGATTATGCATGAAATAAATTTTTAAAGGTGGGTCCAGTAATTGTTTATTAATAAAATGTCAATGAAAAAAATTGATTATGTAAGCAGGTTTATGAAATATTTTCATTTTCGTTTCCAATACATTGGATGTTAAGATAGATTTATGTAATTAACTTTTCTTGGCAGATATAATCCACTTTTTTTTTTTTTTTTTTTTTTTTTACTTCCGCGTACAACGTAAAAGAAAGTTAAGTGCTAGTGAAAATTTTCGGTGTGTAGATTTCAATGTAAAAATCGTTTTTGGCAATCGCTAAATTTACTTCGAAGCGTTTTTGCAAGACTTCTCAAGATACGCATGTATTGATGTTCGTATACATTCATGTACAATCCATTTTGATCCACCGCAAGTCCATTCTGACTTTTTTCCCGACGACTGTACGTATATGCGTAACTCGCATATCTCAAAAGCTGTTAGTCTTAGAATGTCGAAATTTTATAATTAGAATTACTGTAAAATCCAGCTGCGAACTTCCCTTTTTGGTTTCAATATACTTGATAGTTTATTTAAAGGATCATGCCAAAAAACCTTTATAAATAATGCTCTCTGGGCACAAATATTATAAAGTATATTTTAGAGGTATTCGACTATTTCAAATGAATCAAAATTTATAAATGTTATTAATGACTACAAAAGGAAACTCTCCATCAAAAATAGTTTCTTAGTTCTACAGTAGGAACACTCAAATGAATTTCAATATATTACGGTCAATGACAGTTTTAGAGACATTCATCCATTTCAAGCATACCATCGTACGATATAGTTAGCTAATGTTCTGGGGACAGTCATGGCGACTTTTGGCGTACGTATGCATGTATGTATGTACTCGCATATCTCAAAAACTATTCGTTGTAAAATTTTGAAATTTTAAATTCAAGATTTTTGTAATATCTAGTTGTGAATATCGCTTTCTAGTTCCAATCTACTGGACCACCCAAAAATATTTCAATACATTAAAGTCTACAGACATCTTCCATGTATTATGTCTGAAGTTAATCGTTGTTAGGCCATTCCCAAAGTCTAGCCAATTATTGTTACATTGGTGAGTTTTGCCGAATTACCGCGAAATTCTTCGCAAAAAGTACATATTTCGCATAGCTCTATAACTTTTAACCGTTAAAGTTGAGATTTTGTATTTAGAGCTGTTGCAACATCTAATTGTGCATATCTCTTTTGATTCCTAGTCGACGGATAATTTATTTACAGGGTCACCCAAAAGACTTTCAATGCATTTGGGTATGTGGATACACTCAATTCATTAAAAATCTTTTTGCAGACACTATTTCAGCTTTGTCCAAAGTCTCGCAAGCATTTTCAAACTTGTCAGTTTTTGGAGGAATATTGCTTATTTAAGTGCCTAAAATATATCTTTTAAACTGATTCGAGCTTCTTGATATCTCAAATATTCGTATAGAAATTGCTAAACCTTAGTATTATTGCAATACTGCATGCCTTTTCAAATAAAATAAGTTTACATAGAATCCACGGAAAATGCTTATAATTCGTTAGACGCAGAAGTAAGTCATCTGGTATCCACAGTCGGATTTTTATTCTTAAGTGGTTAAAGAAAATACTTTTATTAAACTGCAAACTTGTTCAGATACGACCTTATCACGAGATATTTGATACGTTTAGGCAAATCAAAAGAAGTTATTCTATCTTTATATTCGTAATATATTACGTAATCAACAGACGTCATCAAAATTATAAGTTAACTAGCTGAAGTACCCGTTCTTCGCACGGGAATGAATGGACTTTTTGATATTACGATTGGTGGTGATTACTATTCATTGTAATAAACAGATACAGCAAAGTGGATATCGCGTTATATTGTGTCGAATAATCATGCATACCGAATTGCAAGGCAATCGTTTGTACGGTGCAGAAGGCCATGCGGCGTAGCGCAATCTAGTGGCGAGTTTTAGCAAAACGGATACGGCGAAAATATTTTTCGCATTCAGATATCGATGTATACGAATTTTCATGACTATCGGCTGGACAGTCCTGAAGTTCATGGGTTGACGCGACATCTAGTGGCAAGTTATAGGAAAATGGATAGCGCCAAACTCTTCCCCGTGTTCAAATATCTATGTATACCTATTTTCATAGCGATTATTTGCACAGTCAAGAAGTGATACACTGCAGGGCCATCTAGTGGTTCAATAAAGTAATGATTTGCTACAGCGCCGTCAAGTGGCGAGTTATAGCAAAATGGATAACGCCAAAATATTCTCATTGTTCAAATAGCTATGTATACTGATTTTCATAGCGACCGTTTGAATGGTCAAGAATTTGGCCTGCTGCAGCGTCATCAAGTGGCGAGTTAAAATAATAATGCATTGCAGTGTCATCTAGTGGTGAGTAACATCAAAAGGAACGCTGTTAGAATATATTCTTCGTGCTCAAATGTGTAAGTATAAAAAATTTTATGCCGTACGGTCGAACGGTATAGAAGTTGATGCTTTGCAGCGCCATTTAGCGGCAAGTTACAGCAAAATGGATAGTGAAAAATGTTCTCCGTGTTCTAATATTCGCGTGTACCAAATTTCATCGAAATCGGTTGGACGATATTCGCATAGCAAACGGCTAAACGGAATAGAATTCAACGTTGTGCTGCGGCACCAAGTGGCAAGTTAAGGAAAACGGATAGCATAAGAACCTTCTCCATCATAAGACTTACGTGAACCAAATTTCATCGTGCAGCGGTGTTGGAGTTTTTCAACCTCATAAACACATACCAACATTCATTTTTATCTATAACCAGTGTTATTATATATACCAGTCTCAAATAAAATCCAATTTCAAATCTAAGCCTCGCCAAAGTGCCAACATACGCCATTTTGCAAGAGTTTTTTCAGGGAATCATTCGAAGCATTGACTTAGCAGCAATCAATATGGGAAATGGTTCGACCACCAAAGAGTAGCACGCATTTATTTGAAAATTGGAATGACTTAATACAGCCGATTTTTCTTTAAATTATCAACTATAATGTGTTTTATTCATCTTTACTCCGATGTACTAAATGAGAAGATTTCAATTTTCTGAAATTTGGCGGAATTCCCCCAACTTAAATCAATGTACTCAATTGGCGAGAATTCTGAAGTTAGATCGCTTGAAATCCCTTAATAACTGCATTATTTCTTCACGGATCATTAAAATTTAACGCTGTATTCTAATAAAATCTTTGCACTTGTTTTCAAAAATCTATTTCCTTAAGCTCTCAATAAATTGCGCCAAGCCGAAAACTGTGCAAACCGCTAGAACTCACTTACTCAAAATCCATATTTCAGCCATTTTATTTTTTCGCCAAACTAAAAAAATTTACACATTAGCCTCGGAAATCTTCAATTCTTATTGTTTTGCGTGTAAAGCATTACATTCCTGCTCTGATTTCCCATGCACACGATATTATAATTTAAAAAAAAATAACCTTACGAATATAAAATAACAAAAAAAAATCATTATTATTCTTTTATTTTTACTTTGAGAATTTAAAACATTTTATTCGGCAAAATCGCCACACATGGCAACCACGATCCTTATTTCACACTTTTTTCACTACAGGGGTTACAATTACGGAAAGCTTTTTGCGTGAAGAGCATAAAAAATCTCTTAAATTCCGGGAACGGGTGGACTTTCAAAGTTTTAAAGTGGACTACGATTTATTCTATATTATTTTACATATCTGTGCTAAATTTCAGGCCGATAGGTCCATTTTTGTGGATTTGTATACGAACGACATTTTATTCGGCAAAATCGCCACACATGGCAACCACGATCCTTATTTCACACTTTTTTCACTACAGGGGTTACAATTACGGAAAGATTTTTGCGTGAAGAGCATAAAAAATCTCTTAAATTCCGGGAACGGGTGGACTTTCAAAGTTTTAAAGTGGACTATGATTTATTCTATATTATTTTACATATCTGTGCTAAATTTCAGGCCGATAGGTCTATTTTTGTGGATTTGTATACGAATCAAATCCACAAACAAACAAACAAACAAACAAACAGAATTTCATTTTTATTTATAAGATATAAAAAAAGTAGTCCTGATAAGTCTTAAATAAACACTATGGTATTTCCTTCATTTGTATTGTTACTTCTGTGTACAAGAAATGGCAGTAAACATTAACATTTTTAATTTCATTTCGAAATTCCTTATCTGAAAATTGCTAATAACCCTAAGCATCCAGTATAGCAATGCTTTATCACAAGCCATAACTCTCCTAAATTAGAACTTCCTTTATTCCAGTTTCTATCAAGAGGTAATATTTGACATATGGGAATTCACATGCAGATATTCTCCATATAAAGGATGGATGATCTTGAGCCAAGTTTGGTCACATTTGAGTTACCTATCATAAGGCTGATGCCCTCAGTATAGGAAGGACTGGCACCATGCATCAAAGTTTCCTCTCCGATTGAGAAATATGATCGCGTGTCTATCTTCATTGACTGATTACTTATATTTTAATTTATAAATGTACTAGAGAAATATATCAAATTTTAAAGAGGTAAATGTAATAAATTGCAATTACTACTTACTATTTTAACATAAATCCTTCTTACAATTTTTATAAGATAATATAACACTGGTTCAATTATAAAACGTAAAATTGTCAGGCTCAAAACAATACATTTAACTAGCCGCTCCATACCTTAGTGTTCTTTATATTTAATACAGTGTTGTCCAAATCACTGGACTCATTTCAATGAAAATCATGCTTCTTTATTTTAACAATACTGGTCAAAACGGCTTAAACAGCTTCACGTGGTGTGGACAGCTGTTTTGTTTTGTCATTGAATTTATTTATGTTAGGGTTCCTACAAATTTTGGGTGTCATCATAAAAGCCGATGGTGGCCATGCCAAGTTCTCAGATTGCAAAATGAATGAAAAGTCATAATTTTAATAATTTCCATTCATACAATGATTATAAAAATAACTTTATAGGCTAATAGTTGTGTGCCTGTTCTTCGAACGGAAGTAATTAAATTCTTTTCTTACTTATAGGAATGAAATTAATTCCATCTTTAAGAAATTTCAAAATATGAAAAATTCTTTCACTCATTACATAACCTTTGCTTTGCACATACTTACTTTAGACGGTATATAGCGTGACTGAAAAACGATAACACAAAATCTATGTCAGTGTTATTTGACATGAAAAAGGACATAAAAAGAGCATTGGAAACAAGCCTGTTCACTTTCAAAGAGCTTCTGCATTATAAACTTTTGTCTCTCTTGTTTAAGTTCTAAAACTGCTTCACGTGGTGTCGACAGCTGTTTTGTTTTCTCATTTAATTTCGAAAGCATGAACGACGTGTATTCTCTGTCATTCTGCAGAACACCTTGGTAAAGCTTTACGATACAAAAATGTCTTAAAATATCGTAGGTTTCATAGAGACAAAAGTATCTACATGAAACATTCATTGTTTTGTGAACATTTTGGCTATCATGGCTGTCGTAAATGTAAATCTTAGTGAATTAAATTTCCCGTAAAGCGCGTTACACTTACTAAATTTATGATGCAATTTGAAATCATTGGCATCGAAATGATGTCAAATTCACTTACGAGTAAAATTTAAAATAAAAAAATTTAATTTCCTAATTATCATAATTGTTACGATAGTAACATAATCTATTACCAGAGTCATATTTACTGGGAGGGGGTTGCGGTCTCCCTCCCACCCGAAATTTCAATTTTTGTTAACAAAATGATGAAGCCTTTTTTGCGAAAGAAAATTTTGCTTTCTCACCATTCGGAACCCCGTCCCTCCGAATTTTTTTTCTGAATATAGAATTCTGAATTCCGAATATATAGCCCTTATATTACTGCCATTTAACCTGCAAATTTCAACAATGAAATGAAAACTAAGCTAATTCTTACAGTTCTTGGTTTAGGAAGATGAAAATACACACTATGAAATAAACATGCATTATTGTACAGGAATTTTAAATGTTCTCAGAGTCTTAATGCTACTGCAGCTGTTTTTCAGTTTTCCCTTCGTATGTGTGCAACGGACTTTTCAATTTACCCACAGCAGATGCAACGAGCTTTTCAATTTACCCATAGCAAATGATATGAACTGTTAGCCTCCTACATAATGTGTGCCCTTTCATTTTAATTCATGCTTTCTAAAACTGCAGAATTATTCAATCCTTCCGTTGCTAAGAAAACGCAAAAAAAATTAGTAATGGCGTGAAAAACTTCACGAATCAGCTACTCAACTTTAAAATGTTATTTTACTTTGAAATTTGTAAAAAGTCTCCTAATTAATACATCTTTGCTGTTTAACTTTGAATGAAGGCTTATATGTTCATTTTATTATTGAAAAAATTGAAATAAAAACATTCTGACTAACAGATTTCAATATGCAATAATGGAAATACGTAACCTTAAATTTTATGAATGGCTACTCCTCAATTAATCGGAAATAAGAAAACATGCGGAAATATTTCGTGCGTGGCGTATTTTTTGCTTGATTCTGATTGAGTTTCTGAATGGATGCTATTCTGATTGAGTTTCGAAATGGATTTAAAACTCATTACATCAAAATGACGTAAATCTCATTTACGAAAACCCGAATTCAAGTTTGAAAGTAGCTTTATTTATTTTTTGACGCGCAATTATTAAATGTTTCTGTTGCCGCCTCAAGCTTAATGTCAAGAATGATAACGAAATAAAGCCAAGAATGATAACGTAGCTTTGACATATCACAACACAACTGCTCATCAGAAGTGAAATAATGTTTTTAACGTCTGTCTTCTTCTATGTCGAATTTGAGACTTCGTAGACTGCAGTGTAACGCTTTCCGCCATGCTTGATAATGTCCAGTGCAGTTTGGAGGAAACTTAGGCAACGTATATATTTCCGAGTGGAACACGAACTTGTGGATAACTTTGTGCTATCCGAATTACCATAAGGTTTCAAACTGAACTGTATGTCCGTACATATTAATGGGTGCTACACAAATGTTGAATCAGAAGTGAAAGTGTTTTTGTAATTTATGAGCTTTCACTACTAGGTCTGAATCACTAGGTCTACCATTTTTTTTCTAAGGGTGGGCACTTGACCATCAGTCATTCGCCACTGCTTAGGCTCAAGATACTGGTCACTATATTATGAAGGCACCTAATAGGTGGACCAGCGTTGCCTCCGATCAAGGGACGGACGAAATGACATTCAAGTCCAAGCCGAGAATCGAACCTGGACCCATAGTGTGATAGAATGGTTCTCTAGCCACTACACAACCCGAGCGGTAGGTTTACCATAATATATTTTAAGAAAATAACAGATCCCTTAAAAGCAAAAGGTGATCAATCAGCAAGTTAGAGGGTGTCAGAAACATAATTTGTATATTGACATATTTTTTTTTTTAAATCACAGTGGAATGGGACCGCTTGATAGTAGCGTAACATAGAATGAGTAGTGTAAGATACGCTTATACGCTCGTTACAAAGTCTTAAAATGTAAGCCGTAAGTGTTATTTAAAGTCATTAAAGTAAACTTAATGAGAATAAAATGGATTTCACTAGATAACATTCAAAAAATCATTACCCGCAATACATTAGCAACAAGTTAAATGTGTCTTTGCTGAGATAAAATTCTCTGCTCGCTTGCAGCCATTACTCAAAACTGAGCCACGCGTAATTTACTTGACGTTGATTTGTGGATGAGAACGGCAACACGTGCTCGAGGTACTTTCTTGACAAAAGCATATTAATCGCGCCTCACTGATCCTCAAGTGCACGCTTATTCGACTACTATTTCCACTCACTGATTCTGCCTCTAGTTTGATTTTCATCTCGGAAAAGAAAAGAACCATCCCCCACCTTCCCATTTATCAAAATCATTCGTCAGAGGAGATAAAAAGAAACAAAAAAAAAATAAAAATGAGACAGAGACATGAAAAATGCTTCCTTATGAGCGTCTGAAGGAAGAAAGAGCATCGAAATATTTATTACACGCAGGCAATTCCCCTTCTCTAAAGTGGTTTTCTTCCAGCAAATTATTTGCGCAATCGTTTCCGCTGCGAATGTTAAAGGATTTTTCCTTTGATTTAACATTTGCCGAAAGTAGTCCAGAGAATCAGAGGTATTGTGGAACCGAAGAGTAGTGTCGTTTCTTTTACATAAAATCCAAACAAATAAAATTTCAGCAAGTTTTTAATTGCGAACAAGCTGTGCCTGAACACAGAATTCATATTTGTTGCATTTTTAAGGAATAATTTTATAAATAACACTTTATTCTTTTCTTTCGTGAAGATAGCAAAATTTCCCTTTTTCACGTCTACTTTCCTCAGGGACTTCTATTTAAAATGTGTTGAAAAATATTTTTAGGTATTTGCGAGTGTCCTATTTTACAGCAGTAATTTTATGGATCTGTCTTTTTTTTCTTTTATATGGAAAGTTATCTATCGAGAGATATACTAAAAGAACGTTTTGGCTCCTCTACATTCCCCTCCTCCCCTCATAGGATACGAATTTTGGTGAGTAGTGATTAATCCATCCCATATGTTAAAAAACTCGCGTACATGACAAATTTCATATCTTCAATAGTTTTGGTTATGCAAAATATTCGGATACGGGGAAACGACATTCCTCTTCGTTTGCCATAATTCATAAGAGAAATTTTCGATGAAATACCATGTTTTTGCAATATTCTGACTATTATGGATTTTTTTATAATTCATTTTTGAAACAAAGCTCTAATTTTAATTGAATCTACCAATTGCAAAACTACTTATTCATTATTTTTTTTAAACATGTTTTTCTTTCTACTTTTATAGATAGATATTTTATGGATAAATTAAAATATCTTACATAACATTATTCTACATAATCGATATAACATGCTTTAACAAGCTAAGTTTTATTAAAAGTTTCGATAATTCATAATCCATTGGTGATCATAATCCATTGGTGAGGACTATAACTGTAGGTGTTGGTCCTTTCCTACCTAGCGTTTATTGATTTCGCATTCTATCTTCAAACAAGTACGGTATCTTTGGAATAAAAAGAAAATAGAAAACATCGCAATTGTTGGAGAAAATCCCTTGAGTCTTTTAGAATTTTTAGATTAATATAAATAGTGTAATTAATATTAGGATATGTTTAGACACTGTTCGTTTATTAATAAATATTATATGAAGGATTCTTCAAACATGTTTTAATTAGTAATATCAATTAAGGTACAGAAGGACGTGGTAAAAGTGTCCACTTTGGTAAAGAGACCACCTATATATAGACCTATATAATGACCTAATAGTCGCCACTTTTTAAACAGTGTAATAAAATCTTTATCATAAAGATAAAAAAATAACATTTACTCAGTGCAAACATTTCAATTAAATGTATTGAGATATATTTAATACTGTAAACTTCTACGACATTCACGGAAATTTTGTAAATCGTTTGAAGTTGAAGAATTTTTTTTTAACTTTTTACTTTAGTGGTAGATATCAAACAACTTTATCTAACTAAATCTATAAATAGAGCTTGTTATTTAGTTTAGAGCTTGTTATTTATTTTACACAAAAGTAACTAAAATTAACAGGTTTTCAGAAATGAAGTTAAATTTTTATTTAAAAAAAGCTTGAATTTTTACTTAATTTAGAATGCAACTAAATGAATCTAAATCTATTAAAAATTAAAATGTAACAGTATTTTAACAAAAATAAAATAAAATCATATGTTTTTATTTTGTGTTGAAACAACATTTGAAATTTGATATGTTTGATAGTATAATTTCCATTTCAATAATGTTACAAACTAAAATAAAATGGTTTTGAATCCTTAAAATGTTTCTTCTTTTTCTCAACAGTAAACACTTATCCTCTTCAGACACCACATAAATCACCAATCTTGATTTACAAAAAAGTCTCGTGCTGTAACTGTGTTTATAAAAAGCTATTTCACTTAAAACGTCGAGTAAAGTACATGTTTTAAAAATAATGTTTAAGCTCAATTACTAATTTTTGTTTCAATAATTTAGTAAAGAATTACTACCACCCAATTACTATTACCCATAAACAAAGATTATCAGAAAACTTTTAAATGATGTTTGCAAGTATTTTTCAGTTACCTGAAATTTGAAAAAAACGAATATTACTTACAAAATCCACACAGAAAATTTCACTAATTCGCAAATATTGTTTGGGCATAACGGAACGAAAATATTAAATAACGGCAAACAAAAATAAAATATGTATGCCAGAGTGCAGAATATTTTCGTATACATGAGGTGAAGTTATTTTATTGAACTTCCGTGCTTGTGTATACGTCAGTTCAGAATACTACAAATAATCTTAAAGATCGTTTTAATGGTGGAAAAAAGAAGGTCCGCATACGTGGACCTCTAGAGCGAAGGGTTAATCAAGACTTTTTGAAAATTTCTTCACATCCAAAAATTTATATTTTAACAAAAGTCTTAAGTAAAATGTCAAGACTATCAAGAGAAAAAAAAAAAAACCCGAACTGTCTCCTAGCTGTATTTAGCAATATCTCCATCTTTTTCTATTTTAAAGACGAAACTTAATATCTAATTTCTAAATTTTCTAAATTATAGGTTAATAACATCATGAACAATCGCTTTAATGGCCACTGAACAAGTAGAAACCATAAATGGTGAAACAGGAAAATTAAGATAATAAATATTTTTTTTTTCTTTGAAAAGCTAATCATCAATAATATGCTAATTTTATTATTGTAAACAATGCATTCAAGCGTGTTTCTATAATGAGGATAAATAAATATTAAATACTCACAAATTATTTTTTGATATGCATCTATAATGATGATAAATACTAAAATCTGTCAATAAATCAATATTAAATCAAACCAATTCTTTACCTTTACAAAAATTCTTTGAATATATTATTATATGTACATTTTGTAGTAAATACTTACATATTGGAGGTTTTATATTATTATTTTTTTTTACTCTTGCATTGTTCTGTAATTAATAGTAATTACAGTCAACGTACTAGTAAAAGAAATTTCATGTTCTTCAGTGTACTTTTTATTATTTATTTATTTATTTTTGTTATTGTTGTTCTAACGCACTTGATACATTCTGCTGAAAAATAAATTGAAAGTCGTTCTGAAAAGTACTAGTAAATTAAGAATAAATATTATGCATTAATATTTTTTGTAATCGCCAGGTATAAATTTCAAGTAAAATAAAGTAGATCATCCTCTTAAAAAATATTCGAGAGTAAATAAAGTATCCTGTGTGAGTTTCATATATAGACTAGTGTGCAAAACATAAGTAATTTTACTGATTTTTTCGTTATTCAGCTAAAAATAACTTGAAAGTCACGACATTTTTTTTTTTTTTTTGCAGACGCTCAAAGCTTTTGCAGACGGTAGTTCTCAAAGGATGAGGAAAGGCATAGTATCAAAAAATGTGATTAGCACTCATCACTATGGAACAAAGCAGAAAAAAAGGTTTTGTTCAAAGAATGGGCTTGGTGATACAAACTCCTCAGTCTCCAGGAGAGAGAACAAGAAGTCTCTAAGTGATATGATTTCCCCAATCTGCAATGTTTGTGATTGTTACACCGCTGTGAACAGTGCTGTCTATGGGCTGCTGTTAGTGTCATGCAACGCTCAGAATACCGATTTTATGATGGCGGTTGGATACAGTAAGTTGGCACACCTGACAACCTGTAGCTGTTGAGCGACGCTGACTCCTTCCGTTCTCTTTTCTCCAATATATTGTCATCATCGCCTGCCTTTTTTTTCTTTGGACCAACATCAACAACCTTTCTTGCAGTTGTACATATATTTTTAAAGGTTTCTGTGTTCGTGAAACAACACTTTTGTCAAATCCAAACTCTTGTGCAACACTCATGGAACTGCGCCCCTGCTCCAGCTTACGGATCATTCTAAAACGTGTAAAGGCGCTCTGGTGTATTCTCGTAACATTAGTGCACTTATGAGTTCACCTTGATTTGCAGAGAATGACTGGAAGCACATTTCTTATTTTTTATATGTTGTCGTGCTGACTCGATGCGTATTGCATTTCCACACGTCATTTCTGACGTCATGCGTCTCATATTTGAAATGCGTCACCATTCTACTGAATTGACTGTTCTTTGATATTTGAAAGTATTGCATAAAGCCTTTATTTACACTGTATCATAAATATATTTTTTAAGTACCATAAAACTTCTGCATATACCTTTGAAATAAGTAGCAGTGCTGAAATAAAAATCTTAATATTCTGACCACGACCAAACAAGATGGCAGATGTATCTATTTCATTTGCCAGGTTTATGGATGAAGATTAAATCTTTAAAGCTTTGGGTTGTTTTAAAAATTCTGAGCCATAAAAACTGGAATTATGATTACATTTTTTTTATAGCACGTACGTAATCCTTATTTTCTTGCTACTTTTATTACCTTGTCTGAATTCAATGTAGTACTGCAGAGTTTCCGAGTGTGGTTTTTACTAAAAATGCTCGTGAAATTAATCAGGTTATTGCAAAACGGATACCATGCCATGCAAAACTTCCGACATTTTCAGAATTAAAAAACATAATGAATTTTATTTGAATTGTGGCAAATATTTGAAATTTCTCAGTGTTCATCTATAAGATCAAGGCAAGAAGCGTGCAAAGAATCTTTAAAATCCACAGCATCGATATTAAAAAAAAAATGAATATTTTTATATGAAGTTACTCAAAAATGTTTTAAACGAAAGACGAATAATTTATATGTGTCAGTGTTCTACTCTATGAAATTATATACCAAAATTTTGTTTTTAAATATTTTTAAAATGCATATTTCATAGTTAAAATTAAAGAAAATGTGTATCATATTTTCTATGACTTCCAGCCCCCAAATAAATAAATAATTAATAGCTATAAAAGCATGGGATTTTTTAAATTAAAGTAACCAAAATAGTTTTAAATGTTGATTTTTTTATCTAATTGGTGACGAGAAGTGCAGTCACAATTTTAGAGGTTTTGACTCGAGTAGGCATTAATTTAACAAAAACACCGAACAAGAAAGTGGTTCAAAGGTAAAAATAATTAACTGCAATCGAAACGATCGTATTGAATAAGTATTTTTCCTGTGATATTTCACAATGTTTTGAATTATTTTTATTTATTGATTTTTTATGGGTTTCGCAATGAATGTTGTTTGAAAATGATCAACGTATTATATATGTTTGTTTTTACTTTTAATTATTAAGTGTTAATTTCCAAACTCATTTCCAAACAATCAGTTAAAACAGAAAAAAAAGAAATTATTCTTAATAATGAACTTACATTTTTATAAAAGCAGGGTCTCGTTCAATGATCACCTTTCGTTGGTAAATGCCATTGCTTCATTAAATGGTATCGAAAAATCTTATCACTACATATTGCACTTTTAGTCTAATTGATTAAGTATCATGCATTATCTTCATTAAAATAAAGAGCAATGTGAAATGCATTGTAAAGAAAAGATTTTCAAATGGATTATGTAATATATTAGATTCGCTTTACTCGCATGAAAAATTCAGTTTTTTCAAAACGGTTCCTATAAAAATACAAAATAACATTTAGGATAAAATTATAAGCATAAATAACATGAGAAGAACTATAAAACTTACAAGATTAAAGTTTATGTTTCTTATTTTTGACTCAATTTTATTAAAACTTAGATTGCTATCACACAAACCTCAAAACATACAACAACTTAAAATGCTTTGGTGCTTTTCCTTTTTGAAAGAACTGATTTTAAATAAAACCTCATTGGAAACTCAAAAATAAAGCAAATACTTTGGAGCAAAAGTTCCACGCAACGAAAATGCACCGCTTTCTCAAACTTTATAAAACATAATCGAAATCCAACATAAGCCATTAAAAGCAAAATCCAAACTTTTACTTTAACATTCTTCTTTCTGATAAAAAAATATTGTTCTTAAATTGTGTTAACCAATTTACAAAATAATATTATGATGCTGATTTGAAATTGCACCTGCACATTCCAAAGCACAATAAATATTTCGTGAAGATGTAACCTGAATCGCATATATTTTTCTTTTGAGCAACATTGCATACATTCTTTTACAATGCATTTTTTCCCGTGTTCCCCATCTTGATGACAAAAGTGATCCGTTCTTTGGGGAAGTTTTTGATGAATAAAGAGAAAAGTTTTATCCCCCAACAACGAATTGGATCAACGAATAAGTAGAACTTGAATGCACTATGGCATGATTAAAATGCCCCGAGCCAGAAAATATCAGAAACATATGCTGGCTTTCACAGCCTGAGGCTGCTTGCTGCGGAACTGTCAGATTTGCCTTGAGCCATTTTGTTTCTGAATAAGTGGAAGAATAGAATATGTTGTGAAATTTAATAATTCAGATTAAAATATCCAAAATGGAAAATATTTATCTTTAGCCAGCTATATTGTAGTTTCAAGTTTATGCTTTTGAAACTGCATCAAATTATCTGTGGAAGTTTTCGTAAAATGTCTCAAACTTACGTTATTTGAATTCAGATTTGCGGGTTGTTGAAAAATTGATAGTACATAGACTTGCATTTATCAGTAAATAATAAAAAATAGACTTCGCATAAGAAAAAAACACTTACAATATTGAACAATATGTCTATTCTTAAATAAATGACAAATTCGTTTAAGAATTCACAAAATTAGATATTTCAATACACCATTAATTTTAGTATTAAAATTCTTGTAATGTACTGAAAGACAAATAAAACCTTTAAAATAAATGCAACAATCAGAAACACAGAGCAAAAAGCAATTTTTGATTTTAGGGTAACAAATTGACAGTGGTTACACAGAAAACATATATTATATCAAAGATATACTTGAAGTTTATTTCGAAATATATCAAAATCCTGCTTAATGTCAACAAGGTTAATAAATTTCATGCGGACATTAAATGAAATACGAAGGATTTCTTTATTACATAAAGTGCCGAAATTTAAACTCCCAAAGGCCCTTCTGATAAGAAGTCATTACAAGCTGAATTATAAAGCACAAATTATTTTCAACTGTATATTACATGTATTGATCAGCGGTTAATGGCCAGCACAACTTTAAATAAAAGAGACTTTTAGATATTTACAAGAAATTTCCATAATGCAGAACGTAAAATATTTTAGAAATTTTCCATTTACATCATAGTCAGTGACTATCATATAAAACAAATGTTTTAGATTAAATGCACCCTTTTATAATTAGTGATATTACACTGCAGTTTATAGTGTGCAGTCATAAAGACAAATCGAACTTAATTTAAAAATGCCGAATCGTATATTCTTAAATTAAAAATACCTTAGAAGTTCATATTTGTAGAAGGCATTTGGTGAACTAAATCACATATTTTTTTTATCACATTCTTTGAATTCCACAAATTCATAGAATTTATTTTATTCTTAGTACCGCATATAAAAGTAAAATGTATTTTATGTAGTTCCGAAAGTTGCAGATGCTCTCGCTGCATCAGAAACAGAATATTTACAAACAGGATTTTTAATCCAAATTTGCAAAATTTATAGCTACGATAGTTACATAATAATATGTTCAATCTGTACAGTTAAAACTGGAATTGGTATTTTTGAAAAGTTGATCTTTTGCTCCTATGCTGCTATATCCTTCTTTGTCCTCCTTCTTTTTCTTTTTAAGAGAGAAAAAGAGGCGAGCGAGAGAGTATGTGTGTGTATGTGTGAGAGTGAGAGAGAGAGAAAGAGAGAGAGAGATAGTAAAATATATTTGCTCTTCACCTCATTTGATATCACTGTTCTGAGTCAGCACCTGGCTTTATTTAAAATGTCAATTGAAACCTGCTTACTTTTAGGGGCGTAATTAATTGTATAGAAAATGCTTTGGTAGTGAGTATTACGATTGATTTTCAGCTTCAATTTGTAAATAAAGAAAGCAAGCCTCAGCTGCATTTATCGCTAAGATAATCAATGATATACATCGGAACAATAAAACAACATGCTTTCACAAGGCGCAGTCCTCGACCACAAATGCAACTTCTGATTTCAGGGAAGATAAGAAATCAAACTGATAGCCACCAAGAAAAGAAAATGCACCCAACGAAATCGTAAAAATTTTATTTACCGTTCTTGTACTTATTTACAGCTTTCTTTGAGATCGATTTTTCCATTCCTCCTTTATGGACCATGAAAGCAGAAGTATCGAACAAGTACTGACATGCTCTTAAGAGGGCACTTGACGCAAATGTTAGGAGTTTTTGCTGGATTTTCTCATTTACTAATTCCTTCCTGCGATTCCCGCAAATTATTCCACCAGTGGCTACGTGAATTGAACATATAAATTTTATTTCCAAAAGAGTGCTGTTATTTAAATTATACCATTTTTAAAATAATAAGGAATAAAGAAGGCATAATCAGGTTTGCATGAAAAGCGACGAATCTTTATGAATAAGCATTCGAAACATTGTTTTGATTGTATTTGAGAATAAACATAGACACTGAAGGTAGTCTATTGGACCTCTGGAAGAAAATTTGCAATCATACTAAGTATTAAATTGCTATATAGCATTTGAAATGTTATCTAGTACTACAAAAAAACTAATATTGAAACACATTAATCTGTGATAATGAGAATGCCAAATATTATAAGTATACAAAAACGTTGCCTGAATACTCTGATAAACATAATCGGAGCGAATGAGAGAACAAATGTAAATGTATACAAACCACCTCCAGGGTCGTACGAAGCTCTTGAGGGGAGATAGATAAAAGAGGTGGTAGAGGAAACCATGACAATTCATAATCAAATAGTAAATTAGAGTAGGAAACGTCGTCTTTTTGTACCTATTAATAATAATTTTGGAAGATGTGTTGAAGTAGCAGTGAATATTCCGGCCAGGTTTTGTCAAAAACTAACGCATCTTTCACCTAAAGTACGTGACTAAAATTGACAGTTTACAAATTCTATTTCATTTCTGAAATAATCAGAGAAAATTCCATTGTTTATGAAATTCGATCAAGGAATTAGGTGAACATTTCAAGACTCCTTCCAAAGTGATTATTAACAGGTACATGAAAACGAAGTTTTCAACCCAACATTGTCATGTGATTCTGAACCATCTTGGTTCCCCCTACCACCCTTTACAGTTTTCCCATTTTTCCCAAAGAGTTTTTATTCACCCTGTAAGTGTATATACAAGTAGATAAATCAAAACAGGATTCAATATTAGGCAGCGCTATAAATAATAAATTTAGCGGATTGCTAAATTTATTATTTTGCAAGACTTCCAAGAAAGTCATTTTATATCATTTCGATAGTTTTTGGATGAAAGCTATAGCTAGATAATATATACTGATGATTACTTTATGATTAAATGAAATATTTTTATTTTAAAAAATAGGAATGATTTTCACTGTATAACACTAAAGTCAGTTTAAAAAACAATAGGATTACAAACAGGAAACCAGTTGTGTCCGTTATATTACTCGTAACACTTTGAAGGTGTAACAGCAATATCAGAATATAAAAATGACAAATGCTTTTGTTAATGAGCATCAATAAACAACATATAAGTGCACCAATAAGAGAATTAAAATAGCATACCGGTTTCGTCATGTATGACATGCTATCGTCGGTGCTAGAATGAGAATAGCAAACATTTGCTGAGTTAATAGAGAAAAAATTGGAATTCAGAATAGTGTTTACAAGGTCAAAAGGGAAGCAGGGATTCAGTAGAGGGTTTCATGAGGGCCAATACGAAGGCAGGAAATTAAGGTAACTAAGAACAAAGGGATTTCCAACATTCAGAAAATGGGAGGCATTTCGAAATAAACATTAACTATTTATGTTTTTGTGGTATTGAAAGCTTAAAGAAAAATCTCATCCGCTGAAGGAACGGCGTTTGCAAATGAGTTTGGCTGAACTAAAGTCAAAAGTATGGTTGCCATCCCGTCCTTTCGAAACCAGTTTGTTATTATTACTGCTATTATACGTTGTTTTTGATTATCATTTACCTTCTGCGACAAGCTACTTTTTCCAACATATTAAATGCTGGTGCTATTTCAAATAATTTTTTTGAGCAAATATTTCAAAACTGTAAACACATTAATGCGAATGGCTGTGGTTATTCTAACTAAATATGCTTGTATGATATTTTCACTATTGGATTACAAATATTTTTCTACATTTAATTGTTTCCAATACGGGTACAGTAACATTCGACTGTTTTCGGACCAATTGCTTATTCAGTAATTAGACAACAACAGTTTGAAATTCACAATTGAAACAACTGTCAATTGTTTATTGATATGTTCACAGTACTCAGTTTTAAAGAAATGTTTTAACGAATTAGAAATATACTGACTGAAGTTTGGAAAGTGAACGGCACTTGCTAAAATTGAAAGCAATAAATATTTTCACAGTGAAACAAACTAATTTTCAGGGATGCGATTTTTCGTTAAGCGCACGCGCCATTTAAGTGCTCGAATCTTCATATCCATACTTTTACCGATTTATGCTCAGAAACTAATCTTCATGAAACAACTTTACATGCGCTGCAGCCTGAGAAATCAATTATATTCCTCTTTGATTATGGTGATTGTATTCCCAGACGGCTTAACTGGAGAATGTGACTTCACGTTTATGACGGTACAGTAATCAATGACAGCGTGTTATCCAATTTTGCTCGATATGTTCTTCTGGGAGAAAATTCTTCGAATTCTATTTCAATATGACGGTGAATAATGAGGGAACACTTAAATGACGTTCGCTTTGATTCAAATAACGTAAAAAGACAGATAATACCCTCTCGTGGTAACATAAACATATAGTTTACGTGCTCTGTTTATGAGAAGCCATTTATGTATCGAAAAATAAAAGAAAATGACTTTACTCAATCTTGTAAAATTATTATTTAAATATAAATGCAAATAAATACATGAAAATATACTAAGGAAAAATAAACTTATATAAAATAAAATATATGGAAGGCTTGTGATATTTTACTTATTTTTTAACTATTTTGGGATGAGAAGATTTTTTTAGTGTCTTGCCTGAAAAGACGTCAAAACTCAACGATTTATTCTTTTTCACTCTTTTTCAGCAGTTGATAATAAATAAAACAGCGTCTCGATTGTTGAAAGTCAAGTGGAGTCACTCCAGATTTTTAAATAGATGCTGACGTATGTGATAGGAAATAGATGAAAAATAAAAAAGGAGGTTAAACATTGCTTGGTCGACATGCATGCCAAATCCACTCTATTATGAATTGGGCCTCTATTATGAAAAGGCCTTGGGTTGTACCACAACCAGCTTTTTTCAAAAGACTTAATTAAATTTCTTATTCAGTATTGAACTAAATTTCATTTAAAACATCATTTGTCATTATTTTATTTTTTCTAACTATCAGAAAAAAATTTGTCATAGTTTTTATTTCGAAGAATGCATATATCGTTCAAAACGTGAACATTTAAAAATAACCAACAAAACTATCTGTATGATGACAAAATGATTTCCTCTCTTGATTTTATTGATAATGCATATAAAAGTGCTTGAAACAATTTGAAATAGAGACATTAAACACAATAAAATATCACATGTTTGTTTTATCGATGTATATATAAATATCCTAAGGAAAACATTTGTACCTCTTTTGCAGCGCATTGCGCGAACAGATGATCACGAAATTCGTCACAGCTAAAGTTCATATGGAAGTGGCTGTGCGAGTGCTACAAATTTTGTGTAATATGCTAATGCACCGTAAAAAATTAGAGAGGTAATTTAGTACGCAGTATTTCGCGCCTAGTCGGGCAATGGTTCCATTTTTGTGTCAATTTTGAAATAACAACACTAAGTTTTAGCTGTACTATAGGGTTATAGTATTACAACAAAATTTGCAAAACGTGAAATTATTCTGCAGTTTGGTGAAATGCCAATGATTAAAATGTGCTTTAGCCCTGTGCTTGGCGATATTTTTTAGACGCTCGATAAGTGCGCGAAGTGTTGTAAATTCCATGTTTTAAAGGTGTGGGAAAATGAACCGAAAAGGGCAGGTTGCAATCCAAGAGACGCTCCACTGAAACGCGCCGATTCGACAATTTCTTCACAATCTCACGCCACGCAGTATGTTAAAGAAAATTTTCTCCGAAAATATTATTGAAGGAATACCTCAACAATTAAATGGGAATGGAAATCATATTACTAATGAAGTGTTAGAAAATATTTCCGTAAACATACTCTCAGATATAACATATTGAAGTCAGTTATATTAGAACATAAACATGATGATTGAACTTTTATTAATGCTGACTTAATCGAATGTCTGACGAATGGAGAGCATATCACCATAGCTACAATAAATAATTTGCTGACAATTTCATGACAATGAAATCAATAACTATCCAGTAGAGGTGTTGAATTCTTTGACTATGAGTGGTTTGGGGTTTTTTTTTCGGTTAGCCGGGAGCAAGTGAAAAATTGCCAAATAATTGTGATCAGCGGCAAATGCTTACAAACCTAAAGTGATTTCCAGTACATAATTATTTATCCCTTTCCATATTTTGGATGTTTAATTTAAATCGCATTTTAATTTAATTCCACACGTTTTCCCCAATTCCACATCATGTAACCAATAACTGCACAAATTTCTGTTTAGTTTATTGATATTTTTGTGTTCCAGAAATAGTCTTTAAATGTTTCCCAGAAAAACAGCGGGATTTGCGCCCGCTTAGCAAAAAATATCATAGTTTTCCACCCCATAAGTTAGTACTGAAAGTTAATTTCATCGTTATACTTAATCAGATACTTAAAGAATTATTCAATGGAACAAGAATGCGCATCAAGTTTACATATCTTGATGCTATTGATTGCGAAGCTTGAACTGGAACTGCAGGCAATAAAAGAATTTTAGTTCCCCTTATAAAATATCCTGGTACTATTTTACCATATCCTTTAAAAAAATCGATTTCCAAATATACCTGCATTTACGATGAGAGTAAATAAATCTCAAGGACAATCTTTCGAAACAAGTGCAAATTTATTGAAGCAGCAACGTTTGTACTACATGGTCTGTGGTACACCTCAGCGAGTAGAGTTCAATCATTAGACGGTTTAATATTTTAAAACTCCGAACCTAGTGGGCCTTTAGCTGAGAACGGTTCCAGGCTGAATTTTCGGAGGGGGCCACTATAGACTTTTTAGATTAGCCTAAATTGCTCAAAACGCAAATTGAATGCGTGAAATCACATAGGAATGTGTGAAATTCAAAGTCGGTAGAGGCAGATGACCCATATGACCCACAGTTGGAGCTGCCTTTGCATTTCGCAAAATATGATTGATTATTTACAAAAACACCGTATTTACAGAAAAGTGTGGTGGTTGTAAAGTGGAATTGCACAAAAGTGGTCACTCTAGGCAGATGGTCCTTAGGCAAGGCGGTCACCGTAGTAGGTTCCACGGTATATGTAATCTTGAGACATATAGTCTTTGACAGAAGAAATTTATTCACGCTCAATTTAAAAAAAAGTTAAGGCTTTATGGTCGGATTTCGACCACTGGCAGACAACTAGAACTAGCTATTAATAAATTCCTTTAAAGAAGACGATATCAAAGTATGACAAAATGACTGCAATATAACACAATTCGCGCTTCAAGTTTATCTGAAAAAGTAAGGACATATATCAATACTCTATGAGGTAATTTGATAGCATCTATTTTTATTTCAACTGCAAAAGCTATTGAATAAGGCAGAATAAACTGTTATATAAAACTTGAAAACACAAACTAGATATTTTGAAATTTTACTAAAAAAAATCTGCCTATGTATAAATTCTTTCTATTATGAAAAGTCTAATTCTTGAATTCTTTTTGGACACTTTAACACTGAAAACAAAATAGTATTAATGAAATTTTCAGTGATATTTTTTGCAATCAAAATTAATGTTACATTTCGTGCGGCTAATTACTATTATGCTATTAAGTTTGTTTTTATAATCGTTTATTTAATCGTTCAGCTCGGAAAATGGTGGCTTTAATGCTTCCACTGATGCTATTTGCCGTTTGCAAATGAAGGAAATGAGCGTAAATTTTAATTTCAGAAAAAAAGATAACTTTTATTGATCTCATTACATTGAAAGTCACAGTAATAACTTTTTGATTTTATAACCTTCAAAAATCAATATACTCTTTTCTTAGGAATATTTAAATGTGCATTTATTATTGAAATGTTTGTGAGCGTAATTAAGCCTATTAGGTATCGATACAATGATGTAAAAATAAACACATTTAGAAAGCAAATAAGGACTTAACACGTTAAGGATTTTTTGTAACTATTTCAGGATTTTTTTCAAAATACGATATATAAAAATGCATTGATTCTTTTAAACGCTGTAGTATCTTATTGGCAAACAATTTATTTTTTAACAGTTTAATGATTCTGAATTTATTTGTAGTTATATAAGCATTAGTCGGTGAAGAAGCATTAGCCAGTGAAGCAATAAGAAGCACAACTTCTTATATCAGAGAAATTTTACAATATCGCCGTTCTTTTTTATGTAACAACTAGCTGCGTACCCGTTCTCCGCACGGTAGGGAACGAAACTTTTTCTTACATGTATAGTTCGAATTGAGTCCAGTGATTTGGGATCTAAAAATAAGCAAAATGATTTGACTCTTGGCGTAAAGTTATTCATTAGTTATTTGTAAAGTTAGTATAAGTACTGACCTGAGACCATTGTTAATATTAAGACGCAAAAAACTATGTCGGTGTCATTCGCAATTAGAAAAGAAAAGCGTGACGGTTCGCAGTGAAAATTCCTAATATTCAAAATGTCTCATTTCTGCATCATACTCTTTTTTAGATTTAAGTTATGCCATTAATACCTTAGATACTACATGATGTGGAGAACCGTTTTATTTTATAGTTAAATAGTTGTGTACCCGCTCTTCCCAAGGCAAGAAGAGAACATTTTCCTAAAAAATGTGATCATAACTCTTGTGAGAAAACAGAATCTCCAAGAAAAAAGAAAGTTCTGTTACAGTCTTTTTTGTTGAAACTACCGCGGGATATATTAACACGACGTAGACTTACTTAATATTTTGTTAGCTGTGATGTAAGACGGTTGTTGAAGAATGAGTAGAAGGCTTAGTTTCACGAAATATTTATTAATGCGATATATTGTGCTTTGATCAATATTGCCTTAGCATATCTACTTACTATTACTTATACTATCTTTTACTGATACCAATACAATATATTTTCGTTTTGCAACCGTTAATGCTTAATTTAAAGAAACGGTTTAGATATTTGCCACGTAGTCTTTTACTCTTTGGTGATTCTTTGCAATTTACGCATTAGCATAAAAGATAATCATTTCACTTTATGGTTGCTACTAAAACAGCTCTCCATACATTTGTATGCTTAATTATTGTCAGATTGGCGTATTTAGCACCAGGGCCCTATTATCGCACGGGCAAATGACTTTGCCCAGGGGCCCCCGGCTCGAAATGGCCAACAAATTAAAATGTTGTTCTTTTTTTTATAAAAAAAAATTATGAAAAATAAAACAAATTTTATAGACGGTGGCCCCTAAATTCAACAATGCCCGGGGCCGCCTGTTGGTCATAATCAGGCCCTGTTTAACACCGCAATATATTTCCTGCTATTCGAAAACGTGACCCGTTTAAAATCTCAATTGTAAATAATGCTGGATAATTTACTTGTCAAAAAACAGCATTCAATTATTTTTCTGGCAACGTTAAGTAAAATATAGAATTACGAGACAGGCGAAATTTTTGCTAGACGAGAAAGAAATCGTTTGCGAGACGAGACAGAGCCTAGTCTCGCGCAAGATTTCTCGCGATTACTCGTACTGATACTTGCTCATTTTTGCATTAGTTATGAATTTGTATAAACCTAATTTTTTACTGCTAAAAATTTACACTAATTTACAGATAAAGCAACTATTTATTCGCAACAAATTTTGAAAGTAAATGGTTTAATTGTATAATCGTCGATTATAAAGAAAATTCGATTATTATTATTATTATTATTATTACAATATTCGGTCATTTAGTTTATCGGATAGCATTAACTTTTATATTTATATTTGGCATTTTATGTTTTTTGGTTACATTGTTTAATACTGCAGGAGTTTTAGGTGTTAGTTCTTGTACTAAGTCTACAACTGTGCAAATCTTGTACTAAATCTGTTAGTTCTTGTACTAAAACAACAACGTATTCGCAACAAATTTTTAGAGTAAAAGATGGAATTGTATAATCGTCGATTAAAAATTTTTTTAAAAATCGATTTTTTTTTTTTTTTTTTTTACAATATTCGGTCGTTTAATTTATCGGATAGCATTAATTTTTATATTTCGATTTGTCATTATATGTTTTTCAGGAATTTTAGGTGTTAATTCTTGTACTAAATCATTTAATTTTAATTAACTATACATTTCATTTTGTTACTTATAATTATTAAAGTAAGTTATATTTTGTTCTTAGCGATGGCAAAGAACCATTTATGTCATATTTGGGTAATACTGGAACAATATAGAAAAGTGTAGTATTTAAAATTTCTCTTAAAAACTACTATGTATAGGTGGTTATTTTCAGCACATGGTTTCCAAATCGCAAGTGAAATCGACGTCATTTTCATATCGCACGTTGAAAATTGCATTACAAAATGAATAAAAATAAACTCGTGACCTCAGAATGACGTACACTTTCCGGATTCCACATTCCGATGTCGAATTCCGAATTGGTGAGAATACCCCTACTATAAGCAAGACTTCAGAACGATGGAAATCGATTGTAATCACTATCGAAAAAATAGTTTACATTTTTTACAGAAATACTTTAATAAAATTAGGTTATTCTGAAAATTTTTGAAAAATTGATATCATTACGAATAACATTACTAAATTTTTAAGAGATTTTAATAATAAAAAAAAAGTTTGTAATCGTAATTTATAATTTACTAGCTGAAGTGCCCGTTCTTCGCACGGGAATATATTTTCATTAAAAACACAAATACAAAGAATGTTACTCTTATTATAAGTGCATGTAAACCGCCAGTGTTTAAACATCTCTGAAATATTTTTTTTTGGAAATTTAAAATTTAACTTCGTAGATATACTTTATTTATATTGTAACTTTTCTATTCACTGTTTGATAATTTTTATATAATTTCAAACTTTATCTACTGGTGATACTGCTCGCTAATTCATACATTTTGTTTAGGCATTTATATACATTTCTTTCTCTGAGATAAGCGGGATTTAAAAATTAGTTTGTTTATTATGACATAATTCTGAATTATCATTTAATTTATTCAAACACAGCTGTAGAAACAAAATCATAAATACTTATGAAGTTAGACTTAACGCTATGCAAATAGTGAATATATTTTTGACATTGCCACACAAAATTTATAAATTGTTCAAACTCAGCTTTTGCTACTGAATAATACCTACATATTTATGAGGTTAGACTTAATACTATGAAAATTGTGAATACTTTTGAATATATATTGTACAATAAAAAAACTCGGCTGTTCGAGCCTCGTCAGGGGTAGCCCCTGAACCCCCTTAATTTTTTAGTTTCATTATTGCCATATTAAAACGATATTAATTAACTTTGTCATTTTATCGCTCATCTTTCTTTCTCTTTTATCGCTCATCTTTCGACAATAGATACACACCTGATCCATTTTTCCAATCAATAAAGTTGGGTGTTCGTGATAATTAATTTCAGAACTGTATACAAATGCTTCTTTTTTCAGATTTTGAAAAGTACGCTGTCTAGAAGAGGAGGCCCTCGTTCGGGCATCATCTAGACGTGCTTTTGTCTGTTCTGCACTCTCACTTGCCCTGGAAGTAGAGGCCCTCGTTCGGGCATCATCTAGGCGTGCTTCCGTCTGCTCTACACTCTCACTTGCCCTGGATGTAGATGCCCTCTTTCGGGCATCATCTAGGCGTGCTTCCGTCTGCTCCACACTCTCACTTGTCCTGGATGTAGATGCCCTCGTTCGGGCATCATCTAGGCGTGCTTCCGTCTGCTCTACACTCTCACTTGTCCTGGATGTAGATGCCCTCTTTCGGGCATCATCTAGGCGTGCTTCCGTCTGCTCTACACTCTCACTTGTCCTGGATGTAGATGCCCTCGTTCGGGCATCATCTAGGCGTGCTTCTGTCTGTTCTGCACTCTCACTTGCCCTGGATGTAGAGGCCCTCGTTCGGGCATCCTCTAGGCGTGCTTCTGTCTGTTCTACACTCTCACTTGCCCTAGCTAATCGCTTCCGTTTCGTTTCAGAAGAATATTTCCCAATTGATTTTCGCTTTTTTTTGAAGCATAATCTTAAAAAGCCAGTCTTCACTTGATTAAAGCAACTGAATTTAAGAAACTAAAATTTTGAAACTAAACCGAATTTTCGATAGTTGTGAAATACGAAAAAAATTGGAAACTAATTGGTCTGCTTTAGTCGCTAAAAGTCCTTCCCTTTGCTGTGGCGTTTTTTGGAAACATGGTGTCATAACAGATGCTTATTCATATCTTGAATTTTCACCGGAGGCCAGTACACGATGCTTTTTCGAAGATATAATTAAATTTGAAACACTCACAGAATAGAATATTAGGTTACACTTTTGATTTTGCGCCTTAAAAAAGATTCAGTAAAAATAAGATGAAATTCTAATTACAAAAATTCAAAGAAAAACTTACATTTAAGTATCTTTTTATCTGTTGAAACGTTAAAACAAAAGTGAACGGCATGATAAGAGAAAAATAAAATGTTAAGAATATATCGAGCTGCTGTTAATTTTATATTTTAAAATGAGAAATTTAGATGTTGCCACATGTATAAGTTAGTTTTAAAATATTACTTTGGAGAACGTGTAAATAAAATTAAGATTTTCGCCTAACTCATTTTTAATCTCATGACGTCAAATTCGCGTCATTCTCAGTTGCAATGTCTAACATAAATTACTGAAAGAAGAAGAAAAAGGAAAAAAAAAACCCTAACGTTGTTTTACTTTTCTACAGCATCTGGTGGAAATTTATTAGTTAGCTCGTGGTGTTATTGTTTGTCAAAGCTTGAGCTAATTAAGATTTCTAATGCATTTATAAACTCGTGACATCAAAATGAAGTCATTTCATTTATGTTATAGATCGCCAGGATATAGATGGTATGTCACATGATCACTATTTTACACAATCGGAAACTGAAAGCGCTTTCTGAAGGCGAAAATTCTTCCGACAACGTTTAATCTATGACGTCACGTTCTGACCAGGGTAGTCGAATTTACTTATTTCACGCAAATCGGGACTTTGCCCAGAGCCCCGGCTCGAAATGGCCCCCAATTTCAAATGTTGTTCTTTTTTTATAACAAAATTTTATGAAAAATAAAACAAATTTCATAGATGGGGGGCCCCAAATTCATCAATGCCCGGGGGCCCCTGTTGGTCATAATCAGGTCCTGTTTAACACCGCAATATATTTCCTGCGATTCGAAAACGTGTCCCGTTTAAAATCTCAATTGAAAATGAAAATAATGCTGGATAATTCACTGGTGAAGAAACAGCATTCAATTCTTTTTCTGACAACGTTAAATAAAATATAGAATTATTTCCTGCGTGGCGTATGTTTTGCTTGTGAGTTCGTTATTCTGATTGAGTTTCGAAAGGGGTTTTAAACTCATGACATCAAAATCACGCACAACATTCAACATGCGAAAACACAGTTATTTTAAAGTAATTTTATTTATTTTTTTCCAACTGGCAACTTTAATCATTGTTACTGTCTCCAAGACAACCAAACCGCAAGATAACATACCGACGTTTTTAAGCATCTGCTTTTGAAATAAAAATCCTTCTTTACATAAAAATTCGTAAAAAATCTCCTAATTAATATTTTCCTTTGGTTTCTCTTTTAAAAGAGGGCGAAATGTATGCTCCGTCATTTGACAAAATATAAAAAAGTTATGACGGATAGAATTCAAGATGCAGCAGTTTTAAAAATATTTTACGAAAGTCAGCGTGAAATTTAATTTTATTTGAAAAATCCCCAAAAATCTGCAAATTATGTTACACAGTCCGAACAAACAGTTTTGAAAAGCAAATTTTCTCCTCTATCCGATGATGTAAATATCGTTTTGTTGCGAGTGTAATTACTGGCGTTATTACGTATTAAGCGAAAAAAATCGCCAAAAATCGGACAAAACATAAAATAAAACATTTTCTAATTCGAATTTCAAAAACATTGCTCCGAGGCGTGTTAGGATCTGTCCTAGTGAAGCCGTATGCAAAATTCGGTAGGTCTGCGACCAACCGTCTCGGCGCATGCTCACGAATTTGCTGAAATCGGACATTTGAGTAGCTTTCTGCCCTGAAAATTGCGAAAAATCGTTAAAAATTAGGGAACAGGTGGATTTTCAGAATTTTAAAGTAGCCTACGGCCTATTCTATGTCGTTTTACGTGTATGTGCAAAATTTGAAGCCGATCGGTCGGACGGTGTGGGAGGAGTTCCCGGACGAACAAACAAACAAACAGACAAACTTTCACATTTATATAATAGATTTCACATGCGTGGCGTATGTTTTGCTTGTGAGTCCGTTATTCTGATTGAGTTTCGAAAGAGGTTTTAAACTTATGACATAAAAATCACACACTTTTCACATGCGAAAACTCAGTTATTTTAAAGTAATTTTATTTATTTATTTTTTCAACTGGCAATTTTAATAATTGTTACTGTCTCCAAGTCAACCAAAACGCAAGATATCATACCGAAAATTTTAAGCTGCTACTATTGAAATGCAAATCCTTCTTTTACTTAAAAATTCGTAAAAAATCTCCTAATTTATATTTTCCTCTGGTTTTTCTTTTAAAAGAGGGCGAAATGTATGCTCCGTCATTTGACAAAATATAAAAAAGTTATGACGGATAGAATTCAAGATGCAGCAATTTTAAAAATATTTTACGAAAGTCAGCGTCAAATTTACTTTTATTTGAAAAATTCCCAAAAATCTGAAAATTATGTTACACAGTCCGAACAAACTGTTTTCGAAAGAAAATTTTCTCCTCTATCCGATGATGCAAATATCGTTTTATTGCGAGTGCAATGAGCGGCGTTATTACGTATTATGCAAGGAAAATCGCTAAAAATCGGACAAAACATAAAATAAAACATTTTCTAATTCGAATTTCGAAAAAATTGCTCCGAGGCGTGTTAGTATCTGTCCTAGTGAAGCCGTATGCAAAATTCGGTAGGTCTGCGACCAACCGTCTCGGCGCAATGCGATCGAGAGACGCGCGCAAGAAGATCGGAGGTCACAAGCCTACCTACAAACCTAGCTACATACAATGTTTACTCTCGGATTTTATCTTATAAATAAAAATGAAATTCTGTTTGTTTGTTTGTTTGTTTGTTTGTTTGTTTGTTTGTGGATTTGATTCGTATACAAATCCACAAAAATGGACCTATCGGCCTGAAATTTAGTACAGATATGTAAAAATAATATAGAATAACTCATAGTCCACTTTAAAACTTTGAAAGTCCACCCGTTTCCCGGAATTTAAGAGATTTTTATGCTCTTCACGCAAAAATCTTTCCGAATTGTAACCCCTGTAGTGAAAAAAGTGTGAAATAGGATTCATGGTTTGCAATTGTGTGCATTTTGCCGAATAAAAATGTTTCGTTCGTATACAAACGCCACAAAATTGAACCTATCGGCCTGAAATTTAGCACAGATATGTAAAATAATATAGAATAAAGCGTAGTCCACTTTAAAACTTTGAAAGTCCACCCGTTTCCGGAATTTAAGAGATTTTTTATGCTATTCACGCAAAAAGCTTTCCGTAATTGTAACCCCTGTAGTGAAAAAAGCGTGAAATAAGGATCGTGGTTGCCATGTGTGACGATTTTGCCGAATAAAATGTTTTAAATTCTCAAAGTAAAAATAAAAGAATAATAATGATTTTTTTTTGTTATTTTACATAAGTAAGGTTATTTTTTTTTAAATTATAATATCGTGTGCATGGGAAATCAGAGCAGGAATGTAATGCTTTACACGCAAAACAATAAGAATTGAAGATTTCCGAGGCTAATAGGTAAATTATTTTAGTTTCTCGAAAAAATAAAATGGCTCAAATGCCGATTTTGTGAAAGTGAGTTCTAGCGGTTTGCACAGATTTCGGATTGGCGCAATTTATTGAGAGCTTAAGGAAATAGATTTTTGAAAACAAGTGCAAAGGTTTTATTAGAATACAGCGTTAAATTTTAATGATCCGTGAAGAAATAATGCAGTTATTAAGGGATTTCAATTGATCTATCTCCAGAATTCTCGCCAAATGAGTACATTGATTTAAGTTGGGGGAATTCCGCCAAATTTCAGAAAATTGAAATCTTCTCATTTAGTACATCGGAGTAATGATGAATAAAACACGTTATAGTTGATAATTTTAAAAAATTCGGCTGTATTAAGGGATTCAACTTTTCAAATAAAGGCTTGCTTTACTTTTTCGCGGTCGAACCATTTCCCATATATTATTGCTGCTAAGTCAATGCTTCGAATGATTTCCTGAAAAAACGCTTGCAAAATGGCGTATGTTGGCACTTTGGCGAGGCTTAGATTTGAAACTGGATTTTATTTGAGACTGGGATATATAATGACACTGGTTATAGATAAAAATAAATGTTGGTATGAGTGTATGAGGTTGAAAAACTCCAGCACCGTTGAGCAACGTTGCACCATGAAATTTGGTTCACCTAAGTCTTTTATCATGGAGAAGATTTTTATGCTATCCGTTTTCCTCTAACTTGCCACCAGGTGGCGCAACAGAACGGCGAATTCTATTCCGTTTAGCCGTTTTCTATGCGAATATCATCCCACCGATTTCGATGAAATTTGGTACACGAGAATATTAGAACACGGAGAATATTTTTCATTATCCATTTTGCTGTAACTTGCCGCTAAATGGCGCTGAAAAGCATCAACTTCTATACCGTTCGACCGTTCGGCATAAAATTTTTTATACTTACACATTTGAGCACGAAGAATATATTCTAACTGCGTTCTTTTTGATGTTACTCACCACTAGATGACACTGCAATGCATTATTATTTTAACTCGCCACTAGATGACGCTGCAGCAGGCCAAATTCTTGACCATTCAAACGGTCGCTATGTAAATCAGTATACATAGCTATTTGAACAATGAGAATATTTTGGCGTTATCCATTTTGCTATAACTCGCCACTTGACGGCCACTGTAGCAAATCATATTTTTTTTTTTTTTAATTAACCACTTAGAAGGCCTCTTGCAGTGTGTCACTTCTTGACTGTGCAAATGATCGCTATGAAAATAGGTATACATGATATTTTGAACACGGAGGGGAAAGTTTGCGCTATCCCATTTTTCCTATATAATTTGCATCTGGATATCGCGTCGTCAGGGCTGTCCGCCATCGTACACTGAAATTTCGTATTTCATCGATATCTGAATGCGAAGATATTTCCGCCGTATCCGTTTTGCTAAAACTCTCCATTAATATACACAGGATGTAGCAGAAGGATTTTCTAATTTTAAAATTAAATAATTCAGATATTTTGCCAGAAAAATCTATCCATTTCCTTTGAAAAGCCGTGAATTGTCATTAAAATTGTATTTCAAAACTTATTTGGAATTTTGACAATGTATGGCATTGCACGATTTTGTCTTACTAAATACACCTATAAAGGAATTCTGCAGCAAAGATCAAATATTGCTGTGGAAAAGTGCTGTTAAACATGAAAAAAGGCTAGTGTACTTAATGGAAGTTCGAGAAATCTGCAGCGTGAAACAAGTGATGGTCTATTGCTTAAATAATTCTTGTTACATTGCTGTCCTAAGGCTTTTAGACGAAGTTTTCAATTACAGTATAAAACTGTAAACTGCTTATGGGGGAACACTGTGACAGTTTTATGAAAATACTGCCAAAGAAAAGTGTTGCTAATAGTGGGTATCTCACCACAGGTTTTTTTCTTCTGTTATTCAATGTATTAGCGAAAGAAGAGTTGCATAAGATTCAATATTAACACTATCCGTTATTCGCAAAATGTTGAGGAACACAGTGATAAGTTATTAATTATTATCAAATATCTTTAGAAAGTACTGTTCGACCAAGTAAGTAATAATTGAGACAAAAGGCATTCGATTTCAATTATATAGGTAACGTTCACTTTCTTTATAAGTTTATAAAAATGGTTTTGGGGATAGACAAAATCGGTGATTTAAATTTTATTGTGTACGGTAAACAAGGAAATGGCCAATTACCTCGTGCATATACCTTTTGGACTTCTTTTTAATTTCCTCGAAATTAGTTTTTCAAAAGAGATTTTTTATCCTTTGGATTTCTTTCTTGGAAAGTTTTGTTTATATTTCCCATATTCTAACGTCTTACAGATCTTGCAGGTACTTTGTCGTTTTCGAAAAATTTTCCTTGACGTTGTTTTTGCACACCATTGTAGTTTATAAATATTGTTATCAAAATTCTATATACACTTGGCTTAGTACTTTTATTTTAATTAGAAATTCATTTACTTCTCTTTTTAAGGGATGAATGGAAATATTAAACTTGGTTTAGTACTTTTATTTTAATTAGAAATTCATTTACTTCTTTTTTTTAATTTTAAGGGATGAGTGGAAATAATTCTTTAGGAACTTGTTAAATTATCTAGGATCATTATCTTGTAAATGCTTTCCTCGTACAGATCTGTTCTTCTCTCCAATTCATTTTTTTTTTCAAAGTTTTGTAAGTAGCAAACAATTTGCAAACAACCTTTTGCAAACAATTAAAATATCTCTGATTTCACGTTCAGACTTTCTTTTCTGTGTCCATTCTTTGAATTTTCTTCTGTGGTCCCGAGATTAGGTAGATTCAAGTCGGGGATATTGAAAGACCCGTAACAGGAAGAAACAACAGTTACATGAGAGAAGTTATTCATTTGCAATCTCCAAGTCTGTCAAAAGGTAGGAGCAAACATGTTAATAATTCTTTAAGTTATGGTGTATGCATGTATAAATTTGTGCGTGGGAAGTACTTTATAATCGGTGTGTTCATCATCATTTACTTTTCTTGTTTATTTTATAACTTAAATTAACACTGCTCAAATGTTTTATGTTATGCACATTCTTCGGAACGTGCTCTACATAATGTTCGTGTTTTAGTATATTTTAACTGTTCCCAAAATTTTGTAGCATACTATATGCAAAAATCAATCAATCAATAAATAAATAAACAAAAATAACAGAATAATTAACCATGAAAAAAGATAATTGACCATGAAAATCATATTATATCTTTTATTTGATTAAATTACGTTACAAGAATTTTATTTCCAATTTAAAAATTTAAAAAACCCCATAATTTTGGAATACGAATAATATTTTTTCACTTATATGTTTACTAAATAATTCTCTTTGCGCTGTAAATTATTATGAAAGTCCGTTTTCGAAACAGTGGGAATTACTATCACAATCGCTGATCAATAGATTCTTACATATAATCATATCAGATCAAGATTAACACTTGTATTGCCCACATCTGTTTAATTAGATTAAGCAATAAAGAGTTATGGTATATCCTATTTGATTTAAGTATCTCTCATTTGCTTATCAGCCTGCGTTAATCATTTGCGATTTTTGTAGTAAAACTTCTTTAGGCGCAACTAGGGAGTAACTCAGATTTTTTTCTGACGGAAGTAATGCTCGGTAAAGGAAGTGACGTATCTTTATCCCCCATGCTACCTTCATTTGCGGAGCAGTTCTGGGACGTTCGTTCCTGCGAACGTCCACTGTGCTCCCTGCGTGTCGACATTACTCCCTACCTGTTTTAAAGCAAGATCTTGTCTGATGACTCTGTTCAGTGGATAAGTGGACCGGCTCTTGTCAGAGCCACTGTGGGAAGCCTTTCGCTGAACAGGCGGCGATCCTGCTGACTGTCTCTCACTGTTGTTACAGGCGGTACCCAACCCGTCACCTCCGATAAACAAGACCCGTCACCTCCGATAAACTCCGATCGGCCTACGCACCGAATACAGAAAGTGACACAATAGTGCATTCCGCGGTCCAAGCTCCGTTGCTTTAATCACATGTTTTCCATGGCATTGTTACAATATTTAATGGAATTATGAGTTAAAACTTGACATGATTGGTTGCCATGATACATAAATATTGTTTGACTGTACTTAAATAGTATGTAATCTTTTAATATTGCTCGTGTGTTTTTGAGTTATTTATAATAATGAGCCAAATGCAAATTTTTGAACAGAATAATACTTCGAGCAAAACCAGCAGACGAAAACAAAGGTTTAAGAACACTGCCTTTAAAAAATTGCATTAATAGACCCTACGTGCATTCGATACCAACCGACAGAAGAAAACACCAGTTTAGGAACACAGTTAAAGAAAATTAACACAACATAGACGTTCTCTCGATTCAAACCTTACGGGAAAACGTTTTAAGAAAACCGTGAAAGAATAATAGTTCAACACGGACACTTCCTGCATGCTAACCCGATATCCAGACGGAACAACGGTTTAAGAACACGGGTATGTAAACCAAAAAGAAAGAAACACTGGCCTCAAAGGGTTTAAGAACAAAATAAAAGAATAACAAATGGACACTCCGTGAATTCTAACCCAACCTCAAGACGGAGCAACATTTTAACACGGGGATGGAACACCACAAAGAAAGAAACACTGGCCTCGAAGGGTTTAAGGACAAAATAAAAGAATAACAAATGGACACTCCGTGGATTCTAACCCAACCTCAAGACGGAGCAACATTTTAACACGGGGATGGAACACCACAAAGAAAGAAACACTGGCCTCGAAGGGTTTAAGGACAAAATAAAAGAATAACAAATGGACACTCCGTGGATTCTAACCCAACCTCAAGACGGAGCAACATTTTAACACGGGGATGGAACACCACAAAGAAACGGAACCTGGCTGCAATCAATCCCAAACAATAGACAGAATCTGCAGTTTAAAAACACGGATACAGAATAATAATTCGAAACCTACCAGCAGACGAAATCAACGCTTAAGAACACTGTGATAGAAAAACACAAAATTTACACTACCTGCATTCGAACCCAACAAACAGAGAAAAACATCAGTTAAAGAACACAGTTAAAGTACAATACTAGACTATGGATATTCCCTCTTTCAAACTTCAGACTGAACAATGGTATAAGAAGACAGTTAAAAATAATACTACAATATGGACACTTCCTGAATTCTAAATAATTATCATGAATTACCGATGATTCTTACTGGAGATTTTAATGTTAATTTTTGCTATCAAGACTCTCAGCCGTCAGTTGATTTTTTAAAAGAAAAATTTGATCTTACTATAAATACTTCTCGACTTCAATCAGCAGCGCGTTTCGGTACAACGATAAATGCTGTATTTTCAAGAAAATTATCAAATTTAGAGAGTAAAATTGATGTTTCACATTATAGTTACCACTAACCTATAATTTCATACATAAATTATGATGACATTCAAGTACCTATTTCCAATGAATAATATGAATATAACATTTATATTATCTTTGTAAAGTACACCCTCCAAAAAAAGTATTCGAGCAAGAGAGAAATTTCCTATTTTAGATTTGAGAATAATAATTGAATTTTTGAAGAACGCACAAATTAATAGAAGTATAGAAAGTCATATTTATGCATAGCCTAATTCATATTCTTTGATAAATAATTTTTAATATACGAAACCAACGTAGGAAATTTCTCTCTTGCTCGAATACTTTTTTTGGAGAGTGTACATGAATAATAAATATAATTAAATTATAATATGATATTTATTTTAAGTTTAATCATTTCAGTGATATGTGTCGTAAACGTCAAAGAAGTTTTACTTCAATCGCTCGTAAAGATTACACGCACACACTTTTTTTTTTTTAACCATTTCCTACCTAACATCATCAGGTATTAGTATACCGAATTCCCAGCATTAAGCCTATTTTTGTGGAAAATCTTCCCTTTTTCATGTTCGTAACCTTAATTTTTGACAGCATCGTATTATAATGAAAAAGTGCAGTAGAGTACGAAAACCCGCATATTAAATGGGTCATTTATAGCACTTCCGTGACCGTTGAAAGCGAAGACTGGTTTCTCATTGGATTTGTGGCTTATGGAGGCTACTTAAGAAATTAAGCCCCGATGGCCCTCGCGAAAAATCGGGCTACCTCCGTAATAGCCGAAAATTCAAAATGGCCTCCAGTGGCCATGTTAAAAATTGTCTTTTTACTAGTTTAACATGCAATGATTCAATACATGTTTTTTGGGTCAAGAAATTCATTTGTGATATCGATTACATTATATCACGTAATATTAACGTTCAAATTCAAGATGGCCGTTGATTTTAAGCTAGGAGCTGTTCATTTTTTAAAAATAGAAATTAAGCCTTCTAATTACATTCAAATTACTATTCATAGAATTCAGCTCGCAAGGCAACATTTCATACAATCGAGATTGATAACAATCAAACATTCGGTCCCAAGTGTCACCAAAATACTGGAAGAGACTGAAGAAACAAGCATACAGAATGAAATAGCTTTATGTTAATAAGTGTACAAAATATTTAAAATAATTTGACGACTTTGCAGAATTTAGTTACATCACTAATAAATATTTATTGTTTATCTGAAGCGGTTGATTCTTCAAATTCAGTTCCTTCATTCTCGCTTCCATTCTTACTGGTTTTCTAGTCTAAAGAATCATAAGGTGTGAGTTGTTGGGAAAACGGTGGGAGAATGTAGAGCACTGGTCGATACATCCCATCCATCACCAATAGGGGGCGGAAGCTGTATTGGATTGTACAATGATATCTGCAATATGTTCTGAGAGTAGGGTATTGCAATTGATTAATGTATTCTTGCGTTTAATCAGCAGATCAGCCTAGAGATTGTGCGAGACGTAAGGTGCTAGTACATACACAGCCGTATCTTGGCTGTCAAATTTAAGTGCTCCATTGTAGTTCTCATCTCTCAGCTTTCGATAGGAGTGATCAGGTTGGTGGATGTCTTTCCCTCAAATTGTATGATACTAGTATTAAACTGACAAAATTTCTTTTTTAAGTGTCTTTTGCAAACCTCTGCAGTCTGACCTTATTTCTTGAACTAAGCATGAGATGTCTAAAGGCAGCAGCTCTCGTGAACTAGTCTTCAAGCTCGAGGAAAACATTTGGGTTGAGTGCATGGTTTGCCGGCTGTCAATGGTGCTCATCATTCTTGGTTCCAAAGGAAAGGCCATATCTGACATTTACGAGAATGATAAAGCACGATTCAGCGTGGCGTGATAAGATATTGGTGCAGAAGCGGTACTTCGCGCCATCCGTCTTCCTAGCCTCAGGTCCTGTGGTGTGAACGTTGCTAGTAGTCCGATCAATCCCATATCCAGAGGCTGACATGCTCCAGTGGCTTTTGAATAGTTGGCTTCAAATTTAAGATATCTAACAACTTTTTTCTTCGCAGTTCATAGCACTGATGAGAGGAATTCATAATTTACTCTCCTGTCAAGGGCTGATTGAAGTTGGATCATTCCTGATCTTTCAAGTTCTAAGAGAGCCGGCAGTCCTAACTTCTTCATTTGGGATACGCGCAATGCGCATGGATGTAATAAATGATGTACAGATCTTTACAACATCGAAATTCGGCCTCTTGTGGATGGTATCGATGAGGGGCTTGGACTTAGTAAAAACTCGTTCGTGTACAATGTTTTCAACTTGATTTTTGCCATCTTGGACAACCGCGTTTAGATCATGCACTAACTCGGGCGAGGCGACAAGACCAGTTTATAATGATCTCAGTTTATGTGCTAAGATATCAAAAGGTTCAGCATCAAAGTCCTTCATGCATGCCAGCAGGTGTTGAACTGCCTGTATGAGGGAGTTGTCGGAGGTCGATTAAGAAAACATTCTCTCGGCCGTTTACGTGACATATAGTGTAATTAATAAAATCCTTGAAGTACGCTGAGGACTTAGAAGAACAGGAAGACGAGTCGAATTCAGAAAAAGCTGCGTTTATTAGAGGTATCAGCAAAAACAGTCTTAAAGTAAGCAACTTCAATTACGTACGGTACATTGCTTCATTAAAATAACACCAGGAACACATCTAATCGTTCCGGCCACACGGCATGCCGGAGTTCCATAACAAAAACGAACACAACCTCCTCTGATGGAGAGCAATCAGTAAGTGTACTAAAATCTTCCTACAATACTGCCAGCACTTTACAGGTTGGCGAGTAAAATATGAGCACTCATAAGCCACTGCCCCACGTGACAACCACCGTCCGGTAGGCGTAAACAATATAAAAATTTAAAAAAAAACGGATTAACCTTTACCTTGCGGCTCAATCTGGAAAATTTTCAACCCAGATAGCGGCGGTACCTGTGAGATTTCTTCCCCCTACTTTTCAGCTGATGCACGTGCCTTCTCTTTTGTTTGGTAGGTGGGCGGAGAGAAGAGAGAGCGTGGGAAACTCGAGGTTATTGTACATTCATGGGGGTTGCCACATTTGCTAAAATAGTGCCATGCACTGGTGTATATTTTAATTTATTTTTTATTCTTTTATTATTTAATTGCAAAAATTTTAGAATCTTGCTTTTTAGTACGCGATAACTAATACTATTTCTTTATGAAGTACCGTTTCTTAGTTTTTAAAATTAACAGAAAAAATTGAGTTTAAATTTCAAATTGAAAAAATTTTAAGACTGAAGTGTTTCATTTCTTGCAAGTAATTAATTGGATATTTCGGTAATACATCAAAAGCGTTTATTATTTTTAATAGCCAATTTTGAAATTTACTTAGCTAAAAAAGCATTTTACATGTCGACACTTGTTTTTACGGACCTCTTTTTTTAGCAACGAGTGCAATTTTACGCACTAGCGATCAGTCCCGAATACACTCCCGTAGACTATTATACCAAACATTTGTGTGGCTCTTACGGGTTAATGAAAACAAGCATCGACTGATCGTGATAGACATATTGGCCTGTATACACAACAGCATTTCATTTTACTAATTTACTGAAAATAGCCGGAATTTTGAAAAATAGCCGGAAACAAGTAGAAAAAAATCGTAAGAAACACTTTCCACACGATTTTATTTGTTATTGTTTAATACATAGTTGACCTCTTTGCTCCAGCCGCCGATAGAACGTGACGAAAGTGTTTATTCCTTCTGTACCGATCGTTGCTTCCTGACATGGGTCTTTAAATGCATTTGTTGTGGGCCAGTATATGCACTCGTGCTTAAATTCTGGTCCACACCAGGACCATTCAAAGATCCATGCCAGGAAAGAACGTAGGCAGAATCGCTGTCCTTACATCCTTACAATTATGTGTGCGACCCAGGTTAAAATCAATGACTCTAAAATATTGGTTTTAAATCACTGTTTTTAAAACCTTTACTCTATGAGAGCTGTAGCCGATTGCATAATGTGTGTATTTTTGTTGTATGTCAAGGGCACTTGTTTGATTTAGATACGCCGCTGGTGCTAGTATTTGTTTAAGCAGCATCAGAATGTTAGTATGCCATATTTACTCACGTAATGGTCGCGCTTTTTTTTTTGGGGGGGGGGGCAATTTTTCATGGTGAAACTCTAAATACGACTATTATGCGGGAAAATCTACGACATAATATTCTGAACTCTAATGATGAAACGACTTACTGGTATTATAATAAAATAAATAATTTACCAGATTAAAATTTTCCAGTTTATCTGCCATATATAAAATTAATTTTTCTTCAATTGTACACACAAAAAAAGCATTTTTCTTTTTATAGTAATATTTTTATAAACTTAAATGAAAGTCAAATACGTGACTGCGACTTTTATTAGGGGAAAATATTTTGACGATTTTTTCTGCTTCAACGATTATTATGCCAGAGCGACTATTACGCGAGTAAACATGGTAAAATTTAGTTTAAAAAGGAATTTTTAAATAAATATAAATGAATTTAATACTATAAATAGATGTTTGAAAAGCTATTTTAACGTCTAGTGTGTATGCAGCGGTGTAGCGAAAGTTGTTGGCACCCGGGGTGGAACCTCGACCGTCCCGCTTTTGGTAGGCCCCTGTATGTATGAAGAATAATTTGTTATGTTGTGCTTAGGTGCATTCTTTCTTTTTTATTTTTGGCTCTCAAAAGAGAGCCTTAGCTCTAAAAAGAACTTTTTTTTTTAGGACGGGGGGAAGGTTTCTTTCTTTTTATTTAATTATTTATTTTTTTAATAGTAAGGCTGATTTTGTCTGTAATATACATATATATATATATATATATATATCATTCTTTCATTTTATTTTTGGAATTTGTTTATGGAACTGTGGTACTCTTCAAAACAATTTCTGTCGATACATAGGCCAACATTACAAAATTTACATATAACGAATGATCGTCTTTCTTTTCCATTTTTCGAACAAACAGCGCATCTTCTCTTCTTCTTTTCCTTCAAAGGCCAATGTCCGGAATTTTCTGGATGCTGGTGGTTACTATTTTCTGCAATTGGTCTAGATATCATGACTTCGTTTTTCTCTGTCATACTTCGGATTAATTCCATTCGGAAATTTCGTTGGCTTCCTTTATATTTTGACAAGAGATAAGCATTTAATAATGAAATGTCAAGTAAATGGAAAAAGAATTTTTTTGTCCATTTCATTGTACGTCTCTGAAAAGAATAGCTGTTTGCCATTCTGTCACTCAGATCAACGTAGCCCATGTTTTTGTTGTAATCTGATATGACAACTGGCTTTTTGTCTTGAGAAGTAGTTTGGTTTGCAGCATTGTGCATATTCGAAAGCACGTATACATCACGCTTATCTTTCCAGCGCAGTGCTAACAGACCATTCGAATATCTGGAAACTATTTCACCTCGTTTTAGTTTCACTTGTGACATTTCTTTAGGATAATTTTTTCTATTGCAGCGGACAGTACCACATGAATTTATAGATTTTTCTTTAAACAGATCACTATATAGTTGAGGCGAAGAAAAAAAATTATCCATGTATAATTTATGTCCTTTACCTTTAATGCATTCCGTCATTGTTGTGACAACATTATACGAAGCCGAATTATTTGCACTTTTATCATTCCCAAGATAAACTTTCATCTCGTACGTATAGCCTGTTTCATCAGCCAATTTATAGAGTTTGATACCCCATTGTTTTCTCTTTTTGGGTATATATTGTCTAAATGCAAAACGCCCTTTAAATTTTATCATTACTTCGTCAATAGCAATAACTTCTGTTGGATTGTAGATGTCCTTGAAAGTTGCATTTATAATTTCAAAAAGTTGCCTGATCTTCCATAATCTGTCATAATCTTCTGAATCTTTTCGTGGTTTTTCATGATTATTTGAAAAATGTAAATATTTTAAAATAGCAAAAAATCTGTCTCTCGACATAATCCTTCTAAAAATTGGCGTTTCTAAAAACTTATCTGTTGTCCAGTAGTCTCTGATATTATCTTTTTCAATGTGTCCCATTAACATAATTAGCCCGAGAAACTTCTCAAACTCATCTGAGTTTATTTCGATCCATTCTGGAGAATGTTTCCGTTTTCCTGAACTGTCTGGTTTTACTTCCATCACTTGTTCTGCATATCTATTTGTTTCCTTGCAGATTACATTTACAATATCATTCGTAAATATCATTTTAAAATAATCATATGCATTATTTCCTATAGCACACGTGATTCCTGGATTTCCAGTAAAAGGTAAAACATGAGCTGTATCATTTTCATCAGGAACTTTCCACTTAAAGCTTTCTTTATCATCGTTTTTTTCGTCTTCATTTTTCGTCTCATTATTTTTATCTGAATTTCTTGAAATGCTAAGAGAATTATTTTCTACTATTTCGGCTTCATCCATTTCACAATCCGAATCGCTATCTGCATAATTTTCATCAAATTCATTCATCAATTTTTCAATTTCACTCTGTGTTAGACCTTTGAATCGCGGAGCCATGCTTTATCACTAGAAATGTTTGTCAAACAAAACGTACTGCAAGCAAGCGAGCACTCTCAATATTTGTCAAAGAATGAATAAAAATCGTCACTTGCAAGCCTAAACCAGTCCAGTTAGTCGCCAATAGTAAATCCAGTTTTTCCTTTATTCGAAGCCAACTTTTCTTTGTACTTTTCTCCCTCCGCGGACAAAGGATTAGTCGGGAGAGGAAACGTACTCAAAGGGTCACCTGTCTTGAAGTAGAGAAATGGGGGGAAAGAACTACCGGGTCGACAGTATTCCCGCGCGCCGACGTCTGGTCTAAAACATTTCTTGGGATGACTGTCGTCCCAGCCGGAGCCTAAAGGTTAAATGATCCATCCTTCCTTCCCCTTCGAGCTGAGATTCACTGTCGTCTGAATCCTATATCTAGGGCTGTCAAGAGCAGGGTAGTCCTGTCATAAACTGTATGAAGTGATTACTCGGTCCCATGACAGTGAAGAGAGCATCACCCAAGAATCTGGCAACCTCCTTCGGTAGTCATGATTACTATGTGCCACCAGACCTGGTAACATATCATTTGTTGCTGACAGATATTCTGGAGCATTTCTCACATGACAAGCATCAATATTTTGCATAAGAATGTCCTAAATCTCAAAATAATTAAATCCAGAAGTCACAAATGTCTGTACCATATTTCTTATACATTCTGGTGATCAGTTCTTTCATGCCATCTTTCTTCAGATCACTGTGGGCTATCTGTAGAAACTCATGTGGCTCATTAAGTGCATTGCGTGGAATACTGATATTATTTTTTACATCATCTGACAGTTCCTCTGCGGAAGATTCCTTGTTCAATGATCATTCTACAACTACTCCTGTAAACAGAGAATCTGTCAAAACGCAACATGATGGAACAATTACATCTGACTTACATCTTACATATTGTACTACTGCATGAAAAGTAATTTCTTCTCCATTCTCTTAAAATTAGTCATTTCTTGTACTTTTGTGACAGTTGGGAGAGAATATTTGTTATCAATCTCAAAAGTTTAGAGTATTGCTTAGTGAGATGAATTTTGTGAATGCAGCTTTCGTTTGAGTCTAATGTGAAGGTTCGCCTTCGGTTTGAAAATATGGACAGTTCCGAACTGAAAATCGATAGCCATCTTGAAAGGATAGGATACTGAAACCCTTCAAAGTAGAGTTAGTGATGTTTTATCATGAATGTTGGGCAAGTCGGTGGCACAAAGTAAAGACTAGTAAAAAATATCTTTTACCTTTTTTATTCAGAGTGATGACTGTGATAATATTTACAAGATCATTAAGAATGCAGAAATATAAACTTGCAATAGGAGCCAGCTGCTTACAATTTGATTTTTATAAGTAGATCCACGTCGTAGAGAAACAACATATGAGCCGGGAATTGCGCTTGACTTGACTGGCAAAAACGGTTGGGATAAGCGGCGCTCCCTCCTCTCACCATCCCACAAACCTCCGGCTAGACAGTAGAGGAACACCAGGGCATCTCTCCCACCAAGACATCCGAGAAAAAGTATGGGCAGCCCAAACCCAACCTTCAGTCGATACTAGCTGGAAGATAACCATTACTTATACTTGTCAGCTTCGCCACAAAAGGCCACCACGGCAAGTGCGGAGCCATTACGTGCCATTACTAAAAGAAAAGGAAAAATAGGATCGCATTCGGGAGGGAAGAAGCAGCGCCGCGAAGCGATAAAAAATGTAATCACTGATAGACAGCGCCATTTAAAAGATGGCAAAAAAAGATTTTAAGCGACTTAGAGAATTTACGACGTTGCTTTTAAAGGGAGCCGTAAAAGAAACTTATTAGGGTTTAGAAAATTTAGACCCTCCTTTTACATTGCAGTACTCATGCCATGTGATAAGGTAATTTTTAAGGGTGTTTTTCCTAACACATCTTGTATTTGGAGGTTAATATTAGCGGATATCATTTAATCAATATTACGAATGAATTCTTTCATCCAAAAAACCGCAGGAAGCATATATTTTGCAGCATTGTGCACCCAACCCGGAAATATATACTTTAGCGCTAAATTTCTTATTTAGCTTTTATTGACAACAGATTCACTGAGAAACCAATCTTCTATTTCAATGGTTAGAGAAGTATTATATAAATGACTCAACTATGTCCTACATAAGAATAGAAAATTTTCTAAATACTTCTTCAAGATAACAGTTTTGGCACATCTTTAATTTAGTTTTATTCCCTAGGTTTAATTATTCGTTTTAATTTGGAAGAGTATCCCCCTCTAGAGCTCTGACTTCGGAAGTTACTTCCACTTTTAATCACAATTATCTTAATTTAACTGATCAATTCCGAGGCTTTATTTTATTCACAGCGATCCTCGGGGAATGTGACGATGCTTACGTGTGCTTTTCCACTTTTATTGTTGGGAAACAAAATTTTGACTTTTAGTATTGGGAATTCATTACTTACTTTTACGTTGTTTACAGAAATAAGTATCAAAAGTTATATATTTTTAGTTTTAGCCATTTTGTGATTGAAAAAATGTTTTGGACGAAACCTCCTAAACACTGGCTACTAATTTTGTTTTACTTTAAATTATAATTTTTAAAACTGTCTTATATATTCTTTATTGTCTGCCTTTTTGGTTTCGGTAACACCTGAAAGATCTCTCTTATTATGCTTTTATATTTTAACGACTAACGGTGGATCGTCATCTTCTTCTTCATCCTTGGATACAACATGTTTTCATTTCCAGAATTTAGATAGATTTGTACCTGAAATTTTCATGCATGGTTTTTATTTAAAATAGTTCTTGAATTTAATAATAAACAATAAAATAAGATCGTACGTAATTTGCCTATTTTATCCTATCAATATATTTGTATAAACTACTTATGTACCGCAAATATAAAACCAAAGCACAAAATGATACAGTTTTTAGTAAGTCATCACCTATAATCTATAAATTAATTCTTATGAATACTACTTACAATAGCTGCCAAGATATTTGCATTAGCAAAAACATGTTTAAATACCATTATTTCCTTTTTCCTTCAATTCATTTCTTGATCTTTCTTTCTGACAATAATTTTCGAAAGCCTCTGGATCCTTCCGTATTTTTTCTCTTCTTAATTTTTCAGCAATACGCTTTTATTTCAAACGATGTTTTTTTACTTCTGCACCAATTTTATTTTTACATTTTCCCTTTTTTTATGACGATTGTTGAATTCTGCCACTTTTATTACCACTAGTATCAGGTAGTTTTCTAGTACGAAGTATTGGAGCCATCTGCATTAAAAACAATTGCAATTATTGATTAAAATAATTTTATTACTAATTAATTATTTTTTCACATGGTAATGACAGACACGGTACTGACATTTTCATTTCAAATAACAACTGTAATTGTTTGGCTATAAATTTGATAATATCCATTTAGTGTGTAATTTAGGCAAGTACAAAAATTTACTATTTCGGATAGAAAAAATTAATAGTTGATAAAGTTTATCAATACCACGGTACTGACAAGAAAGTTTATGACATACCTTTTTGAAAATTTAGTTCTAATATGACACAAACTCTTTGCACTATTTCATCAACTCATTGTCTGTAAATATTACTCAGATGACGTACTTTTAACATGGTGCACCAGACGTTTCATAAACCTCAAGGTAGATGGTGCTCGAGTCGTACAAATTCAATTTCAAAAATTCGTTAAAATTTAAAGACAAAAATTATTGAACTGAAATCCAATGTTAACTTAATACATTAACAAAAGAATGTGCCATTTCTTTTTAGTTTGATCATGTACCTTAGAATTTATGAGGTAATTAGTTTAAATCATTTATTGCGACAAAACAAATTAACAATTTATAGGTAAATTCTAGAAATGGACATGACACGGTACTGACATTTAGGTGATATATTGTAAGTTTTCACTGAATGTCAAGTTATATAAAAAATGATGAAATATGTAGATGGGCATCTAATTAATACAAAAATTTCATTAATAGATTATTAATTAATGACCAGTGAGAACAAGCAATACAGGCAATAAAATATCACAGTCACCCAATATTGGAATCACCCATATTCAAAGGAAAATCCGTTGGCGCAAGCAAGAATACCGCTTTATTCTAAAAATGCTACTGTTTGGTTCCGCTACCTGTATCGTCATTTTTAAACGGTATGAGAGAGTTTTCCTAAGCAAGTAATTCGAATGCTTCAACAGTGAGAATCTGTCGACAGAATTATTTTCATACAAAATGGCGCCTCTCCGTACATTGCAAAATCACTAATGCAACTTCTCAAGAGAAATTTCGGAAGTAATAGAATTATAAGTCGTCATTTCCAACAGCCTGGCTTTCAAGATTACTATACTTGTGGTTGTGGAATTATCTTAAAAATGTTGTGTTCAGTGGCCCGATTGCAAATACAGCTGAATTGAAGGCACGGATTAGGCAACACATTCACAACGTGACCCTTAAGACACTTATTTACTGTTTTTAACTTGTGGCGAAAATGGTTGGCACCATACTTAACACTTGTGCAAGTCTATGGATAATTGATACGCGTTTTCATTGTTGCTTTTTATGCGGTTTTGGCCCAAGTCCAATTAAAAACAGAATAATTACCGTAAATTCCGGCGTATAACACGCACTTTTCATACAAAAAATAAGGTCGAAATTTAAGGGTGCGCTTTGTACGCCGGTTATAAAAATGATAAATTTAAAAAAAGGAAAGAGGAACACAAAAAATGTACATGTGTTTCTACATGTACCTGAATGTTGTTTATTTAAAAGAAATGACATATCTTATGAACTTCAATTTTCATTATCGGACAGCATAAAATGTTCTCATATTCATCTTCCGTTATATTTACAGGCACATGATCAAATTTAGTTTCATCTTCACTATCACTGTTACTCTGATCTATAAATAAATAGTTATCATGTGTTCCATCTAGATTGTTCGATATACTACATTTTTTAAATGACTTTTTAATTATGTCAAGTTTAATTTCCTCCCATGCTTGTATTATCCACTCACACACTATTTCTAGACTGGCATGACACATTTCACCTCCTTTCGTAAATGTTTTACCTCCTTTCAACATCCACGTATTCCAAAATCGTTTTAAATTTCCTTAGAATGGTTTATTAATATAGACATCTAAAGGTTGAACTAATGGCGTTAATCCTCCTGGAATAATTGCCATGTCTGTGTTACACTCCTTCATTAATTTCTTTCTATTATCCGTTAAATGCGATCTGAACATATCCCAAAGTAAAAGACTTTCTGGATTCCATAGGGCAAGTCTGTGATTGCAAAGTAAAGGGTGCGCGTTATGCGGAGGATATACATAAAAATTAAAAAATATAGTTTAAAATTATAGGTGCGCGTTATACGCCGGAATTTACGGTATGCGCTTTTTATGCAATGCGTGGCAGAAGGATAATCAAAAAACGATCCGATTTTTTCCATCCAATGTGAAACAACCTCGCGGTGGTGGATGGGCTTTTCACTAACAGGGGCACAACTGTTCAATGACTTAGAAGTCATTTTTCCATCAAAAATCCCAAACAATCAAGCACATTAAACAGTGCAGTTGGTTTAATGGGCAGCTCATGCCACAGCCGTCGTATGTCGATACAAAATTTTACTTTTTGAATTTTACTTCGTTATGACGTTAACTGTACGATTTATTGATAGAACTTGGAACTTTTTTTCTTATGCAATACCATTTCCCATTTATTTAAGTACTACATGGTTATAAAAAAAGTATCTCTATTTGGAGCTGCCTGTAGCTTGAAGGAATAACTGGAATGAAAAAAAAAAATGTGTACTTACTAACTGATAAGAGGAAATAAGAATGGAATACTAATTATAAATAGTTATAATAGTCGCCGACAGATGGCGCTACCTTTGCAAACACCATTGTAATCACCAGCAAAATCAAGAAGCGGTCATTTCTGCCAGTAACATGGTACAAGATTCATTCTTGGCCCTTATTTTTTAGGAGATACGGTCATCGGGACATGCAACATGTGCGGTTACTGCACAACGATACCTGCCCATGTTATAAACATTCGTATTTCCTCAACTGCAAAGAGAGTGTCTTACTGAAAAGGATTTTATGCAAAATGAAACGCCACCCATACTGAGCGAACAGCACAACAATTCTTACTACAATAGTTGACACTTGATAGAGTAATAAGCCAGTACCTTCGTATCGCATGGTCTCTTTAATCTTATGATCTGACAACATGTGGTTATTGGCTTTGTCGGTACTTAAAATTTAATTTGGATGTGTGGCACACCTGAATGAACTAAAAGATCGCATCACGTAATATGTGCGAAACATCACTCCTGAAGCATTACATTCCACACTTGAGCACGTCGCGCAACCGCTTGGATTGTGTTCTCCACCTCAATGGCCATGTGGAACCTGATGTTAATTGGCACCGTCATGCGCAAGCGTAATCACATTAGCCGCGCCATTAGCTAATACATCAGGTATTCCATCCTGTTTTATCATTTCATTCTTTTTTCTTATATTGCATACAATGTTGTCCAAATTAAACTTCCTCAACTCAGAGGCCTGTGCAAGATGCTGTATGGGTCATAATGTGATGAAATTTTGGAAACAGACACTTCAGATCACGCACTCGTGATTTATTAAAAAGAAATTATTAGTACAAGAAGTTGCCGATAGGTGGCGCTGCAGATCAACAAGACGTTCTTCAGATGGTCCACAGCACGAGAAACAGTTGGGACACTGACAACACCATGTGACGATTGGCTAGCGGCGTCCACGACCGCCAAAGCAACGTCTTGAACGCGTGCAGAATCCACAACATGTCGTCCTCTACCTGGTAAAATTCCCAGCTGTCCGGTTCTTTCGAACTTCTTCATCATGTCTCGTAAAGCGCGTGGTGTCATTGGACCTTGGCGTAAGTTTTTTAGCCAACGGAGTGCTCTTATCGCAGCACTGGAGTTCTCGTCATTCTGGCAAAATCGTTTCACTAACAGAGCTTTGTCTATCAAAGCCGCCATTGTGCATCAGCGAGCTGGAAACAACTGCCTGTGCAGAGCCTGTCTTCCACTTTTGTAGGGCTCTCTTTTGGATCCGTTGCTCAGAAGCTTTATTTCTGCAAATCGCGTTATTGCAATATGCAAATTACTAGTGTTACAGCGCCACCTATCGGCAACTTATTGTACTAATATTTTTTTAAAAATAAATCACGAGCGCGTGATCTGAAGTGTCTGTTTTCAAAATTTCATTACATTATGACTCATACAACATCCTGCACAGGCCTCTGAGTTCGGGAAGTTTAATCTGGACAGCCCTGTACTTTCAAAAGTGCCATATTTTGACGATTGTTGCAACTAATTTTTTACTATTCTATTCTTCTCTCCGCTTCTCAGTTAACAAGTGTACCGATTTTTGTTTAATTCGGATTGTTCCTTCAAAACAGAGACAGCTCGAAATGGAGATACTTATTTTATAACCATCTCGTACATTCAGTTCAAATTCTAAGTCATTCTGAACGGTGGTTCTTTTTTTACAGCATTTTGAAAGTAAGTTTAATAATAATCACCCTAAAATATTTCGTATGATACTTTAATGATTTACAATATTAATATAAACAAAATATCATGTTTAGACTATCTTATGTTTCAGAAGTTTTATTTGAAAACTGCAAACAAAAAGCTCTGCAAGCTGCAAATAAGAGAAAATTGAATGCTATTGAATGCAAGGGATATAAATTGTAATACTGTTTTGGAATTGCCCATGTACAAACAATGCTAGAATGAACACGCATAATAAATACACTTGAATTAACTCAATGTATGAACTACATGCAGCAAAAGGAAATGAAAGAATAACTTTGTCTTTTTAAACATTATACGTCATAAAATAACAGATAACGCTATAGAAAAAGAGAGTTGCACCTTTACTATCCTCTTCTGGAAATTATATTACAGTACTCCTTTGGTTACAGCGCTTTGACTGGTCAAGCATCGTTTATGAATATCCACTATATACCACTTCGAGATAACACAAAACATTACACGGTAGAATGATTTGATTCCAAGTCATTGTATTGATTTGGATGTTACTATCATGTTCACTGAGCAGCTAATTGTACCATGATCTGTTATCTTAGGCAGTAATTGTTTGATGTTGATTAATAGGTTCTGTTGTGTAATTTGCCTGCTGTTTGCTTAACGCTTTAGTATTGTGTTATTACATAAACTGGTACACTTCAATTGAAATTTCCTAAACAAAAATTGTTTACTATAGCATTGAAAACATAATTGTTTATTTTAGTAATCTACAGTTGCTTTATAACCTATTCAAGTAAATTGATCTTATATTGCTTCGATTCATAAGTTATCCAACAAAATGAAAGAAAAATCATAATTCAGAAGTCAGTACTACATACATAATTACATAATATAGTATATACAGTTATTTTTTAAATTCTAATTCCTTAATACTGTGGAAAATTAAAAATTAAAAATGAATGGAAACTAATGCTAATAAATAACATATACACATTAATAAGATACAAATGAAAAAAAAACTAACTAAACCATCTAAAAATGATGTATATATGTTACCGTGAAAGTCCGAAATTTGGAGAATGTCGACTTTCACCGGTGAATGTCAACATTCACATAGTCGCTTGGTGTAAGTCCGAAATATGTGCTAAATATCCTTATTTCCCACTTACACTGGCAAATGTCGACATTCACCATGCACTAACGGTGAATGTTGAAAGTGTGGAAGATTTGCATTTTCTTTTCCGTATTTCAGGTGAGGTAAAACATCCCAAGGTGACGTAACGTCCTCGGCTCTCTTGCTGAGAGGAGTAACCAATCACCGTTAGGACAGGGGTTCGTCACTCTGTAGAGGAGTTTCCACTGCTGGATTATCCATGGGTAATTGTAGTAGTCGTTGTAGGAGTTGTAGTAGTCGTAACCCCCCTCCATGAAAAATTTCTGGCTACGCCCCTGCTCTACGAATTTATTTATTAATATTTCACTAAAATACAGCAAATATTTTCTCCATGTTATTTAACGGTTTTCATCTATACAAACACATTCTACAAAATAATCAACGCATGTATATTCATCCGATTGATATAAGACCTCATACACGAGAAAGCGATTCAGATTAAATAAATACAAGAATTTCAGTTGATAAAAACCACGTAAAAACTCTAAATAGAACAATTTTTTTAATTATGAATTTATTAGCATTATTTCCTGACATAGAATTTTTGTTGCTGCTCTTATTTCGTTAGATTAAAAAAAAATATACACTTCTCATATCGAAGCCTAAATTTATTTTTCAGTATATTATTATATGTATATGTATGCTTTCAAAAAAAAAAAAAAAAAACCTTCTTTCTGAAGCACATTTTTGAATATTAGTTGTATTTATTTATGTTTAAATTTTTCAAAATTACTTTTAAAGTTTATCATTCTCAAGCCTATTGTTTACTTGTAGATATTTATTTACTTTTTTTAACTTTCAAAATTGTAAAAAAAAAAAAAAAGAACGTGTTAAATATATGTATCTGTGGTCAAAAGTTACTAAGAACAATATTGTGAGCAATTGTAAACCATTGTAAACTAATTGCTTTTATATTGTATAACACTGATATATTTTACCAATTGTAATCCAAAATTTGTGCTGTAAAAAAATAAAATAAAAATGAGGAAACCTCTGCTTGCTGGACCTGAGCCTAGAGCTAGGGTTCAGCAGGACAGTAGGACACTTCAGGAACTAAAACAGGCTTTAAACCAAATAGGTAGGCCGTTCCTGAAGGTAGTATCCTATAGTATCCTATACAAACACATTATTCAAGAAATGAGATATTATATCTAAACAACCGATATTGTGGTGTAGTCTATTTATGTTACTGAAATGTAGGCGAAATATAGATGGAAAAAAGATGGGAATAAATTAAATTTTAAAAGTTTTTCCACTGCTATTGCTTTGAAATTTGAATTTGAATTTGTAAAACGATTATAAAATAAATAATTTAATAAAAATTATATACATTTTTGATTTTAAGTATATTTTAATCCATGAAATAAAACGCTGCGATAAAATAAACGTATCTTGCGGATTAAAATTCATCCTCAATATTATCATGTCCGTTTAGTGAATATTTTAGAAGCATATATTAGCTAGAAATATCCGTCAAATTTAACAATATTCCTTCACACGGAGTAATAGTAGTGTGACAATCGCAGCAGCATGAGTTATGATTGATAGCGGGCGCAAGAAACTGAAATATCCATCCATCATAGTTCCTTTCCTGTAATACTTAGAAATCCTGTCAGAATATATCGTCGCACCTTACACAGGTGGAGGGTTTACCTTTCATTATATTTATTATTATATTGCTCCCAAGACAATTATATCTCTGTTGTTAGAAGATTAAAAGTTTATTCTGTATTCGCTCTTAATAGAATTCCACCCCTGACCTATATATATATTTAACTTTGTGGGTATTTATAATCACGATTCCCTATTGAGAGCGGTGTGTAACGAAATGTTTGCAGAAAGCCTTAAATGAGACCATGTTAGAAAGATTTTCTTGGAAAGAAAATAAATTTTAAAAAGCACGACCAGGTGGCATTTACCAGCGTTTTAGTGCGAATAAAAGTGACTAACCATTTTTCAAGCGAAGAAAACATTTAAGAAGTTGTAAAAGCAGATACCCGCACGGTGACAGAATTTGCATCTCAGCAAGAATAACATTGTAAAACGACATCCGGTGGTAATTTTAAGGTAAAGTACTATTAAAATCAATTAAAATCAATTAGGTTATGTAGCGTCGGCATAACTTGTCTGCAGGATTTGTCACTTAGATGCACTTTTAAAATAGGTTCTGTAAATCTGTTAAAAGCCTTCTAGCTCCTAAACGTTGCATTCGATTGAGCTCTGCAAACTACCGTCGTACAACCGTCGAAATTAGTGTGCATACGACTTATAGTTTTTACCAGGACTGCAAAGAATATTTCTTGTACATTACGGCCTATGGAGAGAAATAATTAAAAGTGCCAGATAGCGCGAGCGGGGGGACGGGAGGATAAAATGTTGAAAGTCATCAAGGTTTGCAATTTTTGATGATTTATCGTCAAGTTTGGTGCCAAAAAATATAAGTCCTCAGAACTGACCCAAACTTGAGGATATCTTCCAAATTGGGATAGAAACAGGCAAACGTGTGGCAGTTTATTATGCTGGCGAAGATTGTAAAATAGTTTTAGTAGATCTTAATGTAGATTTCAGTTCTGAAAAGTATTTTATGACAGAAGAGAGGCAAGCACGGCACACTCATGAATAATGATGCACTTTCCAAACAGTATTTATAAAGGTGAAATATAGTAGTTAGAATATGCCTGGCGAAGAATTTTGGTGGACGATTTCAATATAGATTTCCATTTTGAAGAAGTATTTTGTGGAACAAGAAAGACAAACACGGCACACTAATGAATTATAATGCTCGTTCCAAACAACATTCATAAGTGTAGTTGGAATATGCTCGGCAAAGATTGTAAAACAGTTTTAGTAGGCAATTTTAATATAAATTTCGAATGCAAAGAAATGTTTTATGAAACAAGGAAGAAAAATATGGCACAGACGAATAGGGATGTGCTTTCCAACTTAATGGAATAAGGAAGATAACTAGGGACGACTCATGGATCATGATACCCTTTTAATATACAGCGTACTTAAACTATGAAAGTGTTTCATATTTAACATTTTTATCCGTTTGGTAATTATTTGTGTATTTTTTCCAGGCAAATGTCTTTTATATTGTCTCATTAAGGTTTCCTGAGATTTTGGCAGTATTCTGATCAGCAGTTTTTGCCGTACATAGGGTTGAATAAAGAAATATTCACTATCAGCACTCTGTACATTAATTAGCTACGTTGAACACAAACAAATATAATGCATGAGAAATAACCACATAGTTAGAGGTACGAAAGTTTTGCAAATAAAAACAGAAATGTTGCAGAAAAAAATGAATTTTTTAAAATTTTATTAGAAATCGCATATATAAACTACTTGTAAAGCATTTTTTACACACTTAAAAATTACGTTCATACTAATCGTTGGGCTCCCAATGCTCTGTAAAGCTGCTTCAGGAAAGATTGAGAAATAGAATTTACTGGCTCACAACATGTCCTCAACTTTACGATCGTCTTTCTTGTTTGCCGATTTTAACATTAGACGATGAAAGTGAGTGTACTTATCAATGAGCTTATTTTGAGGAAGGGCTTTAAAGAAAGACATGTTTGAAAAACTTTCGAAAATTTAAATTTGAATTTAAGCAGTTATACTTGCAGCCACAGATGTGCAAAATTTTTGATGAATGTGGAAATAGGCTTCAATTGATGTATTTAATTTCACGTGCAAAGAAAGTTTATTGAAAGTTTTATTCAGATGCGGTTTCTAGAATTGTATTTATATCCAAATCTCCTGACTTTGCTGCTGTCAAAGAGTTGCTTTCAAGCCTTCTAATTTGTTCCACAAATGGTCAGCTAATGAGCAACTTAAATCGTCAAATTCATTAATTAATTTCACTGATTTCGAGCACACCTTACATATGAAGCTTACTTAAATCTCGAGTTTACGTTTGTAGGATTCTCTAACGTAATTTTCTTCCTTAAAAAATAAGCTATATTTTGCATTTATTGTCAAAAAGAAGAAACTTTCTTATAAATTTGTGTCTATTCACAAATTTTTTGTATTTCACATCTATTCGCATTTGTAAGAAAATTTCGCATCTACTTTATAAAACAAAAATTCTGTGACATTACATATAATCTGGAATTTTTAAAAGTTATTTTTTTCAAGGCGTACTTACTGAAACAGACGTAATCATTTTTCAAATTAACATCTGTTAACGGTTTTATAACTTTTATATATATATATATATTCGTATATTTTATGTATGCAAAACATATTTCTTCATGCGTATGCTTAAAGAACCATCACATGGAGCATATACCATGCCAGAATGCTTAATTATTCATGATGTATTACTGCACTGTATATTTTATACGTACTCAACAATATTTTATATGTACTGATGCTAACAACTAAATAAATAAACACATAAAAAGAATAAGACTCCGTCGAAAATAACTTTTAATGCAATAACATTTATACCATACCAGCAAACTTTGTTCATTGTGAGCGCATATTAAATCTACTTTTTTTTAAAATTTAATTAACAATCATAATTCTTAATTACATAACTCTGCAATACAATTTATCTCACAATTATAATTATTAAATATATGCAAAATTTCATCTGCGATAAATGAATATTCCTTAATTAATTAAAAATTTTATTTGCATAAATTATTGTTTTATGTAAATAAATGTTTAACTATGAACACATGAATATTTTCACTGAAACTAAAGCACCGTTTCTCAACCTGTGGGACGTGACCCCCAATGGGGGCGCAGAGCGTTTGCAGGGGGGCGCGAGAAAAACCAAAGAGCAAGTAGTGATGCAGGTTTTTAAAAAAATCATCTTATTTATTCTCATTTTTACTGAAAAATATATCAATTTTCACTTAAAATGTTCATTCAAACTTTACTGATAACATAATTTTGTAGAAAATTCGACTAAATGTTCATTGCTAAAGTTTAAAAAACTGAATGTATGCTGAAAATTGTGAGAGGGGGTGGGCGCCACCGTAAGTTAGCCCTTGTTGGGCGGGGGGGGGACGTTAAAAGGTTGAGAACCGCTGAACTAATTAACTGTTTCAGTGAAAATATTCATCATATAGTGGAGTTCAGTAATGTACCGTAAAACGTCTTGCGGTACATTTACAGATGTTATCTAGATTTTAGTTCTTTTCACAGCTTTCAAAATACTATTGTACAGGGTGTTTTAATTAAACTTTCATATAAAAAGGGTTCTACGGCTAAAACGCGTCGAACGGATTGCAACAAATTCGGTACTGTCCCCGTTCGGTCTGTTTATATGCCAAAGTTGGAGGCATTTACAAATTTCCTGAGAGCAAATATCCGACCTATCTGTTTATGGTTTATATGGCGCTTTCTCTCTTTCTTTGTATTACTTGCATAGCAAAAAGTTTGTAAAAGGAAATGTTTCCCATTTACTGTTAAATTTTCCCATTTACTGTTAAATGTTTCCCATCCACTGTTTTAAATGTTTCGCATTTACTGTTTTAAAAGTTTCGCATTTACTGTTTTAAATGTTTCGCATTTACTGTTAAGAAATGTTCAGATATTAGAAAACTTCAACAGAATTACGCTGCAGCGGTAATTTGAATGCCCGCTTTCCGTAATGGATTTTGAATGAAATACTTATGTTTATAATACCGAAAGGTGAATTTCCTTTTTAAGACGCGTTAATTAAATTTGATATGAAGCTTAACAGAACAAAACCTATTTCAGTGACTTTTTTATAAGCGTCAAAAGCAGATTTTTTTGTCAGACAATAGATAATAACGTTGGATTTTTAAAAAATTATGTATATCTTTTAACCACAAATGAATTCAAAAGTAAGAGCACTTCTTTTCTGTATGAGATAAAATTTTTAATTAATTTAGTTTTCTAACGTTTAGATCATGTATCTAAACCGTCGTACACCCTCTCAAAAAAGTATTCAAGTAAAAGTTCAGATTGTACGTATATTAAAAGTGATTAAACACAAAATAAGGATTGGATTATAAATAATAACATTTTTTTCATATTTCTCTCGGTTGTGTGGTTTTCAAAAACTAATTAATTATTTGCAGTTCAATAATAGTAAATTTCGCTTGGTCTCGAATACTCTTTTGAAAGGGTGTATAAGCAAGACGATAGTGAAAGTGACAAATTAAAAAGTAAATATACATAATTTGTTACTTTTACTATTTTCTCAAAACTTGTTTCAAGGTTTATCCGGTTGAGAAAATGTAAGAGAAAAAATACTTTTCTTATCTTCCAATTTTAAACATGCCATACTTTTGTTGCTAATTTGTTTCAAAATTAAAAATAAATGTTTTTTTAAACAAAAGAATGATATTTTTTCGTGAAAAATCATTACATTATCTTTAGTGCATTTGGTTACAGTTTTAATAAATTAAAATATATCTTTCATATTTCAAAATTTAACGTATTTTCTCTAAAGTTACTTAACTGTTTAAAATATATTAATTAGTAAATAAAATAAAATAAAAAGTAACGGATTCTATTTATATATATTAATAAAACGAGAATATTTTTATATTACTCGAAAGATGAATTTCTTGTTATTGATTAAGTTATAAATTTCATTAATAAAATAATTTAAATTTATTCAATTTTTATCGGCTGATTTATTTGCCTATTACTGGATTACTTAGAAAAATTTATTTGTAAAAATGAAATTTAAATGCTTTTCATTATCTATGAAATTTATAAGCCCTTACTGAATCGAAAATTCTCAATATGTTCCTTTTATAAATAGTATAAAATATTGTTTATTAGCTGTGAAAGCATAGATTGCCCATGTCACGAAATGTTTTCCTGTTGTTTTTACCTATTCTCATTCGTCTGGTATTTGATTCCGCACAGAACCCAAAATAAGATATTTATAGAAGAATCAAGAAAGTTTAGGACTTTTTTCGGTAAATGTAATTATTATCTACAGAAAGTTGTGAAATTTCCCTCGAGACGACCCGAAAATGTTTCTTCCGACTTTTCGAGTCTGTGCATTATGAAAGCAGAAAAGTCCATCTGTAGAACGTTTTTTGCAAGATAACATATTTATATTATTTACTGTTTTTATAAGCGTAATTTTATGATCCAGTTAAACTATTAATGATTGTTTAAGTTTGAAAGTTTATTTTATTCCCGAATTAAAAATACCACTGAAGCGTTTTTAAATAAAAGGAATCCGAAAAACGAACTCTTTTTTTGAATCACATTATTTAGAGAAAGACCATGCTTTTAAATATACTCTCTTAATATTAACGACTGAGAATGGCTACGTTGTTATGACATTTCACTCTAGTTAAATATTTAAACTTATTCAACCTCCAATCAGTCAAGAGTCACTATTTAACATTTTAGTTGGCTGTTTTACGCATATGCAAAGCTTTATGTCCATATTTTTGCACTGGCACGACAGCCCCGAATAGCCTAGGCGATTCTCAAAATTCCATTCCATACCGTCGTTTACTTAGCCATGTTTTTCCAATTTTCCACTTTATTACTAAGTTACTTTTCAGGCAATCAATCCAACTAAGTATTAGTCTACTACTTTCTTGAGTATAAAATTAAAATATCATAGTCAAAAGATTATTTCTGCTGCTCAAATTTCATCCAATTTTATTTACAGCTTTATTCACCAAACATTTGACACAAGAATTAATCCAAATACACGTGTTAAACATAAACACATATTTGGATTAATTCTCGTTTAAAATGATTGGCGAATAAGACCGTAAGTGTTCTGCTTATTTAATCCTCTGCATTGCTATGAAATTACCAATATCTGTCTCTTTTGAGTAATTTGTAAATTTCAGAATCGATTCATCTCCATTAAATATCCCAATGAATGCCACCAAATATACTTCTTAAAATTCTTCTTCCAAATATAGCAATCGTCTCTTCGTCTTTTTCCTTTCTTTCCCAAGACTAAGCGTAAGTAGTGTATGTAAAAGCAGTTCTATATCCAGGCACCCTCTTACAAAAGTATTCGAGTGCAAGTCAATTTTTATATTAGTTTTATTATAAAGTACTGTACTTTATAAAAAGTAGATTAGGTATACAATACTAACATTTGATATTTATTTTGAGATGCATCGATTTTTTAAAAATTGTAATCAGTTACTCACAAAATTAATATAGAAAATGTATCTCATACTCGAACAAATTTTTTAGTGGACATACTAAATGTTGGTATTTCTACAGAGTGTTTCATAATTCTTGTAAAAAAACATTTACGGGTAGTAAAGGGAGCCAAGACTGTTCAGAATCGCAAAGCAATATAGGGTCAGAAACGTTATTTTCATTTACTGGTTAGTAATCAATTTAATCAATCAATCCTGTAATCAACATCTAATCCTTTCATAATCAATTTTAGTCCTGTTAGATTCATCCGTTCTCGATGAAGGATGGTCCGAAAGTTCCCCATTATTCCAAAGTGTAGATTAAGAAAAAAATGATGGCAACTCTATCGACCTCGCATTACTGTATGATTTTGAACTGTGCTGATTCCCTCTTCCACCCCTCTTATGCAGAAAGCAGAAATGCGTATTTTTGAATTTAATTTAACCCTTTGAGGCGCAACCCTTTCCCAATGCTGAAAAAAGGGCAGGCATTACCATCGCTCGACTTAACTACCAGCAAGATGGCGGACGATCGAAACGTTCATCGCGTGCCACAGATCCAGAGACCCTTTTGATCGAAACGTTCATCGCGTGCCACAGATCTAGAGACCCTTTTTTTGACGACAGCTGTCGTCAAAAAAAGGGTCTCTGGATCTGTGGAATGCGATGAACGTTTTTATCGTCCGCCATCTTGCTGGTAGTTAAGTCGAGCGATTGCAATGTCTGCTCTTTTTTCAGCATTGGGCAATCTATCCAGCTGTTCTCGCGTTCTCCCATTTTTCAGCAGATGTCAGTGCTGTTAAAAATAATCAGGCAATTTTTTGACAATTTTTTTACGGGAAATGGCGTGCTAAAAAGTAAAGGATTCTCGTGGAGCTATGTCACCCGCAACTATTTTTATAGAAATCCAATCTATTCTTCGTGACTGGCAACAGCCAAAACGTCAGAGTTTGGTGTTCCCTTAGCGGGATCACTGCACGTTAAAGGGTTAAGCATCTCATTATTCAATTTATTCATGTAACTGAGCAGTTAGCGACCTTTAGGCATTGGCAGTTCAAGTAGTAAAACAAGAATCTCCATTTATTTATAAAGACTAACCACCTAGACACACACAAAATATGCATTTAGCATTTCATGTGTAAATCATTATACCTGTAGGATCAGGAAGGCGAGCATCTTTATTATAGGTGAGAAAACTTTTATTCGTTCTGTCAAAAATACTAGTATTGAGAATAGTGAAAATAAATCCTTTCATATATTATCAACATTCTTAATTTTATTCTAGAGTCATTTTATTTTCTTTTGTAATACGTAAAATTACAATTACCAGAGAAACTTATATCTTTATAAAATCCCGTCTATTTTTTCAAAGTGAAACAAAAATTTCATATTTTAAAGTCCCTCGGCCAGTTTCCGGTATTTTAAAGAACGAAATTTTCTTCACGATTAGCGTAGATTTTAATTCATCTACCTTTATTTATTTAATTACTTTTACAATGAAATGCATATAATCCGTACCAATAATTTTTAAAAGTTATTGTACGTCGAAAACCAGTTTAGTGCAAATAAATGGTCAAAGTTATAAATAGAACACTGAAAGAGTCATATACCCCCTATGGTTCCCTTGTATCACATGTATTTCCAAAAATCTCCTTTTGCCTTCATTTTATTTTACTTAAAATTTTAATTAAATAATTTTGAATCGTGAAAGTTCTGCACAATTTTTTCCACCTGCAGATATCAGAATTAGAATTAATCTCCCCATACTATTCACTTTTTTTTTCTTTACAGTTCCACAAAAAATATCCGAATACAAGTCGAATTTTTTAGGTTAGATTTGTGACTTTTTTTTCAGTTTCATAGAGCTTGAAAACGAGCTTGTAGTACTTCTTTTATCGCTAAAGGTTTCTTGCAAATTTTTGATTATGTGTGGCATGAAGCATTTACCAACTGAAACAGACATGAAGAAGAACTTAACTTTCTTCGAAAATTTCCTGAAAATATGCACTTTACTTGCAGTTTTTAAATGTACTATTCTTTTAATAAAACGTTCATGAGATTTTTCTGAAAATTGAGATGTCATATTCATGACGTGGGAAACTGTTAGTCAATTTTCCTATTTCGGGAGAAAAATTCTTTAAATAATCCATAAATTTTGCTCAACAAATAACTTATATTTGATTAAAATAATGTTCTATAGGATATTTGATTAGCCACAGGCGCGTAGCCAGGAAAATTTTTCAGGGGGGATATCAACTTATATGTGTATAAAGAGACGGAATTTCATCACTGATCCAAAACTTTCGGGGGGGGGGGAATATATCCCGATATCCCCCCTGGCTACGCCCCTGATTAGCCATACTCTAATTAAATCCAAAAATACTAGTAACACACGTTTATGAAAAAACGGATAGATCAGTATTTCGCCTTGTTATGATGATCATATTATTTCTTTTTCATCTTATACTAACTTTAAATTTGTTGCTCCCGTACATTTGTTTTTTTTTTAATTTGAGATATTTTGTTAATCATTCTAAGAACTAAAAAGAAAAGAATAAATATTCGAAACGCAAATATAATAAAAATTGTCACATAATAATTTTCTCTTTCTCTCCCTTCTGAAATCACGCGCTAAAACATATGCGCTTCAGTGTAAAAGCGTATGAACACTTAAATATATCAACACAGAAGAGGCTTTTGCAAGGTATCTAACAAGCAGTTAGGGCAATTTTTAAAATTTATTTTGTTTACAATTGAACCCCAAAATCCTTCTCTGTCCATAAAACTTCTTTTGATTCCACAACGTTTTCTTTAGTAAAGTTCTTAAAAATTAGACATTTGAGGTATTATTTGCCATTAGAAGGCTTATTTTTATTGTAGCATTTATCAAATTCCTTAGAATGGAACTGGGAGTTCTTACTGAAAGAAAGATCCTTTATAAGGAAAATGAATTATCAAGGAGTAGGTTTATATGTGTTTGTTGCGTTGAAAAAACACGACTCAATATCGTAAGTACTAAAAATCTTTGTTTAGTTTCAATGAATATATTTTTCGTTATAAAAGTATATGTACTAAAAATATATCACAATTTGATGAGTGTATGTACACGTTAAATTGTGCACATTTGATATAAAATCATTTGTGTATAAAAGCGTAAATAAAAACGAAGACTTATGCGTGCATATATTCGCAAACGTTATAATAGAAAAAACATAGCTGTTTTTATGTTTCTATTAATATACATTTGCATATCAGTGGGTCGATCGTAACTTTTGATCCGAATAAGCTATTCGAAGCTTAAATTATGTATATTCATATTTTAAAGTACGTATAACAGTCTCGTTTCAAATTAAATTAAAAAAAGAAAAGTAAAATATATCTATTTTCAAAGGAGAAAAGCATTCTATGATTCGAGACCGAAATACCTATCAATTCACATGAATACGACAATAGTAAATACTAAACTATTTCACTATACATGTTTAGTTAAGTTTACATAGAACGTTTCAGTCTACAAGAAAATATCTAACATACAAGCTTTTGACTCCCAAATCGTAAAAATATAATTTATTAATTTCAATTATAAATAAACGTACAATTTTAAATAATATATTTAAACAGGTATAAGTCATTGTTTCATGATGTAAAAGTATTTAAATAAATTTAAAATTGGTTTGTCACTATAATTTTATCAACCAACTACAATTTTGTCACTAAAATTTTCCGAACGGCCGCCGTGTTTTGCGAAAGTTACAAGGGCTGAAAGAAACGCCTCTGCGCAAATTTCCCAGGAGCACGGAAATTTTCACTCTTAGCTCTAATCTGCATGACAGACTTCAGAATCCCATTGCATTCTATATTATTTTTTCTGTATGGTAAAAAACATTGTATGTTATATTTTTCTTATAATCATGAGCAATTTCAACATTAGAAGAGAAAGAGATTGTATAAAATTATTATTAACCTAAAAATAGGTATTCTCTTTGATATATTAGGATAGAGATTAGCTTTTATTTTAAAAATGCAACCAACCATAAATATATTTCAAAAGAAGATTTAGGAAGATTTATGAACAATTAAAAAGTGGAATACTTTTAAATTATTTTAAAAGCATTCTTGTGTGTAATACCGTTGAATACGGATTAACTTTGAAAATAGATACCACTAACATCCTCATTCGATTTATCTTCAGATGAATGAGATAAAGTCTAAGAATCTATAATACCCACTGTACTTTCATTAGTATTTAAGATGGCTCCAATAGAGATAAAAATATTTCCTGCATTAGTCCTCTTTTTCCTTTAGCCATAAAGTCACCAATATGTTCACCTCGCTTACTAAAACTTTCTGACAACAGACTATGAAAATACTACTATAGAACAAATATTCCCCGTCCCTCTGAATAATACTTATAAATCAAAATGAAAACTTGTATTGGTTTCTTTGGATGAATCGTATACAAATCTACACAGTTTGACTAATCGGATTGGAATTTTCATAAGTAACGTAAGAGGTACAGGGCAAATGTTGGTCTACATTAAAAATTTGAAAATCCACTCGTTCCCAATTTTTAGCGAATTTTCGATGCTTTCATCTCCTTTAAATATCGAGAGTAAAATATGAAAATCATTTAAGTGAGACAAACTTTTATATCATAATTTATATGACGTCATTTTGATGTCACGTTAGGATTTGAAAAGAAATTTTGATTCCAGTACGTTGTAACATTTTCTTTCACAAATAAAATGATTTTCTCTACATAGTGCATTGATATGAAAGTTGTTATTCCTGCAAAACAAAATATTTCTTAGACTTCTCGCCTAGAAAATACATACATATATATATATACCGGGTGAATTTAAAATCTTGTGCAAAACTTTAAGGGGTGATAGGGCACGTAATAAGGAATCAGAATCACATAGCAATGTGGGGTCGGATAGGTCGTCTTCGTATAGCTGTTAATAATCACTTTGGAAAAAAGTGTTGAAAAAACAGTGCGCTTTCCGATCGTTGTTTCGCCAGAAACTAGTGTATTTTTCTCCAGAAGACTAAACTCTCCACAGAAGACTAAAATGGATAGTTTATAAAGTTTGTTTTATTTCATGGATGAAATTTTCGGAGACAAGCCTATTGTTTATGTAACTTTGTTATGAAATTAGACGGACACTTCAATGCTTTTCCAAAAGTGATTATTACCGGGTAAGTTAAAAGTGTTTTACACCCGAGATTGTTATGATATTACGATTCCTCATTGTGTTCCCTATCACCAATTAAAGTTTTGCCCAAATGTTTAGATTCACCCTGCATATATATATATATATATATGTAATAATAAAATAAACTTAGCTAATTTAATTTAATGTTATTTGAAAAATCCTTCTTTAATCTTTTACTCTTACTGTAAAGTTTGTTTTTCGGCCACACAAATATTACGCTCAGAGACGTTTTTTGAAGTTCCATAAATAGAAAATTGTTGATTCAGCCTTATCTTCAGTTTCTTGTGGTTTTGGTTACTACGTGCTTTTAGAACTCCTGGGTAAGCAGGTGTTTCTCATGTCTTGATTGACAATCTAGTTAACTAATTACGTTTGGGAGTAACGCCTTCTTGATCGTGCTGCACCCTGCCAGCAGGTGTAGTAACTAAGGAGTATTTAAGCAAGAGCGCGGAAATTTTGGGAGCTTCGTCTTAACTTCGCGCTTAGCTTTTTAGGAGTTTGGAACGTAAAGCTTAGCTTCGAGCCTTTAGACTGCGATGTAAGAAGATAGCCACGGAACGAATAAGGTCGCCGGCCCGACTCCTGCCCTCTGTCTGAACTTTGAAATAAACTATTTAACCTAGAACCCCAATGGATTTGCGTCAATCATTCCAACAAGGAATGGCGTAAGGCCCATTCTTTACATATATATATATATATATATATATATACAGGGCGAATCTAAACACTTGGACAAAACTTTAACAGGTGACAGGGCACATAATAAGGAATCAGAATCACATAGCAATGTGTGTTCGGCAACATCGTCTTCATGTAGCTGTTAATAATCACTTTAGAAAAAGTGCTGAAACAACAGTGCACTTTCCTACCATTGTTCGTCAGAAACTAATGTATTTTTCTCCGAAAACAGAAGACTAAAATTCATAGTTTAAAAGTCTTATTTTATTTAATGGGGGAAATTTTTGGAGACGAGCCTATTGTTTATGAAACTTGGTTAAGAAATTAGACGAACACTTCAATCTTTTCACAAAGTGATTATTACCGGTTAAGTTAAAACTGCGTTTTTGACCCCACATTGCTATGACATTACGCTTCCTTATTGTGTGCCCTATCACCCCTTAAAGTTTTGCCCAAGTGTTTAGATTCACCCTGTGTATATATATATGGGCAATTCCACATAACATGGGAACTACAGTAGTAAAAGAATTTTTTTTTCAACTTCTCAACTTTGTTTTTCATTTGTTGTATATTTATTGAAGTTCACAAATTAGAATGTGGCAACACATATGGTTAACCCTTTTCTGTCATGGAAGATTTTTTCTGCAAAGAACATTATTTTTGTTAATTCTTCTTAGCTTTGGATAGATTTAAAGGTATATATTTTACTAAGTTTTAGAAATTTCTAGATAAATAATTATATTTTCTTAAAGAATTATCCTATAGGACAAATATAAAAATGATATTTCAGAATTAGCATTTAAGATAAATGAGAGAGGTTAATTTTTATATAGATCGAATTCTTTGTGATGTGAGTCACAAAAACTTCATTTTTTTTAATATTTATTACTTTTTGTAGCTGTAAATTATAAAATTTTTACTTTCTCACCTACTTATTTATCTTACTAAAAATAATTGATGAGCAATTTCAATTTTAAAAATATTTTATTTTGTGATAAAGACATTTTATTTCGTAATGTGAGTCACGGCTACTATTGAATGATAATAGAGTTCTTAATGGCATTTGATGTATCCTAATTTTATCTTTTGAATAAATGCGGGTGATTTTATAGCTACACACGCCTATATATGATTAATTACTGCCACTAAATGTAATTAAATAATCTAATTTTACTGTAGTGTTTCTAGTAAACACACTAAGTTTAAAAAATAACTAACCACTTGTTATTACAACTAAGTTGAATTTTTTTAATAATAGAAAGTTTTTAAACTATGGCACCAAAAACAGCAGCAAAGAGACAGAAAAAGCACAGGGAAAAATTAAAGCAAGAAGGGATGTACAATGAATATAAACAGAAACACTGTCTCTTTATGAAGGAATATAGAAAGAGGAAAGCTGACTAACTAAAGAAGTTGTCTCAAAGCACTTGAAGCAATTCAAGATAAAATAAAAAATGAAGAAAGGAAATTCTCAAGAAAAAGAGTAGCTAAATTGTGACTTCTTAAAAATTCAAGGCAATCATCTGAAAAAATTATAGAGTCACCCGAACAAATATATAAGACTGCAAGCGCACTTTGAAAGTTATTGGCCAAAGCAAAGTGGGGTTTGCCCAATTCACCTCATCATAAGGAGTTAAAAGTGAGAAAATTATTTAGCAGTGAATGCAATATGGAAATGGATAAAAGTCTTCAGTGTCCAAAGACTGCATCACAAGGAAATCCCTTATGCCAAGACACTCTAAGTAAAATTCAAGAATTTTATGAAAGAGACGACATTAGCAGACTAGCACCTGGAAGAAACGATGTAGTTACAATATAGGAAGATGGGAAAAAAAATTAAAAAGCAAGCTCAACATCTTGTTTATTCCTTAAGAAAAGTATTTGAGCTATTCAAAATTGATAATCCATCAGAGGTAAATGGGAAAAGCAAATTCTCATCAATGCGCCAAAGCATGTTCTCTTAAGCAACAAACTACCTCACAATGTTTGTTTATGTCTCTATCATGAGAACTTTATCAATGTTGTTAATGCATTATATCAGTTTAATGAAGCGGTTCCTATTTACTCACATTCTTTTTCTGAAGAAATAATTTGTAAGCCTCGAAAAAATGCAAATGTTTAGTAATTAATGCTACAGATTTTGTTCAAGCTGCCCAGATGGCTGGAACTAATATTAATATCCAGGAAATTACAGAAGAAAATATCAAAGAAAGAAATTTAAACTTAATATTCAACAGCTGTGGGACAATTCACCATTATTGAAAGGTATCAAACAATATCACTGTATTAAAGTTGAATATAAGAATTTTGGAAATTTTTAGGAATTTTGATATCTTCTGATAATAAAATAGTTCCTCAACTATTATCCGATATTAAATGTAATGAGTGGTATGAAGTTGAATATGACGGTGTACTGTGCCCTGGAAAAATTACCAGTTGCATCAATGGAAAATTTGAAATAAATAAGATGCACCCTACAGGCAAAGACTGCTTGCTGGAAATGGCCTAAAAATGGAGATAAACTATTTTATCCTCGATAAAAGTTGATACGGAAATTAAAACCTCCGATTCCTGTTAATTCCAGAGGGGTTTTTACATTTGTATTGTAATTTATTCTAATATATATATATATATATATATGTATATGCAATGTGATGTGTATTTCCTATTGGCTTGACTTATACTTTATTATTTTCATTAATTATTTCCTTGAGCTAAAATATATATAATCACATACCTGTTAGTTAAATTTAGTTATGTTACTTTGCCATCTACAGAATAAAATATTTTTAAATCGAAATTTCATTAACTTTGAAGACTTAAGTGAGAGATGTAACGTGAGTCACGAAAATATGTAATGTGAGTCATATGTAAAATATTGATTAAAATAATATATCATTAACAAAACAAAGTTTTTTTGAGGTATATCACAACTTTGAAGTGTTTGTTATTTCATAAAATCCTTCTCTTTTATTTTGCTGTGTTGAAAGAAAAAAATTAGGTTTTTGATAACATACTAAACTTGACTTCCCTTTTTTTTGTAATGTGAGTCACAGTGCTAAATTATGGCCTGGATACTGTTTGCTCATGCTAAATTTTTAAATATTGATATTTCTAGTTTCGTACTGTACCCCAGATACACATAAAAACTTTTTTTAATCAAGTCTGATATTTCCTTTATATATACACAATTTACTTTTGTGAAAATGTGTCAAATTGTAATGTGAGTCACATGGAATTGCCCATATATATATATTATATGTGTGTGTGTGTATATGTATAATAAAATTATAGCATTTCTGAACACTTATGGTATTTGAAAAGCAGATAGTAACATTTAGAGTTCGTTTTAGGAATGTAGAAACATATTTTATTTAAAATACAAAATGCTCCTTTTGTAATTGCGTATACACGATAAACTTCCTTTGGGGCAAATGGATTTCAGTCACATGTGCGCATTTACCGTCCTTTGCGGTGAATTTCCGCTCAACGAGTACACGCGGCGCTCGTCCGGAAAAGGTTAATTGTAATTAAAATAGTAAAAGAGACGAAAACAAAAAAGCAACCGTCTCTTGAAGCATGTATGCAGTTTTAACTCCTATGCCCACTTATTACAAAGCTATTTTTTTTCACATATCCCATTTTAGTAAGTTGTAAAAACTTTTGTATTTTTACATAATATGTCCATTACAAAGTAATTTATTTTCAAAGATTCGTTTCTTCTAAAATGGAGGGTACAGTTTTGTATATTGTACCAGGTGTCCCGGAACTTTGTTCAAACATGGGAGAAAGTAGAGAACATTGTTAGGAATCATATCATTCTTTACACAGGAAAGCACGGCAGGAAACATCACCCTCACGTGATAAAGAGGCACAAAGACACAACAAGATCTCAACACAGAATTCAGTGCAAAACGCTTTATTACAAATCAGAAAAAGTATAACGTTTAACATTAGTTTTTTATTTATTTTTTATTTGATTTTTAAATAAATCAAATATTTAAACAAAATAAAACTGTTCGAAAGTTGTGATAGATAACTCCCCCAAAAAAGCGCAAAATTTGGTAGCTATGTGAATCAGGAGTCCACATCTGGTGATCTTGAGATCTTGCTGAGATCCAACGCTACCTATCTATTTCCGCCCTTGCTTTCTTGTGTATTTATGACTCCTCACGATGTTGTCTACCTCCCTCGAAGTTTGTACATAAAGTTCCCGGGCAACCAGTATAGTGACTAAATCCTTTCGGACCCATGATACTTATGATTGGATATTTCGTACATAATAAGTACCCAAATACATACTTATAAAGAAATTTGATTTTTTTTCTATTTTTTCTGTTTCATTGCATGCCAAATAAATTTCTTAAGTAGCGAAACAATTCCTTTGTGAATTCTGATTAAAAAAATACTGACGTTTTCCGAAAAAACGTTTCCTACAAATATTTCGAAAATTATTCACATTCCCATCTACCCTTTATCCATTAATTTGTATTTATTTAATTTGGGTGTTTCAGGGATATATTCCAGGGGAAGCTTACGTTATTGAGGTATTTATTACTACTTCTAAATGCTCGTAAATGCGACTTCAATTAATAAAATATATTTAATTGTCACCATCATGAAACTAGGGCATATACTTTCATAGCGCTGGAAACACGTACCCGGAAACTAATAAAAAGAAGCTATAAACAATGAATTGTCCTATAAAGACCTTTTATTTATCTCTATTTTCTAGAATAGGATTCCTCTTACGTTATAATTAAGAAATTGTATTTTTATGTTTTCGGTTTACCAGCAGCAAGAGAAAATGATGCACATTTTATTCCAGAAATATGGCCATAAACATACGCATAAAAAGAACAATTAATTCATGTTATTCAAAAAGGACAGCCATATAAGCATATTTTTAGTTTACATTCAATGAGAAGAGTCGTGAAATGTTTCGTATAAACATTTTTTTTTCATAAAACAAAGTATTTTTCAATAAATGAAAGATAAAGTTTATTGATAATGTTATGCGAAGTATTACTACTTTGTTAGTTTTTATTCAGTCCATTTTTATGTTTATTCATTTATTGCTAATGCTTAGATGTGTTAAATTAGGTTTTCACTTTCAAAATGCATAGTATTATATACTACTTTTATTCATGGGTATAACGTGAAAGTTTTATAGTTCCAATATCTTTAAATCTATGTACTAAATTTTTCGCTAACAATATTTTGGCAGAAAACTTATGGTTAGTTACTTAAAAATATTCTTATATTTAAATCTTTTTAAGTAGAGGATAAGTATTAAAGAACTGAAATTTCGAGCGTAGGTCCTGTCTCTGTGCTTTAGTGGAAGGGATTATTACCATAATTGATTAATTCATCATTATCGTAGGTATTGCAATGTTTGCATGTTAATCACTCTTTCGAAAACAAACCTTGTTGTGTGGCGCAGATGTTATTCTGAAAAGTTATTTAGAGTAATATAATTATGGGAGTTTTCTCTTTAGTGAAAGGGAAATAACAATGACTTTTCTAAGTCCTTATATATAATTCTTTTAATCATATATTTCTCAAAAGAATATTTATTCCATTGCTAAGACAAACATTTATCTGAAAATTCTCATTGAATAAAAAATTACATTTTTGCGACACCTAATGCATCAACTAAGATCTGCATTTCTAAAAAATATCAGTCTGAATTTAGAATTGTTATGTAAATATAAGCATTATTTATTTAAAAGAATTACAGTAAGAGATAACAAATTACTATTTACATCATCTGACTATTAAATAATGTTGTTACGTTACGTGAGAGTATAATTATTTAAAATTATTATTGTAATTATCTGGTAGAATGAACAGTAAAATCTATAAAGTAGTAGTAAAACAGCCAACATGCTGATAAGAAAATTATATTAACTATATTTGACTATCATAAATCTAAGCGCAATTTCTAAGCATATTTGACTATCACAAATAGCAGTTTTTATTTTTTTTAAATAACCTAGTATTTAATTTCAAACTGAGTAATATATAACATATTAAACGATTAAATGTTTTACCGTGACGTTCCCAAAATCTTTGAAATCTGGAATAAGATGAAGAGATTATACGAACACAGATAAAATTTATGTCTTCTTATATATGAATTAAAGAAGTGCAATTAACTTAAATGATGAAAGCTATTACACATATAAAATTTAAAAAACATTCAGGTTTTTTCTTTTATTGTCATTGTCAGGATATTTTTATAAGTCAATTCTGACTAGCATCACAGAGTGGAAGCAGTTAAACGTGTCCACTATGCCAACTCTGAGAAAACATTCATTAAATAATCGTCGATTGCTAATATCTTGAAGAAAGCAACACCAACTCATCTTCTTCTCTTTGTTGTTGCTGTTCTCGTGTCCATGGATAGACTATTAAAGTAAAGAATCAAGTAATGAAATAGGGAGCAGAGCCACTAAACTCTGCCGAAGGTCTTGACTACTGCAGCTACTAATAACGGTGCATAAGGACTTTACAGGATTTTCCGCAATGTGTCCCTTGAGTGGATCCATTCATATTTTTAATATATTTGCGACGACAGCTGGGTATCCCAAGATGTGATTGGGCGTGACCTGGACTTCTGGGAGTTTTTACTGTGAGCATAGGATCTTTTTTTTTGTCCGGGTGAATCTTCATACCTCTGTAATGGTCAGTTCTTAGACTGTGGCTATTATGGATTCGATATTTCTGGACTGTCAAATTCCGTTAAGTGGTTTTTTTTAAATATGTATGAGCCATAATCCTATGTCTGGCCACTGCATTAGCATCAGCGAGTGTGATAGTGGTGCACTTTTGATCAAGGTCTCTATCCTCTTTGGTCAAAGAATTACATTCATTTCCCTCAATGTGCGGATATCTATAACATATCTTCTAAACGTTAAGGACTTTAATTGATTAAATCAAACTGTTTGCCCGACATTTCTATGAAAAACAATTTCCAAGAACTAAATGGTCTGACCTAACACAATAAAAACAAATATGTCAATTTGAATATTTGCGTTACTGCCCATTCGTTAAATATTCCACTGGAACTTGTTCTCTACAGCTTCGAAAGCATCGATATGATAAATTAATCATGTAAAAAATTATATTTCGAACTTGTTATTTTTATATTAGTAATTGAAGGGCCAGCAGCAAAAAGGAATTTTCTGTACTTTTGGGTATTTTGAGTTAAGTGCACATTTAAGTTAAAAAAAGAAAATATCGTAGTTCGATGCAAGAAGGAGGCAGCTGGGTGTTTTAGTTTCTGTCATACACACTAGAAAATTCCGCCTACCATATCACTCCATATACATATGCAAGATTTGTTTCATTAATCTAAAAGAAAAATATATTTATTACAGTATATATTTTAGTGTTAAATGTCTCAAAGGACCTTTCCACGCAGGGTTTTTGTATAAAACCTGAAGCCCCTGTGTTTTTGTATGAAACCCAGTTAAAAAATAATTTTTAATTTTAGTTTAAAACAAAAAGGAGATAGCTCCAAAATCGAAATCCACTCCAAGTTCTACAGAATGGGTATTATAACATGAAACCACGCTTAATGAAATTCAAGATATGCAAGAGAAATATAATTCCTGAAACTCAAATATTCAAACATTAAATCTAAAGTTCTTTTAAGTTTTCAAAATTGTAAAAAATGAATCTAACTCCTTCTTTGCTACGAGCTCTCAAATTTTAAAGATTTCGGAAACAAATTCTTTTAAGGTTTTGTAAAATAATTAAAAACGTTGTCTTACCTAAAATAATGTACATTCTTATTGTATTTTCCCTTTAACGTTCTTTTGAACATATTTGTATAGTTCAGTGCGTTTTTCTTAGGAAACTAAATAAATAACTTACGAGGTTTACCGTTTATAAACTTTAGCGGTAGATTCAAAGTCTAAATTTAATTACCCAAAGCTTAGATCATTTCTAAATCTTTCACAAAAAAATTCTCGCATTTAATTGAGAAGATAAAGTTCTATTTCTTTAAGTCTCTTTTAAAGAGAAAAATGAACTTAATTACTTTATCCTCGGGGAAGAGATTTAACGACAGTTAAATGACTGTGATAGAAAAAAGGAATAACAGATCACACTGTTCAGTGATAATGTTCAGAATGAATAAATAATATTAGAAATAAATGGGATTATAGTGAGACCTTCCTTATGGGAGTGTCGAGATTTAATGGGTAGGTATTCGTTTCAGAATGGGTATAGGAAAGCGATTTTAATTTTGTTTCATTAAGAAAGAATTACAGGCGGATACGTGTTGGTATCTTAATAATAGTTAATTAAGTAAGCAATTTATAAGAATTTAGTGATGTGCAATTTCATTAATAATGGTTAATTAAAATTATATTTCCCGTATTAGCAGTTTGGATGAATATATTATGAATTGGGTTATAAAATGTGGTGTTACAATGCAAGTTAAACATTTCTTTTCATTTAGCTATAATAGATAATAAGAGACTTAAAATTCTTTAATTTGACTTAATAATATTACTTAAATAATGAGTCGCATATCAAGAAAACACTTTATTTCTCCATGATGTGAGACAGCAACAGAAATTTTTTGTAAATGTTTCGAAAATAATAAAAGACAGATTTTTAAATCACACAGTATCCAAAAAATTAAGGTGCCAATAATACACATAGTGAACAAAATTAGTGGATTGCAAATATTTTTCTGAGTTCTTCAAAATGTCAATGAAATGCATTCTTAGAGTACGTATTAATAAATTGGCTTTAATACTACAGTTAACAGTTTTAAAATATCAAGAGTGAAAAATTATATATTCAATTTAGACTATGGTTGATATTTCAATGAACACCATTATTTTTAAAAATATGCAAATTCTCTATTTATTTTTTGAAATACGCATATCCGATTTATGCCGGCGAATAAATTTAACAAAATTGTAAACCTTTACCATACATTTTTTGCTGTAAGTAATAAAAGCTTGAACATCTTTAATAACTTATGGACAAAGAAAACACATTCTCTGAAGCTATCCTGTATACTTTTTTTTTACAAGGATGGCATTTTTAGGTAAAAGTTATCTTCAATATTTTTTACGTACATGGACTAAAGATTTACATGTACTTCATGTAAGTAAAAACAAATAAAACGTTAATCGTAAAATAAAAGTAATGCTCCCTTTTGAGCAGCTAAATCTTTAAAGTTCCATTAACCGAGAAACTCATTAAACCTAGTAACAAATTAAAATTACCGTGCTTAAAAAGTTGATAATGGATAAAAAAGTGTCCTTATCTCATGTTTAAGATGGACGAAAGTAAAATTTCAAAAAACAAAAATATTGAGTTAAACGTATTTGTTTTGATTCAACCAATTTTACACTTTTTGGAGACATTAACGCCGTTTCCTTTTTTTAAATAAATTGCTTGAGAATACCCTTTACTTCAGATGTCTTACTAAATTATTTTCTTAATCTGCGTTTATTTTAAAAGTGATTATCTTGAGGAGATATAAATGTTATTACATAATTTTGCAAGTTTATGAAAAACAGATATAAATCATGGAACTTAAAAATCAACTTTTAAAAGCACCCTTCTTTTAAATTTTCAAATTTGTAAAAAATGAAGCTGATTCCTTCTTTACTGCAAGCTCTCCAATTGTAAAGCTTCTGATATGTATATTTTAGCCTTGATTACAACCAAAAGAACATAAGCTATCATTACTATTAGAATAAAAGAACGTGAATTAAACAGGTGTACATTATATTTTAGAAAAATAAATTTCTTTACTTGTTTTTTATTCTTCCTCGAATATACTGTCTGTTTAAATCAAATGCATATTGCGGGGTGGCGAAACTTCCTTCTCTAAGAATTAGATTTTCTACAGACGCAGAAACCGATTTCATTTTTTAAAAAATCATAATTGTTGGAGGAAGACTGTATTTTTTACTTATTTTTATAAAAAATAGCATGAAAAAAATGTATATAGTCTGGACAAAAATTATATTAATCTTAAATGACTTATTAATTTTGTAAACCATTATTGTTTAAAAAATACTTGATTGAAGCAGGCAAAAAATTGGGGTATTTTTACTCAGATTTAAAAATTGGTTCCTGAACAAAATTACAAAGGGAGCGCAGATGACCGATTTCAGTTTTGGGTAATTGGAATAGTTATGAGTACTAGATAATAAAGTTTCTGAAAAACATCATCGGATATCGGTCTATTTTTGACTGATTAGCATTTAATTGAGCTAGTATGAACTCATATAACATGCTACTCATTTCGGCAACTACCGGCTAAGATGAACAATATTCGTAAAATATTTAAAGGTTTGTTTTAGAAATTTATTTTATAGAAACAGAACCATTTTTAAAACATGCCTTTCAGTTACCTTGTTAAGTTTCTTAATATACGAGAATTTGAACAAATTAACTACTTTTGGGGAAATTATTTACTATATTTATACGCATATTTCATTTACGTAAGGGTCGCGCTAATCGCCTACGACAGCTGCGCTATAGCCGACTCTAGCATATAGCAAGAAAGTAATGGCATTTCCAATGATTCCTTTTACAGGATGAGGCAATCAAAAGTGGCAAGCACTAGCGGAGCGGTGCATTTCCACCATTTTTAATTCATTTGTGGTAGCATTAACTGCCGCGGAAAAGACCTGCAGTTCCTTCCAACAGGATGGAGCAACTGTCCATACAGCCGACCGAACCATCACATACACACACACAGTTACACAATCTTCACTCCTGACAAGGTTGTCAATAGAGGTCAGTCTGGTCTTGTCCCTTGTCGGCCACCGAGCTTACCTGATCTGTCTGTGTGCTATTACTTTCAGTGTCCTCTTTAAAGTCTAAGCTGTATCCCAATAACCCTCATAGTGTTCAATAACTGCAACAGAACATTTCTGATGGTATTGTGGCAATTAAAGCAGTCCATGTTCGATCACCTTCAGTAACTTCCTGACCAGGGTCCAAAGTGCAAAGAGATGAATGATTGTCATTTTCCACATCTTCTATAGGCAAGTTAGCGTACTATGGCTGTAGTATTTCCTTTCCTTTGTTGTATTTCCTTACAACCTGGAATTCTGTTCTCCGAGCCCTTTTTATTTGCTGCACCCTTCATATGTGCCATATACGACATAATCGCATTTGCTCTTAATATAAAATTTCAATAACACTTGAAACTGCAATTTCTAATTAATTTCAGTGCAATTTCTAATAGAATTTTTCTTTTTAAAATTATTGAGATATCACTCTATTGATTTATCGTGATGAATTAACTTATAATGTCTACTTACAGTGTACCATGCTTAAGGCAAACCCACAAGAGTGTCATCTCCCTAGGCGAGTGGTATTCCTTGGTCGAATGTAATTTTAATGGGGTCTAAAGCTTATTCACTTTACATCTGGAGAAAACCGGCAAAACCCCTGACGTGGTAGGCCAGAAACCTGCAAATTCACACTTCAGCAATCTACCATGTTCAGTGCTTTATCCACTCGGCCATGGTGAGACGTGTATACTTGGAATTGACGTTCTGCAAATGAGAAATAGTGACATCCTGTGGATTCATTGCGCTGAAATTGCATTTTGTGATTTCATTGTAATCTTTTCACAGTGCAATGCTGTTGTACGGTTTTTGCATCAGTGTAATTATACAGTACTCAGCAAGAGATACACTTAGCACAAAATTATTGTTAATCCTCAATGTGATTTGATTACTCGTTTAAACGTATCTGTGAAATAGAAAGAATAATTTAGCTGAGCCACTGAATTTCGAGGCTATCCCTTCTATTTTATTGTAAAATGATTCATCTTTTACTTCTGTACGCTTATATGTATAAATATTTTTAAATCTTTGTGACTTTTCATTTTATTCTAATATGATTAATACGAAGTAGTAAGTTTTAATCAAACCATTTTTTAAATGGCTGCTACTTATGATTGTCACACTTTATACGAATTAGTTTCATCTGATCATTTACATGAACTATCAACTTGAAAGTATGTGGCTAAAAATTTCAAAATCTTTTTTTTTTTTTTACTGGGGCATGTTCTCATGCGTCTAATCAAATATCGCCTTTTTAAAAATAAATGTAGAATAAACTATATAGAAATGTGGTGACAAACCTATGTCACGATGCCGTATGTGTCAAACCATTTTTTAAATGGCTGCTACTTATGATTGCCACACTTTATACGAATTAGTTTCATCTGATCATTTACATGAACTATCAACTTGAAAGTATGTGGCTAAAAATTTGAAAATCTTTTTTTTTTTTTTTACTGGGGCATGTTCTCATGCGTCTAATCAAATATCGCCTTTTTAAAAATAAATGTAGAATAAACTATATAGAAATGTGGTGACAAACCTATGTCACGATGCCGTATGTGGCAAAAAACTGTGGAAACATTTTGATTAATAATAAACTTCATCCATTAGCATGGTTTAATAAGTCATTTGTCTCCTCCAAAATTCTGTAAATACAGGATCCTGGTACAAGGCCCCCAAAGGAATGGAAGTTTAAAAAACGTTTCCTTACTCTGTGTGTATCTGTGCAGCAAACGCATCGAGCTATTTCAATGCGGTTTATTTTTATAACAAACCCCGTTTACTTTAGCTGGTTCTTGCTTTGATGATTCTATTCAGCCAATATAAGATTGGGAACTCCAAAGCATGACGTCTGAAGCTTCTGTTAGTGGCGCTGTAACTGCCATACTGATGAGCCGATTTTACTTTAGTTTGCTTTGTTTGAAATGCAGTTTAACCTAGATGATTTTTTGCTATGTTTGAGAAAAATATGTTTGATATTTAACTAATAATATTAAAACTCCTAACGCATTAAGTTTATAGCCTCTGTCTGTGGCATCATAAACTCCTAAACAGATGAAATGATTTTAATTCGATTAATTTTGATTGTTCTTAGACCTTTCATTTTATACATCATGAATTTTTATAAAATTTGTGCTCTAGATTTTTCATGTTAAGATTATTGACAAACAATTGCTAGTTTTTACTATTATTATAAAATATGCTACAGAAAACTAAATGCAGGTGTAGTGAACTGTTAAAGTAGTCAACTAAAAGGAAATTAAACTATATTTAATTGAGGGAACTTCTGTATATAGAAAATCGAAGAAATGAAATACTTGTTCTTGAATTTATACCTATGAATAATAAGTTTCTTTTATGAAAATCTTAAGATTAAATTTCAGTATTAAAAATCATTTATATCTAATACATTTACACGTACAGTCATCTTGCCGTAACGCTTAAGTTAAAAACTTACTTCTAGTTATCCATATCTGTCCTTATTTCCTCTTTCTTTGGAAAAATTTTAACTTTTGTGACAAAACTAGTGATTAATAGATATTGTACAACTAACATAGTTTTAGAAAAGTAAGTTATTAGTATTTTAAATTATAAAAGTACGGGTGGAATGTTCCTTTTTCCTATTTTAGCCAGAATTACTTTAGCAAGAACTAGTCTGCAGTGAGGAATGTATCTTTCTCCCCTTTCTTCTCAACACACGCACATGCCCACGAAACAATTGGACAGTTATGCACAGTTTAAATAGGGAAAAAATTAAAAATCATATATTACATTATTTTGAGATTAAATACAGAGTTTGGGACAAACTTATGTTTGACATACATCGAATTATTCGAAATTGATTGTATTTTTTTAAGAAAGTTTTTACGGGGCTGTCTAAAACACTTTCTACTTCCATTCCACTCCTAAAAAAGTTTCTATCCAAAAACAGTTGAACCTTAAATTATTTTTGAACATAATTCAAAATAAGGACTATGAAATGTTTAACTAAGTTGATTTTTGAAATATGGAATTTTTAACAGAAAATTGCACCGCTTATTTGAGAAACCCAAATTATGCAATATCCTTTTCGTCGGAATAGTGGCTTATGCGTTTTCTTAAATAAGCTGTTTAATTGTGTGTGTTTTTTCTTTTTTTATTTTTTATTAAGTTTGGCACTTTTAAACTCTCACTGGTGCTTTTCCTTATCCCATTTTTATAACTAACCTAGAAATTCACTCTTATATTTACTTACTTTTATATCAATTTTATTTATTTTATTTATTTACTAAATTAAACATTTTTCCAGTTTTCTTTGTCAGAATTTTCTATTTTGAAAGTAATATTTAACAAATATTTAAACGAACTAATATCAGCACAAAATTTTCAGTTTGATAAATTAGCGAAGGCCTAATACATTCAAGTCCCATTTCCTTAGGGAGAGAAACTTTTCAATTAATTTCTTAGTGAAATATAACAATTAATTAAAACAGTCTCCCTTAAAATGATGTTTATACAAATTAAATGTTTCGCCGTTTCCTTTCATAAATTATTCAAAAGCTTAAATATTAGTTAACATGGAAGAGCTATTAAATCATCTTTAAGAAAATTTCTGATAAATATTAAATCATCACTGTCATAGGATTATGAAAGTTTGGTTCTTAGAGAGGCATTTAACGTTTAAAAGTTTAATAGAAAAATTTAATTAATGTGCAATTTCAATTATATAACTGTTTAAAATGGGAGAAAAAGAACAAAATTTCAGAGTAAAAATCTATATTAGAACACAAAAATAACGATTTATAAATTCGCATTTCACGAGAAGTGAGGTTAATTTTTAAATTCGAGAAAAAAAAATGCATAAAATATACAACTATTTAGATTTCACACTTTATGAATTGTTTTACACACAGGTAACAAGTTCTTGCGGAAGAAAGAAAACTTTCTTCTGTGGAAGCTGAAATTTCATTGTTCTTACAAAGAAAAATGTATAGTTGAATTCAGCAGCCTGGAAATTTAAAATTTTTAAGTTTTTGTATTTGCGATTCTGCTTTTTCACTCAAATTTAACTGCATTTTTTGTTTGAAACTCTTAATAAAAGTAGTGAGGAACACTTTCAGTCTTAAATCCGTATATTTCTTCAGTCTTCAGATCGATTCTCTTTTTTAATCTTAAATATCTCTTATTTTTTTAATTACAGCTTGAATATTAGGATTAGGAGGAAAGTTGTTTTCAATGTATTGCATGAATATGTTATCTCTATAGTACGTATTTAGTAAATCTTACAAATAAGTAATTCGAACTCAGTTGGGAACAAATTAATTCTGAGATTTCTTCTCCATCTTCCGGGAGAGGAGGGGGAAACTTACGATATACATATATATGTTACGGTAAATGTGGTTAATCCTGTGATTATATATAATAACCAGTAATTATGCATAATCACCACTAAATTAGGTAAATATGATAATTTTTTGAAAATTTATCAAAATAACCGGTTTGTTTGCATAATTCCCAATTCGTAAAGGTAAATGCGATAAAAAGTCTCTGACTTTACGAAAATTCGTTTTGTTTGCGCAACTGCTTGGCTTCTATCAACACGTGACAACCACGTGGTTTCAGTAGTTCTCATTTCGTTGCATCAAGACGTTTTTCGCTACTCTCTCGTATTTTATGAAATATGGAATAATGGCTGGCATGCTTGATCGTTTTAATTCCAATTAGTTTATATTATGGATACTAAGAAAGCAAACAGTGGTTTTCTGATGAAAGAAAGATATGATGATTTATTAAAATAAGTGAACATAGTAAAAACAAATGTAGTGTGAAAAAAACGGAAGATTATCAAAGACTAAAAAGATACGAATCAATGAAAGTAGGCAATGTTGAAAGACTTATCTATCCCGTAAGTAAATACAGCTCCAGTGTTAGATTTTAGGTGTACTTTTTACCATAATTCATGAGGTACAGCTATCAAAAGGTCATTTTGGTAGAAAAAGGATGTTCAAAATGTTCAAAAAAAGTACATAAGTACTACTACCGAAGAAGTTATGATTTACTTAAATTTGTGTGATATTTGTCAAAAAAATCCAAGGTACCTAAGAAAGGACTTGTTGTTAGGCCAATGGTCTTTCAAGAGATGAATTCAAGATGCCAGGTCGACTTAATTGACTTGCAGTCGCAACCAGATAATGACTTTAAGTTTATATTTGTCTATCAAGACCCTTTGACGAAGTCCGTACAGTTGCGTGCCCTAAAAAGCAAACGTGCAGAAGAGGTTGCATATCACCTAATAGATATTTTTTACTATATTTGGAGCCCTAAGCACCTAATAGATATTTTTACTATATTTGGATAATATGCTAAGTTCTTGGTCAATCATACCAATAAATGGTCCAAAGGTTTAAGTTGCCTTTGAACCATTAGTAACTTATGAAACCTTAGTAACTTATGAAAAATAGAGCATTTCATGAAGGCATCAAGAGTTCTCCTTGTGAAGCAATGCTTGGGACGCCTGCAAAATTTGGCTTTAAAACGTTTTCTTTCTCGAATGACTCTATCGAACAGAACTGAAGAAAAGCTTCAGGTATTAATCGAGACAGTTAATAATACTTCCAAAAACACCAACAGCGAAATAGAAAATGTTTCCAATATGGACAATAACGATCTATCTCAAAACGACCCTCCATCTGAATTTAATTTTAAAGACTCAGAACGAGAATGAAGCAGCGTTCGCTCTAATCCAGACAGATATTTTATGCAGGCAAGAGCAAATAAGAAAACACAGAATGAGTGCTAAAGATTTAGAATTAAAAGCAAAGAAAATGTTGAAGGTTTAAAATCTTAAATTTTCTGCTGGTAAAGTTGGTGATACCGTGAAACTAGCAATACCAGAAGTTGATAGAGCAAGAAATGTTCCCCGAAATTTATTAGTGGTGATATTAGAAGTTCAAAAGGAAGAGTTTTATCAGTTAGGAACGAAACAAGGAAGACTTTCACAGTTCTATACCAGATCAATTCACAATTTGTGAAGAAAAATTTATTTTGCTTGACGGTGTTCCAGATCTAGCAATATCACTTCGAGAATGCGTTAGAAAAACATCTCTTTCTGGAGGGCAGGGATATCAGCGATATGTTTGTAAGAAACAATGCGAATCTGATAAGTGCAAATGTAAAAGATCTGGCAAACTATGTAATTCTAAATGTCATAACAGTGTAGTATACTTAAATAAGTAAACTAGAAATGTTTAGTAATTTGTAGTAATAGCATTTAATATTATTTGTAAAAATGGTTTTTTTTTTCCCTCTTGAATATAGGCTTACTTAGTATGTAACTTCAGCTTGTTTTTTTATGTGCAACTGTTTTGTATAAGTTCATGTAAATTTTATTTTTTTCATTTCACAACACCTGTCAGTTCTTTATTCAAATTTCGTTCAGGCTAAATAAATGTATGTGACTTAAAATAACAATTTATTGACTTTTTAAATGTAAAATATAAAATATTGTAATTCGTGCTCTCTTACGCCATAGTGTCCAACGAAAAAATATCCTGCTGAGTAGCAACTACACAAAAAACTGCACTCTATTCTACTGGCCCAATCAGTCATGACATTTATCACATTTACCATTACGAGTTGGGAATTATGAAAACAAATCAGCTAATTTTATAAATTTTCAAAAAAAATCATATTTGCCATATTTAGTGGTGATTATGCATAATTGCCGGTTATTATATACAATCACCAGTTTATTACTTTGACCGTAACATATATAACATAAAATAGTAGGATTTTAAATTATCTTTATAAAATGGTATCTATTGGTATTTTTATAAAATGGTTATATAAACAGTTTCATTTGTAAGTTTAGCAATTAATATGCAAAGGTTGTTCAGATGAAAAATGGACGGGTTCATTAAAAAGGATATCTTTGTTACAAGTCAGAAAAAGTTGCCATGGGTGTAGTAGCACTAGTCCCATAATTTTGGCAACAGGTTTATGGCCTTTGCTGCAGAAAATTCATGGTGTAATTCGATGAAGTAAAGATGTCTGCAAAGCTTCTTTCGCTTATTTTCCAAATGGAAACATTTCCCTAATGAAACAAGGGCTTCCCTTTAATTCTCTCTTGCTTGCCCCAAAATGTGGAAGTCATAGGGTGACAAATCCGAACTACACAGCAAGTGATCCAACATTTCCCAACAAAATTTGTTTGATGTTGTCTGGGAAGGGAGACTTTTGGGCGGACATTGTTGTGGAGAAGGATGACTTATTATGGGAGAAGGCGTGTCCGCTTGCTTTTGATTGATCTCTGTAACTTCGCAATTTGTTTGGTTTTCATCAGCGTATTGCAGTATTGTGTTGAATCACATTCCCTCACCAGAAACCGCACTATTTCGCTTTTTCCTGATCTGCACGTCCATTTATACTACGAATTTACTTCCGATCAATTTCCTCTTAAGAAAGCAAGTTTCACTGTTGAATACCGTATGCAGTGTACATCCCTTCCGTCTTTTAAATCCCTGTTCAATGGCACTGCTATAGCTGCAGCCATTCTGACACAATCGGGCATATTTGCTTTTCATTTGAAAAAAAAAATTAGTTGAATTGACAATGATTGTATCATTATTTCTGAGATGAGATGTTGTGAGTTGAGTAAATGTTGTTAAATTCGAAGAATATTTTTAACTCCATATGGATTAACATCATGTCCTGTTTAACAAACGGGCATTTGGGACACGTGTCCTAGGCACACCTGCAGAAATAGGCCAAAAAGATGTGTTTAGAGCTATACTATATAGGGGCACAAAAATTGAACCTGCTAGATATAGTTGCACAAAAGTGTAAAGTCACATGCCCTGGTTAACATCGTTTCTTTTAGTTTGTGTTGCATGAACTTTTTAATGAATGGGCATTTAGAATAATTTAACAGTATCTAATAAAACAATCCGCCTTGCCTAGTGTTATCCACTTCAAACCTAATCACCATGCATTCACTATAAGCACATACTCTCCATGATCCACAGAATTAAAACTTATAACCACTGATACTCCAGTTATAGACACCCCCTCAATTTCGAAGTTTTCCCCTTTACCGAGGAGATGCCGATAAATGGGACCCTGAATGCATAGCAAATGATCCAGGCACCGGAGATTTAATCTAAATGCTTAAATCAAATTCTCTTCGGCCCATAGACTGGCAATCAGGACTACGGTAATGCTTTGTCTGTCTGTCAAAGCGCCCATAGACCCTATAAGGCTGATATGAGACGACGATGCGTTATGAAATGCTCTTCATACGCTACGCGCTGATTGTATGCAGTGAACCGTGGAATTAATGAGCTCCGAAACAGCTGAGTAGTGTTTATTATTATTACTCGATTCCAGTTTAACGTCTGCGGACATGCATTTCGTTGGGCTGCTGGTTATCACCATAATTTGATTTCGGGTTCATATTTGAGGACATGTATTTCGCTTTCGCTGGTGAATAATGGGAGATTTTATAAATTCACCTTCGTAATTTACATTGAATGATTAAATACAAATGAACTGCTCAAATATTCAAATTCAGTTTGACTGTTATCCATCAAAATTTAGCAAGCAAAAGCTACATGAATAATGACTAGTTTCTTGCATCGCGCTATTTTCAAAGTTTTATTTATTGTTAGAAGTAAAAACATAGCTAGTACAAATTTTGTTTAAATTTACATTCAGAAGGAATATTTCAAAGTGAAAACAAATAACGTATTTTAACTTTTACATCATTTGCATTATATAGATTTTTGTTATATTTTTTTGCGTTTCCAAAGAGAGAGAGATGCATATAGAGTACTTGAGGAAATGCTGTTGTAGTAAAAACCGTTATGGGTCCATTTTTATGATATTTTAGTTTACAATTATTTGGCGTACACCATACTTGTTTGGATGAAATTTCACATGTTTCATTTAACACAACATGATTAATTAATAATACGAACAACTAAAAATTGTGTCACCTCTGATAAGATTCATTTTTAATAAAATTTAAGATTTTGACAGTAGCTCTATTTCAGGTGGTTTCGAAAAAAAAATCACATTTCTTATCAGGAGATTATGTTTCATATTTTCAAGCGAATACATTAATATGCATAAATATACATTTAAAATAATTTATATACAGGGTCATTTGACATAATCTGCCAAACGAAAGGGGTGAAAGACCGCCCATGTTGAGTATAAAACACCATAGAAACCCTGTCCTATCTCTAAACGTTTCCGAATTATAATGGATCGAAGGAAATTACTTTTTTGTTATACCGTCTGAAAAAAATGAAATTTGCGATATTTCTGAAAGACCTATGAGGAAAATATGTACATATTTAGAAAGAGCAGAAAAAAATCTTACAGGATGCACCATTTACATCAGGGTATCTCTAATTTATGAGGAGTTACAAGCGCTGAAACATCGTCGAAGTTAAAAATCGAATTGCAGCCGAAAACTGTAACCGGCGACTCCGCAAACACCCTTCTAGATACAAGCAGTCAAACGTCCCAAAAACGGGTCCATTCCACAAGCTTCAGAATGAGCCCACAATAAAGCATATATGTGTTCTAGATCTGCAGAAATGTAATTTTTGTTTTCAATACATTACCGAAATCGGCATTCGTCCAATAAAGCATTCGACGAAATTCGCCAAACGAATAGTAGATGCTGGGTAAATTAAACGTATACAAATCTGTTACTAATTACATAATTCATAGTATGAGTTTTCATCATACTAGTAGATGTGAGATACGTATTAGTAATTTCTTTGCATATTCCTTTGTAAAAGACGTGGGAAACGCCATACTTCTTTTGTTTCCATTGTTGTATTTCTAAATTTAATAAAATGCTACTTTTCTTGTTTGGCATTATAAGTTTCGTCTTTGCATCGGACAAAACAGCAGGCTCAAGCCGGACATGATATTTAAAACAAAAAAGACCATGGCACCTTCTGAGTCTCCTTATACGACGAACGATGATTTCGGTGATGTATTGCAAACAAATATGCATTTTTCCTAATCTAGAACAACAATATGCTTTATTGTGGGCTCATTCTAAAGCTTTTGGAATGGTCCAGTTTTTGACTGCATGTAGCTACAAGGGTGTTTCCGGAATCGCCGGTTACAGTTTTAGGCTACAATTCGATTTTTAACTTCGCCAATGTTTCAGCGCTTATAGCTCATCATAAAATAGAGATTACTGATGTAAATGTTGCCGCTGTATAGAATTTTTTCTGCTCTTTCTAAATATGGGCGTATTTTGCACGTAGTTCTTTCAGAAACCTCACAAATTTGGGTTTTTTCAGGTGGTATAACACAAAACAGATTTTCCTTCTATCCACCATAACTCGGAAACGGTTAGAGGTAGGGCAGGGTTTCTATGGTGTTTTATGCTCCACGTGGGTTGCTCTTTCACCCCTTTTCGTTTGGCAGATTACGGCAAATTCATCCTGTATACCTGAATAGTCACTACCTAACATTTCAACCATCAAGCTTGTATAATAGGCGTAATAAGGTACTTTTTCACGTTCTACGAGATATTAGAATACGGATAAATGATTAAGGTTGTAGTTTTCCCTTTCTACCCCTTTCCTTCCCCGTGAGATACCAATAAATGGTTGTCTGAATGCATAACAAATGATCCAGGCACCGGAGGCGTGATCGAGAAACGCTCAAATCAAACTGTCCTCAGCTCATAGTGAGGCAATCAGAAGCACAGCAACGCTTTGTCTGGTTGTCAAAGCGCCTATACCTTGTCCAGAGATGATATGAGAAGACAAAGGACTCACAATGAAATGCTTTTCTTGGCATATAAACAGATCGTCTATAATGAATTAACTATCTTCATAGCAGCTGAGAGATGTTTAACATAATTGAATTTCCGATTAATATTTCTGGAAATGGATTTAGTTGGGCCACTGAAAACGTAATATTAATCTCTACTGTAACCAGTATCATAATTTATTTCCGATTATGTTGCATTTAAAGATAAAATTAAAGTGGTTGGAATCTGTCGTTTAATAGCAATAACTTAAATATCACTTTAAATTAAATAAAATATCACTTGAGTGTTATACGAAATCCTAGCACACACAATCAGCACTTTTAAAAAATCATTTATTTATATTATAAAAATGTCATTACCTAAAATTGTGAATCGAATTAATAGTTTCAAGATCAAAGTAAAACATAAGTTTGTAACTAAGCTCAAGGCATGTTTAAATGGGATAGTCATGCTTCCAAATCAATGGAGAATGCGATTGACTGTGCAGGAACGTGCTTTACTAGTGAAATGGTTTTCTGAAAGCATTAACACTGCTATTGAAGAATTGCAAAAACATCGATCTTTGAAGGAGTTACGAAAAGAAATTTGAAGAAACAGGATCATTGACCGTTCAGCCAAACAGAGAATGAAGGTGTGTTGCAGCACATGCAGTGAATCTTGCATTGAAGCAAGTGGAGGAAAACGGGCCATAGACAGGCAGCAAACGATGGTGGACATCATGTCGAGCATGTTTTCTAAACAAAAAATTGTTACAGGCTGTAAATTCTCCGTATTATCAATAAAGCTACAATACACCATTTAATGATGGTTTTTGAATTTTTTTTCTATAAAAAACTCTTATTATTTACCATTATCTAATTTTCATGAATTCTGTTGCATAGAATTTGACACAAGCTTCTCTCAAATGTGAACTTTAATCATGGGTTGCCTATACATTTCATATTTCTCAAACATATGTTTATTTAAGTAAACATACATATTCAAAATATAATTGTTCTATAGCTTAAAAGCCACTTCCTAACGTATCAACTATAAATCCCCTGTGGTGAGCTTACAAACTTCTATTCTTCTCTCTAATAGGAAGTGCGACGTGTGAATACTCGAATTCCAGTTTCATTCATCTCTTATTCTCCAAGTTTCCCCATATACGACGACTGCCGATAAATGGGACTCTGAATGCATAACAAATGATCCGGGCAACGGAGATTTAATCGAAACGCTTAAATCAAATTCCCTTCGTCTCATAGAGAGACAATCAAGACCACGGTAATGCTTTGTCTGACTGTCAAAGCACCCGTACCCTGTATATGAGAAGACGACGAATTAGGAAATGCTGTCTCTGCGTTATGTGCTGATTGTATATCGTGAACCGTGGAATTATTCATCCCCACAGCAGCTGAGAAATGCTTATCATAATTAGATTTAATATTAATGCTTGTGGATATGTACACTTCGTTTGGCTAATATTTTCAAAAACCAAAATCCGCGTTTTATAACATCGAGTGAATATGGTGTACCGGGTTGAATACGGATAAAGTAATCTAAGAAAACCAAATATCCTGTAATTTCAAGTATATGTTAAAAAAAAATTAAAAAAACGAGGAGTACGCATTCTACATTTATTTCATGATTGAGTTTTTCAATTGAAATAATTTTCATATGAAAGTCAGTCGCAGTTTATAAATTTTAAAGATATAAAATTTCACTTATACTACAACATTCTTTAGAGCACTTTTATGGTAAGGTATTTTTTCCCTCAAAACTATAACAATAATAGTGTCTTCACTAGTGTATCTAGAAAAAATAAAGTATATTGATCATGATGCTATAGATTAATGCAAGGGAAATTACCTTTTCTTACACCACTTTACAATTAATCCAAATGGTATGTTGTTGCTGAAATGTTGAGATTCCTAGTGTTCTTTATTTGAAAAAAATTATATGCTATTGATTATGCCTGTTAGTAATTTGTATTGATTGGAGACATAGATTTTTTGTATATATTTTATGTAATAAAGAGCAAACCGATTCAACCCAAATTTTATATTCTAAAATTGTCGTTTTTTTCCCTCTCGCCTAATTAATTTACAAAATGCTGTAAAATAAAGCTGTTCACAAGTAAACTGAATTTATAAATAAAGGCACGTGTATTGTGTATGCAATTTTGATTCTCCTTTTAGGAAACTAAGGAAATCTACTATAAAATGCACATAATTTTCTATTACAAAAAATAACTTATATGTTTAGGATCAACAAAGTCTACGCTGTAGAAAACAAAAGAGATTTTTACCCATTTAAACCCATTTAAAAATTCGGTGGAATCGTAAGATGTTAATGAATATTTCTGTCCCCATCTGCGTGTGTCTCTCTCGTCATTTGCTATGCAAAATGTCACTGGTTAAGCAAATGCAGTTTTTTACAATTTATTCAGGGTGCCTACTGGTGACTAAAAGGCAACTATTTGCTACTATAATCACAAATACGCAACTATGGTGACTATTTTTATGTAAAAACAGCTAAAAAGCAACTATTTTGAGTGTAATGCCAACAATTTTTCTTGGAGTATCAATGCGATTTCTGTGTTTTGCTAAGAAAATTTGAATTCATATTGAAAATTCTGTCACTCTTCCCCCCCCCCCCCCCAACTGAAAAAAGCATAATGGAGATCCTCCTGAAGATTTTAAAGAATATCTGACATGAACGAATAAGCTTGTTTCTTACTGGCTGCACCAAGCTATAATCTGTGAAACATTGTCCTTTCGTAGTTACAAAAATCACAAAACATTAAAATTCAAAAGTATAAAGCAGCCAACTTCTCAAATGATGCAGTGGCATATTAATCATATCAATGTTATTAGTGGTTATGTATGCTTCAGGAAACTTACTATATGTGTATGTTTCAAATTTTTGTTGCTCTCCCCTCCCCCCTCAGATTTTTAGCTTACTGCCCACGGAGGTTTGCCCTTGAAATTCTACCGATCAAATTATTTTAAAAATTAATATCGATAAGTTTTTCTTTTGGGTATTCATATATTTTACAATGTACAGAATGAATTTATTAAAAGTAATAACAATAGAATGATCTAAAATTCTATAATCTGCATATTTCTCTGTCTTGCTATGTGCAGTTTTCATAGTGTCTGCTGTGCTTTACTAATTATGTTTAACTCAAAATATCTGGAAATACATTAAAAACTGGCTATTTTATAAAATTTTATGTTCAAGAGCTTTTGCATATGATAGAACAGAACTAAAAGTAAGCGTCTGTCACTGAGTAATATATACTGATACTTTACAAACCTTTTATATTTCTTCTATTAGAAAACAGGAAATGTAATATTTTTGAAATTGTAAGATAATTAACTTCTTCTCATTAAAAAATACTATTTAGATTGATAAAGAGGCTCTGACTACAGAGGTCACGAAAAATCCACTCTCTTGGCGGTGTTAACACGTTTATAGCTGAGTTTATACACGTTTATAGCAGTACTAGGGGAATCACATGATTTATAATTCATTCTCATGGTTAAAAAAGGTGCATTTTTTAGATATTAAAAAGGTGTCATAGTCCCTCGAAATTTCTGAGAAATGTGGCGACTATGAGACAAGAGAAGGAAGAGAGATATATCAATTGCGTTTTTTTTTTTTTTTTTTAATTTAGATCTTGAGACAAATTCTTTGTTTGCAAACGAAATCTGTTACACTCCTATAGAATTTTGAAGGGAGTTAATAGAAGATTTGTATTTTGAAAGGATATTTAGTTTTTTATGTTATATGTTTGAATGTCTACCCTACTTAATCATTTAATACAGGAAATGTTCTGTGGGACTCATTCTGTTTGATCATTGCTGCATATTTTAGAATTTTAACTTTAGAAGTATATTTCCAATATAAAACTGTTTCCTTTTGTTTGCATGAGTTTTGTAAAGGCTATATATATATATATATGTGGAAAGGTAACTTTTTAGAGTTACCTTCTATACAAACTTTCTACGGAGAAAAATTAAGTCATACCTTCAAATAGTCATTAAAAAAAAACAAAAACAAAAAAAAAAAAACATTACCATGCATAAACTGACTTATTTCAGTTTTGCAGTTCTTGGCAATTATCGTCAACGGCTAGGGGAAATTCTTGAATTGCGAAAATATAATTTATGCACAAAATAAAAAAAATATTTTTACGATTCACAACTGTTCGGAAAATGAGCAAACATCAGTACTATACCATTGTAATTTGAATCTTAATGTTGTACATTTGGGTTTACAAAAATGTTTCGGTAGTAGGACTAATTTTTTTTCTCTTCTCTTCGCTGTAAAAGTAACGAGGTCCGGAAGACATGTGCATTTTCCAAAAAAATTAGTATCTTATTTTACTTAAAACTCTATTTCCTATGTAATCCTTCGATCGTTCCTCAGACTATCTCTTCGTCACTGGGGGATACTCTGTGGCAACGCACATAAAATTGTGTGTTCTGTTTAATAAGCAGTGTTGTAGTGCTAAAATTTTTTCCCCCGGAACGCGTGACTCCGTGTGGGGAGGAGGGGAGGGGGGCAAGTTTATAACAACTCATCATAAAACCCGCTTTTTATGTCAATAACCAATATATAAGAGACTATGGATAATTTTGGAAAAATCTTAATTGATCTAAACAAAGTGAACAGTTAGTAAAATTTTAGTGTAAAGCAATGTAAAATTTTTTGGGAGAGGATAGTTTATTAAAAAAGTTCATTTTATCTATCCAAGGTGTCTAATGAAGCAGAATGTTATCCTTTAACAATCGCTTGGTGAGGATGAAGGTTCTTAGTCCTTACCCTGGATCCGCCACTGGCTGGTCAGGTGGACAGTCATTAATTTCATTGCCTGCAATGCTGCCACCGCGTTTAACATCTGTGTTTCATTTATTATCGATATTGATTCTGAGAATCTAGTGGTTCTATGTATTTTTTTTTATTTGCATCCATAGTGTAGTTATGTTTATTTTCTTCAGACTCAGGGAGACCAGAAAAGGAAGGGCCGTTTTTTACCTCCCCGGCACCCTAGGCACTTCAAATTGTTGCGCACCCTTTCCTGCCAGTTTTGATTTGTTAGAGATTTCCCCTTGACTCTTAAGGGAAAATCTTTCCCTTAGAAAGGACCCGGACCCCTTAGAAAAATCTCTCCCGAGAGAGGGAAAATCTCTCCCTTAGAAAGGACCCGGACCCCTTAGAAAAATCTCTCCCGAGAGAGGGAAAATCTCTCCCTTAGAAAGGGCCCTCACCCCTTAGAGGACTCCCTTAGAAGACTCCTTAGAAATACCCTCACGGAGGGCACCCTACCCATAGGCCTTGATCCCTCGTGTAGATAATTGGCTGTAATCCCACAACACATCCATTACCTACCACCTATGGATCCACCGTGTCCCGGACTGGCAACCAGCAGTGCTAGGGATGAGGGCAGTAATTCGCTATAATTTTAATTTTTTTATTTTTACGCCCTACAATTTTTTGCGCCCTACGCATGTGCCTATGCGGAAAAGCGGCCCTGCAGAAAGGGCAGGGTATTGAATTTATAATCGACTAGACTCAGTTGTCAGTTCGTTGGGATTATTTCAACTATAAAGGTATTCATAGAATTGGAACAGGAATGTTGTTAGTGGGAGCAGGCTATAAAAGAATTTCTCTTTCTTTTTAAGATCCACAACAACAAAATAATTATCTTATCGTATTTGGATTCCGGAAGCGCCGTTCCGGCTCACAAAAAAGTACCGGAATGTCGTTCCGGTGCGTTCCGGCCCCACTACACCCCTGTTAATAAGTAGGTTTTTTTTGTAGATAAAAAAAAAAATGACTGTGAATGAAATTGATATTATCGCATGTATTTGGCGCAGTTAAAAGTTCTTTTTTATTCTTTCTTTGTCAACCTTCAGCCACCTTAATATATAAGGTGTTCCATAATGATTTGATTAAACTTTAATGGCATGTAGGGTGTAGCAAAAATTCATAATTACCCAGGAATGTGAGGCTTGAAACGCCTTCTTCATGTAACTATTAATAATAACTTTGGGAAATGTACTGAAATAGTTGTGAACTTCAGAGTATTTTTAGGGAGAAGCTAATGTTTCTTTGACGGAAAGCATCTCGGTCAAAACATTTATCGGTCTTTATTACTATGGTACACTTTATAATCCCGTATAGAGCAATTTTAAAACAGCACTTTCTCTCTCCGATTTATGAAGTTATTTATTGAGCTTTATAATTTATTGACTTCTTAAGTTTACATTTACTACAATAATTTTAAGTATGAGACATGTGCAATCTTTTATTCTCGACATTAAAAGAACCTACTGTGTAGGACCTAGTTAAATCTGAACTGGGACACAAAGGGAGCATATCGACTGGAAAAGAAAGCTAATTTAATACGCGACAAATTTATCAGCTCTTTTGAACACCTCCAGGAAATTATTCCTCAAAATGTATACAAAGAACGACAAAGGGAAAAAATCAATGTTTCATTTGGGAGGAATGCCAGCAACATTGATGCTTCTAAAACCCCCACATCTTCTGTCATTTTAGCTCAAACATTTTAAAAGAATAGATAAAACGACAGCATTCTAGTCTTTCCCAGACATTCCCCCCTCCTCTTCCTGCTCCCCCCCCTCTAAAGTTTGTACTAGACTTCTTGCTTCCACCCTCGCTCATATTCTCAATGACATGATTTATCTAAGGAATCATCTACGGCAATTTACACCCTTTATAAAGCATAAAAAATATTTTTTTTTAACATACGAAACTTGCCGCATGCGAAGCGAAGTGGAAGAGGGAAAAAAATGTTGAACATATATGGCAGATAAGAATTACACGTGGGGGAACTTCAACGTCATTATGAGCCATGTATATTTTTATTAAAATGAAATAAATATCAAATTGAAAAATTTATTTTTAAGCGCAGAAGATAATGCTGAATATGTTTTTGTATATTTATAGATATAGAAAGAAACAACCAAACAATAAGTAACACATATTTGGATTCTCACTTTAAAAAGAGTATAGTCATAACCCAAATATAAACCTCGAATATCAAGAAATGTTCGTAATGTATTGAAAAAAAATTAAAACGACGTCATTATTGTCATATTAAAATTTGATTTTGCTTTTTGATATCACTCAAAATGGAACCGAACGTTATTGAAGTACACAGTTTTTAAATAGCTATACCTTCGATCTATACCTTCGTCCGTAGCCGAATAGCTATACCTTCGTCCGTAAAATAAGGAGACTGGGTCTTGTAAAAAGAATTAGCAAATCGGATTAGTACACATTATTAAAAATCTTCAAAATAGTTTCCCTGAGCCTTGATATACCCCTGGCTGAGCGATTCCCACGCTGTAAAGGCTCCCTGGAAGTCAGTTGCCGTAACCTCTTTCAGAGACTCCGTAACAGCACGTTGGATGGCGGGAATATCTTAGAGACGGTGACCTCTCAGACTGATATTGTGCTTTGGAAACAGGAAAAAAGTCTGCCGGACCCATATTGGAGATATACGGTGGCTGTGGCAAGAGTGCAACCCCTATACGGGACAATTAAGCGGTCACTGCGAAGGCCGTGTGTGCTGGAGTGTTGTTGTCGTGGAGCTTCCAGCGATCAGATCTCAGATTGTTTTCAGTTTGTCTTCAGTTTAATGGCTCTGCTCAGGCGTGCAAGGACATCTTTGTAGAAAACAGTATTGGCCGTTTGCCTGAGAGGTACAAATTTTATGTGGGCCACCCTGTGCTTGTCAAAAAAGAGAATGATTATTGTCTTGGATTTCGGCATGTTTACTTTCTTGGGGCGTGGGTTGTTCGAAGTGTTCTAATCCGAACTTCGTCCCTTGGTCTCGGTGTTTTGACCCTTGGCTCATTTTTGTAAGCCTTCTTAGCTAATTCAAGCGTTTCGAAAGGGGTTTTGCCCAGGTGAAAAGAAAATTTAATTGTGTAGCGCTGGTTCAGTGAATCTCCATTTTTGAAATTTTCTGCTGTGACAAAATCTCAAGAATAGCTTTTGCTCCACACGTGATCCTCACTACATCAGATCTTACATTAGATGTAACTGCCGCCTGGTGTCTTTCTTACTTTAGACCCCCCTTCTACAAATACCAGAACCAGAGAGTAAGCGTCATGCAGTGACCCGTCCCATTACTTTACGGACAAACATTGTATAGTGTAAATAAAACATTCCTCAAAATCAAGCCCCTAAGAAATGCTATTAATCAAGTTCAATAATATTATTATCAAAATATTTAGGTAAAATTTTAATGCTTATAGTAGCAAAATAAACATTTAATGCTAAATTTCTCACACAAAACATGCTAAAATGTATGCTTAAACTTCAAGCATCCAGAATTCTTCAAATCCAAATACGTTGCTGAGATCTAGAATTCAAACAAATAAAATCATTTAATATTAAAAATCAAAGAAATATGGATATGCGCATGAACTTTCATAGATACAGATCAGGGAATTGTATTTCCTGTTTTAGTACCAAACTCATTCTGCTGTCTGATATGCAGGATTTTATGGCTCTATGGAATGGAAATAAAGAATGATAGATTGCATTCCGTAAGATAGGAATCGTAATGCTTTTTCTATCTTGCAATGTAGTAAAATTCTGCTTGATAGTGTGCTGAAGCTATTTCAAGAATGAAAGCCAAATGTGTTATTTTCTTTCAACAATAGCAATAAATTTATCAAAGTAAACGTATTAAGTATTTTTGATTCTTAATAACACTTTCCGATGAAAGACATTCAAATAAATAAGAATTATGCTGCATTTATAAAATGCGTAGATTCTTACTAGCAGTTTGGGAATTTTATTTTCACTGTTTTATAAAATAAAATATGAAATTTATACTGTTATTTCTCGTAGACGTCAACGCAGAAATAGTATACCTTGGTTAACTTTAAAAAATTGTATTTTAAAAGTTTAAAAAATCATTACAGCTAACAAGATTTCTCAAAACAGAGTAAAGCTAATCCGAAAATAAATCAATGACATTTTCTAAAAAGACGTTCATTAGATTTCCCTAAGATTGATTCCATTTTCTTAAGGAAAGTCATTTATGTCAAGATTTATTTCTATAAAGTTAGGCTTTAATGTTATGGTAAACACTATGTTTTTCGTCTGGAAATTTCGTCTGTTTTCATTTAATACTTTTTACTGCATTGCATATGTGAACCTGTTAGGTAGTCTATAGTACTATTGATACCGAGTCAAGATATCACAATGTCACAGAGGCGTAGCCAAGGGGGGGTTAGGGGGGTCGTAACCCTCCCCATGAGGAATTTTTTTTGCCATACAAAATGTATGTTCTTCACTACATTATCACACACACGTATACATATATATGAGTTACAGTAGTCATAACCCCCCCCATGAAAAATTTCTGGCTACGCCCTTGCAATGTCAATATAGTTTTATTCAAGACGTTTTATGATACATATTTTTTTTCATTAAAAGAAGAAAAATATTTTATGAATGAGAAAATTTTCAAGCCAATCAGAAGCTACGAATCTCGTTTTGTAGCTTTATTTTGTAGTAATAAAACGAACTCAAGAAAAAGTATATTTCATGCAAATAAATCATTCATTTTGGCTTTTGTTTTGGTCTTAAAATTTATATTTAAATGTCGTAGTTTACATCACATTTTAACTTATATTCTGATTTGAAGTTTTAATATTGTATTTATATTTCACCCGTAACAAAACTTATATTAATGTAGGAAAACTCCATTTTTTTCATTATCTACTTGATGGGCTGCCTGTGGTTTAAATGCTTCTTAAGCTCAGAGAGGTGCATTTCAATTATTAATTTATTTTCCATTTATTTATTTGATTAACTCAAGACGATAGAATTTTGAAAGTTTAGAGAAAAATAATATGAAGGCTACTAGAGTTATTTAATTTCTTTAATAATAAATAAACACTGAGAATTGCAAGAAATGATATCCAAAAAATATCTACAAATACATTACAAAACCATATTTTCCAGCAAACACATTTTATTATCATAAAACGTAATTATCATTAGTTATTTTTAAACATTTCACAGGAAATAATCCCCAAAAATATTATTTCCATGAAAAATATTCGTATAGATTCTAAACTGAAAATACTACTTAAAAAATGAATCACAAAAACACCTATAATCAACTCAATCCTCCCCATTTAAGTGATATTGCTTCGATAACACTTCTTAGTTCTGGAAGAAAAAACTGCTACACTTAACCACAACTCATTTGTGGACACTAAAAGCATAACTTGACTCTTTTTTAATTTTCTTTTATTCAATATTGTTTACAAAATAATTAGATCTAACATCATAAAACTGTAATGCTTTTGGTGGTTTAAAAAATGCACATACCCTGTCTTCATATCCTTTATAAAATTAACTAGAAGGAAATAAACCTATCATATCAAGTTACATGGGAGACATTAAACTCATTATTTTCTCACGTTATTTAATAATGACCGATAAATTCAGCCGAACAATTTTCTTGTCAGTTCCTAATGCAATTAGTATCATTTTCGAAGATCTTAAATTTGATAAATGACAGGTACGTATAAAAAATATGCCATATACCATGATAAGATGTTTTTAACTACTTTAACAAACAATAAGCACAGGTTATGGCGCAATTTTTAGGAAAGGAAATAAAAAAGAACATCAGTAGATTTTGCAATATTTTTTTTGCTTAAAATCTTAGTTATTTACGAAAGTATCGTATTTTGTAGAAATTTAAATTTCTTTTTTCATAACAAAATTATTTATCAGTAACTGAAAGAAGAAATATGTTATTACTTGTATCAAGTGTTATGTGCGTTTGAGAATGTAAAATATTGGAAGTCATGATATTTTAAAGATTTATGCGCATTTAACACAATGTTCAGAAAAAAACAGTAATTTCTGGGGCCATAAATTTTTATGTATCTGCAAAGATTTTAGGACGTGCATTGCATTAAAAAACCAATTTCTTTTCAGTTTCTTTGTTTAAAAGTGATTCTCAGGTTCAAGAAAATGGATTTTTTGAAAAGAGGCAAATAAGTATCTAAATAGGAAAACTCAGCTCTGAAAATCTGAGGCAGTGATACGAAATTTGTTAAAAAGTATGTATCGAAATGGTAAGTTTCTTTCTATGCCATATATATTTCCCAAAGTAATTTCATTTTCAGGTATAGATTTTTTACTTTAATTCAGAAAAAGACATGCGTGCTAGAAAACTCTCAAACAGTATGCGGAAATTTGTAAATGTTTATGAGTTCTAATTTATTTGGCTAAAAGCAGAGTGGTGCACATAAATAGAAAAATTGATACGTGATTCTGAAATGCTACGAATTTTGCTATCAATTGAATGGCGGATTCTTATTTGTTGAGAAAATTTTCTTCTACCCTCCGACAATTTTTGTACCTTTTTTGTAGAACACATTCCCGAAGTTATAGAGATTTCATTAAGGATTTTATTTCACTTTTTGACTAGAAATTTTCTTACTTTGCTTTCTAGCGGCATATTTTGTAAGATAATCATATATATAATATTCTAAAAAATATGTAACCCATATTGTTGAAAGAGCCAAAGAAAAGAAGTCATAAAATCATAAAAAATAATAAAAACTTTGTAAAATAACACTCACAAAAATATACTTATGTTGTTTTACAGCTTTTAACTATTTTTTTACCTTTCTTTACAAGTTTTTTGTCGAGAGTTCTGTTTTATAGAATCATGTTCAAGAGTACACATACATAACAATTCCTCTTCCGATGCTACATAAAAATATTTATGTAGTAATTTACTGCTTGACAGCATTTTATAAGTACTTCATAGGAATCGCACTAAGCATTTGTCATCCACAATAATTCAAAATTTAATGCATTCTTAATGGAGAGTTTTACAGTGTAACGACTTACGGATGACAACACTCACCAAAATGGTATTATGCTCGTTTATATTAGCCCCTTTTCAGCGTTTCAAAATTTTAAGACAGTTTTGTGAAAAGTACAGTTTAATCGAATCGTAAAATTCGCTCACAATTTTTAGCAGAAATAGTATAAAGAAATAGAAAAAAACTTCAACTTCTAAGCGTATTTCAATATTTAATGCTTCACAGAAAGGAAAATATTTATTGCCTGTGCCGCGTATATGACAGTGTCATTATATTAAAGATATGTCATTACACAAAGGTCGCAAGCGTATTTTTCTGACATTTTCTTTACTGTATAGCAATAAAGAAAATTGCCTTTTCTTTAATACTGTGTCTCATTTCGGAGGAGGGCAAATGTGCGTCTGACAAATGTATTTGGATCTTGTTTTCGAAAACATTATATGTCTAAGAAAAATCCGTAAGAGAGGAAGACAAATTTTTACTCAATTTAGCTACCTTATATTTTTCCTCGTCTCTAAAAATTAAACCACTGAATGGAAAGGTGGTGTTTTAGAAAGTACGTATTTCTCATCTGAAAAACATGCATAAATGTTGGTTAAAGATTGACTATTGAAGAGATAAATTTATGATAGGGCTTAAGTTGTATTGCAATTTACTTAAAAAGTAATATCAGTTATGTTTTTAAGATTACAAATAGGAAGATTCATAAATAAACTTGTTTTTAAGCAATATTATTTAAATGAAGTATTCATGTAAAAATCTATAAAAAATATTTTAAATGAAAATAGGGAAAGTTACAGTTAGGATTTGGGTGTGTGTGTGTGTCACAGAAAGCTGAAACTCAAACGCGTATTATAGAGTTATATGTTGCAGTTACTTATGAGATTTGGAGACCATCGCATTTTTACAAGAAGAGATATAGAAAATTCTTGGACTTTTATCATTGCAAGTAAATTTCATTACCAAAAGTAATTTTGTTTTACCTCTATGTTTTCATATGCATAAGAATTTATTTTTCAAGCATTGTGATCACTACGGCGTGGTCTTCATACTTTCAAATCCAGAATTAAAATATAAACATTAGGAATTAGTAAAAATTTATTTAGTTTGTAGACTCAATTTGGGGTACAGAGAAACCCTTGTAGGTGGTGTACAATGAAACATGTTTCAGTGTATACTGAGTGAATGCATTCACTTAAAATAAAGATTGTACTATTAAATATTTAGATTGTGATCTCCATATAGCACATGAAATAAACAAAGAATTTTTCTAAATTGAACTCTGTTTTCTTCATACTGGTGACAATCCAGATTGTCTTTCAACTAACAATACAAGCAGTACAGATTATGATGTATTCTCAGATAAACATGTTTGCTGCAAGTAGTATCGCTCTAAATGATAATGGTTTAATCGAGAAAGGTAAAGTTAAATGTAAGGAAATGTATTCTGTTGGGGATATAAGAATCTGAAATCAAACGGAATGCGAAGTTCTGCACGTAAGACAACAAAGGCCAACTTGAAGTTTGTGGGTTCTTCGGAAATATATATTTTTGAAAAAATTCAAATTGTATCAAAACTACCACCTCCTATTCCATGAGGTGGTATATAAAGGAAAACAGAGATACTCATTTATGAATTTGATTTAAGAAAATTTAATATAAAATGAAAAACTATAGAATAACCTCTAATAAAAGTATTATGTTTTCATCTCATGTTATAACAGTTTAATTAAATTTGTTTTTTTTTTTCAATTTAAATTTCATATTTATGTCTATTAATATTTATTATAAAGGTACATAAAATATATTTAATCAATTAGTGGCCTACAATAAACGTAGAAATAAATTAAATAATGTAATGGGAGTCACGACTTTGACAACGGTTGAAGGTCTATCATGATGGCTAGGATCCGGTACCCGAGTTTCTCAAGTCGATGGATCATTTTAAACAGCATCATGTCTGCCTACTTCCGATCATATTACTAGATGACGCCGAGAAACATACCAAACTTCGTAAGTGTAAATACCATCCAAACACATACTCCATTCAGTAAACCAAATCACATTTCTGTACATTAAAGGCTGCATATATCTAAATAAATAGGAACCAATAGGAGTCCATTATAAGATAATCAATAGGAAAGGTAGTGCTTATCTTATAATGGATGTCATGAAATCCAATTTTCCGAAGAATTCTATTTAGAAGCGCAATACTATGAGCGCTTGAATACTGCCGTTGCTTCTTCAACACTTGCTACAGTTAGTTTATATGTTACCCGGTAGATAGCGATACCTATATCTAAGAAAACATTTTTGGATCGTTTTATTCTCTAAGATCATTTTGGGTCACCTTCCCCTATACAGTTATCAATGATTTTTTTTTTTTTTTTAAGACACGAAAACTTTCATGTGTGTTTCATATATAAAAACAGCCAATAGAATCGTATTGTCCTGTGCAAAGCAATAAACATTTAAATTTATAGTAAAATTTCCTTTCAATGACATGGCTAACACTACTAGCGGAAAACATTGCATTCCATTCATAAATATTTAAAAATCCCTTTGCAAAATTCTTTCATTGGTTATTCAAGGGGAATTGTTTTTATCCATTGGGCAGTTTGATTAAAAAAAACATAAATTCATCTTTTCAAATTGGCACCAGATTCACAGTCGAATCTAATTATCCTGATATTACGAATGCCTAAAATATTAATGAAGACAAACTTAATTATGCATCCACAATTATTGGAAAAATTAAGATTCACATTACCGTAATCAGATTAATTTTTTTTTTTTGCCTAAAAATATATTAATATTTATAAAGAAAACTTTAAGCAACATTTTTTCATAACCATTCTGAAAAGTTTTATGCAGGTATTTTCACACAATAAACAAAACAAACACTGTTTTACGACAAATATGACCAAAGGTCCTGTAAGCATACACTACACACAATGTGTTTAGAAAGCCACCTCGTTTTTTTTTTAAACTTAGCTATTCTGGAGTAACTTGTTGGAAACATCTGCAGATAATATTATTACAAATGTAAAATTACTTTCCTGTGATATGAGGCTTATTGTGGAGAAATGAATTTTACAGGCATTGAGTGGTTCTTGAAAACTCATGACCCTTTGACCTTCTTGACAAACTTGGCGGAAAATTTGGAGACTTCGGAGACAAAAATGAAGTTTCTTGAAAGTGATGGAATTTCCCGTCTATCTCTATGGGGCAGGAAGTTACCAGGCGTCTTCCAGAAATTTTGATGTGACGTCATGTCCTGTCCAGACAAATATAAAAGATACTGTTTCAGCTCAGTTTAGTAAATTAATTCATTTGAAAGTGCATGCGGATGCATTAATAGAATCCGACCGCTATGCTGAAATCGTTAAAGATTTACTGATTGTTTGTTTTATTATGTTGTGCAAGTTCTATATATTCTTGTAGTAACGATGGTATGGCTTTATGGAATAATCGTTGAATATTTTTTCTATTAAACTGGCATTATGGAGATTACAGCGAGCCCCCACTTAGCCATATCTGTTTTAATATCACCAATATCGGCCATCTCAGTGACAAATGAACGCATCTTACTCTTACCGAAAAAATAATTAAGTTATTTATCCCTCTCGTCACCCTGAACCTCATATGAGGCTCCTATTTCAAATAGCAATATTTAGAGAGAAAACAATTGAATTTAGTATTTTTTTCTTTCAGTGATATCAATATCATTAATTCATGCAGAAAGTATATGTGGCTCTTAACTAGATGCATAAATCGTGCCTAAATTGCAGTACTAGTCAATTTAGATCATTTTTTACAGTTTCCGCCTCATTGTTTCAGGAGAAAAATTAAGAAAATATTTACGCTGCTTTTTTACCTTTTTTTTTTTTTAAGGTAAGTATAGTTTTTTTATTATTCCCCAACCTTTACCTAATATGTGCATCCTTTTAAATCAATTTTAGCATAACAAAATGCTTCGAAAATGCAGAAATTAATATTAGAAAAATCTAATATTAATCGACATTAGAAAAAAATATTTTTGCATGATTTATAATAGTATTTCAGATGCATTAAATGCTGGACAGATTTTTTTTCTCTGATTATTCATAATTCGGTAACGAGAGGGTTAAACAGCATTTGTAACATTTATAACTATCCCACAATTTATTTCATAATCGTATGCTGGATATAAAGTTCTATTTAATGAAATTCAGTATATTTCCATGTATGAACAAAATTTAAAAGCCAAACGTTAATCATAGATATCTAAAACAAGTTTCATATAAACTCCCTCCATACGCACCCACTCCCGACCCACGTATTTCCAGAATCTGTAAAAGTTAGCGCTCAACACAATACATTTTGCCAGTGAGCCAATTCCTTGAAAAAAATTTCCCCCAACCCCCTTCACCCCTGTAAAATATAGCCGAGTCGATTTGCAGCAAGTGTGGCACCATTTGCAGGCAATGCCAACATGATGATATCACGACTGTCTGTATGACAAACGAAGTCTTTTCTCCAGTAACCGTGTTGCGTGACTCTATCCCGAATAAAAAATGGTACAATCGAAGATCATATTCTTCTTCTCGACTCGTGGAACGTTGCAAACTACAAAAGGAGAAAAAAAACGGCGGATGTGTTCAGGATGGCAGGAAAATGAATTTGGATACAAAATCGAATTCCACTTTTCGGTAGGAGTATTTCCCACTTTGATATTTTCCAGGCTGATAGATAGGGCTCTTGACATCATAATATTTTAATCCGGCTCGAAAATAGCTCTCGGAGAGTTATGGTATAAGACGTTTCTGCATAAAAAAAGGATATTGGCATTTGAGATTTCTAATACCGATTTAGCATAAACGTTGAGTTTTACATTTAGGAAAATATATTTTGAAATGCAGAATTGGATACACTTAAAGTTGTTTGCTTTTTCAGATATTTACGTGCTTTTAACCCTTTAACGCGCAGTGATCCCGCTCTGGGAACACCAAATTCTGACGTTTTGACTGTTGCCAGTCACGAAGAATAGATTTGATTTCTATAAAAGTAGTTTCGGGTGACATAGATCCACGAGAATCCTTTACTTTTAGCACGTTATTTCTCGTCAAAAAATGGTCACAATTATTTTTAACAGCACTGGCATCTGCTGAAAAATGGAAGAAGAGAACAGCTGGATAGATTTGCCCAATGCTGGAAAAAGGGCAGCTGGCTGTGCCCGCACACAGCCAGCTGCGTCAAAAAAGTTGCCTCTAGATCTGTGGCACGCGATGAACGTTTTGGTCGTCCGCCATCTTGCTGGTAGTTAAGTCGAGCGATGGCAACGGCTGCCCTTTTTTCAGCATTGGGAAAGGGTTGCGCCTCAAAGGGTTAAAACATATTTATATGCTGAATATGTTATTATTATTTTTGAAATACTGGAGGCTGTCAGAAACAAACCTAATACTTTAATCTATTAAAAAATTTGAACAACAAAACTCAAAACACAAAATTACACTTTTACTACAATAATCACTAAGGTAATTTTCCCTTTTTCATTAAAAGCATACATTTTCATCTACTTTTAGAATCTCAAGCTTTTATGAAAGAGGTCTGGTTCTCTAGTCTGTTTCTTATATATTATAAAGAAACGTTAATTTTCAAACATCATGACATGCATAGTGAAATTCTTATTTTAAATCATACGCATATTATGGTCAAAAATCTTGGATAGGTACCTTTATGAATATCTTTAGTTCTATTCAGCATAACCTTTGTAATCTAAATTCCACATCAAAATAGCTTCCTTTCCAGTTGCAAACTAAAATTTTATTACTGTACACTTTGAAAATAAACCATTTATCTGTAGTAAGCTGCTAGTAATTACCAGTTCATAAACTGTGAACAGCGTAAACGTTTGAAAAATTTAGGAACTAACTTGGATTCAAGGCATGTGTGCTTAGATTTTTATTACGAAATTTGGGCAAAACGTAGGCTTCACGGCAAACTAATCTATAAAAAACTGGTTAATTTGAGGAACTTAAACGCATGGCAAAGTTCCAAAATGTAAAGATTGCAGATTATGCATGAGAAATCTCTTATACCCATTGCAATCTCGATAATGTGGAGCAGCCAAGAAAGTACACTTCTAATTTAAATGGAAATGTATATAAGATCAGAAGAATAACTGATTTCCTAAGAGAGATAAAACATAAGTTTGTTTTATCTCTCTGAAGAAATGCTGTTTGTTTCTGTAATTCGTACATGGAATTTATTTTTAAATTTTAATATTATAATTAATAAAGGCGCTTCTACTTATTTCTTGTTAAAACTGTGTTTTTTCCAGATATTTTTTTTAAAATCGTATTTTTAATTTTCTTTCTGTGAGATAATGCTTTTAAAATTGAATTTGCAAATAACATTGTACAATATATGTCTTAAGTAATTTGAAAAGCAATGTACAGTTTAATTATTATTACCTTACATTCAATATAGATTTTAGTTATTATCTTTCCAAATGTAGTATAAATTTTTGACTCACTCGAAGCATATGTTAAGCCGTATGTCGAAGTACATGCAAGCCTAGTCGAAACTTATGCATTATTAAAATATTTCTAATTTAAATGCATTTTTATGCAACTAAATTACATAACTGATGATCCATGTTATATTAATCTAAATAATAAGTTCTAAAGTATGAGAGAGAGATTACAAAAAGTATGAAGTTTTATAATTACTCTGCTGCAAAAAGCATTTTAAATGCGACCAATATAATTTTTTTCTTCCATGTTCTTTAGTATACGTATTTACTTATAGTATACGCATTTTACGTTCTTTAATATGCGTATTTTACGTTCTTTAGTATATGTATTTTACGTTCTTTAGTATACGTATTTAGTATACTTATTAAGTATACGTATTTGTATTACATAATTTGTAATATATTTAACGCCAATGAATTCATTCTGCGGATAGTCAGTTGAATATAGAACACGCACAGAAATAATTCGAAATGGCTATATAACAAAATCGAATGGTGTTTCAGGTTTAAACCAATTGTTAGGTTACGGGGCATTTTCAAATATTTATATGTGGTACACAATTAGTAACTAATGTTTGTTGGATTGCTCATATTTTTGTCAAATTGCTACCGGTATCCGTTAACTGAAACACAAGTTTATTGGAAATGATTTCATTTTCATTTTGTTTGAATTTTCAACATTGTTTGCGTATAAAATAAGAATACAGGACGTATTATTAAGTCAAAGCTAACAAAAGCATTTTCCTTTAAAAGAAAATAAACTAATGCATAATTAAAAACCATACAATGAGATGTCTTTGCAACGCTACATGGTTAAAGGATTAATCTAATATTTTTGGAGTTTCTTTTCTTTTTTTTGGTAATTGCTGATTGTTTCTCTGTATTAAATTTTAATCTTGGTCCTTGCGAGATTAGTATTTCATTAGAGATCTCAATATACAGGGTTTCCTTAAAACGTAGTAACACGCTTTAATTTTTTATATATTGGAGATAATTGGGTGATGTAAACTGAAAAATGTTCAAAACAGTTTTTAAAAAAAAAGTACTACTCTAAAAAAATAATAATAAATAAAAAAAATCCTCTTGTTAATTTTTAAAATTTTTACACTTATTAAATTTTTGTACGATTCCTGTACAAAAAAATCCCAATTATTAAAATACCTCATACACTAAAAATATGATGTACAGAATTTCGGAATTATACCCTGAAAACCCTTCCGAGACATGAAGATAAAACAGATGTTAACTTAAACCACTTTTCAATGGCTGTCGAAGGGAAGAAATTACGTCAGTTGATCGCACTTAAAAACACATTTTTTTCCCACTCTATAAATCGGTGTTTACATTCGGATTCATATATAGCCCCCAATCATGTTTATAATATTTCTTAGTGAGGAAAGGCAGAATTTTTTTATTTCAACTCACTGGTATCACCACATATTACTAATTGGAAATTGTTTTGTACAGAGTTTGTATATAATTGAAAAAGCGTAACTTTTTAAAAATGAATACAAGGATTTTTTTCTTAAACTAGTTTTTGTACCTACCTTATTTTGAATTTTCTTTAAATTTACATTGTCCACTTATCTTTAATAGGCAAGGAACTAATGCGCATTAGCACCTTTTGGGACACCCTGTATAGTATCGTGGATATTGTTAAGCATTTGTAAATGCACATATGCTTTAAGCTATCTAGAAAGACACGCTTTGAAACATTAATCTTGTAACCTTGCATTTCTATCAATACTTCCAGATTTTTTTTTCACCTGCTATATAATACATGAAAACAAAAATAAACTTCCATTAGTTAGGTAGAATTTATAGATGTATTCTATATATACAGTATGTATATATAAAGAGTGGTTTCTTTAAATGTAAATATTTTAGTAAAATGCTTGAACAAAAAAGAAAAAGGTTTTTAATGTACTTTTATTTATGTACTTTTGTATACTTTAGTTTGATACGCTCTAATCTTGAATATTGTAGTCTTATTTGGGATCCGTATTATAAAAATAAAATGAAAATTCTTGAGCGGGTGCAGACTCAGTTTACTCGTTATTTATACTACAAAAGTAATCCTATTTACATTCCGAATATTTCTTCATCTTACTTGAGAAGTATTTTTGGTCTTCCTAGTTTAAGTTCTCGTCGTGATCTATTTTGTTTATTATTTTTTTATAAAGTTGTCAATAATATGGTAGACTGCAGTGATATTCTTCAAAGTATTTGTGTAAATGTACCGAACAGGTCTCTTCGTAATAGCCATTTATTTGTGGATCCAATTATAAAATATAATTACATATACTTTTCGTTATATAAATTTTATAAAATTTATAATAAGTTTTCTTTGGATTTGGATATTTTTAACATGTCTTTTAAAGTCTTTAGAGTTAGGTGTTTTGAACTTTTGCAGTCATGACTGGTATTTATTTTATCTCAGTATTTTATCTTTTTTAATTTTGTCTTTTGTAATTTGTCCTTTTATGCATCACTGTAAATGGATTTCAATCTGTAGTGTGCATTTCTTTTATGAAAATAAAAAATAAAAATTATGTATTTTGTACTTTTGTATTAGAACTTTAATTTTTAATCTTACTTTGTAAATGAATGAAAGTATTTGAATTTCACGGCTGGAACTAGTTATTACTATTAAATACGAAGAAGATGTTTGTTTGTTTTTTTAATTTGAAATGTGCTTTTTTAAAAATACACTGTAATGGAATTGGTTTTTTTTTTCAATCCTGTTTTGTATACATCCATATGGCGCGAGGTACAAAAATTCCTGACACAAGTTATCCCACTTGTTTAGAACAGTTCTCAGGTTGGCACTTCAGCTTTTCTGTTAGAAAAGAAAATTAGTTATTTTGTGTTTCTACGTACAAACAGTACATCAAATCTTTTAATTCAAATAATATTATTTATTAAAAATATCAACAAACGGTAGTCAGAATATTTTTACTAATAAATAACCCAAAATTTTTACGAGCGTAAATATACTACATGCAAAATATTGCATTAATACAGAAAACATTAATAATGTAATGTACTGTAACTTTTGTAGCAATTTGAGTTAGAAAGATGCTCCAATACATTTATTGATCCTTTGTTCGTTTGGAATACAGATATATTATTTTATTATAACTAGACTCAGTCATTTGCGTGCTGCCGTATTTTAATGGTTGGAGAGTACTTCATTCTAGGCATGCAAAGTGATAAATAAATAGAACAGTTGACACCCAAAATTATAACTATTCAGTCAAAACATCTTTGTTTTTTCTCATTCTGCATTTAAGCATAATAGATGGTACCGTGCTTGTTTAAGTAAATTTTATATTTCTGTAACTATGGCGAATACATAAATAAAGTGTAGACTACCGTAATATGACTCTTGTATTTTTACACAGAAGAAATAAATGCTGGCTGGTCTGTTATGGTAATAAAAAACAAATACTTCCGTAATTGGTTTTCTTTAAATATTCTGTTGTATACCAATGAGTCTATATATAGCCAATTACGTAAGATACTTCAATTAGGGATATTTTTGAAAACATTTTCTCTTGATGAATCGATAAAAAGTTTTGTTTGTATTAATCACAGAATATTAATATACTAGCTGCGTACCCGTTCTCCGCACGGTGGGAAACGCATATTTTCCTTAAACACATATATAATTCGAATTAAACCCAGTAATTCGGAATCTCAAAACGTGAAAAAATACTTGAATCGTGACTAAAAGTTGACGTCATGAGTGCAAATTTTAGACGATTGCAACATCACACAAAAACTACGTCAATGTGACTGGCGATCAAAAAAGAAAGAACTTTGTGGTATGCAGACAAATCTTTTCTCTTTCGAAACATGCCTGATTTCTACATCATATCATTCTCTTTGTGAGGTTTAATTTATAGCATTAATATATAGTATATACACCATAAAGAACATTACATGATGTTGACAATAATTTTATCTTGCATTTTTCAAAGCGTGGACAATGCATTAGGGCAGTTATGTTGCACACGACTTTATTAAATTTTACCTAAATTAAAAAACCTACATGAAAAAATGGATGCATCATTTACGTTTAAAAGGCAAAAATGTACCCTGCTCCGGTGAAAATCATGTCGCTTTTGTAAATGAAAACGTTCGTGATGTATAACTTCTGAGAAAAAGCTTATTTCCCTTATTGAACTCTTAATGCAGTATCACACTTTTTACATAAAAGTGACGTTTATCTCACTGTCAATTCGCCCTAAATAAATAACTAATTTCATTTTTCATTTTTTACAGATTACAGTTGACCCCTTTATAACATGAGTCTAAAACACGAATACTTAGAACACGACGAAAACATTACGATCGCTTTCGTGTAACACGTTAAAAGAGACTCGTACAGCACGGTAAAAAGAGACATATGTTCTGATATTATGACGCCTTAGCTCCTGTAATTAACATTCCTTTTGAATGGCAACACCAAACATCATTGCATTTTTACGGAGCGCAAATAAGTTTTGCCGCGATTATACCGCGAAGTCTGCGCTCCAGGTGGAGTATAGCGCAGGACCCGTACAACACGGATTCCTATAACACGGAACGTATAAACTGTGTTATAGGGAATATAATGTAGTTGCATTGTGTCAAATTCAATAGTTAAGAAAATTCTGGGTTGCCGTATTTAGTAATATTTCATCTCACCTTGGTGGCCGAAATGTATTAAAACCAAATATCCGAACTGTATCAAAAGTAAAATTTACTAAAAGAAAATTTTTTAATTTTGTATAACCCTCAGAACAACTTCGGAGTTCGCCATCTTATGACGGTTTCTCATGTCGTGACAACTTATGCTTGCGTACAGTGGCGTAGCCAAGGATGGGATAGGGGGTCACAACCCCCCAAGCGGAGTTTTTTTGCCATACAAAACATATATTCTTCACTCCCTTATCGCACACACGTGTACATATATGTGAGTTGCAGTAGTCGTAACATTCCCATGAAAAATTTCTGGCTACTCCTGCTTAATCAATATGCTTCAGGATCGGAATCTCCGCGCTAAAAATATGGTCTAAAAAATGTGACACCAAAAATTCTGATTGACACAATGGGGTTACACAAATACGCCCCGGACATACGCTCTTGCTTCCGGAGGAGCAAATACATTAGAGGGTATGTGCTGCTCGGATAATCTGCCAGCAAAACAGCAAAAATGACGTAAAAAATGACATCCACACTCGAAGTAAATAAAATTAAAGGTATGTAGAATTGCATAAAAACTTCGATTATTTTTAAGATGCAAGACTGTTACAGTTCTATTTGTTTCACAATTGATGCGTTTTCATTTTTTCGATTCTTAAAAGCTGTAGAAATGAGTGGTTTCACTTAATTGTAAAATTTAACAACTTATGTGGCAACAATGGATTCCGTTGCTACGGAAACTATAGCAATGTTAAAAATAGAACATGAAATGAGTTATTCATGTTTACTTTGCTAGAACTGCCATATTGGCGAAATTAACACCGCCAGTCGATGGCAAATTAAAATTAAACTTGACACTAAAGGCAATACGCAATACTCTGTTTGGCGGAATTTAAAAAAAAATATATATATGCATACGCTAGTGACATCGGCTCATCTCAATTGTGGAATGGAATTAATAATATGTACAGAGTTGCACTACATTTGAATATTTTTCGCCAACTTTGCTAAGAAATGTACTAAAGTAGGAATCAACAAACATTTCAATTCGTAAAACAAAAAATATATTAGACAGTATTAATTACGCCTTTCTAACAGCTTCTAGTAAAAGAAACTTCCTTAGCGCTGCTTTAACAAATAAGAATCAATTATTTATTACACAGTACTTCGATCGCCAAAATGCCAATATACACCATTTTGCGAGATTTTTTTTTTTGTTTTCAGGAATCATTCAAAGCATTGATTTAACAGCAATCAAAATGGGAAATAGTTATCTATCATTTATATGGGTCGATCGCCAAAATTTAATGAAGGCATATTATTGATAAGCAGCAGTTATTTAAATTATTAAATATAGCGGGTTTTAATCACCGTTAACTACCATGTACAAAATGCGAGAATTTCAATTTTCTGAAATATGGCGGAATTCCTCTAACTTAAATCAGTTTACTTAATTTGGTGAAAATTCTATAGATCGTTTAAAATCGCCTTAATAACTGCATTATTTCTGTATGAAAAATCGAAGTATAGCGCCGTAAAATTTATACTTGTTATTAAAAAAACTATTTCGTTACGCTCTCAGTAATTTGCGCCAAACCCAAAACTGTACAAATCGGTAGAACCTACTACTTTCTCAAAATAGCCAAATGAGCCATTTTTTTTTCGGCCAAACTAAAAAATATACATATTAGTCTCGGAAATCTCTCAATCCCTTATTCTTTTACACATAAAAAAACATTGAATTCCAGCTCTGATTTAACATAAACGCAATATTTTAATTAAAAAATAACTTGTAAATAATCCAAACAGAAAAAAATCATTATTCTTTTAATTTTACAGCAGGAGTCTAAATAATTTAATAAAATAGCCAAACATGGCAACCTCGATGCTTATTTCTCACTTTTTTGACTACAGGGGTTACAATCACGGAATTGCGGAGAGCAAAAATTAGCGTTTTTAATGGGGTTTTTTATCAATATCTCCTAAACTAATTCGAATTTCGAAATTTAAATTAGCGGAGGTTCTTTCTCGAAATTTTCCGAATTCGTGGATACCTCGTTCGAAACTCAACTCCCAGCCGTTTAGGAGGAGATGATGCTACACACACACACACACACACACACACACACACACACACACACACACACACACATACAGACGCGCAGATTTTAATAGTATAGAATACCTATGCGTGCTTAATAAATATTTAGACTTTTTCTGGAATTTTCATAGATCAGAGAAAATGAATGTAATAGTATTGTAGTTAGCATGTTAAATTATTCTCACTTCTTGATATATTGGTGAGTTACTCTTTAAAAACAAATGAGAAAAGAAATGTTAAAATGTTTCGAATTAAAATATTTTTATGTAAATGCACAGGACTTTTAAAACTATATAAAAACATTTTTATGTTGATTCAAATGAAACCTTTCTCGATCAGTTACTAATAGGGTATAAGTTTTTGTGCATTTAAGTATGGAGATTAATTAACAGATTCATATTCTTTTCTGACATGTTCTTTCTACCTCGTGTCTAAACTCATAAATCACATAACTAATTTTAGCATGCTTTCCCAGAAAGTATGAAAATTAAAAAAATAGCAATCATACATTATTCATGAACAATAAATATATACAATGGAAAAATTATTACTGAATCAGACCATAAAAAAGTAACATTTTGTTATAAAACATGTTTTTAAGTAAATACTGCTTCATTATTAAAAATAAGTACTGACCCTCGAAGTACCCCTTTTAATTACAGAATAAATAAAAGGATTAATAGTGTCTTGATCTAGGAAGGGTAATTCTAAGCGCATTGTGTTTAAATAAGTCAAAAACTACGGTATGTCATTTATTTGGAAATAATATGACACTTCTAAGTAATTCCGATTCAGAATACAATATGGCAAATGCTTACTTGTGTATTAAATAGAAATACGTCAATGATGTTGCAAAACGAACGTGCAGCTATTATTATCCCACTACTGAAGGATTATTTACAGGGACTACAGAAACGACTAAAGCCTGCGCGGTGATAAATGCAGAAATTGTATTGAAAATTAGATTACGGCTTATACTGTCGTTTAAAATCCTTTTCGTTCAAATAACTGTTTTGTATATTTTTATAATATTAAGATGGTGCTTTCTTTAAAAGACACCTTTTACAATATCTATTGTATTATTTTGACCTGTGACCCACCGTTTTTCAACCTAATTTTATATTTATTGAAGTTATTTTCCCGTAATAATCCTCTAAATATTTAAATTTAATTAACGATAACATAACATTTATATAAATTACGCTTCAGAACTCAAGTAACATAGTTAACACACGTTTGTTTCTTTACAATTATCCATGCAAATCGATAAACGCTGTTTACAAATTGTTTTCGCTTATCGCTACTGCATCTCAAAAGCCCCCTAGTAATACATCTGGGAAATATTGCTGTCAGCTGTTGCTTAGCAGACTCAGTCACTATGGCAACAACGTCTTCGGGGGTCATTCTTTTTCATTTAGCTGACAGACTACCACCTCTAGACCGTTCTCTGGAGATTATAAGGTTTAGAACACTGGAAAAAAGTAAATAAGAGGTATAAAGATGTTGATAATTCTGTTCTTACATGATTAATTTTTACATTTAACCACTAAGCAATTTGTAGCACGGTATTTTCAGAGCCATGTTTAAGTCTTCTATATTCTGTATTTTATAAGCTACAAATAAATTTATAACTTATTTCAAACGTTAGAACTTTGTATTTGATTCTTTCGATTGAATATATATATATATATATATATATATATATATATATATATATATATATGTATATATATGTATATATATATATATATATATGTATATATATATATATATATATATATATATATATATATATATATATATATATATATATATGTATATATATATATATATATATATATATATATATATATATATATATATATATATATATATATATATATATATATATATATATATATATATATATATATATATATATATATATATATATATATATAGGGGGAAGGTGAGCGAAATGAGGTACTAAAGGTTATTCTGCCCAAAAACTCTGGTACAAATAGGAATAAATTAACCCTCTCGTCACCGAATTATGAAAAATCAGAGAAAAAAATTCTGCCTAGCATTTAATGCATCTGAAATACTATAATAAATCATGCAAAAATATTTTTTTCCAAAGTCGATTAATATTAGATTTTTCTAATATTAATTTCTGCATTTTCGAAGCATTTTGTTATGCTAAAATTAACTTAAAAGGATGCACATATTAGGTAAAGGTTGAGGAATAAGAAAAAAACTATACTTACCTTAAAAAAAACGGTAAAAAAGCAGCGTAAATATTTTCTTAATTTTTCTCCTAGAACAATGAAGCGAAAACTGTAAAAAATTATCTAAATTGACTAGTACTGCAATCTAGGCACGATTTATGCATCTAGTTAAGAGCCACATATACTTTCTACATGAATTAATGATATTGATATCACTAAAAGAAAAAATACTAAATTCAATTGATTTTTCTCCAAATATTGCTATTTGAAGTAGGAGCCTCATATGAGGTTCAGGGTGACGAGAGGGTTAAAGAAGTAAAATTTATTTCAGTTTGACAATCTTAGTCGTTATTCTGCAGCATTGAAACTTGAAATATGCTGCATATTTTGGAATCTATATCTCAACATATTGAAAGCGGCAAACTACCCCATTTTGCTGTATGGGATAAGGCAAAGTGGGGTACAAACACAGTTCGTATAGTAATCAGTTCACATCATACCCAATTCCCATGCAAACTTATCATCATCCTCGTCAACACCAGCGCACAATTCTCATTTGTTACATACAGTGCACTTGTTGCACCCTCCTCCTTGTGCTAATCTTATATATACATATATATCTCTACTGTACAAGCATGTAACATCTACACATCTGCATCACTCTTTGACAGTGTGCCGTCTGTTGGCATAGTAGGAATGCAACGCCTTTCGGCTTGTGAATCGTCCGACATCCGGTGTTTTCGCCCTCTCTTCTTCGTCACAAGCCCGGACAAGGTATTGGCAACAGTTTCCTAGTACCCACTTCCAACAGCACCTCGGAATACCCCGCTTTGCTTTACAAACAGCCATTCAAATCAATTAGGCTTAACTAACGAACCGCACTGAATGTACTTCCACTTTTTCATCCAATTTACTTTTAAAAAAACATCACTTTAGCAAGTTTAAACTGATATGTTAGTATCTGCATGCGAGCCTAAGAAAAAAAATATCCTAAATTCCTACCTACCTTTTATCAGAGTAATTAAAAAGTAATAAATCTGAATATGCCTGTGACTCTGCAAGCAATATACCATTTGAAAGTGTAAAATAGACACGTTATGTACACCCCCCCCCCCTATAACAATGACATAGAGGTGGCAGTCCGTAAGAAATACTTTGATAAGGGGTATTCCGCATACCACTGATGTAACAAAAGATCTCTGTCCTTTAAACTTAAGACTTTTTTTGCACGCTATCTAAATAAGCACAATTTAAGTCATGTTAAAAACAGTGTATTAATAATTCTGTATCTAATGCTTCAAGACATATTTATATTACTTTAAATATTTAATAGAATTCTACAAATGTAAAGCATACACAGATCAAGAAAATAAATCAGTCACTAAAACCTGCAATTAAATCTTATTATTGTATAAAACATCTTAAACATGCATATTCACTCTCTAATTTCGAAGCCATTATAATACTTCCTATGTAAATTAGTACTGTCAAAACAATTTAAACGTCAAAATCACTTGTAGATTATTTAAAAATGGGAAAATTTATTTGAAAATAATTGAAAATAAAATTCTAAAGTAATATCTCGACCGCTGCTTAGTATTAAGAATAAAATCGGAATTGAAATACACAAGAGTAAGGATATTTCGGTGGAAGAGGAGACGTTTAAGAATTTTTTTTTTTAGTGGAGATAGATTGAAATGAAAATATAATGACAAAAATACACATGTTTTTTAATCTTTAATTGGAATATTAAATTTAAATGAACTTAAATGAACGTGAATTGGGGCATGTTTCTTCCTATATACTGGGAAGATGTCAACAGTCTTTGTGTAAGAAAAATGACACAAGCTTTTTAAAATTACTTATGAATTAACAATTAACGACTATGGAGAAACAAAGAAATCTGTAAACTGATTTTTTTTTCAAAATTGTTTAATTAAAGTAACAAAAACTCAGTGACTCTGTCACAATTCTGGTTCAACCACTCGAAGATAAAACTTTCGCCGTCATTAATCCAAACAGATTAAAAAGTTATTGCCTACAACGCAATAAAATCTACACCGCTTGTATGATCTGCTTGCAATTTTTCATAATTATGTATAAAAATAAAGAATATAATCTGCACTGCATAAAGATCTGCAATTCCACCCGCTCCTTGATTTTCAATCGATTTTTCGCTATTTTCAGCTCTATTTTATTTCAGCGAAAAAAAAAATGTTTGTTATTTTCATGACAAAATTAGGTGTCGCAAGAGATCATTACGCCATGCTGAAGTCACGGTTATCAGACTTTGAATGGAAAATTGCTAAACCAATTTTTTTAAACAGATTTTTGAATTACCAAGTTTATCATTTTTTTCGCAAATAAAAGGATTTCTTCCGCATTAAACATTGCTTTATCAGGAGATGTTGCCAGAGAAACGAAATGTTTCGAGTGCGAAAAGTTTTCGCATGTTTTTAGAAGAAAATGCAATTTCGCGATTTAGGATATAATAAAAATTAAAAATGAAGTTATTTATTTTAAGTGGACAAAGTGTAGGCATATTTTGTCGAATGTTTTTTCTAGAGCCCGTTGTTATCCCCTCTACAACGGGCTTTTCCTTAACTAGATCTTAAAAAAATACTGTATCATCCATTGTTGTACACAAGTCAATGTCAAGTCATATTTAGATCATTCCAAATATGCTACAAATGAAACATTATTTATAAATCTCCAGGTCACATTTAAACACTTTCCATGTATGTATTAAGCCAAAATTTGTAATTTTGCGTGAGTTTCTGTTAAAATAAAATTTTATGACTATTTTAGATTTTTCAGATTTTCCTTGAAAGGTGCAACCCTGTATTCGCCGAAGAACTTCCTGGAATCCCGAACTGATGGCATGTGCATTATCCACATATGTATTTCAGTGAAAGCACGCGATATGATACAGTTTAGTTGTCAACAGTTTGCGAACAATTTAGCTGTCAACATTAATACTGCCAAATTAAAATGTCGAGTTTTTACTTCCGGCAGTATATAATTTACAGGAAAAAATTGATTGATTACCTTCTCTCAAATTTGAGAGATTCAATTTTGTTTTCTCACATCTTTTTCCATAAAGTAAGCTATATATATTATGAAAATATTAAAAGTGTATTGCATACAAAACTTTTAGCAGACTCTTTAGACATTTTCGTTTTAAAGTATCACACTTTCCTGTTATGAATTCCATTTCAGATGACAACAGAGATGAATGGTTCTGAAAAATAGAAATCCACCTTTGACGTGAATAAAAGAAAAATTCATTTTTTTTTCATATAATTTCTTCCTTTTTTTCCAGAGTGCGAGGTAGTAGACGTCGTGATCCTTGAAAATGATGTTGCCGTTCTTTTATTTTCTATTTGCTTCGCTTTTGAAATCATTTGTTTCCGAAAAAAAGTCTGATTCCGCTTCAAAGTTCCATTACAGAAATAAGTTTTTAAATCGCTGTGGAATAAAAAGTAATTTGTTTGATCTGCCTTCTACAAGGGAAAAATGGTGTAAAAAAATTAAATGAAAGATCTTGAATATACTTGTAATTATCATCCTATAATTTATTTATTATTTAGTATAAAACTGTTGTAGTTCAAAGAGTGCATGTACACAGTGCCATATTATTAAAAATTAGTCATGATTTATATACTGTAGAAGTAGGCCGATGATCGTAAAGAGACGAAAGGTAGGTTGGTCTATATTGTTGTCACATATTATGGAGAAACCAACATTGCGTTGTGTAGAATCAAAACAAGGCATCGAGCTCCGTAGAGAGAATCAAGATTTACCTGTGAATGCAGCGCAGTTAAAAAGATTTTTGTTTAATCGACATCGTAATTATTTCACTTTGAATACGAGCAAACTAAATCCGATTCCATAGGAATGAAAGAATCATAGCTGTTTACTAAGCACAACAAAATGAAGATCCACACACTTGAAGGAGTGGGCCAACAAAGTTTTTGACCCATACTACTGTTGTGGCGAGAGACATCCATCTTTTCGCTCGTCGATTCTCCTACAGTGATGGAAGGAACACTGAACCACACAAAAAAGATGAGATCGCATATCACTTTTTTTTTTTTTGGACGTAATTTTTTTATTTGCTCAGAACATCAGATTCATTTGACTATTGAAAACTTGAGAAAAATACACACATAAAAACATGATGACTTGGGGGAGCATCTTCATAAAAAATTACAGTGTTGATGCGTGTCGGCGGGCAAAGCCTCCTCACGTGAAGTGAGCGGCTTGCCCCACCGAAAATTACTCTCCAACTGCTAAAGAAAAAACCGTTAAAACATGTGTCTATAGAAAGAGCGCGAACTTTCCGGAACAATTTTAGCAGATGTTTTTCGAGCAATATGCTTCTTGTGCAGCAGAGAAAAACCGCAAACACATCTGCTTCAGCTGGAGCAAAGATATGTGCGAGGAAGGGACGTTATGATTATTCTTTTAGCCGGCGCACAGTGGAGTATTCGTATCAAAATCCTGGCCAAAAGTCGAAAATTTTAAATTTGTTTAAAAACAGTAATATATATGTTTTTGGATAGCCTAGTAACTGATGCATCATGTAATGCATGTTTTTCGACCAAAATTCATATCCAAAAGATGCAACACTCGGTTTAAAAGCAAGTTTCTTCATTTGCGGCAAGAGATTTCAGCGTTTTCTATTACTTCGTCTTGCATTTTTTACGGGCTCTTTAAATTAATTTACTGGTTTGATACTTAGTACAATTGTAGTAAAATATATGTATTTTAATTATATGTATCTATTAGCTTGAAAAAATAACATGACTTTATTTTAAAAAACTGTAAACTTTTTTTTTCTAATTTTTTTTCAAAAATTCACATTTCAAAAAGCTTTTTGAAGGGGTGTCGCGGCTTGTCGCGCCCAATTTCAACTATAATCGTAATTATTACAGTATTGAGTGTCTATTCCAAGAAAAAAATGTTCCCCCAACATCCACCATTTTTATAAAAAAAATTATTTATATAGCGCCATTTTTATTTTTTCGATAATTTTTCGACGGGTGATCGCAAAAGCTATACAAACATACGCACTTGTATTTCTCATAAACTATAAATTATGTGCAGGTGTTTGGATAAAGGTATATAAAATTCATTTTAGTCAAGATTTAACATCAGTATTTTAAATTCAGTATGTAATTTCTTATTTTTCTGATGTAAATTTGCTATAAGAAGAAAACTTCTACATATTCAAAATTGCCCTTTCTTAGTCCTGTAAATAGTCCCATCTATTTACAGCTTAGTTTTCCATTTATGTAGTAAATTGTGTCCAAAGCAAAAACCTCCCATTTTTGGTTCTCAAAGGTTGGCAACTGTGACTTCGGGTCATTCAAGTGTGAGTGTGTGAACAGAAAAGTGCTGGCTTGAAATAAATTACTTTCTCCTCGAGCTTGGAATGAGATTTTATGGGTTTGCAAAGGGGGGCATCTTTTAAGCAGTGCCCTTATATGATCTGCTCTAGATAAAGGCCAATGAAAAAGAGCAAGCCTTATAGCAGTGAGACCCTATAACTTCTTCTTCCAGAAGGGTCCGATGGTGCTCTCTCTCTCTCTCTCTCTCTCTCTCTCTCTCTCTCTCTCTCTCTCTCTCTCTCTCTCTCAAAAAAAAAAAAAAAAAAAAGGAAGAAGGAGAAGAAAAAGAAAGTGATTGTGAGTGAAGACGAATATCAGAGTTCAAAAGAATCGGAATGAAAAAGTTAAATCTTCAGAAGTCATTAGAAAACTAAGATCCAAATAGTGACTACATTTAGAAAAGTGGAAAATCTGAAAACTTTTATGATAAAAATTGATTTATAGATAAGTAGTATTATATTTATAAGTATTATTATAAGTAAAGTATTACATTTATATATTTTTATTGTGGTTAAGGCAGCGTTTCTCAACCTGTGGGGCGCGCCCCCCAAGGAGGCGCAGAGCGTTTCCAGGGGAGGCACGAGAAAAAACAAAGAGCAAGTAATGATGCACGATTTTTAAAAATCGCCTAATTTATTCTCATTTTTACTCAAAAATATATCCATTTTCGCTTAAAATGTTAATTCAAACTTTACTGATAACATTATTTTGTAGAAAATTCGACTAAATGTACATTGTTAAAGATTAAAAAACTGAATGTATGCTGAACAATGTGAAGCGGGGGGGGTGCTACCGTAAGTTAGCCTTTGTTGGGAGGGGGCGAAGTTAAAAGGTTGAGAACCGCTCGGTTAAGGCACGGCTATTTTCCTCACGGGAAGGTTATTGCCTTGGCGGAGGGCTTTTTAAGAGGCTCTAATGCGTATTCACGTGACATCTGGAGAAAATTGCCCAAAACTCCAGACCGTTAGATCGACAGCCGCGTGGTATTACATTTATAAGTGGTATTATACAAAAGCAGTACTTCCCAGTAAGGGACACTCCCCGGACAAGACATTTGTTAGAAACCAACTTCGAGTCGTTTAGCGATTATCGCCAAATTTGGCGACAACACGCTTTTTTATATAATTTAAGAAGTATATAACACTAAAAAGTAAGTCAAAAGTCAACAGTAATGATTTTAACGTTAAATCACATGAAAAATATTTTTGGCCAGGATTTTGACACAAATACTCCACTGTGCGGCGTCAACTGTTATTTTATTTCAAAGCAGCTGATAAGAGGGAAATGATTTAGAAGTACGTTAATGCGCTGTAATTGAGAAGGCCAAGAGGAAAAATGAAAGCTTTAAAAGATAGTTATTATTAAAAACTTTTAAATTAGATTTAGAATAGATTATTAGTTTAAATTTAGACAATATTAATTAGGATTTGTATTAATAATTTTTCATTAAAAAATATGCACGTTGTGTCAACGTGACATATATTATGCTCACTGTAAATAAATTCCAAATTTAATAATATGTGATATTAATAGTTCTTGTAGAATAGAGCTGTTTTGGATAGATTTCAAATTCGAAATGATTTTTTTTCATCTTATTGCAAATTGAGAAAGTAGCTGAATATTCCCTTTTAATTTAAAATTTGAAGTTTTCCATGCTAACACCGTAATTTACTATTCACTTTTTTATGTTTAGCGTCTTTTAACCTCACACATGTTTTAAAAGTCTTACGTAGACACCAGAAGACTATCTTGTTCATCTATTAAATTATACACGTTTTAGAAGCATTTTTATTTAATTTATTTCATTTCCGTGTGAAATACGATACTTCAGTAACATTAAGTCTATTTCTCGCCTTCCAGCTGAAATCTGATTCGGAATGTCATTAGTATTGTGATACTAAGGACTCCCCCTCTAATATCCCTAATTCTTTAAATTTTAACAAAATGACGTTTTGAAGGAACCCTCTTTATTTCTCGATATTCTGGAGATTTCAGGTTTTATGGAGATGGTCTTGCACTTCTGGTGATTTTCTGGTATTAGCAACAGCAAGAACAAAAACTGCAATTTCTCGACAAATATAATAGATACTATAGTCAAGTTGAGTTCAGTTGCTTGCCAAATTTAGGGATATTTCCTGAAAGTCGTCAAGCTTGCCGGCAGGTGGAGAGATTTGGAGCACGTTCAAAACATTCACTGTCCCTACTTTAATGTGCAGAATTTTTTTAAGTGACCCGGAATTAAGAAACTGCCTAATCAATTGTAGCTAAAAATGAAGGTGCAGAACTGAAGGTGCAAGTGAAGATGCATATGTTGCAACAGTCCTGTACTGAATTTTAGCATTCTACAGCTAATCGTTTTGGAGTTATGCAAGATACATACGTTGAAAGCAGGCGCGTAGCCAGGAAAATTTTTCGGGGGGGGGATATGAACTTATATGTGTATAAATAGACGGAATTTCATCACTACTCTAAAAATTTCGGGGGGGGGATATATCCCGATATCCCCCCCTGTCTACGCCCCTGGTTTAAGGGCAGTTAAATGAAAACGAGACAGACTGTCACAATCGTGGCGTGGAAGTTAGTAAAGTAGGCTGATGGGTGAAAAGAAGTGTTCTCTTTTGGAAATCAGGAACTAATATACGCGAACGTTCATCGTTGTTCCATTTGTATTAAACGTGCGCGAGTTGAGGTCAGTGTTGTATACGATCGATATCACTACAAAAGCTATGAAAGAGGAATAGCAAAATAAGTGCGAGGATCATTAGTACAACGTGGAAATTTTGCATATTTGAAGCGTGCCATGAATTCCAAACAGTCAAGAAAGTTGACTGACACCACCAGTTTGTTGCACTGAATGCTCACCCACATGTTTTCAAGGTTGTTTTGACCACACGGCGGAAGTTTCACTTGGAAGGCTTTACACATCCTTTGTACAGTGCAGACTCCATCCCATTCGATTTTCATGTGTTTGGAAGCCTGTAGTTTGGATTCCTGAAGTTTGGAAGCTGACAACCACAAGACATTAGTTTCTGTCGATTTTTTTTCGATTTGAAGAGTTACACACCCTGCGATCATCATTCCGAGGCAAAAGAACCTTTATCGATAAAGGCATTGACTGTCTTCTGTGACAGTTAGGTAAACGTATTAACTGTTATAACTATTACTTTTGCTCTAGTAAACAGCTTAATACTTTTTGGACATCTATCGCATTTTAAATTGATTACAAGTCCCCACGGAGGAAAATTCCGACCCGGCTTATATCCCTAACGTAGATAATTGACCGTAATCCACATTTCCGTTATATATATTTCAATTGATTGGCCTTGATACATAAATGAATACACACGTCACCACAAAACTAGTAAAATGTATTGACAGTCAGTCAAAATACATCACGTATGCAAGTGCGTTCATAACTTATTTCACATTTAAACACTAGTTTTGTCTCATATCAGTAACATCACACGCTATTTATTTAATATACTTTCTGGGTAAATCTGTATTTTTATTGAATTATTCAACCGTACATCAAACATTAGGAATAGAAAATGCCATATAATCTATGCGTTTAGAACGATGTATCTATGTTACTACATATTCACCTTTGTTCTAATTCATTCCACAGAGTAAAAATCACTTCTCCGTCTTTCTTTTCTGTTAAACAATAGCGTTATCATTTAATATATTACGCATTTCCCTCCTCCCATGTGACTCCCAACGCGCGATCTTCAGTCTTAACTATTTTACGCCATCTGTAAAGCAAAATGCATTAATAACTTTCCGATTACGTTTTCTTCATCGCTAAAATAAATTTCATCTCATGCCAGTTATTTAATCGAAGATCAGAACTCATGAATATTGAGTTAAATTACTGAGCAGTGGGAAAAACAGCAGCTGCGTTCAAGATTATACCACAAATAATCAAATATTACATCCTCCAAAAAAGCAATAGGGACTTGCACAATGGGAAAATATCTTAATCTAATGATTTGTGGATCCCTTCTGTTGATGATGGATCCCGTAAACATTTCTTAATTTTTGCTGGAATGGAACCACTCGAAACAACGTAATTGATTTAATATTCATGAGGTTATAATTTCTGATTACTGTATGCTTGATCGAATAATTCACTTTTATACTTGCTTGGTTTCATGGGCGCAATAGATTCATTTCGAGAAGCATTTAGCCTCGCTGGAGGAAATATTTTTGTGACGCCGTTCAATGCGGATTCAAATATTGCGGAATTTGGAAGAAGAAGTAACAGTGAGTAACCATTATTTAAAGGGAAGAGAGTATGGAACATTTGAATTATCCCAATAAAATGGGAACAGACATTAAGAAAAAATAGTAAAACAATGCTGAAAGGGTCTACGTGCCTAGTTTAGTATGGCATTAGATACTCGAAAAGAGTAAAATGAACGCTTTTGTAAATGTGCTATCGTAAAGAGCGAGCAAAATATTTTTGATGTATTTTAAAATAGGTATATATTATAAAAGAGAGAGTGTTTTCACTTGCAAATCTCAAAAACTACCAGCCTCATTCGAAGAAATCTTTAAGGGTTTGGTTGCCCATTTATTTGAGAAATGTATGACCGAAACTTTTTTAAGAACTTTTTTTTTTACGAAAGATTTAAACAAGGAAATAAAGAAATCTAAAGTAACGAAATAATGGCCAGTTCAGCTACTGACAAAGGCTTGACCACTATTAGGTTCCGGAGATGTTAATCATTTCATCAGGAGGCACCTAGTAGGAGGCCAAAATTGTCTCTATGAGTAATGTCTAAATTTTGAACTAGTTCCAGGTGAAAGACTTAGCACTTGGATTGGAAGCAGCAGAGGTTTCGTTTGAGCGTGGAGGTCATTGGAGCTGTGACCGATTTTACGTGCACCAGATACATTTAGTGCAGTCGACGTCTCATCCAAAAATCCCAGTAGTTCAGTCGAGATCTGACAGCAAATCAGTCGTGAGCTGTTATCACCCTCCCAACAGCTGAACAAAATACGTAGGGGACGTAGTACGAGGTGTTCTTACGAGAACCGGGTTTAACCTACTGAGACATTCCCAGAGAGTAAGAATATTCTTATACCGGTTATATAAAACTGTTTTATATAAAAAATAACTTTGAAAAAAATTCTACTATATAATTGTTTAATGGCTACTGTCCCTGCCAATTCCACTGATTCTGCGATTCTTTTAAACTGCCATGCACAGTTAGTTTAAAATGAAATAAAGTTATTGGACGATCAAGACAGCGGTTTGCACAAGAATACCTCTGCGGATGAAAAGTTTTATTTAAGCTAATAGTAAAGTTCCGAATTTTCCCCATAGATGGCGTTACTTGTTTTCCATATGATCTTCTTGAAGTTTTCAGATTAGTTTTGACACTGTCATATCCCGTAAGCAGTCGCGCTGGGGTAAATCTCACCCCAGCGACATTTTTTCTTCGTAAAATGGGAGAAATTTTTTGAGAACAAGTTTGTCCCGTCTTTTACCTTTCACGGTCGAGGTCTAGTTGTGGTGGGTGAAGAAATTTCGTTTCTTTGTTATCCGGAAGGGAAGAAAATTCCACTTTGGGATTAAATACTCTCGCGCGATTAAACACATTTCATTACGTTGTTAACGTAAACTAAGTATAAACTAAATGCAAATTAACTATAAATTGACTTTACACTGCTGGTATGTATTGAAAAAAAGGCTATTAAATGAAATTAATATCATATTAATAAAGTAATTAGTGTTTTTAGGTATAATGCATATCATGTGAAATTTTCTTCTCAGAAAGCATGATATTTAAAGGAACTGCTAGAAAATCTCTAAATAAATATGAAAAGTACGATTTCTTCCCATGAAACGTAATAGAACTGATGTATTTTACGTTATAATTCCACAAATTCGTTTTTCAAAAGTTTTTAGTAAAAAAAAAATAAAGAAGACAAAATGGGGTAAGATTTACCCCATGCGAGTGCTTAAGTTACAAAAGTAGACGCGCCTGCTGACGGGATAGAAATGGCGACTATTGCTGAAAAATGTCACTGTGTAGGCTAATAAAATAGAAATCCAATCTATCATTACTTTTACAAAGAATGCTTCGTGCTTCCTTTTTTACGATGATCAATAAGTTGAATTCGAATAACTCCTAAAATTCAGTCTGTTCGTGGATTGTACTGTATGTAGCACGTGGTAAACTAATACACAACAAGGAGCAAATAATTTTTGGGATCAAGGAGCAAAATAATCAAGGAGCAAAATAATTTTTGGAATATTTTTTTTAAATTTTTTTAAACAAAATTTTTGTATTAAGAATCCTTGTTTTTGAGATTTAAGAAAGAGAGTTTTTAGATATCGATGACTCTTGTGGCCTGAAGTGATAGGGAGAAATAGGGCCTTAGAGCTTAAACTTTCTTTTAGCCAGATCGATAGTGTTAGTACAGAACCCGTAATACCCAAAATCCTACCTTTAGAATATCCTTTAATAAGCGGCATGACCTTAAAAAAATTGCTTCTCCTCTTTCATATTTTTTCGTCTCTCTTCTGTACGATTAGTGTTCTCCCTTTTAGGTGGGTTTTTCCATTTCTTTTTTTATTTACTCTTCCGATGGGTACCATTAACCTGTCAGCCTTCACATGGCCATCTCTCCATAAATTTTTGGAATTTATTGGAGCAATTTAGCCTGTCTGGTTTTTTTTGTTCACTTATTCACTTTTGGTGCCCTACCGTCTGCGGTCATCCTTCTTGTGTGGCCAGCGTCACACCACATGGCCTCAGTCAGTTGTTCCTACTTACAGTCACACCTCAGTCAGTTGTTCCTACTTACAAATTCAGTTCATTGAAAGTACCATTTTCATTACATAGCATTCGCGCGCGCGGAAAACTGCAAACAGCCAGGAGTAACTGGGAATCGAACGCAAAAGCGTAATCTTACGCCATTAGCGGTAAAAGGGACAGAACCCCTGTTGGAACTTGCGAAAGAGAGTGTGCAAACCATGCACTCTTGCTTCAGTTACAAACGTTAAGGTTTTTGTCCCAAACAATATGTAGTTAATATTAAGAATAACTAGTAGTTTTATTTTTTATTAAGTTGCAATCGGTATAAGGACTGTTATTAAATTCTGTATTTCTTTCTCTACATAAAATATCAAGAAATTATACACACCCTCTCAAAGTATTCAAGCTTAAGACAAATTTCGTGTGTCAGTTTCATATTTTAAATATTGTTCTCCGAAAAATTGATTCATATCATACATAATTAAAACTATTCATATTTTTTCTAACACTATACTTTTCCAACAACATAGTTATTGACAAAACTAAATTTGGCTATTACTCGAATACATTCTTCAGTGGGCTTACTTGATAACCCAAGGAACATGCATTTCGTAATTCATGAAGAAAGAAAAGAATTTAAAATGATATCGCTATTTTATTTATATTTATAAAATGTAGCCCGAATGGAGTCAAGATTCAGCAAGGAATGAGCCAGAGAATAAACTTGATATGTAAAAGAAAATCAAAATATCTCTTCTGCAAGATACGTTGTAAACAGAGGAGAGGAGCAACACTAGAATGGAGTACGTTTCAAGCAATGCCGTATGAAATCAAGACTTTGAAGGGAAAATCTTCTTTCATGTAAGTATAGAAAATCTAAGCGACAATCTTTTTTCTACTATTAAAAAAACAGCTGCATACCCATATTTCGCCATGGAAGAATTAAAAGCAGTGAAATCGTAATTCAGACAGACTTTTAAGATATTATGCATTCTAATTGAGTACAGGTGAAGTACTAGAGAGAAAGCTGTGTTTTAGGAGGCGGCAAAGAGAGCGAAATAAAATGAAATTTCAAATGCAGTTTCAACGTAAAAAACATGCGAAAGGGCATTTTAAATGAGAAAATGAAAATAAGAAGCTATCCAGTAACATTGAACATATGAATTAAACAAATTGAACTTACATGAAGTCTTAATTATACTTTGGCCGAAAAAGAAAAAAAAAATGTAAGTGCCCAAGCGTGTGATCTGCATCATACTGAAATCAGAATGCTTTACTTCATAGTAATGATGTTATTAGAGCACCTAAAATCTAATTATATGGTACTGAATTTCGACATTTTCATACGATTAACGCATGCTAAATTACAATTCAAATGCTGTGCGAGAAATGCAAAACTTATAAATGCTCTTCATAACCATTGAGATGTATGTAAAATTGCTAGAACTTAGACTTACAATTTCATGAAGTATCAATCAGTATAATTTTTTGATCAGTAAAAGTTTTTGTCAAAAATTATCCGATGTACGAGAAAATTTTTATGTATTAAAAAACAAAAAAGTAAAAAACCAATTTTGCTAAATGATATTTAAGAATATATCTTTTGTGAGTTTCTTAAATAAAAAAAGCAATATTTTCTTATTGAATTCATTTCATAGTTGAGTGGAAAATATGATATCTAGAAATAGAGCCTGTCAGAAGAAGGCCGAAAGGACGTATATATTTCTAAGGACAATTCAATATCGCATCACGTGATCTCCGAAAATGAAGTTGTCAGAGTTTCCTCCCTGATTGTCTTTCTACTTAAAATTGCATTTCTATCCCAGATACCCCACTGAGTGCAATAAGAGTGGTTTAAAGTTGAACATCCCATTCTTCCCGGAATATAAGTCTTCAGTTGCATTGACAGCTATATTAAGAGTGGAATAGCTCGATTTCTCAGGTCAAATTAGAAGATATTTCATGTCAAATTACGCCGATAAACAGTTTGATGAGCTGAACGGCGGATAAAAATCAATGTCTTTTGAAGAAACCATGCAATTTGAACTAAGTATTTAATATATGTTACATATTATGAATGAAAACAACTAAAATCGTTGGTAAGGTTTGTCAGGTTTTAATAAACGTACTTTTCATCTTTGCAATTAACTGATATGAACTGATGTGACTGCAATTAAATTAATCAAAGAAAGTGAAATTTTAAATTAATCATTTTTGCAAAAACAGACTATGAAAAATGATTTATTTTATATGTAAAAGTTTATATTGTAGAACCGTGCGTATTTATTGAATCAAAAGAGTATTTGGGAAAATCATTTTACTTGGAAAATTAATGCATTTTGCAGTTATAATCAGTGTTAAATATGTCCTTAATTTTGCTTCCACATCACTTTTACGCGTTGCGGCATGGATTCCTCCGGGCTCTCAGAATCTTTGGCAATTTTTTCAGCCCTATACTATACTTCAATCATTGAACAGATGAAACTATTCTTCTTCTTTCAATCCCTTTAGGTCTTTGCTTACAGATTCCATAGATTCTCTATATGATTTAGATCCGCGAAGTTTCCTGGTCTATATGAAACAGCCACTTTATTCTCAAGAATATATCCCTTCATCTTTTTATTAATTTTGGTGAAGAGACAAATCCTGCTTAAATATACCATATTTGGACAGTTTCATCTTATTTAACTCAGATTTTATTTTTGTATCTTCCCGTACTGGTCGCTTTTCACGATGCCTTCAACAGTGACGAGTGGCTCTACCTCCCCCGCCCCACTACCCATATGAAAAACAAATATTTTTGGGAGTGTTTACCAAAGTTGGAAAAAATGTTCCAAAAATGTACTCTTGGTTCAATTAATACACGCTGTAATGTATTTCACAGGATCTTAAAAAACGTGCCACAGAAAAATTTTTATGGCAATGCATATCACAATTAATTTGGAGCCAAAAAATTGATTCCATTAAAATTTTGTTTTTCGAAATGCGTCATTTCTAAGTGATCAAACAATACTGTTCTGTATGATTTTATTATAAATGTGCACTCTTTTTTTCCCAAAAGGTAAGGATATTGACTTTGAAATTCACCTTTTAGTTTATTTTTGATGGAATTAAAGTACTATTAATTATAAAAATTAATTCTACATTCAAACACAATTTTCGCTAAAAAGCTATAAGAAAATTTTTGTTCTTCTAAACTGATCTAATACGCATTTTTTTATGGCACATGAACAAAAATAGGTCATATTAAGCCAGTTCCGGATCAGGCAAATTTAAAAGGCAGAAATTTTGTTTTCATGTACATTCAAAAAGAAATTTTACGTCTTTTTTCTCTGAATTGTAATTTAAAATATTCTTTTCTCCATCATCTTGCATCAAAAACTAAAAAGATTCCAGAATACAGCTGCTTTCCAGATTCAATGTACCCAAATGAAAAGTAGTAAATTTAGTTTAACAGAACACACAGTAGGATGTTCGAGCTTTGCATCTGTAAAATATATCAAAGTTTAAAAATTTCAGACACTAGGCAATTGCCTGTCAAGACAACATGAAAAGGAAAACAAAAATAAAACAGACAGAATCAGCATATCAGCTCAGTATCAGATCCCTACATCAGTATCATACCAGAAAAACAATAACTTAAGGACTTTTTTAAAAAAAAATATGTTTTTCTGAACTTTTGGCATATTTTCCAAAATATGCTAAAAGTAATTATTAATTTAATTGTGCATCTTGCACAACTTATTCATACAAAAAAATTGAATTTCATTAAAATATACACATATTTTGGAAATACTTGTAAAAATTTTTGGTTCTCCCATAGATTTATTTTTCGATAAATTGACTTAAATTTAGATATCCACATACATATATTGCATGTTTTAAAAATTCTGGGTAAAACTTTCAGTTATCCCATGTTCTTAATTTTTGCATAGAATTTATATTCTAATTATATCGGCTAAATAAAATATCAGTAAGAGCTATATCACAAGAGAGCTGGCAAGGTTATTTCCAAGGAAGTTTAGATTTAGCTCAGTGATTACACTCTAAATTTATATTAATTTTATTTTTGCTGGAAAAAAACAAAGTTTGTGTGGTTTGGAGTTGACCTGTTAAATAAAATGTCCAGACATAGACATCATATCGTTTAGAAATACAATTGTAAAATTTTTAATTCTTCTCATGCATAAAACTTCATTTTAACATAAAAATAATAATTCGATTTTGCTTTGCGTATAAATGTGAAAATCCGATAAAAATGAGAAAAAAAAGGTCGAAAAATACCCATTGGTTTTTCTTCCACTTGAAACTCCTACTACGGGATTTGACTTCAAGGTGTCATTGGGTATACTCCAAAATACATTTTTTTTCACTATTGAAAAAAGTGCCAGACATAATTACATGCCTTATTGAGTAGCACTTCCAAAAGTCATCTCACGCAAAACAGGGAGCAAAGTATACGGGTTGATACAAAAGGGGAGCGTAATGAGAGAATAGAGGTTTAATCTAATTAAAATTCCATTTGAGAGGAATGTTTCCGAAGAAGTCTATGCAAAAAAATCTATTATCTGATTGTTTTTCTGCCTCTGAGTAGCAATTTACGTAAGATATTTTATCTTCAAGGGTAAGCGGCTGGAAGAATTAATGACTTATTTTTCCCATAATAACTCATGATGTACATTATAATATCGAAGTTTTCCCTGATAAAATGATAGAAAAAAATGTATTACTTCTATGGATTACTTTCATCTAGAGGAATATTTTTAAATTACTTCAGTTTTCATTGATTATTTGCCGTGAATTGCATACACGTGCACATATACTTTCATTTACTTCTCCTTAAGATTTAAATCCTTTTCTACTCCTGTTAAAAGATTGAATGTTTCTGCTACCACAGAATTTTAGTAATAAATTTATGAGAATATCGTGGAGCAACATTTTGTTGTAAAATTTGGGTTTTCAAATCTGTAAAAAATGAAAATTTCTGAAAATGTCTTGATGTGCAAGGAGTAAATCCAACTGAAGTGAAAAGCTCAAAATATGCTGCCGAATGTATTGAAATATAATTATATCTCGCTTTTATCATTTAAAATAAAACTTTATTTCAAGTTTTAAATACTGGAAAGAAAGACAGTTTAAAAAAAGTTTAACAAAAGAGAAATTTCTAACTTAAGTAATTTTTTCCTAAAAAGTTAGTAAAAAAGTTTTTTTTTTGTTTTACAATATTAACAGCAGTATAAAAACAGTGATTTTAAAAGCTTCTGTAACTGCCACCTATAATAAAATATGGCATCATTTGTTTCAGCCCTTTATTGCAGTTAAATAAATTGTTCTGTGTTTATTGTAGTTAAATAAATACAGAATTAAAATGCAAAATGAGATTTACATGAATTGTCAGTTATATTATGCAAGTAATTCGATTTTGCAGAAAAAAATATAAAATCCATTAAGAGCTGAAAAAAGTGTTATATAACAAACTCAGGCTACAGATTATTATTAGTAATAAAAAATATCGCATGCTATTTTTTAAATTATTCTTTTTTTTTTTTCAAAATGTCGCATGTAAGCAAGTTGCAGATTGAAGATATGTAGATTTGTAGATTTTCTACTCTTTCTAAAAGGAACTGTCTTTATTACGCAAATATAAGATGTTGAAGTAAGTATGTTTTTCTGATTGAATATAACCTTGGGCCGTGAATTTTGCATTATAAAGCCTCCAACTGGTAAAATAAAACTGAAAAGTTAGTGAAATGGAATTGGTATTTGCTGTAAGTAATCTCAGTCGCTTTGATTTTGTTCCCTTGTGATTCTAATTAATAAAAATAGCGTTCATATATTTACTCGTATTAATTTTCTAACAACAACATTTTTTTCCATATACACCTCACATTACTGAATCAGAATTTTCACGTACAGTACAATAAGCGTGCATCAATTACCCTGAACATACTAAAATAGATTCTTTACGATACTAATAGATTTCACATACTTCATAGTGACAAGGGTTTAATTATATTCGCAATGGTTTGCAGCTATGCTAAAAAAATTATAAGAAAAAAGTTTGACTTTCAATTTTTTTAGTGTTTGAATATTTTTTCTTTTGTACTTAAAGCAGATTTTTTTTGGCAATGCAGAAAAATTGCACAATGCAGAAATATGAAGAATTTATCCTCTTGCAGAAATTAAATTTCTATATGTGACTCAGCAGCAGGGTTATTGTTTCCTGAATTGTCAAAATGTCCATTTGTCCTGAATTGAAATAATGTTCCCTGAATTTTCATACACTGAATTCAGGTTTTCGACAGCTGATGTATGAAATCTTCATTTGTATTTTCATAGGTATGCCCGATAAGAATTTTTTTCCAAAAAAATTCTTTTCTATATTTTTTATTTAATATGATGTTTGACCTTGCATGGGATTTTTTTAGAATACCTAAATTCATTATTTTAGTTATTAAGTGATCAATTGATCATGTGTAATATCATATTTTTAGTCCAACAAAAACTCTTGTTAACCCTCTCGTCACTCTGAACCTCATATGAGGCTCCTACTTCAAATAGCAATATTTAGAGAGAAAACAATTGAATTTAGTATTTTTTCTTTCAGTGATATCAATATCATTAATTCATGTAGAAAGTATATGAGGCTCTTAACTAGATGCATAAATCGTGCCTAGATTGCAGTACTACTCAATTTAGATCATTTTTTACAGTTTTCGTTTCATTGTTACAGGAGAAAAATTAAGAAAATATTTACGCTTCTTTTTTACCGTTTTTGTTTTCTTTTTAAGGTAAGTATAATTTTTTTCTTATTCCTCAACCTTTACCCAATATGTGCATCCTTTTAAATTAATTTTAGCATAACAAAATGCTTTGAAAATTCAGAAATTAATATTAGAAAAATCTAATATTAATCGACATTCGAAAAAATATTTTTGCATGATTTATAATAGCATTTCAGATGCATTAAATGCTAGACAGATTTTTTTTCTATGATTTTTCATAATTCGGTGACGAGAGGGTTAATTGAATTGTAAATGTTGGTACTGGTTCAAAAAATTATTTTCAGATTTCTCCTGCATATAGGCTTTTCTTGCAAATATTTGATTTACTTTTAAATAATAAATATTTACAAAGTTTAGCATATTGCATGTAAGTATTAGCTCTAGACTAAATATTAGTTATTTACCTTGGAAAATCAATAGAGGAAAGAGAAAAATAACCTCCGTTCAAATCTGATAAAGTGAAGTGGTATATGATAGCGGGATGTCTTTCATTTAAACTCACTTCTCCTTTTGCCATTTACAATTGGCAACACGTGGCTTCGACATCTCCGCCTCAGGAAGAGTCCGCCTGATAATGGAATAGCGGGGCAGAAAGAGAAAGTTGCGGTAATTGGCTTCCACATCTCGTAATTTACTCATCCTTTGGGGGTCTTTTGAATCAGATAGTACGAAAAGAAAAGCTAATTGACTCGTATGTTTGCTGGTCAAAAGATAACTCCACAGCGAAAAATTACATCTCATAACTATCTTCAGAATTTCGTTTCTTTCGTAGGTTTCATAGCTCAAAAACAGCAGTTATAGGCCCCCAGTACTTTACTAACCTTTTATGTTTTTTTAGTATAATAATAAGTATAGTAATACAATTAATTCACATTTTGGAAAATGCGCATTTCTTAGTGGCGCAGTCTACGGATTATTGTTAAATGGTTAAAAACTAATTGAAATTCTTATGCATTTTTTGAAACAGAGATTTGTAGATGAAATTCCAAAGTATGTTAAATTATGCGAGTTTAGATCTTTTTAATATCATATGTAATAGAATCATGTAATGGATAACTTTGTTAGACTACTTTACTTTTATTAGAAAATCTTAGATATAGACTTTCTCTCTATGTATATTTATGATAGAAATTATAATTATACACACACACACACACACACACACATATATATATATATACTGTTAATATGCAAAACACGAGGAAAATTATTGTAAAAATGACATATCCCTACAGGCACTGAGCAGACCATAACAGCACTGAGGATACTGAGCAGACCATAACAGCATATACAGAGGGCCAAACAGGTGAAAAAATATATATATGTATCCTTCTCATGTTATAAAACAGTTAATTTTTGAAGTTTTTATTTTTTTTTACTTGTATAACAAACTGAGTTATTAGAGTCAAATCCGCTTTTTTTCTTGGTTCTGACACTCAGTAATTTGCATAACATGTATGTTTTTTCTCTAAAGAATTATGAGACAATTGCGATGAATCAAAAATAACTCAACAATATAAAATATGCAGTTTAAAAATTTTTGAAGATTGTTATTTTTCTTCCTTGGTGTGACTATTTTGAAAGTTATGCTCATTCTTTGAAATGTTGAAATTATAATCGCTAAGTACAGAAATAAGAAAGAAAGCTGCTAAAACAGATTTTCCCCCATATATACGCTTAAATTCCCAAATGTTTAATACTTTACTTCTTACATATTTCTCTTCGTGTGAACTTTCCTACCTTTTATCAACAAATCTAGAATAATCGAAACATATCTAGTAACGATTTACAAATCACTCATTGTTGTTAGTGCAACAGTGAGTCATCAACAATTAAAATATTAATTTATTGGAAGTTAAATAATAATAGGTAATGTGCTATGCGATTTATATGAAAAATGTTTCTTGTCTCTTAAATACACATCGAATAATTTACGTGAAAACTATTTTTAAAAATTGCATATTATAGTATTAAAATCATATTTACAATTATAACTTGCTCTTAAAATTTTACTGCCTACATAACTTTTGTTTTTATACAAACTATGACATTTACTTTGAATGAAAAGCTCACTTTTATAATCCACTCATCTCCTTTTATCTTCAAAAACAGTACGAATTCCTTTGCAAAGGAAAAAATGGGAAAAGATCCTGTTTATAACACAGTTACTTTGGAGGGTGAAGCCACTCTTTGGAATATGTGGCTCATAAATTTTTATGTGAAATTTACAAAATATGCAGAGAGGGGAAAGATGTTTTTCCACAGTTTTGCTTTTCATGGAAGATTTCTTCAATACATAAAATGTATGCAAATATTTCATATTTTACCTTTCAAACTTTAGAGTCCAAGTGGCGAATGTTTCAATGCACAATTTTAAATTTATCTCACCGTAGAGATAGATGTATGGGAGTACTGAACTTTTGAACAATATCTACATAGCACTAATGCTATTCAACAGATAAAAATGTTTAAAAAATGAAGCAGTGCAGAATAAGTATTTTGCAAATGATAATGCTTTAATATGTGAAAAAATTCTGATCTGAAAATGAGAGTTATATTTTAAATGGCATTCTGCCACTATTTTCATTTTTTTTTCTCATACTAAAGATAAATTTAAAAAGCATACATTTTTATGCAGTAACAGATTTAATACAAAAATACACTATAATACATTGTACAGCTGCGGAGAAAAAGGCCCACTTGCTCTTTATTTCGCCATCGTTCGTCGTATAGCAAACTTATATATACCATTCGTTTGCAAATAAAGCGTACTTTAATTTACTATTAATTTAATTTGCATAAGGGGCCGTCTTCATATTTAATTCTGCATAAACTTCGTTTTTCTCAATGGCAACCCCATATTTTGACTTTATTAAACGAAAGAAAACCTTCAAATTACCCTAAATATAAATTTTCACCAATTTTCTACGATAATTTCCGGAGATACTGCGAATTCATTTTTGCGCGTTTTTAAGGGACTTTCTGCAAATTTAAAACGCTATTTGTAGGTTCCGAACTTTTCGCCTTTCATTTATTTCGCTCGCGAGAATTAAAAGAAATTAATATTATTTTCAAGGAAAATATTGTTCCCATCTCTTAAAGTTTTTTGTACTGAAAATATCAAGGGTAGAAAAGAATATTTAGTCTGTGGTCCAAATGACCCGTGAGTTCATAACTTCCTTGGTTCGTACACATGATTTAAGGGAAAAATGCAAAATGACTGCTAAGGATTTTCAAAATCTTTGTAATTGTGAAATTGTTATTCAGTGTTTCCCTTGATGTTTCTCTTAGACAGCTGAAATGTTGGCAGGAGTTAGAGGCTGCTCCCTGCTCTTCTGACTACAAGCATGAATATTGCTCGACTCAGCTATGGTCGAACTTAAAGAATGGTTTCATGATTGAAAATTTATTTGTTCGAATTTCATGTAAAAAACGCAATTACATTTTTGTCGACCCAATATTATCACTGTGTTTGTTATTTCACTTTCTTCATTTAATACTATCCCCTGCAATGTGCAATATTCTTAAGGCTTTTGGAGGTATTTTAATTTATAGTTACATGAAATTTTTTTTACAGAAAAACGTGATTTTGAATGTTTGATAAAGTATGGGGAATTCCAAAGACCTAATGTTTCCGATATTAAAAAAGGTCACATTCATGCCTGGAAAGTTGAGGATGTTAGTTTTTCATAAATAGGACGTTGTATTAGAAGACATACATCTACTGCATCTAATTCTATAGCTGGAAAATATTTTATTTGGGGGAATATGGTAGCGGACGCAACAATACACGCTTTATAGAATCCCCAACAAACTGTAAAAACCTCTAATTTATTTGCTTTAAAATTTGATATTTTTAATACTGGTATCTTTTACTGTGTCTTTGCACAAAATAAATCTAATTTACATTTATTTTATACAATTTTCAAAAAATTTTCACTTAATAAATTTATATATGGTCCCTTAACTCATGAAAATAACACATTTTATTTAATATAAATTAAACTACTGAACGTAAAAATTTGAAATTTTGCACAGCCATGTAATATTAATTTCTGCATCTATTTTCATCGAAATTTGGCTAGGTCGCTATTCATAATTTTTTGAATATTAGTTTAATAATTCATAATTCATATTAATGATTTATTAAAAATCATAATAACATTAAATTATGTTTGGGTCGTTTAGTTCTAATAGTGCGAATAAAAATCAGCTTCTTACTACCAATATTATATGAGATATGAATTGAAGTATGAAAAAATATTTTAACATAGGGGGAGGGGGATTTTGGGTGCTCATAACTCACTCATTTTCTGTCCAAATTTATTGAAAATTGGTGTCCGGGGTTAAAATGAGCTAAATTTGTGAAATATGAAGTGAAATCTAGGGGTTGCTATTGAGAAAAAAAAGTTGGTGCGAATTTTAATATGTAGATGGCCCCTTATGCAATTTTTATGCATAGCAAATTAAAGTGTGCGTCAATCGTAAACGATTGGTATCTGTAACTTTGCTGTGCGACGAACGACGGCCGAAAAATGTACAAGTGGGCCTTTTTTTTCCGCAGCTGTACATACGCAACGATATTTATTATGCTAGATAATTATTATTTTAAAACTAATTTGAATTCGAAAAGTTTTCTCCAAATCTGTTCCTCTTACTATAAAGTTGGTTTTTCTCTTTTAAACAAATGCTGAAATTTTTTTTGCGCCTCTCAAGCCTCATCTTATCGTTAGACGGCGTCAGAAACAACCAACGCCCGCAAACGTCACTTTTGTAATTTGTTGTAAAACAAAAATTGTATTTTTTGTTTATGTTTGGTGGGACATTATGACCTTTAAATTTGCAGGCAACGACTTCCTAGGAGAAGCCAGCTTCTTCCACGATTGTTGCGGTAGCAAAACACATAAATTCACTCGGGTCCCACTCCCTCTTCTTCTCGTCGCTTTCTCAGCTCTTATATTTGGATGACATAATAAGCAACTTAATACGACTACAAAGGCTGGTCACGACATTTTGCTAACATATCACACACAGACACATAAATGCACACCGTTTTCCGAAAATTAACGAAAAATCACAAAAACAGCGACAGCTCGCTCAAAGATAAAGCAATCCGTATGAAATTGAAATATGTTGTGAAGTAAATGTTTCTGAATAAATCTATGATATGTTGATCACAGCGCTTGTAGAAAGAAAAAATAATTTGCTAGGATCATAAAATTGCATATCAGAAGGTTAATATCATCCTCAACTGTCCGTAGAATTTTTCACGAAGATTTTCTGTACGTGAGGCGACCAGCCATTTCCGTACCACTCATATCTCGTTAGAGGTGGGCACGTCAATATGTCCACTGGACGGCTAATCACTGGAGGAGTGTTTTCTTTATGCATGAATACAGGTTAAGCTTCCAAATCAATAGCGTTGTTTGATTTCTAGAGACCTGAGAACACATTATCATACACAAAATATCCATGAAAGACAAGCATACGCAAGATGCAGCGTCTGTATTCGAGGCGGAATTGCAAATTCGGCGGACGCACAGACTTCCATGTCTTTCCACTTGGAACCGTGAATGCTGAGACCTGTAGACATGAAATACTTGATTCTTATGTTCGCCCATATGCCGGGCCAATACGCGTTTTCTCTTCTTCAGGTGAACAATGATCGACTGCATAAGGTTCGCATCTTGGATGATTATCTTCAGCAACCATCATTTCAGCGTATGAAGCGAGCAGCTCGATTCCCGTACCTAAATCCTATCAAGCATGTTAGGAGTTATTTGAGAAAACCTATAAATTTTCGCAATCCTCCTCCCCAGACATTTGTCACGCTTACAACTGTTTTGCAAGAGGGATGTATCACTCTCAACGGAGCTGATAGATTGCATAATTGACGGCATCATGCATTGCTGTAGGTGTTGTATTGCTTTTAGGGAGGGAGGATTATATTCCATATTGAAAGTACTTTTCCTATACGAAACTGAAATATCCAAATTGTTGATTTTATACAAATGCTAAATTCTATAATTCCATTTTTTCTGGTATTTTCTTTTCACGTTAGTTTATCGCTTACTAATTGTTGTATAATGTGGGTCAGTTTTACTAGATTCTTCACGTAAACATTTGAATAATCGTAATTTTTATTATTTTTCCTTAATTAATGATAATCAGTACCTTTACTTTCCTACATAAAAAATTGGATCTACACATAAAGTACTGATCAAATGTATTATGATATTAAATGTGTGTTCAGAATACCAATGATAGTTATAAAGAATAAATATTTTTACATTTGCTATGTTCTATGCATTGATGGATTATTTAGTTATTGATTAATTATGTTGTATACTATTTCGTGAAACGCTTTGCATTTTATCGAAACAATGGTAAAATCCAACTTCTTTCTTATAACTTTTAATTAAGTACAATACTATACTAACTGTTCACGATTTTTTAAGATCTCTAAAAATCATTTTGAGAAATTAAAGGTTATATTTTCCCTAATCATAAATCTTTTTAAATTTTTCTGTGAAATCCTGAAAGCAATTTCGAAAATGTAGCACCATGTATTATGTGATGTACATTAATCAACGATAAATGTCAAAGTCTTGGGCGAAATATATTTTGATTTCATTATAATAGAAATTTCAAAGGATAAATATTGGTCAAAAAAGATATGTTCATTTACACACGTAGCTTTTCTTATTACAATTATAAACACAGCATTTCACGATGTTGCATCAGACACACAAGATTTTCTGAAATTATATTTCACTTTAGTTTTTCCTCTCAAAAATACTATTTTACAACCATTACAGTAAATACTGGCAGTATTTAGTTACTTCACGAAAAAGAGCCATCGCTCAAAGTTAGTATTATCTTTACCCTATAGTACAAACTAAATTTCAGAATTTGAATTTGGCGTTCTTGCCTAACGAAAAAGCACAGAAATCATAAATTAGTTTTAGCAACACATAGCTTTCTACATTGCATGACTCCTTGGCTAAGGTTAGCATAATATTTAATTCATTAAAGTACATGTGGGCGTACATTATTCTAACACCCGCATATGTTAGCAGGCTGCCTCGCTCATTTGTTTCTGGCATTCCAATAAAGCAATGTTTAATGAATATTTGTTTTGATTATATTATAATGTTGCAAAACATTCTTATGATAATTTATTAATTTATGATAAAATTATATTGAAACTATTTTTCTGATGTCATTACTCCAATTTCATTATTAGAATCAAACACGGAAATAGTCAACAATCTTAATTTCATAAATGGCATGTGCGATTCGATGTCGAGTTCTCTACATAATTGTAGATATTCAGACTAGTTATACTGAGTTCACAGCACACATAGATAGATTAAAATGATCATTTAAAAACACACGGACCAAATGTTATATCATAATGGGCGACCTTCCACATCATTAAAAAATATTAGTTTTATTGTATGAATAATTCTTACTATAGCTGTTAATGCTTATAAATGCGTACTAAATTTATGTATACGCTTGGTTTAAGAATTTTTTAAAATGGTAACTAAAATTAGATTTGGAATATAAATATTTGTTATTCAAGTAATCAGGATTATTACATATTTCAGTGGAAATATATTAGACGATTTGATATAGGAATTGCAGTAACTGTATGACAAAAACAATTATATTAATGCATTGTCCAAAATGTGATTCATTCCTATTATGTTCGAAACAAAAGTTAATCTTTCTTAGAAAGGTTTCGGTACATAAAACTTATTTAGTAGTATTAATATGTAAATTCTGAATAATGAGAATGAAATAACTTCATTATGAAAGAGAAAAATTTGCTAAAATAAAAATACAGTAAAGATTATCAGAAAGACTAATATTAGCATTAGACTTCAATATTTTATGAAAACATTGTGCTTGTGTTTTTGAAAGATTTAATTGAAGTCATTTGTGGGAACTTTATTTGTTAGAGTAGTGTGTATTTAATGCCAAGGAAGGAGATTTAAACTAAGAACACTTTTTTTTTTTCAAAGGTTATTACTTTTTAATCTTTTAACATAAATGTTAGAAGTTTTCATTTTGATTAAAAAGTAATTATAAATTAAAAACTATTTTTTTTAGCTAAAACAGTTAATCTTATCAAAACGTGGACATAAAAATATAATAGTTATTTTCTTTTAAACTTTGATTTCAATCAAAAGAATAATATTTTGCTATCACAATAAATTCATGGACAAAAAATATATTACTCTTATTGAATACAACATTGTTTATATTTATATATATAACATAATTTTCTTCACAGCATATGAATATAATTAATTATCTGGATTACAAAAATGTGATGTTGCTAGAAAATGGATTTCGTTTCTTTGGAATTAATGCTCAGTGTAATTTTTGTCAATAAAAGCAAAATTACACATGCAAAAGTATAGTTCATACTTAAATTTTAATGACTTAATTTTACCTTAAAATATATACATTTTTTTTTCTAAATTATACATGCTCTATTATGAATATCACTTTAAAACGATGCTAATAATTTATACAGAATTTCAGAAGAGATTTTGGCAAAAAACTTAAAAAGGAACTTACATTTTGTTTGAGAAACATTTCTCGAACACAAAGTGTATTTGGTGTTTTCACTGAACCATGCAGTATTGTATTGTAGATTCCAGCTGTGTTTCATTTTAAATTGTTTTTATGCTATCGGGGAAAACTTTAGATTTCCAATTCAAGATCATAATTCGATTTAAAACTATGTTTCTCGTATAAATTGAAAGGTATTTGTTTTGAATTTCGTAGAGTACATTTTTATTTGCTTCGAAAGCTCTCTGTATTCTGTGTTTAACGAGAAATAATATTCATATATGTGTATGTATGTATTTTATTCCATTTTACATGTAGTTCTAATTTATGAGTTCAGATCATGGTGCAAGCGTAGTGAAAATTATCAATTAGAGCCATTATAATTATTCAGCACTGATGTTTTAAAGGTTTTCTTCATTTTTAGAAACTTGCTGTACATGCCAACCAACATAAAAGCAAAAGTTTTTACCTTTATTCTACTATATAAAGGCATAAACTGCATAAAGACAGTATGGATGACTAAGTTCTTATGCACGTATGTACAGCTGCGGAAAATAAAGATCCCACTTCTACTTTTTTCGGCCTTCGATCGTCGTACAGCAAAGTTACAGATACCAATCGTTTTCGATTGACGTACACTTTAATTTGCTATGCATAAAAATTGCATAAGGGGCCATCTACATATTAAAATACACACCAACTTTTTTTCCCAATAAAAACACCTAGATTTTGCTTCATATTTCAAAAATTTAGCTCATTTTAACCCCAGATACCCATTTTCAATTAATTTGAACTGAAAATGGGTGAGTTATGAGCACCCCAAATTCCCCTCCCCATATGTTAAAATATTGTTTCATACTTTAAATCATATCTCATGTAATATTGATATTAAGAAGCTGATTTTTAATCGTGCTATTAGAACTAAACGACCCAAACATAATTTAATGTTATTATAATTTTAAGTAAAATATTAATATGAATTATTAAATTAATATTCAAAAAATTATGAATAGAAACATAGCCAAATTTGGTTGGAAATAAATGCAGAGTGTAATATTACATGGCTATGCAAAATTTCAAATTTTTACGTTCGGTAGTTTAATTTATATTAAATAAAATATGTTATTTTCATGAGTTAACCCATTAAGCGCCAAAGCTGCCGTTCCGGGAACATCTATTATACATTTTTTTTTCTTAAAATATTTTAACGCAATTCACGAAATACACATTTTATATAAACATTTTCACTATAGGGTGTGTTATATACTGTAAATGTTAATATAAAATGTGTATTTCGTAAATTGCGTTAAAATATTTTAAGAAAAAGAAATATATAATAGATGTTCCCGTAACGGGAGCTTTGGCGCTTAATGGGTTAAGGGACCACATATAAATTCATTAAGTGACAATTTTTTGAAAATTGCTTAAAATAAAAGTAAATTAGATTTCTTTTGTGCAAAAACACAATAAAAGATAGCGGTATTAAAAAATATCAAATTTTGAAGCAAATAAATTAGAGGTTTTTACAGTTTGATGGTGATTCTATAAAGCGTGTATTGTTGCATCCGCTACCATATTCCCCCAAATAAAGTATTTTCTAGGTATAGAATTAGATGCAGTAGATGTATGTCTTCTAATACAACGTCCTATTTCTGAAAAACTAACATCCTCAATATTCGTGGCATGAATTTGACCCTTTTTAATATTGGAAACATTGGGTCTTTGGACTTCCCCATACTTTATCAAATATTCAAAAAACATTCAAAATCACGTTTTTCTGTCTAAATTTTCATCTGAATATAAATTAAAATTCCGCCAAGTCTTATAAGAATATTGCACTTTGCAGCCGATAATATTAAATGAAGAAAGTGAAATAACAAACACAGTGATAATATTGGGTCGGCAAAAAAGAAATTGCGTTTTGTACTTTGAAATCAAACAAATAAATTTTCAATCATGAAACCATTCTTCAAGTTTGACCATTGCTGAGTAATATTCATTCTTGTAGCCAGAAGTGCGGAGAGCAGCCTCTCACTCCTGCCAACATTTCACCTGTCTAAGAAAACCATCAAGAGAAATACTCAATAACAATTTCAGAATTAGAAAGATTTTCAAAATCGTGAGCAGTCGTTTTGCATTTTTCCTTTAAATCATGTGTACGAACCAAGGAACTTATGAACTCACGGGTGATTTGGACCACTGACTAAATATTCTAATTTCTGCCCTCGATATTCTTACTACAAAAAACTTTAAGAGAGATGGAAACAATACTTTCCTTGAAAATAATTTTTATTTCTTTTAACTCTCTTGAGCGAAATGAATGAAAGGCGAAAAGTTCGGAAGCTACAAAAGCGTTTTTCAATTTGCTGAAAGTCCCTTAAAAACGCGGAAAAAAAATGCGCAATATCTCCGGAAATTATCATAGAAAATTGGTGAAAATTTATATTCAGGGTAATTTGAAGGTTTTCTTTCGTTTAATAAAGTCGAAATACAGTGTTGCCATTGAGAAAAACGCAGTTGATGCAGAATTAAATATGAAGACGGGACCTTATGCAAATTAAATTAATAGCAAATTAAAGTATGCGTTATTTGCAAACGAATGGTATATATAACTTTCCTGTTTGACGAACGACGGCGAAATAAAGAGCAAGTGGGCCTTTTTTTTTTCCCGCAGCTGTACAATTACATAAAACGAAGCTTTAAAAGACAAAATTTACTGCTTGGAAAATGAGGGCAATTATTCCTTCAATTTACAAAATACGCAGGATAAATTGTTATATTTTATGGCGTATTTCTTAAAAAAAACAATTGCTTGTAAAAACAAAATAGGAGTTTCCAAATATAAGATAAAATTCATACTATCATTGTCAGAGACACACACCTAACATTTTATGCATAAACATGTTCAGTCATTTATTTATAAAACAAATTTTTACTGCATATTTTCATGTTGATAAATGTCTGGAAGAAAATTAGATGTAAGAGACATTATCGATGCGACAGTTGTTCTTAACGACACGACTAGGATAGCACATTTCAAGACAAAGAAAAATTTTAATCACGCCTTTAAATTTCACTGAGGCAATTTCACTGAACTTTAAGCACCACATTAGCGATAAATAATCGCCAATTAAACTAACTACAATGTTTATGAGATAATTTAGGTTATTATAAATGATTTTGTTAAGTTGTAAAATTATTTTAATATGCAGTGTTAAAATCAAATTTCAAGAAAACTTTTTATAATTTTTGCATTATACTTTATCGAAGAATTTCTTTAATTAATTAAGGCTTGTTCGCTTTACTGATTACATTATAATTAGAATTCAAATTTTGAAACTATTGATAGCGTATTTTTATTTTCGCCAAGATTACAATATGCATACTAGGGTGGAGCACTCTTATATGGGAAATTTTTTTTTGTTAAATTTTCATTCATAATAGTGATTAAAATGTGACCCAAGATTAGAGGATTTTAAAAAGCATTACTTTTTTAAAATTAGTATTTTTCCTTCTACCCGTGCATTCATTTTGAAAATTTACATTTGTGCTACCATACTGATAAAACTTGAAGGAGCATATTGTTTATAAATTCTATTAAACTATTTATTATTATAAAAAAAAACAAGTCATATAGAGAAAATTAATGCTAATTTACTAAAAATGTGAGCCACTTAAAACATAAAATATACATAAGGATACATAAAAATAGTCAAAAGAGACCTTAAAATCACGTTTGGTGTCGAATTTGGGCATGAGTTTTCTTGACTCAATTTTTTTTTTATGCGACCTTCTCTGGCCTTCTTATCACATACCTGCATAGAAACCTCTGTTAGTATCTTTACTGAACGTTCTGCAGCCTGGGTATGGCATGGCAGTTTTAGAAAATGTATTTTTGTACTTCCTTTTGTTTCACCATCGAAAGCAAATCTTCATTCTTGACGTCTCTAAGGATGGGAGGTTGAAAATATTTTTGTTGCCAATCTATAAGGTCTGTGTATGATTTGGCATTAAGCTTAATTTTAGGGACCTCAAAAATACGAGGAACCTTTTCAGAATTAGTCGCTTCTCTTGCTATTATAACCTTCCAGCAGCAAGTTCACGAATGTGTTTCTCAGTATCTGAGAGCATCGACAACGGAAGATTCTCAGGATGCGCAAAGAAACTGTTCCGCTCAATGACAGGGTCGACTACTTTTTTTAGTTTAATTGGAAGGTATCGAGAATTCGAAACCAATTTCCAAAAATTTCAAGATCCATCTTTGCATGACGGATGAGTTTTAATTTGGAACCAAACAGGAGCGTAAACTCTAACAATAAACATGGCAAGATGATTAAGGTTTTCAGATGGTTTACTTGTGGAAATATATAGCCTTAATATCCTGTTGGCTTTTGTTAACCATGGAGCATGCAAAATTTTCCCTGGAGCTCTGTGAGCTAGATCGGGAGGACAATTGCCACTAATTACTGCTGATGTAATATCGCACAAGTAACGTTGGTCAGAACTTAGGTCTTTGATGATATCGGCCAAAATATCCGGCAAAACGCTTTCTATCTTTTCATACCGTACAATAGGACTTTCTTCGTATTTTTCTAGCAATCTTCCCATAGTACGAGAATAGGAACTTGGCCCAGTAGTTGCCCCATCTAAGAATGAGAAAAGGTGTTTTAAAAGCAATTAATTCGTGTGTAAAAGGCATATGTTCCATTGTAAAGGTTGATTCAAACGTTTTTCTAGCAACCGTATTACACCACCATTTTCCCCTGAGTTTGTTGCTGTTCCATCACAACCAGCAGCTACAGTTTCTCTCAATGAAATGTTTTCAGAAGAGAGCCAGTCATACATAGCACGTTCAACGCTCTTGACCTTCCAAGTACTTGGGACAGCATAGCCGACATAAACAGAGTCAGGTTCCTTGATAACAGAGATGTGTTCTTCTGCAATAACTTGGCGGTATTTTTTGACTCCCTTTTTTACTACATTTAAAACTTTATATTTTCTGCCATCAAAGTATATAGCTGTAACACTGACCACTCTATTTTTAGCTAATATTTCTTTGCGTCCTTTTGATCTTTCACGGCGCAATTTTGCTCTATCTATTTCTTAGGGGAAAGTACCCCAAAACGGGATAGCTTATCTATTCTTCGCTTTATTTCTTATTGTGTACAAGGTACATTCTAAAGTTAGACGTCATTTAAAAGTATATACCTTTTCAACTACTTAAAATACCTATGTTACATTTGTTCAATAATATTTAAGTGAAAAATACTGGTTTCACAAAGTCTTACACGATCCCGTTTTACCCTACCCAGGGTGGGTAAAAAGGGATAGGGAATTGTATGTTATTAAGTTTTTGCTGATTTTACTTTTGATTTAGTTTTTAGAACAAAAATAGGCTGCGTTTTTATAAGAAGAAACTTTTTAATTGTAAATATGAAAAATTACATAACACAGAAATCGCATAAAAATGTGTCGCCTTCTTCTGCTTTGGAAGAGGCTTCGTGGGCCCATCCCTGGCAGCTCGAGCATTGTACCCAGCCTTCTCCAGATTTCGATTCAAGATACAGAGCGTTGCAGAAAATACATACTTCATCTTTTTCAGCTTCGTCTTCTGAAGACGACGACGTCCAACCTTGGCTAACTGATGATTTATTTTTTTTAGGTTTTCTTATGTTAGGTCCATTTTCATCGATTTTTGCAAATGATGATTGAGGTTTTTTTTTCAGGTTCAGAGTAACATTTTTTAACTTTATCTGCCTGTTTTGCATCTCCACTTGGTTTTCTTTTACGCCTCGTTTGTTTTGTCTTCGGAACATTCATGATGCTTGTTTTGACAGCCCTTTTTTTCAGCTTTTGAGTTCTTTCTCGTTCTTTTTTTACACGTTCTTCTTCTTCCAACTCAAGTTTATATGGGCTTCCTGTTATAATTGCTGTTTCCCCTCTTCTCCTATCGTATTTATTTTGAGGTCTTGGTCCAATCACTCATGGTGGAGGTAGAATTTCTTTGGGTGATATAGAAAATGGCAGTGAAGGACGATAGTATATCCGAGGTCCTTTGTTTCCTGTTGAAGTGGACGGTTGGATAAGTCCTGAGTTTGTGCTAGTGTTATCGGTGTCCCCATCACTAGGGGATTCGTTCAATACTGTCTCTAGTGGCTGTGATGACTGCAAAATCTTATATGCTATGACTGAACTTGAAGATCCTTCGGATCTGGCCTCGTTTTGTTGCAGTTGTTGTAATTCATTATACATATTTTAATTCATTACTTATTTCAATTAAAATAACTTAAACACATTGCCGAAACATTAATGGAAATGGTCGGGTAAAACGGGACACATCAAAATTGTATCCCGTTTTGGGCACCCCAAAAGTGTCCCGTTTTGCCCGACCGTGATGCTTTTGACATCATAAATGGCTGACCCCTGAACCGTCACTCACTAGCAATATTTAAATACATTAAAATTGTTGTTAAAACAGCTATGAACAAAACACAGTACTCACCGGTATTGTTCCGAAGGACGGAGAAGCACAAGGATAGTTGTTCTGCAGTCGAAAAAAGTACAAAGTAAGTAAAAATCTCGCTTGAAAACTTTGAAAAAATATTTCTTTGCGAAACACGTGGCTAGCGTTGAGAGATCAACTGAGAATGCTGTCATGGCGGTCGGGAACCAGTTTAGCCTGTCTCCCGCGAAATAGCACCACCAGTCAAGTTCCGAGGCTCAATATCCTGTTTTGCCCGCCTATACCGTTTTGGGGAACTCTCCCCTACACATCTGACTTAATGTCATGAAGAACTGCTGATGCGATTGCTGCAGCAGCTCTATCAGATTCGCCATATTGGTCACATGTTTTTGATAAACATGGCAAGCTCAGTTTTGGCTTTTTCTTGGACTCTTGGTGCTTTGAAGAACACAGTTCTAAGCCATCGTCTATTTTTTCAGTATCTTCTGACTTATCCAATATAAGAGAGGCTCGTGGGGAAAGTTCAACTCTATTCTCCTGTTTATCCTCATATGTCACAGAAGCATAATATTGTTCTAGTTTTTTATTTCTATCAGTTCGCTTTTCTATTTTTTTCGTTTGTGAAACGTCTATACCACCAATAACCATTTTCCTGTCAGTCCTCTGATCCGCCAGAAAAAGTTGTTCTTCTTTCGCAACTCTTCTTTCTTTTGGGCATTTGCATTGGCGAACGTTGCAAAATTCAAATCAAATGAGCTGGTAGATAGACTCAAAATAAATAAAAAATAATTTAGGATACGCTTTTTCAAAGGTTGGGTCAAATTCTTATAGCTATTAAAAAACAATTTGGCAAAATTTAATTTTTCGCTCCACCCTAATGCATACTTAAAATTTCCAAACATTGAATATATTTAAATAAATATTTTTATAAATACTATTTCAATTTTGAGAATCCAAGATTAAAGGCTTTGAAGCATTTTCTTTTTACAGATATTAATTATAAATGAAAATTATTGAAATTCAGTCTACAAAGTTTTTTTAACTGTATATTCTAACATGTTATAATTTGCTTAGTTTTGATGAATAACTTTTATTTGTTGCTAAAAGTAACTAAAACAGTATTTCTTGTAACAAAATAATGTATCAGTACAAATATTCTGTTTCGTTAATGCTCTTCATCTATGCACTTTAGAAGAGAAAGAAATCAGGTAATAAATAAACCTAAAACGCCTAATATATAGATCATATGAATAATCTGAAAACTTTTCGTCTTACCAAAAGCAGATCATATCTGTTATAGATAATAGGATGTTGTTCGCTTGCAATTTATAATAAACTAGCTTTAGAATTCGACTTCATTCCAAATGCTTAAGTTTTTGTTGTGTTTTCCATCTTAGCATCAGTCTGTATTATGCTAGTTTTACATTCAAGAATTTCATACAAACATGCCACAGAAATACGAATAAAAGAGTAGTTAATATCTTTGAAGAATAGCGCAACGACCTCCTTCTAAAACATAAAAGCGATAAAATATTTTCAAAAATTATTGATTGATTTAAGTTATTCGGTTTTTCTTTTTGAAAATATGTTACCGCTTAAATTTAAATCTTGTGCAATTGAACATAAATGATGCTTTCGGAATCGTTTAATGGCATTTGCTTTGGATGGTAAAATGCATTTGCATCAGAGCTTTCGCACTGTTCTCTCAAAGCATATTAACTCAAAAGAAAAACCATTATCAGAACAACATTTTTATACTGAAATTCTGCAAAATTAAATTGATTCTGCTTTTCACCTTACGGGCAAGTTTTGTTGTGCATAATTTTCTGGCGGATTTGAGTTTGAAATTCTAAAAATGTAAGACACTATTTAACTATTGTAACTTTTATATTCAGATTTTAACAGTATTAGATTTGCTCTACTCTTTCTAGAATAGTAAACAGAAGCGTAAAGAAATGCGATAGTAATTACTATATATAAGTACAGCTTTTCTAAACTAGATTTCAGTAAACAGAAAAGCCAAAATATTTGTAAAGGCAGAGAAATGGATGAGACAAAAAAAGTTATACGATCCATTTTCAAAAAAATTGCCAAAAGAACGTTTGAATTTTTTTTTAAGTTAAAAATCATTAACTGTTTAATTTATTTTTGAATACATACTTATAAATGCCTAATATTCAAGGATACAAAAATATTTGAGCTTAATTTTTTTTCAGCTATAGTTATTTAACTTTAAAAGCTTTTATTTTTTTTAGAGTGTCATGAGTATTTCTGGATACCCTGACCACGTTTGTATAAAATATAAAAGAGTTTTTGTTTTCTAAAAATAGTACATTTCATGTATGAATTTGTCCTTTGTTCATATCAAATTAAAGTAAAAAGAACTTAATAAATTTTAATAAAAATGCACAATATTCAATGTCATGAGTGTTTCTAGATTCATTCATTTACTGTATGTCACTGTTGTAGATGAAGTGAAAAAAAAATTTTTTTTAAATAATATTGTTATATAAATACACTTCTTTTAAGTATTATAAATAATAGTAGTATATAAGTATAAGTAATAATAGTAAATATATAAGTATATTATCCCAATATCGTTATTTTGGAAATTTTTATTCCTTTGATTATATTTTAGAGCTTATTTACTAAGTACTACTCATGACACAAATGGCAGGAGCTTTGATAAGAAAGAGAAAAAAAGTATGTTATGCTTTTTACAGATATATCAGTTTAACATGGGAAATGATAATGAACTCAGCTCCCTTTTATTACAAGATCAGGGTAAGACAAATTGCTCCATAACCTGATCTAATTTTGCATATGAAATGTCTTCTACTAATCAAAGAAATTGGCCACTTTAATCAGATACTCTGAGAAAATCAATCTTAAGCTCGCCATCCACAGTAACGCCTTAATGGAAAATTCCAAAATATCGGTGCATTATTTGGATTTCCCCCCAAAACTTTAACCAGCCTATAAAAACTAAGTTGAAGCTTAGATATTCAGCCGCTAACTCCTGGTCTATCGAGAGCAGTTGGTGGCATAGAAATGTCGTTATCATTGGCGTTGTAAATTTTTTATATTTTTGTTTGATTGCTTTTTTAAGTGCAATATTTTTAAAATATTGGAAGTACTTGCAAAACATTCCAAATGTCCGCTCATTTTTATACAGAAACACGACACATCACGGTAAAAAATTACTTCAGAATTTGCAGTTGAGATTTGGTGAATGGTATGAGTACCCTTGACTGTCATGAGATTGATGGCATAAGCCAAAAAATATTTAACAACTTTTTCTTGAAGTACAAAAAAATAAGTAACTTTTGTTTTTTGTGCTTATTTTTTATATCCTTAATTTGACATCCATGTCAATTGAATGCTGTTCAATGCCATAAGAAGCTCCCTTTCCGTGACCAGACTCAAAGAAAAACCACATATAGCTGCTTTAAATTTAAAATCATATATCTTTGTAATAAAAAAATAGAAATTATTTGGGTTCAAGGATCACCCGAAAAGAAGTGAAGACTTTGCACAGTTGGATAATTCTTCCTTAATAAATGCTACAGTTTTGAGTTAAGCCTAGATTGCAGGTAGGCCATGTTCAATGATCAGGCTAATTAATTAAAAACAGAGAGGCAGTGTCGTATTTCAGAGGAGTTCAAGGAACATTTATATTAACTCCATTAACAATTAAATTTAAAATAAATCCAATTTAGAACATTTTAAGCCGTATTATTATTATTGTTATTACTATTATTTAGTTAGAATGCTTTTTCTGATTTTGAATGACTCCGGTAAAAGTAATTGAGTTTCAAATTTCACTAATGGTTTGAAAAGTATTGAAACTTGTAGCGCATTCACATCAAATACGGTAAATTTTTATAATTAAACAATCAAGCGTATATATAAACATGTTTTTCTTTTTTTCCTTCTATCTTTTGGTATTGGACAAAAAATTTGAATTCCATAAAAATTGGTTTTACACAGTTTCACTTTATGTGTTACTTATTGGCCGTGAGTTTTACCAATAGAAAGGTAATACTCGTGACAAAATTAACTATATTTGTTCTATACTAAAAGTTAATACAGAAGTAACTTGTTATGCTTAATAATAAAATATTTCATGTCCATATTACATATTAAAAGCAAATTCATCCCATCTAATAATTAGTTATAAAAATCAAGGTAACACTCATCATATTTAATAAAAACGCTCCCTTTCCTTCGTATTATTTTTCTAATATTTCTTAAATTAATCAAGAATATCTAACAAAAACACAGGTACTGTGTGACACTACTTCACGGGAAGAATAATAAACAACAAAAGCTTGTAGATGGTATTTCTATCTATTTAAATAAAATTAAAACCAAAAATAGTAACACTCAGGACGCAACTTACATACAGGCCTTTACAACTCAGCATTGGCACTTAATAATTAAGTTGTTTATATTTTAAATATAACCATATGCTAGATAATCCCATGTAGAATATGGTTAAGTTTACTAAGTCTTGTTATAGGATATAAAATCCATTTATTTTCATTTTATAAACTGCCCTGTCTTGTTTATAGGATAAATTTGAGTTACATAATTAGGGGTATCGTAGAGAATTTTAGAAATTGATTCTATAACAAAATAATAAATGATTTTGCTCTTTTATGGAGGAATTATGTCTCTTGGTATTTTGGCAGCTGATACTGAAAGTATTAAAAAGCAGTAGCTTTTTTTCTGCTTTGAAATTACTCAAGTAGTAGAGCAACATTACTTGCGAGTTTTAAGATTTAGAAATAACACAAATAAGAGTTTTTTCAATAAAAAATACAGGTTTTAAATCATTATTCATAAAAAAAATTCTGTGTAAATTTTGTATGAAGATATGTACATTAGTAATTCTGTAACATGAACTTGCATATTTAAATTCATGGATTTTCTTAATAATAAAGCTTTATTATACTGATTTTTATCATTTTTACATGACAAATTCAATTCAAACATAGGTAGTTTTACTTTATGAAAGGTACATGGTAGAGGTATGCAGAATTAATGTGCATCAAAATGTCAGACATTTTGATTTAGATTTCGGTTAGCTATACTTCATTTATTACGTGATATATAAATATTTGCTATGGGCATAATAATTTATGTTTCATATTTTTTTATTTAATTGTAAATTCCCGTTTCTTTAAATATGGAATATAACTCTGTTACAATTTTTCTTATCAATCATTTAAAAAAATAAAACAAGGAAAAGAAGAAGAAAATCCCTCTTTCTTATTGCAAACAAAAAAAATATTCCCATTACCATCTTATAACAGTAATGGATGTAGTTTAAGAGCACTGTTCAGCGTCCAAGCAGAGGATGTAGTTTATTCTAGAAGAATGTTGCGGTAGAGATGTTAAGGGTACTATTCCACTAGATATTCCTCGATTCTTTTTTCTAAAAGATGTAATTTTGCATAAGTTTTTGTAAAATTATATATTTGCTTGAAAAGTGATTGTTATAAAATTATAACACAGTGTTTTAAATTTACAGCACAAGATCTTATATGCCTGCGTAACACTTACTTTAAATATTGTGCTCAAAATTCATATTCCAAGGTGCATGAATTTTACCCGCACATTGTCCTGTAATATTGGGCCTTGTTTACATGTAAAAATATGCGGGATAAATGTCGGAACTTTCATTGCTTTCTAACCCGCTTCCCCTAAGTAAGGGAAACAACGCGGGGTTGAAAGATTCCTTGTCCAATGAAGGGTGAATGCAAGGATGACTTCGCTTCCTCACCATTCACTGCGCATTTTGTACAAGATTTTCCATTTTAACATGTAAACGTGCCTTAAAGTTCTTTGTGCATTTAAAATGTGATTTCTTTCATTATGTGATTATTGTAAAATAATAGCATTGCTAGATAGAGGTTACTGGAAATGTTTGCTGAAATTCTGACACGGACATCTTATTACAAGAGATATTGTGCTTGTATTCGTAAATTCATCAACTTGTGCAATTTGTCTTCGTGCAAAATTTTGAAAATGTAGGGATTTTAATTTCTTTCAAATTTAAGTATCACTTCAGTTCGTTCAGTTTCACTGTCTAGGTCTAGGTGATGCCTTTGTTTAATAGGACATTCTCGAAGGAACTGTAAACAAACTATCGAAATCTGAATCAGCTGACTCATGTGTTAGTGGATTTAATTTTTTGACTAACAACGCACAGTTGATTTTAAGGACGGTCATCAACCTGTTTAGACTTAAAAAAATGATAATTTTAAATAAAACTAAATCTAGTTAAATGAGTTGCCCAGGCTGAGCATTTAAGAACACGCACTTTTTATCAAAGCTTCAAACTTACTTAGGTGCACTTTTTAGTCGGTTATCACATCATTTATGATTTATCCATGTCTTTCAAAGAATTCACGAGGCATGATTTGTAGTAATTACGCTGACCCTTGACTCTAAGATAAAACTTTCTTCTACCATTACTGCAAAAAGATAACAAAGTTAGCCACAAAATGTCTAATAACATCTACACTGTTTGAATGATCCGCTTCAATTTTTTCAAAAATGTGTATAAAAATATAAAAAATCTGCGCTTCTTTAAAAATCTGAAAATCCACCTTTATCCTCATTTTTAAGAGATTTTCAACTGCATTTTATTTCCAAGAGTCAAAAAAGTTAATCATTTGCGGGACAAAGAAGTTAATCATTTGCGGGCTAAAGAGAGAAAGACTTCATATTGATAGTATTAAAGTTATCAGGGTTTTTCCAGATTTATAATTTTAATTTTTTTTCACAAATAAAATGGTTTCCTTGGGATGTTTCCAGCGAAACGAACTAATTCAAATTCTAAATGTTTCCGCACGTTCCCAGGAGAGCATGAAATTCGATTTGAGTATAAGAAGTAATTTATTTTAGGTGGAAGATGAAATACATTGAGTGTAGACATGCTTTCGTCAAATATTTTTTCTAGCGCCCGCTGTAAATGCCCCCACAACGGGCTTTGGCTTCTAGTTTTAGAGATACTCTGCTATTTGGAATGAAAAAAATTGTATATCTTGTTAGGATTACAAGATGAAGCATTCCATCGAAAACACTGTCTTTATCGTTAATAGTTTTTCTTCAGGAGCACTCAAATAATTCCAATACAATACCGTCAATGACAGTTTAGAGACAGACATCCATTTAACCTTTTCATGGCGGAGAAATTTTGGCCGTGCTGTTTCAGAAGGACGGGAGCATCTGAAAAATGCTTTCCCCCATTTCAGTGACTCTTAGCTGAAGCTGCTATTTGTGCAACAATCATTGATGGATTACTCTTTCCCGCCTCCGAAGTAAAACGAACTTCTTCAACAAGGGGATTAGCTTTACGTGTATATTCTCCTTTTCATAAACTGAGGTGCAAATGAATTGATGGATGAAAGTTGACATCTCTCCCCGGCGGTCTAGTACAGGTGAACAATTACAGAGGGGGAAAGAATTAGTTGGTCGAAATATGAACCAAGCGTGGTGAACCAAAATGTGAAACAAATTAAAAATATGAACCAAATTTAAGGTGTTCTACGGCTTGGATGAAAAATCGACCGCCCAGCTTCAAAGCGTTAAAGCATATAATACTATCCTATAATGTAATTAGATGATAATCCAACGGCGATCGTGTGCCTCTCTCAAAAGTTGCGCCAAAAGACGCCAATGTTGACAACTTTTGCGATAAATTGCCAGATATGGGGCGAAAAAATTGCTGTGAAAAATTAACCGAGCTTTTGGCGATTATTTGGCGATAAATCGAAAAATATCGAATGTGATAATATTAAGCTATTGCGATTTCATTGGGAATTTTTAAAATTCCTTACTCGCCCTCGAATTAACCGATTTAGTGTGTTGTGGTGCGTTACGGCAGAGCTATGCAAAGGTTATCTGCCGAAGAGGAGAGGGTTGCGTTGGTCGGAGGAATTTTTGAGGGTTTCTAACTCACTAACCGATATACATGCAAGAAAGTTACAAACTTTGAATTTTTAGAGTGTGGAACATTAAATTTATACCTCAAACCCTTAAAAGAATAAATTTCTCGCTCTCCGTGTTCGTGCAGAAACATTATTTTGTATAAGAGGAATATTTATATTTTTAACTTGCCAACAGTGTGAGAAGTGATTTCGGCTTGTTTGTCCATTCTGTTTTCCACCCGTCCAGTGTTCTAACTGCCGTAAATATGCATCAATTTGTGCGAAATTATATGTTTTTACTATGTACAGTACTATGTACTCTATCGAAAAGGATGCAAGTAGCATTTATCCCTCTGAGCATCTTGGAAATGGGCAAATAATGTAAAGCTGTTTTTACGGTAAAATTTTCTTGCAGCTTTAAAAATATAAAAGAGGCAAAATTTTAATAGGAAGATTCGTCATTATATAAAAAACAAGCTCCTAAATTACTTACAAGCTTTAATCACAAAACATATTTTATGATACCTGAGTGTTATATTAATTCAAGCGATAGATGCATTGCAGTGAAAACTGGAACGAAGTTGAAGAAATTTTTCGTCACAACCGATTGGAGGATTATAGTTCTTTCACAGGAGAAAAAAAAATGCAATACATCGCAATCTATGGGCAATCATTCTGATAAACGTATTTAGATGTATTTGGTTTAGGAAAAAAAACAAAGTTGGCATACATATTAATAATGCTCTCAAAATAATGCTCTCCATTGAAAATAATGTCTGTATTATTTGTAGTTCTTCTACAGGAACACTGAAAAGAACTCCAATACATCACAATCTGTGGCATTTGAGAGACACTAATACATTTTTAGCAATGAGGATAAAATTTTTATATTCTTCAATTGAACAATTGAAAAAAAAAAAGGTGTTGACGGGGTCTCTTAAAATTTCATTTATAGTACTAATACAACATTATCTTATTTCCGATACCTCGCTAGATTTAAGGAAAATACATCGCCAAATTTTGTCGCAAAAATATTGTTGCGTTGGAAAGTGTTTTATAATCGATGCGTTTGGAATGATTTATCTTCCTTGTTAAACTGTGATGTGTGTTTGCGTTAACAATTTTAATATTTATGTAGTATAAACATATGGATAGAGAATGGCCACCATTGAAAATGTGCAGCTGTTGAGGTTGCTCTGTTTAATTACCAGCGGATTTAACTACATTGCATTCCATCGAATCGCTAATCACGCTTCACCAGGCTGAATAGCTTTTTCGACACACCTGGCTGAGCGCTGTGGAAGGCTAGTGGTGATTCAATAGACCTCCATCTTGCTGTTGGTCGAATCGACCGATGGCAATGGCTGCACTTTTTCAGCGTTGTGCTGTGTATCCAGTTGTTCCTCTATATCGATGCATTTTCATCACATTCTTCAGCTTTTTGCAGATGCTGACACTGATAGAAACAATTCTTACGTCATTAATTCAAATAATAGGTAATTTTTACTGGGAATTATGTGCTAAAAGTTAAAGAATTCAGTTGTAACTGTATCCCCCATTATCTCATGGAAATCAAATTTGTATTTCTATCTCCACTGATTGATGAGAAACAAAGAAAACAGCATTTAGAAAGTGTTTTTCCAGTTTTAAGCCTTATATAGAAGGAATAGCGCAAATTTTTGACTAAGAGTGCAAATTCGTTGTCATTATTTGAGAATTCAAGAGAAATTTAGATATCATGTGTAATAAGTATTTCTTCACTGGGGGAAGCTAAAGGAAAGCTAAACGCTTTACTTTAGCTCATAGTTTCATACTACGCTTTTCTTTTTTTTGGCACGAAATATTTATTGCACGGTAAGTAAATTCTTTATTGGCACGAATATCACATTTTCTTATCACATTTTGTCTTAGTGAAAGACTCTCAAAAATGTTATCATGAGATTCTGCTTTTAGCACATGGTATATGATTCTTGTAGGCTTTTTAAGGTGAATAATTACATTTTAAAGTACGATCTTAAAATTAAAACATATTCCATCTATTTTTAATGAAAGTTTAGTGGAAATATGTTTTTACTGTTGAGTCAAAAACAAATTCGAAATAGTTTTATGGTGAGAGTTTTACCTCTCATTATGTTTTCATGCCAAAATTATGTTGCCGAAAGCGTTTATGAACATTTTGTATTTTTAAAGCTTTAAATAAACCATTCATAAGCAACTAAATAACAAAAAATAAGATATCCCTGTGTCATTGCTAAATATATATTCAAAATAAACTTATAAACAGAGCCGATTCAGAAAAACTTATTAGTTTTCACAATATCCACGAGCTCAAAATTAATGCTTTATGCAATTTCAGCAATTTTACTTACTCAGTCGTAAAAGCTAAAACATGCATCCCACAGCAAATTACATTTTGATCGTTGGTTCCATAATTTTCTTACTTAAAAGCAAAATACTCATGAAAGAATCGGTCTTTTAATTAAGTTATTCATCCTTACATGAAATACTTTGTCTTAATGAAAGAACGCTCCGCTTCGTCGGGAAGCTCACCCCTGCGAACATATCGAATTTATGCAAGATGAAGTATTGAGACAAGCAATTCCAGTGAAATTTGCTTAGGTACTTATGATTTTATTAACTTTTTACAATAAACACTGCATTAATTTTCTAGTTCAACTCATCCCATTGATTGTGGTATCACCTTCTGAATTGTTCATTCGTAATAAGTAAATTAAATTACCCTTTCTTCTTAAATACTGAATTCGGGGTGTTCGCGTATTCGGAAAGTTTGTCATTCCCTTGTTATGTTATATTAAAAAATTAACTTTCGGAAGTTTTTACTCTTAGGCACAGTTAATCTATTCCCTTTTCTTAATACTGTAAAATGGTTTTAGAAGTAAATTATCATGCGTTGTCATTTTATTCACTAATTTATTTTATCAAAAAGCACTTAAAAACATAGTTAAATTGACATAACCAGTTTGGTAAGTTTCATTTCCCTAAAAATTCTTTAATGTCGCAAAACTTAAATTAAAGAATTACAGTACATCGAATTGTTAATTAATACATCAAGGAAAGATCATTAAATGAAAAGAAAATATCCTGTGAAAGGGTTTCCTTGTCTTAATATATTATTTCTAGTATTTCCCGTAAAAATTCAGCAACAAAAGTTTTGTAATCAGAAAAATTCAAACCAGAAGATAAAGTAATTATTTGTACAAAAAACTAAAATGCTATAACTTTTATAATATACTATATTTAATGGACGCCTTTATTAGTTTTGAATATATTCTGTTTAATTTTGTTTAAAGAAATAATTATATTATTACTAATGTATTTGGTTAACGGATTAATTTTTCAAAATAATATCATTTAATTCACCTGTTTTCATGGTGTATATTATACTATCAAAACCCGAAATGTCCCTCTTACTTGATTACTTTACTACCTGCTACTTTCAATATGTAAAAGTCCCAAAACAATTAAACCCGCATTATCGTTTAAAATTTTTAAAATATCCTATTTATTTCCTTCAGACTCTATATTATTTTGATGTATTCATACTTAACATAATATGATGCTCTAATAGCCTTAAAATACTCCCTTCAAAATTACAAGGTTTGTCCGTGTTTGATTTAAGTAAAGACTAAAAACACGTAGCTTTATAATACACATTTTCAGGAAAACATACATGCAAGCAAAAGTACCTATTTCAATTGAAGCAAAACAGAAATTACTTATAAAATAAAAACAAAAAATTTTTCTTTAAGAAACTTTCATCTATAAAATTAATGTTTTTATCCATTAATATTAATTCGAAAATAAGTAAAATACATTTTATATTTTTATTAACCAATGTGAAAAATGTTTGAGCTTTGTTTTTTCTAAAATAATAAACTGAAATAAATGCATGTTCAATTGTAAAATTCTCCGAAAAGTATATTTATCATCATTCAGAAATCTGTTTCGAAATAAAGATATAAAATCAAAATATTGAGGATTCACATTGGAAAAATATGTTACAATTTTTCTTGTTTTCCTTGAACCCCCTCTGAGAATATATGCCAAAACCAATTTTCGTGAATGGATTAAAATTTATTGCCTTCTCACAAAAAAAACATTTTAAAGAACATTTTATTTCATATGGTTTTGTAAATAAACTTACTATTTAAAGATATTTTCTATCTCCAAAATTTACTGTATTTATTGTTGTTAATGTTGTTTAAACTTGAGTTGCCAATTCTTGCTTAACAAGTGTAAAATAAATAAAATCTCTTTAAATACTTTTACTTTTTAACTATAATCGCTTTCGCATATCTGATGTTAGTTTCACCAATAAAACAAATATAAAAAATGATCATAACTCTTTTTTAAAGAATTTTCTATTAATTAATTATTTCACTTTAGTATGTTTTAAAGTTTATTAGCATCTACTCAAAATAAATCCACACTTGAATTCATTGCTATTGTAGATTTCCTAAAACGTACGATCAGAAATTTAAAAAAATAAATAAATAAAATGAAATTAGGTATTCTTCAAAAAATATTATTTAAATTTAAAAAATAATATATTTATTCCTGACAACTTTCAGTTATATTTTTATATTAATTTTTTCTACCAACATGTTACTTTATTTTCTTTAATCTGCCCCTTTTTAAGCGTTATCTTATATGTTCTGTTTTTCTTTATTTGAAATGGTAACATTTTAATGCATATCTATTCTGTTTGTTTCCATGCAGATTTGTCAATATTCCACTTGAACAAAACGGAAACTTCTCGAAATTTATTTATATATTTTCGAAATAAATAAATTAATTAAAACATCAATTCGTTTAGTACAAAGTTATCTGAGCATAGACCATTATTCCTTCACATCATTTATATAATATCATTTATCAATTAAAACTATAAAAGTTGAACAATGTAATGGGTTAGTATTTTTTTTGTCGTCAAATAATTGCATAAAACAAGTAGTTGAAATAAGAACCATTTTGACTAACCGAATACTTGTCTCATTTCCTGTAGTGCTGTTTAATAAATCTGTATACTTATACTGTTTAACATACAATTACTTCTTTTGTGAACTATATGAGAATTATATTTTCATTTTAAAGTTTTATTTTACTTACCAATTTTCAATCGTTATTACTAAAACCAATATGATGAAAAAATACAAAAAACAAAAAATGAATCGTGTACGTCAAAGGACAATAAATTTTATGTTAGTCATAACTGAAAGATGCTCATAAAAAAGTCTGTGATGTAATCGTTTAGAAGCTTAAGAATATTTTAATTTAATTACATTACAAATAAAAGAATTTTAACTTATTCACTATTATTATTCTAAAGTTAATTAGTAATGTTTATGCGTATATTGTACTACGTTTTAACTATAGTAATCAAATTAGATTATTTTTAAAGCCTTCTATTGAAATCATTTTTTAAGTAACTTCGATAACAATATGTTTTCATTCTTTTTCTTATTCAAGAACGTGGGTTAAAAAAATACTGAACACTATAAAATCTTAAATTTTTACTTAGAATAAAATTGTTCACTATGTACATATTTCATTTCAATAAACTGTCAAAAGGCGAAGGTAATGCCTTCAAACATATCATTCTTATTATACGAATCTAAACAGTAAATTATAGTAATCTTGCAAGGATTATACTTTTTCGTGTTTAATATTTTACTCAACTAGTGAATTAGTAAAATTATTATGTTTTAGTACCCTGTTCTAACAATATAATACTTTGAGAGTTCAATTCCACTTTAGTTATTTAAAGACTTTTTAGAAAGCATTTCGATTTGTCAAGGAAGACGAATGAGCTTGTGCCAAAGTGTCACGTTCAATTCAAAACTTGAAAGTAGAAAGAAGCTGGAGTGATATATTGTTCTCAGTCGGAAGCTGCCCCGACTATCTCTGAGTTGGATTCGTTCATAGAAAACGTCATCCGAAAATTTAGACAGGTTCTCAGAATTTTTATAAACTTGCAACGAATCGTCTAAAATCCAGTTTTGACCATTTATCAACTGAAAAAAAAAAAGACTTCAAGTATTTAAAGTCTCAAATTTATGGCAAGGCGCTTTTAAACGTGAATTTCTTAACTCACGTTATTCGATAAAAGGGTATTAACAATATATGTAATATATTTTACTCATTATTAATTAAAACTATTTCAAATATTTTATATTAATTAATTGTTTGTTGTCGTAATCCTAAAATGAGAAATTATCAAAATATCTCCATGTTTTTTTGTTTTTTTTAACGTGTGACAAACAAAAATGTTATATTAATTTAGTTTCTAATTTCTATTTGTTATATTTATTTGTTGGGAATGTTTGAAACTAAAAGTTCATTTCACTAAAAGTTCATTTCAAATTTGCGGATTATAAATAAGCTACATTGCCTCGCGACAAACTCGGGTGAGTGAATTCCGTTTACTAAGTAAATCGCTAAACTAGAAATCATTCGACTAACCGACTTGTTCTGGACTGGATGGTCCTTCAGTACTGACGATCAGCTTAGAACCATTTTGACTAACCGAATACTTGTCTCATTTCCTGTAGTGCTGTTTAATAAATCTGTATACTTATACTGTTTAACATACAATTACTTCTTTTGTGAACTATATGAGAATTATATTTTCATTTTAAAGTTTTATTTTACTTACCAATTTTCAATCGTTATTACTAAAACCAATATGATGAAAAAATACAAAAAACAAAAAATGAATCGTGTACGTCAAAGGACAATAAATTTTATGTTAGTCATAACTGAAAGATGCTCATAAAAAAGTCTGTGATGTAATCGTTTAGAAGCTTAAGAATATTTTAATTTAATTACATTACAAATAAAAGAATTTTAACTTATTCACTATTATTATTCTAAAGTTAATTAGTAATGTTTATGCGTATATTGTACTACGTTTTAACTATAGTAATCAAATTAGATTATTTTTAAAGCCTTCTATTGAAATCATTTTTTAAGTAACTTCGATAACAATATGTTTTCATTCTTTTTCTTATTCAAGAACGTGGGTTAAAAAAATACTGAACACTATAAAATCTTAAATTTTTACTTAGAATAAAATTGTTCACTATGTACATATTTCATTTCAATAAACTGTCAAAAGGCGAAGGTAATGCCTTCAAACATATCATTCTTATTATACGAATCTAAACAGTAAATTATAGTAATCTTGCAAGGATTATACTTTTTCGTGTTTAATATTTTACTCAACTAGTGAATTAGTAAAATTATTATGTTTTAGTACCCTGTTCTAACAATATAATACTTTGAGAGTTCAATTCCACTTTAGTTATTTAAAGACTTTTTAGAAAGCATTTCGATTTGTCAAGGAAGACGAATGAGCTTGTGCCAAAGTGTCACGTTCAATTCAAAACTTGAAAGTAGAAAGAAGCTGGAGTGATATATTGTTCTCAGTCGGAAGCTGCCCCGACTATCTCTGAGTTGGATTCGTTCATAGAAAACGTCATCCGAAAATTTAGACAGGTTCTCAGAATTTTTATAAACTTGCAACGAATCGTCTAAAATCCAGTTTTGACCATTTATCAACTGAAAAAAAAAAAGACTTCAAGTATTTAAAGTCTCAAATTTATGGCAAGGCGCTTTTAAACGTGAATTTCTTAACTCACGTTATTCGATAAAAGGGTATTAACAATATATGTAATATATTTTACTCATTATTAATTAAAACTATTTCAAATATTTTATATTAATTAATTGTTTGTTGTCGTAATCCTAAAATGAGAAATTATCAAAATATCTCCATGTTTTTTTGTTTTTTTTAACGTGTGACAAACAAAAATGTTATATTAATTTAGTTTCTAATTTCTATTTGTTATATTTATTTGTTGGGAATGTTTGAAACTAAAAGTTCATTTCACTAAAAGTTCATTTCAAATTTGCGGATTATAAATAAGCTACATTGCCTCGCGACAAACTCGGGTGAGTGAATTCCGTTTACTAAGTAAATCGCTAAACTAGAAATCATTCGACTAACCGACTTGTTCTGGACTGGATGGTCCTTCAGTACTGACGATCAGCTTAGGCTGTAGTTCCCTCTAGATACACAAAAAGTATCAACAAATACTGCCCCGTAGTGAGAAAGGCTCACACCCGGATCCTTAACTTCAAAACAAAAACGTATTCATTCATAGTCGTAAGGAACTGCAATTGCATCTAAAAAAATACTCTTATAGGTCTAATAAGCTGAACAATAAATCATTATGTTCACTATTAGAAAAACTTTGACTAATCATGCCAGTCTACTGTAAATTTTAATGAATTTAATAGGCGAGTGCCACCCAGGTGGTTTGAAGGCGTGGGAACCATTCTATCGCGACTTATATCGGGGTTCGAATCGCGGCTTGGGCGTGAATGTTAACTTGTCCATCTCTTCATAGGGGATAACGCTGGCCGCTCACTGGGTGCTGTGCTCCCATAATAAAATTGGCACAGTACCTTCGGGCAGTTGTGCTGTACAATGTCTAATCGGCAAGTGAACCCGAACCTTCCTTTGAACAAAAAATAAAAATAGACGTGCCGATTGGCAAAAAATAAGAAAAAGAAAAGAAAGCATAACTTACTCAAATCTTATTCACACCATTTCTACCGCCTTAAGTCAAGAACTCGCATAAATTTCGACCCTCGATTCAAGATACTGCATTTACCCTCCTCGACATCGAGAAAATAAGATTAAAAACAAATCTTTTGTGCATTGCCTTTCCTATAAATATCTCCTTCGCGATCTATAAAAGGTATCCCCGTTTCAATTTTTCCCGCTGTCAGAATGCTGGCGATGTCCTTTTAGAGTCACCAACATTTCAATTTCCTCTTCCACATTTCGCGTTTTGGGTTTTGTCAATAGAACGAAAGATAAACTTGATGGTTATTTTAATGGATTGCTTGAAGTGTCGAAATGCGTGCACTATCTCTGCTTTCTTCAATATTAATGCATATTTCTGGTATCAAGTGGGATTTTCTTTGGCTTGTAGAAGAAAAGATAAAGAGTTGATTCAATTTTTGCCGCACATAAATGTTTACAGAGTGTGTACGCACCGTTTCTTTCTTGCTTGAAGAAAATCGATTTGAGACTGATTTTCTGTCTGAGCAGTACTTTCAGTCTTATGTAATTATCGAGACATTATTTTTAGTTTCAATTCAGTGTTTAGACAAGGGGCTACATTATTTGTGAATTTTATATTTTATTTTATTTATTTTTTTTTTGGTTACGTAAATTCCTAAATTTTTGAATTAAAACTAAAGGTCAGGAATCATTATATTACAGAAACTATATTATGCTTATATAGTTGTCTGTTCTATTTTCTGCCTTTGTAAGTTAATGAGCATTTATTATTTTAGTCCAATTAATTAAATTTTCAAAAACTGAATTTGATTCACTAACTATTAATTTTGAATAACTTGGGTAGTAAAAATATGAAATTAACTTTCTGTTGTCATAACTAGCACAGAACAAACATAATTAACGTTTTAAATATGCAGATTAGCTGACTAAAGTTATATTAGTCATATTGGAGCATGGAATATTAACTTTGACGTAGAGAAATTAACTGAATATATTTACGAACTAAAATGGTTATGCAATTATTTTGGCAAATATATTCTCTCAAACACGTTATTTTCATTATTATACAAAAGCTAACAAAAATATCTGAAATCAATTTAAAGCCGATTTTAATTCTGATACTTATGAAAAGGCACTCAGAGGCATTTTTTTAGTTTGTAGGACATGCAGTAAATTTTCGTTAATTTTTTAGTCCTTGCATACCACTAAATAATACGCTCAGAAAATGAATGTTTCTTATGTAGACTTTCTTAAACAAGACATATAATGTATATTTCAGATATTAAAACATACCTAAGTCATAAATATTTTTGCTTTCGTACAGTTTTTTATTATATTTACAATTTTTGATGTACATATTTTGTGAATTGATATATGTACAAAACACCAGGAAAATGAGGCCTCGGCTATGAGAAATCCCTTGTGTAATTCAGTAATGCATATTCAGCACAGGGTATTACCCTTTAGCCGGGTATTGTATTGATGTGTTTCCTAGTTAGCCTCTTCTCCATTCTATTATAAAGTACTTATTGTATGGTGGTGCCTTCATTCATTAGCGACTACAACATGACAGGATTAAATTTCAAATGGATGTTTGTCTTAGTTGATAGGGATATGTTATGTTATATCAGCATATATGCAGGTTATTCAAATCTTGGATGATATAACTTTGAACTTCTCATACTCATACAGAAACTGCATTGTCTTTTTTGAGACTAATTAACGATTAGTAAAGTTTGACTTCTTTAAACATAAATTTCTATAAAAACATTTGGAATAAAAAAAATATTTTCGGGCAGATCTGTCATTCGCTGCTATAAATTCTATTTGCACAAAATGAAAAAGAAGGGGGGGGAAAGGGAAAAGAAAGAAAGAGATTCTGTATAAATTTTTGTTAATCATTTTTGCACTCTTAGACTTAAAAGGTGAAAATGTTAATACTAACAATAGAATGCTAAATAATACACGAAAAATAATATTTTATTGCTTCAAAAAGACGTTACCCGATATTTCAACATATTAATTTGTCAGATGAACAAAATATGTCTTTAATTCAACAAAATGAAGTGTTTTGTTGAATTATCAAAATATTTTGTTTTGACTTAATGAAGTTAACAAATAATTTATCCTTTCAACAAACTATGAAAGAAAATTTTGTTTATTCAACTATATAATGCTGTTATAACTGTCAATAATCTTTTTTTGCTTTAATAAAACATTTTTGAAATGGCTTGCATTGAACTTTTGGAGGTGTGCATATATTTATTCTCTGAAAGTGTAAAAAGTTACTCACTTTAATAAACTGAACTTTCTGAAGAATAAATATTAAATTTGTCAATATTCATAGATTTAAGTTCATTTATTAAAGATTTAAAATTTATCCTGTAAGAAACTAGATCACTATTTTTCTCGTTTGGATTTGCTGCGTGAAAGGAACTTTAGCAGACTAAAATTTGAGACTGATTTGAGACTGATTGCTCTCTATCGTATCTTCAACCATACGAGTTGAATGTAGAATTCATATGATTCAGGAAAGAAACGCGAATTTCGAAAATTTCTAAAGGTTCCGAATAGATCATGATATTAAAATCTAACATACACATCCTCTATTATGTGTATATATAGAAGAAGGCGGCCTAAAATGGTCCCTTTAAGAGGAAAACTTGCATGAAATAACATAAATGTTAAATAAAACCTTGGCTCTCAACCACAATATTTTACGCTATATATTGCATCAAACATATTTTAATAATATTTTAAAAGCACAATGAGTCTCTCTATCTCACTATTCTAAAAAAAAAGTAAGGGCCGCTGTCGCTGTCGCTGTCAAAAGCTTGTACGCATATCTCCTCCTAAACCGTGGGGATTTGAGTTTCGACTAAGGTGCCCACAGATTCAAAAAATTCCGAGGAACCTGCAAAGCTGACTTAAATTTCGAAAATCGAATTATTTTAGAAGATATTAATAAAAAACTGAAAAAATAAACATAATGGTTGCCAGATTTGGCATAAAATCATTCATTCCTTTGCAACAAAGCGTTTCAAAGTATCTAGAATCGCGTGAAATTTACAAACATGAGTTAGAATTACGCCCATTTTACGCCAAAATAAAAACTACATGAAATAAGTAACTCAAAATGTGTTACACAAAGTTGACAATTTTCAAATAGTAAGTTCGCTTAGACAACAGGAGTTTAGAATTAGCGATTATTCGTTTTTCCAAAACAGAATAACTAATATCTTGAAAATGAAAAATAATTAAAATGCAGATTATTTTAAAGCCGGTTCTCGTCTAGCTGGATTATTTGCTACCAGTAGAAATATTTGGCGGCGTTAACTATGCCAATATAACAGTTACAGTACACTTTGGATATTTGCTAGCGCGACGAGATGGTATAATTCGTGGTGCTAAGTACGCCAATCTGCAAACGATTATGTAAATTAACGGGGATAACGGTTTATGGATAACGGTTTTCGGTAACCTTAAATGAACAGTAATTATAGGTTGTGAGCATGCGTCAATCGCCAAATAATGAAAAGTCGCCATTGGTGGCAAGCTATCAGATCTGTTCCGTAGCTTTTATTATCTTTACATGTACGCAAGTCGCCAAATAATGAAAAATCACCATGGGTGGCAAATTCGAAGGGTGTCCAATAGGTTTTACATTATTAAAAATACAGCTGAAACAGATGTTCTGATTTTGCTTTATGATTTTGCTTTCTGATTATGCTTTATCTTCTAATTAATATAACTTTTGAATGGCGACGTTGAAAAACATTGTGTTTCTGAGGAGTGCAAATAATTTTTCCAGCGATTATAAGCGGAGTCCGCACTCCAGGTGGAGTATAGCTCAGTACCCGTACAACACGGATTCCCATAACAAAATATCTTCCGTGTTAAGAGGGGGAGGGGGTCTACTGTAGTGTGAAGTTTAAATTTTTATGTACCAATGAACATGCAAGAACCAAGCAATGTGTAGCTCAGTAACATTCTATCTGATCCAATCTTCGGGTTTTGTCTGTTGAAATTATGTCTTTTTTACGATTAAGCCTGATTAGGGGCCGAATGCCTCATACGAAAAGCGAGCGTAGCGAGTCTGGGGGACTTGGCCCCCTAGTTCTAAAAATATCAAAGCTTATGGACCTATCTCCTCCTAAACCGTAGGGATTTGAGTTTCGACTGATGTGCCCACAGATTCGAAAAATTCCGAGGAATCTGCTAAGCTGATTTAAATTTCGAAAATCGAATTATTTTAGAAGATATTAATAAAAAACTACAAAAATAAACCGAATGGTTGCCAGATTTGGCATAAAATCATTCATTCCTTTGCAACAAAGTTTTTCCAAGTATCTAGAATCGCGTGAAATTTACAAACATGAGTTAGAATTATGCCCATTTTACGCCAAAATAAAATGTTCGTCCATGCTCTAATTTCCGTAAATATGCATCGATTTCTACGAAATTTATATATTTTACTCTTATCTACTGTCCCATGTACCCTATTGAAAATGGTATTTATAGCATTTATAGTTTTTCTACAGGAGCAGTAAAAATATTCCCAATACGTTGCGTTGTATGGGAAGTTATTCGTTAAAGCGTACCATCCTACTATATAGTTACCCTGATCCCCGACTCAATATAAAACTCATTTCCACCATTACTGCAAAAAGATTACAAAATTAAGCACTGAAAAGCCTAATAATATCTACACCATTTGTAAGATCCGCTTGAAATTTTCCATAAATATGTATAGAAATATAGAAAACAGTATGCGCTATTTTAAAAATCTGAAAATTCACCCGTTCCCTCATTTTTAAGCGATTTTTCGCTCTTTTCAGATCCATTTTATTTCCGAGAGTAAAAAAAGTTAATCATTTACGTGACAAAACTAGCTGTTGCAAGTGAGTATGCATCACATTGATGTCAAAATTATCCGGATTTTTCCTGATTTATGAGTTTAATTTTTTTTTATAAATAAAATTATTTCTTCGGGATTGCGAAGGTATATTATAGTAGTGGACACTCTCCATAGCTGCTTGCTTAGGTCTTTGGTACCCAAACTAAGTTTCAATAATGTAAACATTGGAAATTTGGTAAAGTGCAGCGATCCTAACGGTAAAGGAATAAAACATTTCCCGCCCTGACTCTTAACCAGTTTTATATTTTTAATTTTGCAAACTAGCATGTGAACGAGATTATAAACACCAGCACTCAATTTTAATATTTTGTTTCACATTTGCTAACGTGGCTGCCTTAGCAACAAATGATTAAAAAAAGGGTGGGGGGGAGGTTCTATCTTGAGATTATTAAAATACATGGAGTTCATATTTGTCAACGAAAAGTTTTCGTCTGCTACGGTGTATATTTACATTAGAAAATAACTTTGAATTGATTGAGTTTTTTGTGTAAAATGAATTTTAATTTTTAATATGAGTTTAACGGTAACTTGAAACTATGTTAAAATGTATCGATGCATGAAATAAACGTATATACTGTTTGAGTGTGATCGCCATTATAAATTAACACTTTTTAACGCTTTCTAACAAGGTTGAAAAGTGTTTATGGTTTCAGTTTGTCTGTCTGTCCATCAGTCCGTGCTCTAGCTGTCGTAAATATACATCGATTTCTATGACATTTATGTATGTTATTAATATTTCTCTCTATTCTAAAAAAAAGTAAAGGCCGCTGGTGCTGTCAAAGCTTGTTGGCCTATCTCCTCCTAAACCGTGGGGATTTGAGTTTCGACTAAGGTGCCCACAGATTCGAAAAATTCCGAGGAACCTGCTAATCTGAATTAAATTTCGAAAATCGAATTATTTTAGAAGATATTAATAAAAAGCTGAAAAAATAAACAAAATCGTTGCCAGATTTGGCATAAAATCATTCATTCCTTTGCAACAAAGCGTTTCCAAGTATGTAGTATCACGTGAAATTGTCGAACATGAAGTAGAAATACACAAATTTTACGCCAAAATTAAAACTTAAGTAACTCAAAATGTGTTACACAATATTGAAAATTTTCAAATAGTAAGTTCGCTTAGACAACAGGAGTTTAGAATTAGCGATTATTCGTTTTTCCAAAACAGAATAACAAATATCTTGAAAATGAAAAATAATTAAAATGCAGAATATTTTAAAGCCGGTTCGGTCCAGCTGGATTATTTGCTAGCTGTAGAAATATTTGGCGTCGTTAACTATGCCATTATAGCAGTTATAGTACACTTTGGATATTTGCTATCGCGACGAGATGGTATAACTCGTGGTGCTAAGTACGCCAATCTGCAAACGATTATGTAAATGAAAATATGGATAACGGTTTTCCGGTAACCTTAAATGAACAGTAATTATAGGTTGTGAGCATGCGTAAATCGCCAAATAATGAAAAGTCGCCATTGGTGGCAAGCTATACTATCTGTTCCGTAGCTTTTATTAACTTTACATGTACGCAAGTCGCCAAATAATGAAAAATCGCCATGGGTGACAAATTCGCAAGATGTCCAATAGGTTTTACATTATTAAAAATACAGCTGAAACAGATGTTCTGATTTTATTACGCTTTAGCTCCTAATTAATATAACTTTTGAATGGCAACATTAAATATCATTGTGTTTCTGAGGAGTGCTAATAATTTTTACAGCGATTATAAGCGGAGTCCGCACTCCAGGTGTACAATAGCTCAGGACCCGTACAACACGGATTCCCATAACAAAATATCTTCCGTGTTATGAGGGGGAGGGGGTCTACTGTAGTGTGAAGTTTAATATTTTATGTACCAATGAACATGCAAGAACCAAGCAATGTGTAGCTCAGTAACATTCTATCTGATCCAATCTTCGGGTTTTATCTGTTGAAATTATGTCTTTTTTACGAATAAGCCATATTAGGGGCCGAATGCCTCATACGAAAAGCGAGCGTAGCGAGTCTGGGGGCCTTGGCCCCTAGTAAGAAAAAAAATAGAATTCTGAAAAAAGGATCACTCTACCCGAGCCTCGGGCAAAATAATCATCCATTTGAAAATAATTGCAAATTGTTTTTTATCGGCAAAATAAAAGATGTAAAAGTAATCATATTCAATCTCCTCTAAAACGTTATTGTATTTGAAATTAAGTCATAATTTTACAGATAAAGTATCACGTTTTCCAGAGATCTTAAAGCAGTAGCTCAGTATGGGACAGAAGGATCAGTTGCATCATTACCATTTTATTCATCATCATCTTCACCTGTAACCCATCAGAAACAGTTTCAGTTAAATATTTCATCAGCGTTCGCGTTTTTTAAACACCATGTCTTCGAGGATGACTGCGAAGAAAAGTACATCTGTGTGATAGAATTCGTGAACTGCGCTGTTTATTTTCTCGCATAACTGAACGAGGAATATTCAAAGTGGCGCTAATACTAGAGAGACCTATATCATTATTTTCCTATTCCTCTGAACGGGACCTTCCGAAATTCCACATAAAAGAGAGACGCGAGTAACTGACATGCGCATAAGTGAGAGGTCACTGTATGTGCATGTGCATGTATACGGAAAAATTAAGTTTTCGTTGAGCAATTTGCAATACTTTCAATCTAATACAATTCTTTAAGTTCTTAGGAAGATAAGTTTCGAAATTTACATTCACAATGAAATATTCAGAGCAACATTTCATAAGGTTGAAATGAATGCAAAGAGCCTCAAATCCTTGATTGAAATCAAGATTTTGAATTATTCAAAAGTCTGAGTTTTACTTGAACGTTCGAGATATTAGACGTGAAATTTCACCGAAAAACATTGATTTAGCTCTATATTTCCAATATATATGCCTTAATCAGACTTTTCAGAGGGTTATATTTTAACACTGCAAGTATGAATAAAATTGTGAATGGTAAGTGCTAGAATGCGAAAGACTTTGAGTAACGGTTTACCTAAAAAGAGGTCACTGTGGAGAAATCTTCAAAGAAAGGCATTGGCTCACATGGGACTGTCTGGCCATCTATGATGATGATGATGATGATGTGAATATGTTGTTTTTCGACAGAGGAAAGTAGCGAATTTATTTATTTATTTTACTTTATTTGAAATTTTGGGATTGCACTGAATTCACAACACGAGTTAATTTCATTATTTTCCTTTAACTGACCACTATTACGTGCTAAGTTCCATGTGTCTGATGATGTTTTTAAATTCATTGCACCACTATTTATTTTGATGAAATCAGGTTTTAAATTTAAAATTTACTTTTTAACAACCATTAAATACGTAAAATAACAACGTTTCTTGACACACGCCTAATAGTTTTGACACTTGTATAGGATAATCAAATAGATAATACTTCCATTAATATTACTTTTAACGGAGCCGCCCACGTGGTTTTGCGGCGAACGAACTATTCGATGACACCTGTGATACGGCTTCATTCCAGGCTTAGAGGTGTATGTTAACGTAACTCTCTTAACGTTGGCCGCACACTTAAAAAATGGCTAGTACACCGGCCTTACTAATGGAGAGTTCCTCAATGGCAAGTGCAAAAAATAAACTCCTAATTAGTGCATGAAAGAATATTTATCATTCTATGTAGAAATCAAGTTCTCAGTTCTTTTCATACATTAAGTTCCTTATAGAATTTCTTCCATCATGGATGATTGTTTATAATTATTTATTTGAATATAAATTCATTTTAAGTTCAACAAAACCATTATATATTTCAACCAACAAAAGTAACAGTTTTCATTTTCGTCGTAAAATATGCATTTTGTGTCAGTAATCTTACACAACTTCATACATTAAATTTTACTTATATTTTAAATATATAAACCTAAATTTTTCGTTAGAAAGTTTACTCTACAACTTTTTGTAAAAATGCCGTGTAAGGAAATTAAAATACATCCTTGAATATTCTGATAATGAAAAGTCTCGCATCAAAAATGAGAGCGAAAATTAAAAACATTCTAGCAGAACATTTAAAAAATTTTCTATAATTAGTGTTATTGGAGTAATTTAATCTCACTATTTAATCTCTCTAATAAATGCAAAGCGGTGTTATCTATACATCAAAACTCCGGATCATTAAGCTCCTGAATATTTCCCCCTTAATGAGTCATTCCTTCGTACATGTACCTTTTTATTTTGTTACCCTTGTTTAATTAGCTGTTAATAAATTTCTCTTCATTTCACTCGCATCTGATAACAGGAAAAGATGAAAATTGGAGATTTTAACTGTGAAAGGAAAAATTATTTTTGAAGATCGAGAAAAGAGCTGATAATCAGTAGCGTGATATGTAATGCTGATACTGGAGCTGTCAAATTCACTGAATATTTAAGGTGACTTAGTTTTATCTCTTGTCATTAAAACAGGAGCTTTTATTAGCATAAAGCTGAGAAAATTATCATTTTACTTTGTTAAACTTTTAGGAAACATTTTTAGTTGTGTTTTGTATAATAAGTTGAAAGTTATGTAACTTTTTTTCAGTTTACATGATGGATACTTCATAAATCGATAGGTCATTTTTATGAAAATTGTCTGAAAACTATATACATAATACGCACTATATGTATATTTTTATTTTTATACTTTTTTATTTTTTATTTTTATTTTTTTTCACTTTATCAATGGATTATCTTGGGATTTCACATTACGTAAGTCAGCTATTCTATATTATATATATATATATATATATATATATATACATATATATATATCCAGTTGTAACAAGTCAAGAATAAGAAATGGCTATATTTAAGTGATCGGTGTATTACGTGTCTGAGTAGAAATTTTCAAAAAACTGAGTTTTATCCTATCTCTTAAAAAGTAAGCACTAACTTTCCTATTTACTTAGAATACAGTCTTCAATGCACAGAAATATGACTTGTTTTATAGAATAGAGTAGCGCTCTTTACCGATTAACATATAAACTAGTTGTGCCAAGTCAAGAATTAGCAATGGCGATATTTAACCGATCGGTGTCTTACGTGTCTGAGTAAAATTTTTCAAAAAATTGGGTTTTATCCTATCTCTTATAAAGTAAGCAGAATGTTTCCTATTTATTTAGAATACAGTCTTCAATGCACAGAAATATGACTTGGTTTACAGAATAGATTATGTTTTTATATGTGAATTACATTTGTTTAGTCTGTTGTGTTTCTGGGCGTGTTCCAGGCGTGTTCTGGGCGTGACCTAAAACGGGCAGTCAAACTGCCGGGTAAGATGATCCATCTACTGAAGAATCCCCAGTACCGGGTACTAGTCATCATGGCAGCCCTTCAGCCGTTCTCAAAATGCGTGACTCCCCATTAGATTACTTAATGCATTTCTGCATTTATTGTAAAGCCATAATTTTTGAATTATAATCTTGAAATAGTCCATTTTATTGTTCGTGACCCTTTTTTATTTTAAAATTTTCAAAAAATAAATTATGCAAAACTATATGATTGTGAAATTTATTTCATTTCATTATGTACAGTCATAATTATTTTAACATCTTTTAATTTGCCGATAAAAAAACAATTTACAATTATTTTTGAATGAAGGATCATTTTGTACTTGGGTGCGGGTAAAATGATCCTTTAACATTTTTAAAATTCTGTTGTTTTTTTTTTTCTATGACTTTGTATGGGTTTAAAATATTATAAAAATTTGTTTATGATGTATATAAATATAGTTTCAAATATTGTGGCAAAGAGCAAAGTTTTATTTATATATATGGAATTTTATGCAAGTTTTTCTCTTAAGGGGATCATTTTTGGCCACCTTCCCTTATATATACGAGAGATGAGTTCGGGCTCATTTTTTGAAGCCCGAGCCCGAAGACTTTTAATCCGAGCCCGCCCGAGCCCGAGCAATATTATTAAAGTTGGAGCTCGAGCCCGCCCGAGCCTGAAATTTCAGCTAAAGACAAATAAAATTAACTACTTTATTAATAGGATACAATAAATTTTGGAGCTTCACACACCTTCTAGTCCCTCGTGCCGCTATTTTTTGAAATAAGTACGTCTATTTATCCCATGAATCACTTTTTAAAATCTGTTTCAAGGAGTATGTTCAACAAAGGAGAAATTTTTCACGAGCCCAAGCCCGAACGCAATCGTGAATTACAGAGCCGAGTCGGGCCCGGGCTCGGGCTGAGCCCCTCTCATCTCTAATATATACAGGGTGATTATAAACAAACTTCTCCTATGAACAGTGCTCTATAGCTGAAACGGGCGAACGGATCGTAACCAAAATTCGTTTATTGGCTATTCATGATTACAATTATAACATTTAGTCAATAGTTTCTGGGGATTTTTTCACTAATTTGGGTAATATCCGATCTAATTTCACCATGCAAAGTGACATCTAGTGGACATTTTTTTAACTAAACGTTCTGGGAAATTCCCTTGAGAGCATCTCATGTACAGTCCATATGCCAAATTGGGAGCAATCTGCTTGCTGCTTAAAGCTGCAAAATGCTGTTTGTAGGGGAAGTTTAATTATAACCACTCTGTCTATTGAAACCTTCTTTGGTTTTAAAAAATACACAATTTTTTAAATCATACTTATGAACAAAACTATTACATGTCTTATGCTGCTATTGTAATTAGTATTGTGTATAATATGTTAACTAAGACTTATTTTTTATGGATGATTCATAACCTTTAGGTGAAAGCGATATGGTGGGTTTTAAATGGTACTACGTAAATGGTTACTATAAAATTTAATGATACTTATTATTATATATACTTATTGATAACTTGAATGAAGCTATAAGAAATGCAAATTTAAAAACTCTGTAACAATTTTTAATACGTTTTTAATATACAGTTTTATAAAAATACTCCACAATATTTAAAAAAAAAAAAACATTTATACACATAGTTACATTTCCGAAATGTATTATTAACAGTTATTCTTCCTTACTTAACCTTTATTAAATGTACTGAATACATTTCTACTTCAAGAAATTTAATATATAAAAATACAAAGCATAGCATTATTCATATAAGTTCGTTCGTTGTTATTTTTGTTTTGCCTATTTCTTGGTCTTATTCAGCTATTTCTTTTATTTCGATATGTATGTGTCTAGTAAATCTTTAATTTATTGTGTTTGGTTCAAAATATATGGATTAAATCCAAATTAAATAAAAAGCACTAATAATTAAACTATAAAATAAGAAAAAATTATTTGGAAGAAAATAAAGTTTGTTTTCAAAGCAATTTTCTACGTACAAAAAATTTGACGTTTAAGCTATAATATCGTAATGCTTTAAGACAATCTATGATAGATACAACAATGTAGCGAAAGAAAACAGAAAGTTAAACGATGTGAGATAAAAAGTCAATGTCTACTTACCTTAAAAAATAAAGATAAAATGGTCTGTCAACAGTATTTGGGGGAAATTGTTGAACAACAACAGCATGTTCAAGATGGCTAACATCAAAGTTTGAAATAGGTGTAGAAAGTTAGCTCCCCGAGAAAAGATACGTGAAATGGCTGTCAAAGATACTGCCAGCAATAAAGAGTGTGGGGTATAAAGTGAAGGAATGTGAAAGAAATCTCGAATTGTAGCAGAATAATTGGGATTTTTTTCCAAAATAGTAACTGGAAAACAAATTCAAATTATGTACACTATAATAAAATTCTACTTTTCTGAGATAAAAAAAATATCCTACAGCAACATTCTACAAAAATTGTAGCATAATGTGAATAGCCAATTGAAATTACTATATATTTTTCTGATTTCAAAAGTATGTATGGAAATTCTACATTTTATTTTATATACAAATACTTTCATGACAATTACATTAGTATTTTTCACATGTTATTAAAATGCAGGCATTATTTATTATGTTCATAAAACGTATCTTGTCGCTTTTCAGAAAAATTTCATTTTTCAGACCCTTTTTATGAATTATTTTTAATATTATGACTGAACTTAGAACTACCCTTTAAAATAAAAAAGGGAACAGTGGACTCAAAAGGCATCCAGACCTTTCAACCTTTTTATATGTGACTATACGCAATCCCTCAAAGACTGAAATGATAACTTTTTTTTAATTAACAGTACTTAGCAAATATAAATTTCATTAAAATGAAAATACTTTAATTTTAAATTTATGAAAACTCAGTTCTTTTAAGAATTAAATGAGACGGAATATGTACAATGAACTTGATTATAATTAATCTCAAAAGTTGTATTTTAATGGACACAACTAATACTTTTTCATTTATTTTTTGCGACCATTATCTAAAAATAACATTATGTCAAGATCTATAAAAAAGTCTTATATCATTAAATGTAATTTCTTCGAAAAAATATACGTTATTAGCTGTCAAACTGTTCGAATTTCTTAAGAAATTCCATAAATTTACAATTGCTATTGGCGATTACGAGCACACTGGTGAGACAACACATTTTCAGCACTTAAAAAATATATTCTCTATATTTTTGATCAAAATTCCGTAAACGTGTCAGCGATACACATCTAAAGCAATGCTAGCAAAGTTTAACAAACACCATTTTTGTCTACACAAACATTTTTACAAAAGTTTTCTGCAAAAATGAAATGTTAAAAGTGAAGATGAGTTTTAGATGTAACAAGAAAAATAATCCATACGAGAGAATAGATATTTTTTTGTCATGATGATTAATAACTCTACCTTTTACTATACCTAAAATGTAAATTGTGAACATTTACTTTATTACCATCCAATTTTATTATTTAAAGGTTATTTAAAGTAAGAAAAAATGACTTATAAGAGCTATTAAGCTTTAAACACTTTGTATTCGGTAAAACTACTTTAACGTTTTCATAAGTTTAAAATTCCCTATAACAGCATTTGAAATTAAAAATCAATGTGGCATCTGGTCTAAAGTTACGAATTATTCAAATTACTTCTTAAACATAACACTGGTTAGCATATAACAAAAGTTTTCGTGCACTTTAATATTATAAAAATAAATCTGTCTACATTGCCAATATATGCCTATAAATTCTAGAAGTTTTATCACCAAATACTTCAAACTGATTTGTGTTTTCAACATCTGAAAAAATAACACGGTGGTATCTCTGTTTACGTCTGAAAATCTTGGTCATAAAATACGTGACTAACATTTTTATACAGGGAAAGAGACGTTGATAAAATCCGCTACCATAAGGGGATTTTTTTTCCTTTCTAAACCCTATTATTAGAAACACGGAAAATGAAAATGCGTAAATCAAACCTGGGTTGCGAAGTGCTTTGAAGTCACCCCATGCTCCAAGTACAGTCAAAATTTAGATTCCCTGGTAACTCAGTTCGTACGTGATAAAAATACACTCTGGAAAAATAAATAAAAAAACATTCTTTTCCCCCTTTTCAAAAATAATAAAACTTATATCAATTTCATCTGGAAGTTTAAATTCAAGGTATAGAGACTCAAAAGCAGCTGTCTTGATAATCAATAACTTTATGAAGTTTGACGATAATCAATATGACACAACAGTCAATATTGCTTTTATAACATCTTTTGTTGTCTAACGAAAAAAGAATGTTATTTGAGAACACAGAAAAAAATCTATACATCTTGAAAAAATAAAGTACTTAAATATATTAGATTTACCCACTGTTTGTCCATTTTAAGAGATAAACTTTATTTGTTGGCTTTCTTTTGCGAGAGTGTTTTTCTAATAATCCAGGCATTGTTTAATGGATGAAGTTCTTTCTATGGAATTGGCATGTACGTAACAATCTTTAAACGGACAATTTGAATCTGAAATACTCACCTAACAGTTTAAAAATAATAATTATGATAATATTAAAGGCATATTAAAAAAAGTTTTCTAATCCCAGTAAACTTGCAGGCAATAAAAACATCTAAAAAAAAACAAATATGTGTCTAACAATTTTGGAATATATTACAGAATTCAATTATCAGAAGAGATTGTGCATACTCTTATTCGAGAACTTTTCGATAGATTAAATATGAATTCAGAAATAATACCTTTAAAATTCTAAAATATTTTTATAGAACCGTTCCCCATGAATGTTGGTTATTTCATTTAAAATGTCTGTAAGTCTCTTGTTGGTCCTCAGGGTATGTGAGTTATGTCTTTATAGAACTAGTTCTTTTTTACTTCAAATACTGGACGTAACAGATGTCTTGGATTTTAAAAGAAAGCCTACAATTTTTCGGTATTATATTTCAATGCATTTCTAAATGAAGTTAAAACTAAATCTCTTAAAATACAAAATGCAGCATTTAGCAACCATTCCTACATCATCTCAAAAATGTATTCGAGAAATTTCTTACGAGGGTTGCATACACAAACCATTGTTCTCCATAATTTCATGAATAGTAATAACTCGATTCAAGCTTATTAATATTAAAGTTTTAAGAAAAGACCATGTACTGTTGCTTTTAAATGCGCTCTATGAACTAAATACTATTCTACCTACTTTGCTTAGTTAAAAGCCTTTTTTGTATTGTTTGTATAATACACACCCATTGAAGGAAAAATAACTAAAAAGAGTATATAAATTTTACAAGAGCTATGTATATAAATATATATATATATATATATATATATATATATATATATATATTACATCAGACAATACTTAACCACATCTTGATATTTAATCCTTTAAGTCCATATTAAAAAAATCTCTTTAATATATATATATATATATATATATATATATATACAGGGTTGTCCAAGTTAAACTTTCCCAACTCAGAGGTCTGTGCAGGATGTTGTATGGGTCTTAATGTGATGAAATTTTGAAAACAGATACTTCAGATCACGCGCTCGTGATTTATTTAAAAAAATATGTTAGTACAAAAAGTTCCCGATAGGTGGCGCTGCAGATCATTCTACAGATTTTCTACAGACATTCTACAGATGTTCTATATGTGGGCCGTGGTCGAATAGGGCATATCAACAACACGAGAAACAGTTGGCCCACTGACAACACCATGTGGCGATTGGCTAGTGGCGTGCACGACCGCCAAAGCAACGTCTTGTATGCGTGCAGAATCACAACATGTCGTCCTCTACCTGGTGAAATTGCCAGCTGTCCGGCTCTTTCGAACTTCATCATGTCTCGTAAAGTGCGTGGTGTCATTGGTCCTCGGCGTAAGTTCTTCAACCGATGGAATGCTCTGATAGCAGCACAGGAGTTCTCGTCATTCTGGTAGAAAAGTTTCACTAACAGAGCTTGGTCTTTCTAAGTCGTCATTGGGCATCAGCGAGCTGGAAACAACTGCCTGTGCAGCGCCTGTCTTCCACTTTTGTAGGGCTCGGCTTTTGGATACGTGGCACAGAAGCTTTATTTCTGCAAATCACGTTGGTGCAATATGCAAATTACTAGTATTACAGCGCCACCCATCGTCAACTTCTTGTACTAATATTTTTTTTTTTATAAATCACGAGCGCGTGATCTGAAGTGTCTATTTTTAAAATTTCATCACATTATGACCCATACAACATCCTGCACAGGCCTTTGAGTTGGGGAAGTTTAATTTGGACAACCCTGTGTATATGTAATATAGAAATAAAAATTTTGCTAAAGAAATTAAAAATATTGATTATTAAATTTTTGTGGAAGTTTGTTTTTTATATGCGTAAATTACGACATCTATTCTGCATTATAGTATATGTATGTTAATGCGTGAAGAGAAACCTTTGTGCCCCTTTTTAAGGACATTGCGCGAACGGAGGAGTGTGAGATTTCGCATCGTTAAAAGTTCCTATGGAGAAGGAGTGCAGAAAGATAACATTTATGTATAATACGTTCATACTCTGTAAAAAATTAGAGGAGGGAATTAGCATACAATATACTGCGTTGTCTCAATTTTGAAATAGACTGAGGTACAACAATACTAGGGTTATAATATTCAAAAACATTTGAGTAAAAATGAAATCATCTGAGATCATTGTACATTGACAAAATGGAGACCAGCAAAACTCACGGCAATATTTTCCTCATTTGCTTTTCATATATCACTCCACGTAAGCCTGCAATCTACCATTAAAACCATACGGAAGTCTTCACTGCAGGTGGCATGTACCTCAGTGGCCCGAACGTAAATGCGAAATGTTCTAAATTTTATTTTGATAGCTTGGTACTATCATTTAGTTAGATTATTAATGAAAGCAGCGTACCACTGTGTGTTGACACTTTTATAAAGCAAATTAATTAGTCATGTTGACCGTTGAAGCGAAATAGATAATGTGTCAAAATGAGTTTTTTAATACATCCCATTTTCCTTTTTCACATGGTTAACGCTTTGAAGGCGGGCGGTCGAATTTTTAACCAAACAGTAGAACGCCTTAAAGGACGGGCTTGGTTCATATTTCGACCAACTAGCCCAACCGACCAACTAGCTTTCCCCCTCTGTAATTGTTCACCTGTACTGGACCAGTGGGGAGAGATGTCAACATCCATCAATTCAGTTGCACCCTAGTTCCTGAAAAGGAGAATATACGCGTAAAGGTACTCCCCTTGTTCAAGAAGTTCGTTTTACTTCAGGGGCGGGAAAGAGTAATCCATCAATGATTGTTGCACAAATAGCAGCTTCAGCTAAGAGTCACTGAAAGGGGGGGAAAGCCGTTTTCAGATGCTCCCGTCCTTCTGAAACAGCACGGCCAAAATTTTCCCGCCGGGAAAAGGTTAAAGTGGCAGCAACGGAATCGATTTACTATAACCTATTTCTTATTGGTTATTTATAAAATGGGAGTTACTTTAATGGTACTTCCCGTTATAAGCACTACAAGCGTTTTCACATCAGTTTGACGCATTTTCAAACACAATGCTAAAATACACAAATCTCGAGATTGAAGGATTAGAACAGAATATGAGGACGATTATTTTCGAAGAATCACATGTATGTGTCATATCTGTGCGTAGCTGAGTTTTAAAATGCTGTAAGGGGAGTGCTTATAACGAAAAGATACCCACTTTATTTTCTAAATTAAACCCTGAGTATTCTTGCTTCATAATATTTTAATGGATTTTTCAAAAATACTGTAATTTTGATAAATGTGAATTAGATTTCGAATTTAAAAAGTAAGAAATTTATTACGATAATATGAATTAAATCCCAATATGTCGTATTAATAAATAGCTAAACTATTGGAGCAACTGCCTACGTGAGGCCTGCACTGTCCATCCGTACCTTTGCGACCATGAGCTTAGTGGGGGAAGCAGATGCATCGGCTAGGTGGTCAGCCAGACTCAAATCTCCCAGTGTCTGGTACCCAAGCAACCTTGGTCCTCATTTCATCGACCTTTCAAGGGATGAAAGACCTAATTAACCTTGCCCAGTCCGGGAAATGAAGCCCGGGCCTGTGGCATGACAGAGCAAAAGGTAATTATATTCGTCTATTTTTAAACGGGAGCCTTACAACCATCTAAAAGATAAATAATCGTACGTTGATATACTAAAAATCCGCGGTAGTTTCAGCAGAAGAGACTACATGAACAATTTTCTATTTAATTAGGTATTCGGACTTCCATCATGCCTCGGCATAGAACATTAGCGGTCCGTGAGAGACAAAGAAGGAATATATATTGGCGTACGCATAGTAACAAGGCAAATATAAATTTAGTGTAAATAGCATACTAAATGATAAAAGTATTTTGAGTTATACATTTAAATGCGCACTCAATGTCATTCTAAGAACTTTTACTACTTGTGATTGTGAATTGATGTTTTTTAAATGCAAATACTTCAATGCAAACCCCTTAGAATCTCAGGTCAGTTTCGGTGAAAGGAATGCATTTACTTCATGTTATCATAAAGATTTAGCATTATCAACGACATTTATTCAAAATGAATGTCTTGTGTCAAATGTATGATGGACTTAGGGACTTACTTCAAATGCTCTTGCAATAAAAAAACAAAAAATTGTTTTGAAATTACTCGTAAATAGAGACAATCACTTGCTAACCGTTACCACAGGAGTTAAAATTTCGGATACAGTATTTTACCATTTTAAATTTCAAAGAACTCCATTTCTAATTATACTTGCATTTTGGATGACAATAAATAATTCTCAAGGACAAACATTAAAAAAATGGAATTTTATAGAGGCAACCAGTACTTACATATGGCCAATAGTACGTCGAAGCAGGTAGAGTTCAATCATTCGATGGTTTGAGATTTTACATTTCCGAGCATAATGATCAAGGGCATTTAACAAGCGATTAAAGAGTTTTTACAAAAGCACTGTCAACACAGAATTTTTGAATAGTTAAATTCATTTTCAAACTCTTTTAAATTAATTAAACATCGTTTATTCATTTTAACCGTTCTTTTCTGTGTATATATAAATATTTACAAAGCACGTATTCTTTATTATTAAACTTTTTTTATTATTAAACTTTTTTATTATTATTAATCATTTTATTATATTTTATAGGGTTTATAGGGTATTTTATAGGGTTTTATTATTAAACTTTTATTTATATTTTATATAATTTTAAGAAGATAGGCAAATTAACTGCGTCGCCTTGGCAAAACCTGGTTTTAAGAGCAATGAAAAAGAAATGTTTAAATAATTTGTAAATGTTCAGGTAAATTGAAAATTAATGCTCAATGAGTTACTGGTACTGGCGTGTAGATGACGTAATGGAACAAAATTAAAAAAAAAATACATATATATGCTATAATTATAGAGGTACACTCTCTGAGTTACTTTTGTCGATGTAAAACCATTTGCAAAAGAACCTTAATAACCTCCAAACTTTAAAATTTAATGAATTGAGGTCGAATTTCGACCGCTGGGACACCACTAGTAGGTAATTACTGTGTCCTCAATTTTGGACCCACAGTCTGAAAGAGTTAAGGAGACCAGCCGAGGTAACCGTATGATAACCGTATGGAAGGTCACCGTTTACATATCGTGAATACTCGCTCATTTACTTTTATTTTTTAGGTTAACTTGCGTAATAAACCATTCTAAGTATTAACCACCCTGAACAATTCATCTGACGGTCTCATTGAAATTTTTATTAACATATGCATGCAATTTTCTCGTAAAATTACTAAAAAAGCAGCAAAATATCTGAACATTAAGCAACGGAAATCTTATTTATGTAAAACATTTATTATTCGTCTAGCAAAGAAGAAAAACTTATGAAACGAAACACCTGGTTATATGACACATTCCAAAATTACAAGAATGACATTTCACCTATCCTAGTCACGTTCTGCTTACGTTTTTCTACGAGGAATGTGAGGATTAAATATCTTTTTTCCCTGCTTTTACACTCCGTGGTTGCTTTTAATCTATTAGATCCTATTACATCCTATCAAACCGTCAGGAACTATCGAAAATCACAACACTAAGACAAGGTGTCAAAAACTGTGATATTTACTTTTTGGCTCGGATCCTGTTATAGAACACCATGTGTAGAAGTACTTTTTTTATGTCATATTCTTGAGGCGTAAAAAGTTCCAAAGCCATTTGAGTTGTCCCCAAAATATCATTTTATATTACGCACCTGACGAACACACAAACACTTTTTTCCCTAAAATACCAATATTAATTTCACTGAATTAGAAGACAACATGAGATAATTCAAGCTGAACTCATCGAATACAAAACGCTGTCTAACATGATTCTATTTGCAATTTTACTAGTTGCTATGCTTTCACTTTCGTTATTGCAAAGATCACTTTCGGCTACGTTCTGCCTGCCAGAATGGGTCTTTGAATGCTTTCATAGCTGTCCAAATATTGCGGTTGATAAGAAGAAACAATAGAAATAATTTTGCAATCCAGTTCAATACGTCAAAAATGAACAGGTTAAAACAACCAAAACCTTCAAGTATTTGTTTCTAATCACTCACTGTTTTTAGAGCCTATTTTATGATATATGTTTTGTTTGTCCCTACAACAGGGCTATACAGTTTACACTCGCTATACTTGACGGTGAGCATTTTCATACAAACCTAAACATCTTAATGCTGCTCTATTTGAAACAGACTAACTGTTCACTCAGGGCCCTTGTTAAAGGGGAGGTCTTACTCGCAGGGGGAGTACAACTCTTAAGGGGAGTACAACACTCGCAAGTTCTGTTAAACTAGGAAAAATTAGATATCTAGTTGGCAAACTTGGTATAAAAAATTTTTAACGAAAATTCTAATTTACTTTATATTTCTAGTACACAAACCCAGTTGTTAAAAGTAAGAAGTTGGTGATATAGTTAATAAAAGGATAAATAAGATGATATAAACCGATATTGACTTGGCAGTTTATCGACATCCCCCCCCCCTAAAATACAGCCATAGAAATGGCCTTCCAACTTCTGTTATGGAGCAAAGATACGTAAGGGCTATATGTCAAGAATGGGATGCGCCTTGACCGGAGAAATTTTTAAGGGGTTCTAATGCGTATTCATGTGAAATCTGGAGAAAACCAACCAAAACTCCAGACAGTTAGATTAACAGCCGCGAGTTAGGCCATAACGCTGGACCTTCACAAATCAGACGTCTACCTTTGTGAGTGTCTTGTCGGCCATAGTGGCATGTCCGAGCGCCTACCATCCTTTTCAATAAGATACTTGAGTAAAAGACAGTAGTATACTGAAATTTCGTAGCAACCAACGCCAATTTATGGCGGGTAAGTTCAGATAGACTGACAAGCAGACAGACAAACCGAAATTAAAAACTTTTCAACTTTGCTAGAAAAGGTTAAATCTGGTAGGCATTTATTGGCAGTCTTACCTAAAAATGTCCTTCTTAAACCAAGTTTATTAAGACAGCTATACATGAGATGGAGAAAGATCACGAATATGTATTTTCCGCCAGCTAAACCTATTTCAAAAAAGTTCCGATACAAAGTCAAAATTTCTTAAACCAATTTGCTTTTTCTCAATCATTCAAAATGAAAAGTAGCTTTTAATCTATCATTTATCGTTAATTTTATTTGCTAAAAACTATAGTTTATCTCTAATGATGATCGTGTATCCGATTTCAGTTCTTTGATCGATTCCCAAATAAGTAATTATTTCACATCAAATATTTTAAAATAGCATTTTTTTTATTGCAGATTTGTATCAAAGCATATACTATCCTCCGGTAGTTAGAAGATTTTATTTGATAAAAGGATATACATTTTAGGATTTTCTTTTTTCATTTCGTATTAAATTAAACATTTTACCTACTCAAGCAGAATGATATAGGATTTAAAAAACGGAAGGAACATGTTTAATCTCCTTTTTACCCAAGGAAAGATTCGGGCTGGTAAATGTAATTATTGTTTTCTCTAAATTCTGTAATTTCTCTAGGGATCCTGCGTTTCGTTTTGCTTTTCTTTGGACGTACTTTTTATATCAACTTAGGAAAGTATCTTAGGAAGTAATTGAATGGTAGGTTACGTAACTCTTTGTAAGAAAAATATAGAACGTAGCTTTTTTGTGTATGTGTGTGTGAGTGAGTGGGTAGGTGTGCGTGTGTGTTAGCAGTTTTTATGTGCAGTGTGTTGGTTAGTTATTAATGTTTTAATCTTTAAACACTGTAATTTGAAACAGATTAAGAAATGAAATGCAGTCCATTCTTCGTAAATGTTGAATGAAAATCCTAAAAGACTGTAAGTTCGTGAGTTATGCAGAGATTTGTCGTACGACTGTTTTACTAAATTGAATAAAAATGGCAACAACAACAAAAAAAGCTTTTTTTATATGTGTGCGTGTATGGTGTTGTCAGAGTTATGCATGGTTTTCCCTCTATGTGATTATACCTGCTTGTAAAATTTTAGATCTTCCGAAATATAGGTACTGTGAAATCCTATTTCTCAGTAATGTAGAACAACCGTCAGAGATGTTCCCTGGAGAAGGGTGATTTTCCTTAATGTGTTTGTTTTCAATGAGCTTTATAAATAGCACATGAATATAAATTTCTATGTGACACGAATTTATACTATCTGAAAAAAATCAATCTGAACAACGATTAGTCATTTTCATTCACATTGTGAAATAGTTTTTTGGTGTTTCCAAATTAATCATCTAGTGGAAGACACGGGTTGAGGAAGTTTTTGTAATTCAATCCTAATCATATCTAAAAATTTAATCCTGATTTTTCTTTAAAATGGGATTTATGTGGGTTTTCTTACTTAAAATGTACATAATCTCTCTGTACTCCGTCTCTCTGTATAGTGTAACTCATTTTTGTTCGTGAATAAAAATTTATGGTTTTTTTTTTGTTTTTTAACCAGATTCATATCGGTGCATTGGTTTCAATTCACTTCCTCTCATCAATTTCTTATTAATAAGGTTTTGTTTGAATCCAAATAATTGTGCATGCAGTTATGTATATGCAATTATGTTTGTTGAGAACAAACTCACAACGTTGATGAAATGGGTTATAAAATGAGAGCTAATGCATAAATTTTACTTTTTAATTTAAGTATGATAAACAAATATATTTTACACTGAACTCGCACGTGAACATTTTTTTTATTTTCTCAGTTATAAAATATTTCTGAACTGCACATTTCCTGAGCATGCTATTCAACTTTATCTTTTGCCTGAAAAAGTATAACTAAAGATGATATTAAAAGGGCAGAATTTTAGATGTAACTAAGTTCATTTTAATATTTTCTCATTAAAAGTAATTATAAAATAATATATGTGTTAAAGATTTCATTATCATTGAGTGATATTTTCAGTAAGTTTTCTGATTAATTATGAGAATAAAGTAGCTTGTTTCAACTTTTATGAATCAATATATTTATTGAAATGAGTGCTTGGTTAATTTATGAATCAGAGAATCATATACTGTCCTGATTTCCCAAAAAGGCCATCACAAATGATTTAAAAAAATGATTATGATGAAATGATTTTATTATGTGATTTTAAACACTGATAGATTTCTTTTTCTCAGTCAAGTGGACGAATTTATATATTTATATCAAAGATAATGCCTTATCCAGGAAAAATATTGATTATATCTTGTAAGTAATATAGGGAATTCAGTACTCTACGGACTTCTGGTGTTGAATCTATATGAAGACTATCCTTCTTTTCTGGTTAGAAAATTGTTTCTCCACCAGTTGTGTTGAATTAAAAAATTATCATCGTCTCGTCTACTTTGACAAAAATTTGGAACTTCGAACACAAGTGACATCGCTGCATTTATCGAATAACGAAGCTGTATCTTTTCGCGAAAACATCAGATATCGATAAGGCGATTTTGCAAAAAGGAATGTGCAAAAGAGGCTATCAACTGTGTAAAGTACAAGTTTTTTGATCGAAGCGAAGTAGTCTGCCGGTTTTTGCACTTGAAGCTGCTTGCATACAATTCATCGATGATCCAGCCCAAAAAAGTTTGGGCGTCTCAACATTGTGATGACGTTGTCTACAGTGTGCATACTACCTTTCTGCCCCAGCTGAGAAATGCGAAAGTGACTACTAATCTTGTTCCCTCACATGAAGTAGAATGAAGGCAATAATTCTGAAGGTTCTAATGCAGGACGAATAAATGAACTCGATAGTTTATTTATATTTGATTTGGATTTTTAGTTAAAAGTAAAGTTGGTTATTTCAAACATGAATTCTCATTCTTGATTTGCCAATGTAAGATCATCTTTGAATCAAAGAATTTAAAATATAAAATCCTCATTAATTTAAATGAATCGCTGGTCCATCATACATACGTCTTCTGCTGCGTAAAAAAAGCAATGAAAATTAAACTTGGTTTTGTGATTTCTTATTTCCTGCTAGCGGCCTTTGGCGACCAGCTGGACTTCGCGAGCAGCCTATACAACCTACAGGCCGCTTTTATACGTTACGGTGAGGTAAGCAGGCCAGCATTCGTTAAAACGTGCAAAATCGTCTTAAATAGTAATTTACACACCGGTCGCTTCGTGACCTGCATCATGGAGTAAGGTTCTGCTCCACATACCTACCTCGGCACTTCCTCCTCCACCGTCACCCATAGCAACGCGAAGCAATCTCACGTGTTCAAGGTTGGTTCTTTAAATCCCGAAAATCAGTGTTCTCAAATTACATGTTCTACTGAATAATTATTTAACTGACCAAACAATTATACTGGACACTTGATTTTTTCTATACAAAAGCTGAATAGTTTGTTTGTCCATAACCGTGTATTTATTTTTAATTAAGAATTCATAGCATGCCTGATCGAAGTGTCAAAAGACTTGACCTAAAATTAGTTCAAAAAGTGTCTCCCGATTTAATATTTTTTTTAGAAAACGGGAATTATAGTTAAGTGAAAAGTAGTGGTCTAGTTCGAAAGAAAACTTTCTGATCGTGTCATTATTTTTTTTAGAATGATCGGAAGCCCTCTTTTTTTTTTGGAGTGAAAAGAGAAAAATCGATCGAAAATGATATAAAATATGGAATACTTAAAAAACTAATTTAGAAATTTTAAAAATAAGCCTAAGCTGCCCACTCCTGGCACCATCCAAACCCCCGTGCAAAATTTAATGCAATTCGGCCGAGTAGTTAGTCAGCAACGCGGTCGACAGACACACACACACACAGAGGACTCTTTTATTATATGTATAGATTATAGCTGTTCTGTAGTTTTCAACGAAGAAAACATATGAAATGCTGCTTTATTTGCAAAGTACTTCATAATTAATATTTTTAAAGAGAAATAATGATAAGTATACCTATACGTATGACGCCAAATTAAGAAAATCTGGAGTGACTCCACTCGACATTCCGAACACTTACAATTAAGATCATTGCCAAGCATTTAAATAAACTTTAATCGATGAATAAATCAATCATATATACCAAACTGAAGCTCAATCGAATACTCCGTTTAAACGCTAGCGCACTTTCGATAATTTCCCCCCATAGGCCATAATGTAAAAGAAATCTTTGTCGTAGCCCTGTATAAAAAACTATAAGTTCTATAGACATCGAAATCAATACCGCTCTTACGATGGTGGTTTATAACATGTATATCCAATTTGAGCTCAATCGGATCGTACCGCCTAAACGCTAGCGCACTTTCAAGAATTTCCTCTCATAGGCCATAATGTAAAAGAAATCTTTGTCGTAGCCCTGTAGAAAAACTATAAGTCCTATACACACCAAAATCAATACCGGTCTTGTGGTTCATAACATACATACCCAATTTGAGCTCAATCGAATGCCCCGTTTAGGAGCTATCGTGTTCACTCACATACACACAAACACACATACACACATACACAAACACACACACACACACACACATACATACAAACATCTCGTAAAAATAGCATAAATGATTTCAGAAGACCTCAAAACGTGTAAATACACCAAAATCTCGAAGTCGAATTTTTTCATGATTACAATACTTTCCTTACATGGTACATATTCGGAAAGTAAAAATCACTATGGACGGCAAATACGCAAACCGTTCCATAGGTTTTACATATTTAAAAATATGGTGGCTTGTAACCCTTGTGATAGCCGCCATTTTTACGCATGTGCTATGAATTAACTAAGGTATGATTGGAATTAAAAGAAAATTCTAGAGTTAATTGAAAAGTTAGTATTAGCTAAAAAATTCGTTTGAGGTCTCAGAAAATTCGTTCTAATACCTAAAAAAAAAGGAATAGACAAAAAAAAAAAAACGGAATACAACCAGAAAGTAGTGTACGAATGTTGTTCAACAGGTCATGTAAGTTAGATATCCTCTTTTTTATTTTATAGTACTTTGATATTTGCGTATTTTGTATACTCATTTCTAATTTGTGTGCATTTCCCAGAACTGTCTCTGGGAATGTTGCAGCCCCAGATACAAGACAGGGAAAAGCACAAAATTGGCGATTTTTTAAATCGCACCAAGTGGGGTCTTAAAGTAGGAATTAACCAAAAGTATTGTGAAGTTTAAATTTTTATGTTTCAAGGAACGTACGAGACCCAAGACATGTGTTGTTCGGTAACATTCTATCTGATCTAACATTCGAGATTTTACTTTGAGGATTACGCCTTTCTACGAGTAAGCCTCATTAGGGGCCGAATGCCCAGTAGGGAAAAAGAGCGTAGCGAGTCTAGGGGGCCCTTGGTTATGTAAATACAACACGGTTGAGTTATTTCTTATGATTTTTTCCCTATTTACTTTTCTTAATATTTTTCTCTCATTAAATGCCATTGAATATTATTTAAAAAGCATAAATAAAAAATGTAAAACAATGAAACCACCAACTTATTCACTAAAATATGCGTTTCTAAAGTACAATAAAAGTGATTTTTTTTGTATATATGAAAATTTTATTTTCATCTGCAGTCGATAAAAATCCATTTGCCTAGGATAAGATTTTCTAAAACAGAATTTGGTTTGAAAAATTGCATTTTATTCGTATGTTTATCACGTACGCCGTGTCTTGAAGATAAACATGAGCCGATCGTTCTGCAGAACGGCATTTTTGAAAAACAACCCTCTTCATGCTTACGTCAGTTGTAATATTAAAAAATATAAAAGCGCCGATTTTTTTTTTCTTTAAATATATATTTAAAGTGTCTGAACTATATAATATATTATATTAGTGTGAAGTTGATTTATTGCAAAAGATTTGAAACTCAGTGTTAATTTATTCACGACATTCATTTATTGTATTTAAAACAATTTTACGAATGTTTTTAATCTCATTAATATTCCATTAACTCTTTATGACTTGGTGTGATCTATTTATGTTTAACTTAAACATGACATTATATAATATTTATATGCAATTATAAAAAGAAGCAGGTGGTGAGGAAAATTTGTATAAATTGATCAAAAGGCAAACTTAATATCATAACTACTTAAAACATTATTTTACAATAACAAACATATCATTCTTTTGGCAAATAGTATAAATTATTTGAAGGCACGGCATTTTTTTGCTGAATTTTATTTTTTAATTTTGAAAATACCCATGTCAGACGGCTAAAAGGGGCTACATAAAATTTTTATTAAAATTATCAAAAACAGCTCACAAAAAATATGCAGATTAATATATGCACATATGTACATATGCAGGATGAATCTAAATTCTTGGGCAAAACTTTAAGTGGTGATAGTACACTTCAAGACAAACAATATTAAATAGGAAACTAAGGGTCCCAAACGTCTTCCGAGCGAGATAGGTGCCATTAAAGTTTAGGGTCCAAAATTTCAAATGATTATAAAAAGCGGAAAAATTGGTCGATTCGTTTGCGGTTTTCGCTTAAATTATTCTTTATGTCAGTATCTTCTTGAAAATTAATTTTAAAGATAAAGTTAAAAAAACCGATAGAGGGCGCTTGAGACTTTGGAGTACCGAACAACTATTTTTTACAGTTACTTTTGTCTCTCATTGAGTGCTTTCAAAAGCTTACACTTAAATTTAAATTTTGAGCTCAAAATCTGAATCGTTGGGAGTCGTTAAGTAGCGAAAACTGAACTGTGTTCAGGTGTTGAAATTTGAAACACACACCCCTGAACACAGCTCAGTTATTCCCGATCTTGGTGTGGTTGGACTTGGTGTCGTAGACCAGACAGCAACTACTACCCCCTGCACGTAAAATAAACGATAGAGGGATGACAAAATCAAAATTAAAATTTATTCATAATAGCCATGAGCAATTTCTCCGCGCAAAATAACAAGAAACAATTTAATGTTACGTAGCCATTACGTAGTAACCGTCCATGTAACCCTATTGGCCGGCAAAGACCAGCTACACTAATAAGGAAAAGGCCGATATGCATTTTATTTACGGTGCTGCGAATGGTAATGCCCTGGAGGCCCGGCGATTGTACGGGGAGCGATTCCCGTCAAGACGCTTGTCGGACCGAAAAATTTTCGAACGCTTGCATTGCCGTCTCGGAGAAACCGGTTCGTTTGTCAACTGAATGCATGATACTGGGCGTACAAGTAGTGCAAGGACACTGGAACTTGACGAGCATGTGCTGCGTGAATTCCACGAGCACCCGGAGACGAGCACGTGGGCTGTATCCACCGCCGCAAATGTGAGCCAGATGACGGTTTGGCGAGAGTTGGGAGAAGGCCTTCGACCCTATCATGCACAGCGTGTGCAAGCCTTGAAAGCAACCGATCATCAACCACGTGTTGATTTTTCACAATGGTTCCTCCAACAGTTGGCTGCGCAACCAGACTTTGCGGCACACATGCTATTCACCGATGAATGCAGTTTCACTCGGGAAGGCATTTTCACTGCGCGCAATGCACACAACTGGGCGTACACGAACCCACGTGTCACCCATCTTCATTCAAATCAATGTCGTTCCAGCGTCAATGTGTGGGCCGGAATAATCCACCATCATCTGATCGGACCCTATCTTCTGCCAAGGCGACTTAAATGCAGTACGTATCTGGTATTCCTGCAAGAGGTGCTACCAGTTCTACTGCAATGTGCTCCAGCAAACGTAAAGGCTGGCATGTGGTTCCAGCATGACGGAGCACCTGCACATTCCAGCACGGATGTGCGAAATGCATTGGTTACAGCATATCCAGGACGATGGATTGGACGGGGTGGTCGATCAACTGGGCGGCACGCTCGCATGACCTCTCCTGCCTAGATTTATTCTTCTGGGGCCATATGAAGAGTCTTGTTTAAGCAAGCCCCGTCGACTCCGACGAGGACTTGGTTGCTAGGATTGCCGTCGTAGCAGGCGATATCCGGGAGATGCTCTGTGTATTCGCTAATGTTCGCAACTCCTCCGCAGTCGGTGTTGGACCTGCATTTGCTGGTGGGTGCTCATTCGAGCAGTTTTTGTGATTCCGCATGAACCTCATTTGTGTACGTGTCAACTTCAGTCCTATTGCGCACTTCGTGCGTACATGAAATTGTTTCTTTTTATATATTTTGAGCGGAGAAATTGCTCATGTCTGTTATGAATAAATTTCATTTTTAATTTTGTCATCCCTCTCTCGTTTACTTTACGTGTACGGGGTAGTAGTTTCTGCCTGGTCTACGACACCAAAATCGGGAATAACTGAACTGTCTTCAGCGGTGTGTGTTTCAAATTTCAACTCCTGAACACAGTTCAGTTTACGCACTTAACCACTCCCAACGATTCAGATTTTTAGGTCAAATTTTAATTTTAAATCTAAGCTTTTGAAAGCATTTAATGAGATACAAAAAGTAACGGTAAAAAATTGTTATTCGTTGCTCCAAAGTCTCAATCGCCATCTATTGGCATTTGCCGAACTTTATCTTCAAAATTTATTTTCAAGAAAATACTGACATAAAGAATAATTTTAGCAAAAGCCGCAAACGAATCTACCAATTTTTCCGCTTTTTATAATCATTTGAAATTTTGGACCCTAAACTTTAATGGAGCCTATCTCGTTCGAAAGACGTTTGGTAACCTTAGTTTCGTATTTAATATTGTTTGTCTTGATGTGTACTATCCCCCCTTAAAGTTTTGCCCAAGAGTTTAGATTCACCCTGTATATCACTGTATTAAAATAAAATATAACTTAATAAATAATATCAATGTATAAAACGTACAAAATATCCACAAATAATAAATTCACTTTCGAAGTACGTCCATCACCTTAAAAAATATATTTAATTTAATAATTAAATAGAGAATATTTTCAATATTGAATATAGAACAATGTGGGTGTAGACATGTCTTCGGAAGCATCACCACCACATGTGAACATTGAGACAATTTATTTATTTTAACATAATATGGGTTAATTAAAAATATTCAAATCAATGGAAAATACCCAAATACATTTTAAATATATTAATTTGGAACTGACTATGTGTGAATATAAAATTCTTTGTTAAAAATGTTTAATATTGAAAAAAAAGGAACCGAAAAATCAACTACACGTCATTTTTATTCTAGAAAACCTTGTTTCAAAAATAGAGAAATAACTGTTGAAAACATTAATTTGCCACTTAACTATGTGTCAATATAAAATTTTGGTTAAAATAGTCTAATATTGAAAATGAAAGAAAAATCAGCTACTTCATTTTTACCACAAAACCTTGTTTCATAAATTAATACTTTGCTATCATATTTATTGCCTAGCAAATGCGTTAGAATATATATATCAGTTTTGTCAAACTATATACTTTGATACTAAGTAGTAGTAAATAAATTTGGTTCCAACTTTAGTCAATATATCTTTGCAAAAATTCGGATTGTTTTTTACAATTAAGATAGATTTATTTTTAAAAATCATAAGTTTTGTACATAATCCAAGTACTTTCATTATCGTCAAATTATTAATGGTTATTTTTGCTCTTAGCGGTCTATAAAAGTTGTTATATGATGTACTGCATCAAAAAATCTCGAGAGAATTAAAGCACAACACTTTTCAAACTTTCCTTCATAAGTAATTCTTCGTTACTTTTTTTTTCATAAGGTTAAATAAATTTATCCTGTAGAATTCAATTCACTGTATTAGGATATAATAATATGAAAGCTTTTATTCAAATAACTTAATGTAACTGAATAAAAACAGTAGTTAAAATGTCCATTTGCGTAAATTTGTTTAAAAAGGAAATAAAATATTTTCTAGAATTTAAATTACTTTCTAACAAAATTTTCAGTACGTATATCCCCAATACAAATTATTTAATGGATTTAGAAATATACTCCCATTAGCTAATTCTTCAATCGATAGCATATTCTATAAGCATTTCGAAATAGTTTAAAATTATTTAAACATTATGTTTATCTGGAGCAAGATAGATTTTTCAGAATTTATTTTCATGCGCAAGATTCTAGAAGTGAAGTAAAAAATATTTCGTAATAGAAGAAAATTTATTAAATTTTCTGGGCATAAAGTTTTATTATTACTTAACAGATATATTAAATCCTTTTACTAAAACCGCGGCATTTGACGATATACTTTCCAATAAACACAAAATCCCAAGATGGAAGTTTTCATGAAATAGAGGAAATCCGCACAACGATAATCCCTGTTCAAGGAGTTGAAAAATGATCCTCGATGATACAAAGATTTGAGATATGTTGATGCAGCGTCCTCAAACAACTTGAAAAGATCCATATTCAGATCACAGCATAAAATTTAGTGTTGCTAAGTCAATGAATGCTTTCATGTCAAGCGAATAGCAATAAGCGAACTATATGTGATTAAAGAATTAAATCCCATTAATTATGAAGATATCTGTATTATTGAAGATCGTTGATGCAGTCCTAACTCAAACAATACTTGATAAAAGTATCTCACATATTTCAGATCATCTGCAATAAAATTATTTAGTGTGTTGCTAAAGTTCTAAATTGAAATGCTATTTTCATTGTACAAGCAAGCGAATATAGAAACTAATAAGCGAAACTATAATGGTGAGTTTTAAAAGAAATTTAAAAATCCCCATTATTGTTTCGCTTATTACTTTCTATATTCGCTGTATAGTTTCACCATTAAGTTTAAAAAAAGCAGGTATCTAAGATCATTAATGGTTGCCAATAGTACAGTAAATATTAATACCATACAAGAATTTATATAGTGTTGAATTACAAATTGGCAAATGAAAAGAAACAAGAATAATTACATTAAATGAAAAGTAAGCATGATCAAAATGTTATATCCATGCATTTGCTAGTCTACACTGAATTTAGTTCAGTTTCTAACATAGATATCATAATTTGTTATCCCTAAATTATTTTCTAAAATGTAATTATTATTACAGGTATTTTTTTAAACCGTTTTTTAAAAAGTATAAAATTGTTAAGGTCTTACGTAACGTCCCTTTTTTTCACATTTAATTCTAAATCATGATAGTGATGTTTATGCTGTCGTCGAGCTTCATAATCAATCTTAACTTTATTTTTAAATAATCTAATTAAAATCATATTTTGTCCTCATCTCTAAGGTTCGGTTCAAAGATAATTGCTTTATATTTGCTGGTATCAACGCTGAGGATCACACGATCGGAAAATGACGGTAGTGTGCATTTGCAGTGACAAATACGCTGGTGCCCAAAATTAAGGGGTTAAGCACATTTTATACAATTATTCAGTACTGCCATCAACAAAACTAAAAAAATATAGTTTATATACTTTGAGGACCGAATTACGCAATGTTAGCCTGCAACTGAGAATAAATGGTGTGCAGCGTTAATTTTGTAGCACAGATTTTTACAGCATCTGCGATTTTTTTGCCTGCATTTATGTTAATATATTCCTAAAACCCACAAGTTTGATTGTTTGCAGTGAGAATGAGTTTTCATAATCACTTAGATGATCCAACAAGATCGAGATTCATTAAATGGCTTGAAATTGGGAATCACAAGGGGAGGTTTCATGGCAATAGCAATTGTCTCCGAAAGTGCTGTCTGACTGCGTTTCGCGTAGAAAATTGGCATGCTGCCAGTAAATCCAAATGAACCCTTCGAGGAGAGAAGAAAGCGAGCTGAGTGAACGCTCGTGTTTCGTCTTGTTTATTGATTCTTAGTTCATTTGATTTGATAATATCCCTCTGAATTTTGCGGTTGTATTTGTAACTATAATATTCCTGAAGAATAAAATGGCTGGAGTATCCAAGAATAAATCGTTTCGAAGTAATTGGACAAGCGCACATCTGACTAGCACCCCCAATTGTGATGCAGATCATCACATATCCTTTTTAATTATCAATTACCTAATTGCGAATTATTTCTAAATTTAATCTGTGTTCAAAATTTATTCTTTGCACTTTCGATTCGGATTTACTCTTCGCTTTGCATGTAAAGTTTTATTTCTGAACATACCGTATTTAAAAGCAATCTTACGTTTTCATTTATTTTTCCTTTATATTTCCCTTTTGCATTGGTAAAGCCTAGCATTTCTGTTTCCATGGTTTGTTTATGACCATATATGGTATCAAATCTATAAATAACTTTGGCTTTCTTTTGGGTTACAATTTAGCTGATAGATTGTTTGTTTTATCCTGTGGCGCGTCTGGGATTCAAAAATAATTATATAGAAATGTACTTAACGCCTATTGGCGTCACGTTACTTTCGCACTTTGCTTGGCGTGCCCTGTGGCATGTTTTTGCTTCTGTAATAACCTCTTGGCTTGAATTTCTCGTCATCATTCACGCCTTAGCAGTTGTCTAGTGAAGCCGCGTCTTTTTGAGGAGTCTGCCCAGCCACCATAGGACTTTATATTTTTGATGTTTATATATATGCTGATATATTAAATAAAATGTAATTGCTACTATACGAAGTCTTACTCTTTTGTCACGGCCTGGGGTGTGAACCTGGGGAAAGCTTCCCCATACCAACAACTTATGAACATGCCACTTTTTGCCGCTAAACAGGACCAGGATTTACGTTTTTGCGTAATCGTTTGACAAAGAGTATTTAGATTGTGGGATTAATACAAAAAAGCGGTACTACTACCAGGAATCGAAGACACCTGCAAAGGCTTGCTAATTGGCATTTAGTGCACCATGACGGTAGGTCATTTAGTGCACCATGTAGGCAGGAAACGGCTACAGAGATGTCTAGTGACCTAGCTTCTATGTCCTGGAAAAAGAAATTTCTCGCATTACTTGACTTATACTGACGTCTTGAAGAGAGGGACCTTTTCACCTGACGTCCAATAGTGCAGTGGTTCCCAACAGGGGGGTCGCGACCCCCAAGTGGGTCGCCATGCCTTTTTTCGGGGGTCGCCGCAGACCGCTTTTGTAGGAAATTAATAGTAAACTATTTTCACGTTTCTTTGCCATGAGACACCATTTCTCCCTTTTCCTTTGGAAAGAAAAAATCCTTATTCTCGTCAGGGCTTTTGTATCAAAGCTACAAAAACTGACGTCGGTGAATCTAGGAGTGTTAACTAATGCTTGAGAACCCATGCATTAAGACAGAAGAATCGGAAATAGGAATTGCAATTAATTTAAAGGGGGTAATTAGTAGCCACCTTGAAGCCCTTCAATCTGAATCGTGCGAAATCCATTTCACACATCTTTAGATGTCGCCGATCTTCCTGATGAAGTGCAGGGTGAATTTTTGAATTTGCAAAATGACTCCTCCGCAAGTGATTTATACCAAGAAAAACCGTTAACTCAATTTTGGTGTGCTGTGCGTTGCTCATATCCGATAATTTTTCGTGTCAAATGTTAACGCCATTTGCATCCACACTTATCTGCGTGAAGTTGGATTTTCAACTCTTTTGCAGAAGAAGACAAAAGCCAGTAATAAATTAGATGTCTAAGATGACATGCGGTTGACTTTGACCAATATTCAGCCAAGAATAGCCAAACTTGTCAGTCAAATTCATCCTCAATCATCCTATTAAAAATCAGTACGTATTAAAAAGATATCAATTTTAAATCTCAAGATGTATTTTTTCATTATTAATTTTTTTTTATTGGTCAAACAGGGCAGATGGGGGGGGGGTCGCGTAAAGTTTTGAAAAATCTAAATGTGGTCGTGATTGTAAAAAGGTTGGGAACCACTGCAATAGTGTGTCACTCTTTCAGCACAAGACGCACAAGAACTCGTTGTCATGAAGCCGAACACACAAAATGGGAACCTGCTTTTTTTACGTGTGAGTCAAGATTCAGGACACAGAGGAATCTCGGCGAGTCTCCAAACAATGAGGAGCTCTCAATCATTTCTACAAAGCAAGGAAAATCGACCAATTATGTGGGAGAGGAATCCTTGTCCGGATAGCAGCTTATTGGGCAGTCCTACAGCACTGCACGACTTTTATTGGGATGTGCCACCGCATTGCACTGTGAGAATGAAGTTCTTGAAGGCTACGTGAGGTAGGTTTTTCGACTGCATATGAGCGATAACGCGTGGCCATACCTAGAACTTATATTGTTGATGATCTTCTTAAACCAGCCTACGAAGTCAGATCTCAATACTATAGAACACTAGATCTCAATACTATAGAACACTAGATCTCAATACTATAGAACATGTTTGGGATGGTCTAGGAAAACGATTTTTGCCGACTTTCAAGCTTCTTTAAGAAGCCTACAAATATTAAAAGTCTCGCTTTCGATGCGCTTGCAAACGAGATTTATAAACGCAAAAGTTTCTTGCCGTCGTCATAAACACTATGAGACCTTGTTTTTAAACTTGTATAGCAGTGCACGATGGTAACACTCTATATTAGATGGACCTCTCCTAAGACATAATGCATCATGATTTGATTGTTTTTTTTATATAAAGTGTATATTAACTAACAAGTCATCTTATTTTTAGGGTACATTATTATGCTGCTATATGCTTTTAACTGCGATAATATATATATCTTTGACAAATTTTCCTACAATAATCTGTATATTTATTCAGTTATCACAGTTCTTGCGTTTGTGACTAATTTTGTACCCCAGCTTATGTAACAAGGTATTGGCAGACTGAGCATGCGCAAGCAGTAATGCTGCGGTGCGATCGAAATTTGCGGCGAAACCTGCACGCAGGATGGACGTGCAGCGTTCTCTAATATTTGTATACTACTTATCGATATAGAACAGCTGGACATACTGTACAAATGGTTCCAACCTTGAAAAAGTGCAACCGTTGTCAAAGCTCGATTAATTACCAGCAATATGATGACGGATCGAATGGACAATTGCGTGATACAAATTCAGCTGAATCAAAGAAGTTCTTTGGCACTGTGGCACGCTACTCTCGATTCTTTCAACCACTATGTCGGTATTTAAAATAAATAATAACAATGGAAGCGCTTTGTCTTAGTGTGATAGGGGTGGGCAGTTATCCAGTTGTTGTTCTGTATCGATGACACTGCGCCTGTAGATTGTGGTTTCTTCAAGATTAAGAACGAAAAGACACTTTGTGGATATTCACGCGAAGAATAGATTAGTTAAAACGCGCATCTCTTTTTTCGTGATTTCTTGCACTGTGGCGTCAGGAAACTTGAACGGAAGGAGAAATAATTATTTTTCGGGAAAAACACGCTATCGCAATGTGGTACAGTGCTATTGTTTGGGATCTCCAATCAAAAGGACCACAGTTCAAATTCCGAGGGTTGCATCCTTGCACTGATTGTCTTTATCAACGGAGTAGACTATACGCAGAACATGTAAAATAGTGCTGTATCAATTCAACAGAGCTTGCGCTTCGTGTTCGAAGTTTTGCAGTATGGAAATACGTAAGAAACGCCATCTTTGCTGATCACCTAAAAGAGCTATAAAAGAGACATTTTCTTTGGGTTGTAGTACGTTGGGGCTCATGGTCATGGAACAATTTCGCAAAGCTAAATACTTTGAGATGGTTTTACTGTACAGCGAATGTCGACACGGTAAAGAAGTTAATGCTCACAGGTATTTTAAATTATTAAGTTGCGTTGTGACGGTTAAAAATCCAGGTTCGAATGCACTTAGTTGCAGTAAAGAAAAAGACATTGAATGCTTAACAATATTTATTTAAAAGATGCTATTGAAACATTATTATAAAGGGCGGTGGTGGATCAGCGAAATAAAATTACGTCCTATATGGACACTGAAATTAAGATGGAATGAATTAAAAATTACGCCTGCAGAGAATTAGACATTGGCGAGAACAAACACTTGGCTGAGATTAATAACGCCAATTCCAGAGCAACCCTAAAAGTAAATCCAATAAAATTAAAATGACGTAATCACGAGCAAATAATTTTAAAGCTGTCACAGGGCAACAAATAATAATTTATGCCAACGCTATGCCAAAAGAGGTTAAGCAAAAAGTTCGTTGCGGTAGCAAACGGAAGTAATATAGTCTATTTTTAGCACAACGGTGCCACCATATCTGAAGAGACACATAAACAATTAAGAATAATGCATACGGGAAAAGCAAATATACAGATTTAAAAGCCGAAGTGACCGAAAAATGAGAACAGAAAAGATTTAGAATTCTTGATTTTGGATAGATTACATTAAAGAAAGCCAAAGTAAATGATTATTGAATTAGATAGTGATCTCCATCACAGACATGAGTCATGATCAGCAGCAAGGTTGTACCGGCAGTGTTTCCACGCAGGCCCTCATCCTTCTCATCAAACCATCATACCTGTAGTAAAACGTGTAAGGTAGGCAGGATGCATAACTGGTTGAAGTCGATCAGCCAGACCAACTAAGATAGGACGGCGAGTTCAATAGGAAAAAGGTAATAACATACGACCTCGCATTTCCAAAATGCAGCACAAGAGAGATCAGTGAACACAGTGGACATATTTGGAAAATTGTGAGCGAATTAGTCGCTCATCCATACCGACTAATACCTACGCAAGCACTCCTGGTCGGGGATGCCAAACGTAGTGCAACTTCGTCACGAAACAGATACAGATTCAGCCAACATTCTTGGCAGAAATAGTGTGGACGGATGAAACTTGCTTTTCACGGAATAGTGTGTACAATAAGCAAAGCACCCATAACTGAGAGGTGGATAATCCTAGATATTTTACCGACGTTCGACATCAAATGCGGTTTGTTATTAACGCTTGGTGTGCAGTTGACAATTAGAAGCTGATTGGCCCAATATTTTACGATGTCACGTTAACGGGTGCAGTACATTTACAATTTCTAGAGAACGTAATTTTGTGGAGAATCTGCCGATGTTTTATTTTAGGAAATTATGGTTTCAGCATGACGATGCAACTGTTCACAAAACATATCCAGCGAAGCAGTATCTCGTCAGGAATTCAGGAACCAAATAATTGGTCATGGCGGTTTCGAAGATTGCCCTCCACGTTCCGCCTGATAACTCGTGGGGATATCTGAAACTGCAAATGCTTGCGACCACTCCACAAACATTGCATGACATTAAACAACGCATTACGGACGCTTATGATAACATGTCACGCTCTATGCTCCAACGTGTTCAGTGTGATAGTTAAAAGAGTATCCAAATGTGCATTGTAGCTGACGTTGAGAAATTTGAACATCTCAAATAATGGTATAATATTGTTACGCTAAGTTTATGTTTTTTTTATATTCTGGATTAGCTTTGCCACTCCGCAATATTGGAAATCACAAAACAAAGAATGTGCATTTTAATCGTTATATTCTGCGTAATAATTTGCCCAAGGCGTCTTTTCGTGCCAAATCCATGATACTCTACAACTTAAAAAATCCTTTTTCTCTCTATCTTGTTCCGTCTTTGAGATAGGCATGATAACTCCTTAGTTTCCCCCCAGATGGCGCAGTACGTGATTTCAATCAGCAGAGATTGGCTATTTTACTATACTTAGATATATCACTTTTATGAATATTGCGCAAGGATTTCGAAGTTAAGAGGGTCTCAAGGGACTTTAGTGGGCATACTGTATATATACTGACATAAATCAAAAAAATACCTAAAAGCCTTGGTGTCTTTAATAATACTCTAATGAATCTGTTCCTTTAAATTAAAGAGTAATTTTTAAATTACTCTCGCTTAAAAAAACAGGTACGCATAAGCGCAATTTACACATAATATGAAAATTATTGATAAAATAATGATTATTAATGTCTTTTTTTGAGCTATAATAATGTAATTACCGCATATTTTCATTGCGGCATGCTTAGCTTGGTGCTTCTGCAACATATTTGTGCAAAAAATCATTTGGATAAATCATGTTGACATAAACTCATTAGTATTTCTTTTCTACTCAAAAAATTGAATTTTACTTATTTCTACCAATTTATGGGATTGGAATATGCTGCAACTGGATTCTATTTTAAAGGTATATGAAATGTGGTTAATATCTTTCCACCTTTTCCTTTTATATTCATTTTAGATTTTATTTAATAGATTCCATAACAGACGTGACATGTTGAAAATGCTTTCTTTTTTCATAGTCAACGGCTTTCATGTTTTCACGTATTTTTAAATTTCCACTTCTAAATTATTCACGTTTATTCTTATACTACGGCCAGAAGGCATAAATCAGATCATGTTCGAATTGTTGATAATCTGCATATCAACTTCATAGATCCATTTAAAGCGTGTAGGATTTATTTATTTGTTATTTTTATTCATTTTTTTAAATGTAAATCGTCTAGAAAATCTGCGCATTATGTGCACAGCACATGTCAGTTGTATCATCAGAAAACAAATATCCCCTTTGCACTAATAAACTGATACCCATATTTACAACTTTATAATGTTTAACACTATAGTACATTGTACACCATAACTGTAATGTGCGTAATATAACAGTAAGATATTCCGACATTTGGCTTCATGACAAACGCAATCGTCATCATCTTCAGAGATATCTTACAAATCTGAATCAAATCCTAAGACGGTGTTTGCTTCTAAATCTGTAAAATATTTAGATGAAGAAGTATTATTTTTTAATTCTTTTGCTGTAGCTTCTCCATTGTCTTTCTCTTTCATGTTTCCTTTTTTTAATTGAAGGAATGTTAGTTCACCCTACTGCATTTTCTCACATGACGTTGGTCCGCTAAAAAATTTTGTTCCATACATGGAACTTTCACAAAACTCTTGAGCCTCTCGTAATTTAAATATTTGCATACAGAAATGTCGAACTAAATAGTGTTTGCTCTGTCAAAGAAATCGTTCCTAATTTTGTCAGCCCCCATTCAAGATGTGTGTATTCTTTTTATAGTTTTGTATCTTTCATTGTAATTTTTAATAAAACAAATATTTTCTTGATGACTTTCGACAAGCAATAAGGCTTTCTTCTATATTCTTCCAATGTCGCAAAAAACAAGTTTGCCACAAATTTTACCGAAGAATCTCTTTTGTTCTTCTGCTTCCACAATATGCTATTGTTTAAGCTTCATTAAATCAACATACGTGAATAACTCTATCTCTTTTATCTGTGCTTTAGCCAAAAACACAACAAAATGTTTCACTTTCATTTGTGATCATGCGTAATCGCGATTGCTAAAATCTATTGCTTCGAACCAAGGTCATAGACAACTGTAGGTTGGGTTGGTTAAAAGCACCTGAGAAACTTTCAGGATCAGAAATTACTATTTGTAGATGTGTGTCGAAAAAAATTATCACAGTGGAACATAAAATTTGATTCTCCCTCCGACATTTTTTCCTGGCTAAAACCTGTTTAAAACTGTAAATTAGAAACAAGTGGTCGAAATTAAATCAAGCATCAAAGACAACAGTCGCAAAAACGATTCATTCCCCTCATGAAAGTCACGTTAGGTCATGATAAAGTAGTTATCAGATAAGAATACTTCCTGCCATCTAGAGATTTTGGAGTTAAAATTGCTGTTTATATACGAACTGCCTTGCTATCCATAGCATCTGGAAATAGCGTTTTAATTAGCAGTTAAAGCAATTTATTGCAAATTAATTAATTAATGTTAATTTATAAAATAATTATTTTTTAAAATGAATTGTTATTTTTTTATAAAAAAAAAACCGAACACATTTTAAAAAGGCAATTCAAACATTCACTTGAGGTTCGGAACCTCGAGATGGCAAAACTTTGAGAAAAAAAAAATTGGAGATAATTTTATACAACCGGTTTCACACCATATGAATTTCGAGGAAATGCTTTTTTCTCTCCACCCCACTGCACAGGAAAAGAAAAATGCAAATGTAATGTTTAAGTGAGACAATGCACAAAGTATTAAATTATTTAAACTGTTCTTTACATTATGTATATTATATCACAATATATATTCAAAAATATACATAAAAAGAATTATGACATTTTGTGAATTGAATCATGAAATAATATTTATTTTAAAGGACCTTTCATTTGCGTTAAACTGTTTATATTGAGAACCCGGTAAAAAACATACATTATCATATCTTAAATAAATGCTACCACACATGTAACATCATATCTATAAAACTAGACTAGAACTGTGTTGACTGACATAAAATATTGTAATTCACCTTGTGTGAAACAGAAACGATATTATTCCTTGAACCTAAATTTTAAAAGCATTTTTGTAGTTCTTATAAGATTTTGCCCATGTGGCCCAGAAAGCTTTTTACGCAATCAATAGTTCAAAATAAAATAAAAATGAGATAAAAGAATGACTTTGAAAGTGCAAACACTCAAAATCTGCCCATCAAAATAAACTAGACGAAGAAAAAATATTTCTTACTTGAGTGCACCATTTTCCCCATCACTTAATGTGTCTGTGTATTCTTTGTTTTGAGTTTAATGGAAATGATATAAATAAATATTTAACGTCTTTTTTCTAGTACAGACTTATATTACACTAAATAATAAAGTGTAAATAGTTTATTTGCTTCCTTATATTCTTGTTTCTTCCGGAAAAATGTTTTCGTGTGCAGATTTTATTATAAAGCTCTAGAATTCGAAATTGTTTTGTTGTATTTGAAACATTAATATTCCACAGTAAATTTGCTAATTTTTATCAGTATTTGAATTAAATTACTATCAAAATGTAAATACAATACTTCAATTTCAAAAATGTGTTTCTAATAAAGCATATTTTTTCACAAACATTTATATTTACTTATAATATTGCTGTACGAAATTTTCTTTTATACTCATAAGACACAAATACATGTTTAAAAGCGCTTTTTATTTTTCTTTAAATATCGCTGTATCCTAAGTGGCCCTTGTATAAATGCATTCATACATCATGCAATATGTATTTAATAAACCATACTTTCGTTAGAAATCTTTCAAAAGAAGAATTGAATACCTGTTTGAAATTTTGCAAAAACTCATCATTGGTACAAAGTAAAGTAATATCGTATTTATTTACCCCTTATTTAGTTTCTTACCGTTCAGCAAAAATGGGCATTTATATAGTAGAACCCATTTCAATAGTTTTCGAAGATATCAAGCGATAAAAAAGTCTTGCACCGCAAACTTTTATCTAAATTTACAGGATAAAAATATTAATTTAACCCTCCAATGCCCACCATAAGGAGTTCTCAAACAAAAAAATTTTTTTTCGTTGAAATGGTGTTCTTTTATCTCGCATAACGTATATATAATAAAAAATTGTGAAAAAGGTTATTCTTTATATGCTTTTTCATTGGTAGCATCACGTTTTTAAAACTCATCTAAACATTATAAATTTAACTTAAAAAATATTTTGTATCTACTGAGAAAACATATATTTTCTTACCAATAAATGACAATTATTAATTTTTGTACGTTTGGAATATTATTAAAATAGTACAAAAACTTTGAGATTAGAAACACGTTTTCTATGTTGAATTTGCTTCCATGTTACGTCCAAAATATTTTTTGTCCATTAATGCTGGCAGCTGTGGACCCAAACTACTACGATTTTAATTAAAGATACAATTAATGGTTTTGTGACTTCGTAATTATATTTCGAAACATTTTCGCATAAAAATAGCTTTTAAAGGATGGTAACATATATGCTACCATGAACATTAGAGGGTTAAATAAACATATGTCAAGCAGGCACTTTCCATTTCAGAGCATACTTGAAAAATCGATTATCCTTTCCTATTAAACCAGTACAAGATATCGCCAGACCTACTTTGGGATATTTAACTTTCCGTCTATAATGAATATAGTGATGTTTTCCTTGGTCAGGGATCGCTAGAGGTCGGTTGCATACATGTTACTGTTTCTTTATCCGTGCGGCACTTGCAGAGTGTATATGGACAGTGGGCATATTGAAGTCTCTCTGGTGATTCCATTGTCCGTTTTCCTCCAGGCATATTTCTTTTTCTCTCTTCAAAGTCCGAGGGACCCGTCATCCAGGTAGAGAAAAGTCCTCTTTAATGCCGGGAGGTTTCGCATTTTCTTCTTGAGAAAAATCAATCCATTTCGACAAAATTTAGAGCCGGCTAGTTTAACAGTATTGGAGTCTTTTTTTTCCACAAGATGAAATTTAGGAAAATAGACAAATAGATAAAGTATGGATTTTTTTTTTAACTTTAGCGGGCTTTTATTTTTATTTGATAATTTTTTAATATATTTTTAAAATTTCATGCAGATAGTTTCAATGACATGTATGTGTGTAAAGGAAAAATAAATAAATCTTAGATTTCTTAGAATAAGCGACATGAGTAAAAAGACTGTAATTTTAAAATATTGAAAACTGTTTACAGGCTCTTTAAGTATTTTCAGCAGAAAATTCTTTACAAAATAAAAAACATATTTAAAAGGAAATTACAACACTAAAGGAAAAGAAATAATTCGTGGCAAAAGAAATGAAACATTTAAACAGAAAACACCATAACTGAGAATTAATGAATTTCACTGAATAGAAATGTAATACACAATAGTAATTTTTTTTCCTTAGTGAGGGCAAATTATAGCATCAATAAAAAGCATCCTTAGAAATAAAAAAATTCTTGTTACTTTTGCTTGTCATGTCTCAGTATGTTACTGCTAGCAAAAGCCGAAAGTACCAAAATATGATCCACATACATGCAAGCGCCCCTTAAGAAAAACGTTTAAGAGAAATCTTGTTTTTTTCACTAGATAAGTCCCTGAATAAGATACCCTTTTCAGTAAATCAGTTAAAATGATATTACAACAGTTCTTTCACCTATAATTCATGACTTTATTTCTAAATCACACTACCAAGTGGCCACAAAATGGACTAGTCCAGTAAGAATCTCTTGATTCAGTACAGTGAGAGTTCACGGCTTGTTGTCGTACCACTCACTTCAGAACAAAGTGTGTTTTGTGATTTTCAAGGTTTCTTGCAGGTAGTTTTCAGACCTTTCAAACTACTAGTACACATATGACGGGAAAATTCATGTTGAGCATAATCCACATAAAAATAATTGTAGTTTGTTTTACTGCGGTCGTTTTCAGCTGACAATGATTGGTGCATCCTTTAAAAGGTTTATTTTCTAAGACAGCATGTCGGGTATTATAGAATATTATATACATGGTGTTTATTGTTAAACTTCTCCTACAAACAGCAGTCTGTACCGGAAACGGGGAGGCAAATCGCGATCAAGATTCAAATATGAACTGTACACGAGATGTGTTCAAGGAAGTTTTTAAAAAGTTTAGCTTCAATGATGTGTACTAGGTAATTATTCAAATTTTGTTAAATGTTCAAAATTATTGAATGAATGTTTAAATTGTTTCGATATTTCGAGATAGTCATTTCTTTTGTTGCATTTGCTGTTTTTTCTTGCAAAACACCTATCGGACGTCTTTTGAGCTAAATATTTTTATTCCTTGAGCGCATCTCATGCACAATCTGTAAACCAGTTTTTGTTTCAATCCGTTCCCAAATGTAACCATGTGCTTGGTTTCAATTTAGCTGTTGAGCACATTTTATAAGTGTAGTTATAACCACCCTGTGTTTCGTAATATCAGACGGAAATGTAACACCTGCACGTGATTTCATGCCATCAACCATGGAACATGAAAGCAAAGACGCTGAATGCACCTTCTGTAACAGAAAGTTATCCAAAAATGAACGAGGGTAAATTGGAGTTAATGCCGCAGCTAGCTTACTTTCACTGTGCTGAACAATAGAAAGACGATTATGCCTAGACTTTTGTAAAAGAACTAAGCAAAAATGATTTTTGCTCATAATATTAAAAACATGGTTTTTATAGTAAAGAATAATTATACTTCATGATTTCTAATTGCTTCTACAGTGGTTAAAACACCTATTCCATATTACCCGATTATCTCATATTAACCTCCATTTGTAGCTTTTTAAAGACTTTTTATAACAGCAAAATTAATAATATTTTTTTACAAGTTACTGTTCATTACAATTAGTGATAGTATGCACTCATAATGATTATATTGGGATTTTTATTTAAAAAACTGCAAAGTTATTTTTAGAAATGTGAATGCTATTCCATAATAAACTCCTATTCTCTATTGATTGTATAATTATTTTATTAGAAACAGGATACTTTTACGAGTAAAATACTTCTTACAGTTGTATGAAATATAAAATTCTGATGGTTGTTTATATGCCTGAGATGTTCCCTTTCAAATCTTTTTTTTTTTTTTACGAAGCATTTTCTTATGGCCATAAGATAATCTCATTAAAATGTAATTCCGTTTTCTTTACTTAGAAGACACGGCATGCATCCGTTCTAAAATGAAGCAATCTGTGCTTGAAATTAAACGACCATTTTGTTTATCGTGGTAAATAAATCGCATTTCATTCGAAGTATTCCTGGAGACACTTTGATTGTATTTGCTTTGGATTTCTTCAGGAGCCTTATAAAGAATCTTAGAGTTGTAGCATCGCTTTATCTTCAGGCGACATCAACAGGAATGAGAAAGTCGGTTTTTGCGAAAGATGAGAGCTAATAAGAGAGCGGCAAACACAAGAAAAAGGTACTGAGCAACACGGAAAAATTGCGTGATCAGAATAAATTACATAACACCAGTTTGCGCTCCAAAGTTGCTAGTGTTTTTCTTTTCTTTTTGTATTAGAAGAATGTTTTGATCGTGTAATTTGAAAACTTTTTTCCGTACTGTAATAAGGGTAGAAGGCATCCAGTTAAGTATTGTGTTTGAGTCTGTAGAAATTATAATAAAGATAATTGTTATAAATGATAGGGAAAATAAGTTATATTCATGAGTAAATTTAATAAGATCTTGGAATGGATGTAGAATTGCATAATTTATTTGACAAAATTAAATGTTTAAGCTTCCAAAATGGATATGCATATTACTAAAGAATATATTTTGAATTAAGAGGGTATGGAAATGCTATTTGTAAATAGTTCGCTTATTTGCAGAAATTTTGTTTAGTTCCTGTAAAAAGAACATTTGCATTTATTTTTATTTTTAAAAAATCTCCTTAGTAGTTATTCTTATTGTTGACAGTTATATCTAGGTATTTGGTTTAGTGTTTTTGGCGTTTCACCAAGACACAAGTAAACGACGATAAATTTCTAGAAAAGTCAGAGTATGCCACATCCAAACACACACTTCAACGGAGTGAAGGTGCTTTATTTTCTTGCATGACATCAATACACAAAGACAGGACGACGAAAATTTAACTTCAATAAAAATCTTCTAAGAATCAGACCTTTGAAAGGAATTCCTTAACATACACGAAAACTAATCTATATAAATAAAACAGAGTGTAAACTGTCCGTTAGTTAGTTAATTAGTTTGTTTGTCTCTGTCTCGCGTAGCTCGCAGGCGGGTGATCGTAGACCTACCAAATTTTGTATGGGAATTCTCCAGGACGGGTGCCGAAATATCTCGAAGCGAGTTTTTCGAAATTAGAATTATTTTAGGAGATATCGATAAAAAACTTGTCGCAAAAGGCAAATTTTTGTTCTCGCCATTTCGCAATTGTAACCCGGCAGTGGAAAGAGTGACGATTAAGCGTATCTAGGTTGCCATATTTGGCAAATTAAATGATTCAGACTCTTGAAATAAAAGTAAAAGTATAACGGTTTTTGTTTGCTCAGATTATTTGTAAGGTTATTTTTTAATTAAAATACCGTGTGCATGTGAAATCAGGGCAGGAATGAAATGTTTTATACTCAAAAGAAAAATAGGATTTGCCAATTTTTCGAAACTAAAATGTGCAACTTTTTAATTTGGCGAAAAATAAAATGGTTGATGTTCGAGTTTGAGAAGATGTGATCCTAACGCTTGCGCAATTTATCATCTGCTACTTCGATTATGAATGCATACGTAACCTTAATAAGCTTTTGAGAAAATTTCACTCAGTTCGAATTGTGCATTTTTCTGCGCAGCTTTTCCCCATCTATTTCTAATGTATTACACCCAGAAAAGGATGTTAGAAATATCAATTTAAATTTTTTTAATTCAAACTCATGAATAATGATATACTTTCCAACTTAATGGAATAAGGAAAGAAAAAAAGGGTACACCCATGGATTATAATACGCTTTTTATATACAGCGCTTTAGTGCTTTTTTAAAATCTGAAAATGTTCAGATTTTCTTACTTTTTTTTCCTTTCCGCTTTTTGATAAATGCCAATATATCCAGAAGTTCTTCAGAATTAATATAGGACGAAAATAATTTGTACCTTTTGTATGTTTTTATCATTAAACCCCATCCTATTTTTGTAACCAGGGGTGGCCCGACACGGTAAGCATCAAATCGAGGCGCCGGCTTCAAAAGGCCGTCATTTCGAACTTAAAAACTAAGTAGAGCATAAAAGGAGGCCTCTTTTTTATGTTGGCAGGGGTCTCTACACTTACCCTAGGCCACTCCTGTTTGTAACTATCTTAATTGTAAATACCATTCAGAATCTAAGAGATTTCAGTGCCAAGTAATTCAGTGAGAAACAGGACTCTCTCCGAAAAGATTTATTAAGATGGCGAACCAACTGGTCGCCAGGGGCGGCTAGTGAGTAATAAAATTGGTCTTGAATGCTCTTTAAAATATTCTGAATAATTAAACATTTCCATGTCTTTGAAAAGTGAAATACCAATATTTCTCTCTAAAATTTTCTTAGTCCTGAAACTTTCATTTCTTCATATTATGCCTTCACAAGAACACATTTTTATTTTAGGCTTTTTAGAGATCCACAAATAAAATCAGCGATTGTTTTAAAAAAGAAGACATGCTTGATTTTTTTTTCAAATAATTTTAATGAATGAATTTAAATTATTTAAATTGTTTTTTTTATTAATTTTAGTGCTATCCACTTTTAATGACTATCAAAATTAACATATTGGCTTTCATTCTTTTTTCAAAGTAATTTTTGCTTACTTAACCAGGTCCCGATTTGAAATTTGGACTCGGGTTTATGATTCCCAAGCCCTATCCACTGGAAGCCATCGCGCTTGCACATACAAGATTAACCCTCTTATTCCCAGTGTAAGAGGTTTCCTACAAAAAAAATATTTTTTTTTCTGAAACAGTGTTAATTTAGGTCAAATAATACAGATATAGTTAACAATTACGAGAAAACTTTGTTTTTAATTTGTTTTTTCAACGGTGGTTCTATTATTTTAAAATTCCTCTAAACATTGTAAATGAAACTTTAAAAAATATATATATTTTGTATCTAGTGAAATAGCATATATTTTCTTAAATATGAAGGGCATTATTAATTTTCCTTCATATATTAAATATTAGTGAAAATAGTAAATGAACTTAATAGTAGAACAAACTGCAGGTAGAACAAAAGATTATAAACATGTTGCTTCTAAAATATTTTAATATTTTTCATACAGTAATCCTTGCATCTGTGGACCCAAACTACTACTATTATTAATTAGAAGTACAATTAATAATTTTATGACTTCAAAATTACATTTCGAAACATTTTTCCTGTAAAAAAATAGCGCTTAAATCATGGTGAGATATTTGCTGCCATGGGCGTGAAAGAGTTGAAGGTGGAGGTGAAAGATTTTGCGTTATAGCGTAGCACCAAGACACGATGGCAAATCTAATTTGAAATTCCATTAAAAATTATAAATAAATAAATAAAATAAAATAATAATAAATGATGAAAAAAGCTTCAAATAAACCTCATATAAATATTTCGTGACAATTTTAAACAAAACTCATTCTGTTGCTATGTCTTCTTCTTCTTCTTCTTCTTCTTCTTCTGCTGCTGCTGCTTATTATTATTATTATTATTATTATTATTTCTGGACTAGAAACTTTGTCATGATCTACTTAAGTATTAATTTTAAACAGTGGAGCTTGGAGATCTTTGCTATTATTGTTTTTTGTTTTAAGATAACAGGACCTGGCAATGTTTGAATTAAGTTTTAGTGAAAGGATTTAATATTAGTTTTTATTTTAATTATTGTTATTCGCGGATAAAACTGTTTTTTGGTAGCTGAGTCGCATACAATTTTATTAATTAATTTTTAAACAGTTTAACTTTAATATTTTATATTTTAAATTTGAGATAACACGACTTCGCGGTTTATTATTATTATATTCTGGTAAAGAATTCAGTATTTTTTATTATTTTTTATCAGCGGTTTATAGGATATTTTTGGTAGCTGCGTCAGAAACAGTGTTTGAAAAATTGCACAAATATGCAGACTAATGGTTATAAAATTAATGTTCATGTTATGCTTTAATGACGACCATTAAAGAATAACATGAACAAATAAGGCACAGGACTGAATTAGCCAACATTAGTAAACTGTGTTTTAGACAAGATATGACCTAAAATATCGCATTTTAACTACATCGAACTACGCAGCTGGTCATACATACGAGTACTTAACACAACTTCCAAAAGGACACTCTTTTTTTAAGCTTTTGAGTAATTTATTTGTTCTAAGATAAGTTTTATTTTTAAATATCATTTTTAACTTAGATCTGGGTAAAAAGAATTAAGTAAGTTGTACAAGAAATGCAAATTAAATTTATTTAAAACTATATTTAATATGAATATAAGACATTAGTTATTCACCAGCATTTTTAATTTCATTATAATACTAAATTAAAGAGCTGCATTCGTCATACTTTGCGCAGTAGAAATCACTAAATTAACTCCTTGTTGGTGTGAAAATTTTTTTTTTATTGATTACAAATTTTTAATCCGTTCTGCAAGAGCTGGTTAAACCGTATGTGTCATCTTAAGTTCATTTCAATGTGACCTCCATGTCAGACAAACTACTAAATTATGCGATTAACTCTATTCTCATAAGCAGGATTTACTCCAAAGCTCCAAATCACACAGTGGGTATATACATCGATTTTGGAATGCTTAGTGGTATCATGACGATCAGATTCATAATAGAATGTTCTTATTACCTGTGTTTCTAAAGTATTAATATCTTAGTTGCTGTGTTTTACTACCATATTGAACTAAAGTTTATTGTTAAATAGAATTAAAACTCAATGTTAAAAATTAATTAATAACGCAAGAAATTTGTACAGTCATTATCTAAAATTTCATAGGAATCTGAAACCTTAAAAATTAATTTTAGGTGAAAGTGTTGTTTTTAACACCATAACTTGCGAAACTACTTCATGCATAAGTGCTTTTAACTAATTTTAGCTATTTTTTCTTTCTTAGTGCAGAGAAATTATGAAATATCCAGAAAAGATTAAAACATGATGCATACCATATTTTATAACAGCTACAAAAAATTCTATAAGATGGCGTTTATCAACTTAAACCTACTTGCATGCATATGGCTAAAAATATTAATGATAAAAAATTGCGATATCGACGTTTGCAACACGTTGAAACCGTTAATATACACCTCGAAAGGTAAATATATAATGCTACATATGTTGTCTTATCATGTCATTCAGGTTTATAATTGCGTAATTAATATTACAGAGTTGCATATTCACTTATAATTGAAATTATTTAATGGCTGCTAAAACCCACCCTCGGGGTCTGGCTTGATTCACATATTTTTTATTGCAATACGGAAATGTATTAATTTTTATATAAATACCTATGTAAGCGTTCACTTTAGAGTAGGGTGAAACTGAGTCGACTTAGATAAACTAAAAATAATATGATGCTAAGTTTTTATTCTGGCATTACTGATAAGTTTATTTCCTAACAACAGACCTGACAGCCAAATTTCCATTCAATCATTTTAATTTTTGTTTTAAGAAAGATTCTTTTAGCAGTTATTTTTCAAACAGAAAAAATATCACTACATGTAGATTTAAAAAAAAAATGTTTTTCTCTTTTTTTACCATTTACATATCCAACAAGAAATTTAATATATATCAGTTGCTTTTAAACATTTTAAATAAATGTAATAGTAGTGTAATCCATGTACTTTTCCATGTAATTTAAAACTAGTTGTGGGAGCTAAAAACTAATATTATGATACTGAAAAGAGCTGAATCTTTAATAAAATTGTCAACATGGAAAAAGCCTTTTATTGTAAATAAGCATCAAAATTTGGAAAATGAGATCACATCCCCTGGTGACTCATACAAGTTTCAAAGTTACCACTTAGTGCTCCTTGATTTACAACTGTGCTTGAGATCAGTATATTTTCTACTGCAAGGTAACTACATTTTTAGCTAAAAAGAAAGAAACTACCAAAACTAATTATAAAAGAAAAGTATACAATAAGTGTATCATGTATGGCTTAATGAAGGAGATAAAATCCTTTATGTAACTTATATTAAAAGTATTTATGTAAGTTATATGAAAGTATAAATTATTTAGAAAGTATCTATACATACATGGCAGAGATCTATAGTCTCACTTATCGTTCAAATTTAAATATAACTGATGATAACTTTCATTTTCGTAAAAATCTACTTTATACTGATTACGCACAAAATTATTTATATGAATATCCGAAACCAATAAAAAAAATATTTAAAGCCTTCACTGATTCACAAAAATTATTTTTAAAACAGCAGAAAAGGATCGCGAGCTCTAAATTAAACTATTATTTCAGTAAAAATGAGATTCAACTTCCTTTCACCATATTAAAAAGAAAAAGAGAATGAATGCGTCCTATTGCATTTGCTGTAATTTCAGCCGTTCTCTGCTTTTATTTCGACTGTATTTCTTCTCAAGCGAAGCGGACTTAAAGAATCTCATATTTGTAGCAGCTCTTTATCTTCCGGCACCATAAACAGAAATGAGAAAGCTGGCTTGCGGAAGGAAAAGCTAATAAAAGAATAGGAAGTATAAGAAAAAAACATTGGTGTTATGCGTGATCAGAATACATTACACCTTAATACAGAATGTGCTCCAAAATAAGAAGTTTATTTTACTTTAGCGAAAGTTTCTTAATGGCACAACTCAAAAATTTTCCTTCATTAAAATGAAGAGATTTCAGCTCATATGAGACTGATATTGTATTTTACACCGTAAAGTCTTAAGTTACAAACTACTGATTTTATTGGATGTATTTTCAGTATGCACTATTGTGCGAATTAATGTGAACAAACTAGTGAAACTAAACAAATCGAGGCTGTAATCTTGGTATGATTTCAGATCAGTAATATCAGAAAAGTGTAAAAAAAAATGTTGGCACAATGCCAAAATGTTTTGGAAACAAATTAAAAACCGAGAGTGGGCATATTTCTTACTTTAAAAAATGTCAGGCGATAAGGTTTATAACCCTTATCTCCTTTTTTATTATTTGTAAGCAGTAAAAAGTTTCTTGAAATTATCACTGTGTTCATTTTAATTCGTAACATTACTGTATAACTGGAGAATTTTAATAGTACATTATATTTCTATAGACACATTTGATAAGAAACAGTACAATGGATTTCATAGCTTTTTTTAACTTTCTGACAAATATCTTAACTAATATTTTTCAAACTGAATTTTAAATCGTATAAGCTACAATAAAAATATATAAGAATCAGATTTCTGTAGTACACCCTGTTAAACGAATGTAAGTTTTATATGCACAGATGATATGTACAAATTCTCTGGTGTGAAAAATCATCTGTGTCACCAGTTATTTCTTAATGTTACGAATTTTCGGGGCAACCCGCTGCTCTGGGGCTTAAAATGGTTTAAAATTCGTATTCTACGCTTCAAATAGATAAAGTTTGCTTTTTGTTGCATCAAAATCGGTCAATTAGAACCGGAGATATGGAGGTTTCGGTTTGCCATTGTTTTTCAATGGAGGTTCTAGAAATCTCGAGAAATATTAGTCCTAGGGCTTCGATCTCTTCACATTTGAGGACTTATTTTTGGCGCCAAATTTGGCGATATTTCGCCAAAAGTGGCCAAGCTTGGCGACTTTTTGGTCATTTGGCGCGATTTTCCCAATGGGCCTGGAAGTTGTTTTTCCTGCATTAAAAACGCATAATAACCTAACATTTCTCTTCTATGACGTAATCAGAAGTCCCGCTTTATCTGGAATCTTCGAGGAATATACTTTTCTAGAAACTGATCGCAGCTTCTGCCTACTCTATAAATTCCACCAGCGCACTGCCCCGACAGTTCAGTGCGAGTTGAACGCTCAATGTGTGAAGAGCTCAGTGAGAGCACGCTTGCATTGTGAATTGATAGTGCTATAGAAGCTGTGTTTTAGCTTGCTTTATGAAGCTGTTTTTAAAGTGCTGTGTGTAAATTCTTCATTGCTGTGTCTTAAGGGATTGTGTACAATATCCCTTGAATATTTCCACTGAATTTTTGCCTGTGAAAGTGACTTATTTTGTGTGAGAAATACAACATTTGTGAGAGTTTCTGATCTAAGCGAACTGTTAAAAGCACATTACTGCTAGATTGTGTTTGTGAATTGTGTACAGCTGATTGTTCTACGAAGTTCTAGAAGAAATAAAGTTTGTGTTCCATCCTGACAAGTGACTTTTTACTTGAACTTTTTACACCAACTGGACTTTAGAACGACGAACCCCAGGAGTAGCAGAGTAATTCCGCAACATTATATAAGATTTTTCTTTGAACAAGGGGACCCTATTGCTTTGGGGAAGCGATATCTATGCTCTTTCGCTTGCTGGTAATATACCATGCGAGATCACTGTATGTAAAACTTGAATTAAGATTTGAAACTCATATGTAATCTAGAACATATGTAATCTTGAACATAAGATTTGAAACTCATATGTAATCTAGAAAAACCTATGTAGTTGTAGTTTCCCAGAAACATTAATGGGTTTCATTTTATGCAAGTAACGCAAAGCCTCGCTTGTGCGTTGAGTGGCTTAAATGTTAAAACTAAAGTGTAAATATTAAGTGTTTAATGTTGTCATTAAAGTATTTTGTTTAACTTAATACAATATTTTTTAATTATTTTATTTGTTACTCATAAAAAGAAACATTTACTCACACTTTCACCGGTAAGAAAAACTTTATATGTAAGACGTTTATGAACTGGAATAAAAAATAAAATAATTTTTAATTCACTTATGACGGAAATGAAATTTTTCTCCCTTGGTATTTTAAGCTTCGGAATTATAAATTAGTAAACATTTTTCAAAATTTTAGTTATTTTACTTGACTTTTAATTGAAAAAAAAACACAAAAGAAGGGAAAATGATTATTTATCATATTAAATTCAATTTAATTACGAGAATTACTGAAGATGCATATCTACATGCGATGATGATTTTTATAATTGATAGTGTAAGATATTTCCTTCTTGTGATATTCTTTTCTAGATGTAAACTCGATGTTAAATAGCTTTTTTCCTATCACGGATTTTTTTTAAATTATCGTAATTTTATCTTTTAAAAGCATCTGTGTCTTTTCCGCAGTAAGTTTGTGAAATTTTATATTTAAATCTATCTTTATAGTTTTATCATCTTATGTTTAACCATCGTGTAGTATGGTTCAAATTATTTGTCAAACTGAAAATAGCTTTCAAATTTTTAGTTGATTAAATTATTTATCTTTAAATTTTATATTTCTACGTCAAGCTAAAAATTTAATATTACCTTATGAATAAAAGCCCGGGTTTAACAATTCCAGGTTCTATCACTCTAAAACAAAACTTTTACCACCATTAATCCAAAAAGATTAAAATGCTCAAAAAAAAACAATAAAATCCATACCGTTGGTACGATCGGCTTTAAAATTTCGATAAAAATATCGGAAACAATTTACGCTATTTTTAAAGTCCGAAAATCTACCCTTTCCCTGATTTTAATAATATTTTCGTAATTTTTAACTTCAGAAAAATTCTTTGTTTGAGGAAACTATATCTGTTTTTCTCGAGTTTATAAAAGTTTCACATCTAAAATTTTTCACACAAGGAACTCGCATGGTATATTACCACTAAGAGATAAAAATTGAAATCATTGCCCCAAAACAATGGAGTCCCTTTTTTCAAAGAAATATCTTATCACTGGAGTCGCAGGAGTGTCACAACAAGTATCACTGTAGTCAGAGATGATATTTTACACCAGATAATTTCTACATATTATCAGTGTATAAAATCTGTATAATATGCGTCTTAATTTTATTTTATTTTCAAAGGGGTGCAAAGTAGACCTAACTCCAACTGGTGAACCCAAGGCAACGTTATACAGCAAAATGCTCTACAGCTTCGGCAAGGTCGGTCAAATGGTTGGAAAGTTGATGTTCTACAAGCCATTTTCAACGGTCCACGTCGTTGCAGAGCTCCGTCTTCTGGAGGGTCACGACTGCCTGGGACAGCATCTCCAACGTTTAGGGACTTTTGACCAACGAAACTGCCCCACTGCCTGTGATATGGTTGAACCAATGAATCGAGCCCGCCTGCTTCGTTGCTTGTTACTTAATGGCGACTCTGAGACGACGTTGTTTTGGAGAGATAGAGGACATTTAAGGAGATGACTTCGGTCAATTTTTGTACTTTATGTCATCTGTACTTTCTATTTTGTATTTTACTTGTTGTATTTTTATCTTTCTTTTGTATGGCTTTGCCATTGGAAAAAAAAAAAAATCAAACGTACTGATTCGCATTTTTTGCGACTTATGAAAATAATAATAATAATAATAATAAAATTCCTTTCATTGCGGCGATCGACTTTGCAAATTGGCACAAAAGTTTAAAAAATATCGGGGAAAATTCGGAATTTAAATATCTGAAAATTCACCTACTTCACTTAGAATCCGACATGTCACATATCATATAAAGCAGAGTTCGTTCTTGGATTTCAAAAATTCAAGTTACATACCGTGATATTGATATGATTTTGATGTCACGAGTTTAAAAATGCATTAGAAACCAAATTCATTTGAAAACCTTTGATGGATAAATGAAGTCACGAGCGAAATAATTCCACGAATTCTAAGTTTCCGATAAACTGGGAATACTCCTTAGTGTTTTCCTACATATCATAGTGAATCATAGATCTAAGAAATGGCGGATATACTCTGAGAATTTCATTTCATCATAATTCACTTTTGAAAAATCTAATTTTGACGAAATATGGTACATAGATTCGTACAATGTACACTGCTCAAAACAATTAAAGGATATTGCGGTTTTAGGTGGATCTTGTGGCTGGGAAACTTTTTAGCTGATTGATACATGGTCGACAGACGTAGTAGGTTATATGAGAATAAATTACACATGCTTGGCAGAAAAAAATGCATTTCATTGCGCATTTGTGTAGAAAAGGAAAGAAACACAATTTGTACATATGAGAAAAAAAGAATAAGAAAAGGTGTTTTCTTCAAAGGAAATTATTTTCAGTAGGGGGTATAATTTCCACGGACGGCCAGAAACGTTGAACACCTTTGAGGCATGGAGTCAAGGAGGCTATTAATCACGAGTTGGGGTATTCTGTCCCACTCTTCCAGAAGAGCTCTTTCCATTTCTTGGAGAGTTTGTGGGGATGGTTGGCGGCCAGCAACTCGCCTTCCTAGAGCGTCCCAAACGTGCTCTATTGGATTCATGTCTAGAGAACACGCTGGCCATTCCATTCGTACGATTCCTTCTTCGAAAAGGAAATCCTCCACCAGGATAGCACGATGTGGCCTGAAGTTATCGTCCATTAAAATGAAGTCATCTCCGATTGCTGCAGCGTAAGGGACGGTCGGCTACCAGTCAGAGGTCCATCTCGAATTATGTAGAGGTCTGTGCACCAGTCAATGGAGATGCCACCATACACCAACACTCCTCCACCGCCAAAGCTGACACTTTCGTGCACGAACGCAGGATTATTCCTACTGCCACGGTCCCTCCAGATGAAAATACGACTATTATCAGGATGAACTGAAAAACGGGACTCGTCAGAAAAAAGAACATTGCTCCATTCATTTCTCCTCCAGTTCACATGCTCTGTTTCCCACTCCCTGCGGTCGCGACGATGCCTTGATGTTAGTCTAAAACATACCACCAGTCGGCGAGCATACAGACCTACACCATGGAGTCGGTTTCAGACAGTCTAAATGAAACCGTGGTGCCAGTAGCCGAGCGAAGGTGTTGTTGGAGAAGAGTAGCATTCATATTCCGGTGTCTCCGAGCCATTAACACTAAATAACGATCTTCTTTGGGCGTTGTTGCCCGTCTACGACCTGTGACGCCCTGGAGTAACTTTATAAGATTTATTTTTAAAATCCATTACAATAACTTTAGTTTTATTTTCTAAGGAAGATTTACGCATTCAACCAATGCTTTTAATTATCAAATACACTGTCATATAATAACACTTTCACCGAGTCTATATTATGTATTCAAATGAATTTATTTCAGTAATTTAGTTTATCTTTTGCGTCACGCTATCCAAAAGGGCAAGCAAAATTTGCATAAATGTTTTTTTTGTAACGCACTATGTATTTGAATATATTTCACTTAGTTTGGATACTATGACAGAGCACAATATGATAAAAATAAGTCACAGCAGGGAGTCACTCAAAATTTGATATCATTATTTTTAAGAACCAAATTAAAAATTAATATAGCTGAAAAGTAAAATGCTGCGTCTTAAACTTTTAATCAGTGAATGGTTTTTGTATGGGGATTCCTCATACGATCATGCATATGTAAAACATAATTGTTTAAAATATATCTAGCGTCCCTAGTAAATCCCCGAAAGCGTGTTTTATACACTAGTATGAATGATCACACATACACGCACACACACACAAAAGAATTTATCATACGCAGAAAAATTATCTATAATCATTTGGTAGATATAGTTTAAGCACTCTATATAAAATAAAATGTTGAGATTTATACGCATTTATAAAATATAAATGCGTATAACTCTCAACAATTTTTCTACGAAATATATTTAAGCCACAAAATTCCTCCTTACTCAAATAAAGATGAACACTTCAGTCCAATCTCCTATCACTCTAGCGTCAGAAATGAATATCAAAAAGAAAGTTGAAAGGCTGTCGCTTGACGGACATCAGTAACATATGGGGTGAAAGTGATATTTCACTTTCGGTATTCGATGAAAATAAAGTAACTGGAAAAGATTTTAGCAATTGCTATCAGAAACATATTGAACAGGGTATCTTTACTTCATTTTTTATCTTTCAGCATTATATTTTTTTCTGAAATCCAGTAACTCAGATATATGTTTTATTTCCTGTCTGTTTCTTAATCCAATTTTTATTTTGCAAAAACATATTAAAAACAATAAAGAAACCTCTGTTTACGTAAAAAGATTATTTTTATTTACTTGGCTACTATATGGTTGTAATGAAGAAAATTGCTTTTACTTAAGTAAAGGTCATACAAATAAATATTTATTTCATTAGGCGATATTTTTAATGTAAAAATCTTTTTATATAAGGAGCAAATATTTTTTTTATTTTTTCACAAAATTTCAAAATCTATGAAACATTACAAACATTACAAACATCTGCAGTTTAAATTAACTTGCCACCTCACATTATTCGGAATTTTATTCTGTTCTATTGCCAATTTTCAGGCAAGGAACAAACATTTACACAGTTTTCACAAAATCTCAAACGTATTAAAAATTTTGAAGTCTTTTGAGTTATATTGTTGACTACGACACAATATCGTCATAAAGGCATCAGGTTTGACCATATTTGAGCAACCAAATTTTGAAGTATTTTGAGTTATACAGTTGACCATGACACAATATGGTCATGCAGGTCATACAGGTCATCACAGTCATGATGACGCTAAACGTTTATTTTATTCACTTCAGTGTTTTACACTTGATAGACAAATAAATATTTATGTATTTTGAATATTTTTTCACAAAATCTCAATATCGAATCCAAATTTTCAAAAAAATTGACGGTTAGGGGAGAAGGTGTTCAAGGGGTCAATTTTTCTATATTTTTAAATGTAATTCCAAAAAAATTATTTTACAAACAGAATATCAAACTAATGTATTATGTTTTCTGATCGATTGGCTACCCTTATTAATCCACTTGAATTCTAACAAAAGTTTTTGAACAATAAAAAACCATTATTTCCTTAAGTACTTTTGTTGAGGCACTGTACCCCATGAAGGGGTACACTGGGTCAACAAATTGGGTACAGTGGGTCAGCTAACGAGAAACACCATAAAAAAATTTCTATCACCTGATAGTGAATAATTTAAACTTTTTTATTGCTTTACAATATTCAAGTTAAATATTAAAGTCGCTCAAAGTTTATAAGGTAAATGTTAATTTTATGTTTCTAAAATATGCACGCACTAAATGTGTTAATAAAATTAAACAAAAAGGTTTTACTTATATAATATCACTTAGAGTCCAATTAAATCTATAAAATTTTAGTTTTATAGTTATTTTTAAGACATTAAAGTTGCCTCTTTTACTTTTTAGCTGCCTTTCAATTTTGAGCATTATAGTTTGGAAAAGGCTTTTACCATCTTCTATAATTTTCTTATATAATTTTCTTGAGAAACTGAGACTAATTTAGATAAATTCTGGTCATTCAAACTTTAAAAAGTAGGAAACTTACAGAAAGACGATAAATATATGAATGGGGACACAATGGGTCACTGACTCAATGTACCCCATTTCTGGTGACCTAGTGTGCCTCATATGAACCAATGTATTATTTTACACCTCAAAATTCCAAATCTTTTCATACTCAATTAAATACAACATCATAGAAAAGGAAATAATTTACACTATATTAACAAACCACATAACTCATATTTACTTTGACAAATGTCAAGTGTAATAACAAAAAGTCTTACTTTCTTTAAATTTCATGCAGATGATCAGCAAACAAAATGGCTCTTTCTCCCCGTTACAATCAAAGTGAGATGTTTAACTTTCTCCATAGAGTTAAGTTGTTTGATACCAGCTTTAAATAATTTTCTCACTTCACTAATTACTAGTCACTAAACTATTCACTAAACGACCAATATCTTCAATGACCCACTGTACCCCACTATCCCCCCATATTTTAAGTTGTACCACCACCTATCATGACACTAAATTTCGTTTTATTGTCTTAAGTTGTTATTGCGTGATGTGCGAACAAACGCTTGCGCATCTTGAATAAAGTTCCTAAAAAACTCAATCTTATCAAAATTTTCAAACTATTCTTCTACTATAGTTTAATTTGAAGGATCACCTATGATATCCTCAAAGTCCATTTAATTCATCTTCCAAGTCTATTACCTCCGAAGTCGTAATTACGTGATGCATGTGTAAAAATTTGCGCATTTTGAAACAATTTTCGCAATATATCAAAATCAAAAAAACAACAAATTGACTCTTATATTTTAAGTTGAGTGACCATCTATCATGTCAGTAAATTTTATTTCATTCGCTTTGGCCATTTTCAGGGATGCGCGAACAAAAAAGGCGCCATGGACAGAGTGACAGAATGACAGACAAACTTTTTTGATTGTCTTACTGGATTCCCAATTTGTTTAAACAGATAAAAATCACAAATGTGTAAAATCCCAAGTAATTCACAGACAAAAGCCTAATTTTCAGTATACCTTAATAGTGTGACATCATGAATTTCCAGACATCACGAGTTCAACAGATTTAATAACGCAAAAGATGATCAAATTTCTATTATGTATTTCTAAGTATCTTACATTAGACTACAAATGAAACTTTAAAATTGTGTGTACGTTTTGTTTTCAATTATTTAAATAATTTATCTGTTTCTAACATAAGTCAATAACGCTGTCCTATAAAATAAAAATGATTTTTTTTCAGGAAACTGAATATTTACGATTAAAATAAATTTTTATGCTCATTTTACTCTATTTGTTCAATTTTTCTAGCGCAAGCATTGGCCACTTCTACCAAGTACTGGTCATTTCATTATGGGGATAAGTAGTGGATTCGACTTTGCCCTCGATGAAAGGGTGGACGAATTGACGTCCAAGCCGGGAACCGAACACGGAGCCAAAGTACGATAGAATGGCTCTTTAGCCACTATTCCACCCCTAAATGGTAGCGGAGGTTGATTTCTAATATATTAAAGAAGCTTTACTTGTCTAAATTGCGTGACAAACGCTTTTATTGAAACCTACTTTGAATGTAGAAAAGGACGAGTTATAGTTTCTGCAAGGACTAAACTGTCATGGGCAATTTTTTAAATCTAACTTCTAAATTTACTTTTGAGCCGTTTTTCAATAATATAATGAAAATTTCTACCCTGACTGAACCACTCGACAGAAATCAAGAATAGAGTGTCAGTCCTGGAAATATCTTAATACTGCATTCTTTATTTTTGACAGGGAGGCCAAGAAGTGATTAATAAGATTTTAAATAAAAATTTCATAGAAATTCATATAAAATGAATACTTTTTTAACATAATCACATAAGTTTTCCTCATGAAAAGTAAGACCAAAATTCGTGCAATAAAGACCGTTCCTGACTGCTTAATGACATTACGAGATTTTCTCTCAGTCCACAAAATCCTTCTGAAAGATATAACACTATGCTAGAAAATTTAAGCTTGTACAAATTTAATCTTTTAATTATAAAGAAAACGAGTTTTAACAGCAATTTCTTAAACAACTTTTTTTAGCTTTCCGACATTTCAATCAAGGTTTTTGCATATTCGAAAGGAATTACAAAAGGTTTAATGATAAGATAGTATGTGCTATCAATAATGATAAAATTTTGATTTTGATTGTATTTGAATTAGACAAAACTCCTGGATATATGAATTTGATACCTCTCAGGAAAGATATTTCTTACTACAGGTATGATTTTCAACTAGTAATCTTCCAAAATTAACGAAAAAATGAAGTAATACTATTCACATCGTTCAAATTATTATATCAAGTGACATTTTAAAAAATATTTAAAGAAAAATTACATCGATGTAAATATGATTGTAAATAGAATATTGCAGATCAATCTTATAAAAGTTATACATAACATGATGAAATATACTTTTATATAATAAGCATAAATTGACTAAATTGAATTCACAGATAGATTTCTCCATATGTAACGTGAATACGAATTATACTTCTTAAAATATAATCTGAGACAAAAGCATCCCCTCATAGCCAGATATCCCTTATACAGGCCTGCCATAATGAGTAGTATACAATCACTCGCAAGAATAATAAGCAAGTCATGTGATTACTTTAATAAATAATTTGTGCTTTGATTTCTGAACTGTGTGCACCACCTTTGCAAAATTTAAAGGCATACAGTAATGTAATGCTTATTCAAAATGTAACGCAAAATGCTTTTACTATAAGATAAAGAAAAAAAATATTTTTATTTTTATAAATACATCACAATGTGTTAATATTTTAAATTCTTGCTACAAGGAAATATCATTTCCTTATATGGTAATTTGATATTTCACTGTAAAGCTGAAGTAAAATATACTCAAAGGGAACAGAGGCACGCGCAATTCCTTGATGTTTACCAGACAGGGTGTAACGGCAGCTTGTAGATGAGGAGTGATCCATTTGTTGCAGCTAATCAATAAACAAGCGGCACTTGCCTCATCAATAACCCTTATTGAGAGATACTCTTATCAGATAAATATAATGTGTTCTGTTCCCGGTAATTAATCTGCTGACATGTTGGCGATTGTTACAACAAATGACAGTCTGCAGTGTTGGCAGCAGATCGGGTTATATTAAACATATCAGAACGAGCGCACGACTAAACTTGCCTTTGTGGTAAAAATTAAAATTTTTGCATAGTTCTGCCTGATTCACTTATATTGTTATGCAAATGAAAAATTATTTTTCAAATTGTTACCTTCCGGACAATTGTGTGTTAGTTTATTCGAAATTGTATAAATCATTGTTTTTAGAACAACATGTTTCTTGTACACCCATTAAGAAACATATTCGAGTGCAAGAGAGATTCTTTTAAATTTTAGTTTTGTGAAAAACTGATTCGCTTTTCAAGCTACACAAAACTCTATAAAAATATGAAAAGTTGTCATTATTCATTACATAATTCACTTTTAATGAAAAACAATAGTATATGGATACAACTGAGATATTAGAAATTTGATTATGTTCTCTCTCTTTTTCTCTCGCTCGCTCGAAATGAACTATAAGAAGAAAAAATGAACTATAAAATTTCATTTTTTAATTTTATAATTATTTGAAAAAAGTAAAAAAAATAAGGATGAAACTCAGAGGCAGCAAAAACGTGCCGAAGTTCTTCTTGTTAACCGAGCTATACGTGTAACGTCAGTTTATAGATGAACAGGGATCTATTTGTTGTAATCGGCAAACAAACGGTACGTGTCTAATCAATAAATCTTATTGGTAGTTTTATCAGATAAATGCAATTAATTCTGTTCCCGATAATTAATCTGTCTACATGTTGATGATTGTTTCAATAAGCTACAGCATGGCAAAACAGCAGCAGCTTTGTTACATTAAATATTGGAACAAACGTACGGGGGGCGTATTGTGGTATATTTTAAATGGCCAATGAAAATTTCTGAGAATTCTGCCTTATTTTGTTGTATTATTATAATATTTCGAAATAAAAAACTCTATTTTTACATTTTCCCTATCAAATTTGTTATTACCGGAAATTAACTTATTCGAAACTATGTAGATCACTATGTATAAAAATGTGCGCCTTAAAGTAATCTATTTATTTAAAAAAAACGCTAATAGTTAAAAATAATTGTTGTAATTTTCTTTTAAATTTCCCATGTAGAAATTAAATTCACAATGCATATTTCAAGGGTTTCTTCTAAAAGCATTTCTATAAGTATTTTTATATAGCAATATGTAAACGTATGATGAAGAACATATGTCAAAATGATATAAAAAGCATCTTAACTTTTTTCTATTCGTTTTTTGTTGGTTTTTTTTTGTATATTTATAAAGGCATAATTTATTGTAGTTTTTTGTAGTGTAGCCTGAAAAAGTATATATTTGCAAATCTATGTTTACATTTAAATTAACAAAACTTAAAATAGGATTTTTTCATTATTTATTTATAAAAAGAGAAAAAATATTATTTTTAAGGTGTCTCAAAAAAAAGCTGGAATTTCTATTTTTAAGCATTACTCATTCCTTTGTTTGTCAATTAATTATTAGCAAACTTTAAAACATATAAAAGTTGAGCACCATCTCAAAAAAGTATTCGAGTAAAAGCGAAATTTTCTATTTTAGCTTTTGAAAAACGCACAACTTGACAGAAATGTGAAACAATATAATTATACATAACCTAATTCATATCTAATGATAAGTAATTTTTAACATACGAAACCAATGTTGGAAGTTTGAGTTTTACTCGAATATTTTTATAAGAAAGTATACTAGCATTTTACATTGCATTTATTGAATATGCTATTCCTAACTGTACTAAACTGATTTTAAAGTAACAAACCATTCATTTCCTTTTTAAAGCAATTTCTTTCTAAAGCAAAACTTTTTGCATTGTATTTTTTTCTTTTTTAGGAGACCATTGAGAGATAATATTAACTTTCCACATTGAGCAAAAAAAAAAAAAACCATTATATGATTAAAATTATTCTTTTTTCAAGTTCTTTTAACTTTTTTGTATTTTCTTTTTAAAACGACTGCATTATTCATTTTATATTAATTATAAAAAGTATCTTTATCACCGCCAGTTTTAAATTTTAAAACTATTTTCTTATCTTAAATAAATCATCAAAACCATTTAACATTACTAATTTCATGCATCTGCAAATTTTAAAAATTCAAATCCGTCTAATTGGTATCTGCTCATCTGAAGACACTTTCTCAGAGTGATTTAGAGTACATGAAGCATTTAATACAACAATTCTCTTTCGGTTCTTCAGGGAATACCCACTTTGTTCAGAAGGGGCCAACAACTCGTGTAAAAGTGACAAAGTTTCAGTACATGAAGGTAAATATTTCCTTGACCGAACATGATCACACATTACAAACTTGGCTTTAAACGAAAAGTGAGTCATGGTACCTAATTTAGAGCAAAGACAGAGTAACTAATGTTACAGCTTTTTCATTTTTATACTACGTATAAGCGAGCTTATTATGACAAGCTAGAAAGATGCTTCAAAGCCATAACTTAATTTTTCTGTCATATTTAATAAATGCTTCATCTAAATTATAAAAAAAAGTATGTTTATGGGTTAGTTTTTTATTTTGAAAAAATTGTACATAAATCAATGTACTGGTTTGAAACTCGCGTTTTTCTTTTTCTTTTCTTTTTTAATATTTACAAATTTAGTCACCTTTCCATTAGAAGATTACGAATTAATCAAGACGCAGAGAACATTTTCGAAAAAAATTCCCTTCCCTTTCTTTATTATAGTCACTGTAAAGTAATTCGAAGAAAACTTGTTAAAAGATATCAGAATTTAAAAAAATATGTGTCTATGAAACATCCCAAATTTCAAATTCCAAAATGTTTAGACAGTTTGAAGGAAAACTAAAACCGCTTTAAGGAGTTGTTGATCCTGAATCTATGAATAAAATATTAGATAAAAATTAAAGATCTAGTTAAAACTTTTTTATAAAATATTTTGAGATAAGTGCATTTTTAAATTTATGTATCATAGGGAAAAATTAGTTATAATTCTAAATGTAAAGACATTTCAATTATTAGAATGCTTTGTGTTACCCTCACAGCATTCTAATAATTGAAATGTGCATTGTGTGTGTGAGTAAAGTGAAGATCTTTAAAACATTATTGAAAATATTTTGTTTTGCATTTAATCTATATGTGCCTGCAAATTTAAAATACAACATAAATAGATTTTGGTAAATACCTGCACCACCGCATTTTAATAAAAATTTTAAAGTTATATAATGCATTAACAATAATTTTATAGTAGCATATTAATAACATGAATAAGTCAGTTATAATATGTATTTATGAGATTTAATTTTTTGAGAAAAAAATGCATTTAATCCAAGGATAAAAATTCTATTGAAATATTTTCTTTAAAATTGCTGCGAATTTAAACACCAGTTATATAAGATAATTGTAGCTGTTTGCGTTAAGCAGAATAATTCAGTTACTCGCTATTTATCTCGTTGGATCTTTATTTCACGACTGGAAATCGCTGCCTGAGATAATGGTATAAACTGCTTATTTGGGGACAAACGGCATTTGAATAGGCGTTAGTTCGATAAATACTTCGAGTGGGCTACTGAATCTCAAAGGCTGTATGTTTCAATTCACCTCATGATTTATTATCACTGATTTTAATCATTAATTACTGGAGAGACTGTGTGAGCATTTGATTCAATTTATATACTTAATATGAATCCGTTTAAATTTGGCCGAGAGAACAATTGTCTTATTTTTCGACGAGTGAATACGGCAAATAGTGTTTCACGCTGCTGATATCGAGTAATATTACTGAACTGATGTGGAGTTATTAATTTTAATTAATTTTTTACGATGATGCTATTTTAATAAATAGCACTTTATTACAGAGAAGTAATCAGTAGTAATCAGTAGAATTAGAAAGATAAATGTAATCCGCAGTGACATAGTCATCTCCGTCCCCGTAGGAACACGGACAGTGAAGCAGCAGCTCGCTTGGCCAGTGCATGGGAGGGTTAATTCCTCTATTGGCTGGACTGCTGTGGGAGCATGTACGCTAATGGGAATCTGGTGCACGTAAAATCCGTTGTTACACCAATGTCCTCCATGTTCAAACGATACCTCTGAGGGTGCCGATTTCAGGTGCTAGGTCTCTCATTTGGAATTGGTTCAAAATTAGGGGACCTCGAGCTCATTAAAATGGAAGCCGTCCCCTTCTGCCCACCGCCAACCTATATGGAGGATCTGGCACCACTCCGCGGTTGCCAGAGGACATTAGAAATAACAGTAACCACAAAAGTAATAAATTTTCTGAAAAAAGACTTTATTATTATACATCTTTTCTACAGAAAAATACAAAAAAAACATAACGTTTTATTATGATGTCAAAATTTTTCTACATAATTTATGAGTCGAATTCTCTCCTCATAATGTGTAATGCAGACATTCTCTGTCATCTTCCACTTACTCTTTTATTTCCTGAACTTCAGCTTCCCCATTTAAAGAGTGTTTTCAAGTGAAAATCGTTTTATCTTACCTTGAAGACAATGAAGGATGTTTCCAGGGACTTCACTTTTGAAAGCAGACTACCAATTCTTCAAACATATTTTGAAATGTTTGCTTATTTCTTAGAAAGTTACAACACACATATATTTTTATAGGTGATGAGAAAACTACAGAAATGACCGATTCGCAGACTATTAACAAATAATAATACATGGAAATGTGACAAGATTTATTTGTGTCACCTTACATAGTATTAGCGTACTATTCTTGTCGATCACTGTATTAGAGTTAGTTGTTAAATCTCTACTACCGTTTGAATATGAGGCTTTTGATTTTATTAATAAGAAATAATTAAAATTATATAATCAGTAAAATTAAATGTTTTACGAATGACATTCCTTTCCCATAAAACTACTTTTACTGCGCGAAGAGTTGTAGTGCAATGAAATGTTGACAGCGGCTGTTTTCGAAGAAGCAACATTCGAGTTTGCACTTATAAGAAAAAGCAATGCTGCTGATATATTTTTTTTCTGATTACGGTTAAATCTGTATTTTTAAATATGTATAAACAATAAATGTGTAATTTCAATAATACTAGTCTTGGAATAAATAATCAGATTCTGTATTTACGAATAAACAATCAGAAATGGGATTGTGTATTTACGAATAAATAATCAGAGATGCGATTCTGTGTTTACGAATTATTTTTTTATTGCAATTATTTCTGCGATGACGTGAAAAAAAATGAATTTTTAATACATTAAATATAAACTGCTTTTTTTGTTTCTGCACACAAAATGAATCTGCTGCCTTCTGAATTTCTTCATTCTCAAGATAGCCATTTGTAAAATTAACGAACGGGAATTAAATGAATTTTGGCGAACTGTCTAATTAATCTATTTACATGCGACAAAATAAAATTTTGACCATTTCTTTTGTAAAACTTTTAATTTTAGCCTATTTTATGGAGAATTAGAAAAGAATATCTCCTAACAAGTCTATTAAAAACACCTGAAATATTATAAATAACATGAAATGTCGAGTAATAAACCTTAATACTCCAGTTGGCTTCAACATAAAATAATGTCTATTTCATTCCAGCTTTTACTGCAATGCATCTATAATTTAAAATATTTATAATACTCAAGGATCATAAAATGTCTGTTTGACATTAAAGTTTGTAAGTAATTTAGGAGATTATTTTTTAATAGTTGCAAATCTTCCAATATATCTTTATATTATTTTTAAGCTACATGAAAATTTTACCGTGAAAAAAATTTACATTTTTTGACCATTTTAAATACGTTCAGATACTTGAAAAAGTGACAGCATAGACTTTTCTTTCTCAATTGCTTTTCAAAGTTCTTTTATTTAAATAATAAAAAAATTATTATCAAAAATAAATTCTACTAGAAACAATAGCTTTGGATCTAAACCATTGCGTTATTGTATTTCTTTATCTGTTACCAAGAGAATTATTTTAAAATCAAAGTACTGTGTTTCTCTCTGTATAAAAGCCTGCAACAAAACATTCTATACGCTTTTATTTTGGACATAATTAAGGATCCAAACATGCATTTTATTTATTTAAATTATTCTTGTTGTTTCCTACTTAATTGTAATTACTTCCATAAAATAATTATAAAGAGAAAGTTTTTCTAGCGTTAACAAAAAGACTGGCTTTTTTAATCTTGTCTTTTCACACTTACTTTATCTATGCAGCTGTGTATTGTTAGCATTCATAAAGTGTTGCCTGCTAAAAGTGCCGTTTTTTTATAGAAATTAAAAATTCCACTGGATATTTGCTTTTGAAATTCACTAAGCGAACAAAAGGACTTTATGCTTTAGTAGTTAAAACAATCTTTTTAAGTAACGGATCATAATGCTGCTATTCTTTAGCATCACAAATTTAATTCCACTACACATGTAATTTAATTACAGTAATTGTTAAAAAATATAAAACTGGATAAGCATGGTTATTCAGAATAACAACTGCTTCTTTATGCAACTGACAGAAGGATATTGAATCTAGAACTTCAGAAAGTCATGTCAGTTAAAGGTGTCATTATTTAATATATTTACGTTAAAATTCGTTACACAACACCCGTATTACGTTAAAATTACGTTAAAAAATGGCTTTTTAAATGTAAAACACTAAGTGAAGTTAGACAAGGCAAAATATTTTGAATAATTATTATTTTGGATGTTTTGTGCGTCATTATTGTACCAATTGTGAAATATATACTATAGTAAAGTTCTCACTCTACCTTGGGAAAGTTAGGGTTGTTTCTAAATTCACCTACAGCATCAGTTGTTTGGAGAGTCTTTTGAGCAGGAATTACTTGTACATTGTTGTACTTGGTATTCATAAATACTACACTGGTTATAATTAATTTAGGAAAAATCGCAAAAATCTGGATTACGCAAAAAGTTACTTATTGCTGAATTTAATCAAACTATCCCACAGTTTATAACAGATAGTAAGCTATAAAATAACATGAAAAGAAATTACCAGATAATTGTGGTATAGAAATCAGAATATTTATAAAATCAACAAATTAGATGTGTCAATTTGGTATAGGAAAAGCATCTTCAATATGGAATATGACCCTCCCTAGAAGCGATACAAAACCAACAGCGATGTCTGATGCTGTCAATTATGCGGTCTATGAGTTCCGTTGGAAGGGAGAGCCATTGCTCTTGAAGGGTAGTTGCATGCGTAGCAAGGAGTCGCAGGAAGACGATTGAGAGCAGCTATCCGTCTTCCTAAAGCATTCCAGACATACTCGATGGGATTCAATTGCAGTGATCGAGCTGAACACTCCATGCGATGAATTGGTTGCTGCTGAAGATAATCATCCATGATACGAGCCTTGTGCGGTTTAGCATTGACGTCCTGAAGCAATAAATCATCGCCTATTGTCCCGACGTAAGGCGCACATAAGCATCAAGGATGTCATCTCTATAGGTCTGATCATTGGTGGTACCACGTGGAAAGGCATGGAGGTCTGTGCGTCCACCCAAAGAGATTCCACCCAAAGCACAGATACTGCCTTCTGAGTATCCATCTGTTTCACAGATGTATGATGGATAATAGCGGGTTCCAGGTTCTCTCCAAATCAAACAACGCTTACTATCACTTTGAAGGCTAAACCTGGACTCATCCGAAAACAGAACAGCTCTTGATTGATCAGCCGTCCAGTGGACATGTTGATGTGCCCACCTCAAACGTTCCTTTCTGTGGCGTGGCTAGAGGGGCACGCAAGTGACTGGTCGCCTTGCTTACAGACCACCTTTGTGAAGCCTTATACAAACCAATCTTCGGGTGGCTACAGCAAGGGAGGATTTGAGTTGAGCTGGAGTAGCGGTTTTATTCCTTCGTGCACATAACGACAAATATATGTCATCAGCGCTGGTCGTCCTTGACTGAACCTCCTCGAAAGCGAATCTGTCGTTTGAAATTGTTGCCAAAGTCTATGAACCACAAACGGACTGACATTGAGCCATCTGGACACTTGTGTCTGACTTTGTGCTGCCTCTAGTTTCCCAATAGCCCTTCATCGCGGTTCATCTGAAATAAGATGCTGGAGGCCATTTCTAGGAATTGGCAACCCCCGATTTCTTACCTTATTACTAGCAAAATTTACTAGCAATATTTGCAGGTTTCGTCTCAAAGATGAAGTTTTATGCTACTAGTAAATAATCTACTCTGGTTGCAACACGAGTAATTTGCATATTTCAGCTTTAGTCAGTAACATTTGTTTGAAAACATATTCCAATTTCATGCAGATTGACTTATTTTTGAGCGAGTTATCGCTATTTTTGTGGTTTTTCCTTCATTTTTTGGAAACAAGTTTATATTTGAGAATAAAACGAAAACAAGCAACATGTCCACTTTTGAATTTTTTTTTATATCGTTAACAAAGTGTTAGTTTATGTAAATTGACATCTATCAAGTTGTTTAATATTGCATAATACGTGAAAGTAAAGCAAATGAAGATTTTTCTCCCTTACCACCGTAGGTAGAACCCCCTTGCTTCTGCCCACTGTCTTTATGCTTCCTGATTGGCTGCAATAATTGATTGGCTAGAATTATAATTATTTTTGTCAGTCTATTATGCCTTAAATTCATTTTGTTTGCCATATTTTAATAATTTTTTCTTGTTTTGCGTCTAAAATTTCGCTTATCCAGTTTGTTTGCTTTTTTTTTTTTCGTTTTTTCAGCTTTTATAACGCCTCTATTTTTAGTTCACTTTATTGGTGTTCTCCAAGCAATTGTTCTTTTTAGAAAGTGCATTATCATATTCTGCAGGGACATTCGAAATTATTTCGATAATTTGCATGTAAAATTGCAAACTCAGCATAATGATGGATGAATTTTATTTTGTTAAATTGCATGTAAATGAATCATTTTTAAAAGCCTTAAGGATTCGCGTGATGTTCCAATGATTTTAGATTAAAATTATTCTAGAAATTTGTCTTGTAATCTGTTGCGTGTAAAATGATGCTGGAAATTAGATGGTAGGAATTGTTAACTCGTAGCATTATATGTTGCAGAACTTTTAAATTCTGAGAAGTTGATGAGACATACAAGGAAAGGCTTTATTGGAAAAGGTTGTTTTAAGTAAATTTTGGGTTCTATTAGTGTTAAACGTTCAGTATGAACTTAAAGAAGATCTATAAAATTGTTTCTAATACTTTTTTTTAAAAACTAATTTTTAAAAATATATAGCGAAATATGTATCCTGTTATTTATTGCATTATTATTATTATACTTTTGTTCAAAACCATAGAAGTGTTGTTCGATCCTTTTTCAAATTATATTGTAAGTGTTTAAAAAATAGGAATTATAAAATCCTTGTTTTTTCTTTACAAAGACTGCTAGTCAATTACAACTACTCAACAACATTCTGAATCAAGTATGTCATCCTGTCAAAAAAATTGTTACACTTTAAGAAAGTCTTCTAAATTTATCCAATTATATGATTAAAACTTTTACATACATAGAGATAGATGTAATTACAAGAACCATTTGCATCTGCAATTTTTGTTTGAAGCTTTTGCAACAAAGCTCATCGATGTTAATGGAATTTCACGCTGTTTTGGGGGTCACGTCGTTATTCATTTAATACTTTCATTTCTAAACTGATTAAAAGCTAAAAGTGTCCATCATTTTTTAATAAAGAGCATTAAATCTTTATTCTTTCTATATTAAAGTAGCAAGGCTAATTTTTTTAAACAATTTACTTGTTAATACGTTTATGCAAATTTCAAAACATTACACATGAGCTACAAAAAAGAATACATATTTTAAAATAAAATTGTTTTCATCAAAAAGCAACTTCACAGATATGCTTCTATTTTCACCGAAAGATGATGTTTACTGTTATAAAGTAGTCCTCGATAAGTTAGTGTCCGAACCTCTCCCACATGATATATCACTAAATAAATACGTCTTCTATATTCGCGAGTCAATATTAATATAGAGCCGCGGCCAAGTGTCGAGAGTTTTGTGGCTTCTTGAGAGAAATAGTTTTATGCGTCTTCTGAGTGACAATTTTTTTTAAATCTCATATAGATGACTGACTTAATATATAAAGATGAAATTTGAAATATTATGTTCCTCACACATAATGTTGTTACAGTAATAAAATATATTTGACCATTTTATAAAGTAGTTGAATAAATTTTCATTATATTCTCTTGATCAACATGATTCCATATAAATATTATGTATTATTTGAAATAATTAAAAAATATTAATATTTTGTTTAGGGAAAATTATTTCAGTTGAAAATTGGATTTCAAATGTTTGAATATTATTTTCAATTAATTGCAATAAATTTAATTTTGTTTAAGTTTCACATTCAGCAGCTGCTTGTAATATAAGAAACGAAATTCTAATTTTTATTAACTAAAATTTATAAGATTGAACACGTAATTATTTTTCAAAAGATCCCTCTAATGCATGTTCACATATAGTATTTTAATCCGCGGCTATTTTATTAATTTGACTTTACGAATTTTTACTTTAAATCTTAACGATATTACTAAAATTTTGATGAAAGCTTAAACATATTACTACAATTTTGATTTATCATGGAAATATTCGAGTTTGATGCATTTAGTACATCTGTAGAAATATTCTGAATTCATTTATGTTTATAATTTTCTACGTTGATGTATGTATGTGTATGTGCGTTTATGCGTTTGAGAACATGATAGCTCCTGAAGAGTGTATTCGATTAAGCTCAAATTTTTTATAGATTGTTGCTGAAAATCCTCATTGTTGTCGGGTTCATAGCTTAAACTTTTAGTGAATAAAGTTCTAGCAATCAATTCAAAATATAGCGCAAATTTTATTGGTTCTCGAACTTCTATGAGCAATATGTTATGCAAAATCAAAGAAATTAATAAGCAATAAATGGATTTAGAACAGACATCCAATTAGAGAAGCTTTCTTAGATACTGTACCTCGCATGCAATAAAACCCTCCCAAAAGACAAAACAGACTGGAAAATCTCGAGCAGAACTCCTGACTGCTGCTCAGTATACAACAATAAAGATTTTACAAATAACCTTCTAAAATATCCTTCTCAAAACAATCTCGCTTATAACACAGTGTGGCAAAGAGGCAGAACACTCTGACTTAGCAGATGACTTACTCATGGGGAGAAGACTCATAACTGACAACGGTGAGGCGCGCGAGCTGTTCTTTTATACTTTTCATACGCGCTTCACGAACATTTTCACGTGTTTTCTAAAGTAGCACATTCGAGAAAAGTCTCCAGTTATTTAATTACGTAATAGTAATGCTACTACATATTACTAATGCTGGAAAGCAAGCATTACAGGCCCATTCATAAAATTCCACCAAATGTCACCAAGCTTGATTTTGGCGAAATATCGTCAAATTTACAAGCTGTTACAAATGTGGATCATTTTTACTAATTATTGCAATAAAATAGAATATTTATCGCTATTTTTAGCGACAAAATAAGTTTACAGTTTTTTGCAGGGCTAGAAAAAATATTCTTATGCAATGCAGCCTAGATTAAAATATAAGTACTTAATTATCTATTATTCCAGCTGCAACTGCTAAAATTTTACATTATCCATATTCACGTTACTTGTCTCTTGAAAAAATAATAGCAGTCTAAGTGTAGTTACTGGAAATATGGAAGAAGTTTAGTTTTAATATGCCTATTAAATGCTTTTTAACCACGTAATTTTCTACTACTTATTTCATGTCCTAAAATTATCCTGCATTATCTATTTCCCCGTCCTTAGTGTTGAAGTTTTTTTTCTTGTAATTAATCAATATCCCATGGTCTACATATTTTGTATAGAAAATGATTTTTCATTTTTTCCAGTATGTTCTTTTAGAGGCAGTATTTTTTTTTCCTGTAAAGATAGGGGTAGGAGGATTAAATACTTTCAAAGCATATAAAAATTCTGCACAACAGCTTTTTTTTTATTTTTGCATCTGACATTAAAGTTTACAAGAGCGAAATTGTTAGAAGGAGATTTTTTTTTTCATGAGGCCCATCCTCTGACACCAGTTACATTCTTTGTAACTCATAAATATAAATATGCGTACCTCATCTGCAGCCAACCTATATAAACAAATATTTGGTGGCGTTATATATACAGGGTGATTCAAAGCCTTATGTCAGAAATGTATAGGGTGGTAGAGGAAACCAAGACAGCTCAATATCACATAGCAATGTGGGGTCGGAAACGTCGTGTACCTGTTAATAATCACTTTGAAAGAGCTCTTGAAATGTTTGTGTAAATTCTCAATCAAGTTTCATAAACAATGAGCTTTTCTCCAACAATTTTAACAATGAAATGAAATAGAATTTGTAAACTACCAATTTCGGTTAAGTGCTTTTTCTGAAAGGTGGATTAATTTTTGATATACGATGCTCGGAAAGTTCACTGTTTCTCCAACACTTATCCCAAAGTGATTATTAACAGGTAAATGAAGACGACTTTTCCTCCCCAGATTACTGTGTGATTTTGAACCGTCTTGGTCTATTCTATCATCCTTTACATTTTTGACATAAACATTATATAAACTGTATGCAAATAAACTGAACTGCTAAAAAAATTGGTAGTAAAAAATTAAAAGAAAGAAAATGAATATAAGCAGAAATTTAATGATTTGTTCCTAAAAATGAATTCATTATTGTTTTTTCAAAACTTTTATAATTAAAATTTATTTATTTTATGAGCAAAAGCATAATTTATTTATTGCAAAGAGAAAGAAAATTCGTTCAAACTTCATACTTAAAGCGGACAAATTTTCACTTGGGATTAACACTAAACTGTAACATCAATCAATTATGGTATTAGCAAAAAGTAGCGGACCCCACTTCAGTAAGAAGTCTAGAATACGTTCTTTTGGTCTGCATCTGATAAAATTAAACAACGGATAATTCGAGTGGTGTGCCTGAAAGTCATTAAACAACAAAAGTAGCAAAATATGGGAATTGATGCAGCTGTAATAACCATAAAACATAATTTGCTACACGGGAAACAATTGGCACGCTCATGCTACCATGTTCAACTGACTGCTGGTTTTAACGACAACGTTAGTCACAATTTCGAGGCAATTGTGGCTATTTCGAGGCATAGGTGACTGTATTTGCTTTCGTTTCCCACCATAAAAAATGACGAACTGTTTCAAATTTCTCTAACATCTTCACACATCTAAATTTAAGGCAAATCTAGACACCGAAAAATTTCATATCTGTTTCATAGGAAGGAATTATTTTACAGCGGCTACAAACGTCTCCTGGCTCTGGTAGAACAACATTTACCATCAGTACTTCTTTTTTGGAACGTAGGCATGATGTTCAGAAAATTAATTAATGCGCGAGAAAAATCCACCTTCTTTTAATCCGAAGAATGACAATAGACATGCAATGTAAAATAAATCATGCTTCAGATTTTCAATACAGTCGAACCAATAGCCAATTTGCCATGAAATAGCCAATTAGCCGCGAATAGCCAATTGCCATGAAAATTCATTCTAACAAGCCGGATATTCGATTATTCGCATTCCCATTGACTAATTATTACGGTTTGGTAAATTAAAAATGTATTACTATAAACAGGACATTCATTTAGCCGATATTTCATTAAGCGAGATCGACTGTATTTGAATATAATACCATTTGTTCTGCAGTGCCACCTGTTGGTGAATCTCGGTACTTTTTTAAATAAAAGTCAAGAGCATCATTTGAATTATCTATAGTTCAAATTTTATTTCATTTGGATTAATAGAAGGCCTTTTTGAGGTCTCTGAACTGGGCAACTATATTTCTTGCTAACCCTGCATTTCATTAAAGGAAATAAAATTACCTCTTAAACATGTGACATATTGTTCAAGGTGGTTTACATTCCTTCTGCTATATCTGAAATACACTTCTCCAGATATCCTTGTGAGTGAAAGGAAGATAAATAAGGAAGAAGGAGGAATTCGTCTTGACATTACTCAAACCACATATTTTCCCTGGGGGTTGGAGATAAATAAATGAAAAAAAAAAGATATTCAATTGATTTTTCTTGGTTATCTTTTGACATTTCAAATTTTTGTCCTCCAAAGAGTAAATAAAGTTTACCTTAAGAATTTCTTGTTAATATATTAAATTGAAAACACTTTTTTTCACTAAAACATTCTATCTTTTATAAAGAAAAAGTACAATAGTATTACAAAGTTGTAGTACTTCAATTTTTTTCTCAATAATCACTATTTTATATTTAAAATAAAGGCCCGGCTCATTTTTATAAATTTTTGCAGTTTGAGTTTTATAGAGCTAGTGAATCTTTCCCTTAGTTGCAGATACACTCATCACAAAAATTTAGAACAACTAGTTCATGTTTTTGCTCAAATAAAAACAATAATAGGCTTAATTTTATTCATATGAGTAGTGGCTTAGAATTATTTGTCTTGTTTAACATAAACCTTACACGTAAAATAATCTTCTGCTTCAGGTATTATAACTTATATAATCGAATAAAAATACATTTTACAGCATTAAATGAATAAAGTATTTTCTTTACATTAAAGTAGTACTATAACAAGTATTATTAATAGTAATGTTTAGACTGGGAAAAATGCTGCTGTAGCAATATCAATCATAAAGTGTCTTCAACTCTATTGAGAAGTTTTTAAAAAAGAAAAACAAATAGTAATGTGTGAGGGAAACTGGTAGCATATATACTTCAGGTAGCCATTTCTCAGAAAATAGAATTCGTTTTAATTGTTTAGATCTTTTAACACAAAAAGTTTCATCTGAGTAAAAAATTGCACAAACTCCTACGACGTCTTGTAAATGAAAAACTGTGTCGAAGAACTTCCTCATGATATACCAAGACGCAATATATACCTTAAAAAAAGAAATTAAATTTACAATTTACGCAGATTGCGTTAAGCAAAAATTTATCACCCACTTTAATGAAAGTACATAAAGAAATGCAAAACCCTTCCAAGGCACTTTTCTTAAAGAGCGTTGCTGCTCGAAAAGCATCAAATTCTTAGCTGCTAGTTCTATGCTTTCAATTACGAGTACCTAATAAATGGATTTGCAATTTTACTTTTGGGTAGAATTTTCAAAACTTCTAATGAACGCCACCAAGTAGGGATCTTAATTAATACACTTTAAGATCTTTTTCAGAGTAGAGGACTAATAACTGGGTATTTTTGTTACTTAGATACGAAAATTATGAAGTAATCGAAATTTATGTTCTGTCTTGAATTTGCTAATTAAGTTTGGAATATCAGGCTTTTAAATTTAGCAATCCTATTGAAACAGTGAGTTTTTAAGAAACTAAATTATTTTGAAAGACTAACAGAGCCCTTTTGAAAATTATACTTTCTCTCGTTCTATTTAATAGCAGATGCTTGTACATTAATTTAAAAATTTCACCACGCATTACTAATACATTTTCAAATTAAGAAGATGTGGAAGAAAAGAACGGATTTAAATTCTTAAATAAAATTGAAACTTTGTGTATGGATTTCACGAAATTAAAATTTTAAAGTATTTTCTTATTCATAGATGAGTAATATAATTTCGCATTTCGTTAAAATAATATTGCCTTTATGTAAAAGTATTTAATTAAATTTCTTAAAGAGGCATTTTATGTTCTTCTCAAATATTATTATAAATTTTATCTGAACTTATTGACGTATATGATCCATTTGAACAAAGTAATAGTTTTCATTCATTAACTATTTAGAATAAAAGTGTAGCGTGAATTTAAAAATTATAAAGAAAAAATTTTAATGTTCCTTTGAAACTATTTTGCAGTCTTCTTTGTCAAGCTTCAGGAATTAATTTGCCCCTGAAAACGAACATAAATAGTTATTTAGAAAGAAATTACTTAACTTCTTTTACAGTTATAAAGGAATCAATAATAAAGCAAACCTTCTCAGTCCCATTCATAGCTTAATTTTCACTGAAAGATATTCAACTGGTTGTAAGAACACAACCATACAGTACTTTTGCATCTAATGGCAGATTCTAAAAAAGCTTCTATAAAAATAAGAACAGTAAACAACATAACAAGGAGAAAACTTTCAAAAGTCTGTAAATGAAATTTTTATCTAACCTCAGCATCTCTCCCACATAGTTCCCGAGGTTAGTGTAGATCAGCAATCCAAATGGGTGGCGTCCATCTGTTCATTAAGGTTGTACAATATGCAAAGGAGGCTTCTGTGAATGTTTATGTGGTGTAGATTAGAGATGAGTTCGGGCTCATTTTTTTGAAGCCCGAGCCCGAAGAATTTTAATCCGAGCCCGCCCGAGCCCGAGCAATATTATTAAAGTTGAAGCCCGAGCCCGAAATTTCAGCTAAAGACAAATAAAATTAACTACTTCATTAATAGGATACAATAAATTTTGGAGCTTCACACACCTTCTAGTCTCCCGTGCCGCTATTTTTTTTAAATAAGTGCGTCTATTTATCCCATGAATCACTTTTTAAAATCTGTTTCAAGGAGTATGTTCAACAAAGGAGAAATTTTTCACGAGCCCGAGCCCGAACGCAATCGTGAATTACAGATCCCGAGCCCGAGTCGGGCCCGTGCTCGGGCTCGGGCTGAGCCCGTCTCATCTCTAGTGTAGATACTTAGGCAGTCATGTCCGGTGCCAAAGGTATCCCACGGATCTTTGTCTTGGGATACCTTTTATTTTGGCAATCCAACCTTTCCCTCTGCTTTCCTCGAAGAGACCATTTCAAAAAATGTTTCTCGAGTACTTACCAAGGTTCCTCTGACTTTCAGCTCCTCTTTGCAAAATATTTATTTTTATTTCATCGTTTTGCGCTATGCAAAACTTTTGTTGTACTTAGAGTCATGAGGAATATTGGATAAGCGTTTCCTATTAAAAAGTTTTAAGGACACTACCGTCTGAGTAGATCAGATTGAGTTGAATCAAATGTATTTAAACACTTTATAAATATCAAGTATTTGGAAAGTCGATTGGAGTCACTCCACATTTTTTCAAGCATGATACTATATAAAGAAAATAAAAAACTTTGTAAAAAACACACATAAGATGTTATAGGTAAGAAGATACGTACGTTTCGGCCGAAACGTACGTATCTTTTTACCTATAACATCTTATGTGTGTTTCTTACAAAGTTTTTTATTTACTTTATCGTTTAACACCAGTAATTTGAGTGTTTTTTCCGATGATACTATATAATTAAATTGTCACTTTTTATTTTATTATTACAGCATAGGATCCCATCCCTTTTGAAACAGTCTAAATCCAACGATGAAACATCGAAACCTGAATCAATAACACTGCGTTAATATTATCATGGTCGAGATTTAGTAATGAAGAAAAGACCAAAGAATACAGCTTATGGAAATCCAGTTTTTCAATATGGTCGAATTCCTCAAAGAAAAACAATGTTTACACATGCGTAGTTCCTGTATTGGAAATAGATAGATTATGAAAGTAGCATTTGCTCTAGTAGGAGCATAAAACAATATCCTTATACATTTTAAACAGCGTGTACGATCATAATATATATTTTGTTAATATAGCGCCAAAATACACATCAATCCAAAAATACAATCAATCCAAAATACACATCATATTTCACAGAACTCACGTACTAAAATTTTAACGTAAATTGATGATACAACTACCCAAAATAATCTAACAATGAGTACTAAAACATCTTTGCATGGATAGATAGGTGGGTAAATAGACAGACATATAGATAGAGAGATACGTATATATAGAGATAGACAGATAGATAGATAGATAGATAGATAGACAAACAGATTGCTATTGTATATAATATTGATCGATAGATGTAAAATTGGTTTGTTTCTGTTGGGAGGTCTGAGTCTCTTTTTTCCCTCAAACATACCACTATGTTCTAATTTCATAACAACTTATATTTATATATGTATCTATGCTGTATATTGTATGACAGAAATAACAACCAAGTAAATGAATAAAAATACGAACGAATAAAATGTACTTATTACAACGTTTTCGTAATATTAACATGAATGTCAAAGGTAAACATTAAAACGTTCTGTGGATTAAATGCGCGCGTTTTATATTAATTTTGTTAACTCTTTCATCGGAGACGTCGTACGACATACACTGTATGCATTATCCATTTGAACTCGAAGTTGATTGAAGTTACCCATATTGAACTAAAATCGTATTCACGCAATTTCATCGTATTTTGAAAACTATAAAAGATATTTACTTAGGTGAAAAATTATAGCTGATAAAATATCTGTCAAGCAAAATACTTCTTTAACTATTTATAAAAAAAAACTTTTTGATGTTGCCTATTGCAATAATTGCATTCCCTATAACTATACATTTAAAACATTAAGAATAGACGTTAAAAAATGAAATATATTTGTAATGTGCATATTTTTAATATAATAAATATGTAACTTTTCTCTATTTAATCATTTTTACAGGGTAACACTGGATACATAATTCAGCTCTTTACACCCCCCCCCCCAAAAAAAAAAGAAATATCTCTTCCAGAGCGGAGTACAAGTTTTGGTACGGGGGAGGGTGATGCGAAACTTGATAGATGTTTCATCTCAAGACCACATATTTCCTATAAAATAGCAAATCTCTGTCAAGAGGCAGATCGGCGAACCTACTTGTAAGATAAGGACCGACTCAAGGAAAGAAAAATGCCATCAAGCATCCCTTTCAGCTCTTGTCGACGGTCGCAAGTGGCTGTGACATTCTGCCTACAGAGCCTCGCGGAGCGCATTTGGAAGAGGCAGGCGTGGAGGAGGAAAGAAGGAACTCATGATTACTGTCTGTTTCGATGGACATTTCCCCACAGTCTCCTAGGATACATTTTTATTTCTTGGAGTGTGAATTTTTATGTTTAGTACAAGATTTACTTGTGTCTTATTCTATATTTATAAATGTATTCGCATTTATCTAAGTATTTTTAATTATTAATACAAAATGTAGATTCATGTATTCACATTATAAATTTCCTTAATGAAAACCGATGTGTATTTTTTCATATAAAATTGTTAGAGCGTTTTTTTAATCATAAAATGTATCTTTGTTAATAAAAATTCTAAATGATACTTCCATTAAACGTTTCTAACTTTATCACAATTTTTTTCACGCTTTCAAGATAAGTTTTGATAATTAAATTATTTTATTTGTAGGGTAGGCTTAATATTTTTTGTCATTTTATTTTAAATGCATATAACAAGTGATTTTTTATTACATAATAAATTAGCTCTAGAGCATTACTGTTATTTCCTATCTATTTGCTTTTTTTTTTTTTTTGTTTTACTACAAGCAACCTATTTTCTTGTTTTACATTAGAGTTTTACTTTGAGAATTGAATGCTGTTTTAATATCTTTATGTTTGCATCTTTAAGCCGATAGTATTTTCTCTTTTGTCTGTATGCAATGATATTTGTATTACTTTAACTGTGTCAATACACGCTTTCAAGATAAGTTTGGATTTAGTGTTAAGTTCGTGACAGAATTACGCAACTGTTTCATATTAAATCCTAGTTTTGCAGTAAAGATTCTCGGTATATCTGTGCATAAAATTACCTTCATATCTGTTTAAAGTAAGTTATTGCATTTGATTTTAATATTTTTAGGGCAGTTTAAGCTTTGTATAGTACTTTTTATAATCAGTTTTATTTCCGTAATCACACCACTCAATCTTTATTTAAAAACAATGAATGAATCATTCATTCAATTATATATTTTGAAAAACATATACTGCGATAGCACTGCCCTTATGCTCGTTAGCAATGATTTCGATTCTTCACTTGTAGGTAGTAAAAATTCAAAATGGTTAGGATATACTTTTAACTTTTCTTTTACTTCATTTATGTGTCATATGAAGTAAAAGAAAAGAAACTTCACAAGTCATACTTCAACAACGCATTAACTTCAGCGTTTTAAACTAAAATTAAAATATATTTATTGTGTCATTAAAATGATAAAATTTGAATGAATAACATATAATCTAACTACAACTTATATGAAACATGATATACAGATATATTAACCTGATTTACCGTAGTTTGTTGAACATACTTTTTCTGGAGAAATAATAATATTTGTGAGCTTCCTAAACGTATGCTGAGCGTATATTTCTTTCCATATTTAATTTTAAAATGTTGTTGATAACTTAAAATTAATTTTCTCGAATTTACATTTTTTTCCTTATTTTGTTCCTGAAAAGAATATATTATACTTAAAATTTCTATATTTAAAATATGCTTTAAAACTTAAGGTAACAAATAGCATTTTAAGAGTGTTTCTGATAAGTTTTAACTAAAAGTGAAACTTAAAATATATAAGAACTTTTTCCTTAGTAATAAAAGCTTCAAAATAATGCAGCTCCAAATATCATAGTCTGAAATGAAATATTCTGAAATGAAATGTGTTTAACTTTTCATAAATGTTAAAATTATTAAACACAAATTATGGCACTGAACAGTATTTCATTGAGTAGAAAAATCTGAATTACACTTAATCTTTTCATTTTCCCAATATAAAAGTTATCGTAATTTCGAGTTATCAATCAACTGCAAGCAAAGCTCCTTAGAACATTATTAAAATTAATTGTGATTTCTCACGAACACCTTGTGAACAATGCAAACTTAATTTTAGTCATTTTTCAAAGTTTACGCTTACTGATCAGGTGCCATGCGCATTGTTTATTTCGACTAAATTTAAAATCAATAAATGGCCTATTGCTTGAACTTCTATACGTTATAAGCTATCAAACACTTGTACTTCCTCCTCCTGTAACTAAACTGGAACAATTTGATTTACGACACTTTATGACCTAATGCCCTTCTCAGGCAATTAATTCAAGAAATAACTTTACATTGACCCGTAATTTTAAAATGAATGACTTACTAAATATCGAACTTAATTAGTTTGCATAGGATCTCATCTGAAACGGTTGGTATTTTCGATTTTTCTCGCATGTTAATAAAAAGAGCAAGTTAGAATATCTGCGTTCAATTTCAAAAGACAATAATAAAAAGAGACATGACAAGTACATGTTGAAACAAAGGTATCATTTAATGAAGGTTATTTGAGAAAGAAGGGTGTTTTACATTTATTATACAGAAAGGAATATTTCCATGCCTGTTCTCATCCCAGTAAGAACGTATTATCTTGTTTTGTTTTTGAATGCAGTATTTCTATTTTAGTCCCTTTAGTTTTATCTATTTCGTTTGATTAATTTTATGTATGCACACACACACACACACATAATATAGAATGATCTCATATGTATAGAGTGAGAGAGATGTGTGTGCGTAATGAAATTACAATGAGTAAATTCTGTGTATTAAAATTATGGCCAAACATCTTGTTCTTTTACCGATTTTCAGATATATCGCGTTTTACTCCTCATAATCATTTTAAAATGTATTCTTTTAATAACGTAATTCTAAATTACATGCCATTACGAGAACGAAAAAAAAAGTGTGTGCGTGTAATCTTTTCGCGCGATTGAAGTAAAGCTTCTTTGACGTTTACGACACATATCACTGAAATGATTAAACTTTAACTTAAAATAAATATCATATAAATTTAATTATAATTATTATTCATGTTCTTTACAAAGATTATATAAATGTTATATTCATATTATTCGTTGGAAATAGGTACTTGGATGTCATCATAATTTTTTATGTATTAAATTATTGGTTTGTGGTAACTATAATGTGAAACATAAATTTTACTCTCTAAATTTGCTAACTTTCTTGAAAATACAGCATCTATCGTTGTACCGAAACGCGTTGTTGATTGAAGTTGAGAAGTATGCATAGTTGGATCAAATTTTTCTTTTAAAAAATCAACTTCACAACATGGACACTGCCTGTATTCTAACCCAATATCCATACGTAAAAACGATTTTAGAACAGGGGATAGAACATATAAAAAAGAAAGGGACCCTGGCTGAAATCGAGCCCAAACAGTAGTCGAAAACTTCAGTTTAAAATCACGATTACAGAATAATACTTCAAAACACACCAGAAGACGAAAGCCACGGTCTAAGAGCACGGAAATTTAACGACACGAAGCAATGGAACCTGCCTTCAATCAAACCCTTATAGTGTTCTTAAGCTTAAGTTTCCATCTACTGTCTGGATTCCGTTACTGCCAGATTCATTTTCTTTGTGGTGTTAGTCCCCATGTTCTTAAACCGTTGTTCCGTCTGGAGGTTGGGTTAGAATACATGGAGTATCCATTTGTTATTCTTTTATTTTGTTCTTAAACCGTTTGCAGCCAGTGTTCGTTTCTTTGTGGTGTTACATACCCGCGTTCTTAAACCGTTGTTCCGTCTGGATATCGGGTTAGCATCCAGGAAGTGTCCGTGTTGAACCATTATTCTTTCACTGTTTCCTTAAAACGTTTTTCCGTAGGGTTTGAATCGAGAGAAAGTCTATGTTGTGGTATTTTTCTTTAACTGTGTTCCTAAACTGGTGTTTTCTTCTGTTGGTTGATATCGAATGCACGTAGGGGGTCTATTATTACGTTTTTCTATGGCAGTGTTCTTAAACCTTTGTTTTCCTCGGCTGTTTTTGTCCGAAGTATTATTCTGTTTCCGTGCTCTTAAAATGAAGTTTTCGTCTGCTAGTTTGGCTCGATTGCAGGTTCCATTTCTTCATATTTTCTTTCCATTTCTTCATATCACCGTGCTCTTAAACCGTAGTTTTCGCCTGCGTGACTTCCTTGATTGAGCGTTACTTCCGTCAGAAAAAAAATCTGAGTTACTCCCTAGTTGCGCCTAAAGAAGTTTTACTTCAAAAACAAAACATTTATTTAAAAAAAAAACTAATTATCAAATACTGTTAGGCAGGAAAAAATCCTTCTACAGCTTTCCCGAGGGGGGGGAGGGGTTCGCCATGACAACGAGTAAACAAAGTAAACATAATCTATCAGGCCTTGCTTCAGATATGCCCTGTCAAATCAAAGTACTGTAGAATACGTCATTTCGAATACGCTCCAATGGTAGAGCACGGAATGTTCTAGCAAATTAGTTCTGAATAAATAAAAGTCTAGGTCAGTCTGGACCTTTTATACATATTTTTTGTCTATCTAATTAAATGTGTTTTTCAATTTCCCCCCGCCCTCCAGCACTTAACTCTGGTGTACATGACTGTGTAATGTGGAATAAAAGTATTTGGCTACCACTATATCCCGTAACTGGAGACATAATTTTCTTTGCGTGTTCATGTAGAGTCAAAGTTGCGAGATATGGAGTTAAAAAGTCTCCAATGTTAGTATTACTTTCCGAACATGTACTATATAAGAAAAGTATTGTAATCATGAAAAAAATCGAATTTGAATTTTGGTGTATTTACACGTTTGGAGGTCTTCTGAATTTATTTATGCTATTTTTACGAGATGCATGTGTGTGTGTGTGTGTTTGTGTGTATGTGGTGTGTAAGGGAGTGAACATGATAGCTCCTAAAATGTGCATTTGATTGAGCTCAAATTTGGTATATAAGTTCTAAACCACCGTCGAAAGACCGGTATTAATTTAGGTGTGTATAGAACTTATAGTTTTTTTACAGGGCTACGAAAAAGATTTCTTTTACATTACGGCCTATGAACGGAAATTCTTGAAAGTGTGCTAGCGTTTAAACGGTGCATGCGATTGATCTCAAATTTGGTATATATGTTATAGACAACCGTTGCAAGACCAGTATTGATATTGGTATGTAAAGGATAAATAGTTTTTTTACAAGGCTACATAAAATATTGCTTTTACATTATGGCTAACGAACGGAAATTCTTGAAAGTGCGCTAGCGCCTAAACGTTGCATTCGATTTAGCACAAACTAGGCATGCATATAAAAGATCACGATCACATGATCTGAATAGATTTCGGTGTGTGTAGAGTTGATAGTTTTGTTCACAGGAATTCAAAATAATATTCTTATACTTTACGGCCTATGGACGCAAATGAGCTAGTGTCAAAAAGCTTCGAATGTCAAATTGATACATTCGAAGAAGTTCAAATTGGGTATGTGTATTATAGGTTACCGTCACATAATACCTATATATATATGTATAGGTTTTTGACAGCTCAACAAATGGATGTCCTTATACATTATAGAATATGGACGGAAATTCTTCAAAATTAGCTAGTGTCTGTAACGTGCATTCGATTGCGTTCAAATTAAGTATGTGTATTATTAGTCACGGTCTCATGACCTTCATTGATTTTGGTGTGTGTAGAGCTGATAGTTTGTTCATAGACTTGTGAGTTAGTGTTTAAATGGTGTATTCGATTGACATCAAGTTAGGTGCACATATTATAGGTCACACACTGGTGGCTTACATACTGCATAAATTTTAGCGATTGTAGGCCATGCAATTTTTTATAGGGCTTAAAAAAAAGTATTCTTATATATTGCGGCCTATGCACTCAAATCATTTTAAGTGCACCAATGCACTGAACACTACATCCAACTGAGTTGAATGAAATTTATTTAAACGTTTTCAAAGTTTTTCTTGTAAAGGTTCTGGTTTGCGATTATCTATTTCTTTTAAAATAACAATATGTTATTCTAGACAAAGAAAGAGATTGCAATGCGAAATACGTAGAAATTAGCCGATGTGTGCTTCATGTATCTTTTTTTGTCACAGTTTCTGAGACGTGGAGACAATGTGACTGCATCAATAGCAACGAAAACTTTAAAAAAGAATAACTATGTTCTACCTGCATGTTTAAACTTGAACCTCAGCCAAGATACTAACAAAAGAAAAGAACTACTTGAAGGTACTGAGGAGATTATTGTATTCATGTACAAAAAACCACTTGATGATCAGAGCCAATGAACTGAACAACGTGGAATCAGTTTGATTGCCGTCTCCAGTTATGGGATATACATGAGGCGTATCCAGAAAGTAAGTTCACTTTTGAAAAAAAAGATAGTAATTTTTTTAAGTCAATTTTATTTTTACATTAAAACGCATACCTTAAACTATTTTTCTACATAGTTTTCTCCAATATTCAACCACTTGTCGTAGCGGGTTACCAGATTTTCTACACCTTCTCCATAGAAACTTCCCGCCAACGATGAAAACCACGACTCCACAGCATTTTTCACCTCATTGTCGGATCCAAAGCGCTTGCTGCCTAGCTCGTGCTTCATGTGCAGGAACAATCGATAGTCGGACGGTCTAGGCTGTATGGCGGGTGATGGAACTGCTCCGAACGAACTGCCGAATCATCGTTTGAGTGCCACCAGCAGTATGGGGCAGAGCATTGTCATGGAGAAGCATAATTCTTTTACTGAGCATTCCTCTCCGTTTGTTTTGAATTGCATGCCGTAGTTTTGTCAAAGTCGTGGTTATCGTCATTGGTGGGAAGTTTCTATGAAGAAGGTGTAGAAAAGCTGGTAACCCGCTACGACAAGTGTTTGAACATTGGCGTAAACTATAAAGAAAAATAGTTTAAGGTATGCTCTTTCCTGTAAAAATAAAAATTGCTTGAAAAAAATTGTTTACTATTTATTTTATTTTTTTTTCAAAACGGGCCTTACTTTCTGGATACGCCTCGTATTTCATGTATGTTGCAATTATGTACTATGTATCTGTTATGACTATGCTATATGTATAAAATGTGTATATTTGTATATATAATATATATATATATATACATTACGCACACACACATATATATATACACATTACACACACACACACATATATATACATATAAGATTTACACTCTATATATCTACCTATGACTATATCTACCTATGACTTTGAAGATTTATTTAATAACATACATTTAGATGATCTCTATAATACAATACTTGATCTTTTTAATAATAGCATAAATAGATTAAATTTACCATCACAATATTCTTGTACTTATTTCAAAAGTCTACTTAAGTTTATGATATACAATAACTGTATACTACACAACAATAAACTTTATAAACAGGTCTTAGGTATTCCACAAGGTGGATCTACTTCTAGTTATTTAGCTGATCTTTTTAATTATGGGCAATATTATGATAATTCCTCTCTTATAATATATAGGTACATAGATGATATTATAGTTATAGCTACAGATAAATATGCCAACACAGATATATTGCCTATTACTTATCCTGATGATTTAGAATTAATTAAAAATCCTCTACCTAATAACACTATAAATTTTCTTCATCTAAAAATACTAATTAATAACGACAAGCAACTCACATTTAATATATACAATAAAAGAGATGAGATTACTTTTAATGTAATTAGTTTCACAGATTTTACAACATGCACGCATGTATCTGTATTTAGAAACATCATAGCTAATCATCTATATAGAGTACTGTCTCTTTGTATTAGTAATTATAAGTCTGCGAATATATCTTCTCTGTATTATACTGCATTGAAATACAATTACCCTAAAAAGTTTCTACATTTGATTCTATTCTACATTCGATTGAAAATTCTTGGTTGGAGAGTTTGGGGTTTGGTTGCTGGCTTACTTATATATATATATATATATATATATATATATATATAGTTGAATTTTATGTAAAAATAAACAAAAATACAATGGTTCCACAGGTTACATAGCACTTATTGAGGCTGCTTAAAAGAAAACATGTGTTTAATATTATTTAGTAACACAATTAAACTGTTTAAATACTTTTATATTAATCTTTGCAGAATACAGTTATGAATATAACACATTACCTTGGCAAAATCTCAGGCTGTGAGTCTGAAACCTATGGTGTAGAGTTGTTCATTTCCCCCTCTGACGAGGACAATGCATTTTATACTGTTTTGATATAATAACAATGGCTGGCCTGGGGGGGGTTTCATTTTTGTTTACTAAATAATATATATATATATATATACAGGGTGTCCAGCCTTAAATTGACCCAATAGCTAATTCCCGAACCCTTCGGTTTAGATATGCACTTCCAATTTGAAAAATGTTTTAAAAAAGGTAAAGAATGTTTTTACGTGCTTTTCGAACCCAAAAACCCATTTAGAAAAAAATTACAAAAATTAAATTTTTATACGGTCCCCATGTCCTATCACTTATATTTAGAAAAAGAAGCAGTACACAAAAACAAAGTAAACACAAAAAGTTTCATTTTATTACGATAAAAACTGACCAAGTTATGGAACTTTGAAAATCATACATTTCATCCATTTTCTCGGCCAATTTCAAGAAGCTAGTAAGGGACCGTCTCCAAAGTGAAATTAATTGGAACTCTGCCAGGAAACTTTCGCTCTTGCACGTCACTCTTATGTAAATCGCTTTTTCAATTTAAAAGTACATACATTACGTTAATATTACAATAATTGAGTACTTAAGAAATAAAATTTATTCTGTGTACGTGTAAAACATAGATAAATAAAATATTTTGGACGAAGAAAACTTTTCAAAAGCAGTTCCAAAAATATAGACTTATTTGCCTGCGGCTTCAGACTGACTAATATTAAAACATAAACATTAATCATCATTAATATTAAAACATAAACATCATAGATTGACAATTTGTATTGCTGTATGGCAAACAATAAAAGTTAAATTAAGGAAATACAACTTGTACCGAAAAGTTTAAAACAGCTTGTTTTAACAAATAGCAGCAAAGGAATACAGGATTTGTCGTTCAAATTATATCATAACGTGGAATGATGCTCCAATCATGAATCAGGGGCTTTATTACACCAGAATGACCAAATTAACTTAAATAATGTTCAAAATGACTGCCTTCCGCAGAAATGCAGTACCGAACCCGCGTCAGAAACTCCGCCTGTAGCTTCTGCAACATAGCTGGTGTCACAGACCTGCATGCCATGCTGATTCGATTGAGTAAATCGGATTTACTCGTGGATTCACGTTCGTACACGTTGCTTTTCAGGAAGCCCCAGAGAAAGAAATCCAGAGGACTTAGGTCGGGTGATCGCGGGGGCCACTCCTGTTGACCTAGGTAGCCGATTATTCGAGTGTCAAATGTCTGCGCCAAAAATGTACATGGTTGCGCAGATTTGTGTGCGGGTGCACCATCATGCTGGTACCACATGCGTGACAAATCCCGTAAGGAAACTTCTAAAAAATCGGCTAACGGTCCGGATAAAATTTCCGTGTATGATTCTGATGTTAAAGGTCCATCTAAAAAAATTGGGCCAATTAAGGTGCTCTTCCATATTCCGCACCACACATTCACCGACCAACGCACTTGGTGGCGATTCGGTCGTATAAGATGTGGATTTTCGAGGGACCAATAATGCGTATTCTGTGTATTAATAGTGCCTTGCCTCGAGAACTGGCATTCATCCGACCACAAAACTTCATTAAAAAAATCTGGATTTTCATCAAGTGTGTTTAACACGAAATTGCAAAAATCAAAACGACGCTTCTGGTCTCCAGGCATTTGTTCCTGCGCCAGGACTGGACGATAAGGATATGCACAGTACGTATGTAATATGTTCCACACCGTCGATTTTGAGTAGGAACAAGCCTTGCTAATATCCTGGACACTACTTTCAGGATGAGCCAGTGCATATCCTAGAACATCCTCAGCGGGTATCCGCAAGCTTGAAGGTGTGGCGCGAGACAAGGGAATACGTCTATGACAACTCCCAGTTCTATACAAGCGTTGAACAGCACGGGCAATTGTACAATAAGATGGATGCCTTCGACTGGGAAATTTAATGGCATAAAGTCTTGCCGCCTCTCTCTTATTTCGATTACACTGCCCGTACAACAGTACCATTTCGCAGTATTCCTCATTTGTATACATCTCGTTCTCCCGTACTAGAATTCGTAATATTATAATACGACTGTATGCAATTGCAAGCGACTACACAACAGACTTTTACGTTCGCCATGATCAGTACCGCAGCGAATCAGTCTGAAGCCGCAGGCAAATAAGTCTATTTTTTTGGAACTGCTTTTGAAAAGTTTTCTTCATCCAAAATATTTTATTTAATCTATGTTTTACACGTACACAGAATAAGTTTTATTTCTTAAGTACTATATTATTGTAATATTAACGTAATGTATGTACTTTTAAATTTAAAAACGATTTACATAAGAGTGACGTGCAAGAGCGAAAGTTTCCTGGCAGAGTTCCAATTAATTCCACTTTGGAGACCTTACTAGCCTTACTAGCTTCTTGAAATTGGCCGAGAAAATGGATGAAATGTATGATTTTCAAAGTTCCATAACTTGGTCAGTTTTTATCGTAATAAAATGAAACTTTTTGTGTTTACTTTGTTTCTGTGTACTGCATTTTTTCCTAAATATAAGTGATAGGACCTGGGGACCGTATAAAAATTTAATTTTTGTAATTTTTTTCTAAATGCGTTTTTTGGTTCGAAAAGCACGTAAAAACATTCTTTGCCTTTTTTAAAACATTTTTCAAATTGGAAGTGCATATCTAAACCGAACGGTTCAGGAATTAGCTATTGGGTCACATTAACGCTGGACACCCTGTATATATATATATATATATATATATATATAATGATGAAGGGAGGAGGGGGGTCAGCAAAATCTGGCTTCAAATTAGTACATGTTTATTGTTCTCTCTCTCTTTCACACACACACACAACAAAAAAAAAGAGTTTAAATTTAAACTTGTCTATTATTAAAAAAAAGGAGCTACTGATCACTGGCACTATTCTAAATGCTATTATTTAAATTAATTCTTATTTTCAACATATTTCTTGGTATATTATGCAGATAGTGAGCTTTAGGAATAGTTAGATATATTCCTATTAAAATATTATAAACCCAAACAATCTCTTGCTATTATTCTTTTAAACATTTCTAATACTTCTAGTATATTTTGCTCTCAAATTTATTTAATTTTTAATTTTTACTTCTTGCCCATCTTTTTTTTCTTATATTCAACATTTAACCTAATATTTTGGCAACATGCATTTTTCACTCTGCAATTGGCAACAGCCCATTGGATGAGCCATGCAGCCAGGCTTAATGCAAACTGGCCATGTTTTCTCCATTATATATATATATATATATATATATATATTCTAAGAGTTTTCTCTCGTAGATTTTTAAAAAGCAGGCTTTTTTAACAAGAAGCTTTAAATTCTAGCGTGGAAAGAAGAAAGAGTGTTCAATATTCTTGCCCTCTTAATAATGATAGAAGTTGTTCTTGAATAAATGTCAAGCATTAAAATTTTAGTTTTGAGTTTGGCCAATAAAAAACTTGGCATTTGTACTGTAGTGGACTGTTCTTCTATAACCATGAAGAACAATGGATTCATTCAAGCTGTCGTCTTTTAGTTGACTTCAGCTTCAACCTCCAGGAGAGCATATCTGTGCTTGTCAACATACACAAGTGGTAGTCCGAATATACTAGAATATAATCACATATCTGGTCTTTTACTGATCTGGTATTTCGTTTGTGTTTTAACCTTCCCCGGTGAAAGTCAACATTCTCCAATTTCGGGCCTTCACAATATCATAATCATATCAATATCAGTAACATATATATATATATATATATATATATATATATATATATATATATACAGACTAGCAGCGTGGCCCGGCGTTGACCGTGCAATGAACGAGAAATGCCATTTACCTTAAATATAGATAGTAAAGGGAATGAATGTGAATCCTCCCGCTGCAATGATAAAAAAAAGGACATGGGACTTCTCGCTGCAATAATAATAATAATAATAATAATAATAATAAAGGACATGGGTCTTCCCGCTGCAAAATAGAAAAAAAAAAAAAGAACAAAGCACTCGATGGCGTAGAGGCTCCGGCACCTGGACGTTGCTAGATTTCTCCTCTTCTACCTGTCTGTATTCTAACAATCATTTTTCAGAGATCGAATTTTGTTGTTTCTCTGAGCAGAAGGCACTTTTAGTAGTTTTATTTTATACTATTTCTTCAGTTTTTTTCCGAAATAAATAAACTAAACGGAAACTTTCAGGGTAAAAGTACAAATCTTTAAATTTGGGGACTTTTGGCGTCCCCAAGAAGTCAAACTATTTTTGATGACAAATTGAAAAAACGATCTATATTTGGGGACTGTCCTCGAATTTCGAGGACGTATGGTCACCTAATAATCTCCACCTCTCTCCCCCTCTCTCTTTCAGGACGCTAGAAGAAATGCCTCCCTCCCGCAAAGCGCGCTCACAGTTGAAGCGACCTTGAAAACCAGAGGGGGAAGTTTTCGACTTTCATTTTGCGGAATTTGCAGTCCACAGAGAATTTTAACCTGCGATCTTTTCAGAAAAAAAATCATATAAAAAAATCTAATAAACATTTCTGCACGGTTCAAAATTTAAAGGAGGGAGAAATAAATGTTTAATAAGCGGTAGAAAGATGGAAAATTTCTGCCCGTTAGGTTTTTCAATGCGACAGTTTAAAAATAGCATATTTTTAAAAGCCGTACATTTTCTTCGAAACAGGATTTCCTTTAAAAAATTCCCAAAAATCGGCAAATGTAAGTACGATTTTGTAACAAATTGTATTTGAAAAAGAAAAGATTCCGATGATTTAAAAAATATAGTATTCGGCCAGAAATTTATCTCGCGATAACATAAAATGCGAGAAAAATGGCCAAAAACCTTACAAAACATAAAATAACTCAAAAACTATTAATACGATTAATTTCATTTTTACGGCATTAGCTTTCTCTTGTCCTATTTAGTCAGCGTGCCAAATTTTGTCCAGATCCATCGAAATGTCTGGACGTGTATAGCGAACAAACAAACAAACAAACAAACTCTTCTCTTTTACATATATAGATACATGCATGTATGTGTATTTGTTCTTTATAACCGCCTTAAATGAACTGTTTCTTTAATTTTTTTTAATTTACACTTATAATGTTTAATTGTTAGACCTGCTTATCACGTTACTGAGGTTGGGTGTTAAACCGAGATGATACCGATTTCATAATATCTCATTTCTGTCAACTATCCGATAAGAATGCAATAAAACCGCAAGATTGCTGTTGAAGATCAACCAATACTGGAATAAGCAATTGCTGCAAAATGGGGCAGTTTGCAAACTCTTAGTTTCAAGGATGAACATTCGCACTGTCACTTGAAATTTTCATTTCACGATTAATAACTAATTATAAGAATTATATTTTTGAAACAGCTTTATATTAATAATAAGGGCCAAAATAACAATATAATTTATGAGAAGTGTGGCTGTCTTGGTCAATTCCACATTGCTTTTTATCTATTTAATGGATATTTTGTATTCAAAAAAGCACAGGACCATTTTGTAATTTACTTCAATAATGAATTATGCCAAAGGAGCTAGTATATTTCTCGATGAAAAGATATTTTTCTTGGGGCAATTAAATTTTCTTAACGATTGCGGAGCTTTTCTTACGAAATGGCTAGCACATGATATCACCATGACAAAAGTGCGAAGATTCAATTTTCAGGATCGACGAGGTTGAGTCAGCCTATCAACTTAAGTTGATGGTTTAATATTTGTCTAATCTTAAAATCACAGTTTTTCTTCAATAATGTTGCTTGTATTAGCTGCTATAACCTCATTTTTCCATAGAATTATAATATCGTGTTCTTGATATACAGTAAAAACTCAAATAAACTATTTTCAAAATTTCCAAAAACGTTTGCGATTGTAATACATAACTCAAATTGATTAAACACTTCATTTCTACAGAAAAAAATAAGACGTAGCTATTAAGTGCTTCAAAAGTCTGACTATTAAAAAAATCTATTTAAAATAATTATTACCCCTTCGCGCCCATCGTACCCTATACGGTACGGGAAAATTATGCTCTCACCGGCCCATCGTTCCGTATTGGGAACTCGTTGCGAACGCTTGTTTCTGCCCATCGTTCCGTATAAGGAACCAAACTTTGGAACGTTTTTTTAGAATTTTTTAATGACACTAGATGGCAATACTATACCGTAATTTTGAATTTTGGAGGTCATATGAGGTCTGAACTTTCAGCCTGTGTTTCTGTTATCGGAATTCCTACAGCTGGGAATGACTCAGGAGTTAACATAAACAAACACACGTGATTGCTTTGTGGAGTAGCAGTAAAGTTAAAGAGCTGATCTCAAAGGCGTGTTTTGTGGGGAGTTTAATGTTTTTGTTTTTTATTGTGACACTGGATTTTAGGACGAATAGGGGGATAGAGAATGCGTTGGTTTTTTTGTTTATCGGTAGTAGAGGGTGCATGAGGGTTTATTTTCTATTAGTTTCGTTTATGCAGCCATGGCGAAAAGAGTGAAATATCTTACGGAAAGTGAAATTGCGCGTATGATGAATGAGGAGAGTGATTCGAGTGATAGTGAAACAGATATTTATGTGAGTGAAGAATCAGATGTGTGTGAAGATGATGATGACGATGATAGTGTTATTAGTGATGCAAATAGAGCATCATATTTTTTTAATATTTTATAAATGTTATTGATATGTAATTAAGCTACCATCATAATATTCTTATTTTCCACGTTTTGAATTAAAATTTTTAATTTGATTGAATTTTTACGATTTATTTGCTGAATTAGGCTTAACATCAAAAACTCTCCGGGCCGGGGGAAACATCTCGTCTGCGAAGAGCGTGGGCTGGTGGGAGCGCGTCGTTGCAGAACATTCTGGGCTTGAACGGGTTAAATATTGCCGTCTGATAGTGGCGAGCGTTGAAATTACGTATTGCTGGTGCAAGATAGTGATAGTCGAAGTAAAGTGATAGAAAAGCACCAATTCCAAGAGACCTTCTCGATGACAACAACATATACTTGAGCCAAACACAAAGCGACACCCCTACTAGCAATTTTGCTTGGGCCATCATCGGCCGGCTACGTGGCCGGTGGTAGCCCGAGCAAAATTGCTAGTAGGGACTAAATTTAGTCCAATGGAGTTGAAGTAAGTAGGTAGCGATTGGATAATTTTGAATACAGGTACATGGCATCATAAAAAATAGAAAGTAAAGATTAAACAAGATATTACAAAATAAATGCCAATGCGGGGGTGGGGGGCGAGAGTGAAAACGAAATGCAAAGCATGTTAAGTTTATAACTTAAAACATCAAAATCTATTTTTAAAACAGATTCTGTCAGATAGATTGCGTCTAGGATATTAGTTCCAATATCTTAGAATACAAATTTTGAAAACCATAGAAAATAAATGAGTACCGAAATAAAAATTGAAATGCTCAGTTTTAAGAAATTAAATTTAAAAAGAACTAAAACATTAAAATGAAAATTAAATATATGATCGTAATAACCCGTGGTATGCCCGCGGAATTTCTTCCTTTAAAATTCTCTGGAGAAAATATTGCTTGTTTATTACCATTTTCACTTAAAACTTCCAATCTTTTTCAAAAAGGTGTGAAAGTTTTTCTTATTATGAGCATAATTAACCCTCAGATACACAATCATGAGAAATTGAACGCCTTCTTATTAAAAAAGAACAACGATCAGTAAGTGCATGACTGAACATCAAATAAGTTATGAATAAAACATGTTGTATCACATTTTTTTTTCAATTCTACATATTATGTGCTCGTAAGCATGTAATGGTTTACGTGTGCTAGTAAAACTTATCTGTTTTATGCTTATTTAACTTTAAAACTAACAGTGGAAGTTAGAATTCTTACCTTTCAAGCAATGCTATAGAGAGACTATTTATTCCGAGCAGTTATTTTATATAGAATACATTTTTTTATTTCTCAACAGATTACCGCATATATCATCAATGAAAGCAGAAATCTAGAAGAAAAAAACTTTCAGTATAAATTTATTTTCTACATGAAAGGATCTCTATGTTCATTGTTTCCGAGTTTTAAACTTAAGAAAGAAGGATAAAAAAGAATGCTGTCTATGGAAAAAAAAATAGAAAAAATAAAAGAATTAAATTATGTCGATAATTCTTTTCCGCTTTCAAATATATAAATTCTTGAAGATGTAAATAATCCCTTCTTAGTTGAAATTCCCCTTATTGTGCTGCGTTTGTAACTTCTCTGAAAAGTTCAATGCTTACAGTTTTCTTTATGTGTACATAATATCGTACACATTTTCTTCAGACTTTTCAAATATTTAGAAGCGTGATATAAAATATTGAAGATTAGACTCTTATATTCACGTGAAAAATTCTTTTGAGCTGTGATTCTTCTTCGTTAATAACAATGTGCGTATATATACCTCATAGTTTCCAAACTAATCCGTGAGAAGATTAAACTTGTGTAGATAATACGCTTTTATTTCTATAGAATGTTATTATGCATAAATATAAAAGCCTATCTGTATTTTTATAGAAGTTTATCTATCATACAGCATGTTATATTTTCAATGATTCAAATATGGAGAAACAAGATGTATTTGAAGATGAAGGAACAAAAAAATAGTTTAAAAAGAAGTCTATATGATGAAATGTGATGCAAATCCATGCATACAGTTTTAGCATTTTAGTGAATTTCTAATGTAAAGTATTCCATTTGTTTCTTTAAGGAGATCACAATGAATGTTCTTTGGAAATTAAATGATATTTCCATATAGATATTCAGTTAGTCGTTTTCTTTTATTTTAGTAGCTTGTCAACTATTGCACAATCAGTGCAAAATTATGCGGAAAAATCTGACATTTGCAATTTATTTGAGCAGTTACAGTGGTGTATGACTTAAAAATTACAAACAATAGTAAATGAAATTTTTCGACAAAAAAAAGTGATTGACGCATGGAATTCGTTTGTACTAATTCCGCATGCTGTAAGTTAGTAAATGATAATAAAAATATTTGCACAGGATTTAATGTAGGCTGGTATCAAATAAATGTAACATGGGTCAAACCAGGATTAATACAACATATCATGATTTAGCCTCCCGTTTTTAATGAGGCTGTTGATCAATGATTGTAGCATTAATTCCCAATCTTCCATAATCGCCAATTCTAACATCTGAAGAGTACTTGGAAGGGTTTGTGAACATGCAGTGGCGTAAACATTTGACACGAAAGCTCAGAAATTATCGGATATGAGCAACGCACAGCACACCAAATTGAGTTAACGGTTTTTCTTGGTATAAATCACTTGCGGAGGAATCATTTTGCAAATTCAAAAATTCACCCTGCACTTCCTCAGAAAGATTGGGGAAATCTAGAGATGTGTGAAATGGATTTCGCACGAGTGCAACCTCTTGTTCATCGAACTCTGGGAAATATATTTGAATTTCAGATTCAAGGGCTTCAAGGTGGCTACTAATTACCCCCTTTAAATTAATTGCAATTCCTATTTCCAATTCTTCTGTCTTAATGCACATCTTCTCAAGCATTAGTTAACACTCCTAGATTCACCGACGTCAGTTTTTGTAGCTTTGATACAAAAGCGCTCACGAGAATAAGGATTTTTTCTTTCCAAAGGAAAAGGGAGAAATGGTGTCTCATGCCAAAGAAACGTGAAAATAGTTTACTATTAATTTCCTACAAAAGCGGTCTGCGGCGACCCCCGAAAAAAGGCATGGCGACCCACTTGGGGGTCGCGACCCCCCGGTTGGGAACCACTGCTTTAAGGAGATCACAATGAATGTTCTTTGGAAATTAAATGATATTTCCATATAGATATTCAGTTAGTCGTTTTCTTTTATTTTAGTAGCTTGTCAACTATTGCACAATCAGTGCAAAATTATGCGGAAAAATCTGACATTTGCAATTTATTTGAGCAGTTACAGTGGTGTCTGACTTAAAAATTACAAACAATAGTAAATGAAATTTTTCGACAAAAAAAAAAGTGATTGACGCATGGGAATTCGTTTGTACTAATTCCGCATGCTGTAAGTTAGTAAATGATAATAAAAATATTTGCACAGGATTTAATGTAGGCTGGTATCAAATAAATGTAACATGGGTCAAACCAGGATTAATACAACATATCATGATTTAGCCTCCCGTTTTTAATGAGGCTGTTGATCAATGATTGTAGCATTAATTCCCAATCTTCCATAATCGCCAATTCTAACATCTGAAGAGTACTTGGAAGGGTTTGTGAACATGCAGTGGTTCTTTCCTAAGCTTTGTACCACTGCTCTTTGGGATTGACACCAGGAGACTCCCTAGGCAAACCATACGGTAAATAGCTTCTTCTTTCAGATAATCGTCGACTTTGCAACTTTAGTTTTCGTCACCAGGGCATTAAGTGATTCGTGATAATAATAGCTGTGATCATGTATTGCTGAAGAATTTGTAATCGACTTTGAGCAACCCAGAACTCCTATTTTTTGTTCCAGTGATGTCTGAAAGATCCTTCTGAGCATTATTATAATGGGGTTTTTTTAGGATAACTTTAATAATGGAAAGTCTCGAGCTCCGTTTATCATGCAGAATGTCAACAACTTTCTCAGAAGATTGTCGGCGTAAAAACAAAAAAATTCCGTAAATAATATTTACAAAAGTCGTCGATTATAAAATGTCATACTAATGACATAAAATGTTGTGCTGTAGACTGGCAGATTTTTAAACCCAAAAAGAGCGTATAATTCGTTTGATTGGTAAATAAACCACAGCTACTGCGACGAGAGACGCATGATAACGAGAGACGCATGATAACTCAATTAATGCACCGAAATTAATTTTTTCTTTTAGTTTCTGTAGCTGAAATTATAAACAATGCTGTTTTCTACTGAGTCAGTCGTAAATTTGCATTTATTTTTCTCTTCCATTTTATACAAATTCTTGTCCAAAGAACAGTTTACCTTTAAAATTAAATAACTCACAAAATTTTGGATTAATATAATATGAAGAACATTTTTCATAATAACCCCCTTATGAAGAATATTTTAGAGGGAGTTCAAAAATTTCGGAGGGGGTCCAAAATGTAAAAAAAGGCAGTATTTTTCTCAAAAGGACACTATATCATTATCATTTTATAAATAAAAATCAAAATTTCGTGGTGGAGAGGTCTGGACATCTGGACCCCTCCCCTTAAATACATCCTTGACCCTTTTGCTTAATTTTTGAACATTTTTTTTTTTTTTTCGCCGATAGTAAATCCTGTAACCGCCTTTACACAATTACCAAATTTGATAATACTTGGTCCAGTAGTTTTCCTTTTCTGATCTTTTCTTTCCGTTCTGGTCGTCGAAAAAGTGGTGATACCCTATATATAAATCTATCTATTTCGTACTATATATATATATATATACACATACGTACATTTTATATATATATACAGTTTCCATAGGAAATTCCGTTTAACCTGAAAATACATGCGAACGGAGAAAGCTACAGCTATGAAAGTGAGGTAACGATACAGAAAAGTGATTACAAGCGACCTAATGCAAACGACATCAGCGCCCTAGAGTTTAAATTCGGAAGATAGGCATTGCAAATCAAAAACGGAAGAAGAGCAAAATTTCCAAAGAAAAGTTTTAGTACATCAACTAATAAGTACGAAACGACATTAGGTTCCCATGGATAATATAAACTATTGCCTCCATACCCAAAATTATCGGGAATCGATGCACTCCCTTTATGTAAACGTTTGAAATCAATGGCCAAGAAGAAATACACACAATTTATTGCCTAAAATGAGTACTTAAGTCAATAAAGTTTGATAACAACACACACACACACTCAAAAAGAGTTCAAAAGCAAACTGTCACACGATAATAACAAGTTAATGATGATTATGTTACCAAAAATTCGCCATTGCTCGCTGTACACGTTTGTATTCGTGAGAGTAATTCTGCATTCAGATTTATCAGCATGATAGGTGTCACACTATTGCAAACATTTGTAATAGGAATGCTGATCCAACCAACTTCTACGTGGAGTTGCATCAACCTGATCCTTTTATGTAACCCCACAGGAAGAATTCCAACTAAGGTCCATCCATTGAGGAGACCTCAACTGCCACCAGAGGAGATTACTATCATACCCGATAATTTGTTACGGTTCAGTAGATCGTCATAATCTGCTCATCGATTTCGTCATTTTTGGGTTTACAGGGACAAGTTATCTTATTCGTGTAAACCAAATAGCGCTATTACTAAATAATTCATGCTCTAAAGCTTTCTAACTGGAAATTTTGCTGTGTATGTTTTCGTTTTCGATTTGCAAAGCCTATCTTCCAAATTTCGCCACTAGGGTTGTTGTTGTCGCTTGCATTACTCGAACGTAGTCGCTTTTCTATACCGTTACTTCATCTGCATAGCTGCAGCTCTCTCTGTTCGCAAGTACTTTCAGGTTAAAGGGTTTTTCCTATACACCCTGTATAAATCTATATATGTGAGTGTGTGCGTGTATATACCAGGGGTTCCCAAACTTTTTTTCCCCGTGGCACCCTTGTCAGGCTAAAAACATTTCGCGGCACCCTTTTCAGGCTAAAAACATTCGCGGCAGTTTTCCTTTAAAGCAATATTAATATGAAGGTTAGAATGAAGCAGTTTCGATGCATTTTACGTTATTTTTTGAGAAAGGGATATAGAATTTTGACAATACCCCCATTCCAGGGAGTTCCTATAAAAGAGAGGCTACAGGACAGTCTCGAACTTGACTGAAATATTTTTGTTTGAGCGCACTTAGTGATCGGCTTGGCTCACTTTCTAGGGGATACCGGTTCAGAGGAAATTATTTGATTATACTCCACCAAAACACTTTTCTTGATTATCTCTACGGCACCCCTGACATACGCTCGTGGCACCCTAGGGTGCCGCGGCACCCAGTTTGGGAACCTCTGTACTAGACAAATATGCAAAGTTCTCGGTTTTATTATGCAGTGTATTGATAATACAATCTGGTATACGTATAATTTAAATACTTCAATGATATAAGAATTTCTTCAACTTTTTTGTTTCCATGGTTTCATATACATTTTGTTAAGTACAGATGAAGTAATGTGAGCATTAACAAAACGGTTTTTAAATAGTAAGACACTGTCAGTGGTTTAATTGTGTTGCATAATACACTATATATCCATTTCTAAATAAGTTGTTTATGCTCTAGAACTTGGGAAAACATTTTATTATTACTGTTATTATTATTGTTATTATATGCTCATGTTTTTAAGTTTTGAGATTATTTTTCTTCTAGGTGTGCGAAGAAAGTATAAAGAAATTAATACCTTTACGCTTGCAGGTTTTTTTTTTCTTTTAGTTGTATTGAGTTTTATATAATTTATTCTACCCAGATACGATACATATTAAGTTAACTAATTTAAAAATATGTATGTTTGGATAACCGTGATGAATTTTTTATGGCCTAATAATGTACATAGTATGTTGCCTTTTAAGATCATTTTCCAACATTTTTAATGTAAAGTTGTATTCATTAATGGTTTTTCTTTTCTTTTAGTAAAATTTTTTTTTCCTGGAAAAAAAAAAACATTCGATATACTAGAGCTGACGTTTTAATGGCACAGTCACATTTCTTAATTTTTCTCATTTACTAAAATAATGAGCCTAATTTAGACAATAATTGTGCAAAAAAGTTTATGCTTTTCATTAAGTTTCTCTTTTGTTTTGTAATTTTGTAAACAAAAGTGCAATTATGTCAGTGAACAAACGGATTTATTTCCTCCCCATTAATGTAACTTTCGTATTTTTTTTAAATTTAATTTCAAACTTTCGTCTTGCTTGTAGTTTTCAACATAATTATTGAAATTAAATAAAAAGTGAACATAAAATTTAATATTTCTTTTACTGTTTTTTTAATATCTTTACTATAGTTTATTGCCCCTCTATGTTAATATTAACTTTAGTTTTGAAATTTATAAATTCTGCAGTTAAGCATTAGTCAATTATTATAAAACTTAATATTTCTGTATATGTAAAATATTTTAAAAGTTATTGTGTTAAATCAATCGCATTTTTTAGACACAAAATTTACAAAAAAGGATTTCTGTTTAGGAAATGCAACCCCGATTAAGTGGGAACAAGATCTTGCTGGGTCACCCACAAATATTTGCGGGTCCAGTACCGCAGTATTAAGACCGTAATCCCGCGGTATCGAAACTGAAAAAGAAATTATTTTTATAACAGTTTCACGCCGCTTTCCCAATCATCAATTAGCCAAAAATTTTCGCATAACATTAATAATAAGACCCAGTGACCATGGGCGCTCATACTTATTGGCAGACAGGGGCCATAGCCCCCCCCCTCAGCTCCCATGCTGTTATGATTTACGTACGAAGAAGTGCTTTAATACTAAATATTGTATCTTTCTGGGACAGAACCCTCGACTTGTGTCCCCTCCTCCCCCCCCCCCATGAACAAAGCTATGGTCGTCCTTGCTAGTGAAATCTTTAAAAGGTGAACTTGGCAATGGAAAAAAAATGCATGGTTCCTTCAGTTTCACACAAAATAAAAATCTTTTGTCATGCGCTTTTGCATTCTCTATCAAAATTAGATGAAGACCAGGAAGACGATCGCCTCTTTATGTCGTCTCTTTTACACTCTTTTTTGGCAACTAAGAAATAACAGTAGAGGAGAGGAGGTGATTATGGAATAGTCGGGAAATATGGAATACCGAGTTTTTGGCTCTGTTAGTTGCTATTGCCACAAGGGAATACCATGAACAACTCAAGAAAGATTCCCTTCTTACAATGCAGTAAGAGTTGACCGCTCTCTGTAAACAAACAAAGTATGTTTTGTGATTTTCAAGAGTTTTTGTAGATAAGTTTTCATACATTTTAACTTACTAGTAAACACGTGACATGAGCATTGATGTTACGCATAATGTACACTAAGAGAATGGTAGTTTGTTGAACTGTGGTTATTTTTTACATGACAGTGTTTTGCCAATTAGTTTTAAAGGTTCGTTTTCCGAGATGGCGTGTCGGGTATTATGGAATACTGGGTAATATTGTAATGGGTTTCATGTCATCCACTAAAGACCCGGAAAACAAAGACGCTGAATGCATCTTTTGTCACGAAAAATTCTCTAATGATCAACGACGGAAAAATTCTCTAATGAGCAACGACGGAAAAATTCTCTAATGATCAACGACGGAAAAATTCTCTAATGATCAAGTTTGGATTCAAAGATCCAGCTGTTCTCTGTGGGCTCACCATGACTGTATCGGAGCAAAGAAAGAAAATTATATCTACAACTTTTCTAAATCGACTCGAAGCAGAAATGACTCCAGTATAATGATTTAAACTACAAAACATAAAAATTTGTTTTATAGTAACAAATAACTATATATGAAGCAATATAAATTGCTTTTCATCGGTTTAAACCATCTATTCCATATTACCCGACTATTCCATATTATATTCCATTCGTAACTTTTTTTTAAAAATATTTTTTTCTATAACAACAAAATAAATTGTGTATTTCTTTGCAATTGACATTTCATTACGATTAATTATAGCATGTACTCATGCTGTTTTGGGGTATTTTATTTAAAAATCTATGAAGTTACAGTTAGAAATGTAAATGGTATTCCATAATCACCTCCTCTCCTCTATATTATTATGAATATCATGACTATAATTTTCATATTTCTGTGAAGAATGGTATAAATTATTAAATAAGATTTAGTATTAAAGTTAGTAGTGCTTACAATCTTACTTTTTCCTACTTTTCTCTATTGAAAACAATTTTTAGTTCAAAGAAATGTCAATCCCGCGGGATCAACAAATCTTAATCCCGGAATCCCGTGAAACGAAAAACAGTGTGGGATTGCATTCCCTAGTTCTGTTGCAAATTATTTTCTGATTATGCTATGTAAATACAAGTTGTGCCTGAAAAATTCTTACGCACTTAGAACTGTGGCAGAAAGTTTATTTTTCAACTTTCAAGGATAAAGTTTATGGGAAATCAAGGCCGTAGTCCAATTTGAAAGATAAATGTACTAACTCGTTAAACGTAATGGTGTCCCAAATGGTGGTTAAAGTGAATGCTGAGAATGGTAGCGTTCACCTTCGATGCATTTCCGATTACATTTTCATCCATACATATTAGGAGACGATTGCCTTAACGTCCATCTTATTAAAATTGGACTAAAGGAGTTCCCCGCTTGTTTCTATGATTCTGGACGCATAATGATGCCATATCTACAGGTGCTATGCATTTAATAGCTTTAAAATTTAATGTTCAGCAGTACAGGTAAGACAGAAGGTTATTGAATTTATTGTAAAAGCGAGGTATTTGTAATAAATAAATTAATAAACTATGACTGAATCAGTAGTTCGTACCAAATGTTAAATGGGGTATCAGTTTTGACGATGATGATGGTTTAAGCAATATTTGTATGCCCGAGGCCGCGTTAGTGATGTCACTAACTGGGTTGCGCAATGAGTTTGAACAGTCTGCTGCCACTTGCTGCGAATATATAAAATTATTTTTTATCAGAAATTTAATATTGTAGAAAAAATTAATTGCTCTAATTTGCGCTTCATTTTTTTTTTTTTTTTTTTTTTTTTTTTTACATTTTTCTGGTGCACTTTAGTTCTTTAAAAGTTTCCTGAGAAGTATTTTTAATTTTTAACAATGAATGCCTGATTTTACTTGTACATCTTTCAGAAGAATTTTCCTAAATTTAAAAAGGTAAATATATCAATAGTGTTGACAATCTTTACGAAATAAATTCAGTTACTTCTTGTGAAGAGTAATTTCAAGTTGGAACAAAGCAAAACCCCTGAGTTTAACCAGAGAGCTTCATAACATTTTTAAAATATTTAAAAATTATACCACTTACAAAGGTGTTTGACTTTCTTCCATAAAACTCAGCACAACTCTGGTACTCTTAATTAGCCGAGTACAAATAATAAGCACTTACAAATAAAAGCATACTCATAATTTTATGAGTTGTCCCTGGAAACACCTAAAGTAAAATATCCTGCCAAAAAATAATTTTTAATTCAATTGTTTATAGGGGTAATTTATGAACCGTTCTTAATTTGCAAAAGAAAGTAAATCATTCTAAGTACAAAGCTCACTTTTCGTACATTTACTTTATATTATTTAGGTATAGCCATTTAAATATTTGTTTTAGTTTGACAAAGATTTCGTCGGCTAAAAGTACTTGCATCATTGTGATGACTATTATTTTCACGCACAAACATATTATATGTTTATGCGCAATGCACCAGATGAAGTTAAAAGCTTAATACAGGACGCCATAAGATCAGTTAATATCAGCCTTATCTGGTAATTTAAAAAGTGAACAGATAACGGTCGTTTTATTCTATCTTGCATTGTTGCACTAAGTTAATTCAAAATTTTTCGAGTCGTGTGTACGACAGATCTTGAACAGAAGGATACTTTAGCACAATTGTGCCTAAACAAAAGGAACTTACCATACATCAAAAGATAAAAATGCAGCTTCTTAAGGAAAAGGCAGGTCTCAAGAGGAAGTTTTAAAAATCGGTAAGTGATCGAGTCCTGCTCTACAAAATGCTATTCTGCGAATGAAGAAGACTGAGTCTTACGGTAATACACAGGGAACAGGTAGGAAACGGTAAACTACAAAGCAAGAGTGAAGCATATACAAAAAGTACCTTTTGAGAAAAGGAATGAAAAGATCTTTTCCAGCTCACTCTTGACTTATCAGAGACATCACAAAATCCAATTTCTGCAAGAGCAACAATATGAAGGAGAGAATTTAGATTCAAGGGCTACAAAATCAGATGTAAACCTTGTTTTTAGGAAATAACTAAAAAGTTACACTCTGAATAGACTATAAAGTATCGACACTTACAGAGTACGACTGTCCAAGTATTTTATGGTCTGATGAGTTTAATTTTTAAGGAAAATAAATTGCTCCCAACATATTTTTATCAATACTAAATACATAGATAAAAAAGTCATTTTTTCATCATTTTCAAGGTGTTTGGAACATCCAGTGTATTATATCTAAGATGGCGCAAGTATACAATGGGTAAGTACACATCCCACATTGTGCAATGCCAACTGTTAAGCATAGAGGAGGCTGCTTAAATATTTAGGATTGCATTGCATTGTTTAATTATCATCGAAATGTTTATTGCTAATGTGTGTGTGTGTGTAGCCTATTAGCATTATTGGCTTTCATAAAGTTCAACGAATTCTAGTTCCGTTCCAATTTTTTCCAAATTGAATATATATATGTATTCAATTTGGAAAAATTGGAACGGAACGAGAATTCGTTGAACTTCATGAAAGCCAATAATGCTAATAGGCTATATATATATATATATATATATATATATATATATATATATATATATATATATATATATAAGACATCATCAAATTAAAATTTACGACTTTTTCATGGAATTCTGAAGAATTTTCAGCAAAATGTATTAAATTCTATTAATTATAATATGATTTTTTAATGTGATTGCTGATGCAGTTCTTATTATATGATTCTAATAATATGCCGTTATTCTTTAGTAGCAGTAAAAAAATTAGTAAAATACTTTAAAAGAAAATATGCTTTTATTTGGAAAGAAAAAAAAAATAGTTTTCGTTTTTCATTCAGAAATTTTTTTAATGACTAAAAATAGCAATGTGGGGCACCCATATATATTACGTATTAAATACTATATTATTGATGTAAAATATGCTTTTTGTGGGTTCCTAAACTTTTATTTTCAGTCATAAAAAATGTCAGTGTGCTTCCGCATGTAATGGGAAAAAATATATATATATAACCTTTTAATCCGTTTTTAAATAACAGCAACTTTTTACTTGTTTCATTTTTTTTTTACTTATGTTTGTGAAATAATAATTTTACCGTAACTCAGCGTGTTCTAGCAATCACTATGGGTAGACGAATTACTTCTAACAGTTGCTTGTTGTAAAAAAACTGTTGTTCAATAATATATATCGTTACTACCTGTATTTTTGAATGTATGAAAATATTTTAGTAAAGTCATAAGCAATTTTTATTAATAAGTCGTCAGTGTCATATTAAGAATAGTGATTTCTAAATACTGTGAAAAACACACGAGAAAAGCAAAACTTGATAGATGATATTTTATAAAATGCAGTTTACTAGCCTTGTTTTATAATTTTATTTTTTTATTTATTTACCTCTTCTTTTCATGTAGTAATTTGGTATCATATATCAAAGCGAAATGTTAATGTCTCAACGCAAACAGAGATATTAGCTTTTTGGAATGAAAAAACAAGACCACCAAATGAATTATTACACATGGTATTTCATATATAGGAATAATTTTTAAGAAGTCAAAATTTAAGACTATACATGAGCAAAATGTAATTCTATAAATAACGATCTGTGTTCTCCAAAAGCAAGCCTGCAATAATTACATTTTTTTAAGCTTAACAGAAAAACGGAAGTCAATAAATTTACAATAAGTTAAAAAAAATACAGAAATATTCGAATAGTAAACAATAAATTTACTCTGTTTCATTCGTATTGTTAGCAGAGATTAGAATTCAAAAGTCATGTCTAAAACTCTGGTAGAAATTAAGCTCTAAATTTATGAGATTATGAAGTATTTCAAAAACGGTATACCACACAAAAAGGAGTAAACGGATATCACAAGCGAGATGCACACTCTATTTATTAAAAAGCAAACAATTACAATTTATTAAAAAATGAACAATTACAATTTATTAAAAAATGAACAATTACAATTTATTAAAAAATGAACAATTACAATTATTTACTTAAAAATGAACACTTGAACTAAATATAATCATATTATTAAAAAAGTGATAAAAAGAGTTAGAAATAATAGCATATTTTTAGATAACAGCATTAATGATATGCTAATAGAAAATGTATGTCTATGTGAACGTGTGGAAAGCTTAAAAATTAACGTAAACACAAAATACCAATGTACTAGCTCCTTACATTTTGTCTTAAAAGCCTACACATCCAGTACTCGTTTATTAAAATATATTTCAAGTAATAATTTTACAGAGGAAATTGATATGATCAATTTATTCCAAAAACTCCTACAGAATCTGAACAAAAGATTTTCTGGAACGCACATACCTATATATTTCTCTCTCCTGTGTTACAGGCAAAAGAAATATTTTTCTGAATATATTGGTTCACATACAAAAAAATCCTTTTTTTTCAAAATAACTTTTTTCTTATCGCACTAATCTTAATTTCAAAGCTTAGAGACGGGGGTTGCTCTTCCCCAACCGAAAAAAAAAAAAAAAAAAAATCACAAAATCGTACCCAGAAGAAAAAAAAGTGTATCCAACTTGCTCTTTCCCTCATTTTTTTTTTTTTTTCTGGAGATCGATTAGTAGCCAAAAGAAAGGATGGTAGGAAACTGTTGATGGTGAAAAAAATAAATGAAAACATATATTATTTTTTATTCCATTTATAGCTATTTTACAACTCAAAATGATTTAACAAAAAAGTGGGTTGGGAGATTTAATTATCTTTTTTTTTTTTTTTTTTACTAACTTAATGGGTTTCATGCAAAATTTGTGAAGGTTAAAGTAAGGGGGAAAGTAGCGTGTATCAATAGTTTTATAGAAGAGATTTAGTTAGAAAAAGAAAAGTAAGCTTAGTTGGTAACAGCAGATATTTATGTAGTTTTCTTTTTTAATCTATTTAGATCTCTTTCTTTTTATTAAAGCTATTTGTTCAGTATGACAAAATGTAGTGAAAATAGTATTATGTATTGGGAAGGGGATTCAATTATGAAGAATAAGCTTTCTCAATGAATCCTTATAAATAAAAATGAAAATATGTGCGTTTGTTTGTTTGTTTGGATACATCGCATACAAATCCGTACCGTTTGACGAATTGGCTTGAAATTTTCCATAAGTACGTAAAAAGGAACAGGGCTAATTGTGGTCTGTTGAGTGCGTTTGTGGGAATTTTCGCATCGGAAATATTCTGTCTCCATTCCCGTACAAAGAACGGGTACCTCAGCGTACTAGAACGAATAAACGCACACCAGAAAAGAAAATTGATCATCCTTACTTATTCTATGTTCTAAGCGTTTTAAACCTATAAATATCTAGAAAATTACATTTTCAATGCTTTCATCGGTATCACCACATCCTTTGTACTTTACTGAACTAATTTTGAGTGTTTTTTACACGAACTTTAATTACTTTTGCTGCTCTTATAAGAAATTTCAAGATTTTTATCTAATATGTAACTGGTTTGCTTTCTTGTTCGTGAACAAACTTATAAGGTTCCGTGGGTCGGCTTAGAATTTTTCTGCTTTTTTTAACATAATCGATAAAGAAAGAATCAAGAAAATTTTCCAGAAAATTTTATATTAAAGCTTAACCATGAATGTTTAAAAACTTCTTGAAATGCTATTTTAAAAATATCTATCAGGTATGAAACAGTCTCTTTAATGCCTGCAAGCATAGTGTTTAATTTTTCGGAGCAATACCGTATGCTTTACATCATTTTAGACGTCAATTTTTAACCAGTTATCAAATCCATTCATCCTATGAAAACACCGACCGAAGACAGGTCAGAATAACTTCTTTTAAATTCAATAATAATAATAATAATAATAATAATAACAATAATAATAATAATAATAATAACAATAATAATAATAAATAACAGCACTTAACGTAATGATAGTTCAAATTTTATAATGGTGATTTTCTTTTTTTTTTCAAAAAGCACCAGTACACTAATAATGCTTTAACTGCTAACGGCTTATATAATTTTTCATTCGAAACATATTCATTAAATAGATATGGAGGTGGTATTCGGTATAATAATGTCATTTTTTTTGCAATAGTAGAAATACATAAACTCAAATATGCCTTTATTCTTGACATTTAGTAAAAAGGTTTTTTTTTTTAATATTTGAGGACTGTCTAGTTTTTGTTTGAATGAAACTCCTCTCATAATTTCTCATAAATAATATGTTTGGACATATTTGAGTATTTATTACTCTGCAATAGAAGGACTACTTTATATTTTATGTTATTTTATCTGCAAATATTTATATTATGTATATTATCTACAGATATTTATGTTATGCAATATAAACTGCAGAATCTTTAAAAGCCCACACTTTTAAATCGTAATTAAGACTATTATTATCAACACTTTCGTTCACCCTATGCATATTTTACTATAAATAATCATACTTTTAAATTTATAATCGTATATAAATTTACAATCTCCATCATTTTAGTTTAGAATCGTTTATCTAAGCAGCCCCTTTGTAACAATATAATCTTACCAAGAACGTACTCCATGCCTTCATTCCTTCAATGCTTGAGTATAGAGAAAAAGCTATCTCACACTTTGCTAAGATTGTTTCACAGTTTGTGTTTTAGGTATTCATAAATCATTTAATGTCCTTTGCCGAAAGCCTCTTATTGCATGTTAGGCCGCCTTTCTCCGAAGTAATCCGCTTTCATGCCTCTACTTTTTTTTTATCAGCAAATGGATTCCGTGCTATTTACCGATATATGAAACCGACCCTGTCACTATCGATCGACAGTACATAAAAAAAAGAACAGGAACAGCGATGAAAAAATAAGCTGGGTGACAGGCTTTCACACACCCTCCCTTCTTTCCGTTACGTAGATAGAAAAAATAAAAATGCGGATGGAAAATAAAAAGATTCGGCTGTCGATTGATTGTTGTGGTCAATTCAATGGCATTTGTGTCCCTGGGGCCATGAGGTCTCACGCTCTCAGAAGGAAAAAAAAAGGAAGTTATTGATTGAAACGCAGCACTTTTAATTGAAGAAAACGCTTTTAGAGAATAAAAACTGCTTTTTCGTGTCATGTATTAAAGTCCATCTTAACAAGTGAGCACTTTCAAATGGAGCGAACTTAAACGATTTATTACAGAGTCCTCAAGGAAAAAGAATGCCGGAATTACAAAATTGTATTACGGAAATAAATAAATACATATGACCATAAATTTGGTGAAAAGTACAGTTTTATTCTGATTTTCTTAGTTTTCAATATGTGCACCATTAGAGGTTCGAAAGATATTAAGACAATATTCCCCTTAATGTTCATAGAAAGCAAGAAAGCCCTTAATGTGCACACTACCTAGCTAATCTGCAGATTAACTGATTTGCTCCGTTAATGTGCAGAATCAAGAGCTTTCTGTACATTATATAGGTAGTGCACACATTATTGTCTTCTGCATTGATAAAGTTCAAAACTTTGTTTCTTTCATTTCCTAACCCCATGCTCCTCCCCTCCCAAACTCCTGCCCCTTTTAACGAAAGAAGATATCCCTGCTAAAGAAATATCTTTACGTCAGACAGCAATAAAACAATCCCTAGATACTGGACAGGATTTCAGAAAATATTACTTCAAATATGAATGTGCCACAAATACGTCTTCGTGTCGCAAAAACCATTTGCTATATATATATTTCAATGTGTACCCAGTCAATGTGTAACCAATGTGTAACCAGTCGCACTAGATAAGCATAGTCTATCTTATGTTTTGTAAATTCATTTACTTAATTGTAGTAATATTTTAAACCGTTTGATTCTGTGTGTTACATACTTTATATGATTGATAGTTGATTCTATCAACTAATTTGTTGATTGTCTGATTGTATTAAATTGATTCTTTAGATATCGAAAATAAATTAAGTTGCGTTAATTTAAGAATGCAGAAATATTGCCCTTGTTCCAGAGAATACCTTATTTTTACTTTAAGGAGTGCCTAGTAAGATTAGCTAGGTAAACGGAGAAATGAAACAATTTTCATGTAATCTATACTATCTGAAATTCTAACAAATACGAGCTTTAAGTAAAATGCACGGAATATACTTTTACAATTTTAAGAATCTGTAAAACAGTTCTCAAGTATTAATGAGGTACAGGAACTGACTGTAAAAAGCTGATTTGAAATCACTGCAATATTCGTAAAAATACCAGCCAAGATGTTTATTGCAGTTAATAAGGTAACACTCCACAACATTGGTTGATAATATGGAAAATTTTGCATCTACATTCGAACCATACCTCCATGTCCTCTGTCTTTTTTCACTTTCAAGGTAAAATGTTTTACAAATTTATGTATGGCTATGAAATGCTGGACTAATGATTGCATGTACTCATGAAACTGACTTATATTTAGTAAAAGAAATGAATGACCTTTAATTTTCTTCTAAAATTATTTAGGTAACTCGACCTGAAAAAAAAACTAATTACGTAATTTGAAAGCATCATTTCAAAGCTACATAAAATATAAAGTCCTAAAAAAAAAAAAAAAAAAAAAAAAAAAAAAACTTTAAAAATGTTATGCATCTTGTGACTTCAAATTAATTAATAATATTTTTTGTAGGGAAAAAACTTTGTTCAAACTTATCTACGACAAATTAATTTTCACACCTCACATGTATTAAAAGATTGTTAGTACCCGCATTTTTTAAGGATACCCAATTAATTTTAAATACTTCGTGAACTGCCCCAGGAGTTTTGTCTTTGTCTCTAAATTATTGTTTAAACTGCTAAACATTGTTTAAATATTTTGGGAAAGGAGGGGATTTTTCCATACTTAATTGCATGATATATGTTGCAACATCACATCAAAAAGTTTCTAAAAATTTACGTTGTAGACTACTCATCCTTTTCTACAAGTGACACATTATTTGGAGTATCAGATAAATTCTAAAGAATTTTTGTGTAAAATTATAAGTATCTAATAATAATATTGAAGTGAAATAAATGTAATAACGATTATGAAGTTATTTTGTGTTTTATTCTTGTTTATTACTAAATTTAAAATAAATCTACTTTACTAATCTTCATCGATATAAAAGATAGCTTTTAAAACAATATTAATTCTATCTGCAGCATAACTCATTTTATTATGCATTTTTACTAACCAGGGTGTTAAATCAAACTATAGATATTTTTCCCATTAGTAAATATCAGCTAAATTAAAATACATCCTGCAATCTTCATTAGTTCTTTCATGCTATGCTTTATACAGGACATCCGTACAATATTTTTATTTTGTAAATGGTACGTACTTTATAATCATCCATTTATGGCTTTAATTTGTCTGTAATAGCATTATTTCATAATGTTTTCTCTCTATTCTAAAAAAAGTAAAGGCCGCTGGCGCTGTCAAAGCTTGTTTGACTATCTCCTCCTAAACAGTGGGGATTTGAGTTTCGACTAAGGTGCCCACACATTCGAAAAATTCCGAGGAACCTGCTAAGCTGACTTAAATTTTGAAAATCGAATTATTTCAGAAGATATTAATAAAAAACTGAAAAAATAAACATAATGGTTGCCAGATTTGGCATAAAATCATTCATTCCTTTGCAATAAAGCGTTTCCAAGTATCTAGAATCGCGTGAAATATACAAACATGAGTTAGAATTACGCCCATTTTACGCCAAACTGAAAACTATATGAAATAAGTAACACAAAATGTGTTACATAAAGTTGACAATTTTCAAATAGTAAGTTCGCTTAGACAACAGGAGTTTAGAATTAGCGATTATTCCTTTTTCCAAAACAGAATAACTAATATCTTGAAAATGAAAAATAAGTAAAATGCAGATTATTTTAAAGCCGGTTCGGTCCAGCTGGATTATTTGCTACCAGTAGAAGTATTTGGCGGCGTTAACTATGCCATTATAGCAGTTATAGTACACTTTGGGTATTTGCTAGCGCGACGAGATGGTATAATTCGTGGTACTAAGTAGGCCAATCTGCAAACGATTATGTAAATGAAAATATGGATAACGGTTTTCCGGTGACCTTAAATGAACAGTAATTATAGGTTGTGAGCATGTGTAAATCGCAAAATAACGAAAATTCGCCATTGGTGGCAAGCTATCCTATCTGTTCCGTAGCTTTTATTGACTTTACATGTACGCAAGTCACCAAATAATGAAAAATCGCCATGGGTGGCAAATTCGCAAGATGTCCAATAGGTTTTACATTATTAAAAATACAGCTGAAACAGATGTTCTGATTTTATTACGCTTTAGCTCCTAATTAATATAACTTTTGAATGGCAACATTAAATATCATTGTGTTTCTGAGGAGTGCAAATAATTTTTCCAGTGATTATAAGCGGAGTCCGCACTCGAGGTGGAGTATAGCTCAGGACCCGTACAACACGGATTCCCATAACAAATTATCTTCCGTGTTATGAAGGGGAGGGGGTCTACTGTAGTGTGAAGTTTAAATTTTTATGTACCAATGAACATGCAAGAACCAAGCAATGTGTAGCTCAGTAACATTCTATCTGATCCAATCTTCGGGTTTTGTCTGTTGAAATTATGGCTTTTTTACGAATAAGCCTTATTAGGGGCCGAATGCCTCATACGAAAAGCGAGCGTAGCGAGTCTGGGGGCCTTGGCCTGTAGTATTTTAACAAATAAATAAAAATCTGCAAATATTTATTTAATATCTGCGTATATTGCAAACAATCAGCAACTTTACAAATAACGTTTGATAGTAGTATTGTTTATTCGTTATGGCGAGTCTCAAAAAAAGCAATAAATATTATTAAGCGTTGCAATTAAAAATCGTTAGTTGATACTGTCTGTTAAGCGCGACGAGATAGAATGTCATCATGAGACGCAGTCATAGGAATATGCTAGGCTTTCTAAGATCGTTTTATCCTTCATTTCTTTGTGCATTCTCGCACTTTATATTTTATTTCGGTTTTCATCGTTGTTTTAGCAGAAAAAATAGGGCATCGAAATGAGATTTAATTTATTTAATGCATAACAATATTCGCACAGATACTTTATCTTCTTAAAATATTTATTTTAATGTTCATTATGACAACTCATTTATACTTATAATTTTTAACAAATACAAGATAATTAAATGTATCTGTTTTTGAAGTAAAAATGGCTTTATAAACACCAACCTTTTTTTTTAAACTTTTAGTAATTACTATGAGAAAAAATACTATGTACTAGTAATTACTATGTGATGTTTAAATGAGAAATGTAAATATATTGTGACATTTTCGAGATTAATCATTTCATGCTGAATCTTACTGAGATTGGTAGATTATCAAAATTAGAGAAAAAAAGAATGTGTTATAAATATCATAAAACGTGTTTAAAAATTTTGTAAACTTACGTCTTCTTTTAAATCAAATAACTATTGAAGTATATCTGCATCAAATTAATGTAAGAACCCATTTCTTGCTAATATATAAAGATAGAGAGAGAGATGCGCTATATAATAACAAATATTTTCTAATATAAATATTTAGATTACTCCTTGAAAGGCCAAAACATGCTTAACTCCCAGAGTTATTCTATTATTTTATATGTCTGCTCCATTTTGGTTGGTACAACAGACGAAGAAAATGTGAAGGCTCCAGATATATTTCAAGCAAAAAATGATTTTTGAGAAAGACTATTGAAAAATTCACATTTCTTTTGGGATAAATTAAAATGTTTTTGAGAAAAATTTTGTACAAAATTTTCTATTCTTTCGACACAATGAAACTTTACCACCCTTTCTTTAAACCCAGGCTCTCTTGAAACATATATTTATGGATACCGGAAAATATATTGAAACATCGGGAATGCAAAGTTTAGTGCGTATAGCGTTATATGTATATATATATATATGTGTAGGTATGTTTTTTTTCGCAATTCGCAAACATTTTATAATATAAAACATTTCTGCAACTTATAGGCTGACAAAACGTTGCATTGGAGAGGTACTTTTATTCAAGCTAAGAACTTTCTGGCATTATAAAAGATATAAGTCTAAGCTAAATATTGAAAAAAAAATCCTGACTCTATGTTTCCAAGTTGAAATACTTAAGCCTCCTTTTAAATTAGAAAAAGCGACGGAACTAGAATCTGGGACTGGAGAAAAATTCCTTTCTGCAGAGTCTCATTTAAGTTCAGGGATTAGTATGAAAAAAATGAAATTTCTGCTGACTTCCTTTAACAAAAGGATCTTTTTTAAGTAAAAATCGAAAAAGAATGATCAAAGTGTTATTTAAGAAGTTCCTTATATCGTGAAACAGATTTCTTTCACTTCTCAGCTACTTAAAGTTTCCCCTTCTTTAGTTATGTAGATAATATTTACATGTTGTATATTTGGCAAACATTGTTTGTGAAACAGAGATACGTTTCGCATAAAAATTCAGCGCAACTGCGAGGAAAATACATTATTAAAAAATTAAATTTCACTATATATACTGTTTAAAACAAACCTTAACAAAATGTCATGGATAATTCTCGAAAACAGTCAATGGAAAACATAGTTTTGCAAAAGTTATTTTTCTTTTTTCAAAACGCCTTTGTAAATCAAATATAAATTAGTTTTTCAAATCCTCATTACAAACTTTACTGAAATAAAAATTTAAATGCAAATAGTAAACGTTATAAAAGAAACTTGAACAATAATTCATATAAAGTAATTTTTTTTAAACAGTTAATCGCTTGTTGTGCTTTTATTTCTTAACTTATATGCAAGTGAGACATTCGATCTACACTATCTGGAAACTCATAAGCCCATCACAGAATTCCATGTACAATTTATACATTAATCGGAACTCTTCAACGTATTGGTACACCTTCGAGAAAGCTCAGATGATCGTTGTCCCCACTGAAATACAAGGGGTGATCAAAAGAAAAGGTACGAAATTACACGGTGGATACAAATGTAGACTTTATCCAAAATATACACCATAGGCCTGAGCACAACGTTCCCACTCATGAACAGGCCGCAGGATTCCTTGTTCCCAGAATTCCTGTGGCTGTGACGAGACCCACTCCGTCACAGGGTCCTTGAGTACGTCATCCGAGTTGAAGCGCTTCCCTTTCAGGTGTTTCTTCAGTGGACCAAACACATGGAAATCGCAGGGCGACATGTCCGGACTGTAGGGCGTATGGTCCAACGTCTCCCACTTGAACTTGGTCAGTTCCATGTGTGTGACTCTGGAGATGTGTGGACGCGCGTCATCATGGAGCAGAACCACACCCTCCGTGAGCAGCCCCAGTCTTTTGTTCTTGATGGACCTGCGTAGGCGTCAGAGTGTCTCACAGTACACGTCGGAGTTAATGTTTTTTCTGTGCTCCAGAAATTCGAACGCCATCCTGTCCTCATACGGACTGCGGCATCATTTGGACGCCGCTTTTGATAAGAGCCTCTGCTCTCTCCTGCGCTTGCGGGGGCCCGCGCATGCTCCGATCCCAGTCAAAGACTCCAATCCCATCCCGCGATGTCTCGCTACGTTCTCCCATGGCGGAATATGCAAATATTTACCTGTTACGTTTTTAGGTTGTTTCGTACCTTTTCATTTGGCCACCCCTTGTAACTTGCAAATTCTGAATTTATGCATAATTGTATAATACAGCAGGAATCAGCCTCAGATTTCTATTACAGGAGCCTTACAGCCCTGATCATTACTAATCATCCTTAATTTTTTGTATGTTCATCTTTTCCAGATGATCGAATCTTTACACTGAGATCTGATAGGCGCTTTCAAGATTGCGAAGGGTAAAGCGAGCAAACAGGTTTATATCGGTCTTTCTACCAAGTAGCTGAACGGCTCGATATCTCCGTTCCTTCATTAATGTGCAAAGAGCATCATATGCACACCATATGTTTGTTTTAAGGTTGCTGATTGGCTAATCTATTACGCGGGAAGACAAGACATGCGACAAAATGTTGAATCATGTTGTCCTCTTCCTGCTCTTAGCTTTGTCGTGTTCTCTTGTATGTACCTATCTTGTGCTAGTTAAAAGGGCACCTTGCCTTAGTCAATCTCTGTCAAAGAGGGGAGACAAGGAATATTTTTAAAACAAAATTTGTCAGCGACTAAAAATTCTGGAAGTTTCCTGAAAAAGTGCGAAATTTATATATATATATATATACAGTCGAGAGCCAAAAATCCGCCGACCTAAAATCCGCAAACGTCCGAAATCCGCACATCTTCGCTGATGTAAATAATGAAATTCGAACTCATGCGCCAGTGATGAAATTGTTTAAAAGTGTCTTGAATCCAGATAAATATGATTCTGATGATGAAAACTTGGTTAATAATAATAATAAAATCCATTTGATAAAAGTTTAAAATTAGGAGAAGAATACCTTAAATTTTTAGAACAGCAAAGTTCTGTAACAAAACAAGAATGATAATATACAGTTTTCAAAAATAAATAAAGGAAAGAAAGAAAGAAAAAGAAACTGAAAGTATGCAATGATATTTTAAAACAAATCACCATAGAACATGCTTTCAAAATTAGGAAAGGAAATTTTGAAACCATTTGCTTTGGTAATCTTCATGTAAGATTTTCTTTTTTCTCCTATACTTTCATTTTAATGTGAAAATATAAGTGAAATGCTTTTGACTGTTTTTAATTTCATTGTAATTGTATTCTACTTTTTTAAAATCAGAAATGTAATGATTATTGATTATGATGAATTTTATGGCCCGAAATCCGTCAAAATCCGCACAAGCCGTGGTCCCAAGCTGTGCGGATTTCTGGCTCTCTACTGTATATATATAAGAAATTTTCCTTTGTGTAAATTTTTAATGACATTTCATTCAAAAACTTGCATTCTTCCCTAGAACAGCCTTGAAGAAAAGGATATTTAGTTATAAAATTATATATGCATATGAAAGTACATGAATTAATTGATACAATAAAAGAAATAAACAAGCTAATATGCAAATCAACGATATATGTGCCAATTTTTATCGATTGCTCAGTTTAAAAGTTTCACCAAAGGTCATAGGCTTCACATCCTAAGTTGTAAGGCGTTTGCTCCTGTATGTGTTGGTGAATATGATTGCTCTCAGTGAAAAGAAGAGACCTTCATTAACTCTTAAAATCTAACAAAAAGGTCAATTTTATAGGATATTTAATTTTTATTTGACTTTAACCACCCACTTCAATTTACAGTGTTATTATGATGCTTTTCATCCAGTTTGATTGGTCATTGACAGGTGAAAATGCAGTTTTCTTGTGATCCATGTACAAGAATCTTTTATTAATAGAGCATTCGATTGCTGGATAAAGGCACCTTTGTTTTGTGTGGAAAAACTTAAAAAGAAACTGACAGCTCGTCATTTTTTTCAACTCACAAAGTAACCGGAATAAACATCACTTTTTCAAAAAACTTAAGTATCTGTTTATGACAGAACGCTTAAAATGGCTAAATAATCCTTTATAGTATTGCGAAACAACATTTTTCAACACTATAAAGCTAACCCCAATCGATTTAAAATACCATTTTTTTTAGATATTTAAAAATATCTACAAGACAACTCGGATCTTCCAAAAGTAAAGGAAACTAACCTCACTGGTAAGTTGCCTTTTTATTTAGTTATAATAATTGGATGAAAACTAAAAATGCGTGTACATTGTTTTCCTAGCGTCTACACTGAAAATTAAAACCATCCGCTGTGGTTCTAAATTATATCAATTATTGCAAAAGAACATCAGGAATTTTTTACATTTCTTCATATTTAAAAATAAAGTCATTTTTAGAAGATTCAATTATTATTTTAGGTACAACTCATTGAGAACGTTTGAAATATTTTCAGATACAGTATAAGTCAGACTTCATGGTAGTATTTTCATGTCATAGTTCAAAAATTAATAAATAAATAAATTGTTATAACTACAGTATTATAGTAAACATAAGATTAAAAATTGAAAAACAAAGATGTTAAATATTCACAAACTGAATCTTAAATTTCTCTGTAAAATATTGAATTTTTTTCTCTGAAAAATGAAGTTCAATGGACATATTTCAAATGAGTATTCAAGTGAGTAAAAAAGGAGAAAGTAGAACAAAAATTCAGTTTAAAATGTTCTTTTACGCTATGTAACATTTCATTTAAATTTTTAATGAAGAAAAAATGTATGTCGCACTTAATTTAAAGATGGCCGACTTGTGCCAAGATTCAAGATTTAAAGGTGAGCTCATGACATATTTGGGCTTTTGTTACTTTTTTTAAAAAGTCTACCAAAACAAATATGAATTACATTACTGTTACTGTGAAATACATTTTCTTAAATGAAATAAGATTTGAAAAAACAAAATATATTTTCCCCCAAGCTTACATAGCTGTGTCTGCAAACTACAAAATATTTTCGTGTTAAGATTTTTTTAAATTTTTGTTCCGGAATATGTTGCATCATTTATACTTTACACTTAAAATTTTAAAATAGGTATTATGTTTTATCAATATTTTTAAATTCACTTTTGAGTTATATATTTATTAAATATACTTATTTTATGCACGTATAACCGAAACCTCCCATTTCATATTCTTGAATAAACATAATTTTAATGCTAAGCAATAATTTAATTTTTGTCATGTGAAAATTCCTATTAATCCTTAGTTTTTATATAAGAATAAATTTAAACTTCTTTCAGAAAGTATTCGCATTAATGCTTATCATTTTTTCATCCTCGCTTCTAATACTTGAAGCAATAAATAAAATTTGCTGGAGTATAATAAATATTAATATTCCGGTGCAGAAAAAAAAATTAATTGTTTTTTTTTTTGTTTTTGTTTAGATATTATATTCCTTTATTTACAAGAAAAACTCTCTATTATTTTATTTTTATCTCATAAAAGAGATATAACTGTAAATAATAAATGAAGAACAAAATGCCTTAAATTCTCCCTTTAATCTAAATTTTTAAATAATATTAAGTATACTAATTACGATATTATTCAAAAATATGATCAAAATTATATGTAGAGAAAAATCTAATGAAAATAATGTAAGTGATAATTTTATTTTCATGCAGATTAAAATTATCACTTATATTATTTTACTGCAACAGTTTTCATTAAATTGCATTCTACTAAATGATTTCCATGTTGGTTTTTCTATCATTTTTTTTTTAATAATTCATTGGATTAATTAAAAGATAGCTAACTTACGAAAATTGTTGATTCCAACTTGGTAATTTACAGTCGAATGTTCTCCAATATAATTTGTAGAATAATAAGAACCAGAATGTAATACATGCCTAACAAGGCATTATGCGTTTATATTCCATCTGTAAAACAGACGCACAGCACTGCTGATATAAAGCAGAAATTTTGAAGTGTAGAATGGAAGTTCAAAAATTCCAAATCTCTATTTTCTGATTCAATTTGAATTTGATGCAAGAAACGTAATATTCGTTACAAACAAGCAACGAAGGGTTATATTTCAATTTTGATACTTTGAATTTGGAAACTGTAAGGAACAACATGCAAATGAAGACATTACTTAGATGTAGACATTTTTAAATATTCTAAAAAGCGTCATAACGTAATGGAGCATTTTCAGATATAACTTAGTAATAAAACAAATCAGGCTCATTGTGAAAATTTAGATACATTTATGAGAAATTTTTAATCAGTTCTATTTTATGAGACATAATTTGTGTTAGTGAGTTTTAGATTGTTGTCTGACATAAACTTTCTTAACGAAAGATTACGTTATTCTATTGCCATTCTTAAAGTTTTTTTACATCGTTGTAAATTATAGGGTTGCTTTAAAACTTGTTTTCTCAGACTCGGGAACCAGAAGTTGGAAACTTTACCAAGAACCAAATTACTCAGGAACCAGAACACATGCTAGCAGGTGATAGGTGTAGAAATATGAGAAAAAGTCAAGCTTGCCAGCTGGTTTAAATTTTACTTGCTATGCTTCGGCAGCATAAAATAAGTTAGGTTACATCTAAGCAATGGATATTAATGCAGGGGAAATTAATTGTTTCCGGTAACAGAATTAGGATTTATTACAGCAAAATATACTTAATTTAGTGCTTTACGGAAAAATAAAGTATCCAGTTGCTAGTTTTAGCAATTTTGAAGAGGTAAATCGGAGAAGTTGCTGTAAAAAAAGTGATAAATAATAATAAATAATTCTTTAATAGTTTCAACAGAAGGGACTACCTGGATGTTTTTATTTTCCCACTAAAACACTCATATTTTTTTATTCACATTAGTGACGATAGAAGGGAGAAGTCTGGGAAAAAACTCTTCCAATCAAAAAGAGTTAAAGGCAAAAGTGGAAATATGCATTGTGTTTAATTTACCGACAACTTATTTAATCAATATATTATTTTGGAGAGCAAGAAGCTTCTTTTAAAAGTATAGCTCAACAAGATAGTGGTTGGATGAGAGATCCTTTTATGTGAAAATTGGTGGGAAAGGAACAGTTTATTAGTTAATGTAGAGAGCAACCTCGTCTATAGCGTTTGCACAGGGAGGGAAATGTTTTGATTGTGTTTATTAAAAGTCGGTAAAAGGGACCGTGATTTGTAAAGAACCGATACAGATTCTCCTGGCGAACTGATGCTTCCACAGACTTTTGGGAAGAATGAAAAGTACAACGGTCAGGATGGTAGCCATTTTGCCATTTCATCTGTCAAAGTTTTAAAATTGATGTTTTCAGTTTATGTGTAATCCTCCTATATAGTTACGCTGATCCCTGACTCACTGACTCATTCTGTATCCAATCCAGGTAACCACTTCAATGTAAATATTTTACCGCCATTACTCCAAGAAGATTAAAAGAGTTCAAAAAGATTAAAAAGCAGAAAACGCGTAATAACATCTACACCGTTTATACGATCCGCTTGAAATGTTTTATAATTATGTATACAATTATAAAAAACAATCTGTGTTACTTTAAAAATCTGAAAATCCACCGGTTCCCTCACTTTTAAGCGATTTTTTGCTGCTTTCAGCTCCGTTTTATTTCCGAGAGTAAAAAAAGTGAATCATTTACTCGACCAAATCTGCTGTTGCAATCGATATGACGTCATATTCATCGCGGTCAACAGGCTTTGAAAGTAAGGTGTGATTCCGATTCGTTTAAAATAGTTTTCCAGATTACATAGTTTATTTTTTTTTCATAAATTATTCGTCTGCATGGATACAAAAGAGGCTGTGTACACAAATTGAAATGTTTCGAATACCAAAAGTTTCCGCGCGTTTCCAGACGAGCATGAAATTCAATTTGGGGAAATAATAAAAATTGAATAACTTGTTTATTTTAGGTGGACGAAGATGAACTATATTGAGTGTAGACATATTTTCACCAATTTTTTTTTTATGCCACCCGTTGTAATTGCCTCCAGAACGGGCTTTGACTTCTGGCATTGCATAGTAGGATGGAAGTCCACAGATCTGTTTTATTAATGTGCTTGTTTAAAACTGCCGATTTATAGTTTAAAAAGGAGAGAGAACGGGAGAGTTCAAACGGCACAGCAGACCAAAGAACCAGGTTACCAGAATGCCAGGATACTTCTATTTACACTGAATGGAAAACAACAAAGTCGAAAGTCTACTGTTCACTCCTCTTTATCACTCTTTCTTTCAGAAATCTTTCTACAAGGCTCTCACACGCTGAAATCTATTGATTAAAACTAACACTCATTTATTGATTAAATTTCTTATCGGCCGATTTAAATCCTTTTACGCCAAAAAATACTCATTCAAGTCAATAATTTGTGAATGCCTCAATTCGCCCCAGCACTCCCCATCCGCTATATTCTATTTAACTCATTTTCCGCAAAAATCTTGTCTATTTGAGTATTCTCTTCTTCTCCCCCACGACCCATATCCTATTACTATCACGTGACCTGACCAACGCTCTTAACCGATAACGGTTCATAGTAAAAAACGCGGGCATAGTTGTGTGTGTTTATGTTATATCCGAGTACCAAATGCATCTTTTTCATATTCAGAGTTGTGAAATAAATTCAGCCTAGATATGGAGGAGATGCTTCAAGTAACGATTTCGCTTTAATGACATAGTTTCTTAGGATTGGATTATAAAAAGCTGTTGTAAAACAAATGAAATTAGGATATCTCCACCCAAAGTGAGTAAGTAGTATTTTACCTTTTTCATGTCAATAAATTCGGTTGCTGCTTTAATTAAATCTCACAGCTGGTTTAACCATGATTGCATTTCTGTATTCTGACTGTACTGTGAATTCGTTTTATAACTAGAGACTATAGTGAAATTATATTCAATTTATTAAAAAAATACTTATTGTATAGTGTATTAAGATATATGTAATGTATTTGCCTTGATTTAAAATTTATTTTCTCGGGCCAGTGTTGGGCAAATTTTAATTGTAAGGACAATTAAAGATTAACAATTGATTAATTGTTAATTGTGGCTGTAACAATTAAAAATTGATTAACTGTAATTATCAAAAATGGCAATTGACAGTTTTTAATTGTTAATTGTAGTAGCAGCAATTAAAAATTATTTAATTGTCAATCGTCATTTGCTACAGTTAACAATTAATTAATTTTTAATTGTTTTATGAATTTAAATAAAAACTAACAATTAAAATAAGACTGGTGTGGATCTCTTCATTTTTATCGACAAAAAGTAGGATATGTCCATTCTCGAGGTTCCATAAATCACTGGACTAAAATTCATTAAAGTCTGTTCAGAGGATAGGCGTGAAAGGTAACACAGACGACTTAATAATATAGTTTGGATTGAAACGCATATTAATAAAAAGTAAGACTAATATTAATAATCATCAATAACTTAATTTAAATATGATTAGACAGGTAATGAATAACAGGTTTAATTTCTTATATAGATTGCATTTTAATAAGACTCTCTTTTCTAACATACTGTCGGACAATTTGTGGCTCTTCGGCAGATTTGTCATTGTCGCAAAAGAAAAAAGGCATTCAACTGCAGCTGATGATGGTAAAGGTGTGTTGTATTTTATAAAAATGTTTTTTATCTCAGGATATCTAATGAGGAGTTACAAATCGTGACTTTCTTCTGCAAATAAATGCGACATTAAAAGTTCTGCTTTAGTTATTGGTGCATCGGAGGAGCTTCGCTTTTTTCTGTCCCTGAAAATGAGTTGGAGTCATCGTCAAAATTTAAAAAATGCGCTCTTGGGTACTTTTTTTATTGCCACTGTTGCTACTACATATTCATTCATTTGTTTGGAAATACTGGTTTTGAAAACTTTTAGAATTTTTGTACGATCTGCAGGCTCTAAACAAGCTGACTATTTATTTTAAAATCTGGGGTATGATAATGTGGAAATAGTCACATTTTCCACTTCGAGTGCTGACATCAAAAGTCTTTCAAACCTTTTTTCGACACCCTATCTGTATGCCTTGATCAACTTGCGGCAAAAAGAAAAGTTTTCTTTTCAATTTTCAGTATTTTTAAATTAGCGCCAGAAGGCAGGGCAGAACTATTCCGTAGTATAGTCTCACTTGGCATAATGTTTAGGGCTTCTGCTACTAGCGCAATACACGTCAAATACTCGTGTATGTAATCGAATTCGTTCACTTTAATAGCATTTTTATGTTCAATGACCTATATAAAAGCAAGATTTTTTTTTTCTTTAATTTTGAAAATTTGCTGTATCGTATACAAACTATATATAAGTAAGTTAATTGTTAGTTTTAATTTTTTCATAGAATAATTAAAAAAGTTAATTGGAATTATTTTAATTCCGAATGATGATTAACATACATTAATCCAAATAATTTAATTGCCACCTGCAACTAAAAGTTTAATTGTAGTTAATTTAATTGTAATTAATTTAATCGCAATTACTATATTAATCAACTAACGCGTCGATTAAAAAATTAATTGATTAACGCCCAACACTGTCTCGGGCTTATAATAATAGATTACAGCTCTGATAATAAAAAATGAAGAAAACGATCATTCAATATATTAATCAAAAACAGCAAATTTTAATAAAACACCCTTTTTCTAGCTTAAAATAATAATCTTAATTGAGTACATATATGTTAATTAAAAAAGGGCTTATTTTGCAAAAACGCTCATTGTATAGCTTAAATAATAATCATAATTGAGTACAGTTATATTAATCAAAAACGGACAGACACTTCTCATTTTTGATTATTATTTAGCCTAAATGGAGCTGTTGTATAATTCTCAAAAATTGAGAATTTTTCGCTCCATTGATTTTTGTCGAAGAATTGAGCAAATTTTATTCAATCGGGAGAATGGCTGTTTGAAGTCAAAAATTGAGTAAAAATATACTCGGTTTGATTATTATTTTACTCAATAGATTTAAGCGTGCAGATATTTTTGTTTTCCTGTGAATGCGCTACCCGTTTTCATGCACATACAGTTTACACATATAATAGCTAATCCGAAATATATGAACTTCAGAAACTTAAGACGCTGTTAGACTGACGACAGACATTTGAATCTCCACTCCTTTTAATGAAGAATTCGATTATCGCTTGAGTATGTAGTGTATATCCTAAAATATTTAATCAATATCGCATTTGTATATTATGAATTTTATAGACGTTATACAAAATAAAAAACAAAGCTATGTGTTAGTCTGGATCAATAGCTATATTAATTCCTCAGGAGTCTGTATACGGTATAACGTATGTTTATAAAATAGTGAATCGTTCGAATCGAAATTTTTGGCCGAGGGGTTTTTTAACCTTTTAACTTCCTCATCTTGGGTGACGCGTTGACCTTTGGGATGTAAAAATTATTTTATTACATTATTATTTTTTTCGAAAAATACTTGAAACGTTTTTAGTTTTTTTCATTCTAGTCTAGAAGTTTATATATTTTTTTTGCAAACATCCTGTACTCTATAAAGATTAGATTTAATTAATTTATTTAAAAATATTTTGCATTTTTGTTACTTTTTAATTTTAAAAACAATTTAAAAACTGAGATTTCGTTTTTCATAAAGGTCGATTATATATGCAGCCGTTACAAGAAATGCAATCGGCTTTACATCCCGGTAGCGTCTCTAAGATTACCCAACTTTCTTTAGCGTAATACAATAAAGAAGTTAGGATATACTCTAAATTCTTTCGGGTGAAGGAATAAGTAAGTCCGTTAACATAAAATAACATTTTTTTATGTCAGCATACATAAATTCTATTCTGTTTACGAAAACGAGAAATATTTTTCCATGCATTTTTCTTCTTGAAATTATCCGAATAGACGTGCATAAAGCTCTCAGCGCGAGAAACGGCACAGCTATGTCTCTGAACAGATCCCATTTTCATCTGCATATTTATAGACAGATTATGTCTCATACGTCAGTCACAGATACTGGTTCTGTTTCGATTCTCCTTTAAAATTCCTGATGCCTTCAATCACTTCTATAAGTTTTCCTTTGCTAAGGAAAAGTATGCAAATATTTCAATGTTCTGTAATTGGTTTCGAGAACTTCCAACTTGAAAAAAAATTGGTTCGCAACTCTGTTAAGTATTCAAAATTGATTCTTGTTTTCATTTTATTTTATTTTATCGGAAAACATCGCAAGTGTTATCCTTTCAGAAATATCAAAGTGGAAATAGATTTAATAAAAGGAACAGGAATATCTGCGTATTGAATTAGCAAGTTTGAGAAAAAAAATTTGTCCTATTTAGTTATAAAAAACAGCATGTTATAAATCATACTGAATAAGTTATTTTTAATAGAATAATTAAAACTGTTATTGAAAATTAGTTTGCTTGAAAAAACTACCAAAAGTAAAAGAATTTAGCATTGTATATGAATTTGTTTATCAAACAAAGAAAGTGAGAAATTCTGCCGATGAAACAAAACTAACAAATTTAAGATCTTATTTCAGGCGATACCTTTCATGACGTATATACGTTGTAATTGTACTTCTAGATGTTTTTAAGCAACTATTCCACTTTTCATAATGTAGCATTGATACTGAATGTAATGGAGTGAATATCTAATTAATAAAAGTAAATACGAGTATAAAAGTGAAGATTTGTGTAAGATTTTAGAATTTAAAAATTTCAGTGAATGGTTTAAAATATTCCAAATATTTATGTACTGCGGAGTTCTTAATTTATGTCATTTATTTATTTATTTTAATGACTTCTGACTAAAATCATACTCTTTTGTTGCTGTTTCTATAGAAGTAGAAAATTTTTATATAATTACAGAAATGGAGTAAAACGTTTACAATAAAACATAAGCACTTTTGTATTTTACAGTCTAAATCGTTAATACAGCAGCCGACCTAGATTATAATAAAATTACATTCATTTAACTTTATATTCGGGAAAAACAATCTCAACGTGAAATTTCTCGTGAAAGTATTCTTTAACAAAAAGAAACGTAATTTTTTTTAATTAGTAGGGAAAGGTGGCCCAAAATCATACTAGCAGGCAAAACGATCCACATATGTTTTCTTCCGTACAGTTAGTGCTATCATCCGCAAAACACATAGTGTTCTGACAAATGACAAAAAAGCAATAGCGTTAGGTATTCAGGGGATCTCAGTATTACCCGTCTATATAGAATTATTCGAAAAATTAATTTTTATGACATCCTTTATAAGATAAGTACTACCTGTCCTATTTATTTAGATATGTAGTCCTTCCTGTACAGAAATATGACTCGGTTTACTGGAACGGAGTATGTTTTTAGATGGGAATTACACTTGCTAAGTTTGTTATGTTTCTAGGCGTCATCCAGTAATTCGACTTAAAATGGGCAACCATTTAGCCGTGTAAAATGATCTATCGGATGAAGAAAAACCGATTCCGGGTGCTGGCCATGAAGTCAGCCCTTCAACCGGTCTCAAAATTCGTTACTCTCCCAATTCTTTCCCTTTTAGTCCACGTGATATCCAACAGTTTTGAAAGAAAACAAAACAACGCACATTGAGAAAAAGAAATTTTTTAATTTGTTTGTGACACGTTTTTATATTAAAAATTTCATAAATTATGTGCGCTATTTTACTGTAAAACATTTCCATTATATGTAGCCATAATTACTCTTTTATATATTTTATTTTGCCTATAAAAAAACAATTTACAATTATTTTGAAAATGTAGCTCTAAGCGACACATTCAGTGACGCGAGCTGTCCTCTCCTGGCAAATAAATAAATAAATAAATAATTTTAAAATGAAGCATCATTTGCCCTTTGGTGAAGGTAAAATGAGCCTTTAGACACTTTTACAAAACTCTATTTTTTTTTCGCTAATCAGTGTGGGTTTAAAATATTATTAAAATATGTTTAAATTGCAAAATATATTGTAAAACATACTAACAAAGCACCTAAGTTTTGTTTAAGCATTTATGTTACTTTATAGAAGTTTTTCTCTTAAGGGGATCATTTTAAGTCCACTTCCCCTATTATTTGTTTTCAAAATACGATAACTAGTATTTATCTAGAAAGCAATGCGAATCACACAAAAGTTACATCATTTGCTTAGTACACTTTTCTTTATTAAAGCTAATGCAGCTCACAGTTTTTTAGTTCATAATATGAGGTGCAACAATAGTGGTTCATTGAGAAATTGAAATAAATTATTTAGAATTAAACGCAGGAATAGGGAAACAGAAGCGAAATTTGTGGAACTCGACCTTCTTCCCAAAAAGTTACACAGTTTCCTATTTTGTTTCTTCGTTTCATTCCATAAAAGCTATTTTAGCATTTTCACTATGTGAAGAAAACGCTAGTAGTCTACGTTATCGACATTTATTTCATAATACAGAATTTTATAGAACAATTGGTATGAAAGTTTGACAATCACTAAAATTTTGATTCTTTGACAGCATTATTTGGAAATTATTTTCGGGGTACTTATATTATGGAAAATCATAAATAAGTTGCATTTTTTAATTGCGAATCAATTGTGCTAATTCCAGAGTTTCGGATTAGTGAACAATACATTGCAAAGATTAATCTTTTGACTTAATGTATTAAATTAAATGAATAAAAAAGTACTTTGATTTATAAATTAAATGAAATCAAAGATTGTGAAAGATCAAATTTAAAACTTAATGACAATTCTGCTGTCAATTATAAAATTTGATGAAGCTATTTTTGAGGAGAATAATACAAAAAATTATGTAAGATAAACTGCTTAGCATATACCATATAATTTCAATGTTTATTGCACAGTCTTAATTCCATTCTTAAAGTATGCATTTATTTTCATAGATAGCTAAAGAGGGGGGGGGGGTGAGCACGTACACTTCTCTTTATTAGGCCTTCGTTCGTCGCACAGAAAATTTACAAACTCTTCGATCTGGTATTCTGAAAATTTGCGTACCAGGGACGACGTCTTCTTTTCTTTTCTTTTTTTTTTAATAGCAGCATCCTAGTTTGTCTATCAAACTAAGGAAAACCTTAAAATTACCCTAAATATAAATATTCAAGAATTGTCTATAATTTCTGGAAGAACTGTTCTATTTATATTTTATCAGACGGTGTTTTAATCAGTTTGCTTTAGGCTTGCCAAATTAAAATATTAAATTAAAAACTTTTAAAATAATATTACAAAATTTCCGCTCATGTGATGCAGTGGCTAAAGAATTATTCCGTTACTCCTTGGGTGTTAACTTGTCCTGCCCTTCATAGGGGTTAATTCTGGCCTCCCACTGGGTGCTCCCATTATAAAATGGCCTGTAATTGGGCCTTAGTAGTGGCGAATGCTTGAATAGCAAGTACCGCCCTAGGAAAAAAAATCACAAAATAGCAATATTGTTTTATACTGTGCTAATAAAAACTATTAAATATTTCAGACTTTTGTTAATATATCGATATTTTTCATCCTAATATGGCTTACTTTAATTATGGTATTATTTATCTTTAAGTAATCAGACAGTGGTATTTCTCTAAATGGACTTGCATTTCTTGTAACTTCTCACATATGTATGAATACTTTCTAATTTATTTATTGTTGAGTATTTTAAAGATATTCTTAGATAAGTGAAATGTTGCCAGAACCTCGAATTTAAGGCTGTGATCTTTTCACCTCACCAGTACAAACATGAAAGTTACATATCAACAGCTGCAGTTGAAGGATAATTTCTTGTAAAACGAGGAAATAAGTATAAATAACTTTCACGATGTGAACACACACAAAAAAGTGTTTTGAATGTTATTTTCCTAAAAAAGGTTATATATACTCCGAAATGAAATTAACATGATTAAAGCACTCAAACTTTACAAATCTGTAATTTATTTGCCTAAAAATTTGTTATTTTTAATCCAACTAACATTTTCCATTTTTGTACAAAATAATCTAATTTTCATTACATATATATAATTACGTATTTTAAAGATAACTAAAAAAATTATCGCTTTATAAATTTTTCAAAAACCCTTTTACTCATCAAAATAACAAATTTTAATTAATATTTAATCAACTACTGAACGTAAAAATTTAAAAATTTTCACAGCCATGTAAAATTAAGTACTGAAAATATTTCCGTCAAAATTTGGTTAGGTCGCAAATCATATTTTTTAAATAATAAATTTAATAATTTTTAATTCATATTAATATTTACTTTTAAAAATGGTAATAATTGTGTATTATGTATGTATGATTCATATTACGCATCCGAAAAACTGTGATCGTGCCTGGCTAAAAGGAACTAGTATAATATAGCTAAAGAATGAGGGAGATGATCACTGATGCTGATGCCAAAAGTAGGATACGGCTCATGTGTTAATTGTATAGTCTGAATGACTCGTTTAATACGGATTATATAACGTGGAAGTATGTTTTGTGTTAGAGGGGGAGGAGTCTGTATTTATTTTTGTGAAATCATTATCAGCGTGATATGCCTGTTGATTATGATAATGCGCTAACTTTTGTATTTTTATTTTTGTTCGTGTTTTCACAAATTACACTTTCGTCCTAGTTTAGCAATGTATTGCTCTTATCTCTTGTAGTTTCATTTGTATGTGAACAAATGATAAGATAAATATTCTATACAGAAATTTTGTTCATAAAACACATACCAAAATAAAAATACAAAAGTTAGCGCATTATCATATATAAAAAATATATATCTACTTTACCAAAAAAGCTAGGTTAAGCAGCCAGTGTATTGAGAATATTTAGCATCTTCTAGGTATTTAAGCTTTAATATTCTAATATATATGTATAATATACAATATGAATTCTAATCTTACGGATTCCCCTAAAATAGTGTAGAAAATATAACTTTCATCTTATATGCAGCACCTTAAAGTCTTTTTAAAACGCGGATTTAAAGCAGTAACATGTGATGTATCAGAAAAATGTCTATATGAATATATAAAATATATTTATAGTGGATGATTTTCGCTAACTCTCCAAAACAAATATTGTGCATAAACTTTGCCATTTAGATAAGATATCTGTAGCCTTGCTGCTGTAAAACATCTGTAGTGTATCTTCAAAACATAACTGAGTTATCTAAAAATATATACTAAGCAAAAAAACCTAAAAATGTATAGAAACTGTCAAATATGTTCAAAACAATTCATGCAAATATACATTTAGTACGAAGGAGCTGTTGCAGTGTCAAAATAGGGATCAACATATGTCACTTTCCTAAGCATATTCCATGAATTATTTTAAGAGTGAAAGAAAAACTGCTCGTCTTATATCCATTACCATAAATTTTTTTTTGCGTGGAAGAAGCTTAAGGTATCATTTTATATAGAGCCGAGTAAAAAATTTTATTTGATAAATCTAAAGACTTTTTGAAATTTAGATCGTATGTTTTTGTTTCATTTCTTTGTGGCCTTATCATAAAATGCCTTACTTTTATTAAATTATCTGTGGTATCTTTATTATAAGATAAGGCTGTAGCAAAATAAACAAGAAAACTTAATCATGTTAAAATCATTGCTCAAAAAAAAAAAAAAACTTTCATCAGTAACGTTTTGTTTGTCCTTGGTACCAGTGTTCAGCTAGGTTAACGATAGGACTGTAACGAGTTCGTTATCTAGAAAAATGTGTATATGCAATACACAAGCACTGAAGAATACGCACACACTTGCATGTGTATACAGTGTGTTTCACGAAGAACTCCTAACTTTAAAAATGAATAACTGGAAAACAGTGATAGACAAAAGCGCGAAACAAGTGGTATGTTAGTTATAAAAACCATAAGAATTTGATACAGAAGCATCAAAGTTTTAGTTACAAATTGCATTGATAAATAGCGCTATAAGCGGCAATGCGTATCTAAGAATGTCCTCATTTGTCGTAAAAAATCCATTGTCCAAAACTTACTGTTTGGGCTGCAATCTTTTGCAGAAGCATCATTTGACCTTTATTGTTCCAAGAAATGATGACTGACATTATATTGCTCCTTTGAAACATTTTTCGTCACTCCAATATTTGTCTGATGATCCACCGTGGAGTTTTCTTCATGGCATCTATCTATCTATATCAGTGGTTCCCAACTCAACATTGCACGCGAACCACTCTTCCACTTCCTATTTACCCATGACCACTTGAAAGAATTAATCTTTAAACAGGCGGAATAATATCTTTAAAAAAAGTAGGAGAAGGTTGCCCAAAGTGCTCCTAGAGGGTAAAACGATCCACATATGCTTTCTTAGATACAGGCAGCTTTGGCTATTAGGTAACACATAACTAGAGTTGCCAAGTCAAAAGGAAGCCATGGCGATATTTAAACGATTGGTGTACTACGTGCCTGAGTAGAATCCTTCAAAACACTGGGTTTTATCATATGTCTTGTAAAGTAAGCACTAATTTTAATATTTATCTAGAAACAGTCTTTAGTGTACAGAAATATGACTTGGTTTACTGAATAGAGTACGACTTTAGATGTGAACTACCATTTCTTGGTTCGTTATGTTTCTCGGCTTCCTCCAATAATAGGACCAAAAGTGGGCAGCCATGCTGCCGAGGAAAATGATTCATCTACTGAAGAAACTCCAGTACCGGGTCCTAGTCGTCATGGCAGCCCTTCTGACGTTCTCAAATACGGAACTCACCATTACATTATTTAATTTATTTCTGCGTTTATTGTAGGCTATAATTTTTTAATTATAATTTTGAAATATCCCATTTTATTGTTCGTGACACTTTTATATTCTAAAATTTTCATAAAATAAATTATGAATGGTATGTAATTCTAAAACTTATTTTACTTCATTATGTAATCATAATTACTTTTACATCATTTATTTTGCCGATAAAAAACACTTTTGTTACATTGTTAGAATTATTTTCAAATGATGGATCATTTTGCCTTTAGATGAGGGTAAAATAATTATTTTCCACTTTTTTTCAAAATTCTATTTTTTCGTTACTGAGTTTGATTTTAGCATATTATCAAAATATATTTATGATGCTAAATATAGTGTAAAAATATGTGGCTAAGGTCTAAACTTTTATTTAATATTTATGCTGTTCTATGCAAGTTTTCCCCTTAAGGGAATCATTTTGCACCACCTTCCCCTAACTTAAAACTTTTTGCCCAAAATTTAATGCAAAATGAAAAATTCAAATTTTACATCCGCTCACTCAATGATGCTGATAATAGTTAATAAAGCCTATTTACAGATACTTCTATACGAATGCAAAAGCTTAGCTGAGATGCTACAATGTTATTTATCAAATTGTATTCAATATTGTGCCCGTCCGTATTTTCCCTATTTTGTAAGAATTATAAAACCTTTTTTTTTTTTTTTTGGTTCTCTGAAAAAAAAGTAAACACTCGCTTTGCTGACCACTTAGAAGTTGTTCGTTGACCACCAGTTGGGAACCACAGATCTATACACAGGGTGCCCAGTATTTAACCGAAAATTTAAAACTGCAATAACTTTTTACTGGGACGAGATACTGACATAATATTTGTTGACGCAACACTACGTGGTTTACAATTAAAGAAACCAGTTTGAATTAATAAGAGTTTCTATTTTGTGCTGTGACGCAGCACTAAACAGACAAGAAGTTGCAAGCAATTTTCAGTAAAAGTTCGCGTCTTTGCCAGCAATTTGCAGAAGTAAAATGCCGAATTTGACCATCCAACAGATGATTTTCATTTTCTAGTGAAATTGCATACATTTCCGCAGAAATTTTGCCATCACACTGCGAACTATTCGTTCAGTTTTGTGTAACGATCGCTATGCAAGCTCTTTGTAATCTTAGCAAAATGGCTCGTGCTCGTCTCCAACATTGTTTAAAAATCTTTTGATTTTCAATATTTGTTTGGAAATACAAAACAAACTTCAATTTTCTGCTCTTAAATTCAATATGTGTTCCCCAAAAATTAACAATTTCGATATGGTTATGACCTTAATTGATCACGTGAAATGTGATATTTCTTAGCCCTATAACTAACATCTGATTTACTAAAAATTACAGGATTTATTTCCGGTTAGGAATATTTAATAGATTCATTACCATAAAAATATAAATAATTTAAATTAATTGTGTTGCAAAACTATGATAATTCACAACGCTTGAGAAAACATACTTAATTTCTAATTGAATGCATCCCGTATAATCTAGTTGATGCACATCTTCATGTTACTCCAGACAGAGTGTGAAAAAAAAAAGGTACCGATAAAATTATTCACCTTGCCAAAATATTTTTATTAGTCTCACACGAACGATAACATTTAACACGGGATGACATTTAATACTTTTCTGTCGACAACTTTCTCGACTTTTAGTGACAAAAAAAAACATAAATATTGGTGATATCATTCTTAAGGGACGAGAAGGGGAAAAGAAACATTTTAAATAACTTCCATACGAGAACGGTGCAGCTCTACTACTTTGTTATGCGCGCACAATTCTACACAACAAATCACAGAAAGAGAGAGCAGATAAAAAAAAATTACGGCTTTCACAACACAAAAGCCACAGAAATAAACGAGAAGAAAATGTAAATTTCGGGATGTGGCTGTGGGGGAAGGGAAGGCAGTTTAAATACAAACACCGAAAATACGTTTTATTACCCCCAGACAGTTTCGGTAAAATGCTGCAGGAATTTTAAACCCCGTATTTTTTCGAGTTTGACTACCAAAAGTCATTTTTCCATATGTATTTATACCAAACTAATAAAAACAAGAAATCAGGGCGAAAGAGGTTCGCAATATTTGAAACTGGCGAAAAGGTGTTTTTCTGAAAGGAGTAGATTGCGTTTTTTATTGGAGAATAGTAATCGGGTGCCTGACGTCTGACCTTTAAATTTGAAATATATATATATATATATATATATATATATATATATACCGCGCGATTTTTATGCAATTCGATTGTAATCGAATTTACTGTGCTAATAGTGGTACTTCGTTAACGTATAAAATGCATTGACAAGTTAAGGCGAACATAAAAATAAGCAGTTTCAGTTGTATATAGATTTAAAAGATGCATGTTTTTATGTATAGGGTCGACTGTTAAAAGATGATACAGTAGATAAAGACGATTACAAACAGCAAAATGATGACAAAATTGAATTAAAATAAAATCAATTTTTAACGATACATTTTGTGTTTTCACGTTACAGTGTCTTAGTTTTGCATACAAATTTATTATTCTGTATTTTTTTGGGTTCATTTCTTTGCAATTATCTAAAATATAAGATGTTCGAAAGTAAACGACCCTATTTTAAAGTTGTGTAACTGCACAAAATTTCAAAACTTTTTCAACAATTTTTTCGTCTGTAGAAAACTTTAAAATAGGAACGTTTAGTTTCGGACATCCCGTACTTTTTAAAGAATGTTAATCTGTGGGTATTTAAGAATCACACATGCATATCCACACTATAATGCAATGTAAATCTCCACATGGATTTATATATAACAATAACAGAATGGCACAATGGCACAAATTCTAATCTAATCATTTTTCTAAAAAAAAAAAAAAAAAAAAAAAAAAAAAAAAAACTCCATTGTTTTTCTTTTTTTTCTCATAAATTTATTAAATCCAACATAAGTAATTGTGACATTTATAAATATTTTTCGCAACACCATTAATCTCAAATAAAATGTTATTCCCTGTTTTCTATTGAAGCCTAATGTCTTCATTTTTGTGACTCAAAGTGTTATTATGTTTTAAACTTTTGTCACTTCTACACATTACTCTATGCTTTTTACTCTCTTTCCCAGATATTATCAATTTAAGAAAAGTGTATTACAGTGAAAACCTGTCTTGAGCGGCTTCACAGTAGAAAAAAGAAATTTTTGTTAGCAGGTTTGTATTCTTTGACGAGGAGCCAGAACGCGGAAATATTCACAGTGACAGGCTTCAGCTTATTCTGTATTTCCTGTTAAATTTTATTAATTTTTTTTTGTTGACAGCTATCACAAAAATTTACATTTTTAACTTCCTGATGTTGAACACGGTTTTCTTAGAAATCAGATAAAATTTGGAAAGTGTAAGTGATAGTGTATATAGTCTTCTGTGAGTTAATTTTCCATATGTTTCAACTAAGAATAGAGGGAATCAATTCGAAAAAAGAATGTCTTAAGTAGAAATGACTACATTTGGATAAAAGTGGAAAAAATTAAAGTACATTATTTTACCATGTTGTTTTATTTTACTCAATAAAAATGCTCAATGGTGGTTATTCAATGAGGTCGTAAAAGTTGGTGATACTTCGTAAAAATATGAAATTAGTGGCATATTAAACATTTGAATACACAAGATTTCGTATTCACTTTAAGTGCACCTACATACATACAGAATATGGAAGGAAAATATTCTGTTCTTAACAAAACAACAAAAATTACATATGTATAAGTGAAATGTTTATTAAACTATCACTTTAAAAGGATTAATAGTTTCTATTATAACTATTCCTGAGAGGAATTTCTCGTTTTATTTTGATGCTGTTCTTGTTGAATAATTTATCAACTGATTAGTATAAAATTTTCTTTTGCTTCTGTTGATTAGTACTTGCATTTTGCTATTCTTATTTCGCAAGCAAGAAGTTTATAAACCTCAGCAATTCTTTGCGCTCTTTAGAATATAATATACAAAAATAAAAGGTATTTTTATAAATGAAGAAATGTACCCAAACAAACTCCAGGGAACATTTTAACATGCACACTGACTCAATTTTTTATATTAAATTCCGGCATGTTGCCACATCGGAGCGCTTTAATCCAAAATAAACATATTTTCGTAATTCTTCACTTCCGTAGCCTAATCCCTTGATGACACACATCCCCCTATGTAATAACATATATCAGCGCCGTTTTATACTTCAATTCCTTACTGTTGCTTCGGTTGCTGCTTGAAAGTAGGGGAAAAACTTTAAGCATCTCCATATATTACACTCCGATATCCGAATAAATGTGAGGACATAAAAATGCGTATCTTAATACTCCGGTATGTGTTGTCATTTTTATTATCATGAAACGCGTTCCGGGTGCTATTGTCTCCCATTCCAATAGCGTGTGATGTCAGCGCATTATATTCGAAGCTATAAAGAAAAGTATATGCTAAGCAGTTGTGTCAATTGCATCCATGTGGTAGATGCGCCAGAAGTTTTATTAAGAAGTTTAACTGAAAGAATGGATTATTTTTCCAGTGTAAGATCTTATGCATCCACTGAAACATTTAATTATTTTATAATATTACTTATATAAAAATAAGACTGTTTTTAAATTAAATATGATGTGAGAATAATACATTTTCAATATATACTTTTTATACGAAAAGGCGATGATCGTACTACAGTCACTTTGTGTAATTAACAGTTTTATTATTTGGTATGATTCAAACAGTTTTCTTTTATAAAGATAATAGTATAACGCAAGTTACAACTATATTAAAAGTAATTAAAAGTATATGGAAAATATAAGTCCTGAAATTTTATTGAGTGTTATGTTATTTTATAATACTGAGTGCCAGGGGCGTAGGCAGAATATTTTTCTTGGGGGGGGTTACGACTACTACAACTCATATATATGTATACGTGAGTGTGAAAATGTAGTGAAGAATATACATTTTGTATGGCAAAAAAACCTCATGGGGGGTTATGACCCCCCTAACCCCCTCTTGGCTACGCCCCTGCTGAGTGCCCCTAAAGTTTTTCTCTGATTACAAAATAAATAAATAATAAAAGCTGAATACTGTTATAAGTTGGAATATTATTTCTGTAAAAAACGCGCATAAAGCTTTTAATAAACTCACTTATGAGAGTAAGTTTCATTATGATCACCCTTAGTAGCTCGAAATATCAAATGTGCCCACATTGAAATTTATTGACATAAGTGAATTTGTTAAAAATTTAAGCGTTTTTGCATTATATGAAAACAACTATATTAAAAAAATTGTTTAAAGAAATATTTTATAATCAAGGAAATACTTTTCACTACCATGTATGGTTTGATCGCGTTTGTTAAAAACCATCGGAAAAATCTCATTTTAAATTACAATAAGCATAATATTTAATTTCTGATATGCAGGGTAATTATAATTAAAGTTCCACTTTGAAACTATCAGAAAAAGAAAACTACTGGACCAAATGTTATCAAACTTGGTAATTGTGTAAAGGTGGTTAGGGATTTACTATCAGCTGAATTAAGTTCAAAAATTCAACACCAGGCGCAAGGACGTATTTATGGGGGGGTGGGGGCAGGTGTCAGACATGAACCCTGAAGAACATTTCGGATGGGGTTCAAAATTTCGGGGGGGGGGGGGTCCAAACGGTAGAAAAGGCAGTATTTTTCTCAAAAGGACACTATCTCATTATCATTTTAGTAACAAAATTCAATATTTTGTGCGAGAGGATGTTCGGACCCCTGGACCCCCCTCTCCCCTTCAATACGTCATTGCCTTTCTTTTTCTCCGCTGATAATAAATCCCCCGACCACCTTTACACAATTACCCAGTTTGATAACATTTGGTCCAGTAGTTTTCCTTTTCTGATCGTTTTAAATTGGAACTTTAATTATAATTTCCCTGTATATATCATCGATTGTAGGTAATTCTGAAAATATTAATAAAAACTTACTTTTCGTAGCTAAAATTGTAAAATAAAATCCTTCTCGATCAAAAGATGTACTAGAACATTTTTATGGAATTATAGTAATTTATTTTTTCGAACATGCTTAACAACAGGTATATTTTTTTAAGTTTTACGAAATTTCTTTTAAAAGTTTAAAAAATTCAAAGTTTTAAAACACTCTCAGAGATTATAATTTTTGTAACAAAATTTTAAGTATATAATCAATGTTTTATAACAGTTCTATTGTGTTTAATTTTTAAATGTGCTTTGAAGTGATTCACAAAGAAAAAAACTAGTCAATAAAAACGATACTAACTTTCACATGAGTATGGAAAACATGTACTGAAAATTTAGACAAATAGATAGAGAGATATATATTCATATGCTATGTTTTAACTTGATGTTTTCTTTCTTTTTTTTCAAAAAGTACTACTTATTCATATTTTTCATTGAAAACATTTTTTGTAACAATTTTATGAGGAACTCAGACAAGAATTTGTAGTTTTATTCCAATGAACTACATTTGCTATAAAGTATGTATATGCATATGTAGGTATGTATGTATATGTATGTATGTACATTGTACATATGTACATATGTACATATGTATGTATATGCAATTACATATACAGGATGTCCCTGTTTAAAAAAAGGATGTTTGAAAAAAGTATTGGAAACATAAACATTGGCCGCTATGTTAAACTTGGGGGGGGGCGGGTTTAAAGTGTCCACAATCACCAGACCTGACACCTTTGGATTTCATCCTGTGAGAACATCTTAAAGAGTAGGTTTATTCAGACCTAGTTTCTCTGCAAAATGTGGCCTCGTCCCTATCCTTTCAGCTGCAAGTACTTCTGTGGACACTTAATTGATGCAGCGTAAGCAGTCAGCCATTGCGCAGAGCACGAATGCATGCTTCGATATGCATGGTGAAAAATTTCCGAACATCATTTTACGTAAACATATGCAAAACTCTATGTTCATGCTTCCAATAAAGGTATTTTTTAATACACCGGATATAACTTTATTTTTTCTCGCATTTTTTCGAAAACTATGGGTCACTGAAGTATACTTCTCTAGACATTTTTTATGTACTGAAAAATAGAGGCTGTAGGTGCAAAGTTTATCCGGTCTTAGAGGAACAACCTGTACATATTTGTTTCAGAAATAAATAATAATGATTTTAAATAAAATGAAAAGACACTTATTTAAAAAAAAAAAGCACGTAAGTACAAAGCTGTTTACAAATAACTAAGTCTCTCTCGAGAGCCGAAGACTTTACTAACAACAGTTGTGAAAAAAATTCAACCAGGTTCTACACCGAATCAAAATAAACCTTCTGTAGATAAAAGAACGAAAGTTGGGGGGGGGGGAAGCCTAATGTATTGATTTTATTCTTTGATTTGGTAAAATGGGCGTGGGTTCGCAATTACCTCAAGATCACCTGGCTTTTTGGGCGTTGTCCTCACAGCAAGTTACCTGTCTTCTCTTACTGCAAAGATGCTTCCTGAAACCTACAATTTAATCTGGAACAACGGCAAACAGAAATCTTAAATGAAGGCTCAGAATTTGTCCAAAATCCTACTTATTCATTTTTCTTTCATTTCTTCTATTACAATTCTAAATAGGTCCATTTCCATAAATGATTTAATGATACTCGGTTACGTCTCCTGAATTACTCGAGTTGAAACAGTCTTAGCGAAGTACGCAAAACAATAGGACAAAGGTTGCATACAGTACTTCGACATATCTAGAATTCTAAACCCTACTCATGAATGTGAATTTAAATAGCAAAAACAGTAATAAAATAAGATGGCTGGGCGTATTATTCAGTGAACTTGATAAGCAGGCAAGTAATTTCAAGATTTTTAAATTAATTTTTGATTTGACATCAGCGTTTCAGTACATTTTGGTCTGCTTAAAGACATCATAGTTGAAAATGTAAAAGCGGTTTCGCTGAGTTAAGCATTACAAAACAATGAAGAGGGATAATTCTGACAGAAATAGAAGGATTAGCAGATGTCAGTTCTCCAACAAACAATGTTATTTCCTTTCTGATTTCATATACAGTTATTTAAGTAATTGCCAATCAACAATAAAGTTTTCAAATTTTTTAATCAACAAGTTCGTTTAAATCAATTTTGTCATAGAGTAATTCGAAAGTTCATTACTTGGGATCAAATTCGGTGTATGTTCTGACTATTATGATTTATTGGTTCCTAAGGTAATTTTACTAAATTTAACGTAAAGAAAATCATGCAACATCACTTGAAAACTTTGCTTATGACCTCGACACATATGTTTGATTGTAGTGATCTTTAAAAAATAAATATTTGTATCATCTGAAATGTAGATCTTGGGAGAGATCGTTTATATTTTTACTTGTGCTGTTACTAATAACAGGAGTAAAAAAGAACCTGTTAACTGACGTGGCAGTGAGCAAACATTTAATGACTTAGTTATGAAAGAATGATGTAGTTCTTCCGCAACATAAATAACCTAAGTAACAGTTAACATGCTCTAGTTACACATGCTATGATAAGAATTCTCCAGTAAAGTGAGAGCTCGAGTAAAGTCTTTTACAAATTCAAATTTTAGAGCGTAGTAAAAAGTTAGAGAATCACAGTACAAACAACTGAAAGGCCAAATCACAAGAAGACATCTGTTCCAAGTTCAAACAGTTAATGTTAAGGTTACCACACTCCTTTCTCTTTATGTGGGCTATTTGTGGCCACCTACTCACCAGTTCAGCAAACACACGAACATCTGAGTCTTTATGCTTCAATATTAACTTACCAGTACTGTCAGGTATATGGATATTTGTATTGCATATGGATATTTGTATTTTATTTATATCGGATGTGTATCAAACACTTGTCTTTTATATTGTACAGACCTATATATAAAACGTTTATAATCACATCAGGCAAAATCATACGAAAGTGTTCAAATAGTTCTAGTTGTACATCCAAGTACCTGACTCGTCACCAACGTCAAGCAGAATTGGGCGCAGTCAATATATTAGAGGGTGATCTCATGAGAAATACACATTGCTTGATTGAAGTGTTAGACTCGCTTGATGATCTGCTTGGTCTGTGAAAGAAACTGTTTCTGCTTCTATAACATTTGTCTTGAAGATTTCTTGCTGTCAGACAATTTTTGTGTATATATCTTGGCTTCTGTGGAACTTGTGAGTTACCAAACCAATTAGTTATTTTGGAAATCAGTTGTTGAAAATTATTATTCTAAAGTTAGTTTGGAACTCAGTTGGGTAAATTTGAAATGTAACTTTTTTACTGGTACCATTATGGTAAAAACAGGCATTTCGCATTTTTTAAAATGATAACATTGAAAAAGTATCGGACATTAAAATGAAGATATTCCGATATTGCACTCAAAATTACGGTGAATGTATCAGAAATGTATCCCACATCGGTACCTTTCACTTTATCGGAAAGATTGTGCCTTCCGCAAATGCTTTCAACTCTTTTCTGTTTTGATGTGTGGTTTGTCGGAATGATTTCAGTTTCTGTTTGGATTACCGGAATTAAGTGAGCGATCCAATATCGGATTGAAAGTTTTGCAGGGAAGCAATTTTAGGTAAAAATAATTCACAAAAAGATATCAACTCAAATAAAATGAATCATTTTTATTCATTAAATAAAAGAAAATCAATTACAACATTTTTGGCAGCATTAATCAGATTTGGCATGAGTAAAACAAGTATTTTTAGCACAATCTCACTAAAGCAAAAATCTTATTAACCCGGTGAATTCTCACTGTGCCAAATGCAATACATATATTTGTCCTTAGGAGATATGCTGTATTATTAGCTTCAACATCATTTCCTTTGTACAGTTTATTTATAAATAAACTTATGTACACACATCAGTAATGCTGTACTATACACAAAAATCAAACATTTAATATTATGATAATATAGGAGCAGACCGGTCGTTTGTAATTACTTTGCGTAGTTTGACACTTGCAAATATGTTATCCCTGAAAAGAAACAAAGTAAAATTAGACAAATGTGCTTTTATATTATATTAAGAGCATGTACAATGCTTAATGTATCCCTTTTTACGGTTAACAGTCATCGTGTCGTGGATAAAATCTTTACAATTCATTAAGTTCTAGGCAACTACCATTCATTTAAAAGCTTGCACTTAATGCTATTAAATAAAGAAATGCTCATAAAGATAAAAACCATAATCACACACACACACACCTTTTGGCAGTAGGATTGTGAAAAAAAACTTAGTTTAATTATTTAATACTGGAACTACAGCCTATTTAGACTTAAATTTTATGTTTTAAAAGCTCTTATCTTACTATCATGCACAAATAAAAATCATTTTAATTCATATCATTCTCATTTATAGGAACTTAAGCATTAAACAAGTTTTATAAATCAGTTCCTTCCTTGTATACATATATATATATATATTTTTTTTTAAGTAGCGCTTTAAAACTTACTTTGCACTTATTCGTCAATTTCAAATCAGTGACAGTCTTTGTAGAACTACACAAGGAGCATTCATCAGTTACGAGAAGCGTTCACAAAACAAATAGAGTATATCTTGTAACTTTAATTCTCTTTTAAGCAATTCAGTAACTCATTTTGTTTTAAGTTATAATACGTCCTGAACAAAATAAATCTGTATAAAAAGTGTTTAGTAACGTCTTCAATGTATAGCTAAATACATTATTGGACATCAACCCTTTGAGGCGCAACCCTTTCCCAATGCTGAAAAAAGGGCAGCCGTTGCCATCGTACAACTTAACTACCAGCAAGATGGCGGATGATCGAAACGTTCATCGCGTGCCACTGATCTAGAGACCCTTTCTGACGCAGCTGGCTGTGCGGCACAGACAGCAGTCGTCAAAAAAGGTCTCTAAATCTGTGGCACGCGATGAACGTTTCGATCGTCTGCCATATTGCTGGTAGTTAAGTCGAGCGATAGCAACGGCTGCCCTTTTTTCAGCATTAAGCAATGTATCCAGCTGTCCTCGTATTCTTTCATTTTTCAGCAGATGTCAGTGCTTTTAAAAATAAGCGTGACTATTTTTTTACGGGAAATGACGTGTTAAAAAGTAAAGGATTCTCGTGGAGCTATGTCACCCGCAACTATTTTTATAGAAATCAAATATATTCTTCGTGACTGGCAACAGTCAAAACGTCAGAGTTTGGTGTTTCCAGAGCGGGAGCACTGCGCGTTAAAGGGTTAAAATATCAGTAAAAGTTTTAACAACAAAATGATCTATGTTGGACCCATACATTATGCTGGAATAATAAGTTATTAAACTTTCAAGAAATTAAGAAGCAGAAATCCTGAAAAATAAGCACCAAGAAGAACCACCTCTTTCAGCAATAACAGCTCTATATGCTTTTGCATTGAATCAGAAAATTGGATGGCATGTACAAACGCAGCTTCCCATTCAGCTTCATCATTATGCCATATTTCTTCCACAGTAGTGGCTGACATATGATCACGAGTTAGTCATTCCGGAAATATTGTCAAGACGTTTCATTTTTGGGAGAGATATGGAGAATACGCTAGCCAGAGAAGCACCCGAATAATTTCTGTATTAAGGAAGGTCCAACACATACCAGGAAACATGCGGTCGAGCATTATTCTGCTGAAGCGTTGCGTTTTGCAGGGTTCTCTCCATATAACCACTCTTGGTGATATTACCATATAACGATGCGGAATCCAAACTGGCAACGTGCGTTCACCATGATGCCGTCAAAAACAGATGCGACCATCATGATGCTGTAGACGGACCTTGGATTCGTCTGAAAAAATGACGTCACGCCATTGCTGCATCCAGATTCGTCGTTGTTCCCACCATTGTAAGAACTCTAGTCATTGATTTTGCGTCAAGCGTAGTCAAAACATGACCCTCGATCTGACCGTTGGGGTGAATGGGATTACTGCTAGCATCGACGAACTTTTCGTACAGACACTTGTCTTTCAAATGACCCTATTTCTTGACTCAGGGCTCATGGCGTGGCTGTATGATCTATTAAGACCATACGGGCTATATGTCTGTTTTCTCGGTTGTTAGTGGTAGCGGGCCTCTAAAATCCAGCACGGCGTTTCGTAAGACCGTCCTGATCCCATCGAAACCATGTTCTGCAAACAGACATATTAGGTCTCGACCGACACGCTAAAAGTCAACATGGAACCGGCGTCAGACATCTGTCATGGGAGCCCCTTTCATACACAACTATTCCGTTTACAGAAATTAGGAAGCCTTGAACTGCAGGCTTACTTAAGTTCCAGGCTTTCTACTCCTATAGATGCTGAGAATACTTAACTGAAAAAGGGCAGACCTTTGGTAACGTCCAACATGATTATATTCACCTTGGCAAAGGTGGAAGGACAGCCTGGATAAGGATTTTGCCAAACTAATAATATAAAACTGCAGATCCATTACTGGGAATGGGGTCTAATGGGAAAGACTTCTGAAGAATGGCAGGGCCCACAACGGGCTGTTGTATCAATGTTAGTTGATTGATTAATTAGCATATATTAACTTATACGATAACCTAAGATATGTATCTATAACTAATGCAATATTTTTATATGTATCAATAGGAAGAATATAAGGTGACATTCCCTGAAGTGTTAATGGAAGTATTTCAAACAGCAGTTTCTGATGAAACATTTTTCTACATATTTTTAAAATTGTTATTTAGTATATTTCACCGTAACTGGAATCCCTTAACATCGATCAGAAAATAAAGTGGAATTGCTTGCCTCGTCTCCTTTTCAGCAGCTTCATCTTCTACAGTGGTCTGGAGTTCAGAGGAAGGCGTAGGACTGTTTTGAGAATGCGGTCCTTCATTGCCAAATCCGCTATCGTTACTACTGTGAAGGGAAGGAACGGATATGGGAAATGGTGCTGTGAGAGACCGACGAGGAGATCGAAATATTTGTGGCGGTTCTTCCCTTAGTGGGGGATGATGGAACTTTATGGATGCATAAGTGGTTGGTGGCTGGTGATTGGCATCATGCAGTGGAGTTCTGGGAGGTTTCGTCTTGACAGGAGTAGCCTGAAAAAAAAATTAAATATACGTTTCGATATTCCCATCATTGTGTTAAGAAAAATCCTAGTACTCCTAAGTAGTTTTATTTTAACCGTTTGATGCGCAACCCTTTCCCAATGCTGAAAAAAGGGCAGCCGTTGCCATCGCTCGACTTAACTACCAGCAATATGGCGGACGATCGAAACGTTCATCGCGTGCCACAGATCTAGAGACCCTTTTTGACGCAGCTGGCTGTGCGGCACAGCCAGCAGTCGTCAAAAAAGGTCTCTAGATCTGTGGCACGCGATGAACGTTTCGATCGTCCGCCATATTTCTGGTAGTTAAGTCGAGCGATGGCAAAGGCTGCCCTTTTTTCAGCATTAAGCAATGTATCCAGCTGTTCTCGTATTCTTTCATTTTTCAGCAGATGTCAGTGCTGTTAAAAATAATCGTTACCATTTTTTTACGGGAAATGACGTGTTAAAAAGTAAAGGATTCTCGTGGAGCTATGTCACCCGCAACTATTTTTATAGAAATCAAATCTATTCTTCGTGACTGGCAACAGTCAAAACGTCAGAGTTTGGTGTTCCCAGAGCTGGAACACTGCGCGTTAAAAAGTTAAACGGTAATGGCATAAAATGCAGAATCGTACTTTTTCACTTTCCTTCTTATAATTATGTTCTAACTACAGTGAGCATATGAATGAAGATTAAAATCAAATTTGCACTAATCACATTTAAATAAAATTAAACTTACTTTTGGTAAAATTTCTTTCACAGCAAATATTGGACTATCTGTGAATGTTGAATGCGGCCTGGGGCAACATTTTGGACCTGCAATAATCGTTTCTTTCTCCGGTGAGTTAATTAAATGTGAGCTTAAAGTATAACTACTGGAAGGCCTCCTCCCCATTGGCGAGCCATTTGCAGCTTGAAATGTCCTTATTTCTGGTGGAGCCCTGTCTGGACTACTACTGCTGTTCAACAGAAAAATAAAATTTTAAAAAATGTTACTCGCAAAAAATGGAATACATAATATTATAATAAAAATTTTATTAGATATACAAATCCATCATTTTTCTATAATGAATAGTGTATGTCAAAATGGTGAAATGTCGAAAACGTCTATTTTCAAAATATCGTTAGCTTCCGTGCTTTACTTTGAATCGGTCTACCTAGAAATATTTCTGGAGCAATAATCAGATTCATCACATTGTTATGTGAGTGAAGTAAGGCTATAGTTTAGTAAACTAATTTTGTTTTATTTATCTATAGCTTTTATAATATGTCTGAAACAAAAATGGTTAAATTATTTAACCCTTTCCGTACGAGCGCAGCGTTCAACGGGAATTTACTGCAAAGAACGCTCATACTTGATGGAAATCAATTTCCCCAAGCGGGGCCGTCGTTATTAGCAACCGGGCCTGCTTCTTCGTTGCCACCGGAAGAAATGAGTGAAACATTGAGGCCTAATATTTACATTTGCGCTGTTCGATTGTATGCGATTTGGGATTATAAACGTTAATTTATTTTATAATTAAAAAAAAATTTTGTTATAGTTTTGTCATAATGATTTAATGACAAGGTGTTTTAGATGTAGGTAATAATTTTTTGAAGATTGCGCTTTTTTTTATGGAAATAAATCAACGAATTCAATCATAGAATTCGAACTTTAAGTTCTGAATGTAAAGCTAAGTGTACACTTGTATTTAGAAATTCTACAAATTGATAGGATATAAAGCATGTTTTTTGAATTAATATTCATGTGTTATTTATAAATCATTTTAATCTGAAATCGTTTAACTTGGGTAGTTTATTATTCTAGTAAATAAGAGTGCGTTGTAATACTAGTTAGACATTCTTATCTGTTTAAATCTTTCAGTTGAAAATGTCATTTATCATTTATTATAACTGCAACTAAATGTATGATATTGGTTTCAGTGTAAAATATGTTATTAATTTTTGCACATGTTTATGTAGAAACTTAAATTGAAGTTAATATTTTGTATAAGCGTTCATCATACTCAAATTCAAAGTTCCATTTAGATAATGGCTATAATAAAAAGTAATTAATTCAGAGATCGTTTGTTTTTAGTTTACTACAGTGTTTAGCGCAACTTGTGAAAAAGGAACTTGAAATTTTTCAAGTCCTAGAGCTGTTAGTTTATCTTAATTTGTATTCAAAGTCCGTAAAGCAGGTTTTTTTTTTAAGCTATAACCCTAATATACAGCAATGCAGGGACGAAAACATTTGTTTTCAATCGCCAGTTAATAATAACTTTTATAAAACGTGTTGGAATATTAGTGGTATTTCCTAGTATGGTTTTCTAAAATTTATAATTTTTCTTTGGAGATGAAAAAGTATATGGAACTAACACTGAAAATTATAAATCATTTTCATTTCGAATGGTAAAATTTCCGATAAATAAACTCATTTGAACTAACCAAAATAAAAACAGTTAGCAAACGTGTTTTATCATACACTGTTACGTTATTCTTAATCCTTTTGATATATTTTATCTCCCCTTTAAGTTCGTACTACTATTTATGGAACACCCTTTAGTTTGTAATTCATTCTAAATGTTTCTCGTTAAATTAATTTACATTATTTTTCATGTAAATACCAAGGACTTGCAGTGCACAGGTTGTACTTATAATTATAGCAAACATTCTTCTGATACCTACGCCTTACAAAAGATTAAAAAGTTAAATAGTATATCAGTACTTAAATTTTGTATACGTGAATTGTAAATATCAAATATTTTAAATTCTATTTCAGCTCCTCGTCATATATTTTGTTAATATATTAACCGAACAATATTTAATAAATGAAACTTTAATAAGTACTAGTTAAATTTATTTTAAAAGTAATAATGGTTGTAACTGCTTTGAAAATGTGAAACTTAAACATTCAGTATAAAGAAATGCATAAAAATGTCTGTATCATTTGTGCATTCGTTTACTTTAATGTATACTAAAAGACAGCTTAATTTGTTCATGTATATTAAATATCAAGCTAAAATAATGAATCATGAGAGTGAGCACTTTGATTTTCCTTCAAATTATATGCATCTATTTACTTTAATGTCCACATGTATCATAGTAAAGAAACTGTTAATGAGTTCGTACTTGAATTAGTAACACAATCACTACTTAAAACTACATTTAATAACGTTTCAAAGCATCGGAAAGCTTAAAAATTGCTTGATGTATACGGGAAGACGCGAGCATCCGTAGGCCTCTTTGGATGACTCATCGAAATACACGCGCAGGCCCGTTACTAATAGCCCCGCCCAAAGCAACGGCTGCCACGTAAACATTTTATATTTGAAAATATTGCTACATTCCTAAGACGATCTCTAAAGATTGATATCTGTTTTTCAGATATCACTAGCCATCAGAAATATATACAGGGTGAATCTAAACTCTTGGACAAAACTTTAAGAGGTGGTAGGGCACATAATAAGGAATCAGAATCACATAGCAATATGGGGTCGGCAACATCGTCTTCATGTAGCTGTTAATAATCACTTTGGAAAAAAGTGCTGAAACAATAGCACTTTCCGACCATTGTTCGTCAGAAACTAATGTAATTTTCTCTGAAAACAGAAGACTAAAATTCATAGTTTAAAAATTCTATTTTATTTCATGAATGAAATGCTTGGAGACGAGCAATTATTTACGAAACTTGGTTAAAAAATTAGACGAACACTTCAATACTTTTCACAAAGTGATTATTACCGGGTAAGTGAAAACTGCGTTTTTGACCCCAGATTGCTATGTGATTCTGATTAATTATTATGTGCTCTACCACCCCTTAAAGTTTTGCCCAAGAGTATAGATTCACCCTGTGTATATATATATATATATAATTATTTTTTACTCTCTAGGGATAACTTTGTGTTTACATTAATGATGTATTTCGGTGCTGTTAACAAATGAGCATGCTGTTAATCGCACTGTTCAGTCAGCTCTTTTGCCACCGGCAGCTTCTGTTTTTTCCTTTTTTTTCAGAGAGATAGGGAATACTTGTTCTATAATACTATTTTCATATTCTGGTATCATAAAGGTATAGGAAGCGAGGTGAGAACATGAATAAAAAAAAGACTAATGTAGGAAAACATTTTACCTGGCGATGAATCGAATGTGGATGATAATAGTACTGGTTTTCAAAGTGTATCCGTACGTCAATCACCGGTAACGAACACAAAAAAAAAATGCTTTTAAAATAATTTTTAGAGATTCCGCTTATTTTCCGCTTACATAAATCTTTCTAAATGATCTTTTAAAATATAAATTCTCATTACATTTATAAAATAAAAGTAGTTTGAAACTCTATCCTACTTTATCAAAAATAGTACGTTTTCTCAAGCTGAGCACTAATTTTTATAGAATCTCTTTCTCGTCTAATGTTGAAATTACTCATAAAAAGAATATATCATACAGTGTTTCTTTTTTATGAGTCTTATCATGCAGAAAAAACAAATTAATATGCAATATAATGTGAAGATTTTCATGCAGATTATGCTTAGCGGTGAAATTCAACCCTCCTCCAGTGTAATTTGCGCAGCGGCGTTTTTCGTCCTCGTTATAACTTCTGCAAAACTCGGCGGCCGTCAGGAAGTGGTTAAGGATAATTTTGCTAATGACTTTCAATAGTAAATGCATAACGATACACGATGGTGGATGTCAAAAAGCATTCTTCCAAACAGAATTCGTTTCATATTAAGTTTCGTAATTCATTAAAGGTAAACATATAACTTTTAATAAATAAGGCTGAAGAAACAGCGTATAATACCACCAATGCAAAACCTAAAATAGCAGACCGGTTTCGTCATGTATGACTTGCCGTCGTCGGTGCTAGATTGATCTTACAATATCAATTACAGTGGTTTATCTTATATCGGACAAACTAATTGTGCCATTAAGTTTAGAATTAAAGAGCTCATAGCTCTTGTTGAAAAACATGGAACCAACATATCTGCCATCTCTAACCATTGTTTCGGTGCGAATCATACTTTCGAATTTAATTCAGCTAAACTCATTTGCAAACCCTATTACCCCGAGTGAATGAGATTTTCTTAAAGCCTTCAATATACACAAAACCATAAATAGTCTTGATAATGTATATTTAACTGCACCCCCGTCTTCCTGAATATTGGAAACCCCTCTTCTCCCACTTACCTTAATTTCCTGCTTTCCTATTGGTCCTCATAAAACCCTCGTCTGAATCCCTTCTTTACTACTATTTCTCGTAAACTGTATCCTGAATCCTCCGTTTTTTGTTTTGTGAGCAGAGCAAATTTATGCCATTTTCATAAAGATGCCCAACACCAGACGAGGACGAAGAAGAGAGACGTATAAAGGAAAGAGATGAGAGGATTGCTAAACTGTACAACAACTTGGACGTAATGACAGCAAAATACAACCACCTAATGAAACAGCAGCAAAAGAATCTTCAGCTTATCATTGGCCCATCTAACCAAGACACACCGCCGCCCAACGACGAAACGATGCAGATCTCAAACGAAGACGATGCAAGTCAGAAAGCAACTGACAAGGACGGCACTGCGACCAAAATAGGTGAATCCTTTTCCTTTGATGTTTCCTTCACCCCCCCTACTACGTCCACCACCAGCAACGAATTTAGACAACCAGCTAAAAAAGCTAAGATTTCTAATACGAGGAACCCGGCTAAGAACGTGGAACCCATCAGTTTTGAAACCAAAAATCCCTACCAAATTTTAGCTAACGATAGTACTCTGGAAATCCCCCCGGTCACTCAAGAGAGCAAACCCCCAAAAGCGGAGGAAAAAGTCAAATATCCCAAAGCCATTATCATTCCCAACTCTACTGATATGCATGAAATAACAGGGCTTATAAACGAAAACACCGAAGCAAACTTTCATGCCCGTTTAAGTAAAGATACTTTAAGGATCCATCCCCACGACCTAAAAAGTAAAAATTTAATAATTAATCTTCTCGACGAAAAACTTATCAGCTACTTCATCTATTCAGATTCTCCCTCCCCCCTTAAAATTGTCATTAAAGGGCTCCCCCCCCAACACTAACGCAGAAATTATTAAAGAAGCCCTTCAGTGTAATGGCTACACTATACTTAGAATAACCCAACTTAAAAGCTTTAAAGATAAATTACCCCTCCCGATATTCCAAATTCAGCTCCCCAACAACGACTCCAGTAAAGAAATCTTTGAACTCAAAAACCTTTTATCTTTTCAAGTAACAGTTGAAAAATTCAGACCCCCAAGGAAAGCCGTTCAGTGCTATCGCTTCAACGGCTTCTTCCATTTTGCCAAGTTCTGCCGCATGCCCCCCCGTTGCGTTTTCTGTGCCGAGCCCCACGAGATTTTTAACTGTCCCCTTAAGAAATTAGAAAATAACCCCCCCCCCCTAAGTGTAGCAATTGTCATTCGGATCACCCGGCTAGCTACAAAGGCTGCCCCAAATTTCCCTCGAACACCCCGGCCCCAACACCTAAAACTTCAAATTTTTCTTACGCTAATGCATTAAAAAGAAATCTGAACCCCACCCACCCCAAACTAATCAAAACACTTTCTTGGAAATACAAAAAATTACGAAGCAAATTGAAAACGAGCTAGGAGTTCGCTCTCTTAGTGATCTGCTCAAACAACTTAGTTCTCTCCTAGAAAATTTAAAGAAAATTGAAGGCAGAAAAGAAAAAATGCTCTTCTTTTTAAGTTTTTTAACTTTCGGCCCAGACCAACAACAAGCAAACGAAACAGATAATTCTGAGAACAGCGGTAAGTCCTGGCTGTTCCTTCTTTCATCTTCCCCCCCCCCTCATTTGTTAGTAAACATTCGCACTTCCATTTTTACTCGCGCACCCCCCTGTTATCCCTGTATCTGTTATTGAATGGGAGATGTGGGACAAGTTCCCAGGCGCTCCCCAGACAACACGTTCTTATCCATGCCATTTTCATTCTAGTACAGACGATGGCATGCCATGCATGCCGAAACCAGTCTGCTATTTTGTATTACTGCTATTATAGGTTGTTTCTTGATGCTTATTTATCTTCTGCACCAAGCTATGTTTTCACGCTTATTATAAGCTTTATTACCTTTATAATACAAATTAAAATGAACTGTAAGACATAAAAAAGAAATAAGTTTAAGGATGTTAATTCTAAACTACTTAAGAATTTTTACTACAGCTAAATGAATCCGTTGATAAACGTCTGTTCATTGATTCAGTATGATTGTTCCTTTTAAATTGCACACATCGCGTTAAATTTATCCAAAACAACTTTAAAAGAAGGCATCTGCATTTTACGCTGATATTTTGGAAATATTATTACTAGGCTAAATGAGCTAGAAATAATTTAACTTCCGTAAAGTGACTGCTTTATTGCTTCACATAACTCTTCTGGAAAAACATTCTACTCCTAGCTATTTAAGAATCTACTATTACCAGTCTTATATATGCATATATAGGTATCAATTAGTAATTTAAGAGAAATCCTAGCCTTTCTGAGCCCATAAAGATTTTAATTTCCCGATAATTGCATTTTTGGCTTTAAGAATCTTTTGAAAATGCATTCTGAAATTAGAAAAATAAATGACAGTCATAAAATTAGTGAATAGCTATCTAGACAGAAAAGGCATTGTCATAACTTCTGCGATCTGTGGTGCTTATTGGGTATTTACTGGCATCTGCATAAAACTGCAATTATATTTTACTTTCTTAATGATAAAAATATGTTCAAAGAAATATAGTTATACGACGTAAGAAAATTAACTTTACCTTTGTTCTTCGCTTTCAGAGCTGTCTAAAATTGGTTCTGTGTAGGCTATAGGAAACCAGCCAACCCTGCAGTGTGATAAAGATATTTTACTATTAGTTGTAAGTATTACAATATAATATTATGTAACTAATATGAATCATTAAAACATTCGATTTTCCGTAAAAAAATGTTATAAGATTATCGGCCTAACTAGCTGGAATTGGCCCAACTAGCTGGAACAGTTGGTTTAAACACTTCGTATAATTTTATTTCTACTTTGTAATGGATCAGTGAAACTTTTCGATAAAATAAATATTGAAATGAAATGAGAAACATAGTTTTTAGTTTCTTAATACAGAAGACCAAGAACGATGTACGCTTCAAGTTTCAAATAATATAAAGGAAACTAATGTACTGGCATGAGCTATCGTAGGGTGCAATTTAAACATACGTCATCGACAGGCGACTCTACCTTGAACATGCGACGATCTTAAACACATCCATTACTACCATCACTTTATCAATCAACCATAGCAAATCTCACTCTTTAATCATCCATAAATTGAAAAAAATTACTTGCTTGATGACTTTCAGAGGAATTCACTTTCCACACATCTGGAGATTATCTGGGGTAGCAACGTGCTTTATAGACGACTTTTCAAGATAATTATTTCTTTTAACATTTAAAGAATTAAAAACTGATGCAAACCTTTTCATTTAAACCATACTTTGATGTCACACTCTCCCCTTTTACTTTTAATAACGTTTTTCAAATGCTAACCCAAAATTATGAACCTCCGTACATGAGGACGTAAGCACTCACCTGTGATTTCTAAGATTCTCTCCATATTGCCACCCTTTGTTTCTCTCTCCTATGAGGACGATAACGTCTCCCTCGTGAAAACTGAGTTGATGCTCACCGCTGGACAGATAGGAATAGAGGGCCCGGACGTGATAATTGGACGACTTAGAACTGGAAGAATTGATGTTTTTTCCGTGAAGAGAAGAACCTATCGGCGAAATGCATGTACAATTTTCAGATGAAGCAAACAATTGCTAATTAATGATAGTAATAACTTAAGGATGGTAAAATTTCTTCTAGTTTAAGAATGTTAAATATAGGTTTTCAAATTTCACTTTTAAAGAAGGTCATAATCGAAAAATGTGTTGATGCTAAAGTTTCTTGCAAAAAAAAGGAAAAATAATAAATTTGTGTCCGTATATTTAACTGCAGAAATATAAATAAAAATCTTTCAAAGCAATTTATAAGGATTCAGGATAAAGCATCGATTTTTCAGTTTTTAATTGATTTGAAACCTTAGTTATTTCTGAGCGTTTTGACCCCAATTTCATGCAATAAATCCAACTAGAACCGCATATAGACATAAAAACGTTTTATGAAAGCTTTATATTTGGGCACAATAAGGTAACCTTAAACTGCGTTTTCTCAAAGCGGATTTTTCATGAACTGTCCGTAAGATAACAAAATTTCTATGATTCATATCTTCACAAAACTTATAGTATCAGTGTCTATAGAATGAATTAATATTAAAAGTGAGAGAGGAAAACTTTTGAAAATTTTAAAAGAAATTTAAGTTGAAAAGTATGATTTTTTCAAATTTCAATTTAAAATACAGTTTAAAAATTCTAAATTTAAAAATTTTTCTTTGTTATTAACTCATTCCGTAGAATATATTTTTTACTTTATTTTGCATAAAAAAATATTTATATGTGTATTTTAAATTGTATTATTTTACAGATAGTGACACGGACTACTAAAAAAATATGTAGTAAAAATTTAAAAAAAAAATTAAACATATGTGAAAGGTAAGTGAGTTTTATCTGAATTTTTATTATGTGTTATACTGCATTATTATACAAAAAAAAATTCATTTTGCTGTGCTGTTATTTTGATCATAAAATGTAAAATCGCAAGGGTCTAAAATACGTCCATATTTGCTTGTCAAGTCTCCTAACACAGCTTAAAAGTTTTAATTAATATTAGCAATAGTGAGTGATTTTTAGAAGAATCCTTATACAGTTTCCCAAATTTTGATTTTTTTTTCAATAAACTGAATAAAATATAAGTATATTCCATTGTTGGTATGTCTTAGAGCATCGATATACATAATATAGATATTCCTTGCACCCTGCTGAAGTTCGCAGGCTCGTACTGAGGATAATTCTAATCACGTTAAAAATGAAACCGATTTATTTGTCTTCATTTGGTACTGCAGCATGCAACGTACTTAACTAATGCATGAAATTACTTGAAAATAATCATTGACATCTTACTTTTTTTTTTAAACATTCACAAAAACACTTTCGAACAAGATTACGAAGGGTGAAAAATTAAAAATAAAAGTGCCAATTTGTCACATTCATGCGACTGTATCATGAATGAGACATAATAAAATAACATAGCTTTAAAGTTAATTCCAAACTTATTTTTGCAATACAGCACAAGTACTTTAATTTGCAAAGACTTTTTTCAAGGGAACTACCAAAACAGCTGGTTAATATATATAAATATATATTTTTTCATATATATATATATAATATTTTGAAAAACTACATTGATATTTATATTTATTCACCCAATATGCAATTTTAAAAAATATGTTTTTAAAAAACTGCATATTGGGCATTTAAGGCTATAGCTCTTGTTAAGCTAGTTGCTTTTTGTTTAATAATTGAATACTTTGGATGACGCTTTATAAAACCTATAACCCAATTTATTTCTACTTTCTGATCTCCAAAGAAGTTCTAATAGAAATAAAACTCCTCAGAAGTTTTAATAGATTCAATATTTAAAGCTTCAGCATACCGGAAAGCTAGTTCCGTTTTATCATAAATTTACGTATTTTATTGAAAGACTGTTATTTAACGCTATTTCCTACCGTAATTAATTTGCAGTTAGTAAATATGATTTAAAGTGTAAACGCAATGTAATACATATGAAAGTATTTAAAATAAAATAAAATATTAATATTATTATGCAATTCCCTATTGGTACCATAAGATTTTTTTTAATATTACATACTCCGTAGTTGTTCTAATTTAAGCTTTAAAATATCAGTCAGTTTAAAAGAATAAGTAAAAGAAGAAAATAAACATTCTTGGTTACAAAATTATTGCTAGTAATGAATGAGACTGTCCCATTCATTAATTTATGAATCTTGTTATCTTGTGTCTTGTGAATTATTATCTTGTGATGACATCAAATCCAAAAAGCATGGTGACGTTATATATACAGTGTAGTTTAATAATGCAGTTTGCAAAGTTAAGTATACAAGATACATAAACTATTAACACATACACACAAGGTGTCTCAAAAGGTCGCTGTCAAGCTTAATATGCTGGTCCGCCATAACATGACAAACAAGATTTACACTAGAACTTGTGCCCGGAAATGCAAATGGCGACCGCTAGAGGACGATGTTCTAATGCTTATTGAAGCGTGATCGTTTTACCTTAGGACGTTCCTGGAGATGTATTAATAGGTTCACTTACTCAGAACTGGCTGATATGCATTACGTGTATGGTGCCGTGGATAGAATTGGACGAGGGCAGAACGGATGTACCTTGAGTGCAATGCTCGCTGGTGTAGAAGTTAGAGAGGAATGATGTCAAAAGAGGGGTGACTTTAATTAAATGACGTATTTATTAATATGACTTCCATACACGTAATGCATATCGGCCAATTCTCAGTTAGTAAACCGATTCATCCACCTCCGGCCATGTTCTAAACTGAAATGATCACGCTTCCAGAAATCCTGCAAGCATCGCTCTCTAGCTGTCGCCGTTTGTATTTCCGGACGCAAGTTTCTTTGTAAATCTTAATTGTCGTGGTATGGCAGACTAGCATGTTAAGTTCGGCAACGACCTTTCGAAAAAGAATCTTCAACTCCGATTAAAAAGGATTTGAGAAGATGTGACTTACGTTATTTTTTCAATGAAGCTTTCGTAGGAAAGCTAACCATCGAGTACTGTGCTCAGTAATATTCTTTTCTGAGTTTTCATGGAAAATAAATCGAGAGAACATAGATGGAAATATATTACAATTTTCATCACACCAATTCTGTTTTTCATTTTTAAATATTCATATTTATCCTTTACGGACATAGAAACTTTATAATATACACTTTTTTTCAGAAATCTATGAAAAAAAAATAATAATCCATACGTACTGTAGTCACTGGAAACGAGGCTTGCACTGGAAGAGGAGGTTAAGTTAAAATCTGACTTAGCCCTCGATAAAGGCCTTGGATAATTCGGTGCATAACTGCCATAATCTCTGAGATCCAGATAGCTAGCGTCAATGCTTTGCGTTTTGCGCATGCCAATATTTGGGGAAGTAGTGCAGCTAGCATTGTTGTTATATTGAAGGCACGATGATACGGGACTCCTGAACACAATTGAAGAGATAGCATATTCACTGCTCGACTGCAAAGAAGCACTAAATTATTAAAATGAGTAATTTTTTAAGACGAAAATAATTTTATAAACTGTAAAAAATAATTTTTAAATTCCAGTAGAAGGAAAAAGTATAATGTGGAAAGAAACTATCTAAAATTCAATAAATATAATTCTTCGAAGTTGTTAGACTATTAGTTTTATTGGATAATCTGGAAATCACTGAGCTTATTATTTCGCTCGTGGTACAAATTTTATGCCTAGGCCTTTTAACTTAAATACATTTCTTATGCATCTTAAACTCGTGACATCAAAATGATACCAATCTCACTGACGATATGTTACTTAAATTTTTGAAAGCAAAAAATATGTAAATCTCACCTTGTTAACTATACAAATTCCAAACTCACTAAAAATCAGAAAAAGTTTGGATTTTCAGAATTTTGAAGCCATCGACAGACTTCCCTTAGCCATTTTACACCACTGTGCAAAATTTCAATTCAATCCATCAAAGGGTGTAGATTTGTTAACTTACGAATGTATATATTAGACAGATAATCTTTTGCATATTGGCATATTTAGAACTGCAACATACAGAATAATAAATTTAAAAGAATATCCGATGGTTTTTCTTATTACCCTTAAATCTAACGGATGTGGCAACTATTCTAATATTTAAACCTTATTTTTAAGTGTGGAACATGATTCCTGACACTGTTGGGCCATTACAATTTCATTTGTAAGGTAAAACAGAAATGGAGACGCATAATGTTACTTAACCCCATGATAATTTAATTTTTTACTATCATATTATAATTCAAATTTTTTACATTATCATTTTCGTTACGGCAAATGTTTGAAAATGTTTGCCACCAATTTGAGAGCATACAAGAAAACAATTGGGTTTTCCAGAGAATTTCTGCAAACATCGATGAATTAAAATAAACCATAATTCTAGGAATCTCGTCAATAACACCAACAATGTTGAGAAGAGTGTCAGGAAACATGGTTCGACGTGTTCATGTTTGCATGAAGGTTACTTTGACGTTTTGATCCTGTTGGATATGACGTCCAACGGGAACAAAACGTCAAAGTAACCTTCATTAATATATCCTGTGGATTCTTTTAACTCCCTTAAATGTCTTACCAAATTTACCCAGCAAACACACATAAGTTCTTTTAACGTCTATTAACGTTCAGAAAACCTCTTCTGAACATTAATAGACGTTAAGAGAACCTGTGTGTGTTTGTTGGGTAACAAGGAGTATGGCATCTTCGAACGCCTGAAATAGGGAATAATTCTCAAGCCACCTTTAGTTTGCAAGTAGTTCAATATCCGTATGATCTATATATTTCAATAATGTACCGACGCTTACACTATGAGGATTCCTAGATCGGTCTTGAGCAAAGCATTGTAACTACGGCCAGGTTTTTGATACATGAGTTACAATGTCAGCCCGAATTTGACTAGCCATTGAAATATTTCCGAGAACCAGATAGGACTGAGAAAAAAGGTCACGAGCCATCCTCTTGGATTTTGACTGTTTGGGAAGAGACCTGCATTTTATTAATTACAAAAACTTTTTCATCCATGATAACAGGTCTAAATATATTCAAAACAATGATAAACGATAGAACTTGTTACTTTGTTTCAAGAACCCAATTGTTTGTTGCCATAAAAAGATAGTATTCCAATAATGTCATAAAAGATAGTATTCCAATAATCACATTACTTCTGATCGCAAAAAATTTCGGTATCCAGATTTCGTATAAAAAATCAATTTTGACTACCTATAACTTTATTTTTAAATTTTTTGTGAGACATCTTATCGTACGCATGTATGTATGTTCATATAAATGCATTTTGACGAATCGCAAGTCCATTTTTTCCCTGACGCTGTACGTACGTATGTTACTCGCGTATCTCAAAAACTAATAGTCATAAATTGCTGAAATTTAATATTTAGTATTGCTGTAACATCCAGTTGTGCACCTGCCTTTCTGGTTCCAATGGACTGGATAGTTTATTTGCAGGACTACCCAAAAGATTTTCCATACGTTACGCTCTATGGGAAGAGATTCATTAAAGCGTATTTTCGAAATATTATTTCAGTCAAAAGTGAAATATGTTGTTAAGAATAAAGACATTAAAAACATTAAGGTCTATGGATACCTTCAATTCATTAAAAGTCTCTGATGAATCACTATTTTGGCTATGACCAAAATATCGCTAATTATCTCAAGCTTGTTGGCTGTTGTTGAAATATCATCGAATTAATTGTCAATATCAAATCTTTCAAATTGAACCCAGCTTGGCTATGTCCCAAATATTTGCTTAGAAATCGCCGAATTGCAGCATTTTATCTCTTTCAAGCAAAATAAATTTAGATGAAGAGCACCGAAAATATTTATGATTTTATCAGACCTACAAGGTAGTCATGTTGTGGCAACATCATATTTTTAAAAAATGTTTTGCTGCAAATTCATATCCATCTACAAATGCACGATTATAAATACTGGAAATATCTCAAATAAGTTACTTCGCCTCATCTGCCAGTGATCAAAGCGAAATTCAAATAGTTTATAGTTCACTCTTGGTAATTTTTTTCATGTAATCATTTTTCGTATAATTGGGGCCAAATATTCTAAAGATGTCAAATCTATTTAAAGTATTTTTTAATTGTTATTTGTTTCCAAAATAAAACTTTTGAATGGAAATTGGGGAAAAAAAGATGTTTAATAATTGGAAAAAACTAACGTGAATTACTGCCCATGTTGCTATGAAGGCAAAATCAAATGAATATGTGAGCTATTTTAGGTATACGCATTTATGTATCTAGATCAAATGCTCCCAAACTGTTTGCCATGGCGTACGTTGGATTGGCCCTAGGGTCCCAAGAGCTCATACCAGGGGTGCCGTGGAGACAGTCAAAAGTGTCAGTTTTGGGGAGTATAAATAAAAAAAGTACTTTGGGCCGGTATCCAAAAAAAAAGTTTGCCAAGTTGATGACAAAGTGGGCGAAAAAAACACATTTCAGTAAAATTCGAAAGACTTCAGTATCCAGTCGGTTTCCTTTTACTGGAACTCCCAGAGATCCGGGGGGGGGGGATTCTATATCCCTTTCCCAACACAGTACTTTCTTCATCGTTCACTCTGTAAACATAAAAGAAATAATGAAAAGTCCATCCAAACTGTTTCATTCTAACCTTCATATTCATATTGCTTAGAAGGTAGCCTGCCCCGAAAAGTTTGTAGTCTGACAAGGTTGCCCCGTTGAACAAAGTTTGGGAATCCCTGTTCAATATAATGTATCGAGTGACTCCTTTGACTAAACACTTTTCTAACATAAAATCGAAACCACTTATGACAATTATTTCAAACTCTCGATCTTTTAGATAAAAGCAACTCCAGTTGGCGAAGTTATTTACGTATATTTTGAGATATCTCGTGCTTCACCTTGTAATTCGATTTTCAAAAACTCCTTTCTTAACTATCACCTAGAGGCTAAAAGGAACATACATGCCAATTTTCAATTTTTTGGAATTTGTAGTTTTTGAGATTTATGTATATATATACATATACTCAAAACCACGGTGAGAGAGAGAGAGAGAAAGAGAGATTCGTACCTTACATACGCTTTTTCCGTCGAATATTTTTTCTATAGATTCTGGTAGAAATTCTCGAGTTTTCACTATTTCTTGCCATTGTTCTAAGTTATGCTGAAGAACAGCCTGCCCCTGTATAAAAATTTCAAATTACAACTGAAAACTAATGCTGAAAATATAAAGTAAAATGTGCATTTTTGTAACATCATTTCATTGCGCCATATTATGTTTGTTCAAATTAAGCTGTGCGTTGACAGTCTTTGTTACATGATTTTACCCCAACACACATATGTATATCGGTATCTATATCTAATTGCATGTATGTGAGTGTGGTATGTGTACATATATAGTCAATAGTAGTATTATAAATCAATTAGTAAGACGAATGGACTGGAAAATTGTATTAGACTTACCCGAACGCTGTACTGTAATAACAATTTACGATACGGTGCAGTTACAGTAGTAGTCAAAAGTAACAGACACCCACACACAGATATAAATATACATATAATAGATATACATTATATATATAAATATAAATTTATATATACATATATATATTTATATATATGAGACGTCAGATTTTTAAGTAAATTTCCAGAGTTAAGGCAGGTAACTGTTTATTGAACATTATCTTTAAGTTGCAACATAGAGTGAGAAGAGGGGAGGGGAGACGTTTATGAAAATCTACGTGGACTCGTTAAGCAGTTCTAGTGGCAGAAGTCTCTCGATTTTCGAGGTGCGGGCGTATTTACGCTCATCATGCCACGTGGGTTGCTAAGACATAACTCCGCCTCTCTCTTATCTCTAATGGAACCACACACATTTACCAACATGACCCGCTTCCGGGGCTACAAAGGCGTGGGGACACGTGTACACTAAAAAGAACACAGAATCGAGGATTTGGTGTCTGACAATTAACTCAAAAAATAAAACATAGCTTTCCTGTTCCATAGCTTTCCTGTCATACTTGCCACGCGCGCTCTGGAGCGCGCGTGGCAAGTATGACAGGAAAGCAAAACTTACAGTGAAAGTACCCGCTTGAACAAAACCCAAACAAGTAAAACCCACTTATACATTACACACACACACACACACACACACACATATATATATATATATATATATATATATATATAATCAAAAAGTAAAACACTATGAATATTACTGCAAAAATGACATACCCCAAGTGGAGAAAAAAAGGAAAAAAAAAACAGAGCCAAAAAAAGAATGAATGGCATGGAAATTAAAACTCTGGGACCATCCTCAGGAGCCATACCCAGAAAATTATTATTAAAGACTAACAAAATAGTAGGATTTCGGTTGTGTGGCATATCAAAAGATATATTCACTCCACTCGTTTTAGGCTCGATCCTACTATTGGAGAAACACGAGGATTTTATCCCTTGTTCTGGTGAGGTATGTACGTTGTCAAAACAAATTTCTAAATTTAAATTTTATAATTTGCTATATTAAATAGCAAAACAATCAATATAACTAGTATTCATAAATACTTTAAAATAAATTTATTTGTAATTTTTATTTCCTTTTCATTCCCATTAATAACACATCTTATTAAAAATATCAATTTTGTTTCCCCAATTCAATTTTTCAGTTGTTTAAATCTTACAAGTTCAAAACATATTTACGCAAAACAGTTCCAAAGTTTCCACTACATATTGTTTACATTTTGTAAAATACGCTGTCCCCTTTCTATAAGATTTTCATAAATAATCTGCAAAAGTTCACTTTCGAGTTTCCTCAGAAGCATTAAACTTGCGTAAACAGGTTTATTTTGGTAACTTCCCATCCTTCTGCATAATTGGACTACCTTGATGAACAACGCAGATAACATCCTGGGCCCTCAAAAACCATCAATTCAGAGCAGAACAAGGGTTTTACAGCTAATTATCAGATAAGCTTAGAATATCTGATTTATAACCCTCATTGTGTATCTACTGTCAGTAACTGATAAATAGTGGATGCTGTTTGAAGCTAGATATCTCTGTTAAGAGCAGGATGAACATTGTCTATAATTAACTTAAGATGCACTGCGCACTACTTGTAGATCGAAAAGAAATATTTTCTTCATTATAAAAATTCATTTAAAACTAAACAAAGTTATTACTTTGGTTGCCGAATACAAAAAAAAAAAAAAAAAAAATTAAGTTTTCGAATAAAATAAATCATAATCGCTTTTCCCGTAATAATGTAAAGATTTCAAATTCGAATTTATAAAGAGAGTGAGAGAGATTTACATAACCCTATTGAGCAAAATAGTATTGTTATGAAAAGTTTTGCTCATAATAGTTTATTCTCTTTTAATAAAAGAAACAAATAACTGATTCATTCTGAAATCTCTGAAAACTCATATCAAATAACTAAAAAAAATCAGGGATTCATCGACGTTGATCTATTTGAAATCCGCAATTTTAAATTGTGAGTTTGTCTGAAAAAAAAATTTGTTTTTAATCTTTTTTTTTATATTCAATAACTTTTAAAATTTATAACGCTACATTTTTATAAAATATCTCTCTACTGTTATAATTATCCTCTTACAGATATACTCATTTTTTTTTTCTTTGTTTGTTTGAGTCAAAAAGAATGAAATTTGCTAAACAAGTATGTACAAACAAATAAAACTCACAAAATAAACATTTTTTTTGTGTGGCTCAGTAGTAAATGATCGATAGAAGACACAAATGACTGTTCACCAAAACTAGATAAATTCGCGAAGTTGCCTCGAAGAATTGGTATAATAAAGTACGCACATGTGGGAAAAATCATGTGGGAAAGGTCTATAATTTCTTTAGCGTGAGACTCAAAGTTTAACTTCAATTTTTTTAAACACACATTAACTCTAAAACAATTGTTTCATTAATCATTAATTTCACAGAATTGATTTAAATTCTAAAATGAAAAACTGAGTAATCCACCTTAAAAAATTTAAATGTAATCGAAGCATCCAACTTCTTCAAATATAGTAAATGCTCAATATTTCATAAAATAAAAAATAGGAGATTTTTACACATGGATTAAGTGCATATTTTCTCTCATGAAAATTATTTTGTTTATAGAAGCAGCTTTTATACTTCCAGGCTCTGAATACAGTCAACACTACGAAAGTTGAATGTTTGAGTATCATTTCCCCGTTATAGGAAAGTAACCATCAGGTCGATTTTGTTTAGAGCACTATCCCTACAATTGCTTTAATGACGATAAAGTTCCTGGGAAAATTATTTTCTTTAATGGATCTTTCTAATGCCAATTTAAGTTTCAAAAGACATATAGCGTCAGAGCACACATTTAGAATTTAAGTCTCCATCTCTTTGAAATTTCGAGTTGCCTCCAAGGATATATGTAAATTTACGATATTGTTTTTCTTAGCTGTTGTCCCTTAAATGGAATAACTTGCATAATTAAGTTGAATTATTTGTTTACTAATTATGTTTATAATTATTAAAAATAAATACTGATTATGTCAATAATCAACGTTTTAATTCCAACTAAAGTGATGCATTTTTAAAAAAAGGGTTAGAAATACTTTCATGGTGAAAATGAAAAAAGTTAACGTTGGAAATATTGAACTATAGACGAATTAATTCTATTTACTTACATAAAATTTATTTTAAGTGACAACAGCATAGATAAAAATAGCGATTTTAGACATTCATTCTGTGGAAATTCAAAATTTCAAAAAGGTAAAGACAAATTTTAAAATAATCGCACTGACGATGTATTTCTTCTTTAAACTGACATTATATAGATTCATTAAAGAAAATTCATAATTTTCCAGGGTACTTTTTCATAGTTAAAGTGATTCTAGTGTTTAATCTTTTAAAAAAAACGAGCTAAACGATAGTTATTTTCCTATGACGGGAAAATTATAAGTCACACATTCAATATCTGTAGTCGTGAGTGTCTTCAATCCCTGGAAGTGTAAAAAGCTGCTTCTTAAACAAAATATTTTGCAGAAAAATGTTCACTTTATCTAGGTGCGAATATTTTCATTTTTTATTTTATAAAATATTAAATATTTACTACTTCTTTAAGAATTTGGATGATTTGATTGCCGTTTTACTTTTTAATATACACAACTCATTTTTTTTTATTTTAGAATTTATATCATTTCTGTGAAATTAATGATTGATAAAATAATTATTTCAGAGTTAATGTGTAATATTTAGATAACTAATTTTCCATGTAAACTATCCAAAATAGTGTAATTTTTATTAAATTTCACAAGCATTTTCAAAATATCACTATAAATTTTGAACTTTAAAACAAAGCTACTTTTAAGCACTTACTTTTTTATATACAGAAATAACATAGTGTGAGACATCCAAAATGCGTACATATCAAGAAAAATATTACTCATTCGAAAATTGTTTTGTTATACGTATGTATTAAAAATCGAAATCAAATTTTTATATTATTTACTACATGTTTTATTTTCCTTTGCGTTCCTAACAATTCAACGATGCCAACATTTGGTGTTTCCGTACAAATAATAAATCAATTCCTTCTATCAATTTAACGACACATAAAACAGAATCGTAAAGAGACGTGAAACTAAACTGTAAACAAACACTCATACTGCATCAAATGATATTAAATCTCTTACGATCTCGTTCCGCGGGTCGTTTTCTGTAACTGAATTTTTATGGCGTCTATTCAGCTTAGTAGAATAAAAGTTTAGACAATTTGTTAAGTTTATAAGCAGAAAGAATTCGAAGTAGAAAGAGGCCTTGTGAAGAAAGAAGCATGAACTCTTTAAATCAAATCACAATAATAAAAAGCGAAATTCATTTACTTTACTGAATGCTTAACTAATAAAAGGCGTAATTTTCAAAAACTGTTATTTGATTCAATTTTCCATAAACGTGAATGTGATACTGATATCCCCAAAATGTAAACGATTCCTAAATAAATGCAGGGCAGTTACAATACCATACAATGAAGAAATGGCAAAAACTTAACGAAGTCAGGAAAGGGTCGTTAATTAGAGAAGTTACCTCATGGATTTCTCCAAAATTTCTTGCAGTGATTTAGCACGTCTCAACTTAAATTGTTTTATGACGTCAGTTTCGAATTCTGTGTATGAAAAAGGCTATATGTTTATGCTAAACGGTTGAATTTTCATTCGATGGAGCAAATTTTTGCTACTTTACGTACTTGAAAGTACACTTTTCCTTCATGAATATTTTGTAATTGTTTGCGGTGCAGAACAGAACATAACATTAAGAGTTTTCCTCATTAATTTATTGTGAGCGTATCAGCCAGGATTTCAGATCTCTTCATTTTGTATTGTGCCCTTCGGAAAACACTCCTGTGAAATTCGTATGTAAGTTACCCTTAGCGTGGAAGTCAAATTGCTCAAATTATCCCCAAAAGTTTGAGAAAGTTGAAAAAATCGCATTAAATGAAATCTGGTTGGCGTTTTGAAATATGATATCTTTCTATTCTAAAAAAAATAAGGGCCGCTGTCGTCGCTGCCGCAGATGTCAATAGCTTGTTGGCCTATCTTTTCCTAAACCGTGGGGATTTGAATTTCGAGAAAGGTGTTCATGGATCCCTACAAGCAATTTTGCTCGGGCCATCATCGGCTGGCTACGTGGCCGGTGGTCGCCCGAGCAAAATTGCTAGTAGGGATGTGGAAAATTCCGAGGAACCTGATAAGATGACTTAAATTTCGAAAATCGAATTATTTTAGAAGTTATTAATAAAAAACTGAAAAAATAAAACATAATGGGTACCAGATTTAGCATAAAATCATTCATTCCTTTAAACAAAGCAATTCGAAGTATGTAGATTTGCGTGAAACGGACAAACATGAAATAGAATGACACCTCTTTTACGCCAAATTAAAAAGTATATGAAATAAATAACTCAAAGTGTGTTATACAAAGTTGACAATTTTCAAATAGTAAATTCGCTTAGACAACAGGAGTTTAGAATGAGCGATTATTCGTTTTTTCAAAACAGATTAACTCATTGTAACTGATTTTAAAAGCGCCATCTTGGCATCAGTTACGATTCGGCAAAATGGTATCTTTCGAAGCAGGGTGAACCTAAACAGCGAGTTCAAAAATTTTAGAACACAATATCTTGAGAATGAAAAATAATTAAAATGCAGATTATTTTAAAGCCGGTTCGGCTCAGCTGGAATATTTGCTACCAGAACAAATATTTGGTGGCGTTAACTATGCCATTATGCTAGGATATTTGCCAGCGCCGCGAGATGATACAATTCGTGGTGCTAAATACGCCAATCTGTAAAGGATTATGTATATGAAAATATGGATAACGGTTTTCCGGCAACCTTACATGAGCAGTAATTATAGGTTGTGAGCATGAGTAAATCGCCAAATAATGAAAAGTCGCCATGGGTGGCAAGCTATCCTATCTGTTCCGTAGTTTTTATCAAAGAAAACATATGAAGTACTGTTTCTTAGAGCTAATTATTAACTATACATGTACGCAAGTCACCAAGTAATGAAAAATCGCCATGGGTGGCAAATACGGAAGGTGTTCAATAGGTTTTACATATTTAAAAATACAGTTAAAACAGATGTTCTGATTTTATTACGCTTTAGCTCCTCATTAATATAACTTTTGAATGGCAACATTAAATATTGTGTTTCTGAGGAGTGCAAATAATTTTTCCAGCGATTATAAGCGGAGTCCGCACTCCAGGTGGAGCATAGCTCAGGACCCGTACAACACGAATTCCTATAACAAAATATCTTCCGTGGGGGGTCTACTGTAGTATGAAGTTTAAATTTTTATGTGCCAATGAACATGCATAAACCAAGCAATGTGTAGCTCAGTAACATTCTATCTGATCCAATCTTTGGGTTTTGTCTGTTGAAATTATGCCTTTTTTACGAATAAACCTTTTATGGGTCGAATGCCTCAAACGAAAAGCGAGCGTAGCGAGCCTAGGGGCCTTATCCCCTAGTTATTCAAAAAAAGCATACACTGAGTAAGTATTGAAAACCATATTCTAAAGCAGCAGTTCCCAGCCTTTTAACATTGTATCCCCCACAACAAAGGATAACTTATGATGGATCCCCCACCTCCCTTCACGTTCCTCAGCATACATACAGTTTTTTTATCTATCAATGATGAACATTTAGTCGCCTACTACAAAACTAGTCGCCTACTCGCTTTTCTACAAAACAATGCTATCGGTAAAGTTTGAATAAATATTTTAAGATGGAATAGATACGTTTCGGAGTACAATAAGATTATATAAGATGCTTTTTTAAGATATGCATTATCACTTGCTCTTTGCCTGTTTTTCTTGCGGCACCCTGCAAAGGATCTGCTTTCTTTAAGGGGGTGCGCCCCATAAGTTGCAAATCCCTGCTGTAAAGAACAACAGAATTCTGGACATAGTATAGTTAGAAATATTTAATGGATCCCTTTCGACGTTGTAAGCTATTATATTTGGACGATCCAAGAAGACATCCCTCTTACAATAAGTAACACAGCAAACAAACATACCTCAATTTAGCATATTAAATATGAATGACTATGTCATTTTATCTCTCACCCCCTTAATTGAAAACTGTCCCAAAAATGTGTCCCAAAAAAACGAGATAAAAATGCTACATAATTTTACATATATTTAAATACTATTACTTCATAACAGCTTTAATGTATTGTTACAATATTTCGTAAGCTGTAGAATATGGATCACAAGTATTTTTGTATAAATAGGTTACAATCATAAAAAAATTCAACATAGGGTTAACAGGCGAAATACACGAAAGATGATAGGTAAAATTAATATCGTTTTAATGTGGCAATAATGAAACTAAAACATTGGGGGGGTTCAGGGGGGGGGTGTCTTACTCTGACGAGGATCGAACAGCCGAGTTTTTATATATATCATCTGGTATATTTAAATTTTTCATTTTTCCTTTGAGCAATTATAATCAAAAGTGCGTACGTATATACTCGATAAATAATCATTTAACACTCTAGTGAATTTAATAGTGTAAAACGCTGCTTTCTCCCACTACGCTATTTGCAGTTAGAAAGCCACATATCCGCCAACATTTACCTCACACACAAGCCAAAACCAAAAATCTACTAAATCCATGAAACATATTGAAAAATAAAAACACTCTGCACTCTATCAAGCATTCGTCTGACTTTTCTCAGCAATAACAATTCTAAGTATGCATAGATTCGCTGAAGAAAATGGTGAATATCGCAACAGAATCTTTCCACCGTGCTGGAAAAAGAACAGCGGTAAAAAAAAAAAAGAAGAAAAATAAAACCAGCCAAATAAAATCAATTTCCCCCTTCACGTACGCGCACAGGTCTGCATTTTTCAAATATTTACCTTTGTGTGGTAGGCCAAGTAGTGTTTGGCTAGAGAGCACTGGCGTTCAAGAACAAAACCGTACCGCCTACGCTCTTGGGTTATCGCCTGGAAAGAAAAACAGAAGCACCGGAATGTTAGAAATCGGTTATTTACTGCATAAATGCAAGAAACGATTACAAATATGTAGCGATATTTATGTAACGGAACGGAATAATATTTGAGATATTTTGCTAACGTCCCCGTATTATCATATAAATAATAACGGTCCCTTCAGTTTAGGCGAGAAATAAAGATTTTTGCATTCTGTTCCTTATTCCGATAAACTGTGAATTCAGATTGTTTATTCTGTGTGCCCTGTTATTAGAATATTGCGTGCTTTCGTAATTCTGTGTGGCTAAACTGCATTGGATAGAAATATTTTTATTTTTAGTTGTTGCTATCGTGTTTAAATCAGTGTTTTTTTAACACAAACTACAGCTTAAAAGGGTATTATTATTGTTATTGTTGCTGTTATTGTTATTATTAAGCTTTTATCTCATAGTACATGTTTGGATGTTATGTCAGGGTCAAAATCTACTAATTGAATTTTCGTTAACTGTCAGATCCCCTATTAACTTGAAATTTAGCAGCGATATTAACAATCAAAGACAGAATGCTAATGAACTAAGTGGTGTGTATAGCATGAATAGTTATCATACAGAAGCACGCAAAAGAGTTTCTGTACACTAATAGCTATGAACATGTTTTTTTTTAAGTTTATTTGGCAAACTCCCATTTGTTAATAGCAATTCAAATTCTAAGCAGAAGAAAACATCTATTGTATACTGGAATAACTAAAAAACTGCTATATTGTCCAAAATAGAGAAAACTTTTTGCACCCAACGTGTAATTCATCTGAAATTTTGTATACAAAAGTATGCTAAAAAGGCAATGATGGAAAAATTTTGGCTGTACCAATTTTAAACCGCCTATAATAAGCCGTGTTATAGATCTATATAACAATTTCACAACCCGCCATCTTGTGTTAGGTATATAAGTGCTGATATATGATTAATTTTTACGAAATTTGAAATATAACTGCTTATTCTTTTACATATTACTATTTTACTTCTTACTATTGCGTGACTCAATTACTAATTTAATGTAGCAGCCAACGCTTTAATTTCTTTTGACGGAAAGTTAATCGCAATGTATCAATGCAAAACGCTTTTCCTCTTGCGTGAAATCACTCAAAAGCTATTTTTGCTTTATTGCTAAGTATGCAGTGCGATGCTAATTTAGTACAAGAAACCTTAAGACGTGTCAGAACTCAGCGAAACAAATATTTTACAACATTAAAAGTGCGGTTGTAAACGAAGCATTTCTATCAGTTGCTACATTAAAGAAATAGTCACAATAAAAGTATTGAAATGATCTTTAAATTTTCAAATATTATTATCAGAAACGTTCTTTTTTTTTAAATGACACTCAACTATAACGGATACTTTCAAGAGGTAATTTATTTCGAATGATATATTTATCGGAGAGTAAAGAGATTTTTCTTAAAAGCTTCATTACACATATAGTGTTTATTATCTGATTCAACACTCTACTTTCGAAGATTTGTGAACATGCACTCGTTGTGTGATTGCATAATGTAAATTTACAGTTCACTAAATAGCAAGATACCGAAAATTGCAAACGTTACAATCAATCATGAAAAAACAAATACTTTAATAGAAAAATTACCTGTTTTAGACTCTGTTCACAAAATCCATCTAATTTCTTTTTTTCATCTTCCAAAGCATGTAGTTGCTTGAAATAAAAAAGAAACATACAACTTATTAAAACATAAAAGTTACTTTAGTACAAGGGTGAGTACAGAATATACGGTTATAAAATAACATGAGGTGTTCAGAGCCCTCTAGTAAATAAAGCATTGGGCTGGGTGTACATAGTGGACCATGGTACATCGATTTTTAAAGAAAAAATTCAGTACCAAAAGTCGCCATTCGAGGAAATTTTCTTATTGTTTACACAATAAAGTGCATTAATTTGCATATAATAGCGTTCCCTGTTGCTATTATGAGTTTAAACTGATAGGCTGGGAGAGTTTTTATCATTCCGAGACTAACTGGTTCGAGGCAGTGGCCACTTCTTCACCTTTTCGCAAACTAGCCGCTTTGCGTCCACGGCCTGGTTGTTGTGATAGAGTTCCTGTGGTTTGAAACGGCTACACCATGTTTCGTAATTTTCTTATTCACATAGGTCCTTTTCTTAACTTCTTTAACCTCCGAAATACGGGAAGGGCAGTAAAGTCATTCCTTTCTGCTGATAATAGAAATTGACTAACAAAACTGTCCTGTAAGGCAAGAGCCATCGAAAGCCAGTTGGCCTCAGAATGATGAGTATTCTCCCAGCCTTTCATTTTATAATCAAAATCCCAACAAGGAACGCTGTTATTCAAAATAATACAATTTATTCGGTAAACTGAGCCACAATTTCCCCTAATGGGGACTTTTGGTACTAATATTTATTTTCTTTAACATTCGAAATCCTATTGTATGTATGACCAAAAAAATTTGATGATGTTTCCTCCAATACTTCTCGTTAGAACACCTCAAGCTATTTTATAACCACCCTGTATTATAAACCCAATATTTATACGCAATTGTACACGCATTCATATTTTTAGTAACTAAGTAACACTTTTTCATATCAGTAGTTTTAGTTCCTACGAAACGCCATCGTTAATTTTGTATCATATGTGGACGAAAAAAACATGGTTTTGAATGGCTTTCAATGCATATTTTATTAAGTGTCTGTTTGTCACGGTACTGTTTAAAAATGTCTCGCTCTTTAATAACGCTCGCGTGCTTCTCAAAAAGTACATATATCTTAACAACTGCAAATTTTCATGATCCGTTAAAAAATTCGTGGTATAGTACAGTTAAGTTTTATTTTGAAATGCTTTATACGATTAAAAAGAAACAAACATTTTTATTTTTAATTTGTCTATTTTGGCATTCAAATACATCTTTTTTCTTTAAAAATTCAGAAAATCCACACAACAGCATGGTATATACGTTCTATGTAATAGGAATCAGTGTTGTATTAGTCATTAATATTATGTAAATATATGAATCGTATCTCATCTTTAGCATTAGCATCTGTATCAGCATACATGAGCATTTGTGCCATTCTTCAACCGTGTTATACGATCCCCTTTTAGCGTGTTATATGAACAAAATCTCATTTTTTCTGTCGTGCTATACAAAACTGCCTTATATAAACCAATGTTATAAGGAGGTCTGCTGTAAATGTATTTCATTTAAAAATTTTCGACTTTCTAATACATTACTACACTTTCCCACAAGTAACATATTTTATAAAATTCTGCGAAATTTTATTTAAGTTACAATAAACTTAGTTGCATACTCTGAAATATCCTTTCCTCTATTTGCTTTTCATTTAAAATAATTTCATTTAAAATTAATTACACCTAAATTTTCCTAACTAAGAAAACTGACTTCGATACTTAAGATCGGAATGCAGTTTACTCATTAAAACAAAAACTAACATACAGATGTGTTCTCTGTAAAATATATTTTATCGAATAAGAATCAAACTGTACGTAAATGTTTCATTATTAAGGCGTAGCAATATGTTTCCATTATTCCAGAATCAATTATTTGCTCACTTTCTGAACGGAATACAAAACGGAATACAACGGAAAACACCACATATGAAAACTAATGCATTTCGAATTTCCTTTCGGTGTTTTTGTATAGCTTACTTTGGCACTTACTTTGATATCTTTCCCTATACTGCAAATATTATTACTTCTGTTTCGTTTCTTTTGCTTTTTGCACATCGAAAGAGCTTTCTGATACGAATCGTGGTGGCACTTGTGTTGCTGCAGAAAACGTTTGTGTTCGCCCTGGATTTAAAAAAATGCAATATTTTAAGAACATTTGCCTTATTATTTTGTAGATCATTTTTATTATTACTTTTTTTTAAATTAGGTATTATCCAGTTAAAGTACAAGAGCCCTTTAGGTAAAATCTGTTCCAGTTTTATATATTTATTTTTTTTTCTTTCAAATCCTGTTTTATCAAATAAATGTACACTTTAACTATCCTCTAAAAAAATGAATGAACAATTTCACCAAGATTTATAAATGTTCGATGGAATGATATGTACGTTAATCAAATCCTGCATTAATGTGCGACTATTTCAAAAGAATGATGGATTATGTCCGCAACTGCTTCAAAATCGAAACATTCTGCACAGTATCTGTAATGCTATATTAAGTCTTGTCATGTACATTAGAGATTAAACTTGATAGAGTAGATGCACCAATAACAGACACTTTACAAATAACTGATTATAATAAGCTTTTACTTCATGTTTTTTATCAGATGGTGCTGCCTAGTTGCAGTTTAGACATTTTTCTTCAATTTTATGAAAAACAAATCAATTCAGTTCTGAAAGAAATGGTGTTACAATAAATTTTACTGTAAAGCGTCAGTTACTGGTGCACCTTCCGTATAGATCTTTTGATAAGAATAGGGAATTAAAGGGGAATAATCTAACTTGTGCGAAGCTAAATTTATACCAAACTAGAAAATCAATATATCTGCATGCATAAGTATACTTTTTGCCAATATAACAGAAAGAAACCCCAAAGAATTAAGATTAAAACCCCAAGCGAATCTCTACAAAAATGTGCTTAATTCAGCGAAATCACCAGTGATGATAAGGACGATTTTTCTATGCTTTATGCATTCAGTATGCACATCTATCTATCTATTTATATATATATATATATTTATATGTGTGTGTGTGTATGCATATGTATGTGTGTGTGATGTATGTATTTATGTACGTATTCCATATAGGAAGTAAATATTAGACATGTAGAAAAAATTAAAAATTAATTAAAAATATTCATTTCCAATTCTATATCTAAAATTAAATATTACTTAATTTAAAATAAAATTAAAGAAAATAGTACGCTAGAAAAAAAATTACATACCGCAACTACTTTAGTATCTTTCTCAAGGTTGGATTCAAGTGGAAGTAACAAATCTACATAAAACGCTTTCAGCTGGAAGGAAAAATATTAATATTCAACTTCATGTTTGTAAAAGTTCGTACATTAAAAAAAAAGATATATCCATATCGTATGCGCAAACAAAGGACGAGTTTTCTGTGTTTTCAATCTTTTGAGTGCAAACTTAAAGGAAATAATAACTGCATCCCTTAATGTTCTGCACAGAGTACATCAATTAGTCAGCAAAAAAAATTAAATACTTTCTGGATTATCTGATTTTACAGCACGTAGTTTAAAAAGACGGAATACAGTTACCTTTAATATTTCTTTAATTCAGTTTACAAGTAGTATACCTAGCTTAGTTTTCGTAAACACTAAGTGCACATTATTTTTGAAGTATTCAATAGTAACAAAATCACTTTAAAAATTGTTTTAACTTATTAAAAGTAATGAACGTTATAATTAGCACAAACATATACGCAGGGTGTACCTAATACATTCACTTAGGCTTTTATATCTTACATACTTATCATAGACATACACGATAAATTACTAGGTTACGTAAACAAAAGGGTATAAAATTTTATGGTATCGATTGAAACTGTTAGATTAAATCTAAATAAATATACAATGTAAATTTTTATGCGTCCCCCATACAAAATGTTCCCAATGATAAAATGTGCCCCCATACATTTATTAAAAGACGTACAAAATTTCTACCCTTCATGATAAATAGGCTCGGTGATATCTTTAACAAAGTAGGTAAGGGACTATACAACATCAGTAATACCGAAAGTATCATGTATGCAATCAAATCAAATTTGTTTCATAATTTGTGCACAGTCCGTAATGACGATCTGCCGATGTGACTTTTTCTCGTCCAGAGCCATTGAAAAAGGTTTAAGTCAACATATATTGATTTCTATGTTTCTGATCCTTTTCATGATGAAAGTATTAAATTTCGTGCATCACCTGATTAATGTATGAGTATATATGCATATATATGGGTGGATGTGTTCACATTTACAAAGTTCTTTATTTGCATAGATCAGTAATATTTTGTGATGTGCAAACTCTTCCCCATTTCCTTTCGTTCACCAACCATACTTATTTCGCTAGAAAATTTTTAACCTATCTCAAATAGAATTATGCAAAATTTAATTGTTCTTGTATGTTCTCTGAAACTAATGTCACATTGCAATGATTGATTCAGTCTCAAAAGACATACTCACATGATGAGCAATGAGCAATACGTTAGCTAAAATACTCTTTGCAAATAGCACTTTTTAATAGTATATCATAGTATTCACATGAAAAGGATTTTAAAAACATTAGATTTAGTTCTTTTTCGAGTCCGTAGCCGAATACATCATCTTGTTTTTTTTTGTTAAGCCACAAAATGCTAAAGTACGGACTTATTTATGCATAACTTTCAATCTAGTATTAGTTTTTAAGGGAAGAAATTTTTGAAAATTACTAAATCCAGCAATAGTTTATACGTATTATTAAAATATAAAAAATATGAAGAAAAATAAAAAAATAATGTAGGTAACACTTTTGGATTTGATCCTTCAACAAATATTGTAAATGATTGTGACGCAGTTATCAACACTATCAAAATCGTTTACTTTATTCTTTATTTATCATTTCATCTAAATTTATTACATTGTGGAAAACTGTTACATGTAACTGTTAGATCATCCAAGATTTTAATATTTAAAGCTGTTTTATATTCACTATAATTATTCGCAAAAGTTTTATAAAATATCCACCTAAACCAACAAAGTTTGCCCTTTCATGCATCAGGAATTTTACTGTCAATGATTTCATATTAAAAAAAACTACAAATATAAATTAATATAATTTTCTACATGCGTTTCTTTTCTTTTTTTATTAATTTTCAGAGCATGGTCTGATAATATTCAATTCCAATGTTGCATATTCTTTAAATTTTAGCACATGTCCAATATTCAATAGTTTAAGTTAAATTGAAATTGACAGCAATCTCTTATTCGTTTTCAAATTATATTTCAAATACTCCTCTAAATATTATTACTTCACACCGTTTTTGCGTATATTTTTATTTTAATTAAATCTTTTTATAAATTTATTATTTCAGCTTACTACTTTATGCTGCTGATTTTTTTTCCAGGCCCATTAACACTATTTTTACAAACATTTAAGTGAAAAAAAGTATCATTTGCGTAATTTCTCATGAAGTAATGACAAGTGCATGTGCCTAACAGCTTTATATTTTTCCATTTTGCGTAGTAACCTTTTATATCAGTAAGCATCAATAAAACTTTCAACCTTGAATTTGAATGTAAACATTTATCTCACATCCGTCTCTCCGGGGCCATCGTGATTCTACCGGGCCTGCTTGTGCTCTGCGAAAGAGGCCTACGGACGTTTTTTCATTGGTTAGATTCGGCCATCAGATGACGTATTTAAGTGCTGGAACCAATAAGTGAGCATCCGTAGGCCTCTTTCGCAGTGCACAAGCAGGCCCGGTAGAATCACGATGGCCCCGTTCTCTCACTTTTAGGGGCTTTACTAAAGTCATTCAGGTCAGTTAATGATGTTTTGCTTTTGAATTATTTTATAAATATGAATTAATTTGCTTTGAAATTTATGAGTTTTACAACACAATCAATAAAACTTCTTAAAATCTTCATCGAAATCAATAAAGGAAAGTATGGAACAAACAATGTGAAATATTCTATCACATTTACCATTTTCCTTAGGCTTTCGAAACTCCCTCTTCCCAATACCCGGACTTTTCTGATAAATCCAGAACAATATCATTAAATAGAAGATCCATAAGAAATCGGGAGTGTTTCGTAAAAATCTGAACATGCCGGAGAATTCACAAAACAATATAAATATGCCTTTTCATAAACAACAACAAGAAAAAAAAGCCGAAACTGTTTTGGAGAAACTCCTTTAGTTTATCATATGAAATCATTCAATATTCCATCGAGCCAACAGTTCGATTGTTATGCAAATTAAAATGGGAAGCTTCGAATAGCACCACCTGGGGAACCATAAAGGAATAATAGTTTCTTCAAAGAAAAGCTGGGCAATGTTGTTTCTATGTCTGTATTTCCTTTATTCCAACTTAAACAATCGCAGACTTGAATATCAATAATGAAGTGGATTCTAAACAAGTGATTCGTTCGTGTAAGAAATGTGGTTTTTCCATCATCCTTCAAGCGGAATTTTCTAACGGTTTTTCATCAGTTTTATTTAATAACTTTATATTCTTTTTTTTGCGGGGCTGTTACTGTCATCTGTTTCCAGTTATTGATCACGTAGAAACATTCGAAGTATTGGAAATTTTATTGCGCTACTTAGAGTCTGAAATAAGAAAGAAGTACCTTGTTTGTCTTAAAAGGCAGTTTTTACTAAAAATTTTATGACAAATACATTTTATCCACTTTAGAAATAGTTTTATTGAGTAAAATGTAAAAAACAAGCGAATAAAGATATAATCTGTGAAAGCACGTTTATATTTATGCATTATAAAAGTAATATTAGCGAAACTTTTTCATGTTCAATCGTATGTTTTGAAAGCTTATTTCAGGCAGTTTTTTTTTTCCAGATGCTATATTTCAAAATTTTAGTCAGCTACTCCAAAAATAACAAATTTAAAAAACACTTAATATAATTTGATCGATTGAACTTGTTCTGTTTAATCACTGGTAAAAAAAAACGAATTTATTTAGAAATTGTTAAAATAAGCAATTTTATTAATTTAGTTTTTCTATTCAAATGTTTCGATTATTTAACAGTTGTTTTAAGACTCTCAGTTTTCAACTGAAACAATTTGGAAATGTCTATAATGCAAATCACTAGTTCGAAGAATATGAGACTACTGCCAACGTAATAAAATTCTGCTAAAGTAAAAAGAAGAGTTTGTTCTAAAACTCTCCATTATATCAAAATAGATGCAATGAATGTTGTGAGAAAAAGAAGAATGCAATGTTAGGTAATAATTTGCATAAATGCAGTTTCAGAGTTACATAAGCAACAAATGTGCCAGTAATTCCGACTTAAAAGATAAGTGGAAAACCATGAAAGGAATTCCAATATCAGTTGAAATATAGATGCGCTTTAAGGTTACATTGGTGCATTATTTAAGAAATTATTTATATTTATCATCAACAGTTATTTTGTGTTTAGAAGTTAATAAATAAATCATTGAAAATTCATTGTTTTATATTATTAGTGCAGCATTTCCCACCTTATCGGCTTATTAAACGAATTGTAGCTCTGCCAGTTTTAAAATTTCTTTGCACATAAGGATAATACTTCATAATAATATCAGTACTAAATGTATGAATCAATCCACATTTTGTGAGCTCAACAAATTTTGCATGATGCATGAAAAATAAGAAAAACGTCATACACTGAATGTCCCAAAGTTTTTCATGACACTTTCCTTGTAGGGATAAATTACTTTAAAATATCCAAGAAAAAAAAATATGCAGTCTACTATGTCATAAGTATGCAAGAGGTATATTGTAATAATAATGTCGTTTAGTTACGTACCACGATTTTACAAATAAATATGAAACTTTTGAAAAGCAAGATACTTCGAAGCCATCATGTATGTATAATCTACGCTAACGTATGCGGTACCAATTTAATCCGATGTCTGGTATACTACTCTATCTGACGTAACTACATAGTTCTTAACGAGTTTTCCCATAAATGCGGCACCAAAATCGTCAGTATTGATTCATTTAGTGAATGGCAACATCTAAATTTATTATTGTTTTATATTAATTTAATTATCATACGTGACAGTTTGAATAAAAACATTTTTTGAATACTCTGTTCTAATCTAAATGTGAATTGATGAGGTTTGATGAGGTTTGAAAGTAAAGCATTCAATGCCGTATTTTTAAGGGTGTAGATCAAGAGTTTCATATGACGTCATGCAATTAATATTTTGTAGTTCGTTACTGGTTGAAATAAAAGAAACAATTGTATTAAAAAAATATTTACAATTAACGATTACAAAGAGAACTGCATGCTGTGCGTTCAGTAACTCACGTGTGTACCCACTGAATAAAGTATTTCATTGTAAGCCGAATTTCTTTAATTCTTTCGAATAAATAACTAATTTATTTTGACGACACATAGTTTCAAAGAGGGGACCCTACAGTGATGGCTTGGGTTACTATGTTATTAGGGCCCCGCAAAGGACCAGCGGTAGTATTTTTTCGAGAGCCTGCCCTGCCCCCCCCCCTCACAGCGATGGCCGGACGCAAGGATGTTATCTTTAGTCTCACACAGAATCAGCTATAGCATATTTTCTAGTTTGGACCCCACAGCGATGGTCGGACCGAGGGATATTTTTTTGGATCTAGTACAGGAGGAGCGATAGCATATTTCCTTTGCTGTCTCCCTCAGCAATGACCACCTTAGTAGCACAACTAGTTCAAAAAACGTTGAAATTACGTTGTAAACACGTTTTTTGACGTTAAAAACGCGTTTTAAACATCTTAACACGTGTTTAAAAACGTGTTTTAAACTCGCAAAGGGCTAGCGATAGCATATGTTATATGTGGCTGAGTATGTATTAATTTACTGATTCTTTTTGTAGTTCTTGATTTGAAAAATATTATTGACTACACGTTTTTCATAAATTAAGTACCATATCTGAGTATTTTTTATATTTCTTACATTTTCTTTTGTCTTTCGAAAACTGCTTATATTAAAACGATCGTATTGTAATATAATCGTATTGTTTAAAGCGTAATTAATTTTAAAAAGTTCCTTTAAAATTGTAGTACAAGCTGCGAGTTGCGCAAACTTTGTTTTGGCGAATTGCAAAAGCAGAATTTATTGCATCGAGTCTTGCGATCATCTACTCGAAATTCTTGGAGTAACCATTAAGAAAGACTCGAAAACTCGCCATTTCAGGATCTATTAGGAATCTCGACAAACTGCAAACCACTTCTGCATTTTAGCCTCACTAAGATATTACATCAGCAGGGATCGATGCAGGCGAAATTTAGACCCGTTTTACGGCCCCTTCACAAAATTAAATCGGTTTAAATGGTCCTAAAGTTCCTTTAAAATTGTAGTACAAGCTGCGAGTTGCGCAAACTTTGTTTTGGCGAATTGCAAAAGCAGAATTTATTGCATCGAGTCTTGCGATCATCTACTCGAAATTCTTGGAGTAACCATTAAGAAAGACTCGAAAACTCGCCATTTCAGGATCTATTAGGAATCTCGACAAACTGCAAACCACTTCTGCATTTTAGCCTCACTAAGGTATTACATCAGCAGGGATCGATGCATGCGAAATTTAGACCCGTTTTACGGCCCCTTCACAAAATTAAATCGGTTTAAATGGTCCTTTCATATAGTTATAATCGATTGAAACGGGCCCTTCACGAAATTGTAGTTAAATAAAACGGACCCTTCACAAAATTATAATCGATTAAAACACCCCTTTTTTGGCATTTCACCGTACATTTTAATTTATTTTGTAAATTATTGTAAGAAAAGGGGGAATTTTACAAAAATTGGTATGAAAAATCACAAAAATAGGTGTTGAAATTTTCAAAAGTAGATATTGAAATTCACAAAAATAAACAGTTTTCACGAAAACGGGACCCTAGAAAAAATTTCTGTATCGACCCCTGACTAAGTATTACAAAGAAGATCACCTGTTGATCTGATTTGCAAAAAGTTGCTACATTCTGCGCCGCTATCATCTACTTGGCTATGAAACTGAAGTAAGAATCAACCCATTTAATGTATTCTCACCGATTTATGTATCCATAATTTATTGATAAAATGAATTTTTGTAAAAAGAACTTCAGAATTTTATCTGGAAATTTCTTAAAGAGCTCCAAGCAGTGAGTTAAAAAGTAATCAACCAATACATTTAATGACAAAGGAGTGTTAAAAGAAAAAGAAAAAAAATATAGTAATTGAAGAGTTCAATGACTTGGTCACCATCGATTACTACTTTAAGTCCCTGCATAAAAAATCGCACGCTTAGAGTGTTCCTACATCCTAATATTGGCTCATCACATAATATTATCACATTATCACAGATCACCTAGGTTGACACATTTTGAATAAAGAACAATAAGGTATAAGGCGGCGAAGCTGGCCGCCTTGGTGACTAGTGATTTGAAAATTTGTTTAGTTTCTTTTTACTTCAAAATATGTTAAAATTTACTTTGTGCTAATAAGCTGGTAATCTGGGGGTAAGAGAAAATATTTATGTCTTGTACAGCAATATTATATTTTTAACTTCTACAATAAATATATAATTCTAATTATTAAATTAAATATTAAATATTTTTAATACTTACAATATTAGTTTGTTGAGCATGTATTTCTTTATGAACTTCAACTAATTGCATGAGTGCAGTACCTGAAGATAAAATTACAAATCGCACTTTCATATCAGGAGTATTTCATAGTTAAATTAATATTTATTAAATCTGCAGTCATTAATAAAGCTGTCTATTTTATAAAAATCATTAAGCCTTGTTAATATAACTTTCTAAATGAACGCTATATTTGAGAAGCATTTAATGTAATAGAATTCATTAGTTGTTCATAAATTAAGGCAAAATGATTGTGAATGTTTATTAGTATTTTACCATAAAATGACACTAAATTAACAGCAGCCTTTCAGTGAAGAAACACGCTCGATAATTAGTGTCTACTGATCAAACTGCGAGTCAAATCCTGAAGTGTATATTTTTTTTCTTTTTCCAAAGAAAGACAGCGATTAACTTAGAAGCATTTTGCGATTAAATGTTGAATCATATCCTCATCGGATTCCTAACATCAATACTTGCAACCTTTAATATTGCAATATTAAATTAAAAAAGTAAAGCATTAGTAAATAAACTATAGAATTCAAAGCTCTAAGCTATTCAACAGATCAGCTTAAATTCTTTATTAATAACCTGCGTTATTAAAATGTACGCGTATTAAAAACTCTATATTAACTTAGATAAAATTTTTAAATCACTATGATGAAAATTCCCTTACATAAATTTAAACATTTTTAAATTAGATGAAATAAAACAATCTAAGCATTCAAAATTAATAAGCATCTTCAACTTGAATCACGTAAAGCGATAAATCCATTTTTAATTTTTTGACTAGAAAAATTATCTCTACAAGCAGTATAAAGTGCTTTAACTCTTTTTATATCACTTATATCATTTTAAATTACTAAAATTCTTGTTTTTTTCGAGGCGTAAAAATTCAAATTTAATTACTTTACTTCTATAACTAATATAAGTATAGTATCACTAAAAGTTTTTGACAACTGTAAAAACTATTATAAATTTCGTTAAAAGTTATTCAGCTGGAATATAAATTCAAACAGGAAATTTTTGACATAAGGCTCTTTTTTCAAATATTTCGAGATAAAATTTATAAAAAAAGTTTAGAAAATTAAATCTAAAACGGTATTAACATATCTGAAAAAAAAGTTTGAAACCGTAAATTTTGAAGTTACGCAAATTTTATTGCTTCTGTTTGCTGACATTCAGCAAATATCTGCACTTCCTGACAAGTCAAATAACGGAGGAGCAAAAAAAAAAGTGTCCCAACTTCCCACAAATCTCACTTTGTTTAAAGAAGTGCGTGATATGCCCGCGAAATGTCTGACATTCATAATACCGTCAACGACCAAATTAAGCCGTTGCGTCCACATGCTGCGGATTTGCAAGCAACAATTTAATTAAAAGAAGAAAAACTTTTATTTACTTTGGCTGATTCCTGGTAAAATGGGTTAAACTGTCAGTAGGGAGAGAGAAAAAAATACAGGAACGACAGGAAGCAATGAGGCTTCTAAAACAAATTAGGTAGGTATGACATAACGAAGCGTAAAACCAGCCTTATTTGGGAGTCTAAAGATTCTATTCAGTGAATTGAAATCAAGCATGGATATAAATAATCAGAAGGGATTATGTAAAAGAAAGGAAAATGTATTACGAACTGTTTGCATCACTTTATTTTTAATTATTAGGGCCGCTTCTGGATTATCTAATTCACATGAGTAGATTTTTTTAACTAATTGTTTTTAAAAAATCTTTTGCGGTTTTATTGCATTTCAAAGAAACGGAAACTTAAAGACTTCAATAAATTAATGAAATGAATTGAATAATTACTTGTACATGCCAAGAACATGTGTAACTTTTTCTAAGGCAAGCTAGGGCAGTCAGACATCAGTCTTGCACGTATCCCGCTAGTAGAGCGCAAGCAGTAAATCTCTCTATATCGTACTTAATTTATTTATTTACTTACTATTTATTTATTAGTTTAAAACTCAAACGTTTGGTTAAAAATAGGATGATTCTCAAAAATGAGAAGCACTTCGAAATACACGGCTTCAAAACTTATCAATTGTTTTCGAAACTGCTTGTATTACTAGTTTTTACGTCGCCATCAAAAGAAACTATCAGATTTTAGTGAAAATTGTAACCGTCTAACCAAATGTACTAAAGTGTGCATCAATAATAATAATAAAATATCGTAAATAATTAATACAGAAAAAACATGGAAATAAAAAATTCTTTAACTCTTTATGTTACTTCTTGGACGTTTGAATGCAACCTTTATGTATTTCATTTTATAAACGGGATTTGAGTCTATGGTAAACTTTTGGGAGAAAATTCTCTTTTGTCTTTTATGTAGATCTGTTTGTTTTCAGAAATATGGGTACTTAAAACGTTATTCAATTAAAATTTTTATAAATTTGCAAAACTGGACGAATTATCGTTTTTATGCTGAAAACTATTCAGTGAATTAGCTTATATTAAATAATACATATTATTTATTTTTGTGAAATATTGACTTATTTTTTTTTCTTTTGAAAATTACAAAATGCAGTTACCTCCAAATGAAAACCCTGACATTTGGGAGACAAACTGAAATATTCTAACAAGTAAGCATGGTTTTATCCTCTAATTGAGGTTTGTTAAAGGTAATTACTTGTACATCCCCAACAATCTGAGCGCTTTAAGGTAATTAATAATTTCAGAGAAGAATAAGTAATTTTTAATGTACGAAATTTATTCAGTACTGCTCTAAGAAGAAATTTAACACACTTTTATTCATAACTTAATACATATAACTATTAATTGTAATGGATAAAACATAATTTAACATAACATTCCATATTCTTGAAAGTAATAAATTAGTAAATCTAATTTTACTTCTTCTTAGCATATTAAGAATACTCTTCACTTTTAATATTCTCCCTGAATTTCTTTTAACACGGGACCTTTTAAAAGCTTCCTTAATAATAGTTAAAGTTAGTAATTTGTTTCGTTACCTTGGGAATCAATTATAACTTGCAGAAAAAGAATTTTTTTTTTTTGCTATTATCAACTACACTGCTCAAAACAATTAAAGGATATTGCGGTTTTAGGTGGATCTTGTGGCTGGGAAACTTTTTAGCTGATTGATGCATGGTCGGCAGACGTAGTAGGTTATATGAGAATAAATTATACATGTTTGGCAGAAAAAAATGCATTTTATTGCGCATTTGTGTAGAAAAGGAAAAAAACACAATTTGTGCATATGAGTAAAAAATAATTAAAAAAAAGGTGTTTTCTTCAAAGGAAATCATTTTCAGTAGGGGATATGGTTTCCACGGACGGACAGCAACGTTGAACACCTTTGAGGCATGGAGTCAATGAGGCTATTAATCACGAGTTGGGGTATTCTGTCCCACTCTTCCAGAAGAGCTCTTTCCAGTTCTTAGAGAGTTTGTGGGGGTGGTTGGCGGCAGCAACTCGTCTTCCTAGAGCGTCCCAAACGTGCTCTATTGGATTCATGTCTGGAGAATGCGCTGGCCATTCCATTCGTACGATTCCTTCCTCTAAAAGGAAATCCTCCACCGGGTAAGCACGATGTGGCCTGCAGTTATCGTCCATTAAAATGAAGTCATCTCCGATTGCTGCAGCGTAAGGGACTACAATAGGTCTGAGGATCTCATCCCTATATCATCGTCGACCAGTCAGAGGTCCATCTCGAATGATGTAGAGATCTGTGCGCCCGTCAATGGAGATGCCACCATACACCAACACTCCTCCACCGCCAAAGCTGACACTTTCGTGCACGAACGCAGGATTATTCCTACTGCCACGGTCCCTCCAGATGAAAATACGACTATTATCAGGATGAACTGAAAAACGGGACTCGTCAGAAAAAAGAACATTGCTCCATTCATTTCTCCTCCAGTTCACATGCTCTGTTGCCCACTCCCTGCGGTCGCGACGATGCCTTGATGTTAGTCTAACACATACCATCGGTCGGCGAGCATACAGACCTACACCATGGAGCCGGTTTCGGACAGTCTGAGTTGAAACCGTGGTGCCAGTAGCCGAGCGAAGGTGTTGTTGGAGAAGAGTAGCGTTCATATTCCGGTGTCTCCGAGCCGTTAACACTAAATAACGATCTTCATTGGGCGTTGTTGCCCGTCTACGACCTTGCCCTAGTCTTCGGCCTGCACTTCCAGTCGCCAAAAACCGGTTCCAGATCCTGGAAATCACACTTTAAATTTACTTTGAAAATTTGTGACACTCCAATGGCTTGCGCTACTTCGGCTTGAGTTTAGCCCACTTCTAACCTACCGACAACTCTCCAAGCTTCTGAATCGGTTAAATGATTTCGCTGAGACATCGTACTCATCGAAACAAAGCAGTCACTGAATGCCGATCATCCTAGTCTTCATTGTCTTTTATTCAGTTGAAAGTCCAATTTCATTCGCTGCCACTTAAGCGACGTTTTTGACGTCGAACTCAAAATTAGAATGCTCCACAGTTGGAAAATCAGAAAAATTTGCATTTGTGATTCTCGTCTTCCATTTTCGGCAAAAAAAAATTTCGCTTATATCTTTATTTTATATAAAACTTACAATATCCTTTAATTGTTTTGAGCAGTGTAAATTTTATAGTGAAACAATCATTGACATTTAATTTCCACAAAATATTAATTTTTGTAAGAATTTCTTTTTTCACATTGCACGTACCTGACTTTCATTAAATCATTTACCGTAGAACTATCTCGATCTGTTTCATTTGAGAAATATTGTTAAACGCAAATAGTAAAAAAAAGTAATACCTAACATAATCGTAATAAGTTGATAAGAATCTTTAAATCGTACGCCGTTGAATGAGGTATACCATCATATAATTTGAATTTACTTTGAAAATTTGTTTTGCAATTTAATTGCAAAAAAGTAAAGGAATCCTACGTGATTAAAAATAGTTTCAAAATAGCGGTACTGAGTATATGAGGATAACTGATTAAAAATTTGGTAGATTTGAGTAATTATTTTTTAAATGTGAGCTTTTGTTATATTATCAATTATAATTTAAGTTAAATCTAATTCTTTCGTTTTAATGTTGATTAATATTTTTGAAGAGATTCTCGTGTTTTGAAACTTTTCTCTACTAAAACGAATAGTTTCTGCTAAACTATCCTAAAATCCGAAGTATTTAATTCTTTAAAGTATAATACTAATTCTACATCAGTTTCTTTTCGAATTTTTGCATTAATGTCTCTGTTATGCCTTTTTGTTTTAAAATATTTAAGAGTAAAAAATAAAATAATGGTACATTTATTTGCTTGAGTATTTTTATGCTCATTATTTGTTTACGATAATAAAATTTGATAATTCCTCAAAATATGGGATTAGCAATGACAAAAGCTATAAAAAAAATATGTAATAAATTTAATTCTGAAAAGTAATATTAGAAGTACTGCAGTTGCTTTTAAACAGTTTATTAAGGTTTCAGTTTTTATAGCAAGCATACTTTATAGTTTGCTTAGCTTAGTCGTGGTTTTTTTAAATAGAGTTTTACGTATGCATTTGTGTGTTGTGAATAATTTTAATGCTAATTATTCAAATGATTTGGCTTTTACACTTACCGATATCAGTAGATCCGCCCCACGTTCCTTGGTGGGCATGCCTAGCTAATTTGCTTATACTCTCTAGGTAAGTCTTGGATGAAGCAACAGCACCTGAAATGAAAAAATATAAGCTCATTAAATACAGTACTAGATATACAGGGTGTCCCATAATGTATTGGGATGGACTTCAAGGGGAGGTACGGCGCATAGTAAGAAATCTGAACTGCACAGCAATGTGAGGTGGGAAAACGCCGTTTTCACTTGCCAGTTAATAATCACTTTGAGAAATGTCCTGAAGTGTTCTTTTAATTTCTCAAGCAAGTTTCATAAGCAATGGTCTGCTCTCCAAAAATTTCATAATGAAATGAAGTTTCAAACTATGAATTTCAGTCACACATTTTCTGAGAAATACGCATTAGATTGTGATGAACAAAAGTGGGAAAGTTCACTATTATTTCAGGGCTCTTTCCAAGGTGATTATTAACAGCTACATGAAGAGGAATTTTCCGACCCCACAATGTTATGAGATTCTGAATACTTATTATGTGTCTACGTGCCCCTTAAAGTTTGTCCCAATCATTATGGGACACCCTGTATAATTTATTACTCATGCTTATTTACAATGATACTTTTCTTTCTTTCTTAAAATTTGTAGTTTAAAAGGAATATAATTTTGATTTATATAAAAAACACAACAAAAAGCTGAAAAATGTATATTTAATCAGATTTTACCGAAACATTAGGTCAATCCTTATAAATAAAAACGAAAATATGTGTCTTGTTTGTTTTTTGTTTGATAATTATTTGGGTGAATCATATACAAATCCACACAGTTTGAATAGTCGGCTTGCAATTTTGCACACGTACGTAAAAATACAGAACAAATTGTGATATGCTTTAAAAATCTGAATATTAACCTGCTCCCTAATTTTTAGAGATTTTTCACTCCTTTCAGCTCCTTTGAATGTCGAGAGTAAAAAATGTTAATCATTTGAATGACAGAAACTTAAGTATCGTAAGTATCGTAAGTATCTTAAGTATCGTACTTAAGTATTTTCGTTCACACGAATAATAATTGTTTTTTGCCAAAACTTGCTCTTTCCATTTTTAAAATACAGCCGCACATCTGCACTTGCGTTAGTCCTCTGCGTAAATCAGAGTTCTCTGTCGCATTTTGTGAGATCACTTTTTCACCATGGAGATTCCCATTCTTAAGTATATTCACGCATGGATTAAAGTGAACTGTTTTCGTCATTTTCTGAGTCGAAAACTTTGAAAACGACCTTTTTTTTACATTGTGCGTTTAAAAGTGCATTAGTAAGTTTATGCTAACAAAACTTTGGAGAAAAAAAATACATCACGATCCAGATAATTTCGCAAACATGAAATATGGAACCGGTTAAGAAGATAAATATTAACTCCAAGACAAAAGTTTGCTGAGATAAGAATACATATTTATTTATTTATTTGTATTTATTTCGTATAGTAAGTTATTTTAATAATCTCCATGCAAAGATCGGGTACTTTAGCTAGTAATTAAATTTGTTTTAAATTGTTCTTTTTATTTCTTCTTTTTACCCGCTTGTATATCTAAAAAGTATCCGACGAACAAGGTAAAAATGCACCTGCTCTTACAATTTTCTGAACAATTTCGAATGCATTATGCTAGAATATCCACTGCATGAATTTATAGTGTCAGAGAATTTTGATTTACTGCTCTTGGAAACAACTTTTAATTCAATTTTTTATTGAACAGATTTAAAAACAAAAGTTTCGCTTTAGAAGATCTTATACGTATGCTAAAACTAAACGGATGTCCTTATATAGCTCTGATTCAAACCGCTCAGCCAAAGAAATGAAATTCAGAACGAAGTTTTGTTTCTAACCTGAGTCATTGGAGCTTGTAATTGGATAGCATATCTTGGGACCAATGGGGTGGAAGCACACAAAAGAATTTTCAACTGATGTGATCTCAATATTCTCCATAAACTATTAAATGCATGGAAGGCTTTTTGGCAGTGTAGGATTTCTGAAGCTGATATATAGATTCGCGCAAGAATAACATAAAAAAATGTAAAATTCGTGACAGAAAGATGTATTACACATTTAAGTCAAAAACTTTTTGATTACCATTTTGTCAAATGAATGAAATTTTGGGAAAAAAATAATCCCTCTCTAACATGGTACAAGTATAAATTTACATATTGTTCGAAATACAGATCGAAATATGTTTTGGCCATTTCAAACACAGTTCTACGATTTGTATGAGCTCAATTATATATAATATTACTACACCGCCCTAAGAACTGAATTTAATTAATCTAATTAAAACATAGTTAATTTTTGCGAGAAAGGGAAGTAAAATACAAGTAATAATCTGAGTGTGTTTCCATTCAAATCACTGACACAATGCTATTTTTTAATATCTCGAGTCAAAAGTAAGAATCGTATATTTTTATTGTAAAACATATTCTTTAGAACATGTTTATGTTACAGCAATTTCAATTATTGATTTAAAATCAAAAGGAATACACAGTGCAGTGCAATAAAAGCTTTCAATGAAACGGATCTAGTATGACAACACCTTTGAGCAAATTTTTCTTTAAAACTAGTAAACAGACACAAGCCAGTTTTATTATCTCTTCTTTATTTTTATGAAATATGAAATTACAGCTTTAAGCAGGACCTTTTAAAGAATATTAAAATCAAAGTCCCTAGTTTTAGTATCTATTTAAGAACACAAACAATAAAAGTGTAAACAAGAAAGGAAGAAATTAAATTTAAAAAAAAATATGTTGTCCAGGTTGATTTTCCAATTACTTTATTTTCTCTTCTCTTTAAAATGTTCATTAATATTATTACTTTGAACCGAGAAGTATGTGTACGATTGAAATGCTGACCAAAATTTACTTTGAAGAAGTACTACTGAAGAAATCTCATTGTCTACAACAGGATTTTCTCTTCACAAGCTCTGTGACTTAGCAAGGGATATTAATTCACTGACGGAGTATATGACATTACTGACTGCATTAATAACTGTTGAGATTGAGTATGTTGTCAATTCTTGGGTCTATTCAGACTGAATCTGTGTATACGCTAAGCTAAACCTTTGTGCCCCTTTTGCAGCACATTGCGCTAATGGATGAGTGCGAAATTCAGCACAGTTAAAGTTCGTATGGAGGTGGTTTTGAGGATGTTAAAATTTTTGTGTAATATGCTAATGCACCTTAAAAAATTAGAGATGTTATTTAGCACGGTCGGCCGATGTTTTGTCAATTTTGAAATAGCAACACTAAGTTTCAGCAGTACAATAGTGTTATAGTGTTACAACAAAATTTGCAAAAATTGAAATTATTCCTTGAAATTGACTTATTAAGAAATTGACTAAAATATGCTTTAGCCCTGTGCTTAGCGACTTTTTTCATACAGTCGACAAGTGTGCAAAGTGTTGTAAATCCACGTTTTACGACACTTTGCACACGTTTAAAAGTTTTATTTCCACGTTTTAAAGCTGTGGAAAATAGAACCGAACAGGGCAGGTTACAGTCCAAAAGACGCTCCGCAGAAACGCGCCAATTCGATAATTTCTTCACAATCTCTCACCACACAGTATGCTAAAGCAAAATTTCTCAGAAAATATTACTGAAGAAATACCTTAGCATTTAATAGATAATGAAAATAATATTATTAATGAAATGTATGGAAATATTTACGAAAACATAATCTCAGATAACGCATAAATTCAGTTATAATAGAACCTAAAAATGATGACTGAACTTTTATTAATGCTGACTTAATCGAATATCTGATGAATAGAGAACATATCACGATAGCTACGATAAAATAATTTGCTGTGATGACATTGAAATGAATAACTATCCAGTAGAATTTTTGAATTCTTTGAGTGGTTTGGGGTTTTTTCGGTTAGCCGGGAGCAAGTGAAAAATTGCCAAATAATTGTGATCTGCGCCAAATGCTTACAAACCTAAAGCGACATCCAGTACATAGTTGTTTATCCTTCTTCATAGTTTGGAAGTTCAATTCAATTTCGTAATTCAAATTATTTAATTCCACACGTTTTCCTCAATTCCACATTATGTAACCAATAAACATACAAAGTTCTTTTTAGTATATTGATGTTTTTGCATTTATTGAATTCTATATATAAATTCTATTTTGTATACGGATTAAAATTTCCGGCTTTGTTTTAGGAAACGACAGTGTTTCAGAAGTAGTCTTGAAAAGTTTCCCACAAAAAACATCGGAATGTGGGCCTGGCCCATCGAAAAATACCGTAGTTTGCCACCACATAGTTAGTATTGAAAGTTAATTGCATCGTTATACTAATCAGAAACTTAAATGCAAAGGAAGCATTAGTCAATGGAACAAGAATGCGCATCAAGTTTATACCGGACGCGCCAAAAGTTCGTTACAAATTTAAAAATTCATAAAAAAGGTAGAAATGAAGATAAAGACTTGCAGTTTGTACGTAAAGGCTTAACAGGAAGTCGGATTTTTTTTAGAAACAACAAAAATTTTACTCAAAAAAGTCACCGGTACAGGGCGCTTACAACCCGAAACACAATCAGTAGGAAAACAGTACGCTTTATTAATTTATTTTGGCAATAACAAATGTTCAACATGACTTCCAGAACATTCTACGACACAAGTAAGGCGTCTAACAACGCCCGTTACAGCTGAATGCAACAGGTCGGAATGAATTGCAGAAACCTCTGGACAGATAGAATGTTTCAATTCGGCCAATGTTGAAGGGCATGAACGGTACACAAGTGACTTCAAGTAGCCCCACAACCAGAAATCAACCGGCATGAGGTCAGGTGATCGTGCAGGCCACGTTTATGCGTTTAATTTGCATAATACGGCTGAATTTGTCGCATATCAGCACCCTCTACCGGTGACTTTTTTAACTAAAATTTTTGTTGTTCCTTAAAAAAAATCCGACTTCCTGTTAAGCCATTACGTACAAACCGCACGTCTTTATCTTCATTTCTTCCTTTTTTATGAATTTTTAAAGTTGTAACGAACTTTTGGCGCACCCGATATATGGTAATGCTATTGATTGCGAAGTTTGAACTGGACCTCCGGCAATAAAAGAATTTTAATTTCACTTATAAAATATTCTGGTATTATTTTACCATATCCTTGCAAAAAACGCAATTTCCAAATATGGTAAGTAAATCTGAAGGACAATATTTCGAAAAAAAAGTGCAAATTTATTGAGGCAGCAAGTTTTATACATGGTGAGTGGTACGCTTCTGCAAGCAGAGTTCAATCATTCGACGGTTTAAGATATTATATAACTACGAACTTAAATGGCCTTTAGCTGAGCACGGATCCAGGCTGAATTTTTGGAGGGGTCCACTAGACTTTTTAGATTAGCCTAAATTGTTCAAAACGCAAACTGAAGTGTGAAATCGTACGGGAACGTGTGAAATCCAATGTCTGTAGAGGGAGATGACCCCTATGACCCATTTGCTGGAGCTACCTTTACTTTTAGCAAAATATGACAGAGTTCTTACAAAAACACCGTCTTCACATTAAAGTATGGTTTTTGTAAAGTGAAATTGCACAAAAGTGGTCATTATAGACAGATGGTCTCTTAGCCAAGTTCGTCACTTTAGTAGGTTCCACTGTATTTGGAATCTTGAGACATGTTCTCTGGCAGAAGAACCTTATTCACGCTCAAATTAAAAAAAATAATGTTTTATGGTTGAATTTCGACCACTGGCAGTTAACTAGTATATTATAAATGCGAGAGTTTGTATGTTACACTTTCATGTTGAAGAGGCTGTGTAGACTTGGATGAAATTTCAAATAAAGATAGATTATACCCTAGATTAACACATAAGCAAACTTAAATATTTAAATTAGAATTCTTTTGAGGATATTAATAAGAAACTGTATAAACGAGCTTCATGGTTGTCAGCTTTGCTGATTTTCGCCAACATAGAGTTATTTATGCTTTTCAAACAAAGCAGAAATGCTACTCCAAAATGTGAATGAAAATCGTGATGTGGAAATAAGGCCAATTCAAGGCTAACACCAAATTTCACAGTTCTTTGTTATCGTTCATTATAATACCCCGAGTGTCCAGTGTTCCTAGTATCGGCACTTAAGTGTTATCCCGGCGGTCACTCCAGCCAAACTATTTTTTCGCCAATTGTGCTGGCAAACTGTTGGCAATCGTATTCCAAACTGTCAATAATTTCATGTCTCCGGTATTTATCTTGGCGAAAATTCACTCGTCTTGGCCGACCTTAGGGATAATACGTAAGCACCCTAGCATCCCCAAAGTATAAAACAATAAAAATGAAGACTGTGGTGATAATTTTTGAGTTCAGCTTCGGTATTTGCCACACGTTTCCTAGTAGAATCTTTGACATTTATATTACAAATTATTTCACTATAGAAGTTTTCTTGGAAATTTGCTATCAAGGCACGATAAAATTTTTCGTGGTGCTAAATGCGTAAATCTGCCAAGAATTGGCATCAGAATATAAGGAAAGTTATTCTAATGGCAACCTTAATGGGAAATGATTATAGATTAAGCGCAGGCGTAAATCGTCAAATAATGAATAGTCGTTTTTGATGGTCAATATCCAAGATGTTTAACATTTTTTTACAAAGAAAACATATGGAGCACTATTTTCTTTAAAACCGTAATGGGGAATGATGATCAACTGTACCCATGCGTAAGTGGCCAAAATATGAAAACAGGCTTTTGGCAGTCTTTACACATTTAAAAATATTGCAACATCTAAAATTTTATATTCCAAGGAAGGCATGCATAAGTTATCCTCAGCTTTTCTAGCTTGGCGCGATTTCTCATTTTCAGTTGAGTGTAGTTTGCGTCACCTTGTCAATCGCCTATGTTTAAGGCTAAAACTACAGCTATTGCAATTACAGTATCATTAAAAATCTGACGATTTTTAAAGCGTTGGTGAGTTGATGTTCTATTTGTTGAATATCAGTGTATTTTATTTATCCGAAACTAACAACTCAGCATTCCAGCATATCGGAATCCAGGAATTTGCTGGGAGAATTCTGTTGATATTCAGATTATGTACAAAACAAGCGCAGTGGCAAAGAATGCAACATACAATGTAAAAATAATTCCTCCTACCATGGTATTCGCTAAACTTTTCTGGATAGTGTATTCCGATGTGCTGAAATTAAGCCCCTAGAGATGATTTCAATTGAAGTTCTAATTGTTTCGTATTTATGTATTTTCCTTTTTCTGGTTCTAAGAACTCTGGATAGGACTGTGGTAGCTATCACAAGTGATGCTTTTTCATATTTTAATGCTTTGTTGGTTTATGAAAAAGTAAAGTATGAATTCCATTATTTTTTCTTCTTCGCCGCACCAGTGGCCGAGTGCATAGCGTTCTCAATTGGCAGACGGGCGGTGCCTGGTTCAAAACCAGGTTGTTCCCGCCGATTTAACCGTTCCGAGTTTTCCGTGGTTTCCTCCGAAACTTCGTAAATACCGGTTATGACACCCTTAGAAAGACCTCCTCCTCCACTGAGGGCACCGAACCCCTTGGCTTAGAGCCCACTTCTATCTGATTGGCCGTAATCCCACAACATTTTCTTATACAATATACAGCTATATATCTTCATCAATATACAGCTTTACTGACACGCAAAACCCATTTCAACCCGAACCCATTAATCAATCATGCCATTTACCAACTGAGGCAATTATCTGTGCCACTGTCATACTTAATTTAGTTTTAAAAAAATCAGTGCATTTTACCGACTTTTTGGAACACCCTGTACCGCATTACTTTATAATTTCATACGCTCAGTATATTAAACTTTCTGAAGTATACTGAAGTATTCTGAAGTATACTGAAAGTACAAAATTTGCAAATCTCAATCCAAATTAGATAGAAGAAGGGCTTCGTCGAGATTTAGAAATAGCCGTTGAACTAAAAATGGAGTTTGATTCGTATCTACCCATTGAGATATGAACACATGTCCAATCGTTGCCTACGTAATACTACTCAAGGCCGGGAAAAGGTCGTGTTTTTCAGCAATAAAACGGGCGAAAACTTAGTTCACTAAAATGACCGCTAGGGGCGCTCTTATGACCCTTCAACGTTTGTGTTTCCCGGCTGTTTGAATGTAAACAATGATGTGTCGAAGTAAATAAAAAACTTTGTAAAAAACACACATAAGAGGTTATAGGTAATAAAAGTCCTCAGAAGAGTCCGGTGTCAGTCCTCTTGTTCAGGACACTGTTGTTAATTTGTCTTCGCATGTTTTAACTGATTCTCAGAGAGATGCTTAGGTTTGAATTTTTCTCGTGTTAGCAACGTTTCGGTTTCCAAACGTATTGCTCCTATGGAAAACTTCTTTAAAAATAGTAAACTCTCTTCTAACCAACTTGATTCTTTGCGATATCTTATTGCTAATACTATTTCTTCAAATAATATGCATGCCAAATCTAACCTTTCTCGTTCTCAAAAACTGCTCTCAAAGAACTTAATTCCAACCCTAATTTACTCATTACTAAAGCTGATAAAGGTGGCCAGACTATTTTACTTGATAAATCTTCTTATGTTGATAGTATCAGGTTGTAACGAAAGTTCTCCGCCAAATCTGCTTGAGTCAGCTCATGCGGCACCCAGCGATTGAACTTGTACATGAAGTTTATGTGATGCATAGCATGGCTAATGGGCATGGCATTAATGTTTAACTCTTTAGCTAGCTCTCAAGTGGTTAAATACTGATCTTCTTCCACAAGTTCTGAATTGATGGCTCTCATCAACATCAGTAGACTGGCCGGATAGCTCTGCTACTTGAATGTCATAGACCCTGTTTCTTAACTTTCAGTACCAAACCTTCACAGTGCCATATAATACAACATTAGAATCTAAATTACACACATAATTGTTTGACATTCTGTAGCACTTTTTGCAACAGAACTGGAAGTAAATGATGGTTCTAATCCAGTAATGTGATAGTTCCATTTCAGACACCTTGTACTTAATGATAACGATATTTTTTAACTACACAGTGTTCTAAAGTAAGTATCTTTCTTTCAAATGACAAATATTGTTTGACAAAATATGAGGAAACACACTAACGTGAACTGTTTGCAGGCGATATTTGTGGTGGCGGGAAACTTTCGTTACAACCTAATATTAATAACATGCTAACCACTGGTTCATACACTAAATTAAATTCTGATCCTACTAACAGTCACCTTTCTGAAATTAAACACACTGTGAAGTCCTCTGTAATCTTAAATGCTCAAACTAAACGTTTTGTTATTCCTTTTATTGCTAACTGTGCTCGTTTCTATGTCCTTCCTAAAATTCATAAACCTTCTCTTGCCTTTCGCCCCATTATTTCTAACATTGGTACTGCTTCTTATAACCTTGCATGTTTCCTATCGCATACTCTTTCACCTTTGACTGCTAGTAATACCCACACTGTTAAAAACTCTTATGATTTTGTTAACAAAGTTAAACTTCTTTCTCCTACTAATTGTAAAATGCTTTCTCTTGATGTTAAATCTTTATTTACCAATGTTCCTATCCAAGGTGCGATTGACTGTTTGGAAAAGCGTTTACGCGAGTTTCATTATTCTTCTATTGAGATTTAGGAGTTTATAGCTTTAGTAAGCGTTTGTATTAAACAAACTGCTTTCATTTTTAATGGCTCTTTCTATAAACAAACCGAGGGTCTTGCTATGAGTAATTCTCTCTCACCTCTCTTATGTGATATTTATATGCATTATTTTGAAGAGAAGCTCTTCAAGGTCTTTAATTTTCCGTGCTGGGTCAGATATGTTGACGATACTTTCGTTCAAGTGGATTCCAATTGAGATATTTCTAATTTACTTTTGATTGTTAATTCTGTTGATCCGTGTATCCAATTTACTCTAGAAGAGGAGTGCAACAATTCTGTACCTTTTTTGGATGTTCTTGTTTGTAGGAATCCTGACGGTTTCTCTACTTCTGTTTTCCGCAAACCCTTTTCTATATCTTTACCTCCACATGCTCTATCTAATCATCCTTGCCAGCAAAAACTTTCTGCTTTTTACACTTATGTGTTTCGTGCTATCAAAATTTGCTCTGATTCTTCATCTCTTAATAATGAGATTAGTTACTTAAAATCCTTAGCTGTTTCTCGTGATTTTAGCCCCTCTATTATTGATAAAGCTGTTTCTAAACTTAATAAGCCTAATACTTCTACTAATACTATTAATTTTCACAACGAATTAATTGTACTACCTTTCTTTTCACCTTTATGCTACAAAATTTCTGAACTTCTCAAAAATTTCGGTTTCAAAGTCACTTTTAAACCTGTTAATAAACTTAAATTTTCTTCCCTTAAAGATCCTATTCCTGCTGAGAACCGTTGGGGTGTTTATTATATTCCTTGTGGATCTTGTGATTTGGGCTATATTGGTCAGACCAGAAGAGCTCTCAAATTTAGGCTCAAAGAGCATGAGAGATATGTTTCTAAGCACGAACTTTCCAAATCTTCTACTGCCTCACATTGTTGGAATTCCAATCATCGTTTTCAGTTTTCTAAGGCTAAGATTTTGTGCACTCCTCAGTCTTTGTCCCATCTTGATTTTTTGGAAGGTTTTTCCCTTACCCAGCACTTAGAACGTCTTGTAAACGATGGTTCTTCCGTTCCTTTCGTTCATTCTGCTTGGAAGCTGCTGCCCCCCCCTTCCTCCTTTTTTCTTTTTCTTTCGTTCCCTTTCCCCTTCTATTCTTTTATTTTGTTTGCCCCCGCCCTTTTTCCTTTCCTTTTTATCCCTCGCTCTCCCCCGCTTCTTTCCTTTCCTTTTTATCCCTCCCCCCACCCCCTTTTTTCCCTCTCCATGGTTTTGTTCGAATTTTCTTTGTCCCTTGTGGCAACATGCTTGCTTGTTTATCTCTTTTCAGTTCCCTGTGTTCCTTTTGACGAGGGCTTGGATTGACGAAGGCCAAAACAACTTTTGGCCGAAACGTACGTATCTTTTTACCTATAACCTCTTATGTGTGTTTTTTACAAAGTTTTTTATTTACTTTATCGTTTAACACCAGTAATTTGAGTGTTTTTTTCCGTTAATGATGTGTTGAGTTTTCGAGACGTTTAAACACGCTTAAACATTTACCTTATTATATTTGTTATTATTTTATAACGTACGCATTAACGTACATAATTATACTGTACGCAAAAATAATTAAGTGAAAATGGTACTCTGTTGTGTACCATACTGTAATAATTCTGAATTGAAAGAAAATGATGGATCAACGGTTAGATTTCAGCGTCTTCCAAAACATCATATTTTAAAAGATAAGTGGCGGGATGCTATTTCTCGCCAAGGAAATAAGGACGAAATGAATAAGCTCTTAAAATTTCATATTTGTATCACCAATAGTTTTGTCTGGTCGTTCATGTGTTTGAATACGTCAATCACTGAGAACACATTTCATATAAAAAGATAACATGAAATTTCATGCATACAGTACATACTTTGACATCCATATCGGTTTGCGTCTTGAACCGATGTGGATTTAAAATTATATAAAGAAATCTAAAGGTACTTTCGCAATATTATCCCTGCGGTCATTCCCGTCAAACTATTTTTTCGTCAAATATGTTCCAGCATTTATCTTGGTGAAAAATCGCTCGTCTTGGCGGTCCGCCGGGATACTACATAAGTACCAATCTAAAAATATGAGGAATATAAAGATAGCTCCTATGGAGTAACAAGGCAACGATGAGTTCTTATAGGACCAAACAGCGCTATCTACATTTTCCCCAGTTTTGAAATCCGCGTTTCCCGGCCTTGAGTAGTATTACGTGGGCAACGCTCTAATAGATATGTCTATTCATATCTCTATGGATCTATCACGTGAAAAACTTAAGTTTCATAACTCACGCAAAAAGGTAATAACGTTTGTTTTATGCACGTGATTGCCGTTTTAAATATAATGGAATTCAAGTATTTAAGTCTAAGAGTCTAGATATCAGATAGTAATAGTCATAATGTCTTCACCAACGGCTTCTGATGCGAATTTGAAAATTGAAACATCATTTCAATGTAACTATCTCGTCTGGGAAACATATCCTGAAAACCATCCGGCTTTTGTTGGCATTCGGCCTATGCCGATAGTTACGCCTTCAAAAACGCAGCAACTATTCGCAATTAAAAATTTTCAAACATGGAAGGTGTGCTACAAGTTTCAAAGTATGACAAACTTTTTCAATGTTTCCCCTTCAATGGGTGTCATTGACGCTGGAAAAACGGTAAGTGCATCCGTGAGCATCTATAATGGGTGTCATTTAAGAAATTGACTGGTGACATTTAAGAAAGATTTGATAGAACATCTTGGTTATTTGGCACTAATGGCAATTTTTCATTCTCTGGTAATTCTTTGGCGATTTATGCATGTGCAGAATCGTTAATGATTTTCCATAATGGTTCCCATTAAAAACGTTATCCATTTGTTTCTATACATAATCCTTGAAAAATTGGCATATTTATCACTGCGAAATATTTCATCTGCCTTGGTGTCAAACATTCAAGCTGTGCCAATAGGATTTATGTATTAAATCAATCTCTCCCAAAATTTAGTCATAATATAAGCTAGGTATATCGGTAAGATGACTGTGATACGATCTCACCAAATTAGATATTTTTCTGCCTAATATACAGTATCGATCCTATCATGTTTTTGTGGCAATTTTGGCGAGCTAAGCTGCACATAATTTTATATTCCATTTGCTGAGGATTATGGAATTCCCTGATTTTATAATTTATTTTCTATTTCGGGGATTTCTGTAAAGATATTAATCTAGTATTGTGTTTGTGTTTTTTTACGCACACTAAATTAAAAAATTTCGATGAAAATGTGTTTTAGAACACTCGTTATTGTCAACAAACTGCTTAATTGGCACGTTTTTGTGGAACGTCTCTGGGATTGTAACCTCATCTGCTCTGTTCGGTTGGATAAATCTGGTTTACTTTCCATTCGAACAGACAACGCACGTGTAATACACTTAGCTGTTCCATGGAGGAAGTGCGCTGATTTTTACATTCATTGTTCAAAGACGTGCAGCAGAAACTTAAACAAAATTCCAGTTAAAATCATATAATCAGCCTATGTAAACACGGCGATAGCCGCTGGAGCTTGGCGGACGCCAAGCCAAAAAGCCAAAATGTGCTTTAGCTCACCGCTTGGCGATTGTCAACAAACTGGCGAGTTGGCGCTTTTCTGTAGAATCATAATACAGCTGTAGATTGAAACAACTATTTAAGAGAAGTTTGTGTAGAAGTATTAACGGAACGTGAGGGAAAAAAATCGGTGGTCCTGAAAAAATAGTTGAGATAGACGAGCGCTTATTTACAATACGAAAGAACAATGCCGGATGACAAATGCTGAATTTATGTGGAGACGAGGAGTAAATGAACCATTTGAGCAAATCTCAAGGACATCACCGTATTCTGGAAAAAACAATTATTATAAGCATTCTTTTTGGGTAAAACTGTTTTGCTTACTATTAATTAATATTTGGGTACTTACGTATTATCCCGGCGGTCATACCCGCCAAACTGTTTTTTCGTCAAATGAGTTGCCAAACTGTTGCCAATCGTATTCAAAACCATTAATAATTTCATGTGCCCGGCATTTATCTCGGCAAAAAATCGCTCGTTTTGGCAGACCGCCGAGATAATACGTAAGTACCAATATTTGTTTATAGTTGAACGTTCTCCACTTTCATGACCGTTTTGTCATTCGCTTCGCTTGGCGACGCGGCTCGCGTTTGGTTCACAATTGGCGACATTTGCGCCCGGCTAACGGAAAAGTACCTCTGTTCTAATCATAATCCATGCGTCGACCATATTTTTCTTCTGAAGTTGAAAAGAGTAACATAATTCATAAGTGTCCCGCCTTTATCTTTCTTGTTCAGTGAAACACTTCTTCATAATCAAAATCTATATTAAAATCGACTACTAAACTGTTTTACAATCTCCGTCTTACAAATTATCACTATACTTCACCTATTGCAACTATACTTCGCCTTACACTAATAAGGACGGCTTTGTAGACGCTAATTAATATTCCCATAAAAATAAACACTGGTGTCTGGCGATTTCGCATCGAAGATATTGCCGGATTTAATTTTAGCTCGATTTAATTTTAGTAATTTATTTTTGACTGAAACCTGGGAGACCATTCGAAAATGTCAAACCTAGGCTACTTTTGACTTTTTTTTAACCCTGCCGTGCTATCTGGCAACCCTTAAAAAAGTGAAATGCCGTTTCAGGTGTAGACAAAAACATTGTCTGAATATATGCTAAAAAATCATCGAAATCGATTCTCGCAGTAGAAGTCATTGCTGAACACAGATAAAAAATGTCAGTTAAAAAATCACACACACTATTGATACTCACTTGAAATTGATTGTTTTCGCTAAACTGCCATTGATCGTAATGTATTGGAATTTCTTTCAGGGCTCCTGTAGCAGAACTAATAAATATTATATACACTACTTTCGGCGGACATCATTATTTGGCGCTCCTTTATACCATACTAGCTGCGTGCCCGTTCTTCGCACGGTAGGAAATGAATATTTTACTAAAATATAATCGTACGCTTTAAAAAATGACTGCTCATTAGGGCGGAGCGTAAAAAATAAATTTCCAAATTTATTTTTGTAATTCGCACAAGTCATAGAACCGATGCACTAAATCTTAAGTTATAGTTATTCTTTATCATAAACTCGTGCTTATTGTGAAAATTTGTCGGATTTTTTCTTTATTTTACAATTAACTTATTTCATTTTTTATTTTCGAAACTCCGTACAGGTCTATAACATATGTGTTTCCATAATATTGATGTATTGCGAACATGTAATCCATTTTTACAGGAGATGGTCCATGTGGGATTTAAACCTACAGAAGACGTTTCGCTGTCTGTTCATAATCTGGAAGTTTATGTCAGCCGTTGGCCATTCGGAATGTTTGACAATAGTCAGACAAGTCTACAAAAATTCTGGAATAACATGAAGCCTCATGAAGTATTTCGCTTCTTATTCTTGATAGAGTGCGTCAGAAATGAAACAACGAAGGAAGTGGATTAAGGGTCTGGTGGAAAAAATGGCATCCAAAATTTTTCTATGCATTCCAAAATTTGCATGACTAAATCACTGCATTTGTAACATTTTATTGTTTTTTTTGCAATGGCTGTATTAAAATTGTAGATAAATGTCATTTTACCGATGAACGAAGTTTGTTTTATTGATTTTTAATAGCCGACTTATAAACTGTGAATCACCAGCAACGCGACTCACGACTGGAATAGAACTGAACAGAACTGAAATACAAATCAGGATCACGTAGAAATCACGTCAACAGCTAAATAACAAAATAACTGTCTAAAAAAATAACTAACAAACAAGCAATCTTCAAAACGAACTATTTTCCAGGTTCTATTTTTACTGTAAGCAAAATAGTGGAATGATATTTCGCAATGTCATAGTATTACCAGTGTACTGTACACTCATGTTTTCGAAGTCAAAGTGTTTTACGGGGAAACAGAGTCACATTAGTGGACTACACCGTACTTGAACACGTTACCCATCTCCTCATTACTCATTCTGTGGAATAGTTTCACTAACTTGATTTTATCTACCTGCATTGATTTAATCAGTTTTTAATCGTTCAGAGCTTCTTCGTGATATTTTCCAATATAAAACAAAGTATTCTTTTTTATTGGAGGGGTGGAGGATGTATGTATCATTTTGAACGTGTGCAGCATCTGTTGCCAACAAAAACTTAAAATAGAAAGTAAAAACGTTTCCAGCGTTAAGTATTTCAGTCGAATTATTTACATCAAAGTGAAAAAAATCTATGTGTTTCACATTTCTTTTTTGCTTTTCGCAAAAGCAAATCGCTTTAAAATGATTTATTCTCTCTGATGTTGCAACATGCCAGATGGCAAAAGATATCATTTTTAAAACATGTAAAAAACATTTTTGTTATCACACACATGGAGCCTTTGACATTAAAATTTTCCTTTGCCATATTTCCAATTTAGAACTACAATTTATTTTTCGAAACTTCTGTTTGTTTAACGAGAGAAACGAAATGGGAATGGGGAAAAATTTTATGTATGGAAATTAAATAAATTGCTCAATCACACTTGTTGCTCTTTAAAAAAAAACTATACTTTATATCTGCATAAATATTATATTTTGCACAATAGAAGACAGTAACATTCGTTTTTAACGCGACTTTGGGAAATATACTTTAAATACAATATTTTGTTTGTTCGGCGATTCACCGTTATGCTGAATCAAAATTATTTTCATTCTGACTTTAGTATAAAACTTTTCATTTTTTGGGGGTTCCGTTTAATGCATATTGTACAGTAATAGATTCTTCCCAACCTTGAATGAATGATCACTGTGTGAACATTTGTCCCAATTTATATTAACTAGCTGGAACCCGTCGAATTCGACCGTCACTTTATTGACCGAAATGTTTAAAAAAAAAAGGGGTGGGGATGGAGATCAGGAATGTCACTGAAGTCTTGGACACAACGGACAGGAAAAACCGAAGTGCAACTTGGATGTGACATGACGTGTGACAGAAAGTAAACAAAATGTTTCGCGCCAATTCTTACTTTAGCAACTGTACAATGGCGAAGGAATGATTGAAATCTTTAAAATTTGTTTTTAACTATCTTTATTGAGTAAAACAAAAGAAGAGTACATATTAAATGAGTAATGAGCTCTATTAAAGTCACAAATTCTAATGGAATATTTCGTTGAAGACCATATCTTGGGTAAAGCCATTGACCACGGAACGTCCAGGTGAATTATCGTGAGTGATGTTGACTACTGCGGCATTCTTTGATCTAACTATTGAAAGAGCGACATAAAACATTTCACGAGAAAATACGGGTTCAGGAAAGTACACGCAAACAGCATGAAGTGAAAATATAGTAAAATATGTCGGAATTCTGCAAGAGACAAAAAAATCTAGTCCCCCAAATATCGATCGCGCGCTCCGTGCTTTATTTACCTTTTCTCTCGCTACTCTCGATGGTAAAGATGCAATATCAAACAGAAAACAGAAAAATTAAAGAAATAAGAGGTAAAGTGCCAAAATAAAGAAGGTGTTTATAACTGCGGTCAATGTGGTTAATCCCAGACAGCACAGCAAACTTGCATCAAACTTGCAGCAAGCTTGATTTATCAAGTCAATAAGCTTGAATTAAGCTTGAAAATTCCAGGCGTGTAAGCTTGATGCAAGCTTGAATAAAGTTTTCTAGTTCACACTTGCCCAGCTTGCATTAAGCTTGACATTTCAAGCTTAATTTCAAGCTTATTTCCCCCCCCCCAAAAAAAAAAAATCTAAATACACGGGGCGCCCGCGTCCCACATACTTTATTTTTCCGCACATTTCCCCCCCCCTCTATGCTGTAATTTTAAATTATTTTAATCTGTTTCCATCGTGTGTCCGTGGCTAGAATAGAACCCGGGACCTTTCGGTTCGTAGCCGAGCGCCTTATCCATTCAGCCACCGGAGCCTTGTGCAGCTATGACTAAAGTTTGAAGTGAATTATTAGGCGGTTTTCTGGCCAGATTGATAAGTGGGCGATATGATTTTTTTTTTTTTTCCATGAGATGCATCAAAATTAAAATAATTCTATGTGTGATTTAGAGACTCTACTAATAGGGAAATAAACATGATATAAACTTAAGAGCAACACATGTTTTAAAACTTTCGCAACACTCATGAGCAATACTGCCGCTGGACAAAATCGAGACAAACGACTGATTTTGAAATCAATTTCGTAGTATAATTGTATTTTATTTTGAAGAATTTCCATATTTGGAAATATAGAATGGGTTTACTTACTTAACACAAATTTTGTGTTAAGTAATCTGAAATCAAAGAAACAGATAGTTAAACGTTACTTCGAAATGCTATATCACAGTTGCTAACATAACATGTATGGAATACAAACACTTTAGTCATTTTTGTAAATATTTCTTATAATAACAAATAATTGAAAATTTTTGCTATTTTTTAAACGCTAAAAAGTCTCTTTACAAATGTGGTTAGTTATTTTCCTACATATTGGTATGCTATATCGATATAGAGCATTTCGAAGAATTAAAAATAAGTTTAAATTAATTTATACAAATGTAAATTTGAATCATTTTCATTGTTCATACTTTATAATTAAAAAAATTATTTAACTTCTGAAATTTTTTTATCCTTTGTAATTGTATTTTAAAACTACAAAAGTGTAAGATTTTTGGGCCCTAAAATCTGTAGACCTTGGACAGTTGCCCCGTTTGCCTTGCCGGTAATATGGTATTGGTAATAAAATAAACACATCTTTTACGAACTTTCAGCAAATTTGAGGACGCTAGACAATTAATGTCCATTCTCTTTCACAGATGGCGCCATCAACGCGCCTTTAAAAAGGAAAAATCAGGCGAGTAGCAATTGCCAAGCTTAAATCAAGCTGTATTTAAGCTTGACAATTGAACTTGACTCCTGCAAGCTTGCTGCCAGCTTAGAATGAGTTGAACTGTCAAGCTTGCATTAATGCGTCAAATTCAAAGAAATGTCAAGCTTGATTTAAGCTTATGTGCTGTCTGGGATGAACCTCAATGTATCTTCTATGTAGAAAAATTTGAAGAAAAAAAAATTCTGAAAAACTTTCATATTTTAAATAAGCACTAATGTGCTATATACTAAAAAGCGTAACTTAATACATGCGCCATTCCTATTTTTCTTCCTTATTGCATTAAGTTGCAAAGTGTATCCTTATTCATGGCCGTGCCGTATTTTTCTTCCTTATTCCATAAAACACTTCTTTGGAATCGAAATCTATATTAAAATTGCCACCTACTAAACTGTTTTACAATATTCACCAAGCACATTCTAGCTATACTTCACCTTTATAATTACTGTTTTCAATCTGCAACATAATCCATAAGTGTGCCGTGTTTGTCTTCTTCGTTCCATAAAATACTTTTCAGAATTGAAATCTATATTAAAATGGCCTACGAAAGCCACTTCCTCAGAAAGAAGCGAAGCTCCCAGTTTTTAACTCCAGCAAGCTTGGTACTCATTTTATCGACCCAGTCAAGGGATGACAGGATGAGTCAACCTCGCCCAGCACGGAAATCGAACCCAGGACCTGTGGCACGCCAGTAGAATGCGCTAAACGTTATACCACTGGGATTATATTCTAAATATACTTCAGCTTTATAAATACTGTTTGGAAAGTGTACCATAATCCATGAGTAAAACGTATTTGCTTTCCCTGTTCCATAAAACAATTTATTGGACTTTAAATAAATATTAAAATCACCTACCAAAACTATTTTACAATTTTTGCCACGCTTATTCTAACTATATTTCTCCTTTATTGTAAAATAAATAGTAGCATTTACCAGTTTCTAGCCAAATTTAGTAGATATCGTCAAGCTAGGCTCAATTTTGGAGACTTACATTTGGCACCAAACTTGGCGGTGAATCATCAAAAATGGGTATAGCTTGGTATAGCTTTCAACATTTGATTCTCTTCACCTCCTCTCCCGCGCTATCTGTCGCTTTTAAACATATCTCTGTATAGACCGTAATGTATGAGAAATATAATTTTGCAGCCCTGTAAAAAAACTATTAAGTCCTACGCACACCAAAATCAATACCGGTCGTGCGACGGTAGTCTTTAACATATGAACGAACCGTTTAGAAGTGCATTTTAAACGGTTTAATTAGCAAGAAAATAGTAAAAACCGTCATAATTCGAAGGAAAGAGTGATGTGTCCTGTATTCTGAGAGGGGCAATGAACTAATCCGCCAACGGAGTGCTCGCGCTCCCTGATTTATTTACATTTACTCGAGCTGCCCTCAGTGGAAAAGATCCAATGAAAGAGAGAACTGAAAAATTAAGGAAATAAAAAATATCAAGAAATAAGTCCCACAGTAAAGATGTGATTGCGTCATCCCGGATTTTGCTTTTCATGCTTTCATTCATGCTATTTGACGTGAAAATGACGTAATATCTTATGCAATGCCGCACTAATGTGTGAAGACAGGCTTTTATTCTGGTTACTGATTGGTCGAGGAGAGTATTATGGTCAAAGCGCATGGTCAAACTGCATCAGAAACGACTTCAAGAATCTGTCCAGAGCTGACTTAGTGTTTTAATATATATATATAGATTATTCTTTGATATTTTCTTTATATCTTTTTCGAAATCCAGAGAAATGTGTGACTCTAAAACGGGTAATAGTTAAAAATATGTTTGTTTGCGAATAAATGTCAGCATGCCGTATCATAATACCGTGTCACACAAGGGTAATAATTTCTATATGTTTAAATGGTAAAAGAGACAGTGCAAAAGCATGAATTTCTATAGATAGTAATTATTACTCGATTTTTTTAGGCCATGTAACAGACATAGCAACAAACGCCATTCCCGGGTCATTGCATAAAAAGATAAAGATACAATATTGAAAATATACCTGTAGTTTATTAAAATACTCTGCCCAAAATTTTTGTAAATTATATAAAATGTATTATATTCCACTTAAAAATGTGCTAAACATTCTGATTTGTTTAACAGGCAGATTTAATTTTTAATGTACGCATAGAGCTTTTGGGGACCCTTTTAAAATGACTAAGATTATTTTTAATTCAAATGTTATAGATAAAAAATATGACATAATTAGAAAGTCAGTGTTTCCAATCCGAAAGGGGGACTTGTAACTTTGGTTAACATTATAAGGCGCAATTATTTTCTTGAAAATTCCAATGCCAATTGTAAATTTCCACACAATTTCCGTGTGTGTTCTTGATTGCGCATCAGGTAGCATGACTTAAGGTACAAATTATTTGTGTCACACCATTAAGAAATTTTTCTGACAGAAGAAAAACATAACATAGTAGTGGCGAATGACTGAATGACTGATGGTCAAGTGCCCTTCCTGAAAAAAAAAATCACTGTATATGTGTAATACATACTGTTTGCTTTGTGATCAATAAAGTTTTGAAAGGAAAGAGACTTACTTGAAATATTTACTAATCCTTCCTTTTCTTCAGAGTATCAGCATTCGAACGTGTTATATAATAAAGCAAATCCGGAAAAGGTGGAGAAATATCTTTAAGCACCGTACCCAACAATATTAAATCCACCTTTCGTTGTTCGGAAGCCAAAAAGTAAGTGGTATTTGAACTAAGAAAGACGAACCATCCCCCAGGGGAACTCCCTTTTTGAAGGGAATAAAATATCTCTGAAAGTTTTTATCCACTTTTTCGCCTTTCCGGATGTCTCTTCATGAAATATAAATCACAATATTCTGCAATAGATGTCGTAATTTCACTTCGCCATTCATGTTTCATAATCCTGAGAGAGAAGAAAATCAGAAGGAGCAACGGCGGTATAAAGCATCAGCATCAGCTGCTTTCTTGGAGAAAAAGTTTACGCACATTTTCTTGCGGATCTGCTGCTCTAAAATACGCCCATTAAAATGTATGACGTTATATTTCGACTAGCAACACTTCCTGTTTGACCAGTGTTTCCATATTTAATGCTAGTAAGGGATTTTTCTTTTCCCTTTCATATTTCTTGCGAATTCACACTTGATATCGCTCTGAGATTTTGCAGACAATGATTTGATAAAAAGCATTTCAATCTCAAATGTCTAATATTATTATTAAGTCAGAACATAGATATACATATTTATTTGACGTTATAAATATATATACGAACTATTTCAGTGCTTCTATTTAAAAACCTGTTCGAGTAAAAATAAAACTGAAAAAAGCTCTGTAAATAAATGTAAAACACGGTTTCTGAAATATTTATGTATTTGTGTGCCTTTGGGTAACATTAATAAATTAACTACGAAATCTAGACAGAAAATTTTCCGTATTCTAATACTTTTTGGATGCGTGTCTGATTGTTATGGTTATATATTCATTTGCATAAGAAGATATATAAAACAAGATACATGCAACATGACAAAAGTTAGATATAACTAATAGACATAACTCTTCTCTTTTTTTTAAAGATAGCTTTCAGCTAACCGTTATAAAACGGTGTCATTTGAGATTTACTTTTCGTATTGTGTATGATGTATACATTTTATTCCCGCATAAAATATCCTTAGGTTATTTGTTTAATTAAGTAAGAATTTTTCTGCTCATTCAAGAATTGACGAACTAACGGTGCAATCGACTTCCAAACCTTGAGCAGAATTGTAGGCGGTAGCAATTGGCAAGGTTGAAAAGCGTAGCAGTGGCTAAATCAAAAGACTACACTAATAGAGCAAAAGAGCCAGCGACCGCCAGACCTTCGTCATAGTATAAAAGCTGGAACTTTCTCTGCGCATACCCCCAACAGAGGTAGGAACAACCGGCCACTATAAAGTTTGGATGATCGTGGCTTTGTCAGGTAACAGGTGGCAAAGGTGTATAAAATTGCCGAAAATTTCGTCATTTCATAAAGCTTAATTTTTTTATATGCTCTTGTTCGCAGTACTAGAAATCACTTTATCCCTTGCCAGACACTTTTCCATCGTGGCAAACCCCCGCCATACAACCTCAAAGTCTTGAAAAACGTAATTCTATTACGATCGCTCTGCAAGAAAGTTCAGAAGTAGCAGTATAAAATGTGCTTTGCACTTTGTGACAGCTTGACGTACTTCGTCGCGGGAGTTTACGAACACAACAGTTTTCCATGACTTTGAGGTTGTCTGGCGGGGGTTTGCCACGATGGAAAAGTGTCTGGCAAGGGATAAAGTGATTTCTAGTACTGTGAAGAAGAACATGTAAAAAAATTAAGCTTTATGAAATGACGAAAATTTTCGGCAATTTTATACACCTTTGCCACCTGTTACCTGCCAAAGCCACGATCATCCAAACTTTATAGTGGCCTATTGTTCCTACCTCTGTTGGGGGGTATGTGCAGAGAAAGTTTCAGCTTTTATACTATGACGAAGGTCTGGCGGTCGCTGGCTCTTAGACTATAACTTCACTGTGAATTTCCTTATGTGGGCAATACGAAATTTGGTATGTATGTGATGTTTGAAACGTGGTTTCTGGATAAGACAAGGATTTGTAAAATTCGAAACGTACGGCAGGTAAGGGATCACATTTTTTTTTCATATCCCTTAAAAAAAGAGAGAGAGATTCATAAAATTCTTGCTCTAAAATGTAACACACTAGAATACACAAACATCAATTACTTACTTTTTTAAAATTTACCACCCTCCCCTTTTTTTAACACATATTCATTTAAAAAAGGTACCTGGGGGAAAACACAAAAACAAAGTCTGTCGTTAACTGGTAAAAGTAATTAAAAACTTTAAAGTAACACACAGAAAAAAATTACTTATCGATAAAATCGTTTAAGGTTTTGCAAAAGATCCACCCTTCTTCAGTTCCAAAAAAATCCGCCATCGACACAGGTAGAAAGCTTAGAACTGACTAAATGAAGAAGGGTAGACGCTTCGTGTTACGCGGAATAATTGTATTGATAACTCTCTTTTTTACTTGTGTTATTTTACAAAGGTTTTAATCGAATTAAAAATTACCTGTGATTCATGCCTATAAAATGTAACAAATATAATCCACTCTTTTGGCAGAGCTGCATTGTCATTAAAAACTATTACTTCCCGATGCACCTAATGTATGACTAGTTTCTAAATTAGCAAACATTATTTAAATCTCTTTTTTTTCTTGACTTAAAACACAGTATAAAAAATAAAACAAGAATACATTATTTATTTATACATTTATTTTAACAGGTCGTTTCGTCAAATAATCGTTCGTTATATTTGGTTGATACAAAATTGTACGGTGTGATGTTTACAGAAAAACATGAAATAAAGGTAAGCACACGTAGTCGGTGTAAACAGCGAAAATTCTTACTCAGTCTCTTTATTAAGCAGAGTCGACAGTCAATTCAATTGTCGATCGGATGCTAGAAATTTACTAGTTTAGTTTATAAACTTTGATATGAAAACTTAATTAATATGTCCATTTTATAAAAACTTCATTAATACGTCATCGACATAATTGTTTTATTAATCTTCGCTCTCTAGACAACGATTTCTAGAGCAAATTGAAAGGCTCTTTCATTTACTCTTGTTGAATATTATAACTCATCAGATCATAACCAGTAAAAAAGAATGCCTTACGTTCACTTTTAATGTAAAAATACGTGAGAAATGGAACCCAACTCAAAAACTGGAACTACATTTGCGCATGTGTAAATCCTAAGCCTTGTTCAAAATTTGGAGATGGTCAAAAAATATACTAAATCTATAGACAAACGAATTATTTAAATTTAACAATGGAATGGATTTAAAAATTCTCTTGTTGGTATTCTGTTATATTCTGTTGCTTTATGTACTATTTAAACTAAAATTACCTTTAAAGGAAAGCTTGACATCTTGTTAGTGCCATTGTTTTATTCCTGATTCGTGTGCATATTTTAAGTTCACTCATAAATCGGTTGGTGGACAGCACGACTTCCTTGTATTTACATTAAATTACATAACTTTTTAATGAATTTTTTACAAATGTATTTAATTTGAAATTGAGATACGAATTCAATAATATTAAGGTTTGGCGATCAATTTTAGAAACTTAATTTTGCCGCCAAATTTGTCGATATTTCTCAAAAAAATTGAAGATAGTTGGCGAGATTTTTGACATGGCCCAAATAATGACCGTCCACAGACATTTAAGTATTGCGTCTGGTCACAGACCTCAGGATTTTTTTTTTTCAAACAGTCCATGCACGCACCACAGTCGACAGCGGGTTTCTGTTCCTCACTAACGTTCTGGCACAATCTGGATATGTGTTTTATATTCTTTACGCTAGAACTTACTTCTTCCTTTGGCTACAATAGAAGTGTCGCATATTAGGGAACTATCGCATGCTTGGCAATTTTCCTTCTCTTATATCTGTTCAAACCCAAATCATTTTCTTTCCAACCCAATGCATTATAAGATGTGCATAACAAAAAATACTATTTAAGCAGTTCTTCAACTCTTTTAAAGCTAAGCAATAATAATGATTTTGTTTAATTGCCATACGTATAGGGGTATACAAGTCATTCACAGCAATATTAGAAAGAGGCAAAGGCTTTTAAAATTATACTCCTTTATCGAACACCAATACATTTGAAATAAAAGGAGACCGACACGTTTTACTTTTTTTTAAGGAACGTTTAATTTTATTTGCTTCCAGAACGTTCTACTAAATCGTTACGATAAAAAAAGCAAAGCTGAGCGAGATTAAACTTGTTTTATCATCCTGGAAGTTTTTGTTATTAAAGCCGGAGGGTACGTGTCTGAAATATTAAGGGCACATCTTTCGCTTTCAGGTGTTATTTGTTTTGAATTTGGTTTTAATGGTTCGTTTAAGCTCTGCCTTCTCATTGTTTTCGTATTAAAGTATTTATCAAAGCTCATTCTTTTACCAAAGTAAATTCAATTAATTTAACTTTTCTTTAAGTAAGAATGCCGTTGATGCTTTGGTAAAAAAAATCCTGTTTTTGCTTTAATTAACTTTATGTATTTTTTAATACTCCAGAAAATTATTCAATACCTATTGAAAATATTGATAAAAAACATTTGAACTCCCTATGTGCTGCATAGTATGTACTTTTCTTGACTTAAAATTTACTTATAGGGAGATTGTATTTACTTTAAAACCTTAAACAATTTGAAGAAAATGTTTAAAAATTGTCGCCTAAAATAATTACCTTGTATATAAATAAAAATAAATTATATGTTTATTAAATGTAAGAAAGATTTTTTTTTAAACATTTAAAAAATGCGTAGTTAGCTATTACGTATTTAAAGATGTAAGGCTAAACTTATTCTTCATAACTATCTAATGTCTTCGTAAAATGGATTTTTTTAAAGATGAATTGCCACTTTAGTAGGTACATGCAGAATTCTTAAAACTCTAAGATAGTATTTGTTTTCCTAAAATACATCTTTGGACATATTTTACTTCGATCATTACTACTATGATATATTTAATTGATTGTTATTCATTACAAAACGCTTAAATTTTATATTAATATTATATTTAACATTTGTCCTTGTTAGATTTTATTATCTGAATTATTTAGCATTTTTGAGTCCGATAATAAAGGTATTCACATTTTTAATCTTTTGACAACTTTTCAATTCAGAGAAACTAAAATATAAACATCAAAATAATAAGGATAGTTCGTTGTTTCATTACTCTAAAACAAAATCTACACTTAATCTGTTCAAATCGCCAAAAACGAAACCAAAGCAATAACAAATCGCCGCTTAGTAAAATGGAAATCGCCGCTTAATAAGATAAAAAAATTGACACCTGTAAAATGAAAATATAAATTCTAATAAGATGGAGGAGGAGATAGAGGAAATATTGCATACAGCAACCCATTATCTCGTTCTGCTGAAACCTTTCACACCTGCGAGTATTTCAACTATGTTTGCAACAAACACAAGCCTATCTTTATTTCTCCCAGCAACTTCTTTTAGGGTGTTCTGAGCTCTACTGCTCATCTGCTAGTTAATCCTGTCCACGTTTATAGGGCTGCTGACTAGGTAGTCTGAGGCAAGAAATCTTGTCGGAGCATGTGCGTTTTATGTCAATCAAATGAGACTGGTTCGACTGGCCAATCAGAGATGATTTTTTTTTGGCCGAGAGATGACAGAGATGATGAGAGATTTGATCAGAGATGACCATGAGAGATGATTTTTTTTCTCTGAAATTTCTGAGGAACTCTCTAATTCTATTTGGAAACACTGGCGAATAACATGTCTAAGTGAAAAAATTTAACTTAAAATGTACTTTGAAACGTTTAAAGTAACTTTCCTACTTTGAACATTTAATTGCTGCGTCCAAACAATGCAACACTGATAATATTTCGTAAACCTCTTATGTAATACGTAAGTAAATTCATTTTATATGTAGTATGGCTTATGAGTTTTTATTATAAATGTAAAGCAATTGACAAGAAAAAATATATAAAAATATTTAATTTTACTAATCGTCTTATTTTCTAGTGTCTCTCCAAGTTTGGGAATGGCAATAGATTACACACCCTCTTTGTGCTCGAATAATATTCGCCGGATACAAAATTACACCGTTTATTAAAATCAGTCAGGCTCGGAACGAATATGATTTTACTAAGCGGCGGATACTGTACCTAAAATAATACAAAAGTTCTGGCTGATGTAAAAAATCCGTTCTAAGATTTGATTTTTTCCCCTTCAACTTTAGGAAGTAACTCTGATAGAATTTTTAAAAAAATGAACACGAAAATTTCTTTTACTTCGGTCAATAACTTTACGTAACGAGATGAAAATTGCGATAGATTTATAACGATCTGTCATGAAAGTCCGAAGAACTTGAAACAAAGATTACCCAATTGGACTCTTTCTCAAGATTCTATAATGCTTCCTTCTGCCTGAACTAAGGATTACTATATAAAGTATTTCAAAAGACATATTCAAAGCAAATTAATTATAATTGTTTCTAAGTGCGGTTAATGGCATTTTATGTCACATATTTAAAATTCCATTATTAACTAGGTATGACCATTTGATAATTAGTTGAAAACTATAGCAAATTTTACAAAGATATGTAAAGAAATGTGCACAACATTTTTCTCTACTTCAAAAATTTGGATATTTTTATATTAAAGGGTATTATGTATGGCATTTTTGGTTTTGAGAAATTTTCGCAAATTTCAAATTTACATGCTCTTTAAGACCGTTATGTACCACTTCTTTTGAAATGCTGCACAGCTATGCTGAGAAAATTTCAAGAAGCAAACATTCGTTATTTTTTTCCAATTTTTCAAGTAAGCTTTTCCCGATTTTTTTTTTATTTTCAAGTTTAGAACATAATGTCTTCAGCGTTTGAGTATGCTTGAAATTTCGAGGAAGACTTTGAGCCACAGCCTGGACAATCAACGTCCACCGATTATGATGAAGAGTGCAAATATGGAGTTCAAACACATACTTACATTTTTCGAATTCCAATTTTGTTGTTAAAGCAACAAAATTACAATTTCTGTACGAAGAACGGGAGATTTCTTTTCTCGTGTGGATTTTGAGAAGCTTCGAAGGAAGTTACAAGTGAAACTAATGAAATGGATTATTTTATTTCAAATAACTTGTACAATGAAATATTTTTGTTGTTTTTACCACTTTTAATGCAAAAGTCTTAAATTCCAATAGATTGAAGTTACTGTTTATTTTTAAACCAAAATAGAACCTTATTTTAAAAAGCAATGATTTTTTCTAACCCTTTTAAAGTTGACATTGAATTCTACGAGAATTTCTGTCTCAAAAATAAATAAATAAATCAAATAATTTTTATTCAAAATCAAATTTTGAAACTTTCTGGAGGCAACCTCCTATTTTATTCCATGAACTAAAAAGAACTTAATTATTAAAAATTGAGATTTATAGAACGAGTTTTACGGATGGATACAAGGTTTAAAAAAATACTTTTTAATAAAAAAGTTTTCAAAATTTGAATTACCTTTGCATTAGTCTCTTAACATTAATAATAATCCATGGCATCTGTTGGTCGTCACTTTCTCAATGGAAAAAAGTATGGCTTGTTAAAATTGGGAATGTAAATATTTTTTCTTCTGAGTTCTCCTGGAAAAGGAATCATTCAAAAAAAAATTGAAGAACGTGAAAGAAAATAAAAGCCTGTTTTCAAACTCTAGATGAAGGTGAAAGTGTGTTTGCAGGCAGGTATTAATTATTCTTTAAATTTAAAAAATACTATATTTAGTCTTTTGATTTGCCTCCACACACATACACACTCACAAAATGTACTTTTCGTTTGTTTCTTTCCACGTTCTGCTACATCCATCACAACTCATAATGATTATTTTCACTCATTGTTAAAATTCTAAGAGTTAGTTAAAGACTTTAAAACACTTTATGCTACTTAAAAAACATTCAAGCAGACCCTTTTTACAAAAATCATCGGGATCATATAGGGCTGATGATTTTGACTGTTTATAATTTTCTTCCCTGTTTTAAGCATATCTATTTCATACCTTGAAAAACGTACTTGACGGGGGGGGGAGTGTACAAGAGCAATAAACGCTATGAACGTTTGCGAGTAATAATGGTGCGAAAGAAAGTGAGATAGTGCGAAAAAAATGGTAGGACTAAGGTAAAACGTTTGTTGAAATTTCATAAATGATACTTTCGTACTATTTTAGAATTTTAAAACTCCACAAGCAATTCCTTCTGACAAGACAGGTAGATGCTAACTGAAAGCAGCTTTTCTCACGAGATTTCAGAGAAATCCGCCAAATACAAGGATTTCTAGATTTTTTTCTCCTTAGACTGCTTCAAATTATCATTGAATAAATGCACATTCAGTTTGTCAATTACCTTTTAACATTTACAGAACATAATGAAATCCTCTCCAACTTTGATGAATACTTTTTTCGGAGAACTCCCATAATAAATGGCTTATTTCTTTGTAGTGCTCTAGAAACTGAAACTATTTAGATTGCTGTTATTGTATTGGAAATATGGTATAATCTGAAAAGCACTGTTGTGAATAAATAAATCATTTAAGCATGGCAGATATTTTAGAAACCTCAATTGGCTGATCATCAACTGAATTAAACGTGATGATAGTAAGCCATCTAAAGCATCAATTTTTTCATAGTTTACTCCATGAGGATTCAAATTCTATGTTAGAAACATTCGTTTTTTAACATGTTAGCAAAGCAAAAACATTATATGTGAGCAATAACGGCCATGGAATTAAATGTTTTGTGAGTAGCCGTAGCTATTGTTTTTCTTTTTCCAATTGTTAATAATGGAAAAAACAATTTATAGTATAAATTTTGTTGTTGAAGTAATCGCTGTTTTCACTTTAATGAATCCAGAGTTTCAGAAACATTTTTAGAACTTTCTTAATATTTCGGCTGGGAAAGAGCATCTTAAGATATCCTTATGATTTTCATACCCACTAACTCAAATTTTATTGAAATGGCTTCATATTTATTTCATGAGTATCATTTTGCTTCTTTTTCCTCTTTTCAAAAATGAGCCCATTTATTAAAGCTTCCCTACAACTATTTTTAACTACATACCTCATATGGTTATAAAAAGGGCACTAACGTAGAAAAGAGAAGATGTAACTAATTATTATTAATGTTTTTAGCAGTCTCATGTACAAAACCATTCAAATATTGGAAATGCTCCTTTTTTTTAATTTGACTCCTTTTAATCCTAAAAATAAATTTATAAACCTCAAATTGTAATGAAAGTTATTTTTAAGCTGTAGATCAAAACTATAAGGAGCCCCAAAAATTTTTGGGAGATTAATTTTTAAGCACCAACCCAGGATTCAATCCGATAAAAAACTAGTTTTGAAAATCAACAAAGTTATTGATATAACAGGATATTTAAGATAATTATTTTAACTTAAGTAAAGAAACTATTTAAATAAAATTTTACGAATGTTTTGCGAATGGAATAGCACTGGCAAATAGAATTGTTTTTCTAAATATTCCAGACACGCACTCACAGCTTTAATAACAAAAACTTTTAGAATGATAAAATAAAGTTAATCTTGCTAAGCTGTTTCTTTTATTTTTTTAATGGCTGTGCTCTTAAAAAACGTAGAGGATGTAGGTAAAATTAAACGCCAGCTTTAACTTTCTAAGGAGGTAGTCAAGCCCGAAGAAAATTTTTTATACTTGTTGGTAGTTGGTAAATTTTTTTAATGTATTTTTAAAATGGGGATAGGGTGTTATTTTTTTTTTTTTTTTGGCTGGGATAAGAAAACTTTTTTTTCTTTTTCGCGTTTTTTTTTCTTTATTTTAGATTAATTATATCAAACCACTGCCCATAGAAATGCATAATTTGAGATTAAAGGATTCTAGATCAGAAATATATAATTTTTTTTTCGAAATGATATTATTAAAAGCAAAAGAATGCATTTTTTGTATGTATCTTCCTTTGTATTCATTCAGTTCTTACGTTTACGTTACGTTTACGTTCAGTTCTTACGAAAGTTCTTAAATACTATATTAATCATCTGACAAATAGTTTTTAAAAATGTACTATTCTTGAGCATATGGAAATAATAATGACACTAAATTGCTCCAGAGTTAAGCACAAATTAGGATCTTTTATATCATTAAATAGTTTAAAAGTATATTGATATTTTCAAAAGAAAACATTGTGAAATGTATCTGCATATACAAAAATTTACCGAATGAGTATTTTAAGTATTTTTTTAATTTGAGAAATTGTGTCATAAGACGTTCTACAGGTAGTCTTTCATGATGTTTACAATTAGACAGCAAAACAGAAACAAATACGTTACATTCAGTCTTTGAAAAGCTAGAGGAATTACAGTCTCATTCTGTTAAAATTTTTCATTTTCGGATATAAAAGACTTACTATTTTTGTATTTGTAAAAATATTTGAAAACTACATTAAGAGAAACACATATAACCTCCTATACGTGAATATCAATTTTAGCATGACGGCTGATCTTACACTATTTACAACGCCGTTAAGTAAGCCACTAAATAATTTCACAAGCATTACAAGCTTTTCTTATGAAAATTTATGTACTCAAAGCAGTGTAGTCTAAGCACTTATTAAGTGGTTAAACTTCTCTAGCTAATTAACATTGTTGTTACACTAACATTAAACTTCAGTTCACGTTACTACAAAGAGTGAATAACTTCGAAAGACATAAAATTAAATATAGGATTTTCATATGCATAATTTTAAAATGATGTATACAGAAATTTAAATTTTATTTTAAAACATGTGTTTTTAAGAATATAATTTTATCAGTCAGACAAAAAAATGTCCAATATGAGTATTGCAAAAAAACACGATAATGCAGCTAAAGAAAAGTAAAAATATGTAAAAAAAAAATTTTTGAGATGATATTATTTAAAAACTTGTACATTTATGGACATAAATTAAAAAATTGAATAATCTCAGGTTTTACATTATTCTATTTCCATCAGAAAGCTGCTGCGCAATAATTCAAAATATGAGTTTCAAAAGTCTATCTGAGTTCTTAGTTCCCTGCATAAAATGTAGATTGAATTACGAAATTCTTAGAATCCATAGAATTATCCGATGGTACTTCGAAGTGCGAAAGACTTTCGATGAAAAGTTTCCTGGGCGATGGATGGGAAAGAAGTGGTCAAATACCGTGGTCACCTATATATCCATATGTAACATCACTGGATTTACGAGGGTACGTCAAATAGTGACACTGATGAATTGGAAAGTGGAATTTCAGTAATCGTTCACAATGCTGATCCTGCAATACTTCATACAACGTGACTAGAAAATTCGAATGAACTTGGTGGTATGCACATTGATCGTGCAATAGAACGCCGCAAATATTGATATTTTCTGTATGAAACATAAGAAACCATAAGAGAATATGTTTGTTTATTAGTAATTAGTTTTTGAAATAGTAGTCATACATTTAGGACACCTTATATTTTTTTTAATTCACCTAAAAAGAGAACAAATATTTTAGATGCTTCATCTGAAAACCAGTAGCAATAATGTTTCCGTGGTCTCTGTAATGTCAAACTTTAATTAAATCGTTGTTTTGAAAATGATACTTTAGAATCGCACATACTAAAAAGCGTTTTGTTGAATTTTTAAAAAAAAATGTTTGGTTAAACAAGCTGATAGTTTTGTTTTGTTAATTGTAAAAATGTTTGTTTGATTCAACCAAATCTGTTTAACAAAATGTTCGAATTTTGACAAAAACGTTTTGTTGAAATATTTCAAAGATTCTGATTGGTCCAATCAATATACGCATGCGTCAACAGGCGGAGCGAGACAGACGAATGATCAGCTTTTTAAAAAACTAACGTCCATTTTATTAATGCGTGGAACTATGCGTTATATGAAAGCTCCTTCATCCTGGACAATATTCGCTTCTAAGCACCGATGTATTTTCCCGGGAGTTGCGCCCGAACCCCTTAGGTATTTTGTACCCTCAATACTTTTAACTGATGCACAGCTTTAACTCAGTGACAATGTTTTGTGCAATTCAGGATAGCTAATTCCTCCATGCCACGGATATTCAGCAGTACTAAGCCGTTCGCCTGAACGAAGCTAAAATTCCAGACCACACCAAACACAATTGCAAAATATGCTAAACAACTAGGGGTTTACTGAGTTAATTGAAAGTTTCTGAAGGAAGTCTAATTATTTTACCTATCCATTGAAATTTACATTTTTTGTCTTAATTCTTTTATCTGGATATACTTATTATAAAACAACTCAATGTCAGATTTGTCAGAGAAAGCAAAGTGCCTGAATCGCATCTGTCTTCGTGATAAAATAAAAAAATACATATATTCAAAATTGATAGCTGAGATAACGAAATATTTTAGCAGACGGTTGTAATGATAGCATTACACTTCATCCATTTTGCTCCTATCATGAGAGATCTGTGGGTTTTTTTTTAAGTAAAACTTCTTTAGGCGCAACTAGGGAGTAACTCAGATATTTTTTCTGACGGAAGTAACGCTCACGTGGTTTTGGAAAAGCGGAAGCTGCCTGCGATCGAACCCAACCGGGGCCGTCGTTATTAGCAACCGGGCCTGCTTCTTCGTTGCCACCGGAAGAAATGAGTGAAGCATTGAGGCCTGATATTTACATTTGCGCTGTTCGATTGTATGCGATTTGGGATTATAAACGTTAATTTATTTTATAATTAAAAAACAATTTTGTTATAATTTTGTCATAATGATTTAATGACAAGGTGTTTTAGATGTAGGTAATAATTTTTTGAAGATTGCGCTTTTTTTTATGGAAATAAATCAACGAATTCAATCATAGAATTCGAACTTTAAGTTCTGAATGTAAAGGTAAGTGTACACTTGTATTTAGAAATTCTACAAATTTATAGGATATAAAGCATGTTTTGTGAATTAATATTCATGTGTTATTTATAAATCATTTTAATCTGAAATCGTTTAACTTGGGTAGTTTATTATTCTAGTAAATAAGCGTTCGTTGTAATACTAGTTAGACATTCTTATCTGTTTAAATCTTTCAGTTGAAAATGTCATTTATCATTTATTATAAATGCAACTAAATGTGTGATATTGGTTTCAGTGCAGAAGTACTGTAAAATATGTTATTAATTTTTGCACATGTTTATGTAGAAACTTAAATTGAAGTTAATATTTGTATAAGCGTTCATCATACTCAAATTCAAAGTTCCATTTAGATAATGGCTATAATAAAAAGTAATTAATTCAGAGATCGTTTGTTTTTAGTTTACTACAGTGTTTAGCGCAACTTGTGAAAAGGGATCTTGAAATTTTTCAAGTCCTAGAGCTGTTAGTTTATCTTAATTTGTATTCAAAGTCCGTGGAGTAGGGTTTTTTTTTTTTTTTTTTTTTTTTAAGCTATAACCCTAATATACAGCAATGCAGGGACGAAAACATTTGTTTTCAATCGCCAGTTAATAATAACTTTAAAAAAAAGGTGTTGGAATATTAGTGGTATTTCCTAGTATGGTTTTCTAAAATTTATATTTTTTCATTGGGGAAGAAAAAGTATATGGAACTAACACTGAAAATTATAAATCATTTTCATTTCGAATGGTAAAATTTTCGATAAATAAACTCATTTGAACTAACCAAAATAAAAACAGTTAACAAACGTGTTTTATCATACCCTGTTACTTTATTCTTAATCCTTTTGATATATTATCTCCCCTTTAAGTTCGTACTACTATTTATGGAACACCCTTTATTTTGTAATTCATTCTAAATGTTTCTCGTTAAATTAATTTACATTATTTTTCATGTAAATACCAAGGACTTGCAGTGCACAGGTCGTACTTATAATTATAGCAAAAATTCTTCTGATACCTACGCCTTACTAAAGATTAAAAATTAAATAGTACATCAGTACTTAAATTTTGTATACGTGAATTGTAAATATCAAATATTTTAAATTCTATTTCAGCTCCTCGTCATATATTTTGTTAATATATTAACCGAACAATATTTAATAAATGAAAATTTAATAACTACTAGTTAAATTTATTTTAAAAGTAATAATGGTTGTAACTGCTTTGAAAATGTGAAACTTAAACATTCAGTATAAAGAAATGCATTAAAATGTCTGTATCATTTGTGTATTCGTTTACTTTAATGTATACTAAAAGTCAGCTTAATTTTTTCATGTATATTAAAATTTAAGCGAAAATAATGAATCATGAGAGTGAGCACTACTTTGTTTTTCCTTCAAATTACATGCACATATTTACTTTAATGTCCGCGTGTATCATAGTAAAGAAACTGTTAATGAGTTCGTACTTGAATTAGTAACACAATCACTACTTAAAACTACATTTAATAACGTTTCAAAGCATCGGAAAGCTTAAAAATTGCTTGATGTATACGGGAAGACGCGAGCATCCGTAGGCCTCTTTGGATGACTCATCGAAATACACGCGCAGGCCCGTTACTTATAGCGAAGGCCCCGACCCAACCATCATTCGAAAACTACGGTTTAAGAGCACGGTGATAGAAAAACATGAAGAAATGAACATACAAAGTAAATGTTGCACGTTAGGCTTACAATACAACATAAGAAAAATAAGTAAGCATACATTAGAATTTATAAACTATCTTATTTACCATTAAGATTCATACAAGATCACAGATACTACACAAGCATTATCACAGATTACCGCATACTAAAGTTCAAAAATATCGAAAAACTTACTTCATCCTTCATCTACACTAGCTTGCAATATATTACGAAAATGGCGGGCGGCAGCGGCACCGTTCACTTTCTGACAAGCGCCAACTGCGTGCCAAGAGACTTGGCGAAATTTGCCTTTCGCAGGTTACCGCTGAAGTTTGGCCACTGAGCATCCCTGACAGCACACTTGCCCAATTTATGTCCATATCTGGACAAACTTGTCCAAAACATGTCTATGATAAGATATCTCCTGGACATCATTTTAGCGACATCTTTAGGGACATCATTTTAGCGACATCCATAATATGTCTAGAATAAGACATGATTGGGGCATGTAACACTCCAATTAAGTCTTATTACGACAAAAACGGGAAAATCCATATTATGTCTGTTATATGACATAAATTGGACATCTAAACACCCCAATTATGTCTATTTTATGACATAAATGGGAAAATCTATCGGCGACAAACTCTGATTGGCTCAATTTGTTTGATCATGCGCAGTAACATTTTTGTATGCGCAGTAACATTTTTGTTTTTAATAATCTGTGGTGGTTGTGGTAGATAGTACCCACTTATTTGAAGTTTCCTTGTTAGACAATTATAACATTTTTATGCGCACTTCTTGCATTTTGCTTGCCTATATGACTGTTCTGTTCTTTACAATACGAGGTAATGTACAACTTTTTGACTTCATATGTATTTTAATAAAAAAATTGAATCGACTCGTCAGGAATGGCGAAATGTTGAACAAGAAGTTAATGATGAATTATTCCTGATTGAAGCTGAATGTAATGTGAATGGTGTTGAATCGAAGCCTATTAATGCGCACGATTATAATTATTTTCATAATGAATTTGAAAATAGGATCGATGAAAATATTTTTGAAGATTCAAATATGTGTGATCTCACAAGCAGTTCTTGTAATAGCTCCATTTTAGAAATTACTGATGAAACAGATACTTCTGTTCCTTTATGGTAGTAACTTATCCATAGCATAAAAATAAACTGTGGATATGAGATAAATATCCACAGAATGTATTTTTATGGACATATTCTAGTTGTCTATAACATGTCCATATGGACAAGTTATGGATGTCCATAACATGTCCATATGGATGTCTATATTTTGTCCAGAGGATATCATTATGGACGCCGTATTGTGCCATATGGATAAGTTTGGGGCGTATTATGGACAAGATATAGACAAATTTGGGGATGTCAGTTATGTCCCGAACTTGTCCATGATATCATATGGACATGTTCTGGACAAGTTTGTGCTGTCTGGGATGGAGAATATGAGCACCTTTGACCCATATAAGATCCTAAGCGTGGAATCGGCATATATGCAATCGAGCCAAACTAGCAGACGAAAACTACATTTCAAGACCACGGAAACAGAATAATACTTCGAACAAAACCAGCAGAGGAAAACAAAGGTTTAAGAACACTGCCATAGAAAAAGGCAATAACAGACCCTATGTGCATTCGACACCAACCAACAGAAGAAAACACCAGTTTAGGAACACAGTTAAAGAAAAATACCACAACATAGACATTCTCTCGATTCAAGTCCTACGGAAAAACGTTTCAAGAAAACAGTGAAAGAATAATAGTCCAACATGGACACTTCCTGGATGCTAACCTAAGTTGTATTTCTAAACAGTATTTTGGGGACAATTCAAGCATTGTCCTGGAATCCAAGGAAAACTTGGGGACACTAGAAAATATCTTTGGGGACTTATTCGAGGACACAACATATTACCATGCTAATAGCTCTTTATATCAATTGTGTATTCTTATTTCTAATGAATTAATAGAAGTATTTATAAATATTTATTTAAACCATAAATATGAAAGGAAAACCTTGTTGAAATATTGCAATTTATTCATAATTTAATACTTGGCATAGCATTTGTATTTTTCAGAAGACATTGCTTTTTACATTGGCTCGTTTTGTGATCATTTTTCATGAAACCTTTTACACCCTCTAAAAAAAGTATTCGAGTGCAAGTAAAATTTCATACTTCAGTTTCATATTTAAAGCATGGTTATTCCTGAAAAGTGATTAATCATTAACAAAACTGAAATGGGAAATTTGACTCCAATACTTTATTGAATGTCTGTACAAGCTACACATACAATGAAAACAAACGTTTTCAGAGATCGAATTTCATTGTTTCTCTGAGTAGAAGGCGCTTTTAGTTGTCTTATTTTTCTTATTTCTTCAATTTTTTTCTGAAAGAAATAAACTAAACGGAAACTTTCAGGGGGAAAAGTACAAATCTTTAAATTTGGGGACTTTTCGAGTTCCCAAGTAGTCAAGGTATTTTTAGGGACAAAGTAAAAAAAAAAAATCTATATTTGGGGACTGTCCTCGAATTTCGAAGACGTATGGTCTCCTTTATACTACCCCGACATCCAGACGGAACAACGGTTTAAGAACCCGGGTATGTAACACCACAAAGAAACAAACACTGGCTGCAAACGGTTTAAGAACAGAATAAAAGAATAACAAATGGATACTCCGTGGATTCTAACCCAACCTCAAGACGGAGGTAATTTAACACTGGGATGGAACACCACAAAAAAACGGACCCTGGCTGCAACCAATCCTAAACAATAAACAGAACCGGCAGTTTAAAAACACGGATGCAGAATAATAATTTGAAACCTACCAGCAGACGAAATCAACGCTTAAGAACACTGTGATATTAAAACACACAAAAAATGTACACTACCTGCATTCGAACCCAACAAACAGAGGAAAACATCAGTTAAAGTACACAGTTGAAGTATAATACTAGACTATGGACATTCCCCCCCATTCAAACCCAACATCCAGACGGAACAATCGCACAAGAAAACAGTTAAAGAATAATACTACTACATGGACACTTCCTGGATTCTAACCCAATTTCCAGACGGAACAACGGTTTAAGAACCCGGGTATGTAACACCACAAAGAAACAAACACTGGCTGCAAACGGTTTAAGAACAGAACAAAAGAATAACAAATGGATACTCCGTGGATTCTAACCCAACCTCAAGACGGAGGTAATTTAACACTGGGATGGAACACCACAAAGAAACGGACCCTGGCTGCAACCAATCCTAAACAATAAACAGAACCGGCAGTTTAAAAACACGGATGCAGAATAATAATTTGAAACCTACCAGCAGACGAAATCAACGCTTAAGAACACTGTGATAGAAAAACACACAAAAAATGTACACTACCTGCATTCGAACCCAACAAACAGAGGAAAACATCAGTTAAAGTACACAGTTGAAGTATAATACTAGACTATGGACATTCCCCCCCATTCAAACCCAACCTCCTGACGGAACAATCGCATGAGAAAACAGTTAAAGAATAATACTACAACATGGACACTTCCTGGATTCTAACCCAATTTCCAGACAGAACAACGGTTTAAGAACACAGGTATGGAACACCACAAAGAAACAAACCCCGGCTGCAAACGATTTAAGAACACAGTTAAAGGATAATACATGGACACTCCCTGGATTCTAACCCAACCTCTAGACGGAACAACAGTTTAAGAACATGGGGATGAACACCACAAAGAAAATGAATCTGGCTGTAACTGAATCCAATGTCAAAGAAGTTTTACTTCAATCATGCGTAAAGATTACACGCACACACTTTTTTATTCGTTTGCTTGCTTTTTCGATTTTAGATCAAGGTTATTCTCAAACTTCTCCCAAAAATGGACCCTTTGATGCTTAATCAGCGTATAGAAACTGCTCCGTATTTCCTCATCGTTCAAATATTTTTTGTGATTCGTTGCGACTGTTATTGCTATTGTAAATGCTATTGCTAATATAATGTTTTAACAAGTTGCAATGGTAGCAGAACACTTCATTCGTTTTGCTCTTATCACGAGAGATCTGTTTATTTTTTCTTTCATATTTTTTCGATTTTAGATCAGGGTTGTTCGCAAACTTCTCCCAAAAATGGCCCCTCTGTTGCTTCATCAGCGTATAGAAACTGTTCCGTGTTTCCTCATCCTTCAAATATTTTTCATGATTCGTTGAGATTGTTATCGCTATTGTAAGTGCTGTTGGTATTTAATATTAAACTATACACCGAACAAGTATCTAATAGCTTATCAAATATGACCACACGTGTTATATAAACGTGCGTTAAAAAATAACATGGAATATGTTTGCATGACACAGTTTATATTATTACTAGCTGCGTACCCGTTCTCCGCACGGTAGGGAACGAAACTTTTTCTTACATGTATAGTTCGAATTGAGTCCAGTGATTTGGGATCTAAAAATAAGCAAAATGATTTGACTCTTGGCGTAAAGTTATTCATTAGTTATTTGCAAAGTTAGTATAAGTACTGACCTGAGACCATTGTTAATATTAAGACGCAAAAAACTATGTCGGTGTGATTCGCAATTAGAAAAGAAAAGCGTGACGGTTCGCAGTGAAAATTCCTAATATTCAAAATGTCTCATTTCTGCATCATACTCTTTTTTAGATTTAAGTTATGCCATTAATACCTTAGATACTACATGATGTGGAGAACCGTTTTATTTTATAGTTAAATAGTTGTGTACCCGCTCTTCCCAAGGCAAGAAGAGAACATTTTCCTAAAAAATGTGATCATAACTCTTGTGAGAAAACAGAATCTCCAAGAAAAAAGAAAGTTCTGTTACAGTCTTTTTTGTTGAAACTACCGCGGGATATATTAACGCGACGTAGACTTACTTAATATTTTGTTAGCTGTGATGTAAGACGGTTGTTGAAGAATGAGTAGAAGGCTTAGTTTCACGAAATATTTATTAATGCGATATATTGTGCTTTGATCAATATTGCCTTAGCATATCTACTTACTATTACTTATACTATCTTTTACTGATACCAATACAATATATTTTCGTTTTGCAACCGTTAATGCTTAATTTAAAGAAACGGTTTAGATATTTGCCACGTAGTCTTTTACTCTTTGGTGATTCTTTGCAATTTACGCATTAGCATAAAAGATAATCATTTCACTTTATGGTTGCTACTAAAACAGCTCTCCATACATTTGTATGCTTAATTATTGTCAGATAGGCGTATTTAGCACCAGGGCCCTATTATCGCACGGGCAAATGACTTTGCCCAGGGGCCCCCGGCTCGAAATGGCCAACAAATTAAAATGTTGTTCTTTTTTTTATAAAAAAAAAATTATGAAAAATAAAACAAATTTTATAGACGGTGGCCCCTAAATTCAACAATGCCCGAGGCCGCCTGTTGGTCATAATCAGGCCCTGTTTAACACCGCAATATATTTCCTGCTATTCGAAAACGTGACCCGTTTAAAATCTCAATTGTAAATAATGCTGGATAATTCACTTGTCAAAAAACAGCATTCAATTATTTTTCTGGCAACGTTAAGTAAAATATAGAATTATTTCACATGCGTGGCGTATGTTTTGCTTGTGAGTCCGTTATTCTGATTGAGTTTCGAAAGAGGTTTTAAGCTTATGACATAAAAATCACGCACTTTTCACATGCGAAAACTCAGTTATTTTAAAGTAATTTTATTTATTTATTTTTTCAAATGGCAATTTTAATAATTGTTACTGTCTCCAAGACAACCAAAACGCAAGATATCATACCGAAAATTTTAAGCTGCTACTATTGAAATGAAAATCCTTCTTTTACTTAAAAATTCGTAAAAAATCTCCTAATTTATATTTTCCTCTGGTTTTTCTTTTAAAAGAGGGCGAAATGTATGCTCCGTCATTTGACAAAATATAAAAAAGTTATGACGGATAGAATTCAAGATGCAGCAATTTTAAAAATATTTTACGAAAGTCAGCGTCAAATTTACTTTTATTTGAAAAATTCCCAAAAATCTAAAAATTATGTTACACAGTCCGAACAAACTGTTTTCGAAAGAAAATTTTCTCCTCTATCCGATGATGCAAATATCGTTTTATTGCGAGTGCAATGAGCGGCGTTATTACGTATTATGCAAGAAAAATCGCTAAAAATCGGACAAAACATAAAATAAAACATTTTCTAATTCGAATTTCGAAAAAATCGCTCCGAGGCGTGTTAGTATCTGTCCTAGTGAAGCCGTATGCAAAATTCGGTAGGTCTGCGACCAACCGTCTCGGCGCAATGCGATCGAGAGACGCGCGCAAGAAGATCGGAGGTCACAAACCTACCTACAAACCTAGCTACATACAATGTTTACTCTCGGATTTTATTATATATATAAGACTAGCTGAAGTACCCGTTCTTCGCACGGGAATGAATGGACTTTTTGATATTACGATTTGTGGTGATTACTATTCATTGTAATAAACAGATATAGCAAAGTGGATATCGCGTTATATTGTGTCCAATAATCATGCATACCGAATTGCAAGGCAATCGTTTGTACGGTGCAGAAGGCCATGCGGCGTAGCGCAATCTAGTGGCGAGTTTTAGCAAAACGGATACGGCGAAAATATTCTTCGCATTCAGATATCGATGTATACGAATTTTCATGACTATCGGCTGGACAGTCCTGAAGTTCATGTGTTGACGCGACATCTAGTGGCAAGTTATAGGAAAATGGATAGCGCCAAACTCTTCCCCGTGTTCAAATATCTATGTATACCTATTTTCATAGCGATTATTTGCACAGTCAAGAAGTGATACACTGCAGGGTCATCTAGTGGTTCAATAAAGTAATGATTTGCTACAGCGCCGTCAAGTGGCGAGTTATAGCAAAATGGATAACGCCAAAATATTCTCATTGTTCAAATAGCTATGTATACTGATTTTCATAGCGACCGTGTTCAACTATCTATGCATACCAATTTTCATAACGATCATTTGCACAGTCAAGAAGTGATACACTGCAGGGCCATATAGTAGTTAATTAAAGTAATGATTTGCTACAGCGCCATCAAGTGGCGAGTTATAGCAAAATGGATAACGCCAAAATATTCTCATTTTTCAAATAGCTATGTATACTGATTTTCATAGCGACCGTTTGAATGGTCAAGAATTTGGCCTGCTGCAGCGTCATCTAGTGGCGAGTTAAAATAATAATGCATTGCAGTGTTATCTAGTGGTGAGTAACATCAAAAGGAACGCAGTTAGAATATATTCTTCGTGCTCAAATGTGTAAGTATAAAAAATTTTATGCCGATCGGTCGAACGGTATAGAAGTGGATGCTTTTCAGCGCCATTTAGCGGCAAGTTACAGCAAAATGGATAGTGAAAAATATTCTCCGTGTTCTGATATTCGCGTGTACCAAATTTCATCGAAATCGGTTGGACGATATTCGCATAGCAAACGGCTAAACGGAATAAAATTCAACGTTGTGCTGCGGCACCAAGTGGCAAGTTAAGGAAAACGGATCATAACCCTTCTCCATCATAAAAGACTTAGGTGAACCAAATTTCATCGTGCAACGGTGCTCAACGGTGCTGGAGTTTTTCAACCTCATAAACACATACCAACATTCATTTTTATCTATAGCCAGTGTTATTATATATACCAGTCTCAAATAAAATCCAGTTTCAAATCTAAGCCTCGCCAAAGTGCCAACATACGCCATTTTGCAAGAGTTTTTTCAGGGAATCATTCGAAGCATTGACTTAGCAGCAATACATATGGGAAATGGTTCGACCGCCAAAGAGTAGCCAAAGAGAGTTATTTGAAAATTGGAATCCCATAATACAGCCGATTTTTTTTTTAAATTATCAACTATAATGTGTTTTATTCATCGTTACTCCGATGTACTAAATGAGAAGATTTCAATTTTCTGAAATTTGGCGGAATTCCCCCAACTTAAATCAATGTACTCAATTGGCGAGAATTCTGAAGTTAGATCGCTTGAAATCCCATAATAACTGCATTATTTCTTCACGGATCATTAAAATTTAACGCTGTATTCTAATAAAACCTTTGCACTTGTTTCCAAAAATCTATTTCCTTAAGCTCTCAATAAATTGCGCCAAGCCGAAATCTGTGCAAACCGCTAGAACTCACTTACTCAAAATCCATATTTCAGCCATTTTATTTTTTCGCCAAAGTAAAATAATTTACACATTAGCCTCGGAAATCTTCAATTCTTATTGTTTTGCGTGTAAAGCATTACATTCCTGCTCTGATTTCCCATGCACACGATATTATAATTTAAAAAAAAAATAACCTGACGAATATAAACTAACAAAAAAAAAATCATTATTATTCTTTTATTTTTACTTTGATAATTTAAAACATTTTATTCGGCAAAATCGCCACACATGGCAACCACGATCCTTATTTCACACTTTTTTCACTACAGGGGTTACAATTACGGAAAGCTTTTTGCGTGAAGAGCATAAAAATTCTCTTAAATTCCGGGAACGGGTGGACTTCCAAAGTTTTAAAGTGGACTACGATTTATTCTATATTATTTTACATATCTGTGCTAAATTTCAGGCCGATAGGTTCATTTTTGTGGATTTGTATACGAACGACATTTTATTCGGCAAAATCGCCACACATGGCAACCACGATCCTTATTTCACATTTTTTTCACTACAGGGGTTACAATTACGGAAACATTTTTGCGTGAAGAGCATAAAAAATCTCTTAAATTCCGGGAACGGGTGGACTTTCAAAGTTTTAAAGTGGACTACGATTTATTCTATATTATTTTACATATCTCTGCTAAATTTCAGGCCGATAAGTCCATTTTTGTGGATTTGTATACGAATCAAATCCACAAACAAACAAACAAATAAATAAACAAACAAACAAACAAACAAACAAACAGAATTTCATTTTTATTTATAAGATTAACAACAGAATTAGAGTAGCAGTTGTATTTAAGTAACGTTACTCTCAGCATAATACACAGTTTTCATATTCTTACAAAATATGTTTACCTTCTCTAATTAATCTAATTATGTGTTTAGTCAGTATAAACAATCTTTCGCTCTTTTAAAATAATTAGTTCAGCGGTTATTTGTGTGCATACCTACCTAAATTTACGACTAACGGCTATTTTTGACTTCTTACAAGAAACGCTTATTTTACCGATACATATTGGTTGTTTTCATGTGTAAGTGATAAATACTCACCCAAATTTTGACGTTAAATTAGTTTGAATGTCATTACATAATAGAAAAACTCACTCATCATGAATTTTGAAAAATCTGACTGTCTTACTAAGTTTGTCTTATGCAGAGGGGAAAAAAGTTTTTTTTAAAAACTGACTTTGAAGTTGATAAAATTTAACTTGTAGGTATATAAAAGCAAGTCAAATTAAAATGTAAATTTGGATAAATAGATAATTTGTTCATTTTAACAAAATTCGTTGTTTAAACTGACAAAATGTTTTGTTGAAATAAGCAAATAATCTTAACAAAATAATTCTTTTAATTTAACAAAATTTTGTAGGGCTATTTCAACCGGATAATTTTGTTGATATAACATTTTTTTTTTTTTTTGATTCAACAAACACTTTTTTCAGCGCATCATTGTTTAATTAGAACCATTTAGAAGATAGTATTTGTTTGTCTTAAAAATTCATTCAATTTTTAAACAAATCATAAAACCGTTTTCCGTTTTTTTTTGTTTATTTTACAAATCGATATAGTAAAAAGTTAGAGGTGACCCCATAGCCCCGAATCCTGTCTCTTAAAATAGGTCATACACACAATTAGACAGCAAAAAAGAACTAAGAACGTTATATTCAGATTTGAAGAGCTAGTACAATTACAGAAACAGAAAACTATGTAAATTCATGAATTTGATAAGCAGAAGAAGTAACGAGTTGTCTATGACTACGAACCAAGTAGTTTAAACAGTAGCAAGTTGCACGTAGAATATCTGTAGTAGTTACTATTAAGAACAAGAAAAAACAACAAAATATATGCATATAGAATCATTTCCGTTTAGAAAAAGGTGGTCAGAGCTTTCAAGGCTCCTTGAATTCAAATAAAATGTTAGAATTATCTTGTTTAAATTCTACCACTGTTTGTGGTGGTTTTTTCTTGTTATGGTTAAAATTTGATGAAAACTAAAGCCTAAGATGATCGTACAGTGGTATTATGCCGCGCATAACCTGCCTGGCAAGTACTCCTAGTATTACGCTGAAAAAATTGAAAAATGATTGACATACACCAAAACACTAAAAAAAACTAAAGACTCTATGAATTGCAACTAAATACCATTTATTCTTAGTCATTCCACTAATATTAATTAACAGACGATATTGACATAATTTTAAACTTAAACATGTCTGGGGGAGATGTGGTTTTGGAGGATAAGGGGTATCCACAAAAGGTTTGAAACACAAATAATAAATAGATTACTGGGTATATTCACCATTATGATGAGGTAGCCATCTTTACACAAGACACGATCGACGCGTGCCCTATTGGAACCGCTTTCTTTCTCTTAAGCCATCATCTAGCCTCTGATTCCATGTTTCTTTTGAACACAACTTGATCATATTGATTCGAAGCACACACTGATTTTTTAAGTCCGTTCACACCTTTTCCAAACTCTCTTCTGCTTCTTTTTTCTAGCACACTCGTTCTGTCGTCTTTTTTCTTCTCCCACGGGGTTGTTTCCTCTTTTCTTACCCCCTCTTACATCATTGGCTGGAGTTTCTGATTTGTTCGTATGGGGGAATTAATGCATCCTCTCGTCGAATCCCAGACATGTAGGTGGATCATTCGGGAATATACCCCGCCAAATTTGCATATCATTTTCGGCCATAAATATTTTAACGTTGACAGTTCATTGTGCTATAGTGTCCAGACTGTCCATTGCCTGGCGCCTCTTCTAATTTACGGTCCACTTGTGTGGTCTTCCCATGGGAACCGTCTCAAAATTATATTTTACTGCTGTTTCACTTCACCACATCTCTCCCCCGTGTACATAAAAAAAACAAGAAAAAAAAATATTCAATGTCCACAGTTACTAGTTCATTACACGTAGCTACACATGTGCTACGTTTTAAAATTTGGCACTTGTCCTGTATAGTCCATGCGATATAGTCCAATATACGTAGCAAATTATGTGCTACGTTCTAACGTGTAGTAGTTGGAGTTTAGTCCATACACAATAGTCCATCACGCGTAGCTACACACGGCAAAAGTCTCAGTTGTGATATATTTGTTCTCCCGTTGTGTCTCAAGCATTTTGTGGTTTCACGTGAACATTTTCGTTCTCCTTTGCGGCTTTGTTTTGTCAGATTTTGTTAAATCTGGCAGTATCGATAATGTTTCCGAACCACTTTGCATTAATAACATTAATGAGTTACCTTTGTATCTTGTTTCTCAATTTCTTCAAAATAATATATTGTACACCAATGGGATTGTACACACATTATTATGTTTAATCACACATTCTGTACCAACATGTACCATATTTATATTATTAGAGATGGATATATATATATTAAGAATAACATACAATATCCTGTGTGTCTATTACTTGTTACACATATATATTTATCTGCATATCATAGAAAATACTCGTCTTCCTTCCCTTTTTTTTTTTTATTTATTATTATTATTATTATAATTATTATTATTATTTTTTTGCTCAGACAGGGGATTCATTCCTATATTGCACACCCTTTTATTTATACGGTACACCTCACGTACCACTGTTCCAAAATATCTAGCCATAATCATCGATGCGTTCTTATTTACTCATTCAATTCATTTCTAAATTCCCACGTCTGTATCTGTAAAAGAGTTTCACCGCTAAACCCGTGCGTTCTGGAACTACCCTCTCTCCTCTTGTATTCCTTTTAAGCAGATCCTTCCGGCTGCGAAACTGTTTGTCGCTTGACAATCGGAACTCATGGTTGAAATTTCCGGTTTTTCACTGCGTATAATACATCCGCGCGTTTGGAACAGGGGGAAACTGCAGCTCGACGACTCAACTCGTGTTGCATGCAACCGGTTTATCTCCTGCGCCTGGAGTGACTCGGCACCTTTTTCGCCTGTGTTTTTTTTTTTTTTTAGGATGTCAACGTCGTGTAGAGGTAAGTGATTGTTATTTAATTATTTTGTTAATGAAAGCTTATGCCGCCCTATTAACTGTAATTTTGTAAAGAGAAACAAACTTAACGTTACTATTCTTACGTTTTATTTTGTATAGCGCCGATCTGCATGTGAAGTCCATGCGGTCTGACAGGTTATTATTCTGTGAACTCCCTATGTTTACTTTAAAATAAATAGTCTTCTATTATTCTAGAGCGCGTCTTACTCATCGTGGTTATTGCCTGCAATTGCCCGATAAGTACCAAAATCCAAGGGGAAATCTGCAGCTTTCCGTCCCAGGTACTCTGGTGACGCAACTCAATAATTTTATTCTAACTTGTATTAATTAAAATTTTTAGTAAAATTACTGTACTATGTATTTGTCTCGCCTATAGCTGTATGTCCGGTATTTATTTATATGCATATTTTTGTCTTTTCATGTTGCCCTTCTCTTGCATCCTATGCGTGACATCCGAACGAACGACTCTCCGCAAATCCGAACGAACGACTCGCCCCCATGGGAATGGCTCCCTGCCGGTTTGTTTACCAACAGCAAAAGCCAAACGACAACACCAGCTGATGCCTTGCTAACTTGTGTTTTACTTTTTATTTATTTTATTTTATTTATTTATTTATTTATTTATTTATTTTTTTTTAACATACGTATGTGTGTGCCTGTTATCTGATTGCTTGCTATTATTATCTACATTATTATATTTTGTCCGTCTCTTTTTTTTTTTTTTTTTTTTTTTTTTTTTTTTTTGTTGTTGTTGTTGTTGTTAACATTCCCTTCATTTTCAGCTTAGCTTTTCTGTAGTGCACAAGGTTACACGGGATATCCCTTTTGATTATATAGCATGTCATTATTATTATGATACTTATTATTATTACTGTTATGATTAGCTAAATTCAATTGCCTTCCAGGTCGCGTTTTTCTCTTTTTTCCTATCAGTTTTTTAATTCTTGTGTTCGGTTTTCCTTTCACAGAAATCCCAATCTTTTCATCATCTACTGACGCAATTGAAAAAGAAAAACACTCTGAATGAACACTCGTGGAACACTCTGGACCTCACAACTCGGCTGCTGGTAAGAACCCCCTTTTTTTTTTTTTTTTGAATTTTTGTTCTTTTCCTATGTTTGTGCTGTTTCTCGCCCCTTCCGGGAGCGGTTGCGTAACCAATAACCATGGGTGGAGGTTTTTGACTCGTCAGGGTCTGTTTCTTGTGTCTGGGGTTTTACCCGAAAAATGAGGTTTTTATGAACTTTTTTCGATTCTACATGAGGTTTATTCACTTCTTTTAGTAACAAATTATTGTTACGAAATAGTTTCATTACCCTATAAGGGCCGGTAAAAATGGGGTCAAATTTACACTTCTTGTGCATATTTCTCATGTATACCAAATCCCCTATGTGGATTGGAGTATGTTTAGCGGGTTTTTCTAAGTTCTGCGGTTTAGCCGCTTTTTCTTGAAATATCCAGGCCTGTTGTCTGTTATTTAAATTCTGCTTAATTAATTTGTCCACAAATATTTGTATTTCCTCTTGGGACCATCTTGATTCGAAAATATTTTGTCCCTGTACGTCAGTTGTATTGTCCAGGGGTATTTTAATGTCACGACCCAGAAATAGTAACGCCGGCGGGAAATTCGTCGCCCTGTGTTTAGAGGCGTTGTAATAGAGCTGCGCCCATACACTTGCATCTTCCCATTCAAAAGTGTTCTCTGCTATGCATCGAATACACTGCTGAAGCGTGCCTTGTGCTCGCTCTACCGTCCCATTCGATTGTGGGTGATAGATCGACGAAAAACGACTCTCTATATTGAGAGATTTTAAAAAACTCCTTAATTCCTTTGATCTAAATTGAGGTCCGTTATCCGATATAATCGTATCTGGAAGCCCAAAACGAGAAAAATAACTTTGTAAACATTGAACTATTTGATCCGCAGTGATTTTTCTACATGGAAATAATTCTATATACCTTGAGAAACTGTCAATTACGGAAAAAAAAAAGCAATTGCCTCTGACACTGCGAGGCAGCTTCCCAACAATATCTATATGTAGACACTTTCAGGGCAGTATTGCTCGGTCCATTTTTTGTCTCGCCGTAGCGGGAATGTGCCTGTTTTTGAATCGTGCACATCTGTGACAGTTATCGATAAACGTCTTTACGTCATCAAATAAGTTGCCCCAAGTATAATATTTCTTAATGAAATCGATCGTTTTTTGTCTGCCGAAATGTGTTGCGTGTGCAATTTTGATCACGGACTGTTTTAAAGCCTGAGGGATCACAATTACATCTATTCCTGCCCTCTCTCGCGTGGCTTTTTCCCTATAACGAAGAATTCCATGTGCATCGAGATAGTAATTTTTGAACTTAGGACTTTTAGAGGTTTTTTCGCGGACGTGTGGTATTATTTTGTTCAATAATTCATCGTTCTGCTGTTCTTGTTTAATTTTTTCGGTCGTTAAATCCTTCTTCGCTTCGAAGATTTGTGCCGTTATGTTATTTACCTGTTCTTCTTAAAAGATGTATCGGGACAAATAATCCGCGGGGTTTTCCTCACCCTTTATATGTTGAAATTTAAACGCAAATTCACTTAAAAATAATAGCCACCTTGCAGTGATATCGGATTGCTGCGTTAGATCTAAATGGTATTTCAATGATTTCGCGTCACTAATTAATACAAATTCATGGTTCCATAAATAATTGCGAAAATGTCTCACCGCTTCATAAATTGCCATTAGTTCCAGTTTAAGAGATGAGTATCGTTTTTCCGCATTTTTTAAAATTCTGCTAAAAAATTTGACTGGTGTTCTGCCTTCTGGCCGATCCTGCATTAAAATACCATTAATGGCCGTGTTGGATGCATCGGTTGCTAACAGGAATGGTTTTGCAAAATCAATTTTGGTAATTCTTGGTTTTTCTAAAATGATCTGTTGTATGTTCGCGAAACTAGCCTGACACTCTTCCGACCATTCAAATTTTTTGGTCTTTCTTGTGAGCTGCACAATCGGTGCAATAATTTGGGAATATTGTGGAATAATCGTTCTGAAGTAATTTGTCATCCCTAAAAATGATTGAATCTCTTTAACTGACTTAGGTGTTTTAAATTTTGTGATTTTCACGATGTTTTTTGGGTCTGGGGAAATCCCTACTTCGTCCACTTGGAATCCTAAACATGTGATATTTTTTCGGGCTATTTTGATTTTTGACGGGTCCAATGTTAAATTAAACTCTTTGAGCTTTTGGAATATTAAAGTCATTTTTTTTCGTAATTCTTCGAGGGAATTAGCTGGTATAATTATATCGTCTAGGTAGAAATTTATCTTCGTTTCTCTCATACCTCCCAGCACCGTATTCATGAGTTGGGTGAAGTAACTGGCGCTGTTACGCAAGCCAAAGGGTAGTCTCGTGTGTCTAAAATTTCCTCGGTGGGTAATTATTGCACATTTCTCTCGCTCTGCCTCCGGTAATGCTATTTGAAAAAACGCAGATTTAAGATCCATAGTCGTGTACCATTTGAATCCGGCAACTTCTTGTAAGATATCTTCAATATGTGGGATATATGTTTTATAAGGTTCAGTGATGTTATTTAATAATCGAAAATCTGTCGCCATTCGGTATTTAGGGGTTTTATTTTCCTCACTCGTTTGTTTTTTAACGAAGATTATTGGGAACGCGTAACCCCCGTCGGATGGTTCGAGTATACCCGCTTCTAATAGCTCGTCTATTTCGCGGTCTGCGAGCGTTTTCATGTTTTGCGGTATTGGGTACGGTCTACATTGGATAGGGTAATTGTGGGCTAATTTGATTTGCGGTTTCACAGCGTCTGTCACTCCTAATGTTTTATAAGAGGTAGAGAATACCTGATAGTTTTCTTGTAGCATTTTTTTAAATATACGCTGTTGGTCTTCCGGTAAATGATCTAAATCAAAAGTCGCCTCTTCGAATTCCTTTTTTCTCAAGTTTAGGATATTGTCCCTATCATTAGTTGTTTGTGCACAATAATTCATTCCTACTTCTGTACCTTGTGATGACTCCCTTATCTGCCGAACGTTCTGCGGTTCTATGATTTTCGCGACTTTCATGTTTTTTTGTAAATGTTTCGTGGTGTTGGTGTTATTTTCGAAAATCATTTGTAACGACTTATCTGTTTTTTGTTGGATGATGCATATCTGTTCCTTTTGGAATTTGGGTATGACTTGAATGTTGCTTTCATTTTGTTGCTTTTCAATAGGTCGATCTGTTTTTAAATTTACTATTTTTGTGTCCGCGGGCGGAATCAGTACTTTCCGTGCTATTCGAATGCAATTATTAATCTCCTCCGTCTTATCATTTTCTTCCCTTAGCTCCGTATTTTTGGTCTCTGATTTATTAATTGGAATTTCTTCATTATTTATTGTTATGCTATTTTGTTTCGTATTTAAAATTACTTTATTATTAATCATGAAGTCGTAACCTAATATGATTGGGTATTGTGGGTTCATTGCGAAGTTTGCCACGAAAAAGGTGTTATTGCATTTTTTATGCCCTATTTTAAATGAAAACTTCACGGCTTTTAGAAAAGGTACAGTTTGTTGTGTCACAGATTTTATTGTTACCTGTCTGGAAATAAAGTTTATTTTTATTTTACTTTTTATTCCTTCAAATATTTCGTTATTTATTAAACTAATTCCTGCTCCTGAATCAATGAGTGCAGCATATTCTTCATCCCCAATGTTAAGCGTTACTAGTGGTAATTTAATTACATTTTGCTCGTTGTCACTCACCGACATTATATACCTATGGTTCTCTTGTTGTTTGCGTTTATTATCATTTATTTCTTTCGTACTATTTTGTGCCTCTATCATTTGATTTTTATTTTTGTTTTTATGGTCAATATTTACTTTGGTAGCCTCGAGTTTCGTTCTATGGGATCCCAACCTCTGATTATTATTTATCTGTTGCCTCTGGGACCCCTGTATGAGTTTAAATTCTTATAGTCCCTGTTTCCATTGTTGTTCGTTCTGCGGAAATTTGGTTGCTGTCGACCGTCCGCGGGAATTCTTTCCCAGCATGTCTGAGCGGAGTGGTTCGACTTTCCGCATATTTGGCAGATAATTGCAACTTGTTTATAACTACTATTATGTTGATTAACTGGTTGCCTTCTATTTCGGGGATTGAACCAGCAGTCTGTGTCTGTGTGATTTTGTTTTTTACAAAAAGAGCATGATTTCAATGGATTGGATTTTTCATTCACTTGAGAAATCTCGAGTGCCTGAATTTTATCCTCAAACTGTTTTATTTTATCTTTTAATTGCGCGATTTCTAAGTCCTTCAATAGACCAGTAACGTCTGATTTTTGTACGTCAATATTGTTTATGTCTTCTTCTTCATTAAAAATTCTCTCCAGTCTGATTGCCAACTCAACCGCCTCGTCAAAGTGTTTTATGTTTTCTTTTAAAATTTCTCTTCTAATTTCCGGACGTACCGCTTCCGTGAATTTCGCGAGCATGATGTGGTTCTTTATCTTATCTGTTTCCTCTGACGGCTTATCGATCCCTAAAAATGCTTCAGTCTTTTCAGAGATTATGTCCCTTAGTTGTATAATCGATGTTTTCGGGGTTTGCCTAATTGCATTAAATTCCGCGTGAACTTCCGAAGCTGATTTTATTTCCCTAAATCTTTGGAGAATCGCTTTTTTCAGGTATTCGTAATTGTTTCCGTCTTTCGTCTCTTTTAGGCCTAGTATAAATGCTTTTGCCTTACCTTTGAGGCATGTCTTTAAAATTATGCCTTTCTGCTCATTTGACCAATCGGTGAGAGCAGCTACGTTTTCAAATTCGCTGAAAAATTGCTTTGGGTTCTCGAGACTATCGGCCGAATATCGGGGCAATAGAGGGATTAGTCCCGTGTCTGGCGTTTTGTTATGCTGGCTTTGTGCCGAACTTTGGGTATTTCGATTCCTAAGAGACTCTGGCGAATCCTGTCTAACTCTGGGACGACCCATTTTTTTTTTTTTTTTTTTTTTTTTACTTTAAATATTTACAGATACTATTTTACCTATTTTAACACTATATGTTCCGTTACCTTATACATATACAAAATGCACTTTGACACTTTCAACACACACATAAATGAAAAATATTGTACATGAATACATACATATTAAGCAAGTACTAATTCAATTGTTCAGTTCTACTGATTGTTGCATAATATTCCATCAATAAAATATTTATTTATTTATTTTATTTATTTACTTAATTTTATTTAATTTAATTTTTCTATATGTCAATACGTTGTAATGACTACAAACTATCTTATTCACAACATTCTTTCTATTAGAGAAATTAATTGTTTTAACAAAAATACCTTCTTTGTCACCTTTAAAATCAAAGTTCTTTCGTATATATATATATATATATATATATATATTTTTTTTTGCAGCAGTATATTAACACTTACAAAACACAAATAAAATATTCAAAGAATGTCAATGCATGGTTTTTTTTTTTTTTGTTGAAACTGAGAAACAAGATAGTAACTTCGTTATTATGATGCATAATTTCTCTCCCAGACTTTGTTTTATTTTTGAAAAATCTACTATATATATTTATTATTATTATTATCATTAATTTAACTATCATTTGAGTTACTAGGAGTACATAAAATTGCCTTTTTTCTACGGCACCATTATGTGGTGGATTATTTTTGTTATGGTTAAAATTTGATGAAAACTAAAGCCTAAGATGATCGTACAGTGGTATTATGCCGCGCATAACCTGCCTGGCAAGTACTCCTAGTATTACGCTGAAAAAAATGAAAAATGATTGACATACACCAAAACACTAAAAAAAACTAAAGACTCTATGAATTGCAACTAAATTCCATTTATTCTTAGTCATTCCACTAATATTAATTAACAGACGATATTGACATAATTTTAAACTTAAACATGTCTGGGGGAGATGTGGTTTTGGAGGATAAGGGGTATCCACAAAAGGTTTGAAACACAAATAATAAATAGATTACTTGGAATATTCACCATTATGATGAGGTAGCCATCTTTACACAAGACACGATCGACGCGTGCACTATTGGAACCGCTTTCTTTCTCTTAAGCCATCATCTAGCCTCTGATTCCATGTTTCTTTTGAACACAACTTGATCATATTGATTCGAAGCACACACTGATTTTTTAAGTCCGTTCACACCTTTTCCAAACTCTCTTCTGCTTCTTTTCTCTAGCACACTCGTTCTGTCGTCTTTTTTCTTCTCCCACGGGGTTGTTTCCTCTTTTCTTACCCCCTCTTACATCATTGGCTGGAGTTTCTGATTTGTTCGTATCGGGGAATTAATGCATCCTCTCGTCGAATCCCAGACATGTAGGTGGATCATTCGGGAATATACCCCGCCAAATTTGCATATCATTTTCGGCCATAAATATTTTCGGCCATAAATATTTTAACGTTGACAGTTCATTGTGCTATAGTGTCCAGACTGTCCATTGCCTGGCGCCTCTTCTAATTTACGGTCCACTTGTGTGGTCTTCCCATGGGAACCGTCTCAAAATTATATTTTACTGCTGTTTCACTTCACCACACTGTTCAAGTAAAACAACTCTAACACAAAATGCATTTTCATTGAACTGTATTTAAAAAAAGAATTCATAACTTTATTTGTAAGATTTTCTACAAAGTTAAGCCTGTGTATTTAACAGGCTTAATTTGGTAGTTTCAAAATCATCCAAGTTTATTTTATTTGAAGTTGGTGAATTTCAGACTGTGTTCTTAAATGTTAATAAGAATTTTTATAATAATATTTTTTCCAATAAGCTTTGCACGAAAGACAGAGGTACTGTGTAAAATCCTCTCTTTTATTAAAATTCTCTCTCATATTCAAATAACATTTTATTAAAGCCTTAAGGAGAGTGTTATTTCAATATTTTGAAGATGTTTTGCTTGGAGTTCAAATATGTTCATTCAACAGAATTTTTGCAGAGTGAAACACTGTGTTTATTTTTTCTGACAAAAAGATGCTAACCTATGATTCACCTCCCCCTTACAAGAGATACGAAAGTTACTTAAGAGAGACATAATCAAATTGTTCTCAATAAAGCTTAAAGGCTTTTGAAAGATATTTTCAACCCCGGATCTTACGTTTGAAACAAAAAGTCGGTAAGAAATATTTATAAAAGTTCGTATTTTTTTTTAAATATTAACATATTTCTAACAATCATTTATTTGGAGGAATGACCGTGTATAACATTCGTTACTTTCCGTAACATAACATTAAACATTGTGTCACAAATTTTAAAATGTTACTAGCTGCGTACCCGTCCTCCGCACGGGAATGAATAGATTTTTTATGTTAGGGTTTGATGTAATTACTATTTATCATAATAAATAGATATAACGAAATGGATATCGCATAAATATTATCTGTGTTCAATAATCATGCTTATAGAATTTCATGGCGATCGTTTGAGCGGTGAAGAAGATGATTCGGCGCAGTACCACCTACTTTCAAAGTTATTGCAAAATGGATAGCATCAAAATATTCTCCTGTTCAAATGTCTATGTGTAACAATTTTCATAGCAAACAATGTAACGGTCAAGATACGCTGTAGCGTCATCTAGTGCCGAATTAAAATAATAATACGCTAGAGGCGCCATCAATAGGCGTGTTATAGCAAAATGGACAACGCGAAAATATTCTCCGTGTTCAAATATGTATGTATACCAACTTTCAGAGCGGTCAGTTGACCTATCAAGAAGTTGATTGCTGCAGTGCCATCTAGTGGCGAGTTAAAGTAATAATGTGCTGCAGTGCCATCTAGTGGTAAGCTACAGCCAAATGAATACGAAAAAATATTCTCTCTGCTCATATGTGTAAGTATACCAATTTTTAAGTTGATCAATTTTCAAGGTCAAACGGTTTTGAAGTTGTTGCACTGCATCGTCATGTAGCGGCAAGTCATAGCAAAATGGATAGCGTAAAAGTATTCTCCGTGCTCAAATATCCGTGTGTACCAATTTTCATCGAAATCAGTTAAACGGTATTTTCATAGAAAGCGGTTGAACGGTACAGCAAAACGGATGCGGCGAAAATATTCTTACCGTTCAAACATCTATATTTACGACTTTCCATGGCAATCAGTTGAATGGTCCTGAAGTTATTGGTTTGTAGTAACATCTAATGGCAGCAAAATGGAGAACGCCAAAATATTCTCCGTGTTCAAGTATCTATCTATACCAGTTTTCATGGCGATCAGTTGAACAGTCTTTATATGCTGCGAGTTACAGCAAAATGGATAACACGAAAATATTCTCCATGTTCAAGTATCTGCATATCAATTTTCATAGAGATCAATTGTGTGGTCAAGAAGTTTGTGCGCTGCATTGCCATCTAGTGGCGAGTTAAAGTAATAATGCGCTGCAGTGCCATCTAGTAGTGAGTAACAACTAAATGAATAGTCAGAGTATATTCTCCATGCTCAAATGTGTAAGTATAAAATTTTTATAGCGATCGGTCCAACGATATAGAAGTTGATGCACTGCAGCGATATCTAGCCGCAAGTTATAGCAAAATGGATAGTGTAAAAATATTCTCCATGTTCAAATATCCATGTGTACCAATTTTCATCAAAATCGCTTGAACGGTATTTTCATAGCACGCGGTTAAACGGAATATAATTCGACGTTCTTCAGCGCCATCTAGCGTCAAGTTACAGTAAAACGGATAATGTAAAAGTATTGTACGTCCTCATATATCTATGTGTACTAATTTTCATCAAAAAAGGTTAGAACGGTATTATCACAGCATGCGGTCCAATGGAATAGAATTCGACGCTCTGCAGTGCCACCTAGCGGCAAGTTACGGCAAAATGGATTAAGTAAAAATATTCTCCGTGTTCAAATATCCATACGTACCAATTTTCGTCAAGATAGGTCAAACGGTATTTTCATAGCAAGTGGCTGAATATAATTCGACATTCTGCAGCGCCACCTAGCGGCAAGCTAGAGGAAAATGGATAGTGTAAAAATATTCTCCATGTTCAAATATCCATGTATACAAATTTTCATCAAAACCGCTTGAACGGTATTTTCATACCACGCAGTTAAACGGAATATAATTCGACGTTCTGCAGCGCCATCTAGCGTCAAGTTACAGCAAAACGGTTAATGTAAAAGTATTGTACGTCCTCAAATATCCATGTGTACTAATTTTCATCAAAAAAGGTTAGTACGGTATTTTCACAGCTAACGGTCCAACGGAATAGAATTCGACGCTGGCAAAATGGATTGCGTAAAAATATTCTCCGTGTTCAAATATCTATACGTACCAATTTTCGTCAAGATAGGTCAAACTGTATTTTCATAGCAAGCGGTTGAATAGAATTCGACGTTCTGCAGCGCCACCTAGCGGCGAGCTAAAGGAAAATGGAAAGTGTAAAAATATTCTCCATGTTCAAATATCCATGTGCACAAATTTTCATCAAAATCGCTTGAACGGTATTTTCATAGCACGCAGTTAAACGGAATAGAAATCGACGTTCTGTAGCGCCATCTAGCTTCAAGTTACAGCAAAACGGATAACACATTGAAATTGCTAGTACCAGAACACTCTAGAATATTCAAATAATTTTTTCTTTTTCACTTGTCAAAATAACTTGAGTTTGTTTCAGGTAAAATGGTTCACAGACGATAATTGCTTGAGATTCAGTTTTCCTGCTGAAATGGCAACAGACGATAAACATCACATTTTAATATTTTACTAGCTGCGTACCCGTTCTCCGCACGGTAGGGAACGAAACTTTTTCTTACATGTATAATTCGAATTGATTGCAGTAATGTGGAATCTAAAAATAAGCAAAATGATTTGACTCTTGGCGTAAAGTTACTCATTAGTTATTCGTAAAGTTAGTATAAATACTGATCTGAGAGCATTGTTAATATTATGAAACAAAAAACTATGTCGATGTCATTGGCGATCAGAAAAAGAAAAGCGTGACGGTTCCTGAAAATTTCTAACTTTCAAATTGTCTCATTTCTACATCGTACTCTTTTTTAGATTTAAGTTATACCATTAATACCTTAGATACTATATGATGTGAAGAACCGTTTTATTTTATAATTAAATAGTTGTGTGTACCCGCTCTTCGCAAGGCAAGAAGAGAACATTTTCCTAAAATGTGATCATAACTACTTGTGACAAAACAGAATCTCCAAGAAAAAAAAAAGTTCAGGTACAGAATTTTCTGGTGAAATTACCGCGGGATATATTAACGCGACGTAGAATTACTTAATGTTTAGTTAGTGATGTAAGATGGCTGTTGAAAAACGAAAGGGAACGAATAGTTTCACGAAATATTTATTAACGCGGTATATTGTGCTTTGATCAATATTGCCCTAGCATATCTAATAACTATTACTTATAGTATTCTTTACTGATACCAATATATTTTCGTTTTTCCATCTTTAATGTTTAAAGAAACGGTTTAGAAATTTGCCACTTATGTAGTTTTTTATTCTTTGGTGATTCTTTGCAATTTACGCATTAGTATAAACGATAATCATTTCACTTTCTGGCTGCCATTAAAACAGCTCTCCATACATTTTTATGCATAATTCTTGTCAGATTTTCGTATTTAGCACGTAAAATATTTCCTGCGATTCGAAAACGTGTCCCGTTTAAAAATTATATCGAAAATAATGCTGGATAATTCATCGTTGAAAAAACAGCATTCAATTCTTTTTCTGGCAACGTAATATAAAATAGGGAATAATTTCATGCGTGACCTATGTTTTGTTTGTGAGCCCGTTATTTTGATTGAGTTTCGAAAGGAGTTTTAATCTCGTTAGATCAAAATGACGTAGATTTCACATGTGTAAACTCAGTTATTTTTAAGTCATTTTATTTATGTTTTTCGAATGGCAATTTTATTCATTGTTACTGTTTCTAAGACAACCATAGCGGAAGATATCATACCGAAATCTTCAAACAGCTTTATTGAATTCAAAATCCTTCTTTACATAAAAATTCGTAAAAAATCTCCTAATTTATATTTTTCTTCCGTTCTTCTTTTAAAAGTGGGCGAAATATATGCTTCGTCTTTCGCCGAAATATAAAAAAGTTATGACAGATAGAATGAAAGATGCATCAGTTTTAAAATTATTTTTACGCAAACGTCGTCAAAAGAGAAATTCTTTTTAAAAATTCCCAAAAATCGGCAAAATATGTTACATAGTCAAAACAAACTGTTTTCGAAAGAAAATTTTCTCCTCTATCCGATGATGCAAATATCGTTTTATTGCGAGTGCAATGACCGGCGTTATTACGTATTATGCAAGAAAAATCGCCAAAAATCGGACAAAATATAATATAAAACATTTTCTAATTCGAATTTCGGAAAAATCGCTCCGAGGCGTCTTATGATCTGTCCCAGTGAAGCCGTATGCAAAATTCGGTAGGTCTGCGACCAACCGTCTCGGCGCAATGCGACCGAGAGACGCGCGCAAGAACATCGGTGGCCACAAACCTACCTACATAGCTACATACAATGTTTACTCTCGGATTTTATTATATATAAGATAGGCAAATCATTTTAGCATAAATCTGCAATTAAAATGTTCCTCCACAGTTTTTTTTTTTTTTTGAAAGAAAATATTTTTATCTTCTAGCAGTGTTAATAACGAGTATCTTCTGTGAGGTCTAAACAGTTTTGTGAGTATTATTAGCTTTGAGGAAGGGCTTTTAATCAATGAGAAAGAAGTACTTTTTTCATCAAAGTCAAAATAACTCTTAGTTTTAATCCTCACATTTATTTGCATCTAATTAACCTACTGTTCATATAATTATTTTGAAAGTTATCTTCAGCATATAATTATTTTAATGTGGTTGATTTTCATGCATATTATTCAATTATTTTTGATTGATCATCCTAATTTTTAATACAAAAAACTGGAGAAAAGGTAAAAATGTGAACAATTAACCTAAGTTTTTTAAAGAGTTGCCTAATTTATATTGCATGATAATTAAATAAGAATAATTACCTAATTTATATGCATGTTACCTAATTTATATGCATGAAAATTCAAATAAGATTTTTTTAATGTGCATATTCAATTAAAAGATAAGAAAGAGTTTAGATAAATGTGGTACCTTTTAAAAGCTTTAATGTATACTTCAAAATTAAGAGAAATTTCAGATTTGGTCGATTATCCTCAAAACCATTGGACAGATTTTAATGAAATTTGGTTTCAATGAATGTTGATATAATGACAAAAAATAGCCATTCAATATTTACAATATATACGCATAATCATACTTGACACTCATCAGTCAAAAGGTATGCAACAGTGGTTACAGATTCGAACAAAGAAATAATAAATCAGGAGTGTGGACTTCTTTTGCGAATATACAAACCTGGCACCATGTTTTCCAGGCCTGCCCACGAGGTGAAAATATAACAATTTGTGATTTTCTATGTTAATTGGTCCCACCCGTTTAACAATGCTGTTTCCAAACACTGGATGGTTCTCAGAAGACTTGCGGGTAACAGCTTCTATCCCCAATGTGTCCAGGATTTGCACTATAAAGTTGACGTCTGAATGCTGATCTATCATGTGAATAGATTAACTTTCTAGGTAATTTTCAGTCAGATGAACTCTATGTAATCGCACGTTTTCATTCATTAAAATTAGATCAGACCCAATTGCATCCCTGAAAACTGTAATATCATTTTCAAGATATCATTTATGTACCTTCCACCAGTCACAGTACCTCTTTCAAATATATGGAAAGATGTGGACTATCCTATATGCTTCCTTTCTAGACCAACAAACCTCCGCAACCGTAATGATCCATTTCTTGGGAATTTTAGTTCAAATAGCGTGTCTTTGGCTTTGAATGTGAAAGTACGTTGAGGATCAGTGGTTAGGTTCAACCGAGACAGTGAAAAAAAGGTTTATAGATTGATCCATGATCCAATTTCTGTGATCTCTGCACCATGATAAATAGATCTTTCTGTTCGTATAAGTTCGGTAGACGCAAACAGTATTCTTAATAAAAGCTCTCTTATGAAGTCTTCCAGAGGGAGAAGGCTTTATGCTAAGGCATCTTTCTAGAAATCTTCATGTTCTCATGAAGACTTCCGGAAACAGTAGCCTTTGAAACTCTGCTTCGTGTAGCGCCATAGAAATTACGAGAGAGCTTAGAAGCTGTAGCATGTCTACTACTCCTGGTTGCATTGGGTAAACTTCCTCTTTGGAATTTGTGGTTCTTCACAGGCTTTTCTCCGTAGATAAATGGATTCGATATCCTAAAAATGCGTACATATGTTGAAAACGAAGCTGGGCGATACTTTTCACGAATCTGGACTCGATACTGACTCGCTTCTAGCCTCCCTTCGATTTTCCAAATCAGTTTGTCATCTGAACGTTGGTGATTAGTCATTTTGACTATTTTCATTTGAATTTAGTTGATGACTAGGTGGGAAAAAAAGATAACACCAAGAAATTTGGTAAGATGTACCAGCGAGCAAAATTATTATTATTCTTATTTTTCCGCTTGCAGTTATAAAACGTGCTTGTTCTACTAATTCCGGTCCAAAGAAATGTGTACAATCATAACTATACGAAATATAAGATTTGCATCTTTGCTTGTTCAGAAGCTGTTCGCTCTGTTCATTTCATGAAATTCGACAATGTATGCAAATTGTTTTAATTTTTAAACTCAGTGTATCGCTGTAACACATACATTTGCACTGAAAAGGAGTTAAATCTTTATAAACACTAATCAAAAGAAAAATAGAATCACAGTCATAGATTACTTCTTTGTATATCAGTAGTTTAAAAGGAATACTCCTATAACTCACTCAAATCTCATAACACCAACAATGCTTAAAAAATTTTTATTTATTAAAAATATAGCCGTGTTTGCACTCGGAAATACCTTATTTCTCAAATAATGCTTGCAAAATAAATAAACTTTTGAGCACTTTAATGCTTTTATTCTAGTAATTGTTTTCTTTTCACTTTATATTCTTCCAATTTTTTACTCTATACTAAACATTTTGCATCAACAAGCATGCTTTATAGCGTTTGAAATATACCATTAACGCAACTTAAGCGCGTTGTTGCTTACAGCGTACATCAATCAACCTAAGTGATGCGAACCCATTCTGCTCCTATAGTCACAACAGGTCGTTAAATGAAGCTCTAAGAATTACCCTTGTCCTGGCATCGTCCGCTTTAACGACACATAAAACTGCAACATCGCCGAGAATTATCAAGTACACATTGGCAAGGAGAGAGTTTATTATGATGCCAGTAACGATGTTTGTACCACTTTATTGTCCCTAAAGAAAATTTATGAATTACTCTTTCCCATTAGCTTAAATAGAAAACTGGGAGTAAGATGTCACGTATGTGTAATTTTTTTAACGCTGCAATCCAGGCAGAATATATGTGGGAAAAAATATGTCCACAAAATCTTTTTTTAAGTTTAATTAATGAAGTTAAGTTATTTAAAGTTTGCATTTATAAAGAGTGAATTTATTTTCAAATCATGTGCTGATGTTTTTAGATATACTGCCATTTAGCACCATTAACAAAAACAACTTTCTGTTTAAATAATTTAATGTGTTTGACATACTTCTTCTGTTGTTGCTGTATAAAATACTGTTCAACTTGTAAAATAATAAATAAATTTAACATTATTGTGCATTAATAAACAGTAGCAGTAACAAACTAATACTTAAGATCTACGAACAATAATAGTTTTATTTTCGTGTTAAAAATAAGTGAAGTAAAATTTAATTTTCTTACCATGGAGGGATTTTAGATATGCCTTCCCAGCGGAGATTAGTTGTCGAGCACATGGATTAAACTTCTCAAGAATATTCTGAAAAGAAAGAAGAAAAAAATATTTATAAACCTCACGGACAATAACACAAGCATAATTAAGTATTGTTTGTAATATTATGCATAGGTTATATATGTTACTTAATAGGTGAATTATGTTATTTAACCAGGGTATATATGCTATTTTGCCCCACCAGTGGCCGAGCTCGTTTGTGCTGGCGCTCTAAACTAGCAAACAGAAGGTACCTGGTTCAAAACCAGGTCGCGTCCGGCAACATAACCCTTCGGAGATTTCCGTGGTTTTCTCCGAAAGGTCGCGTAAATAGGGATTAGGATCCCTTAGAAAATCCCTCACGGAGGGCAATCCCCCCGTGCCCTAGATCCCTCGCGAAGATAATTTGCCATAATACCACATTTCGTTTTAATTCAAATCATCTATTAATGCATTTTTTTAATTTTTAGTGTTCATTTTTTCATTTAATTTCAACTTTATTTAATTTTAAATTGTGCGTGGATTAACCGCAGAGAAATATAAAGAATTAGATTTAGGAAAATAAAAATGTGTAAAGCTGGTACGAGACATTTAGAAATCTATTTACAGCTTCCATATCGATAAATGCAAATGCCATGACATTTAAGCTTAAAAAAACATTAAAAAATCACATTTTTGTACATTTTCAGGCGGAAAAACTGGAAGCAATCTGACTTTCGTGGAAATATTTGGGTGAAAGCACTGCTTGGATGGCCAGAAACAGCCAGCTTTTAGCTTTGCTGTAATAATCTCCAAACTATTAATACCTAAGATTGAGAAAAATGCATTCCGCTGGAATGCACATAACTGATAAAATAACCATAATAATATGTTTCATGTAAATTTAGAATGGCAAACCACGGAAGCTGAAAATAGTTTTAGATGTTCGAATTTAATAAAGTAAGCAAAAAACAAAACTGCATTTTTTATTCACCCGCAAGTTGATAGCAGATGTAGTTCTTTAAAATAATGCTTATTTTAAACAATCGAATCTGATTCATTATTCCTATAAAAATTTAATAAAGAAAATTCTGTTGGGCATTTCTGCTGAAAAAAAATATTTTTCTGTTTTAAAAATAAAATTTTCTTTGTCATATCATTTTATAGATATATCCTTTGACTGGTATTATCGATTGTTAAGGGATTTTATTATTTTATAACTCTATAAAAAGCAGCATCAGTGTTCTTTCCTTTGCTTTTTCGGAAATTTCCGTAACAACTTAAAGCCTTGCTAACTCCTCTTGACACCTTAAGACTAAGTTCATGATCCAGATAGTCTTTTAAAAAGAAAGATATTTTCTTTAAGAAAAAATACTGTGGGATCAATCGTTGCCCAGGAAAGCACCCTTACTACATTTTATCCTGATAAAATATTTCTTTCTTTCGTTATATATATATTATATATATATATATTCTCAGACTGGAAAATACACATGTTTCAGTTTCTATTATGGAAACATTAGTTCCATGCTGTATTAAAAAGCAAAACAAAATGATGTACATTTTTAACATATTTTTTAAGTTTGTGTTTAAGGTTTGTTGTTTGCTTTAATAGTCTGTGAAAACTATTTTACTGCAGCATAAAAAGTTATGGTATGACGAAAAGAAAATTATATAAAGTGTCGGTTTCGTTGATATTTACTCTCGCGTCTAATTTTTTCCTTTACACATTAATAAAAATTTCTTTAAACATTTCTGATTAAAAAATGTTTTCATGTAGGATGTGTTTTAAATACAGCGAAGTTAAATAAAAATGCCTGTATATTGAAAAAAGGACTATTTGCTTGAAATGTATTATTACACGAAGTTCTGCCATGATAAAAAATACCAGTATCTCTGCGTTGGTGTAGTTGGAATAATAACATATCTGTGTAATGTAAAATAACTTAGAAATGCCAGAATTATAAAATAAAATGCATTGTAGTGCATACTTCCTTAGTGGGAATAATTAAGCTAGCAAGTAAGATATTGGAGCTACTTACACTTAGAGCATGCAGTTAAAATATTCATAACATATACAACTCCTGGAATCCATTTTGTTATTTTTCATAAGTATATTTAATAGTAAAAAAATATATACAATTGTTTATTTTCCATACACTTTCCAAACTTCCATATTTTTTGCATTTTATTCTGGATATATGTTAACTAAATAATATACTTTTAGAATTCCGTATACCAAATCATTATCTAGAATAGATTAACAGAATTTATTGACGTAGAAGAAGTAATTATCAAGAACATTTTTAGTAGTTTCATGAATACAAATTTTATTTATCTTTTAGATAGTTAACATCAGTTCTTTTTATTCTTTTTATTCAGAAAGCCTTAATAAATTGATATAAATCTGAAACTCATAAAAATTAAGTATTACTTTTTAAATATACAGAATAAATCTTAATCTAAATAAAAGTTGTAGAATAGTGAACTAAGCCCAAAAATTTATAAAACTGACGATTAAACTATCAGGAATTATTCGTACAATAATATGTTTTGTCATTTTATGTAAATATTTATTTTACCAATTTTCATTTTAAGAACCCTAATCCATAAAAGAAGATCTAAATATTTGATAGTTTAAAGTGCGAATTGCTTTACAAGCTGATTATAGTTTGTAAAGCCAACAAGGATCCCTTTCATCCCCTTGCGAAATTGCTATTGATTACCAATAAGTGCTCGGGTAGCAAGAAACTACGGACATTCTAACACTTTGTTAGTACAACAGTTGCGACCGAAGCAATAGTGGAAGGATAATGCAATACCACGGTTACAAACGGTTTCGAAGGAATAAGAGAAAAAAAAAAACATAATCGTATGAGAAAAAAAAGCTGGTATTTTCTGATAAGATAAACATTAATATATAATGGTTTGCGACTTATAAAGTTTATGTACATATGTGATGGTATTGAAATATTTTGTTGGAGAATAAAACCTACTCTGCACGTCCATGTAAAATATAAATGTTCAGAAAAAATTTCGATTCTTAGGGTAGGTAACCATGTATTTTCAAGCAGTTTTCGAAAACCTCAAACATAAATTGAGTAATAATTCCGCTCAGGAAATAAATTGAGGACGATTATGTATAAAAATAAATGTAAAAAAATTAAAGGGTACACATATACATTACGAAATACTAAAATGTTAGTATTTTCAAATTTTGTATCTTTTTTTAATGGCACTTAATTTTAAACTAGAATTTAAAATAATAATCTGCTAAGTATTTGTAGGTTTTTCTAAACTCCAGGAAGAGCTAAAATACATAGGTCGCACGCGCTTCTTCTCTGCAGTTTAAGTCCCTCTTTCTGGCATTTGAGGATATGTACTTAAGAGTGTGTGTGTGTGTGTGGGGGGGGTTATATTTATTTAAAACTCTGAAATTTTACATTCACTTGGCATCTCATAAAAATTAATTCTAAAAACATCCAGAAGACTGTGGAGTACATAGGGTGATAATTGCAACATTTGTGGTTTTTATGTATCCTTTTGCTGAGTTTTAATCTGCTTTTTACAATTTTTCCGTTATTTTTATATTTGGAACACGTTATTTTGGTGCTTGTACATTTTCTTGCACTTTTTATCGCGTATTAGTTGTACCTGATTTAGTACGTGGATTAAAATTTCTTTTCTGAACAGGAGAGAAAGTTTATATCTCTTAACACCTCTGTGAAGGAATTCTTTTCATTTGGGAGATTTTAATACAGCTTTTATATAGTTTCTATTTTATTTCATCTGCTTCCCACGCCTGTTGTTTATAAACGCATAATTGCCACTTAAGATGCAGTTTGGAAGAGCTTAATTAGATACAATATAGCATCCATCGGTATTCTGAACCGCATCCAAAACTATTATTGCTTATCGCACATTTAATTCACTAATTAAATAATAATTATGAATCATTCACGTTTAAATGTATGACATTGAAAAGCATAACTACATGCTAAAATAAACAGTAAATTTAAAGAGCTAAAATCTTAACAATTTTTTTATTAATTGAGGGTATTAGAACATTACTGAGAATTATTTAATTTAATGTATTTATAAGGGAAAGTCGTCACGGTTGGTGTGCTGTCCAGAGTCGGCCCACTGCGTTTTTTTAGGTTTGACTGCTAGTCCAACTAATGTGAGATTGTGAAAAAAGAAATTATCTCCGTGACAACGTACTTTTTTCAGGACATTACACGCTTAAAACTATGCCTATTTATCTACGGCACAATCGAATTGTATCTTCTATTATTTTAAGATAGGAGAGAGGCTTCTATTATTTTAACATAGATAGACAAATGTTCAAAATGTGCCCTTTAAATCAGGGGCTCACGTTTAAGAGTATCTTCTGGGTAAGCATTGTGAATGTTTTGCGTGAAACATAAACAAAGGAACGTTTAATTCGTCCCATTAACATATCTGATAATTGTGAAATTCGATGCACGATGGCACTTTTAGTCAAGATGCTTGGCCCGTTTCAATATATAGGGTCGACTCACAATTATTACGAGCATTTCTCTTATTTCAGTTATAACGAAGAAATGCAGAGGTTTTGACAACGTTGCATGAGTTTTCGGAACTACATAAAATTTTATCGTGAAATCTAAATGAAGTTAAACTAATTTCGAGAACACCATGATGAGCATGACTCTCACTTCTAAGGTCAAAATCTTGTTTTTAATTCAAAAACTACAAAATTTAAGTGTTTCCAATTCACCCTAAAAACCTAACACCAAAATTGAATGGGAAGTATGAACTTCATTATTGGTGGTTATCTAATAAAATTTGTTTATATTAAATTAATTCGTAGATTTTAAGTCTAACATCAATACTCAGCTGTAGAGCAGTTCAGTGATTAAAAAAATAGCCCCTCTTATTTGTAACGATGGGTTACGATGGAGTTTCAAGAAGTTATTGAAGCTTAAATCTAAACTTGTGTATTTATTTGTCAGGTAAATCAATTTCGTTAAGGGGAAATGTTAATTTTGAATCGGTAAAATTTTTTCCATAATCTGACAGTGTACCTGATCTTGAGTATTTTGAAGAATAAAATCAACAACAATACAGGAATATTAGAAATCATTTTTTGCAAGTAATAATCTTAACACAAATTAGAAATCCAACTGTTATCTAAAAGATTTTGAAAAAATATATGGTTTAGTAAGCCGGTATTTATCATCGTTCGGTTTGAATATTAATATATCGAGGAGATAATTGTATACAATATTAAATTCTATATATACTCCAGTTATTCAATACAACTTAAATATTTGATAACTAGTTAATAATTCGCATTTTTCAGATGCTATCATGATAGGCTATAATATCTTAAGTTCCTTAAGCTACAATTTTGTAGATATATAGTTTTTTACCACAAAATAAACCTCCAACAATAAGAATGCAAAACTGTTCTGTCGGCGTGACTGTATAACTAAGTAATAATAACGTAATAATGCAAATTTTTAATATATCCACATTTCATACTATTAAAATAGCATAAAACATTTAACACGGATTATCATATTTTGTGAAATATACTTTCTAGAAGTTAAAACAAAATGTGCTTCAAAATAAAAATGCAAAAAAATAAAAAAGTTTAATATTTGGATCTCAATAATTTATACTGCACATATGCGCAAAATCTTATCGAAAGTACATTATATTTGATTGCAAAGTCTACATTTATATTTGTATTTTAAATTTTTATCTAGCAAAATTGGAAAAATTATTTACTTAGATAAGATTTTAAATAAAACAAAGCTCTGAGTTGTAGATAAATATGTGAAAATAAATGTTTTAAGGAATAAAGTTCTCTTTGAAAATATCACCAACGATAGTCTATTATATTAAAATTAAAAAGGCAGCAATGTAAAAGATTTTAAAAATTCAGGCAGCTACAGCTTAAACATCTGAAAGTGCATATCTTCCAAGATATACTGCATAGCATATTGATCGAAATTGGTTTTTCTTCTTTCCATATCTCAATTACAGGCAACAGCTTTCTGTCATTTACTCTTGCTCCATGTGACTGCAGTAAGTGTAATCCATCATCAATATATAATAATGGAGTCATGTTAATGTCAAGATCATGATGAATATTTCTTCATTTCGAAATACTAGTGAATGTCTGCGTCTTTGCTTGCTTTGTGGAGAGTATATATGCTAATTTACAATGTAAATATTACTTTGTAAGCAGAGATGTTTTCTCATTAAAGGTTTTTATGGTAAACAATCAATCTAAGGAGTATGTTGTGTTTAAATACACTTAATCTTGTCTTCATATCAAAATTTTTTATTGATTATGGAAATCGAGGGAATTGACTAGGATTTGAAATCATTTAACAGTTTGCATTGCTCTAATTATAATCAATAAAGGTAAATATCACCTAGCATATCAATTATGAAAGGCTTATCAATGCAATTTGCCCGTTCACCAATGCATAACTCATACATAAGCTATTTCTTTAGCGGCAGAGATTCCTTTTCTGTACATAGCGCCGCTTTTCCTTGTTGGTCTTTGAATTTCAATGCAGCTCTTCACAAGTTTGAGAGTGAAAAAGGTAAATGAAATGTGACACTAAGTTTAAATGAACTACTTTATTCGGAGAATAATGTATGAAAGTTATCCTGTAAGCTACTGAAAACAGCTATAAATACTACTTCCATGTTCTTGATAATGAATATGCTGTCATAATCTTTAATTGTGCACCCTATTGCTTTTTCAAACATACTGTTATGGCTAAAATATTCTGTACAGTTATAACCTATAGCACTTTAAAAATAAAATTTCCCTGTGTGCTGCTGCCTCTGAAGTATTTCTGCTCGGCATTTTGAACAGGATTCTTATTATAATATAAACTAATAACATATTAAATTTCGGGACAATCAATGCGCCTTTAACAGACATAACAGACGGGCTCGGAAGATATAAGGACAAACTGAAATTGTAATATCCTATTCACTGTTTTGGAAAATGTTCGAAACTTTTACATTGAGATATCTTCGTATATTAGGTAAAAAACGCAGTTTCATTCATTCACTCACATTCTTACAGCCTAATTAAAACATGTCAAAACAGCTTGAGAGTCTCTTTACAGTCTTTTATATATTCTTTTTTTCTTCCATAGTAATAATGACAACTATCATTATCATTAGATTTAAGAGAGTGTGAAGCTATAAAAAGTCATTTTCATTAGCAGCAGCTGGTGTTAATATTTTTTTTTAAATGCATAAAAAACTGTCCTTTGAGTTAAGCTCAAAAATGGAACAGTTTGAAGCGACTCTACTGTTTACGAAAAAAATATCTTTCGTTTAGTATTTTTTCTGCTAAAAAACATGGCAAAAAGTGTGTTGTTCCCCAACGAAGAGAGGCAATCCGTCAAAACCCATCGACGTGGAATATCAGAGCGTTGCAGAGCTTCCTCAATTTCACAGTTCAAAAATATGAGATGAAATCCCTTTAAATCATTTTTTTTGTATTAAAGATGGAAAACTGCATCCATTCTCTGTAGCACGAAACAATGCAAAAGGTTTTAGAATATGAAAGTTGACATAAAATTGTATTTAAGGTAAAAGTGTTGCATCAAGAAATGTTACGTTAAGATATTTGTGTGCTTTTAAAGCTCGGGAATCATACCTACTTTGAGGATGAAACTATGCATAAACAGTAGTTATATACTGTTATAGAGAGATTTGGGTGCTTAACTAAGATCATACATAGCAGTACATTTACCTACTCCTTTATACTAAGATAATTAATCGCAACATATAGACATAAATAGAAATTTATGGAGATAGATGGGTTTACATATGTGCTGCTTTTTGTATTAAATGTATATCTGTCTTCGTATTTATTTCAAAAGTCTATGCACTATAAATGCAAATACTGATGCAAAGTCAAAGTAACTCGAAAATGTATATGTCTTTAATTAATAAACAAAATAGTTTCTTAGAGATAAAATATACACAGCAAAATTAAACATTTATTTTATTTTATTTGCGTGTTATCATTATGCCAGAGTAAAAGAAACATCTTTTTCGCATTAAAATATTTTATATCATATCAGCGTACATTTTTTCTGTGATATGTTCAAAGTAATTGCCTTTAATTATTTTGAAACGATTTTTTTTTTTTATTGTGCGTGAAATTGTCTAAAGAATTTTTTCTAAATATAACTGATAGGTCTGGGGGACCGTATAAAAATTTAAGTTTCGCAATTTTTATAGGAATTTATTTATTTACTTCGATTGTTTCTGATATAATAGGAAATAGCCACTGGGCACCGTTAGCACTGGACACTCTGTATAATGAGAGCCTGCATGCAAAATTAAAGTTTGCTACAGTAAATAATTTGCTCTGCTAAATTGTTAACAGCCAATTTTGCAATGGATTATTTATCAAAACCATTGTGTTGGTGAACTATAACGAGTTTTCAGTTGGGATAGAATCTGCATATCAAGAAACGATTTTGAAATTACAAAATATAACAACAGTTTTTCATCATCGGTTGGGTAAATTAATAATTTCTTATTTATAAATGTACAAGTATGTAATTATAAATAGTTGGACAAAGAAAATTTGCAAAAGACATTATAAAAAAACAAACTGTTTTGTATTAAAATTTAACAAAATAAGACTGTTAAGTTAATCAGTACTTAATAGATACTTACCAGCCAGAGGAAATTTTCGGTGGACTGAATGAAAAAGAAAATTTAAAGGCAGGCTTTTTCTCCAAGAGGCTTAATTTGATGGTTTTTTTTTTTTTTTTTTTTTTTTTTTTAGCTAGCAAATGTCCAAATTTTCCTGGGAGATTTTGAAAAATATTTCCAGAAATAAATATTAGGCTGTCGAAATATCGAAATATTCTTTTTTGTGTAACTGTAAAATATAAAGGAAAGCAAGCAAACGATTTTGGAATTCGGAAAAAAAAAATGGTTTCGCAACAGGAAAAGGAGCTTTTATTCTAAATATATTTTAATCAAAACGTTTCATCACTAATTTAAATACGATACACAGAATTCAGAACTTTTGGATTGCCATCTTGTTTTCCATCGCAAGAACGTAAAAACGTAACTGAAAAAAACAATGAAATTTATTAGAGCATGTGCAAGATGTTGTGGCTGCTTGAACCTGTCAACTTTTGTAACGGAAATGAAAGAGGTCAAAGCTAAAGGATAATTCGAAATAATCAATATATTAGTGCACGTTGGATGCCTGTAATACACAATATACAGGGTGATTCTAAATTGTTTTTACAAAATTTTAGGGGAGATAGGGCACATTATAAAGAATCAGAATCGCATAGCGATGCGGGGTCAAAACGCCGTTTTCACTTACCTGGTAATAATCACTTTATGAAAAGTGTTGAAGTGTTTGTCTAATTTCTTAAACAAGTTACACATACAATGGACTTGTCTCCAAAAATCTCATCCATGAAATGAAATAGAAGTTTTAAACTATGAATTTTAACACGGCACATGCTATCTGAGAAAAATACGTTAGATTTTTATAAACAAAGGTCGGAAATTTCACTGTTGTTTCAGCACCCATTCCAAAGTGATTATTAACAGTTACTTGAAGACGACGTTTCCGACCTCACATCGCTATGTGATTCTGATTCCTTATTATGTGATCGATCTCTCCTTAAATTTTGTTAAAACAATTTAGAATCACCCTGCATAAAATTCAGTTTGTGAAATTCATTTACATTATACATTTTTTTAAAGAAGGAATTTTTTCCACAAACCGCTCTGGGGCCACTCCATGGTGACTGACGTTACAATTTTACTACATTTGTAACCTTTGAAATTCACTAGTGGCTTCAAATATATATGTTTATTTATTTAAATTGATCAAGAGTATCATAAATAAGTACTATACTATTATCCATTCTCAATATAAGAAGTCTTTTTTTTTTTTAATTAAGGTAAATAAAAAAGCGTGACTGTTGTTACGCAGAAGATTCTTGTGTGTAACATCAGTCACGTTTTTTGATTTCCCTTACTTTAAAAAAAAGAAAGTTTTTTTATATTGAGAATGGATAAGAGTATAGTACTTATTTATGATACTCTTGATCACTTTAAATAAATAAATATATATATTTCAAGCCACTGGTGAATTTCAAAGGTTACAAATGTCGTCAAATTAAAACGTCAGTCACCATGGAATGACCCTATAACACTTTTTATCTTAATAAGAAACATTGCAATTAAGCATGTGCTTTATCTGCAAAAGAAATGAAGACTGTGTCAGGAAATGAAAAAAAGAAGAGAAACAATAGGATACAAAACGAAATACGACACTTAAAGAGAAATCTCGTGGGTGTTTTTTTTTTTTTTGTTTTGTTTTGTTTTTGTACTAAAAATATCAAATTTCTTTATTGTTTGAATCATTTATGCTAAATTTCTTTTAAATGGCTCATCCTTGTTACCGTCAAACATGATTATACCACATGATAATTCCTTAGGGATTCACGATAGTGATATTTTATTAGATTGCCTCATCATAAAATCGCTGATTTCTGTGAAGGTGGCTCGAGAAAAATTTGCAAAGAGAAGGGTAATAAGCTAATTATAAGTACAATAATTTTGTTTTACTGATTTGATTTAATAATTCAAATAATATATACTTTTAAAATGAGATTTTAATTACTTTTATGTAATGGTATTTCATTGGTCACGCGGAACAATACGGACTGAATTCGGCCTAACACAAACCGAAATTGAAACAACATACTTTATTAGGTACAATTAAAAAAAAAACAATAATACCATTTTTTGTGTCCAAATAGGATGTGTACATGGGCGCCGGCAGCATAGGGCAAGGGGAGGACGATGCCCCCCCTCCTAGATTTTTGTATGCAGTGTTTTCCCTTGCTTTTTTGCTTTTTCCAACATGGTAGCCATACGTTGAAGTAGTCTTTGCCCCCCCCATGGGAAATATTCTGCCGGCGCCCATGGATGTGTATTAAGGTAAATCTGTTTTTTTTTTTTTTTTTTTTTTTTGACAAATTTACCTGATTACTACGATTTTTTATTAAGTCTATTAGAATTATTTACTTTCTTAGTATCATGGGTGCCAAAAGATGTATGCAGCATTCCCTAAATCCCCCCACCCTCTCCTCTTGAAATTTGGGAAAAAAGGATAATTAACACACGTATTTATTACATACATCTGTGTGCGTAAATCTATGCTCGCACACCCCTTGAATAAGCTCAGGGCCTGATTATGACCAACAGGCGCCCCGGGCTTGATGAATTTGGGGACTTCATCTATGAAATTTGTTTTATTTTTCATAACATTTTCATATAAAATAGAATATTTCAGAAGAACACTTGAAATTGGGGGGCCCTGGGCAAAGTCCCGATTTGCCCATGTGATAATAAGGCCCTACATAAGATCCTGCCGGCGCTTTTGCTTCTAATAGAACGCCATCCATATGAGTAAAAAAAAACACAAATAATATTGTAATTCTTATTTCTAAACACATTACTAATTTTTAAAGTCAAAGCTTTAGAAGCAATACCATAAAATCTTACTTTTAGTGAAATAATTCTTTTAAAAAAACACATAACGTTATTGAATATTAATTAAGCTTTCGATTTTTATTCGTGTAGTTACAAAAGTTAGTTATGATTATAATAAACTTTCATGAACATCGTTTATCTCAAGTTCACTGCATACAGACACACACAACGCGCGCCATCTATCGACATAAAATGAACGTTTTCTTTCATTAAACTTTCAGACTACAGTCCACATTAAATATTTTAATTGCCCGTACGGACTAATATTCGTAATACACTTCCAGATAAGGACGCAAATATTTTAATTTAAGCATCTACATTAAAGAGAGATATTCCGCCTAATTACTAACAGTAATTGTTTTTAAAGTATTTTCGTCACAATTAAATAAATTAATTTCTTTTAAACGACATTTTTCTCGGCTGTATGTAAGATTCCCGAAATACTTAGTGATTTTATTGAAGAATTTAATTATCTTGAAAGTAATTATCACTTTTACGTACGTAGATATCTAATAACGTTTCTCTTTAATTCGGTTATTTATTCAAGATTTATTGAAAAAGAGTGTGACCATTATTGCTGATAAGATTTATTTCAGTATAGCATAAACTTCTATTTTATTAGAGTAAAGTCATCGTGAATAATAATTTCATTGCTGTATCCGTTTTTGACTTTCGGATTTCAGCACTTGATGTTACATAAGCATTCAGTAGGAAATGCGTAAGAGAATTTATGATATATGTACAGGGTGAATCTAAACTCTTGGGCAAAACTTTAAGGGGTGATAAGGCACATAATAAGGAATCAGAATCACATAGCAATGTGGGGCCGAAAACGCAGTTTTCACTTACCTTGTAATAATCACTTTGTAAAAAGTATTGAAGTGTTCTTAACCAAGTTTCATAAACAATAGGCTCGTCTCCAAAAACTTCATCCGTGAAATAAAATAAAAATTTTAAACCATGAATTTTAGTCTTCTGTTTTCAGAGAAAAATACATCAGTTTCTTATTAACAATGGTCGGAAAGTACTCTGTTGTTTCAGCACTTTTTCCAAAGTGATTATTAACAGCTACATGAAGACGATGTTGCCGACCCCACATTACTATGTGAGTCTGATTTCTTATTATGTGCCCTATCACGTCTTAAAGTTTTGTCTAAGAGTTCAGATTCACCCTGAATATATATGTATATATATATATATACACACACACACATATATATACACACACACACACACACACACACACACACACACACACACACACACACCACACACACACACACACACACACATATATATATATATATATATATATATATTTTTTTTAAAGATCATTTTAATATAAACTTAATCAAAATCTTTTTCACTTTTTCAGTATATAATGTATAAAAATATCTTATTTATTTATTAGACGCAGGGTTTCATGTAACGTTATTATTAAATTTCCTACAGCTTGAAATTTCATAAAAATTAAATAACTCAAGCAACTATGAAAAGTATTTAATTGTATAAATACTTCAAAGGTAAAATGTTCTGTTGAGGTTTTATTTGTTTTTCATTTTGTCAGAAGCGAAAACACTTTTAAATTTCTACTCTGGAAGACAAAATATGTAATAACAATAAAAATTATTATTATTATTATTATTTAGTATTTTCACTTCAGAAAGTAGTACAAATAAAGATACGCGCATGCATAAAAATATGTTCTATAAGAAAGAGAAAATTAAGTTAAATGTCAAAAATATTAAGATTTATATATACAAATGCATAAGCAGTAACACTTTTTTTTACTGGATTCACACAGCTTGAACTTAATTAAAGGTTGTACAGTTGAATCTTACCGTATTTTATGTTCGGTTATATTTTTATTAGCTGTTCATAAATGTGGTAGAATATATATTTTAATTATAACTGGCACATACACTCAATCGTTATTTCTTATATATATTTATATACGTGTATATCTATGTATATATATGGTACGTCAGATATTCCTGTAAAGTTCCAGAGTTAAGGCAGGTAAAACGGTTTATTCAACATTATCTTTAAGTTACAATATAGAGTGAGAAGAGGAGAGGGGAGACGGGTACGAAAATCTGCGTGGACTAGTTAAGCAGCTCTAGTGGCAGAAGTCTCTCGATTTTCGAGGTGCAGGGGTATTTACGCTTACCATGCCACGTGGTTTGCTAAGACATAACTCCGCCTCTCTCTTATCTCTAATCGAATTGCATACATTTATTAACATGACCTGCATCCGGGGTTACAAAGGCGTGGGAACACGTGTACACTGAAAGAACACAGAATCAAGGCTCTGGTGTCTGGCTATTAACTAAAGAAATAAAACATAGCTCCAGTGCCCGCGTGACAAGTATGATAGGAAAGCAAAAATTACAGTGAAAGTACCCGCTTGAACAATACCCAAATAGTAAAACCCAAATTACATTTTTTATACATTACATATATATATATTACAGGCTGTCCCATAATGATTGGAACAAACTTTAAGGGGAGATAGGACACATCATCAAAAATCAAAATCACATCGCAATGTGGGACTGGAAACGTCATCTTCATGTAGCTGTTAATAATCACTTTGGAACAAGTGCTGAAATAATACTGCACTTACCGATCATTATTCGTCAAAAATTAATGTATTTTTTTCAGAAAACAGGTGACTAGAATTCATAGTTTGAAAATTCTATTTCATTTTATCTATGAAATTTTTGGAGATGTCTCCAAAAATTTCATTGATGAAATGAAATAGAATTTTCAAACTATGAATTCTAGTCACCTGTTTATGACACTTGGTGAATAAATTAGATTAACATTTTTCTTTAAATGATTATTAATAGGTAAGTGAAAAAGGCGTTTCTGACCCCACATTTCTATGTGATTCTGATCCCTTATTATGTACCATACCATTCCCTAATGTTTGTCCCAATGATTATGGGACATCCTGTATATATATATATATATATATATATATATGTATAATCGGTGCTCGCAGCTTATTTCGGTCACTGGTTTATCCGGTGAAAATCGGCATGAACAGAACGAAATAGCCAACTTGCATTGCTTTCCGCCGGTTATCTCGGTAGTAAGTGCCGCTTTATCGGGTCAGATAATCTTTGGAGATTATGAAAATTTCGGCGTAATTAGCTTGTAGAGCGGGATGAAAGCCAGTCAAAGATGACTCATTTTTGTGTGGAGGTGTAACGGTAATTCAATCAAAACAATTGTTAATGCACTTAACAGAATTTTAGTGAAAATAATGATCAATCCTACACCCGTAACCAGTGACACCTGATGATGATGATGATGATGGCGGCAATGTGCACCCGAACAGGCTACGTGTCACAAGAGTAGATTTGCTAGACACGACTTTGCACGCTATAGAGTTTGTACGTAGAGCATTTGAGCAGAACAATGTAAATGATTGCATCACCTCTTTTCAGAATTAAGTGAGATTCCATTTGCTATGCCCCTAACACAGCCTTTCATTTCGAATTTCCCCCTCCAGAAAATAAGTTTTTTTTTAATAAATGTACAGCTGCGGGTAAAAAAGGCCCACTAGCGCTTTATTTCGCCGTCGTTCGTCGTACAGTAAAGTTATATATACAATTCGTTTGCAAATACCGCATACTTTAATTAACTATTAATTTAATTTGCATAAGGGGCCGTCTTCCTATTTAATTCTGCATCAACTTCGTTTTTTCATAGTAACACTGTATTTTGACTTTATTAAACGAAAGAAAACCATCAAGTTACCCTAAATATAAATTTTCACTAATTTTCAACGATAATTTTCGGAGATATTGCGAATGAATTTTTGCGCGTTTTGAAGGGACTCTACAAATTGTAAAACGCTATTTGTAGGTTCCGAACATTTCGTTTTTCATTAATTTCGCTCGCGAGAGTTAAAAGAAATAAATATTATTTACAAGGAAAATATTGTTTCCATCTCACTTAAAGTTTTTGTACTGAGAATATCAAGGGTAGAAATTAGAATATTTAGTCTGTGGTCCAAATGACCCTTGAGTTCATAACTTCCTTGGTTCTTAAACATGATTTAAAGGAAAAATGAAAAACGGCTGCTCACGATTTTGAAAATCTATCTAATTTTGAAATTGTTATTGAGTATTTCCCTTAATGGTTCTCTTACACTGGTGAAATGTTGGCAGGAGTCAGAAGCTGCTCTCTGCTCTTCTGACTACAAGCATGAATGTTACTCAGCTACGGTCGAACTTGAAGAATGGTTCCATGATTGAAAATTTATTTTTTGAATTTCCTGTAAAAAACGCAATTACTTTTTTGCCGACCCAATGTTATCACTGTGTTTGTTATTTCACTTTCTTCATTTAATATTATCGTCTTCAATATGCAATATTCTTATTAGACTTTTGGCGGCATTTTAATTTATAGTCAGATGGAACTTTAGACAGAAAAACGTGATTTTGAATGGTCTTTTTTTTGAATGTTCGATAAAGTATGGGTAGATCCAAAGACCTAATGTTTCCAATATTAAAAAAGGTCAAATTCATGCATGGAAGGTTCAGGATGATAGTTTTTCGGAAATAGGACGTTGTATTAAAAAACATACATCTACTGCATCTAATTCTATACCTAGATAACCAATAGACGCTTTATAAAATCACCATCAAACTGTAAAAACGTCTAATTTATTTGCTTCAAAATTTGATATTTTTTAATACCGCTATCTGTTACTGTGTTTTTGCACAAAATAAATCTAATTTACGTAATTTTAAGCAATTTTCAAAAAAATATCACTTAATAAATTTATATACGGTCCCTTAACTCATGAAAGTAATATATTTTATTTAATATAAATTAAACTACTGAACGTACAAATTTGAAATTTTGCACAGCCATGTAATATTACTTTCTGCATCTATTTCCATCGAAATTTGGCTAGGTCGCTATTCATAATTTTTTTGAATATTAATTTAATAATTCATAATTCATATTAATATTTCATTAAAAATCATGATAAGATTAAATTATGTTTGGGTCGTTTAGTTCTAATAGTACGAATAAAAATCAGCTTCTTATTATCAATATTATATGAGATATGAATTGAAGTATGAAAAAATATTTTAACATACGGGGAGGAGGAATTTGGAAGCTCATAACTCGCCCATTTTCAGTTCGAATTTATTGAAAATGGGTATCCGGGGTTAAAATGAGCTAAATTTTTGAAATATGAAATGAAATCTAGGGTGATGTTATTGGGAAAAAAAGTTGGTGCGAATTTTAATATGTAGATGGCCCCTTATACAATTTTTAAGCATAGCAAATTAAACTGTACGTCAATCGTAAACGACTGGTATCCGTAACTTTGTTGTACGACGAATGACAGCCGAAAAAAGTACTAGTGGGCCATTTTTTTCCGCAGCTGTACATATGTATTTTTTCACTTGTTCATGTCTTTATTGTTTAATAAATATGTGCATACGTTAAATTATTGACTAATATAGTTCATATTTATAATTTAATTTTTTTTTGTTGTTGGTTTTTTTTTTTTTTTTTTTTTTTTTTTTTGTTCTCACTTTTACTTTCGGTACCGCCGTTTATTTCGGATTCCGTTTATTACGGTCAATTTCAATCTGTCCCGGTGTGAACGGAATAAGCGGCGACCACTGTATATATATGTATATATATATATATATATATATTATTATTATTATTATTATTATTCTTTAATATTATTCTTATTTCCCCGTCCCCTTCCATTTACTGAATTTCTTAATAAATTTACATAGTTTTGGCAGAATTTTGTCTGTTTTTATTTCTCATACTTTTTCTCCTTGGCTCTAGCTGTTTATATTTTTATTTTTGTCGATTAATTTTCCCGATTGGCAACGATTTCTAGTCTTATCAGTTCTTCCTCCTCCATGTTTGGTTGGCATTCATACTGTTTTTTTCTTATAGCTATGGTCGTACCCCCAGGTCACGTAAAGCGACTTATTTTGTCAGGTGACCTGCAGAAACCTAGCTATTTTTGTTTTTTTTTAAATTGAAATGTGAGTACGGTGGTACTTGTTAAAGGAGTACTCCATTTCAATTTTACTCTCCATCTCCACTTCATTGCATGGGATCGAACAATTAGGCTTACGCCCATGTGATCTTGCTTGGCTTGTCCTCCCACTTCTCTGTGGCGTTAACAGCTCTGTTTTATACAATTTCTTGCTTCTGGATTGTCAATTTTTTATTTCATGTTTTCAGTTTTTCAGTACTTTTTTTGTCATCATGTGCTACTACTTAATGTTTTACTAGGGATTCCATATTGCGTAAGTTTAGCTATTTTATATTATATATATATATATATATATATATATATGCGTGTGTGTGTGTGTGTGTGTGTGTCTTTGCGTATATATATATGCCATTTCTTTTAATTCTAACAGCATGATTTGTGATCAGTCAGATGTGCTTAAAAACAGCTAAATTGATTATAATGCTTTGTAAGTAACATCTGAAATATTATGCTTATATTTTTAGATATAAATTTTATAAATGGTAATTTTAAAAAATATATACCCTTTTAACAGAAATGTATTGTAGCTGAATGTATTCATTTAGATTACAGAAGATAATTTGTTCCATAATGCTTATCTGTTTGAGACAGCTGTTTCTCGAACAATATATTCGACATCCCAATACTACTCTATCAATGCATAATATGTTGTCAAATATACCCAAGTACAAATTATCCTGTTTATTCCTATATATCTGCGTACGCGCCTGAACGTGCACGAACATGCAAACATCCGTGCAAACGTACATGCGTGCGTAAGCATTAAATATTGATTGGAATACTAGCATAGTGCATTAAACTTCCGTACTTTCAGATATAAAATGTGATTAGCATATGTTAACAAAGCTGTCAATCATGGTTAGTGTATACAACTTTTGGATGCACACTTCTTTTAGCATTATTTCGGGTATTCAAAGTTCTGAATTCTTAATTTTAATAATACTTCAAAAAACCCAAATAATGCGTTACAATTTGGATCATTCGATTTATTCAGAAAAAATTTAAAAAGGAAGTGCTATAAGTAAATATTGAATTTAAAATTAAAGAAGTTTTTAGAACACGTCATGTTGATATATAAATCGGTAAACAGTAGTTATAACTTGAAGCCCAGATAATTTCATTTAAATATGTAATTAACAAGAAAATCTTTTTTGTATATTCTTAAGCTAACTGGTGATTGTTTTTCCGGGTATTTCCCGCCCTATATGCAAATGCAGGGGACATTTTTAGTACCTACCAAATGATGTTTGTCCCTACACTCTACGTTAATGCAACACATAAAAAATAACTTAACTTTCAAATCATGATCCAATAATCATATTATTGTTTTCTTTGTTATTTATTAATTCTAATGGTTCAAAAGAAGTTACTGTTAATTGAAAATTGCAAACTGTGACTTTCCTTACAAAAATATTGGCAATAATATGTCTTCCTTGATATGCTGTGATTCATAAATAATTCATGCGTGTTAGAAAGTTAAAAGAAAGAAATAAGAGACAATTAAAGGCTTGTCTGGGGTTGAAAAATATTGTTTAGAAAACATAAATCTCGATTAACGATTGAAAACTAGACATTAATGTATAATCGCACTATCAATTGAAAATTTTACAGCCAGTAATCACTGTTAATGATGTCGATAATAGTTATTACTGACAAAAAATGTTCAATCGTCAATAGTTAATTTATTATTTGTTTATTGGACAAGAAATCCTGATAACCTTTTATAAATGTAATGTAATTTTATATATGTAAATTAAAATACTTTTTTTCTAACCATCCATTACACAGGAATTGAAAGTTATCATTTTGGGGCAGTATTTGACACACTGTGCTTGTAATTATCTCTCAAAAATGTATTCTTGAAAATATCTTTGAAGCCAAAGATCCATACCCGTATCTTTGGATATGAAAAGCAAATTATCCGTTTCATATGCCTATCCGCGGATACAAGAGACATTTGTTTCATTTTCTTATCCCTTTAGTATGCAGCAGTATAACTCCGTAACTATTTCCTATCATTTTGAATGTATCATTCTGATTAACGCAAAAACAGCACTAGCAAAATTAACTTTTTCCTTTCAAGTAAATGGGATAAGAAAGGAGCTTGTTTTCAAGAATATTTTCCTTACTTAACAGAAATATTTTTATAGATCACCTTCCTTCCTGCTGTACTTAATTCTCTTAGTTGAAAATTCCTTTATTTCTTGCTCTAACGCTCTTCCTATATCCTTACCGATTTTCTTTCTTTTCTCAGGGTATGTGGAAAAATGCGAATTCTTCGCATTCTTAATATATTTCGCAGAACTTCCTTCTCACTGCCCAACAGGCGGAAGAAAATTCTTTATTATTAAACCTTCCCTTATACCGGCACAATGGGATTGCTCTTTTTTTTTTCTACTTGACAAATACAGTTTTCTCAATTTACTTGCATTAATTTAATTATATTTATGTACTTACAAGAATAACTTTCTTTTAATAAGACGAGACGTTTGCCTGCAGATGTTGTCTGGAATTTTCTTTTAATTTTAAAACTAGTTTAATCTCGTAACCGCTGTTTTTGTCGTATTTATAACGGCTTTTTAACGTTAAAGTTTTCCGAAAAAAAAATTTAGAATGTGTTTAATGCGTCAAATGTCATTAATTTTTTAATTATTGTTCACGCTGCTTGTAATTTTTAATCTAGTTTAGGACGTCTGTAATTTAATATCGATTTTTTAATAAACTTGCTCAGGTATTTGAACTATAAAAATACGGTAGTCAACTGTATGAGTACAATGAAGTGAGGAGAAGTGTTAAATAAATAAATAATTTAAAATGAACAAATTAATGTACGTAATTACAATTACTTGAATAGTTTAGCAGATGAATATTTAGTTGGTAAGAATACAGTTTCGGTTTTTTAATTCTAATGAAGAATCAAAAATCCCGAAACAGTTTGATTTTCAGATTTTTAACGCAACCGGTGTTTTCTGTAATTGTCCGCATACCTTTTGAAAATTTTAAATTCATTGATCAAGTAGTTTAAGAATCTGTAGTTAATTTAAATTACTGCATAACATGACTTGCGATTACTAAAGATAACGTTTTTGTTACTGGAGACTGCAACACAATGTGCGGGTAAAAGTACCCCAATTTTTTCAGTGTTCTCCTCCCTTCTCTGAATGTGTTTCAATTCAAGAGAGGGGCTAGGGGTCTTCATATCCCCCCAAAAAATGCTTAAGGGTAACATTTTGATTCATTGTACACTTTTTTTAGCTCAAATGAGATTTTTTTTATAAATTAGACCCTCCCCAAAATCTTCTGTATCCGCCACTCTGTATCTTGGTTTATACTTTTAGCAGCTGAGAAAGGTTGGAGCATTTTGCCCTTTCCGAAGCGTAGAAATTGTTTTATTCATGCATACGTTCGTGTGTCTGAATAAAGTTATTCATTTTTACATGTATTACTAGTTATTTTTACATGGTTTAAAAATTTCGTAATTTGTAACCTGCAACAATAACCATCATACGACGTTTGATCATTTAGATTTGCTCTTGAATTTTAGGCGAATCATTTTAATAGATTTAAAAGTAAATCGCGCACTTCCTACCTCTTGCCGATAAATAGAGCACTAAATCACGGTTAGATACAGCTTTGAATGCGCGGCCCTTCGGGATAAACATACCATGAATAATTTGAATGTGCTGTACATTATTCGATACAGCCATTAAGATGCTTCACCTACAAGGAGATGTTGAATACAACTGCAGCAATTTAATACCTCAAACAAATACACATTCGCTCTATCCACTCTTTACTGCAATGCAACAAATATCTTTAAAAAACAAAGCAATATGCTTAAATAATTACTAAAAGAAGAGATGTATGTTGCAAATTATGACATTTGTAAAATATGACAAATTTTGATTTGACAATTGACTTAATAAAAAAAAAATTGCATTTCTCTTTTGCAAATCTTTTTTCTGCAGTAGGGCAAAGCAGGGTCCGTTGTTATATCATTCTGCACTTTTTTATCAATATTTACATAAAACAATGAAATACACCAATGCTGATTTGAGCTAGACATCAGAGAATATTTGCGAACATTTGCATAAATGGAATTTTGGAATAACAGTGACATGGGAGTAGAATTTTAATGATTTTAAAGTTGTTACAATTGATCCAACCAGGTTCAGCCGTAAATGCTACATTGGGAAAATTGTAACATGTAACTGTTTATTACTGATAGTGAAAATATATTTGACGAAACATTTTTAATCGTATTTCTTACATCTATTGTGCTACAAAAAGTTACGTTATCCAATGAGTTACAAAGAGAGAGACAATTCTTAGAGCAAATCCTTGAAGAAGTAACGTTTCACTCCGCAGCGACAAAAACAATCATCCATCATAGCTCACATATATTTCAACTGATTTAATTGCAGTTTTCTGTCCTTGAAATAAAAGAAGATGCTGTATCATACTGCCACGACTTTACTGCTGTAAGAACTATATCATTCATCAAATATGATGTGTTAGTTCAGGTTACTTTTGATTCCAGTCTCTCCTATGCTGGTTTTATCAAATGAGAGAAAAATATTTTTGATAACATTGAAAAATGATTGCTTTTTTTCACATCTGTTCGCCGAACCGCATGTTAGTCCACAAAAACAGTGCTTGTTAAGTTTGACAAAACTATCAGAAATATCGTTACATTCCTGAACCTTTTCAATAGTACTCGAATTAATAGTTTGAGATTTGCTCTATTCTTAACCTTTCAACACCATTAGACCTAAAAGGAAATTGTTCATATTTTAATATAACAAATACTATTAGTCTTTCTAAAACGCTTGGTGTGGATACAAGTTTTCTGCCATTTTTAAACTGCATGATTTTTACACACTGTGATATTTATAAAGAGTACTAAAAACTTATTTTCTAAAACAAGGTTTTTTGTAATTGTATTGTGTTTGATTAATCAAACCTGAAAAATCTCCATTCAAAAGTGTCGGAAGAAAATATAAACTGAAAACATGCAGTACAAATGAGATAAATTTTCTAGGCCTTACAGATTAAAACACAAAAGAAAATCGGATAAAGTTTCAGAAATGTTGGATTTATGTTTTCTAGTCATATTTGGATGAACATCAAGCAAGTATTCTGAAATTTTCTCTGGAACAACTTTAAGCTTAATACAAAAAAAAGGGGGGGGGGTTCGAAAACATAAAATATTTGCCAGTCACATTCAGCTCAATAGCTTTATAATTCATTTCTTGCTTTCTTTCAGATGTTTACACATATGTATTTTAAATAAATATATTTATAAAATATTTCGATGAAACGTTTCATCGGATGTATTAAAACAGAAATGTACTGTACCACAGTTTTATCCCATTATAGTTTTGTTAATTGAAAAATGCATAAACACAGATAAATGCAAAGTTTTTAATTAAATTTCCCATGGCATTTTCAATTAAAATTATATATCCATAAAAATTCTTACACCTTTTTCGAATATTCTGTGTGTGAATGCGCATTTAAGCATTCTTGTGCAACATACCTAGACCACTTGACTCAACAGTTACGTGAAATACCATAGCTAATTAAGACAAAGTTATTCAGAATTATGATATTAATACACTTTTAATTGCAATAAAACTATTTCTATAAATTTGAAAATGTCGCTCACAAAAGAGAAAAATCTCATCTCATCCAATAAAACAAATAATTTTTATTCGAATAATGTTGATTTCATTACTGTCAAATAACTTTACAAGTTATAAAGTGTAAAATATACCTAGACGTCTGAGAATTTTTCTTTTTTGATACATTTTCAAGGAATTTCAAAATTTAGAGAGCAGAGATAGTTGTAAGAGTAGATATAGTAAACATTTCTTAACCTGAAATTGAAAAATTAAATTATGCTGAAAGGATAAAGAAATGAAAACCCTGAAATTGCGAGAGAAAATTGGCTATTAATAAAATTCTGACCACAGATACCTATGAAAAAACACAGAAAATGCCGTTAATTCAGGAAGGTGAAAACCACATTCCAATAAAATATCAGATTAAATGTATTAAAGAAGCAAGAGAAAGAATAGTCAATATCTAAAGTGTCTCTCAAATGCTCCCTGAATGGATTGAAATTGCTAATTATCGTAAATGGAGTTGTAAATAGAATTCTTAAACAGTATCACTTTTGTATTTACTTTTTGTACAGTACATACACACAGTATTTACTTTATTACACGCAGTATTTACTTTTTGAAAATTATGTAAGGCTTTAAAATCAATTTTCACTTAACAGAAGAAAAACTCTAAATTTAATCATTATGATTCATGGATTTATTATTTTGATTAATTGAATTACATACACAGAAACGTATCACTTAAAATAGTTTCTCTTCTTGATATTTTAACTATTCTTTTATGCCAAATTCTATTTCTTTTTTAATATTTTCTCCTATCAGATAGTTTTAAACTGCATACTCAAACGATAATTTGACAGTAGTTTTTATAATTAATTTAAACAGTTAAATTCAAGTTTATATGTAAAATTTATATGCAACGAAAAACGAAGTATCGCATATTAAATTAGCTTTTTAGCTTTTTAAAATTAGCGTTGACAATTTTGAGTAAATGATAAATAAATAATAAAGAAATATTTTTTTTTTTAAGTGTATGATATTTTATGCCGGAAGGTTATTCAAGGACGGGGAATTCAGAGATTTAAATTTCTCAAGAACAAGTTAGGTGTTTTTCTGTCCACTAATGAATTAAATCTTAAAATACAGTGCTTCCTGTGAGCAAAAAAAAGGGTTATCAGCTAGTTATGCAGTGTGTCCCCAAAAAGATGACGAAGCGCTTTAATTCCTTAAACAGTAGAGATAAGTGAGCAATGTAAATTGAAAAAAGTTTAATGTAAGATAGTTAGAAAGACTACCTTAACCCATTTACAGCCATTGTCCTGTACACAGGGCACAATTAACCTTTAACTTTTGACCGTTCTAAAAAAAGGGGGGGCTCGCAATAACTTCGAACAAAAATCTATTTCATATAAGGACAGGTTTTTTTTTTTCAAAATTATGGCATCAAATTCAAAAATTCATTTTTGTAGACCCCAATTGCAAATATATCGCATAAAAACTGGTTTGTCATAAAAATAAAGTTTCGGCTAAATGTTGAGTTAAGAAAACTCCTTTCATCAATTTTCATAAAGTGTCAATTTTTAAATTTGTATACGTTCCTCGTACTAAAAAACTCCCAAGCAACAAACTGGGCCCATACGCTAATGTACTGATGTGCAAAATATATAGGGGAAATTGGCCCAAAATGATCCTAGCGCACAAAACGACCCACATGTATATTCTAAGATACAGGTAGCGGAATCTACTGGGTAATACATAAGCTAGTTGCGTCAAGTCAAGCAGAAATAATGGCGATATTTAAGCGATCGGTGTATTACGTGTCTGAGTAGAAATCTTCAAAAAACTAGGTTTTATCAGCTCTCTCATAAGGTAAGCACTCATTTTCCTACTTATTTAGAAATAGTCTTTAATGTACAGAAATATGACTTGGTTTGTTGAATAGAGTCTGTTTTTATATGTGAATTTCACTTGTTTAGTTTGTTATGTTTTTCGGCGTAATATGAGCTAAAGTGGACAGTCGTACTGCCGGGTGAAATGATCCATCAACTGAAGAAATTCCAGTACCGGGCTTAGTCATCACGGCAGCACTTCAACCATTCTCAAAATGCGTAACTAAAAGCAGAAATAAATTAAATACATTATTTAATTTATGTCTGCTTTTATTTTAGGCCATAATTTTTTTATTTAAATTTTGAAATATTCCATTTTATTCTTTGTGACACTTTTTTTTATTTAAAAATTTTCATAAAATAAATTATTCATAATATACGATTGCAAAACTTATTTTATTTCATTATGAATAGTTATAATTACTTTTACATCTTTTATTTTGCCGATAAAAAAAAAAAAAAAAAAAAATTACAACTATTTTCAAATGAAGGAACATTTTGCCCGATGGTTGAGAGCAAAATGATCCTTTGTATTCGTTTTCAAAATTCTATTTTTTCGTTACTCAGTTTCGGTTTAAAATATTATTAAAATATGCTTATGATGCAAAATATAGTGTAAAATAATGTGGCAAGGGCCAATGTTTTATTTAACACTTATGTCATTTTATGAAAGTTTTCTCCTTAAGGATAGCACTTTGAATCGCCTTCCATTAACCTTTTCAGGCGCAACCCTTTCCCAATGCTGAAAAAAGGGCAGCCGTTGCCATCGCTCAACTTAAATACCAGCAATATGGCGGACGATCGAAACGTTCATCCCTTGCCTCAGATCTACAGACCCTTTTTTGATGACAGCTGGCTGTGCAGCACAGCCAGCTGTCGTCAAAAGGGTCTCTAGATCTGTGGCAGGCGATGAACGTTTCGATCGTCCGCCATCTTGCTGGTAGTTAAGTTGAGCGATGGCAACGGCTGCCTTCTTTTCAGCATTGGGCAATCTATCCAGCTGTTCTCGTATTCTTCCATTTTTCAGCAGATGTCAGTGCTGTTAAACATAATCGTGACAATTTTTTTACGGGAAATGACGTGCTAAAAAGTAAAGAATTCTCGTGGAGCTATGTCACCCGGCTCTATTTTTATAGAAATCAAATCTATTCTTCGTGACTGGCAACAGTCAAAACGTCAGAGTTTGGTGTTCCCATAGCGGGAACACTGCGCGTCAAAGGGTTAAGTGATATGAAGATAAATATATGCTGAATTAAACCACTTTTCAATGGTTTTCGAAAGGAAAAAGAAAATCTCTTTGGATGAACGCGTTTCGGAGTCGTGCAGAAGTTACGAAAAATAATGCCTTCTAACAATACACATTTATATTCAAATTCATGTGTAGCCGTTGACCATATTTGCTTAAATATATCTTTAAGCTTTTTATGATGAAAATTTGATTTTTTTTTACATCAGCTTATTATTGTGAGAGGTACATTTTATTTATCGAGATTTATTTTTCTGTACGGTGGTCATGTACAAATTTGTAGCGTGTTACTTTTTGAAAATTAACAAAGTGTTTTTTCTTAACGTAGTTTTTCTTTCCTACCTTATTTAGAACTTATTTTTTCGATTTACATTGTCATCTTATCTCAAATGGATAAAAAATTAAAGCGTGTCACCATCTTTACGGGGACCCCTGTATAACACTCTATTCACTTCTATGTAAGTATATCCCTTATTCCTTCTATGTAACTTACTATACGCATAAAAGATAAAAAATTTCTCAATTTATACTATTTAAAAAATTTATACTACAAGGAATTATCTTTCTTGTAAACAATCTGAAGATTTACATATTTCAATATGAAAATTAGCTGTATGTTCAGAATTTACCTTTTATACAATACTTTTCTCCGGTAATATAATTTTATATTTCCCGGAGCGATAAAATTTTGAAGTGTAACAAAATTTAAAACTTTCCAGGAGTTTGAAGGAAAAAAAAAGTTTAAAAGGAATAAGCTTACGTTGACTAAAAATTAATGTTAAAGAGAACTCAATGAACGAAAGTAAAGATTTTGTAATTTTTCCTAATATTTATTCAAACATATTAATTAAAATGCATAAGCGTTTAAAAATATTTGCACAAGTTGTTATATTTCAATATATATTTAACTTTTGAATATTTGTAGTTTATGCAATTTAAAGTATAGCGCACTTATGATGACAAGAGTATGAAAGGCCTTAAAAATCCGCATTTTAAAAAGCTCTCTTTTTAACAAAAAATACTAATTTATAATACACTTGATTAAACATAATTTCAAATCAATGGATTTTTTTATTTTTTTTTTAATTTTATTTTTATTATTATTATTTTTTTTTTTTGCTATTCTATTTCTTTCATGCATATGTATATTGCATTCTTAAAAACGGTACATTTAATTTATGTGCATAATTTCTTTTATCCTTTTTTAGAAACTAATTTTTATGTTTACATATAAGTTAGTTGAGGATATGAATAAATAATATGCTAGTGGAAAAATAATGAATAAAAAACATTCTTGTAAGATCATTTTTATCAAAATTTTATGCTATAAACTAGAATTTTTTTTCTTTCTTCAAAGAGAAAAACCATTCTGGGATTTTTTTTTACTTTTCAGTAAATAATTCGCTGAAAAGTGTTTTTATATTTCAAAGAATTTGTAGCTGTTATTTTGCAAAATTGCTTTTCATTAATAATATGTGATTCATACATCTTTAATAAATTGTATAAAAATTGATGCTATTACATTCTTCGTTTATGCACAAAAAAGGGGAAAGTACGATATCTGATAGACAAACTGTAAACACGGAAATTTTTTAATCACTAGTTAAGTATTTTTTATAGTAGAAAAGTGTACCTCACAACTCTAAAGAGTTGTATTTGGTGTTATCATTTCCCTTTTTTGAATACATTAAGAGTAACTCTTTTGAGAATTCAACGGAAGGCCACTGTAGAAAATGTTATCATTAAACCTGAAAAGAACGTTGAGAACGCCCCCGAAGCAGCTACATTCCCCCATTAGCATTCTCTTTTGCTCTCGGAACTGCATTGTGGAAGTTTGCCGGGTTCTTTTTTAATTATTCGACACTCAAATCGCGGGCATTGCCTATGAAATTTCTTCTCGAATATGTGGAGTACCAGACAGTAATTGTAGCTTGTTTTCTTCGATAGATATTGAACCCAGATCACTCTCGCAGAAAACGTGCATGCTTATACTACTAGAGTACGAGTGGAACTAATCGAAGTGCTATCTGAGAGCAGCTATACAATGTAAATTTTTGTACCGCAAAATTTTCCTGCTCAATTTTTCTGAGCAAAACTGTATGATATAATTTTTTTTACCGCAAAATTTTCGAACTCTGTAAAATAATAAAATAATATATTTTTGCATCACAAGAAACGAAATAGCACGGAAAACAACAGAAACTAGTTAATGTCAGTGTGCCTTAAAAGTTATTTTTAAACACGATAGACGCAAGCATCTAGTTCTGATACAAAGCATTGCTGAGCATGTAATTTAGAAACATTTTTAAACAGATTTTTAAACAAATAGTTACGTATAGTTATATCTTTTAAATTGCTCATGACATCTTATTTGGTCTTTTCGACCTCTTACTCAGATTCATCACTTTGAAATAGATAAAATTCTTTAGCTGTGCTTTTAAATATTTTTACATTATTCCAAGTTAATACTCGTATATAAATTAATTTAATAAAAATTAGTTAGATAATTAAGTAAAAGTAATTATTAAGTAATATATATTATTAATAAAATAAGTTAAATTAAATAATTAATTAATCTAAAAGAAAGAATCTAATCGAACATACTTTCTTTTAAGAAATAATGGAACATTTTAATAATTTTTAACGAAACCAATACTAGAGTCTTAAAACAGTTTAAAATACTGGTCACCAGCTTTTCTTAGGCATTCTACAAATATAGAACTCTTAAACCTGCACAATTTTAATATAGTTTATCAATAATATCTTCCGCTGTTTGATGCAATTTTTATAATCGAGATTCTTTTTTAAGTGCAGAGGCCATAACAGTTTGTTTTTTTAGTTATAAAAGTCCATAGCACAGTTTGTTAAGAACATTCTGAAATTTTTAGCGATCTCTTAAGCATTTTTAACTTTCAAAAAATCAGATGACAAGAGTAGTGTTTTTTAAGGCCTCTTTTAATTAACTCAGAGTTAATTTATCGTCCATTTCTATGAATGCAAACAGTTATCATGCACATTTTTTTTAATACTTTTTGACAACCTTTGCCATCTGTCTATACGTCTTAAACGATCTTATTTTTTTCAATATAAATTTCAATATAAATATCAATATAAATATCAACAATCATTTAAAGCCTTAATTTTTCACTTTTTTGTTTGTTTGTTTCACGTAATCTTATTCAAATTAATACAGTTCTAAGAACTGACAAAGGTAGCGGCATTCCTAAAATGCGTAGTGAGAAAAGCTGCTTAACTGAAACACCTTATGCATTCAATCAATTTGTGTAACATCTTTAGAGTTGGCCAATGTTCCTCGCTCAGCATTTTATTCGATGTTTAAATCATATTAATTAGCAAAAAGGTTTTTTTTTTCTTTTAAAATAGTAGGCATTTGTCGAAATAATTTTAAACGATAGTTGAAAAATATGAACTGGTAAAGTGATTAATTAAACACAATAATGAGTCTAATTTTATAGAGAATACAAGGAGATTGCCAGTAAATAGTGTGCATTCATATCTAATTCCAACGAGTCAGCTTCTATTGTGTCTGCGTGTACGTGATTTTTTTCCTGCATAAAGCTTCAGCATATTAACCGAAATCCGTATTTATCCCTATTTTTTAATTGATAAGCAATCATTAAGATTATTATAATTAAACTATACTGTCAGTTAAATGAAATCCAACTCTTTAAAATTTAATTAAATTTCACTGAAATTATACTTGAATTACCTATTAAAATTTATAGAATTATAGCACTGATTTTTTTTATTAATTCAACAAAATTTTGTTGTCACATTTTTAACATTTTATTGTCACACAAAATTTTGTTGTCACATTTTTTGTCAAATCAAGAAAGTGTTTGCTGATAAAAAAAAAGAAAAAGAAAAGAAAAGAAAATTAAAATAGCATCAACCATACTTTTTCACCCCCCTGAATGAACGAACAAAACTTTGTTGAATTCAAGAAAACATGTTTTCGTAAAATTCAGCACGGTAAGAAAAGGTTTAGAGTGCCATCATACCCACCTTGTAGGCTCCATCGACGAGCTTAGCTATTTCTTCCGTGTCTGTCATTCCGTCTTATCCGATCTTATACACTTATCCGCTGCATATCCGCTCCGGAGGCTATCCGCAGAAGAAATGCCGAAGACTGGCACGGAAGCCGACCGCCACGTGGTGAGTAATAGGGGGCGTACGAAGTCGGAAAGCCCGATCGCGCCACTGGGCGGTGATGCGGAGAGCTGGCGCGCTATTTTAAGTTCCGAGTCAATACAAAACAAACAAACCCTATCAATCATTAGCTTGTTTGTGTCTTTCCTCCTGTGTATTAGGGTAAAAAATGGCTCAACATGTTTATGTAAAAATAAAAACTTCCATCGAGCCAGTAAATTATATCCATGTTTTTGGTTTCCAATTCGAAGTTCGATTAATCGATTTTTTTTGGGGGGGGGGGGGGGAGCAAGTAAAATTTGCCTCAATCGGAATTGAAAGGGACAGAAAACGTCCACCGATAAAAAACATGTCTGTTGAATAAATATGTTTGTGTGGCTGTTGTTGTTTTATTAACCCTTTGAGGCTATGCCGCACAGCCAGCTACGTCAAAAAAAGGGTCTCTAGATCTGTGGCACGCGGTGGTAAACGTTTCGATCGTCCGCCATCATGCTGGTAGTTAATTCGAGCGATGGCAACGTCGCCGCAAAAGTCGAGCGATGCCCTTCTTTTCAGCATTGGGCAATTTAGCCAGCTGTTCTCGCATTCTTCCATTTTTCAGAAGATGTCAGTGCTGTTAAAAATAATCGTGACAATTTTTTTACGGGAAATGACGTGCTAAAAAGTAAAGGATTCTCGTGGAGCTATGTCACCCGCAACTATTTTTATAGAAATCAAATCTATTCTTCGTGACTGGCAACAATCAAAACGTCAGAGTTTGGTTTTCCCAGAGCGAGAACACTGCGCGTTAAATTGTTAAGTCAAAGCGCAGTAGGGCTACCAGCCAAATTGAGGAATGCCTGGGTGAAAGACTAAATATGAGTTTTTAAGCCTGGGAGAGACCAGAAACTGCACAAATTTTTTCTTAAAAACAGATTTTCGTTTAAAAGACTAGTAGTTAAAAACAGTTTTTTTGTATTAACGTTTCTCAGCATTCACACTGTTTGCTATAATGTTTAGAAAATACTATTTAAAAAACCCCAAATTCCTTTTTATATTTTTTGTACACGTGTTTGAAAAGTTTTTGTAGAAATACCAATTAGATTTCATATTTTTTAATACAAATAGCACTTTGAACACTATCGGGTCCCCATTTTGTTTTTAGTTAGTTTTTTCTCCTCATTTAAATATATATTTACTTTATTTCAATGGCTTACATGAAGTTTTTTTTTTATTTGAACCAATAGTTAAATAAATACGCTGTGTGGGGCAAAGGACACCGCACAATGTGACCAAATTAAAAGAACAAGGGCTTTCTGGGAAATTTTTGGCTTCACGACATGTCCTATTATTAGTACAACTGGCTCAAATGGATAAAACTATAGTTTAAAAAGAATTCAATGACAAATCCTTCATCAGCCTGAAGTGATTTTATTCTAGTAGAAGTAAAATTTTTACTTCATGTGCATATGTCCAGTATAAAATAATTTAAAGTAATTTCATTCTCCACAAAAACGTTTAAAAACAATTCCTTTTCATAAAAAAAATGTGCTTTCAAGGTCGCATCTTTTAACACCTTTGTCCTTTGTTATACTTTGTTCCTTTCAATCATCATAGTTTCTGTAATCAATAACGTAAAATTGAATAAACCCATTTGCTTTATTGTATAAGTGCCAAGTTTATTAGCATCTTGTCTGTATTCTAACCACAAATATAACACTCAGTGAAAACTAATGGAATTTTATCTGGAAAATCCACTTTCTGAAATGAACGCTGATTCTGTACAAGGATGCTAAAAATCCCTTTTATCAAAGCCTTTCATATTGATATTAGATAGTGCTGTTATCTTCGGTCAATTGACTTCGATGTAGTTTCCATCCTTCTTACTCCGACATTCTTTCTTTTCTGTGACAAAATTTGATAATATTTTAACAACTTTATTTCATCTCACATACCATTTATCCATTTGATGAAATGTGTGCTTGTCATGCCATCTTCCAAGTCTTCAAATTCAATTTTGGAATCTACTAAGCCTTCAAACAGTGTCATTATTTCCTGCATTTTTGTTTCTTACTGAAACAGCAACAAAAAAAAACGAGAACGCGGGAGAAGTAACTTTCACAGACAAATAATTACAATAAAAAGATTTCACAAAATATAAAAGAATAATTAACTAAATTTTCTATAGTTATATAGTATTGCATGGCTATATGATTGTGAACCGTGGATTACAAAATTAGAATAGTTACTTGATACTAATTTTTTTCAAGGAAATTAATATTTTATTGATATGTATGTGGTTAAAATTTCTCAGCAACGTATACTGAGTCGTCAATAACAAAAATATATTTTCGATTTAAAACCACTTTGCGAGAAAATCTCCTCGTTAAAACTTTGGGATTTGTTAAAAAAATTTAAGTATTGATAAAAACTTTATTTTATTAAAAAATTATTTTATTTTATAAAAACATTACTTAAATCAGCGGTGTGAAGTTCTATTATTTCGTCATTAATATTTACCTTTCTGCAAAATATATTATTTTTAAATATTTTACTTGTATGCTCTATGTTCGAGGGGTTTTTTTATTCTGTTCATTAATTAAAAGTACTAAATATAACTAATTTTTAAGTACTAATATATACTGCTGATTGAAGTTGTAGCAACTGTTAAATGTTATTCTATTATTAGATAGTATATTATTATTATCTCTTAGCGTAAACCGTTGAAATATTTATTTTAGTTGTTCCTGTAGTCTAAATAAATAGGGGTTTAGTTATGAAAAAATAATTCTACGCTTGAATACTTAACTTATCGTGAAATTTATCTATTGTTTTCTTTTTTAAATTAAAAAAAAGTGTAAGATATTTCAATAGTTGAAAACCTAAACTACAGTATGCCAAGATTTCCTGATTTTCAATCACATTGTGCATATCACAATCGGGTTTTGTTTTTAATTAATTACTGTTTTATTAATGGCATTATTATTAAAAAACAATAAAAGCAATCTAACATGTCTTGGTGACTTCTGCATTTTTTATGTGTTTGTTCGAAATTTAACAAGGGATAATCTAAATAACATTAAATTGCGACTTTAAGTAAGAACAAGTAAAAAAAAGAACACGTGCCAATATTTCGTAATTTTATAATTAAATTTTAAATTTTAGCCACAAATTTGTCAGTTTCCACTATAAATATTTATTCATATAGAAACGATATGACAATTTTGTTCGAGGCGATTGCGCAACATCAAAAACTTAAATTGCTCTTTTAATACCCCATCCCTTTTAAATGTACTTTCAAAGTATATTTTCTCTTTCGAAGTTTTAAACTTCTATCAAAAATTAGTTCAAAATATTTGCTTCAAACTTCCAAATCTGTCTCAAAGAATCTCTCTGTTACAAACTGAAAGCTAAGTATTACGATCTTAACTTCTCTGGAAGCAATTTAAATGTACCCTTAATAAAAATCGATAACGATTCGTTAGAGATAAAAGTTCCCCTTTACACTTTAATATGAAGATCAGGGAAATAATGACAGCGTTTTCGAGCGTATGTTAAGAAAGATGTTTAAAACTTGCTTTACAGTTTTTTTTTTACATTATTCTTTCACTTTTGAAAAAAATATTTAACATGTTTATATAAGTATGGCGTTATATTTAATTAGAGATTCTTAAATTATAAAGGTATTTGTAATTAGTTTCAAAGTTGTATATTTAAGACTTATTTGTGAAAAAATAACGACGTTTTAAGTTGTAATGGTTTTGGTTTTCTAATACGTCAGCATTAATGTTATTAGAAGGTTTGTTTGGCAACATGCTTATTCATGTTGTTAAAATTCTTTATAAAAATAAAGAATTTCCAGTAAATATAATGTAACAGCATCGTGTTTAGAGTTGAGCTTATTTATGTATTCGCAAGATCTAAGGTGGAGCAGTCTGTCTGGATTTAAGTTATAGTATCGTAATATAAGTAAACAATTTTTTAAACTTTCGGAAGTTTTCAAAATATTTCTACTGGATTAACTATTTTCTAAGATATTTACTTTAATTGGGTATAATTTAAAAATATTTCTAATATAAACAAGTATTAAACAGACATGACACTAGGAGTATTGTTAATGGAAATTAAACTGAAAATAGTGAGAAATAACACTAATCCATTTTTCTCTTTAGTCTAAAGGCATTATATGACCACTATACAGCTCATTGACTTCACATTGAAAATATTTATGTAGTAAAATCAACTGTTAATTTTGATACATCCGTCAAAAATTTGTAAATACATCCAAAATATTAACTCCCAATATCGGAAATCAATACTGATTGTTTATTTTTATATGTTGCAATAATAATGTGCTGATGAGAATTCGAACGCTTCATATATTATTGACCTATCTACGTGAAAGCATTTTATGGCACTTTTAAATTATATTACAGATTAATAGCAACTATATATTTCTTATAAATGCAATAATATTTTGTAAACATAAAAACTGAGTTATTATTTTTAACAGCTTGATTAAAGTAAAAACTGATATTGCATTATTTTATGCCCAGATAACCAACAAAGACCAAAAAATTAGTTTTACAATGCTACTTATTTCATAAAGTTAAAAGCACCAGAAAAGGAGTTGAGGAAAAAAATTGAATACGTTACTATTTAGTATAATAATTGAAATAGCAACTGGCTAATGATTACTGAATAGCTGCGGAATAAAAGTAGAATGTGTTAAGTTTTAGTGCAAAGATTCAAATATCTACTGGCTAATGATTGAGATGGAATGAACATCTTAGAAAAGAGAGAGAAAGAGCATCTAGGAAAAGAGAGAGAAAGAGCATCTAGGAAAAGAGAGAGAAAGAGTATGTAACAACTATATAAATACTTTATAGGAACTCAAACAAGCTTAAGGGAAGTACGACAATTATATATATAATTGTTTAATTAAAGTCATGTGATGTTCTCATAAGATATTTTAGTAATTTTTTCTTCCCGAGTGACACCTTTCTTACAAAAAAAGAATAATAATAATAAATAATAGATAGATCCCTTAAAAGAATTCTACTGAAAAGCAATCTTCTTGTTCAGTGGGCAGGAACGCTAATAATCAGCTTTTGATGACAAACTTTACATCGGAAAAGAATAAACAAAACTCTAATTGATATAAGTAATGAACAGAATCATTGATAGTTGTTTGATATCTGGTCTTGCATTGTTTATACATTTGTAATAGATCATAAGCGCACGTTTATTCCACACTTATTGCTGTGCACCTTATCATGCTCTACATTTTTGAAATTTTCATGATATATATGAGTTACTTTTTCCTCGCATTTTCAGCCAGTAATGCATTAAGCTAGACAAAAGATTAACGGCTTGTCTTCAAAACAGATTACCTTTTTTCAAATGTTTTAATTTAATCCCAGAAATTATTTTTGTCAAATATCGATCATCAATCAATAACATTATATATATTTTTTTCCATGATGACTGAATTTGTTTCACAATCTTATCGAACTGCTAGGCTAAATTTATTATAAACCACACTAACTTTCAATAAATCAAAATATTTTCACCATTCATTTTAAGTTTACAACCAATTAACAAGTCGATTCTCAAGGGGATAAAACTAATTTAAGTTCATAATAGCTATCCCCATTTTCACTAGACTGGTTCACAAATAAATCTTATAGCAATAAGCTAGTTTTCAATCCTGCATTCTTAAAGGGCATTGGTTTTCCAAGGAACTCATTCCGCTTTTCTATTAATCAAGGTGTGTAAGGGAGAGGGGGGGGGGGAATAATATGTGGTAAAGATGGGGCTTCCCCATTATGCTTAGCATTTATATGTGGTCTCGTTTTCAATTAAGTATTGTCTAGACTGGAAAATTTCACGGTGTCTCACTTCAACCACTGGCTGACGCAAACTTTTCAATATAATTTACAAAATTCCCCGCTTTTGTAGGGGGTTCTGTTTTGGTACCAAACGTTAGTGCACTGCGCCAGAAAATGTGAGTAATTAGATTTTCACGTTAAGTTATAGAAAATCAATTTTTAAATACCTACATTTATTAAAGAGAATTTTCTTGAAATGAACTTTGGCAAATAAGAATATTATCTAAACCATGTTCTTTTTGGCTGTAATTTTTTTAATCCACCTTTCGTAGTACCCTCCTATATTGTAGCATTTAACGGATAACAATTAGACAAAGTTCATCTCTGAATTGTTGGCACTTTTATGACAATTCTAACAAATACTTGGTATTTTAAGCATAAAATTATGGTTTTTCTATAGTTAAAACGATATAGTAAAATCAATAATTAATTTATTAACTGCGTTTAGTCAAGATATTGATTACAATGTTCTTTTATGACGTTTCTATATAAATACAATTTTAATTTTTATCTGTATATTCCCCGTTGCTTAAAAAGTTTGCTATACCGATTTAAACAAAAAGAAAGTTTAACGGTCTTAGAGAAAATGTTATCGCTATGTCCGCTGTTCTTTTATCCGTACATCACTCGAAAAAGACTGACGTGAATTTAATGGCATTCCGCTGATTAATTGTTTGTTTTAAACATATGATAGGGGAAAGTAGTGTAAGATGCAATCATAGATAGCATTACCGGATAAGGTGACTCTTAAAAATGTAGTATTGGATTATCATACCCACTACAAGTTATATAAATTGAGATCATTTTTTTAAGTGGGGACTGAAATTTATTTCTTTAATCTGTGTGTGTAGCTTTTGAAATTCACAGCGCAAGGAATAGCCTGACTACGGTAAGTTAAGTTTCCTCCTCCATAAAATGTTGTCAAAATACAATTCTTAACGTTAAAAATCAAGTGTGTTGTGGTTTATTTACCATAAGCTTGGAAGCTGATAAGCAATTTTAAATTTAAAATTGTGATGTTGGGTAATATGAGGAGAAGTACCCAAAATTATAGTATCAGTACCCAACATTATAGTATCAGTACGGCAAGTGCAAGTGGACACAGTTGGACACATGCTCAATATAATATACCGGCTGGGATGATAATCCAATCCGGTTCAATCCGGGTCCATCCAATCCGGTCAATCCCAGGATGATAATCCTGGGATGACATCCCGGCTGGGATGATAATCCAAGTGAAAGACAGACCGTAGAAACGGGATTTTTGTAAATCAAATTTATCACTTATGGATTTTTTTACATGCTTGTATGTGATTTTCTAAGTTTTTAGTTCATCAAGTTGGGAGAACGGGATTCAGTAGGTCATTGACGATATTTGTGGTTCAGTGAAGAGTTTTCAAATGAGAAAATTATTTAATGTAGGTATCAAACAACTTAACTCTGTGGGGAAATTTCAGCATCTCACTTTGATTGTGGAGAGAAAAATAGCCCTTTTTTTGGTCATCTGCATAAAATTTGAAGAAAGTAAGACATTAGCTATTACACTCGAAATTTGTCAAGTAAATGTGAGTTATGTGGTATGTTTATATGGACGAAATTTCCTTATTTTCTGTTATGTTGTATTTAAATAAATATTTTAGCGGTTTGGAATTTTAAGGTGAAAAATAATACATTGCTTCATATGGGGCACACTGGGGCACCTGAAATAGGGTACAGTGGGACAGTAATCCATTGTGCTCCCCATTTATATATTTATTGTCCTTCTGTAAATTTTTTACTTTTTAATGTTTGAATGATTTAAATTTAACTAAGTAAGTCTTCCACATCAGCCACAGAAACTTCAGTTTCTCAAGAAAATTATGTAAAACAAAAAAATGACACCAGAGATGGTAAAAGTCTTACCCTAACTCTTATTCAAAAGAGAAAAAACTGGGAGGCAACCTTAAAAAAACATCAGAAACTCTTACAGATACACCAGTGAAAATTCCAATCCAAAATGACATGATTGAGTAAAAGACGACTGAAAGACCTAACGATGTGTAGAAAAAAATTGTAAGCACAGCTGAACTGAAGAAGAGGAAGAATGAAAAGGATCTTTTAGTAAATCTGACTGTGAAGATTTGGAATTTAAAGATGTAGAAGATTTTAATGACGCTGGAGATTATGCATTATTCAAGGTCTGTAGCAAGAAAATATGAAGTTTTAAGTACTATATTACTGAAGTTTTAGACAAAAAATGCAAATGAAATTGAAGTGTACTACATAAAATGAATTCATCCAGGTTGTGAACTTATCTTTGATGAGACAGACATTTGTACAGCAAACTGTTAATTTATTGTGAGAATGTTGCCAAAAAAGTTGTCAAGGAACTGAGAGAACAGTGACAAAGTTTACTTTTGCAGTAGATTTTCAGTCATACAGGTTGTCCATATTTAAACTTGAAATTCGTGAGCAATCTGTAGCAAAAACTATGCCGTGGAATAGCATGAAAATGAGGTAATGGACGAATGAAATGATGGGAAGTTTAGCGAGAAAAAAAATACAATGAGTTTCAAAACCACCCCTAGGTGGCGTATCATAGCTCTATTGAGAACATATAAATAATCTACAAAAGTTTACAAAACAGGCTCGATATGATGTCCACCATTGTCTGCTACCGTCTGGAAGCGTAAAATTGCATGTTCGACTGTGCTCCTCCACACATCGCCCGTTGTGTGAAACAAGTGCTCCGCCGCCGTTTTGGTGACGCCAGAATCATGAGCCGGCAATTTCCTACCGATTGGCCTCCTAGATCCCCCGATTTGAATCCTTGCGACCTTTGGCTATGGGAATACCCCAGGGACTTGATCTACCATGATCCCATCACATCTCTCTCCGACCTCAAAGAAAACATAGAACGACATGTGCATAACATTCCCCAGTTCATGCTGCTTTCAACAGTCGAACATGAGATTTACGCTTTCAGATGTTAGCAGACAACGGTGGACATCATATAGAATAAGAATTACATAAAAATAGAATAATAAGTACACAAGAGAAAAATATAATTTATCAAATAATTTATTTTTATGTATTATCTAGATAATCCACCCACTTGGTATTTTTCATATTTACTTTGACAAAAATAACTACTCTCTTCTTTATATATAAATTGTGAACCAGCGCAAGATTTTTATGTTTCTTAATGCATCACTTAATTTGTAATGCACATTATTTATACGATGGAAAACTATGAAAAAAGGATTGCATGCAAATTGGTTGCTTTTAATGGATCTCAGAGTCATAGCGTTCTTTCACCCTTGATGAAGCTTCAGGGGAGCTATATTCTCTCTAGAGGTCTCCATTCCCTACTTCTGTTAGAGGAAATCTAAATATTTTATGAATGCCTGAATGTTTTTCAGCGAGATCTTAGTCTTTCTCACCCAGTTCCGTCTGAGTCCGAAAAATATACTTTATAAGTGCGTATTTAACACAAAGTACTTTAATTTTTATTTTGCATTTAATGAGGTAAAAATGGATAATGATTTCTATTTCATCACAAAAATAATAGCTTAAATTTTACTCAAAATACTTAATTTGAGTAACTTTCATCTTAGTATATTCTAACGTGAACACAATACCTTAGATATTATTCAATTTTTTTTTTCATTTGTATTTTGCTTTTGTGCACTTTTGAACAACTTTAACAAAAACATTTAAGTAAAATTTATTTATTTTGAGCACGAAACTTCGCTTAGCAATATTTGAAATGAAATGACTTTGGAAGTACGTATTAGAAAAATATTTATATTATTCATTTATTTAAATATCTTTCGTTCTGAATAATCGAAATTAAAAAAGATATCTGTATATAGCCTTGAAATTAAAATTTTAAAAAAAAACAGCATTTCCGAATTTTTTAAATACGACTTATAAAATTTCATTTTATTTTTTATTATCTAAAATATGAAGAAAGAGTAAGACAAACGTTTAAAAATTTGCTATTAATACAAACTGCCCTTTCAAAGCAATTTAAAATGTATTGCGAGAAGCTATCACTTACTGAGAAGCATGCATGAAAGACAATAACATTTTACTCTGATTCTCATAACACTTCACTATAGAAGAATTTAGCCAAATCATGCTGTTTCATTGTCCTTATTATATTGCGGAAATATTCTACACAAAAGGCCAATTTTGTAGCAAACTTGACACAAATTTGTCATGAATTTCGAGCAAATGCTTGTTTCTTCCCAGTTGCCGTCATACAGAACCAAAACATAGGGCTTTCATTCCAACAAATATTTCTAGAAGCTTGAGAAACATCAACGCGATTGAATTGAAAGTCGAATATATGGACATGATAAGCGCTCTTTGTTCTCGTACACAATTTTTTTTTTGCTTCCTTTTTGTTGATCTGACCAAATTGCTTTTAAGAAGGTATAAAACGCCCAGATGGCATCGTATTCTTTTTTTGGGGGGGACAAGCTCGTATGTGTATATCTATTTTTTAAAAATAATAGTAAAAGATATTTCATTTTGCGGTTTTTACTGAATTGTGTGACTTTGTGTCTCCTTTTATAAACATTCAACAAAACCCTTTAAACCTTCTTTTTTCCTTCTCAGTATATTTTGTAAGATATTCAGAATCTTCTTGTATAGTGCAATCTCATACTATAGATGCAGTTTTCAAAAACTTCCTTTATCTTTACTTCATTATAATGAAACAAAGTCCAACATGTCTTCTTCCGTTCATTTATTGCTTTCAACTGAAGCTGTTTCAGGCTAATGAATCCGCTTCAGAAAATAAAAAACAATTCCTCTGCTGACAGTAAAATTTACTAAAATTCTCCATCCATTTTTTTTCACTTCGAAAAAATTAAACCTATCAAAAAAAAAAGAAAAAAGAAAAGGATTTTTAGAGGAAAAGTACAATTTTTCAGTTTTCTGTTGAAAAAAAAAGTTTACTTTTCCCTCTCATTTTTTTCTGCATAAATATTTGTGAGTTGTGTAATCAAATGAGTATAGGGGTAAACTGAGTAAAATTTTGTGTAAGAGTTAAAACAAATTGATATTAAATCCAAATGACGATCTTTAAGATATTTCTGTGGTGAAAATTTTTAATAATATTTCATTATCGAGGTCTAAAAAAAGCAAATATCAAAGAACTTTACTGAGGTTATGACGAAGCCTTACTGGCCACTTCTGATTAGTTTTCTACTTGTTCTATTCAAAGAACATACCAGACACTTATAACTGAAATTAACAGAGAAATCTGTCCGTGGGGCCATTTACTATGTCAGAAATTTAAGTCAATTAAAAATAAGGCATTTAGTTCCTTATACCATTAACAGATGAGAGACGTAATAATAATTAATCGTATAAAACTCAAAATATTCTAAGCTCATTCATTTTAAGAGCTTTGTCTGGCACAATAATCTTCTATTTCCACTGTAAAATATATTTCGTCACAGTAAAACTTGCGGCCTAATTGCTACTATTCTATTAAAGCTGAATGAAAACTTTCATTCTATTAACAACTCAGATCAGAAGGCGCACGTTATTATATCAGAGCAACAAAACGAAAACCGGGAATTTTTCCTCTTTTGATGCCATCATACAGCTCAGAAGATCACGAGTTCAATTAAAAGTAAATTGGTCCAATGACTTCCTTAGAAATGTTTGAAAAGAAACGCTGGAAATATAATACGCAGTACATGGATACTTAATAAAGCAATATAATAAACATCCTTCATTTTCAACCAGTGAATAAAAATACGCCGCCTTTGAAATAAATTTATTGTAATTATTTGATCTGTAACTTTAGCATTATCCTTAAAATAAAAGAAGCATAAATAATGGAAAATTTTGTTGTTCTAACTAAGTGCATTGTTATCAGATATATACCGTAAAAGTACAACTGGTATCCGTTAAATGAAATTTTTATTTTTTAGTTTTTAAATAACGCATTTAAAAATACCACGCCTTGTACTTAAAACCTATTCTCAGAATAATGGTTGTTGTGGCAAAGGTAGTAGTTATAACCCAAAGTTGTAGAACCGCAAGCTTTCAATCCTGTATCATTATACAATGAAATCTCTCTAAAGAAACTACCCTCTGGACCATAGAAAATCGTTCTTTTAAAGAGGTAATTGGAAAAATCAAACTTTCATGCAGTATGTATATAATACATACCCTGCATAGATAAGACATATAATTTATTATATGTCTTATCTATGCAGATCTAACGGAAGATTTTTCATCAACTATATGAGTGACAAGCTGAAACCATATTTAAGATAAAAATGGAATTTAGACAACTGCTTCCTTTTAATTGTGGAAAAAACGCCTTCATGAACGATTCTGTGTAAGGAGACAATAATACTTTTCCCGCTAATTAGTCTTCCAAGCAAGCAGAATCATTTCGATATGAATAAAGCAATATACTCAGAGGAGCATCCCTACACTTCAACAACAGAGTTAAAAATGGCCTTTGAAAGAGGGGGAGAGTAAATAGTGGTCCTTTTTTTAGAGAGAAATTTAATAGTGAGCCTACAGCTAAAATATATGGATCAAAAATAAAAGCTCTTTAGCTAGTAATACTTATTTCATTGCTTCTTTAACTTCTCTTTCTAGATGTGCCTGATTTACCACAGTGTTTCTCTTAAGCAGATAATTAAAAATGTGTCCTTTTACAATATAAACTTGCAACTTTTCTACTTAACGTAAGTTAACTCATAGAAATGCCATACATGAATAACATAAAACAAGATAGTTAAAAAAAAGTATAAAATATGTGTCTTTTTTTTTTACAACATAAAAAATGTTCGATGTTTCGTTTAGTACCTTACTTAAAAATCAACGATATTCAGTTTCCTCTTTTAGTAACACCCTGCCAAAAAAAAAAATTAAATTGTTAATTATTCTGTACCCAGCCACACATCACATACTTATTCTCTTCTTTGTTACAATATTCTAAACATTCAAAAACTCTTTGTTCCGTCTAAACGCAGAGCTCAGTCTATTTATTTAAAGGGTGTTCTTATTTACATTTAAATGAACAGCAATTATCCATCTGGGCAGTACGATATTTTCTGCGATTTATATACAAAAGAAGCAAATTCCGCCTAGTTAAAGGGCTCTTGGAACTCGAGCTTTGTTTCGCACCAACCGAGCTGATAAAATGTAATTGTTTTCTAGAGTCCAAAAAAATATATTGTGTGTGTGTAATATATGATTATATGTCCATTTTATGGTTTTGATGGAATGCTTGATGGGATAAATCATTTTAAAAATATTTTAATTTTATGTATTCAATTGAAGAAGAGGTGTGCCCAGATCAATATTATGTTTACTTTCTGAATCAATATTATGTTTACTTTGGAATGATGATTTAGAAAGCAGTGCACATCTTTCTAATATTTTTATATTTAAATAAAACATAGACTAAAAAAGTTTAACGGAATACAGATTCGTAGATGTATTTGAACTATTAGATATTTTATTTTTGTAGTATTCCATTTAAATCGTACGAAATAGTATGTTGTGGTTAAATAAACCTAAATTCTTGGTTTAGTTAAATGTTCTATCGCTTGTATAAATCATACATTTAAATTTAATTCGCTATAAAATCAGACACCAAAATAAGAACAAATAAAATAGAAATGGCATTATTTTTCTGTCTGTAGTATATTGTATATTTTTTTCACAAAATTCGTTGTTAAAATCTTTAAAATAAGCGTCGTTACTTTGACTATCCTCATATATTTGTCCTAAATCCTTATGGAAACTTTGACTGTACGGCGAAACTAAATCTTTTCACTGAACTGAGTTTTCATAACTTTTTATGGTCTTCGAACACATAAAAGTGTTTGTAGCGCCTTATATGATGTTTCTAAAAAACTACTTATCTTTAGTGAAGGAATAACTAAACTTTAAAATTCTTAATGTAATAATATTTTAGTTCACTTACATCACATTTAGTATACGACAAGTATGATGAAATGAAACGTAGCTACAAGTTCGCTGCAAACATGAAAGCTGCATAGGGGATATATATACATCTTTATGCACATATGTATGCATGTTTGCATGTTGTATGCATGTATGTCTGTGTGTATGTATCTGTGTTTTATGTTTTGTGTATGTATGTTTTTTTGTGTGTGTGTGTTTTTTTTTTCGCAAAGCTGGCTTTATCCAAATATCCACAACATTATATATGATGCATTAGCAAACAGATTGGTTAGATAAAATGTGTATGTAATGGAAGGATATTCTTTTCATTTTTATTAAATACGAATATATGAAATAATCAAAACATAGTCACTTCAACATTAAAATCCTTAAAATGATATTCACATTCTGAATCTTAAGAGATGCTTGAATGAAAATTAAGTATATTAAATAAATTAGAATATTAGATTATTTTTCTTTTATTCCATTGAATGCTATTCCCAAAATGTATATTTTTGAGACTTCTCATTTATTCTGATAAACAAAGGTTAAATTTCACATCAATAAAAGATTTTTTATTCTTTCATTCAGTGGGAAGTAAAATAAAATCAGTAGTGATAAATATACAAATTTTGAAAGCATTTCATGAATAATTGCGACTGAATACTTTTAAGAACAGATACAACTTGTTGTTTGTGTTCTAACGCAATCTCATTTTGTGCACTACAATAAGAAATTGAAAAATTATAATTTATTAAGATTTATATGGCTACCGTTACCAACTATTCCGTAAAATACTTGAAAAAAAATACTCTTCAGTCAAATTACTCTTCAGGAACAAAGTAATTAATTGTAATTAACAGTAAGATCTAAGGATGTTTAAAATTTAAAGAAAAATTATCTCATTAATCTTTTATCCATTAATCTTTCTAACGATTTAGTTTTAGTTTAGGGAAAACGATAAATCAAAGGCAAAAAATAAAATTTTTATACATATTTCAAAATAGTTTTTGTCAATATTCACACAATATTTATAATCCCCTTAATCACTTTTCAGAGATTTCGATTACATTTCATACAGTAAATAATCACTAAAAAAATGTTATTTAAAAAATTGATCTGAGGAAGAATAAAAGTAAAATTTCTGCATTTTGGAATAATTTAAGTAATTTATTTAGGAAGATATCAGTAAGTTAAACTAGTCCCTTTTCACAAACTGTATATCTCGCACAATCTCTCTCAATAACTGTATAAAAACTATATTCTATATTTATTTTTTTAAATTATCATAAAATCTGGAGAAAGAATACTAAATTCTGCGTCGCTAGCTATTTTCTAAAATTTGATGATAAATATATCATAGTGTAATAGTGTATTTTGTTGTAAAGTATGAAGCTTTTTTTTTTTACTTGTACCTATTTCCTATATAAGACCTTGAATCTAACAATGATTAATGAAGACTTACGCTTTCTAAACAGCCAGTTTCTTAGATAACAAATCAACCATAAGTTGATTTTTGATTCCGTAATTATTTTAAAATGGGTGCTTCTTCAGTAAGGTACGGGAAGTGTACACATCATTCCTTGAATAAAACTTTTACATGATCAAATCTTTACAAATTAACAGAATCGCAAAGAGTCTGTTTAAAATTAGCTACATCGTATTGCGACTGCATGGCAAGGCTTTCCTTGATAACTTGTACAATACAAATCAGTATCGGTGATGATGATATTTCGGATGGATTCGGTATATTATATATATTTATATATCTTTATATCTATATATAATGTTTATTGAGACCCTACATAACTGAGATCATTCGGAACTGAGATCATTCGGATTAACCTCAGCTTTGGAGCCCACGAGGTTAATCGAATTTTATCACTGATGTCAAGATCGCTAATTTAGTACTCCCTGCTCTGAGGCAAGTCACTGTGGAAACTTTCTGACAACGTTGAGTGATGAAGTTCTGCTCTTAACTAGAAAAAACATTGCAGAAATTAATGAACTGCTAAAACAAATCTATGTTCCTTGTTCTTTCTTACTATATGCAAGCTATCAGGAAAATGAAGAAATTGAAGGGAAATCAAAAAAAGGTGAACGATAACCTGCGTTCTGGACAGCGACCAACAAACCAAACTGATAAAAATATTACCCTTGGGCGTGAATTTTTGACTATTCTTTTTTATTTCTTTTCGATATTTTTATCTTTTAAACACGGTTTCATTTTATTAGCTGACACCTGGTTCCGTGGTTAACATTTACTTGCTGTAGGCGTAACCACAATACTGATATTCTACTAAAATTCATTAGAAAAATTCTAGTTAAATCTCACTAAAACAATTCTTGCAGGAGAATATATTCACAAAAAAAAATTCAAATTAATTATTTTTCATTCAATCTCTTAGTATTGCGTATTTGCTTTACGAACTAACTTCCGATTTGATAACTTATGCAACTCAGTTCTTTGTGATGAAGATAGTTAACATAATACGTCATTTTCAGGTTTTATTCCTGCACCAGTAAATCGATTAAATTTGACTATCATGATTGTAATACATTGACATCACATTTTTTATTGCTTCTGAAGTACAAGACCTATTATATATGCCTAGTAGAGTTCCATAATTTAAATTTGGCTTTACAAGTCTAATCCAAAGAGAATTTCCCTTCAGGTGAAGAATCTTGTTCCTGCCAACATTTTTTCTTAATTACACACCGGAGATTTTAAACATGGCTTTTATTTTGGTAAACAACCAAAAAAAATATATACATAAGGCTTTTGGGAGTAATTCTAGAACAAAACGTTAAGTAATCTCATTTTGATCTGACATGATTGATAAATTCCCAACAATGTTATCAGTACGCTGAATAAACATTAAAGGTTTTTAAAAACTAAATTAATTTGAAATAATTTTAAAAAATTATAGTGCGACTATTTTTTTAAATTTAGGCTAATTTTAAAATATTGAAAACAGGATGAGTGTTCCTTCATTCTTTATTTTAATTTTATAAACCTGTGATTGAAATTTAAAAATTCATTTTCTCTAAAATTATCATCCTGTGTACATATTAAGTATTCCTCAGATCTTTATAAAAGTTTTTTTTCAAAAAACATGAATTTCACGGATTTTACTTTAGTTAAGTGAATGTATTATTAATTTTATGAGTTAGGATTTAATTTAAGATTCATATCCAGAAGTGCTGCAAGTAAAAAGCGTTTTGCATTGCATATTTACTGATGCACGTAAATCATTAATTCTCATTCAATGGCTCGTATTTTTCCCTCATAAAGAATACTTGCAATTAAAGCTTTGGAATTCAGTTAAAATATTCTTTTATGCACATGCGACTTAAACTACTTTATGTTCTACATCATTTATTCTAATTTGACTAAAAGAAATTAAACGGATGCTAAAAAATCTTTTAAAATATTAAACACAATTTCTTACTGCAAATGAACGTTCTGTTTTTCACGGAGGTTTAGTTCTTTCAACAAGCGTTCTTCAGTAACACTAATTCTGATGCTGATTCTAATATTCATTGACAGTAATTTAATTTATTGTTCGGTATTTATTTATCAAATTAGTTTACGTTAGATTGTAGCTAATACTACATAAAATTTTACGTACTACTGTTAAATGATATTAGATATAATAAACAGATTTATAAATCTGAAAACTATTTGTGTCTGTACATTCTTTTTTTAGACAGAAATGGAATTCGTAAACAAAATTTTTTATAATGTTAAAGAGAATTCTTCATTTTAATTCCCTTTAAATCTTCATATATTCCCATTAAAAATTCATTTCTACAACATAATAATGCAAGAGTATTACAAGAAACAGAATGCATGATAAAATTTAAAAGAGAAAGCAATAGCGTAGGGAAAGGAATAATGATGTCAATTCCAAGTAAATTATGTTTTTCAGTTTAAAAAAAGTTACAATTTTGTACCTAATTAAGTTTGTGTGTATATGAAACAAGATTTAACTTAGTCTTTGAATCTTATTTTTTTTATGAAAATGGCTAAAGCAGATACCTGACAAATTCATGCATGCAGATAATTGAGCATGGTAATGAATTATCATCAGCTGTCTTCTTAACCCAAAGGAACATATTCCGCTGTGGAAATTGTATATCTGCTTCAGACAGTTATAGCTCAGCTGTTTCTGTAAGTGTAATAAGGAAGACATCTTTGTTGATAGTTTGGCTGGCAAAAATGTATAATTTTTGTATTCTTAGCAATAAATAATAATGTTTTTACAAATTATAATTTGACAGAAAAAGTACTAAGATTCACTCGTGTTTATGCTAAAATGAACGTGCGAATCATTTAATTAAGCATTCTAATTTTCATATCGACTTATATAATTTGATAAATTTTGATTTGTTAAATGTTAAATGTATAAAATAATAACTTTGAACAATTTAAAGTTTATTCTTTCCCGTATGTAAATTACGTTTTCAAAATCAAACTCATCAGTACACCTAAAAACAAATCTTATAAGAGATGCGATTAAAAAGTTAACTATATTTTTCCCTCAAAGATATCACCGGAAGAAAAATTTTTGCAAGTTTAAGATGTCTATTTCGAACATTAACATAAATCTAAAAATTGATAGTCTGAATTTTTTACACGCATTTGTGTCTAACATTTAGTGGGCCCGAAGTTGAAATTTATTTTTGACTTTGAATAAGTGCATTATTGAATGTGCGATTTAATATGCATTATTTCTGTTAAGTCTCAATTTTTGTGATACATTGGTATGTTACTACATTGAAATAAATTTGTTTTTAAGTGAAAGATTCTGGTTGTCATTAACATGTAATTGAAACTTTTTAACGTCACTGGGTTGTGTTGTTGATTGAATAAGTTTATGAAATTGAAATGTTTCCTTATATTGAACTCGCTCTGAAATACATTTAGCTAAAAATCTATTTTATTCCAAAGGATTTTTTTTTCAAAATACAGGAAGTGTCACAATACCCTCCCAGGTTTGGAAGGCTTATAAAAAATAATATATTACCAATGTAGCGACAAAATTTACTTTTCTGGAGAAAGAAACATTACTCGTTTTGTTTCACAAATAACGAGCTTCCTCGTCGTTGGATTGGTCGAGGTTCTGACGACGACAATCGCCTTCTTCCGTGGCCACCTCGCTTTCCGGACTTAACTCCATTTTTTTATGGATTTACATAAAAGATCGTATGTTCGTGCCCCCTATGCCACGTGATTTAAAAGATTTACGCCAAAGGATCACAACAGAATTTCCTGCCATTGGTCATGACACGTTAAAGCGAGTGTAGGGAAGGAAGAATTTGACTTTAGACTTGATATCTACAGCATAACGAAAGGTTCACATATTCAACATGTATGAAACAATACTTGTAACATTTCTTTATCTGACAACAAGTAAACTTTTTCGATGTATTGGTAATATATTTTTTTACAAGCCTTCCAAACTCGGGAGGGAATTGTGACGCACCCTGTATTTTATGACATACTAATTCAAAAATTATAATGTTCAATACGCTTTAGTGTAAAAATTTGTTAGAGATTACTATTGTTACTTTATCTCAACAAGGCTATGTCAGTCATTCTCTAAAATATATTTTTAAAATATATATTTGAAATGTTAGACAACGAGAAAAATTTGTAATATTTAATTCGTTAAACGTATGATAATGTAATTTATCGCGAGTGTTTAAAATTTCTTATTTTTGTAACTTGCATTTCCTGTCGAATAATTTTTAAAAGTGTCAAATCTTATTAAATTAAAAAAGCAGTAAATGTAAAATACTTTAATTAACTTCAGTTGCGAAACTATTACGATTTTTTAAAAATTATAATTTATCTAACAGCGTGCTATAAAATTTAAAAAATACAAACTCAAATCCCCAAGCAATTACTCTCAATCACAGAATGTGCTACTATCGGTAGTATCTTAAGATATTTCCACAAAAATTTCCTGTTTGCATTCCTTCTAATTATTTTCTTTTATGCCTGCCAAATAGTCTGTTTACGAAAAGAGATAGACATTCTCACATAAATTAACAGTTAGAAGAATTCGAAGCTCTTTTTAAGTCAAAGAAAAAACTGCTCATTAATTACGGTTTTAAATTAACTTTCTGCATGCTAACAGTCTCGTTCCGAGCTTTTATAAATGGTACACTAAATAAATGTTTACTTAACAAATTTGAAAAACGCGAATCATGTTTCGCTTTGTTCTTTCTTATTTCCTGAGTGATTTTTCTTTGGTAAAAAGTATGACGTTATAGTATTTTACCTGAATCTTAAAAAATAAATGAATTTTAAGCAATTTATGTTGTTCAATGTATTCTGTAACGGCGGAATGAAAACTATTTCAATAAAAAGACTCTCGCATACTGAAATGTACACCACAACGTATAAAGCCTATCAATTCTTACTAGTTTTCTTGCAACGGCCTTCAGTGATTGTATTCTTTAATCAGACTTATTATCTTCATATAAATATGTTCTTTCACATAACTTTTAATTACTTTTACAACGCTTAATGACGATCTAATACTATGTTTAACAACTCATGATAATTATCACCAATGTTAAATTAGAGTGTATTGTTCTGATCTGTAATAAATGTACAAAAAAATTTAATAGTTATTTTAATTATGTAACAAATAAATAGGAAAAAAGATAATTGATTAATATAATTTTATAATTACAAACTTTAGCTTTTAAAAAATAAATGCACATAAATTTTATCAGCAGTCTACTAACTTCTTACACTTGGTAAACAATTAGTAGGCTTTTAAATTGATAATTTGATTCATGATTGGTTAATATGATATGAATGATGAGAATTCTAAAAAACACTAAAACATTTTAGTGTCATAATCCATTAAAAGTAGGGGAGACCGAAGTATTTTTTCCAACTTTTTCAATTTAATTTTTATATTTTTTTACTTTTTGTCTATGAAGTAAACAGGCTGTATTTTCTGTACCTTTATATACAAAGTAGTACACATCTTTTTAATTAAACATTGTTTTTTAAATCAGTTTTGAAAAGTCTGATCATGTAAAGTTGGAAAATGGGCCTAGTAGGCTGGGAAAATCTCCAACTAGACATTAAATAGTAAAAAACGGGTAATAAATCTTACTGGTTACTTAATATGCATTTTTTATTGTAAACTAAAAGGGCTTTATAATAGTACGGTAATTGATAAATTTATTCGAAACATAAAACAAATGCCACTGAATGATTTTCAGAAACTGCCTCTTAAAAATTTTACAAAGACAGATTTTCAACAAAAGCTGTCATTGTATCAATCACATTGGACACAAACAAAACAGCTACCATTCCTTTTGGTGCAGTCTTCGTTCGTAAGTTTTCAGGCAAGACATATCTTGGAATACGTGCCCCGTATGCTGCTAGATAACCTACTATATCGCCATATTGGAAATCTGACACTATCTCGACCAGTGTCAGTTAATGTTATTTTGAAAACAAACGCATAGTTACGTGAAGAAAAAAAAACTCTTTTCACTACACGCAATTTAAAAACAATAAGTTTGATACTAGTACGTGAATTTTAAGTTTTCATAAAGACCTGAAAGTATACTAAAAGTTGAAAAAAGTAAACAAAACCAGCTCTTCCGACGATGTAACAGCAGCTACTGAACTGAAACTCACTCTGGCGACATTTAGTGCTTAATTTCAAACCAAAGTGAGTTGAAAAACGTGTCCCGGTCTCCCCTATTCTATTTCATAAACCTTCAATAAAATTTCCTGAAAATCAAAAAGACAGCTATTTTATTACCTAACGATGTTTTATAAAATTTGTGGATTGTGTTGTTAGCATCGTGAATCCTTATTCATTTAAAAATAAATACTCTAAAGCCTGTAGAATATACGCTTTAAAACTCATAAACCAACATATTAAAGAGCATTTTGTGATAAATCGTTTAATAGTCTTAATTATTCAGTGAAACATCGTGTCAGAATTTTTTAGCTTTGAAAGTTTGGTGTTCAATTACCTGAATTTTAATAAAATTTCGCGAGTAATTAAGCATGTCTTTTTCACAGCAAGAAGGCGTCTTTCACACTCTCCCCGAAAACGCAGTGAAATGACCCAAATAATTAGTATGCCATGTAAATACTTCCTAATGGCTTATATTAAAAAAGAAAAAAAAACAGATTTGCTATGTAGATTGGTAAAATTTTATTTTTGTTTGTTTGTGAAAGTATGTTCTGATGTTTTACGAACCCATAGGCCTTTCTTTTTTCACGCCGTCGCCTAATATATATTTTAATGTTTTCGCTGTTTATTGGTATCTGTTTTTGTTGATGTAATGAGACAGCCTCGGATGTAAATACTTTTCTTAATTTTATTTTGAAAATATAATGGAATTTCAGTAGTTTTGATTTAAATTGTGTACTGAGAACAATGCTCATACATTCAAGAAATATTTTTTTTTTAATATTTAAGCATAACTATTTAAAGTAGTTATTTTAAAAAAGATAAACTAGCAGATTTTTTTACTAATTCAAGTCTAAAACCGGTAATAATAAAAAGGTATATTAAAAAAATATGTCAATTTTGCGTTTTCAGTTATGATAAATTGACCCATTTCTATGATGTCAATAAAATATTTTGCAGAAAATTTGTTAAAAATCAAAAATAGTGTAGTGACGACTTGAAACGCTCATAATTATGATTGTAATACTGAAAAGTTAATTCTCCCTTTTTTAGTGAAAATGTAATAATTTCGACACAAAATCACAGATACATGAATACACACATACATAGGATATTTAATGTAAAAAAAAAAATATTTGGTGAAGCAACACATCCAATACATTAAGTTCCAGTTATTTAAGTAAAATATCATAAAATTTTGCCAAAGCTTTTGTAAATAAAAATCTCCAAACTTTCATTTCAAGTGTTTTATACTAATATTAAAACAATACACAGTTATGTTTTACAACTATTTAACTTTGTTTCCTAATTGTTTTATGGTTAGTTCTATCAGGCTACTGTGCCGTAGTTTGCGCTTATGTACAAGAATTTGTGGTGAAAATTCAAAATTTTGTACCAAAACAATAAACTCTCAATGGTCATTAGAAGTTTCCAAGAATTCCTAATATTCAGATGTATCTCCAACTTCCCATGAAGAGTTACTTTCAGATTAGTTACTGGCGCATACAGAAATATTTAAACCTCAAATTGCCTTTATATTATCTCCAATAATGTTTGATTTCCACTTACATACACCGAAGTTGTATAAAATTGTGTCAATAATATTATAATATTAACTTTTTTACGATTATTAAAGCACTAAATATTCTCATAATGTAGACAAAAGTAATTTAAAATAACAACAGCATGACAGCAAGAACTGAACTAAAAGTAAAAACAGACGAAGTATGATGTTTTGGAAATTAATTCCTTTCAAAACAAATTACAACGTCTTAGCTTAAAAATCTTTATTAACTGTTTAACAATAAATAACAGCATGTTCTCAATGAAATCTCTGTGTACTAAAATCTGATAGGTGCTAATTTAAAAGCTAGATATTATTAATTAGAGAACCTCAGTTTTGTTCTTCCTTTCTCCTGTTTAAAATACAGGGGGGTTGTTTTTCTGTTTTTTTTTTTTTTTTTTTTTTTCAAACTTGGCTATACATATTTTATGCCTTCACCTTTTCACGGTAATAATTAATGTGAAAGTGAAAAAGTAAAACTTTTCAAGGCACGAACTGGGGAAAAATAAATTGAATAAATTGAGCTAATTACGATGGAAGAAAGCGGTTTAGTTTAAAGATTAAGATCTAAAGTTATCGCATCTTTAAACACCAAAAGTTTTTAAAAATAGTTTCAGTTTAGCAAACAGCTGAGTCTAGTGGACATTTTCATGGCATGGATTTTTACAAATTTAATAAATAGCGATAATTGATTAAAATTACAAAATATTTCTAAAAATTATAGAAACAAAATTTGTTATTTCATCTTTACACGTTCAGATTAAACTTTTGAAGCATAACAAAGCCTTATGCAGCTCTGGATTTTCAAGTTCTAATGAGAATATTATTTTAATTCTATGCACATTGAACAAGCACTCACGAAGTGAAACTTGAAGTGAGATATGTCGGGAATTTATCTGGGTAAAGTATTTAAAATAACATAGTACTTTATTTCTCAGTGTTGTAAGGGAATGTGTAACTAATGCTACAAGTTTTTATGGCAATAGCAATGCTTATCTCATTTATAGAAATTCATAAATTCGATATGGTTTAAACATAAAGACCTTTTTATTATCGTGAGATTAGGTTCAATTTAATTTCTGATTTTATTTATATACCTATCTAAATATTTGTATTATCAGTACATAACACAGAAAACCAGAAATAAAATGCTTAGCTAAATAAATATACAGAAGAATTGCGTAAGATATCTGCTCAATTTCATTTTATTTTGAAAATAGATATACTTTGTTACACAAAATAGCATCTGGTAGATATAATAATAACTTAATAGTTGTATCATAACCTTCTTTCTACAGCCTAGAATTCGATACATTTAGTATGACTTTTCTGTAATTGGATGTAATGTCAAATCGAAATTATGCTGCGGGGCACATTTTTTTATTTTTGAAGTTTTAAAATCACTCAAATATCTTTAGTTTAAATGTCATATGAAAATACGAAATCAAGAATTCGTTTAAAAAATTCCTTTATTCTCTTTTCAAAAATGGCAATTTTGACAAAATCATGTTTAATTTACATTTAAATCTTTGTTTATTGTTTAATGTTTTCTGTCTTTCTATATGAATTTTAAATTTTTGAGAAGGCACCTACATATTTAGGCACTTTTTTATTTAACATTGGACTTTCCAATACAAATCATTAATATTTTTTCTTTGTCTTAATCGTTTTCTTGAGCATCAGTAACTCCAAATACCTGTCACCACCAAAAAAAAAAAATCTTTAATTAAAAAAGGAATAGTTATCTTTGTAGGCTTTTATAAATTTTATTTTGAAATAAAGTAGAATGAAATGCATTAAAAATTTAAACAGTTATGGCTTAGAGTTTAAAATTCTTATTTATCCTTAAAGAGGTCGTTCTTCGGTGCTTTGTAACTCATTCACTATTTGTTGAAAACTAATGATATTTTTATGCTTTTATATATCAAGTGAAAAGTTCGGATCGCCATTGAACTTTCAAAAGTTGGTTTCTTTTCTCATTGCACAAGACCCACTCAGACAAAAATCACTATCTAAAATAATACAGTATATTTACGGAAGTAAAAGGATACCTTTCTTGTGTCTGCACGGCAATTAGAACTTTAGACCTTCTTTTGAGTCGAAGTTTTATTTTGTGTACTGCCTGTATGCAAATAGTTAGATAATAAACGTCATTTGCTTTCCTACGTCACTTATGAAGGAGGTTCTTTTGGACTTCTTAAAACGTATGCGCAATTTTTGCTACATTTATTTCTATTTTACCCTGTTTTTGGTATTTCTATTGACTCACAAGTATTAACATTACTAATTTTATTGGTAGTAACGCATTTCTATTAACGCACTTGAATTATTAGGCGTGTTTTAAACTTTTAAATAATAAAGCAAAATTTTAAAAAGAAATTTCTTCGCATTAAAATATTTACGAAACTCCTGCCGTGATAGAGTTCTGGCAGGAGGCTTAATCCAATCCATTTATCTTACAACACGAGTACTTTAATCGATTATCGATCACGTCAAAAAGTCAAATAATTATTCATTGACTAAATCTAATATTTTTATTTCCTCGGTGAAACATTTATCTTTCACACATCAGGCATTTATTATCTTTTTTCGTTAATTAACGAGATTTTTTACCCCGCATTGATCATTCAGCTTAATCAAAAGTCAATTCTAGCGTTTATTTCCAAATGCGTGGAAAGTGGTCTCATTTATTTAAGCTATTTCTACTTTTGTTCCTCTGTATTCATTATCCACGTATTTATGCATCAAAATCTTCTTTTATAATTGCCATTTCATGTTTTATTTAAAGCTTATGAGAAGTGAGATCACTTTTCCTGAAATTCTCGAGTTATCAGCTTTTATTTATTTGATTATTTAGGCAAAAGTAAGACACCTCCCAACTCGTCAGAATAACATTATTTATAGGCGTTCATGAGTATGTAAGGCATATATTCTTTACTGGAAGACTTTCATGGTAAAACTGCCCATGAAAGTCTCCCAGGTTCCAGATTCCGTCTATTTGCACATATGATGGAAGGAAACCTGTAAAGCTTCCCCTGGTCGTTAATTCATAGTTCTATTCTGCACGAGAGGATGCTTGAAAGGCGAAAGGTATTCGTGCAAATTTTTGGTCTTCCTTGAAGTAAAGTGTAAAATACCTTCCGCAAGATATTCGATGGTGAACTGTCTGGCATTTACGCATTGAGCGGGGCAAAAGATCCAGAAACATGCATTATGCGGACCAAAGACCAATTCAAAACTAATTGCCAGGATCATGACAATCTGTACCCGATTAAGCACGCAACTGATGGTAATTGAACCTAAATCTGGCTCATAGTAACAGTGCTCACGCAATGCCTGAACCAAAAAAAAATTTTTTTTAAATACTGAAACGTGAGTATGTAACAACTTGAAAGTAGTTTAGATTTATTATTTATTTTTCCCACCTCTGGCGATGTGACAATAAATGCTCCTTGCAGGTCTTATAACGATGAACTGTCCCTCATTTGCATATTTGATAGACAAGAAACCCAGAAAACTTTTATCAAGGAAATCGATAATAGTGTTTGAGACAGCTTTTCAGAACCGATGCCTTGTTTATTCATTTTCTAAAAGCAGTAAATATAGCGTACACTTGACGGGTATACAAGCCGACCTAGTTTATTATTTTTAAAATACCATTAAACCTTCTAAAATGATTAGCTTTGTAAAGCATCCATTTATCTATGGTGAAAAGTTTTGTAAAGTTCATCTTTAAATCACAAAAATGTGTCCACCTGTATAAAGTGACCAGATTTTTCGTTCCCCAAGGTGATCACTGTAGGCAAGCTCTGTTGTGCGGTCTGAGTAAAAACTTTAAGGCAAGCAAAATTTTTTGAGAAAATGGGAAAAAGGAAATAAAAGCGATTCAAATAATATTGTATTAATTGTTAAATTTCATTGTTAATATATAACAGAACTTATTAAGTATATAATTATCAGAAAAAGTCGCATATACAAAACCGGTATATTCACCTTGAGTAAAAACTTTAAGGCCATTAGAATTTCTTTTAAATAAATATATCTATGCTGATTTAAATATTAATGAAATTGCTTAGATTGCGACAAGTCTTAAAGTTGCACATTTGTCATAAATTTCTTCGAAGTTTTGGAGCTCTTTCTGAAGATGGCGAATAGTACGAAGTAAATTGATCATGAAAGAGGACAAATTATAGCTCTTTCTTCAACAGGAAAGAATAGCTGTACTATTGCGATAAAGATGGGTCAAAGAAGATCAAAGACTGTAGCCAACATTTATTTTTTTTTAATTTGAAGAAACATTATGGCAAGAAGAATACAGGGAAGACCTAAAATTTTGTCTTCGCGTGAAGAAAGAAGAGTTTGCAGATTGCATCTACTGGAAAGGACTCAACCAGGAAACTTATTCGGGCGACAAGTTTAAATATTTGTCAAGAACGGTGTATAACACAATTAGAAGGTCTGGAAGTTAGATTTATGCTGCAAAATTGGCTAAGCCTCAGTTTCTGCAGAAGCACAAAATAGATTGTTTGAACTTCAGCCAACAAGTAATGACCTGAGGGAACCATTGGATAGAAATATTTTTTTCTGATTAAAAAAAAATGTGAATTTGGATGAACAAGTACTGTTAGCATGATTTAAGAAAAGAAAAAGGAGTATTCTCCAAGCGCCAATTAGGTGTAGGCTCCGTGATGACCTGGAGGTTTTTTTGCTGACAGTGGTGTGGGTTCAATTGTGTTCGTTTCGGGTGAAATGAATTCGCAAGCATATCAAAATGGCCTAGCAAGTCATCTTTTATCAAATGCTGAATCTCTTGCAGGAGAAAATTGTAAATATCAGCAAGATAATGCACCTATCCATTCGAGTAACAGGACAAAAAATGGGTTTCAAGTCAACAATGTTGAAACTTTGAAATGGCCAGCTAACTCACCAGATTTTAATCCAATACAGAACTTATGGAGTGAATTAGTAAGAAGTGTTTATGTAAATGGGAGACATTTTACATAATCTGTAGAACTGAAATCTACTATCGAAGACGGATGGTATAAAATGGCCCAAAACTTTGACAAAAACTAGTTCCATCCATGAAAAAAAGAATATTTGAAGTAATTCCAAGGAATGGCTCCTGCACGACCTTCTAAAACTTTGTTTTTTTCTGTCTTATATGCAATTTTCTCTGCTGGCCTTAAAGCTTTTACTCAGGCTTAAATATTAATCTGTGTGTTCCATAATATTTTCTGATGATAAAATATTTACAAATGAATTTTTCTACATTTTCTACTTGTATTTAAGGTTAATAATTATCAATAAAATGATATTTTAATCTTCTGTTTAAGATTTTTCCATTTTCTCAAAATTTTTTACTGGCCTTAAAGTTTTTACTCCTGTAATTATATAAATAATCATCTAATGAATTAATTATCTGAAATGTTTCAAAAATATCTTCAGAAACTGTAGTACACAACTGTATTAGTGTAATACCATCATCGACATTTTCCAAACATTCTGACAAAATTGAAAAGTATTTATGTTTTGTTACTACAAAACATAAATACTTTTCGTCCGCGTGTGACTGTCTGTCCGCGCAATAATTGATGCAATTGTGCATCGATTGATACGAAGTTTATACATGGTACTTATATGTATCATACACCTTGTTGAAAATGGTGTAGCATTTACAGCTCTTTTACAGGTTCATTCAAAAGAATTCCAATACATTACGTAAGACACAGTCATTATTTAAAACGTATTTTAGAAAGATCCTTTTATTAAAGAAAAAAAATTATTTATCTTGTTAATTATTACCAAATAATGTGTTCCCCTGAAAACAGTATATTCATAATTTATAGTTCTTTTACAGAAGCATTCAAATAAATTGTAATATATTGCAGTCTATGGCAATCCATTTCAAGATAACGCAATGAGTATATATAGACGCTTATAACAGATTACTTTTCATTTAAAGAATAGAAACAACATTTTGAAAATTTTTACAAGGTTTTACAATAATTACATTAAGAGTGATACAGCTCTTTTTGGTTATGTCTAAATCTTATCCACTTTGACGTTGATACATCACCATATTTGGTGAAATTAAAGACAGTAGTGTTCTCAATGTTTTACCATCTATGCCTTTGGCATAATTTATCTTTCTTATTATACCAATATTTAGTTACAGTTGTTGTGTTCAATTCAATTTTTTTTAGTTTTCTTCGCGAATAAAAAAAAAATCTAAACTGATAAAAATTTATGTCCCAAAATCAGATTCATTTTATGCGAAATTATGTTTCCTTTTAAACTTCAATGTGAAAGTTGTACGATGAAATCTATTATTCAACTAAGAAGCCAAAAACATCGTTTTATTGATAAATGCATTTTTCCTGTACGATATATCCACCACTATAGTAAACCAGGGGTAGAAATTACAATATTTTGTTACTAGTCCAAAGGACCAGATGCTCCATGACTTCCCAGGTCCGTAACATATATCACAGGCCCGCATACACCTTTTTTAATGCACAGTAAAAGAAATTGAATGAACAATATATATTCCGCTAAGAGATGAATTTTAAAAAACTAAATACCTATCATAAAAATATTACATAGATAAAATTATATGACATGTATTATGGGACAAAATGAGGGAAGCCTGGAAGAGAGAAATGTAAATAAAATGTTACTGGTCCGACGGACCTATAAATTTTATATTCTACTCGTCTTTTACATATTTTTGTGGTCTGGGATCAGTGGAATCAGCAACAAACGTAATTTCGAGCCCTGGTATAGTATTACCAAAACTGTAATATCATTATAGAATTAAATGCTTAACCCTACACTGTTTCATCTGCTTCATTTGTTCTTTATTCAGCAATATACATAGAAACGATACATTTTTTGTGCTTTAAATTTTTTTATTATCTAAAAAGTTCCACATGATTTATTTTTCCACTTCATGAATTCAAGCTACAAACTTTAAGATGCAATGCAAGCAGTATGTGACCAACATCGATTATACGAACGAAAAGATGAATTTTAGATTGACGAGAAACGAAATTTGTGCGAAAACTAAATAGAGACGGGACAGTGCTTTAAGTCAGAATCAATAACAAACCATAGATCAACGCCCCAATTGCGTCTCATATCTTAGACTTATTTGCATGAAAGACATCCATTTCAAGCAACTTATTCTTTCACATTTCAATCATTCATTAATTTATTTCGAGGAGAAAGATTTTCATCGAATTCATTTTTCAGGAAATAATAAATGGAGAAAATAAATCAAGTCTTTTGTGAAAGAGAAAAATCTATAAAATCTAATATTCTTTTAAACCGATCGCTCTGGGTGGCATTGTTCTGATTTTGTAAGGAAAGGTAAATGAATACTTTTCATTCCTATTCTAGCTGCAGTTTTCTTCTTTCCTTGACCCTGCTATGTAAGTGTATTCATTGACTTACCTATTCACGTGGAATGGATTATTCATAACTAATAATTTCCAAACGTCAAATTTATTGAAATTTAAGCATATCGGCTGAACTTACAATCCTTGTCATCCGTGTATGAAAATTATAAAAGAAAATTTACTGCGTTCATGTAAAAATCTGATTTGAGGTTGATTTCTTTTTGTAGAGTCATCTTATCCACAGTTATTATTTAAAAGGTAAAATTGGAGTTTTTAAACATCTAACTGAGGTACTTTTATAAAAACACAATTAAGATCGTTGGCTCACTTCTGTGAACGTAACTTATTTTAAATTTTTACTTGAATTTGTAGGCAGTATATTTTATCGCCTTGCATTTCTGTCCACTTAAGATTTTTTTTTATCACTAAAAATAGTTTCTTTTAGATGGATATGACAAAACATTTGAAATGGGGATAATTGAAGCTTTGGATGGAGCTCGAATTATTTCATTTTAAAACTTTATATTTATTATTTCTAAAAATATTTTTTTATCTGCTCATGTGGTGTTTAAACCAAAATAATATTTTGTAACTGAAAATTAGTATAACTCTTTGACTTGTAAATAGTTGATTTCTGATTTAAATAAAACTTATATTTTTTAATACCATCTCCTTTATTTAATTAATTTTATCTGTTTTGAGTAAAAATAAAATACAGATGCGCAGTCGTTGATTATAATCCAATAAAAACTTTCATTTTCCGGTTGTTTTGTTTTCAAAATCATTTAAAGGTTCTAAAAATATTTTATTACGTCGTAGATGTATGTTTAGTTTAAAAAATAATGTATGCTTGGTATAAACATACAAGGAAATATTGATTTAAATTTTTTTATCACAAAAGTCCTCACTAGTTAAAAATTTCACTAACATTTTACAAAAATTACAAATATTTTAAAAGAAAATGTATATCTCAATAAAATAACATACAGATTAAAGATTTTGCTCCTTATTTTATTATATTTAAATCTAAAGCCATTAGAAAGCCATTTTCCACTAATAGAAACAATTTCGAAGGTAAATATCATATTTAAGGTAATCTACACACATTCATAATGCAATAAAAGTATTGTTGTTGTGCTGAGTTTTGAGACTGAAAATAAATCCAAACTTCAAATGAACAAAAATATCATGAAAATTAAAAAAAAAACTGATGTTTAAAGGCTAAAGTAATTAAAATTTGTGTAATAACCCCACGTGTACAGTTTAATGAGCACCTTCATGTGTGTTATTTTAGAAACTTTTAATTATTTTAAACTCCTACTTCGTTAGGTAAATATAAATATTGGATTTAACTGTGCGCAGTTAAATGCAGTGTGTAGGAATGATACGTATATAATGTAAAGGTAGGTAATCCCTTTTGTAGGTATAAATAGGTGTAATGTAATATTTTTCAATATTTCCTGAATCCTAACAACTATATCTACTTATTTGTTAAACTGCGTGTTTATAGTCTCTAAAATATACGGAAAATAAGGCCTTGTTTTTTGTGATTAAATAGAATACTTTTAATCATGAATCAAATGTTTTTCTTAATTAGTATTGCTTCCAGTTCTTATTTTCCCAATTAAGTAATGCTTCAGGCTTTTTGCCTCGTACTTTTCAAGATTACATTAGAAATGCTAGCGGGTCCCATCCGCTAGCAGCAGAGGGAATATCAAACTCATAGCAGAGCCTACTGGATAACAGGTACACTGTGTGTGCCAAGCAAAGTTGCTGTTGTGATTTATATGTTCTGCGATAATGTTACTTAAATCAGGTCTGACTAACAGCTCTAAAAAATGCTTGCTTAAAAATAGTATTATTATTGCATACTTTCTTTGTACGAATGCAAAAATCGAGAAGTTTGTTTATGACACGCAATCGTATTTGATGTGGTAGCTGGTATATTGGTCAATAGGTTCTCTCTAAAAAACACTTATACACTTTCTTTGTGCAGTTACAAAATTGGAGGAAGTTTTTTTATGCCACGCAGTTATAGTTGCTGTTCGGCTATAAGGCAGTTGCAATCTCACTTGTAACATAGAGTGAGCTTCCGATAACTATGATCCCCAATTTATGTCCATGGTTTAGGAATAACCATCAAAACTTTGAAAATACACTGGATGCAAAACTTAAGAAACAGGTGTTCTTGTTGCCATAGCTCCACGAGAAATCATTCGAGAGACATGAAATTCAGAAACAAGATACAGCATTTTGTATTAAACGATGACGGAAGCATAGTTGCCCAAAACTGATTACAATACATACAGAATGGAATTAAACAAAAAAAGGATTTATTGAACTCATAGAATTGTTACACATGATTGCCTGTAAAGGAGGAAGAACAACAGACAGATGTTACTTTGTATAGAATATGCCCTTCCCTTACTGCAATGGTTGCTTCGCACCGTCTCTCCATACTCAGCACCAGATTGTCCAACAGTTCTTGAGGTAAGAGTGACCATTCCTCAATCAGCATGTTTCAGTTGTTGGGTGTTCCACGGAGGATGTAATCGAGCCGCAAGGCGTCTCCCCAAAGCATCCTACACATGTTCTATATGATTTAAATCAGAGGAGTGCGCTGACAAATCCATTCGAGTAATATCTTAACTTTCCAGTACCTCCTGAACAGCAGGAGTCCGGTGTGACCGTGCATCGTCATCCATAAAAACGAAGTCTGCTCCAATGACACCTCGGAACAGGGCACATGGAGAAGGAACCTGCTTCCTGAAGGAAACTATCACCTCCTGAAAATAGCGATCTCCAGTTACAGAGCCTCTGTCGGAAACGTGGAACTCAATCCGCCCCTTCAGCATCCTACCTCTTCAGACGAGAGCTACAGGACCACCGTAACGGTCTCTTTCCGTGATGTTACTGGGATGAAACTGTGTTCCGACCCTTCTCCAAATCAACTGGCATTGAGAATCGCTTGTGGCACTGAAACGGCTCTCATTCGTATAGAAGACACGACTTCACTCAGATATCCAGCTTTCGTACTCCTTGCATCACTCATTACACCTGCAGCGATTGTCTGCAAGTCTCCGTCCTTCCTTTTATTGTAGTCTTCAGTTGCGCGCGCCGACCGCACGCATTTTGCGTACGCTCACATCGCCTGTGACATTTTGTTCCTGACATTTTCATATGCATGACTTTTCTACTGAAATGCGTGCTCATTGTACTGATCGCAAGAACCCCATTTCTGCACTTTCATAGTTGTCTGATTAAAATTTACAATGTTGCTTAAGTTTTGCACCAGTTTATCTTTATTGGTCTTCTAAAAAAGATTAATCTTAAATATTGGTAATCTCAAATCTCTAATCCCCAAACTAACAGAAATCATAAAACTTAAGAAATTATTTTGCGAATTTCTTTTGAAATTTTTACTTTAAGATTTTTAATTTTAATTGGCATTTAATGCTATATTTTAAAATTTAGGGGGGAAAATGCCTCACAATATCCATCCCTTCTCTTATCGGGTAAGCTTTCTAGAATCGAAAATTACGAAAAATCCCTAAAAAAAAACAAAAAAATGGAAGGATTTTTAGAATTTTTAAGTCATGTACGGCCTTCTGTATATCACTTTGCATATTTTAACAAATTTTCAAGGCAATCGGTTATGGATCTGCAAGTGTAATCCGTAAGTGTACCGTAAAAGTTTCATTTTGGAAAGACTCTACCCGGAGCCGTTATTGACGTCTCTGGTCTTTTATTTTGCAAATAGAAACATTTATGCTTAAAATGTTTAAAAAATGATGTATAAATTCTACCTAAAGATAACTTCTCTAAGAGATTAAAGTCAGTATTTACACTAATATTTTGCATACTTTCAGTTTATATTATTCATCAAAACCTATTTTTAATTTTTATGCGTAATCTTGCTAAGTGCTTTAGAATGCAATCGAAAACTTTAATACGTAAAAAAAATATATCATACATTTTATATATATATATATTTATTTATTTATTTATTTATTTATACTATCCTTAAATTTGATGATTACTCATTTAATCAATCATTTATTCTATACCCGTAAGTAATCAATACAAATATGTTTAATGATAATATTATTATTGAAATGAAAACAGGAAATTGATTAAATATATCGAAGAAATTATCAACAAAATAAATACTTTCCCGATCTCTTTGTTTTCTGCTTTCATAGTGCATGCAACTCCGAAAATTTAATTATTTCTATCCTGACTTTATTATCTATCGATCGTTATTTATCATACTCAAGTGGTAAAAAGATTTCCATTAATTTTCAGCAACAGTTATGAAGCAAACTGTTATTGCAGTAATCTATTTTTAAGCATTTCTGCTTATTTGCCTTGTGTTTTTCTAAACAGCCACGTTATTTATTATGGGCTTTGGCAGAAGTCAAATTTATTTTATTTTGGCACATTAATAATGAAATAAAGCAGTAAATCATTTTTTTCTGACACTTATTGTTTACATTTGAGATTTCTTCGTGCAACATGTATTTAAATTAATTATTGTTTTAAAATTCACTAGCGTATTTAGAGTTTTCTGATTACCGATTTCATGATTTCTGTTAGAAAAAAAGTTTCGTTCCATTTAAAAGAATTATGTATTAGAAATTTTAATGTATAAACATATTTAGACAAATTATATTATACAAAAATTAGCTGTGCTAATTTTTGCTTCGGATGTTTCTGTTTAAAATACAAATCTTTTTATTTCTATATAATATACAGGGTGCCCCATAATTATTGGTACAAACTTTAAAGGTAGGTGGGGCATATAATAAATAATAAGAATCACGTAGCAATGTGAGGTCTGAAACGTTATCTTCATGTAGCTATTAATAATCCCTTTGAACAAGTGCTGAAATGATTGTGAATTTTCTCCCCATTGTTCGTCAGAAACTAATGCATTTTTCTCAGAAAATAGTTGAATGAAATTCATAGTGTAAAATACTATTTCATTTCATGGATGAAAATTTTTGAAGATTAGAACATATTGTTTATGAAATTAGAAGAACTCTTCAACACTTTTCCTAAAGTGATTATTAACAGGTAAGTGAAAACGGCATTTTTGACACGTGAAACGGAGTTGCTATGTGATTCCCTTTTATGTCTTATCTACTCTTAAATTTTGTACTAATAGTTATGAGACATCCTGTATATGCAAAAAACCTTGCTAACTAGAAAACATTATCAAACTCTGAATATCAACTTCATTAATATCCACAAACCTTTCAAACATTACTTGATGCATTACGTGGTGCCCTCGCACTTTATTTGCCTCCAAATTATTAATGTACATGAAAAGATGAGTCTTTTACCCTCCATTATTTCCTACATTCCTGAGGCGGCGAAATTCTTTATTTTGATTTGTTAAACGCCGTTTTCAAAGTCGCTTTCCTCTTTAGCTTTTGAGTCTTTTCATACTTAACTGAGCATTCATTTCCTTCGCGTCTCACCGCAGAAGTAATGAGATAGATTCTTCGTAAAACTTCTGGAAAACTCACAGTTAATTCCTGATGACACTTTTCTGTGTAGGGTTGTCATGTACGTCACTTTCGAAGAACATTCTTGAACATTTGGCGTATTCCTTTCAGGATGGCTCTAAAAGTATATATAAATGAATTATTTGAGTTATACGTTACGGAACTTCAAGTCGTTTACTTAAGCTTAATGAGAAAGTTTATAGCATGCTCGTTTATTAAATACAGATAAAAAAAACTTTAATGTAATATGTATCGCAGCAATACTAACTACATTTCTGTTATTCCTTTTTATTCTAAATTAATTATATACAACATAAACGTATACCGGGGGAGGGTGTTTGAGGATCTGCACACCTCCCTTAGAATACTCAAAAGCGCTAATTTTCGCCGTATCTCTACCTTTCGTCCATGCTTCAAAATAGTACACGGTAAAAATATTTTTAAATTTCATATCAATTTTGAAAATTTTATAATAATTTAAAAACTTTATTATTAATTTAAAAACTATGTTTTGGTAAAATGTGTACTTTAATGAGTAAACCCGAAAATTACTGTAATTAAAATTAAAAATTCGTGATGTCATTGAATTTTTTACAAAATATTTATTATGAATGAAAATATATATATATATATATATATATATATATATATGTTACGTACAGTAAAATTACAACTGTACTTGACTGTCAGTCAGATTTTACAGTAAGAATGGAATCCCCCCCCCAATATAGATGGATCCCTCACATATAAAAGCTATAGCTACGGCCGTAGATTGCATTCATTTTCAATTAATGATGTATTTTCTTTTTGTCTTTACGCGTACGTTCGGCTAGAGGCAAGAAAGGATTGTGGTTTATCTTACATACCTTTGAAACAGGTCAAAGCAATGGAAAGATTCAACGGTGAAGATTACCCTTTTGTAACTTAGGTGGAACATTTTTATAAGGTTTACTTTCATTAAAATTTAGTCATCTAATGAATAAAAAATGTAACATGAGAAAAATGTTTCTGCCTATTTTGTTCAAAAATAAAAAGGTGTAATTTACGACTATTTTTTGGTCAAAGGAAATTGAATGCATTATAATTTATTTACAATAAAAACAAAAATTAAAACTTTCTTGGTAGAATAACGCATAAAAATTCTTTTTTAATTATATAATCTCTGTAAAACATAAAATAAAACTGAACTGTTAAACACATTTATATTTTAAACTAACAAAATTTGCAATACTTCATTTTAGACAATATTCTACAAAACACCACCTATTTCTACAATATTCTACAAAACACTAACTATCTATATATTTTTTGACTGTTTGATATTAAAAAAAACTTTTTTGTTACGACATCTATAAACATTTTGAAGTTGTACGCCTTAACGATTTCGCATAAGAAATCTCTTAAAGTCTGAAAAATCTTTGGATATTCCAATCCTACGTCGAAGAGTAATTTAAATTTTCGTAAAAATAAAGTTGCTTACATCTATTACACAGTGTAACATGTGTAACATGTAAAAAAGCAAGATCTTCTTTAAAACAGGTCATGTAATATACTTAAATGCGGCATGTTTCCAGTGATTTGCACTTTTTCAGCGCGATGTCGTTCTTTTAGCTTATTCAGTAAGTTGTACAATCACAATGATGCACTCACTTTATCGGTTTTCACTTAGTCTCTTTAAAAGTTAATTCTCTATCCTTGTTGAACTCGAACCAGTTTGCAATTGCGAAATTCAAAAAATCAACCATATATAAAAATAGATATTATTTTATATAAATTTACTAATAGGATATTATAAAACACTTTTTCTAAATATTATGTTTTTAAACATTATACTTTCATCCATTGTCTATAATTATTAACGATCATATCATATTTCATAAATATTTTTATCGATGTGATATTCAAAAAATACATTTATCCGTGTTATTTGACAAAAGACTACCGATAATTCTTCCATCATTGTGACGGTATTTAAATAGTTTAGTTAATGGTGCAGAATATTTAGTAAGAATTGAAGGAAATGCGTGCTGTGAAGAATTAGACGTATATAACCCTACATTAACTGAAGATATGTAGAAACAGTTTGCTGATCACAATGTTATCCACAGAAATAATTAACAAAAATAGGCAAAGACGTGTCCAAAAATTCCGGTGAATGGAATCACTAAATAAAATAAACAAGAGTTGCAAACAAAATAACTTTACTATACTTTAAAGTATTCATCCTTAGCTACAACTGACTTCTGACACTGGTTTTATAGATGCAGGAAATTATCTGCAAACGTTTCTTTTGGGATCTCTCGAAGCAAAGTTGTCACACGGTATTGAATCTGCCATCGTTGTGGCATGCTGTCAGGAAAGCGTTAACTTTTCAAGACTGCACTGTGAAGCGGAAAAGAAGTCTGACCGTCACAGATCTAGGGAATATGGAGGGTATTTAAAATCTGACACCAAAGGCTCATCCTCAACAGCTTTGTTTTCGTCTCTAAGACTTTAAATCACTAAAACGCACTTTTTATACCTTGATTTTACACTATAAACTTTCGTTAACATGGGATGTGTCTCGGTCGTAATTTTGCATAGTTTGCATACTCTTTTGTACGAAGTCTGTATAAAATTTTAATTTTTCACATATTTAAATTTAATCTAACGGAAATTTAATCGAAACCATAAAATTATGTATATGTTTTGTATGTAACCTTGTATTTTATTGTGAATGTCTATATCCAATATTCAATTGAAAATAGAATAGATCAGTCTTTTTGAAACACCTTGCATGTTAATAAATATTTATGTTATTATTAGCGTGTTTTTTAAAATATGATTGTTTGAACAAATTTTGTATTGCAGATTACTGTATGCCATTTATTGATAAAACCATAAATCGATTATGGTGATAGTTCTCTAAAGCATTAATGTGAAAAGATGCTGTAACATATAACATGTTGTAGTAATTTTAAATATAATAATATTAGCCAAAAATTTTTATGCTTAGTTTATGCCAAATAATAAAACTTTGTTGCTGTGTATTTTAAAGTTAAAGAAAAAAGATAAGTCACGAATACTGCTTTCAGAAACAAATCTAATATAAATTTTATTTTACAAAATACATTTAAGTATTATTAAAACAACAAATGTGCCGAAAAAAAGCTCTATAAAATAATATGTCCATTTTTTTAAATTTATGAAGATAAAATGTTTTTAAATAAATTTCAATTGTGAATTTTGTTTCAGCTGCAGAATGTTTTGTTTCAAAATTTTTTAATTATGTTCGAATGCAAAATTTCGCTTTTAAAAATTAATTTTATATTTTTTAAATATATTCATATTTATACATATTCAGTCATGCTTCTAACTTTACTAATTAGTATCTTTGAAAAACGTGTAATTAAAATCTATACACAAAAAACTTTTTAAAATTAAACAAAAACACAAACTTTCAAAAATGTTTAACACTAATTAACTCACAAAGATATTCATTAAAATGTTACGTAAAAGATTAATTAAACAGTCATACTATTTCACATTTTTAATATAATACAAACAGTATTAACACTCAAAAATGTTCATATAAATAAACTAACGGTAAGAGAATTAAATTTAAGATTAAATTAGATTAAATTTAAAATGTCTAGGGAATTCAAGATTCAGTTGAAAAGAATAAGACACGCTGCTAAATATTTTCGAAAGAATTTAATTAAAGTTCGAAAGCTTTACAAGGCAAAAATATCGGAAGGAAACTCCTAGAATAACTCACGCACTCTGTTTTTATAGAAAAGTTGTCTTAAGTAAACTGCCCTTCTATTATCAAATGGCCTCTGAAATAAAACAAACTTCGTTTCTAAATTGGATTGAATGTTGTACGACGGTTTGCAGTAACTGCCTTTTATTTGTCTAGAGGCTGTTTGTTATTTCGGTTTTTAGTGGTGGGGGGCCATTTTTAGACCAAACTTATATCAAAGTGAAGGGGCTTTGTTAAAGAAAATACCTTCACTTGAAAACCACATTTATTCCCAAGACTGAAAAGATAGATTGAGAAATATTCTCTCTCTCTCTCTCTGTAAATATATACAGGGTTTCCCCAAACATGGACTGCGTCTTTTATTTCTTAAATATTGACCACAGACATATAATTAATTGCAAATTTACTTAAAAAAAAGGTGTATACATTCATATGCATGTACCATGAAAGTATTCGACTGTGAGATTTTGATGTGTTTACACGTTTTGAAGCATTATGAATTAATTTATGCTATTTTAAGTTGATGTATATGTGTGTGTTTGGGTGTGTGAGTGAGTGAACACAATAGCTTCTAAACGATGCATTCTATATATATATATATATATATATATATATATGTGTGTGTGTGTGTGTGTATCTATGTATGTATATATCATAGATCACCCTCGTACTACCGGTATTTATGGGACGCATAATTATTTTGCAGGCCTAGAAAAACAATTCGTATACATTACTGTCTATGGAGACAAATTCTTCAAAGTGCGCTACTTCTAAGCGGTGCAATCTATTGAGCGTAAACTGGGTATGTATTATATAGGTCCCGGTGACATAACCTGTTTATATCTTGGGTGTGTAGGACTTATAGCTTCAATGCAGGGCTGCAAAAAAAGTATTCTTATGCATAACGTCCTATGGACGCTTTGGTGGTGTAAAAGGGCATGATATGGGAATTTATTTTAAAAAGAAAAAAAATCTCAAAAAGACTGGTGTTTCTCCCACGAGAAGACCAGGGCGGCAATAAATTAGAATAGTCGCCAGACTGTCGACGATAGTGACAGTCTAATCACAATAAGTCTCCAGGAGAAAAATATTTATGGCACAACGAAATATACAGGGGCAACAGTCCCCTCCTCTACAAGATGATTCGGCTTAACGTGTATACGACATTTAATAGAAACGATCAGCCTATGAAAATAAGGGGCATACGATTAGGGGATCCTGCGAATGAGAGAAAAAAGAATAAAACAGAACCCCATACGCAGTGAGCCAGAAGCGTCCCAAAAACCCTGGCCATGAGATGTGAAAAGGGACGTGCTGGTGATGCAATTTTGATATAACGAGAAGCGTCCCAAAAAACCTGACGATGATTACATGTGAAAAGTGTGTTCTGGTGATACAAGTGACATACAACAAGGGACGCGTTACTTGTTTATGCCATTAAACTTTGTGCGAGTCACGCCGACGGTACGGCCATCATGAAGAAGATCGCGAAAACGTCAGCTCTTAACCCTTTGAGATGCAACCCTTTCCCAATGCTGAAAAAAGGGCAGCCGTTGCCATCGCTCGACTTCACTACCAGCAAGATGGCGGACGATCGAAACGTTTATCGCGTGCCACAGATCTAGAAACCCTTTTCTTGGACGCAGCCGGCTGTGCGCGCACAGCCAGCTGCGTCTAAAAAAAATGCGTCAAAATTGCAAAATGCGTCAAAAATTGCAAATGCGTCAAAATTGCTAAAAGGTCTGGTCTCTAGATCTGTGGCACGCGATGAACGTTTCGATCGTCCGCCATCTTGTTGGTAGTTAAGTCGAGCGATGGCAACGGCTGCCCTTTTTTCAGCATTGGGCAACCTATCCATCTGTTCTTCGCATTCTTCCATTTTTCAGCAGATGTCAGTGCTGTTAAAAATAATCGTGACAATTTTTTGACGGGAAATGACGTGCTAAAAAGTAAGGGATTCTCGTGGAGCTATGTCACCCGCAACTAATTTTATAGAAATCAAATCTATTCTTCATGACTGGCAATAGTCAAAACGTCAGACTTTGGTGTTCCCAGAGCGAGATCACTGCACGTTAAAGGGTTAACCCACGCATCTGATTTGGTGAATATATTATATTTTTCTATTTCCCGTGAAAAGTACCCCTATGTACTATCAATCTAAATATCGCCTCATAATACCACATCTCCCCAGACTTCTATGTCTCAGCCGAGGTTTGTGTTTGTTGATTGTAATTAGTAGGAAATAATTTTAAATATCCTAAATAAAATTATGTCTTTAATTTAAATTTGTTAAATTCCTTTCAGTATTTTGTGTAACCTTTTTGTGTTTTATTTAGATGAGTTACAGGAGTACTAGCCAGGTAGGTTAGTTTGCGGCACACCACTATATGATCACTTTCGGCCTTCTTTAATGGTAATAAAAAGTTACTGTTACCACGGACAGCCACCACAGAAGAAATTCTTGAAAGTACGCTAGCGTCTAAACGGTAAATTCGATTAAACCCAAATTGCATATCGGCTCTTATATTAAACGAGAAATGTTTGTGTGTGTGTGTGTGTGTATGTCCCAGCGATCTCGAAAACTGCTCTAAGGATTCTTTTTTAATTTCGTACCTGGGGTGTTTTTGGGCCCCTGAAACGATTGAGTTAGGTCACGTGATTAAAAAAACTCTAAAACGCTCAAAATTTAAAATTTAAAATTTTTGGATGGTAGCGCCATCTGTTGAGCGTTTGAAAAACACACTTGATGCAATCTTCCTAAAAGGGACGCTCAAATAAGTTTGGGGCGGATTAAAAAATACACGTCATCGATATATAATAGTAAAAATTAATTTCGCAAAGAAACAAAATAAATGGAACTTGATATCCAGTACACAGACAAATAAATATTTTAGTAACTAGATATATTACACCTTTCAGCTACATCAATTTGTTTAGAATTAAAAAGTTATTTTTATTTCAAAATATCGTCCTGGCAACCAGCGAAAGAAAAAGAGAAAAGAATCTTTGTTGCCATCCCCGCAAGCACCTTGATGGAATATACGTAAATAATTTAATTATTTTTAATTCATAGTTATTAATACAAAACTATTCGTAAATCTTATGTGAAAAATTGCCTGAATTTATTACAATTATCGTTTTGTAACTAACGTAAAGCTAAATGTATTTTAGCGTATATACTAAAACAATAAATATTTTTCATCTATTTTATTGATCCATGTGATGCAAATTTCAAAAGTGCATAAAAGTTTCAGCTTAGCTGAACAATTTAAATGAAAATGACACCTTTTTCAGTCATTCACAGTAAGAAAAAAGAACCTGTGACGTTACATGAAAATTCCATTTCTTTTCTTTTTTTTAAATAACGGCACTAGGTTGAATTCTACTTTAACTGCCTTATTCCGCCAAGTTGACGATAAATATTTAAATGTAGTTACCCTGACGATTTTTTTTTTTTTTTTTTTTTTAATGGACAGCCGTTTATAATGAAACGATCTTTGAAACTCCGATGAACAAATTTATAATGATACAATCGATTCCTAAATTGGGCTCGCAGCCGATATTCAAATTAATTTTGCAGGTGATCAGCCATCAGTTTAGTTTTCATTCACTGCAGTTGATAATTTCAACTCATTTATTTTATCATTGTATGGACAACCTTTGAAAAGTTGCGGGCAGAACTTTACGATATTAGCGAACTCCTGGGTCTGACTTCAGGATGTTAGCGAAATCGCGGGCCGTATAATTCGGATTTATATGGAAGTTTTGAATGTTTTATATAGGTTTTATACATTGTTTTGACTTGTTCTGCGGGCTGGTCCAAAAGCCATGGCGGGCCCCATCCGGCCGCAGCCTGGAAGTTGCCCATATGTGGAAGCAGTAAACTGGGAGACTGAAATCTGGTTACTAAGATTTTTTCTAATAATTTTAAATTCTTATTTAGACGTAGATTAGACTGTGTTGTTTTGTGTTGTGTACTATCATTAAACTAAAGGATAAAGGCCTTTGTGGAGACAATTACAGCGGGTGATAGAATGTCTACACTCAGAATATTTAGTATTTACCCACTTAAAATCAAATAACTTCATATTCAATTTTTATTATATATCGAAATTCGAATTGTATAATCTGCAGAAACATTTCGTTTGGTATCAACATCCTCTCTTATATCCATGCTTAATGCATAGAAAACCATTTTATTTTTGAAAAAAAAGTTAAACTGAGTAGTAATTTAGAAAAGCTATCTTAAGCGAATTGGAATCGTTATTTTCCCTCCAAGGCCTGATAACCGTGACTTCAGTGTAACGTCAATGTCACTTGCAATAGATAATTCTGACACTCAAATGATTAGTTTTTTTATTCTCTTAAATGAAATAGAGCTGAAAATACCAAGGGAAAAAAAAAAAAAAAAAAAAAAAAAAAAAAAAAAAAAAAAAACGCTTAAAAACCAGGGAACGGGTGGATTCTCAGATTTTTTCTTTTTTTTTTTTTTTTTTACATAATTATGACAATTTTCAGGCTGATCGTGTAAATTTTAAGTTATTAGACAATACATTTTTAATCTGTTTGGATTAATGATGTAAAAGTTTTATTTTGAGTGGTTGAACTGGAATTGTGACAGAGTCAGGGATCAGCCTAACTATATAGGAACGATGTATTTTTGATTTATTCGGGATTAGAAGTCCATCTTCTTCAGTCCATCCGTTTGTTCTATTATGGTCAACGTTTAAGTAGTTGTTAGGGTTATTATAAAAGAATATTTTTGATCTATTCTGTTTTTGATTTCATGATTTCGAAGTGTCCTTTTGTACTAATAATTTAAATTGCGTTACACCTTTCCTTTTCTTAAGCGTGAGTTTATAAAATAAAATTATGTTTAAAGCATATTTATGTAAGATTATACTTTTATGGCATCTATATTTATGTATCTATAAGATTGAATTTACGTTTGTAGATTTTGTTTATGCAAGATGTATTTTCTTTGAATTAGGAAAAAATAAGTATTTTATGTTTGAATTGAAGCACTATAGAGAAATTTAGAATTTCAATCGTAAAGAATTATCATCATAGATGTATTATAAAGACGTAAATGCATGAAAGTGTAGTTCAAAAAGGAGCTGTGGAAACATCTGATCACCGGCAGCAGTACTTGGCCCAAATGTGCGAACGTGGCAGTTCAAACACAAGCAGATGAAACAGATGATTAGTATTTGGAAGGATAATGACATAGAACAGCTAGACGTCAACAAATAGTTCGGGTAAACAGTCTAAGCATCTACAAAGCTGCCACAAATGTGGATACTTACTATCATAGTTGAAAACTTTTTAACATGGTTTGCATTCACCGTGGAGCTTTGCATTTTTCTGAAGAGTAAAAACAAAAATTAACTGAAACCATTTTGGGGACTGTAAGGTTGATGTAGGACATTCCGAATTTACTAATGAATTGGTGTGGTTGTTTCTTCGATGTCACCCACATTTCAAAGAATTTCATAAAAGAATTCGAAATTTGAAAGCATACTTTACAATGGCTTTGTTCACAGTATATGACAAGTGAAACTATTAACGATTTTGGTTTGTACTGCTGCGACGCGTACGTTGCGAACAGTGTATAACAGACTTGATGAATTTTTTTTTATAAACCCATTCATCTGACAGTTCAACCAACTCAAATTCTTGATGCTGAATTTGAACGTCCTCAATATGGACAGATATATTACTGAAGTAATGAAGACGCTGTTAGTGAATGCATCGCCCAAGATCTTCGCCGATACCCTCGCTGATCTGCTACAGAAGGAACCTTACGTTAAACTACTTTTTGCTCAACTCTGATGGCACCGACCATCGAATATTGAGCATCCCTCTTCAAAACAATGTATATGCCATTGTAACATTGAATACCAAAGCTTACCTGATAATGTAGGAGTGATCCGACAGCGATGAAAATCTTTGGCAACCATGAAGATTATTGATACGTGCCAAGGCATTTACATACTCATTATTTTACACTTAAGGAGCCTTTAGATTCTGAGCATGGCTCGGTAACCTGGTACTGTATATTATAAAATACTTTCACATTACTTGCATAGATTTTGGTGTGTGTGGAACAGATGGTTTGTTTACAAAATTGCAAAAAAGAATTCTTTTACATTACTGTATGTGAATGAAAATCATTTAAAGTGTGTAAGAGCCTGAATTGTGTATTCGAATCAGTTTAAACTGGATGTGTATATTATAGATCACCGTCACACAACCTGTGTAGATTTTGGCATGTGTAGGGCTTATAGTCATCGCATAGGGCTACAAAAAATTATTCATTACTGCCTACAGACGCAAATTCTTGAACGTGCGTTAGCGTCTATATGCTGTATTTAATTGAGCTCATATTAAATACACATATTATAGGTCACTATTTTACATAATGTATAAATTTCGGTTTGTAGATTTACAGTTTTTTACTGTGCTGCAGATTATGCATTCGTATGCATTGCAGGCTATACACTAAAATTACTTGAAATGTTCTAGCGTTTGATCGTATTCGACTGAGTTGAATCAAATTTATTTAAACGCTTGTTGAAGATTTAACTATTCAGAAAGTCGACTGAGTCACTCCAGATTTTTATTATTATGGATGTTATGTGAAAACAAATGCAGTTATTTTTATATAAAATCAAAGTATATTCGATTTCCTACAATCTGGAAAACAATATATGTTAGAAAAATATTAAGACTATTCATCTATTTTCCATCTCAGCAACTTCTGAACATCTTTCTCCTCACTTATTCATTTTTTTAAATGTAGACAAAATATTTGAAATTTCTATATAAATCATTGTATCTTACAAATGATTGTTAGAAAATGGATTCATGTAACAGTTCTATTTTGGGGGGTATAGATGTATAGAATAAAATAAAACGCGTTTTGGGAATGTTTGAACAAGGAATTGTTTTGTTTGTTACCGTAAATTTGTACAATCGATAAGTACACATAGTCACTGGCTTAATTTTGCAGTGTGATAAATCACTGAATATTTATAAAATTGACCGGTTACTTTTAGTTTAAAAAGGGATCATTGTTAAATTTAGATTCAAAATTTAAAAAGAAACATAAGTAAAACTAATGAGATATCTTCATCTTGCAATATATAAAACTTCTTCCATCACTGTGGTGAGACTCAATGATTCTGCCTTCAAAATTTAATTGATATGCTGTCTTAATAATAGTCAACGAGATTCCGTTCCGTTCCACCGCATAACGGATGGTTTAAATTTCCAAATACGAACGCCATTTTTAAAATTTAATTCTACTACTGACCAGGATCTATTAGAAACTCTCTCCCTAATAGTATTCCAGCGTATTCTTCTTCATTTGATTTATTTAAGGACTGTATATAAATTTTGGATCTGGGTTGTACATTTTTGTAAATCTAATGAGATATTTTCACCTTATAATACGCAAAACAAAATTACAGGGGAAAAAATGCTATTTCAGCTTTTTTTACAAAAGATATAAAGTAGCAGTAAAATTATTTAAGGTGAGATAAAGTAAACCTCTCAAAATATTTTTTTTCTTTTTAATCAATAATTTTTTATAGTTTTTTCTGTTTCAAAAATACTTTTTCAACTGCATATTTCGCATCCACACCACACTAAGCAAGCATTTTATTAATCAAAAGAGAGAAAAAAATTATTTAAACATACATTTTTCTTTCTTATTATTTTACAGCTTCTTTTACAATAAAACAAGGAAGTATACATGTTAAAAGATAAAAGTAATTAAAGGAATTTCCATAAAATACAGAAAAATGCTATCGTAATAAGTATATCAATAATTTTCTCATTTTTCTTTTCATTTGCCGTTAAAGCATTCCAGGAATTTTAATGCATAACACGTACTGTTCATTTAAATCAGTAAAAAATTCCGAGGTATGTCACCAAACGATCAATTTTTATTATATTTCCTTATCAAATACTTCTTTTTTATTTCCTTTTAATTAACATAGGGAGATTGATGAGTGAAAAATATAAATGCAATTAAAAAAGACAAAACCTTGTCGAAAGATAAATTGCTCTATCGTTTTTCCCTTTTTTCAATCAATATTATATCCTTTATCTTTTTTTTTCTTACAGCCCTCAAATCGTTGTTAATTGGATTTTATCACTAAAATTATAGAGATAATGTCAATTTTTAACGTATGTTAAGTGCTTAATATAATGTTAAAGTAAATATTAAAGTGCATTAAAGTCTCCATCGTCACTATGGCTACAAATGCAAAAAGTTGCTTACATTTTGGGAGAGAAAAAAAAGGATGTTTGTAATAGATAAAACTAGATGTTATATGTATGTGTGTGTGTGTAATTTTTCACGCTCTATTTGATAACCTGAGTAACTTTTATACTTTTTTAAAATGGCAAATTTGGTGCTTTCCGAGTTATAGCTATTAATCTTGATAGAATAGTATCAGATTACTCCTTTGGAAAAAAAAACTGTGAGGCTTTTTCATTAAGCTATTTCTCTGTAGTGTTTCTTTCGGGTACGTAGAGAATTAAATAAAATAGTATCAAATATTATGTCTTTTGGAACAAAACCAATTTTTTAAAGCAGAAACAAGAGTTCGCATTTTCCAGAAAACCGTGTAACAGTAATTTCTACAAACAAGTCCCTTCAACATTTTAGTAAAACGAAGACAAGTTTTGTGAAAAAAATAAGTTTCAACTTCAAATACTCCTCCCCATATCCTAACGTTACCAGTGACAACTAAATAATAATTAGCATGTAATTTTAAAGATAAGAAGAAACTCCTGTTTTTCTCCAATGTCTCTTGTGATGCCTACTGAATTCACTTAAAAAACTATTTATAAAATAGAAAGAATATCTATTTCAGTTGTTACAAAATTAAGCATAACTGATGAAAAAAAACTTCCTAATTTTTCCTACAGAAAAGGTAGTTTGCATTGCAATAATTTCTCTATATTAAAAAATAATGATATTCTGAAATTGTGGAATTTTTTTTTCCATTACAGTAAATCTGCAGAAACTGTAAGTTAGATTGTCTCATAGATTAATTTCTTCCACAATGACTGATTGTTTGATTTCAAAAAGTGTTAAAGAATAATCGAAATACTACATGCTTATATAATTAGATCTTTGAATTTTTAATCTTAGAATTTTGATTATAGAATTTTCAGGTGTTTTTTTTTTTTTTAATAGGGTATCTGTCCTCGAAACGCAGACAAAAAATTTGCTTATCAACCTTATTTTTGGAAAGTGAATGAATTAAATATTTATAAAATGGCTACTGGACATCTTATTTTTACACAGATATTTTTGCAGTTGATTAGACATGACTTAACCAACCAACATGTTTTATTAATTTTTGCATTTTCAATTTATTTCTATTTTCGATTGTTAGATTTATTTTCAGTTTTAACAATTTATTTTTTACTTACAGAATTAAAAGTTTAAATTTAAGTTCGATTCTCAGGAAAAGTTCACAAAAAAGCCCTTTATCTAAAAATTAAAAAATTGGAAAATACTACACTGTAAAATTAAAAATTGCCTTAAATTTATCACTGGAAAGTAATTTTCTTATGTTAAAGCAATTACGTTTCATTAAAAATCACTTTACCAATCAAAAGTTACATATTTTAAAAAGGATTTTTTTAATGTTTCATATAAGTAGTGTAAATGGTATTTTTCCGCAATAGAAAACAAACTTTCTTTTGACATGAGGAAATAGAAATTCTCACTATAAAAAAAATCTGCAAGTCGTTTACGTTTTCGATGTTTTTTTTTCTTTTTCAGGAAACATTTCCATGTCGCAAGGCATCAAACTTTGGTTTTAAAAACAACTCTGTATTTAAATAAGTTATCATTATTTGTTTGAATTTTTTAATAAGAATTATTTTGTTATAAGATAGAAATAATTTTTCCTAGTGCATTCCTTTTAGTTTAATTTATTTTAAGCTCAAAACATTGTGTATCACATTCAACTCCATCCGTCCTCTCATTCTTATATTCTTAAAAATTTGAATTCACATTTTCATTACTGACTTACTACAACTGTGTTTCAATCTCGGAAATACTTTTTTAATTACTTATCGAGAAATGTTCCAATGAAATAATGGAAAAATATAATTAAATTTACTTCCAGAATATTTTGAAAATTATCTTTGACATTTAGGTTTTTTTTTTAGTTCTTTCCTTTTTATTGACTCTAAGGTAAAGCTAACGTTCTTTTAATTAATTTTTCTTCTTTTACTTTTTGTCGAAGGTACTTCATACATTTTTTAGCTCTAAAATGAAAATAATTATGTTGTATAATGTTCATTTCGTCTTATTCGTTTTATAAAATAAAAAACTATGAATAGTGATACGTAGACAGATAAATAACTGGCAGGATGGTTCAAAACTACTTCCAGTTGAAGTAGATCGATAAATATAGCATTTTTATTAATGTATTTCAATTTAGCATGCTCAATCTTTAGTACTTTTATTATTTAAAAAACGCACATTTGTACATGTCATATAATCTATTAAATTCACTTAACTTTGTGTAAACTTATTTTTGAAATTAATGCAAGCAGAGTTTTGTTCTTAAATAATCAAACTAAATAATTACACAAAATTAGTCGGATATAAACTTTTCTCGCAGGATTAGTTATTTCACCATTGTTTTAAATGGCTCTCGAAGGGAAAAAAAATCAAGTCAAATGATTGCATGTCAGGGATATACACAAATTACGAAAGAAATCGACAACTGCATAAATACATAATACTTCTTGCTGTTATTCGTATTGTATAACCTGTCACAACTTTAACATATCTCTGAACCTTTATATGATGAAGAGCTGAAACTTTGTACATAACCTAATTAATGTGAGGGACACATTTTACTAATTGGGAATTTTTTCGCACAGGAACCGTATAAAAATTTAAATTTTTACTTATTTAGGTTTAATCCACGAAACATTTTAATCTACACCATAAAACTCTGTACTTTGTTTACTCAACTTTGTAATTTATGGTATATGTCTATGATCAATATTTAAGAAATAAAAACTTGGGTCAGCGTTTTCGGAGAGTCCCGTTTATTAGCAGAATGAAAAGTAGATTATACCTCAATCCGTCTAACTTTTAACTTCTTCTGGACTAAATATATGAATGATTTGATGATAAACAACATTATGAATAATCTATATGCACTTCAATATTTTTGCATGTATGTTAGGAATTATTTAGTAAGAATTGGCTATTTAATGTAAACTGATTAATGAAATACCAGATCTCTCGTGTTCTGGTAGACTGGATTTATTTCTGTTTATCACTAGCAAAGACAATTTTTTCATTAATTAATATATGATAAAAATGCTACATACGATCTAAAAACTTTTTTGTTTCATGTTATTCTCCTTTTAAATTTGTGTCTCATCAAATAAAGGTTAAAATTATTTTCAATTGTTATTTTTAAGTGTATGTTTAATTACAATCATTCTTAAATATTCTACTGAAACAAACTTAACAGTTAGTTTTATCTCATTAGTAAACCAACTTTGTTAAAGTTTATTTTACTACAAAGTAAAACTGTTACGATCGAAAATGTACTTCAAATTTTAACTTGGAACCGATAATCACCGATAAAATGGCACGCTTTTCAAACAATCTTTTTTGCATAACAGCTTAAATTTTGCCAAGTTTTGTAAAATAAACCCTTAAAATGTTATTTTGTGAAATTGTATTTCACTCAGTTGCATCAGCAGTTTTAGTTACACTTACAGAGAGTAATTACACTGAATACGCCAAAACTAATGAATTACATAATAACCATCGAAACGAAAGTGATAATGAAATACTTTCCATTAAAACAGTACTGCAAAATAACTTATTCTTTTATACTTAACTGAAAAATACTTAATTTAAGAGGAATAACTCATTAACTCCAGCTTTTAATTTGCATCTCGGAGTGTTCTTGAAAAATTATTGACGTCATTGTCTATAAAGCTAACGACCAGATTTTTCACAAAGCGCAGCGGAGTTGGGATTACTTCAAATGCGGCTTTAGTGCTTTTCCCTGATTCTAGTTCTCTTTTTCCCTGGAAAATCACCCCTTAGAGACTTCAAACCTGTCGGAGATTTTGACTCATTACCCCAGCTTGTTATCTCTTGCAAATAAAGAGTATGTCTTTTGTCTAAATAGACTTTAAACCTCTTTGAGAAACTTCTAGAATTATTGATGGGCAGATGTTTTTCACTTTAAAATTGTTTTTATGTATTTTTTTCGTATTGGGAGTTTCCATAATTGTTGTATTGCTTAGAAATATGATGAATTTATTGCAGATTATCGTTATGTAATAATTTAAATATTAATAAAGGCTATTAATTTAATAACACTGTCTTAAATAAATAAAAAGAAAATCTTCAAATTTAAAAAGTTTTAGACACATCATGCCTATTTTAGCATTCAGCCAGAGGTATTGCCTTTCTTTCGGAACATCCCATGAAATTACTAAATTTCTTGTTTTTAAAAATTGTGTCGTTACTTAACCACTTATTTACTATGGAAACAAAAATAGCAGCATCCGAAAGAGCCCACTGGTTAAAGCATTGTACTGGTACCTGGTCGGATCGATTCCGATCTACCACAAAAGAACACCACGTACATGCGGTGTACGTGCATGCAAAATATGTTATTCCGAAAATTTCCGTCGGCATTATCCGAAGCAGGGACGTAGCCAGGGGGGGGAGGTTTTCCGGATATATCCCCCCCAAATTTTTGAATTAGTGATCACAAGATTAATGACGTGCAGCAATTCCATCTATTTATACACATATAAGTTCATATCCCCCACCCCCCGAAATTTTTTTCTGGCTACGCGCCTGATTGGAGGAGTGCCATTTTTCAGAACCTACTACTGATGAGGATCCTAATTCTTGCGGAAAACTGCAGGAAGGACACATGTAGCTCTGAACGACGTATTCGTTAATGTGAGGTGTGTGATGCAGGTAATCACATATCTTATTTTTAATTATCAATTACTTAATTGTTAACTATTTCTAAATTTAATCTGTGTTCAAAATTTATTCTTTGCACTTTCGATTTGGAATTCTCTTCCCTTCGCCTGTAAAGTTTTTATTTCTGCACCTACCGTATTTAAAAGCAATCTTCCGTTTTCATTTATTTTTACCTTTTTATTTCACTTTTGCATTGGTAAAGCTTAGCATTTCTGTTCTCATGATTTGTTTATGACCATATATGGTATCAAATCTATAAATAACATTGGCTTTCATTTTGGGTTACAATTTAGCTGCTAGATTGTTTGTTTTATCCTGTTGGCGAGACTGGGATTCAAAAATAATTATATGGAAATGTTCTTAACGTCTAATGGCGTCAAGTTAATTTTGCATTTTGTTTGGCATGCCCTTGTGGCGTGTTTTGGTTCTGTACTAACCTCTTGGCTTGCGTTTCTCGTCATCATTCACGCCTTAGAAGTTGTCAAGTGAACCCGCGGTTTTTTTTTTTTTTTTTTTTTTTTTTTTTTTTTTGTGAGGGGTCTGCTCAGCCTCCTTCTTCACGGCCTGTGTTTCGCCTTCATATTAAAATATGGGATGTGAACCTGGGGAAAACTTCCCCATAAGCTGGGCTCTCTTTTCAAACAAACAAAAATTGCAGTTATGTTTCCATACTATTTCCTACAGATACAAACTAATATGTCAACAGCATGTGTAATGAATGGGCTTTTCAATCTGCTTAACGAGAAGAAAAGAAAAGCACAGGGCTAAATGAATTAAAAACAATATATTATGAATCTGTAAATGTTTTTTAACTAAACTATGTTTTTTAAATAACCATTTGACAAGAGAAATGCTGTTCCTCAAATAAACCACCACGAAAGAAAGTTGAACTTGCTTTAGTCTACAGATGATCATCGCCAGCAATGTGTAATTTAGCATGTAGAGGAAGAGTGGGCAAAATGGGGTATTTAAGGTTATTCTGGCCAATAACTCTGTGACAAATAGAAATAAATTAAATAAGTAATATTAATTTCAGGTTTACAATCTTAGTTGCTATTCGGCATTATTGAAATACTCCGCATATTACGGAATCTGTATCTCAAAATATTCAAAGCTGCAAACTACCCCATATTGCCCTAAGGTATAGGGCAAAATGAGGTACAATAACAGCTCGCATAGTCCACCGTTTATAGTATACCGTTTTATGTAATTTATCATCCTCTGCCAACACGCCTAACCACTTGTCATGAGCCCGTTTGTTACACGCACTGCACTTGATCCACCCTTCTCCTTGTGCTGATCTTGCATATATATCGCTACAGTACGAGCATGTAACATGCACATCATTGTAACACTATCTGACCATGTGTCAACTTTTGGTATAGTAGCAACTCGACGTCTTTCATCTTTCGACAATTAGGACCAACTAGCAAATCACGTTGAATGTAGTTCTTCTTTTCCATGCAATTTACTTAAAAAAACACCACGTATGTCTGTTTAGTTGTGATCTTAGTATCTGCATGCGAATCTAACAAAAAAATATCCTAAAATTATACTTACCTTAGTTCTAGGTAATGGCCCCACAGTGGTCTGGGTGCTAAATTCCGTTCCCATAAGAACACGGCAAGCGAAGCAGCATCCGGCTTGTCCGGTGCTTGGGAGGGTCGACTCCCTCTCGGCTCGACTGCTATGGGACCGTGTACGCTTATGGGAGCTGGTGCACGTAAATCCGTCGTGGCTCCAATGTCCTCCATATTTAACGCTACCTCTGGGGTCGTCGATTTCAGGCGGCGGTTGGTCCCTCATCTGGAATTGGTTCAAAATTAGGGACCCACGAGCAGAAGTCCAACCCCTTCAGGGGCACCTATTTGCAGGGATAGTGCAATCGTCTATCCCTGGACACGACAACAACAACAAGAACAATGTCAAGGTAATGAGAAAAATAATAAGTCTTAGGAGCGTATCTTTCTGTCACTCTACAAGATGTATCCCACTAAATAATTTAAAAATCGAATTTCCAGAACTTTCTTTTTTTTTTTACTATTTTTCGAGGATTATTCGAAACTTTACTTAAATATGTAAAAGCTTCGAAATTTCTCGCAATAATGTCGTATGCATTTTCCTTTTATGTTTTTAAAAAGAGTTAGTTACTTTCTCCGTGCAAAGAATGGGAGCAGTCAGGTAGTAATTCATTAGATAAAACTCAAGAGTGAAAATTGAAATGTATTTGCTCTACTGAAATTTGAATTAAAAATGTAGGACAATTTTGTTGTACTTTCCCTTAAGATTTAATTTATAAAAATTAAAACTTTTATAATATTCATGATATGCGTAACTACAGGCAACACAGAATTATTTCATAAGCATCCTAAATATATTTGGATACGTTTTAACCAATAAATCATTTTCAAGCATAAATATTGCAAAATAAGAATATTCAGCTGATTTCCTTATTAAAAGTACTTTATTATACGTTGAAACATAAATAAGAGATATGTGCAAAGTGTTTTATAATATAAATACAACTATTCTATAATACATTCAGAACTTTTACGTAATATAGTAAGTAAAACATCAACATGAAAACTTCATTTTAATTTTCTTATAGCAATTCACTTAAATGTAAATCAGTGTAAAATCTTTTCAGAAGGAAATGCTGAAAATCTCGCTGATGTACATGTAATGAGCTTATAGATAAGCCATTCCGTTTTAGTAACGTTATAGATATAAATGCTTTGAAGCAATAAGTTGCCCTCTATCTGCATTCCAGGTACTCTGTTGTGATAAGCATAAACGGAAAACATAGTAGCTAAATGCTTTCATAAGTTTTATAGGCAATTAAACTACATCTGCAGAGATTTTTGGTGGTTAGCAATCTAAATTATCCATGATAAAACCCTGGAGACCTAAAGCAATTAATAATATTTTTCTGCTTATTTTCATTGAGAATGTGCTTATAATTGTTAAGTTGTACATTTTGGTTTGATACGCGCTATACTTGAAAATGCTAATTGAAGATCTTGACAAATTAGTTGTATCTAAATACGATATGGTTATCAACAAAAATAAAGTTAATTCGTTAGCATTTGTGTAAAAACTAGAAACGTAAACACGCTTGAGATAATTCTAGCCTTACAGTTCCGCGCATATTAATTGAATCAAACGCATATATTTAGTAAGAGCCGTTTCTTAGGAAAATTATTACATTTCAATCATAATCAGTATTGAATGAAATATACATTATACATATTATTCCAGAACCTATTTTGCTCTTTGTAGATTCCACCATCTTTCTACAAAATTTGACAATTTGTTCAGCCCTAGCCCATACTTGAAGGAGACAAATTTTGCTTAAATATTCAATGTTTGGAAGGAAACCTCAGGTTATTTAACTCAGGTTTTATTTTTTGTATCATTATCTTCTTATACCGATCGCTTTTCATCATGCCTTCAACAGGGACGAGTGGCTCTACCTCCTTGTATTAAAATCGAACTTCTTTTTAGGGTGTTTACTTAAGGTTAGAGGGTTAAAAATGTATTCATGATTCAATGAATGCTCACGGTACTATAATCTACATATATCTTACTTTGTAGTAAAGTTTTCTACATTTTCCAATGAATGAATGTAATGTATTGAGAATTTTAAGTTGTTTTCTATGCGTATCTGAAATTTTCTAGCTTGCTGTCAGCAAGCATACTGATAATAGCATTTTTTTCATATTTTATCTTAAATTGTCTTTTTTTTAAACAGCTATCAAATAAAATGGTGCCTTGATTTAATACAAATGTAAATACTATTTAAAATTGGAATAAAGTAAATGTATTTTGACAATACATTACAAAAATGGAACTAATACTTGATCAAACTTGTATTTCTTTTCTCCAATCTAATAAACATGGAAATAGTGTTTAATAAAAATAAATTCACTAAACAAATATTTCGCCGAATGTGCAGAAGATAAAAAGAGGGGTTGGAAAAGTCCTGGAAAATACCGAAATCAAATTTTAAGGTTCGGTAAACGAACCGATGAAACAAAGTACTTATTCCAAAAAAAGTAATACATTTAAGAAAAAATATAATATTTATCTGTAAAGTAAATAGAAAATTACAAACAAAAGATATATATATAATTCCATTTGTACAATACTCAAAAATGATATCAATGAGTGCAATCAATTTAAAATAAATTTTCAGAAAAACATCAATACGTGATGGGAATCATGTATGCATCAATATAGAAACGAGAAAAAAAGGAACATTGAAAAGACAAAACTATGGTATTACAAACCATTAAAAAGAAGAACTTTAAACTAACTTTAAAACTTTTTTTAAATGCTGTTTTACAATGTTTTCCATTTCAAACTTAAGGACTTAAATCTATCAATCAGATGAGGTAATAACATCACTGTGCTAACGACGTCAACTATTTTTAACTATCCAAAGAAAAATCATTCAGACGATGTTACTGAATTTTATTGAAGATAAATTTTCTTTCTGAGCATATAGAAAATAATGCATAAAAAGTGGAATTAAAAATCCTCAAAATTATATTTGTATCTCAATACACGTCATGGTTTTAAAATAGAAACTTAAAACTAAATTTTAATAAAAATGATTTTTGCTCCAAGGCTAATTATCGTATATGTTTTACGATAGCATGCTTCCCTATTTTTAATGAAAGGGTGATGTATCATAAACTTTATTATCTGGAAAGGAGGGGGGGGGGGTTAAAATGATATTGCATTATTTCGTGTTGATGTTAATTATGTAATCAAAAACCGCCGCATCAGATGTTTCGTGGAAATCTGGTCAGGGAGTAATTAAACATTCTAAACATTTTTTGAAGCATATTCGGGAAGGTGTGTATGTTCATTAATATCTAACGCTGGTCTTGAAAGGTATATGTTTCATGTTTCTGCACTTTTTATATGCTAATGTGGAAAATCTTTTAGGTAAACAATTTAAAGTCCATTGATGTCTATGCATCTTTTCTAAATTTGCGTCTTCATTCACTAATTTCAATAAAATTACAACATCAAAAAGCAAAACGTTTTAAAAGTGGTGATAATGATCTAGCTCCTCTCAGATTTAAATTAGAAAAGTTTAAATAAAATGTTACGTGTACGCTCCTTTGTGATATTTATTGAGTACATGAAATTTGTCACTTTCTCAACGAAATCTGCGTTGTTGTTTTTTTTTTTTAATTCGAACACAGTTAAATTTTCGAAGTTCTGATATGCATTATTTTTTGTATTACTCGCTCTAATGCAGTGTTGTTAACATTATATACCATGAAAATCACAAAATACAGGATGTGACCTACTTCCCTCCCGGTTTCGGAAGGTTTCTAAAAAATATACAGGGCAATGCAGCAACAAAGTTGACTTTACTGTAGAAAGAAACATTACAAGTTTTGTTTCACTAATAACGAGCTTCCTCCTCGTTGGATTGGTCGAGATTTTGACGACGACAATCGCCTTCTTCCGTGGCCACCTCGGTCTCCGGACCTAACTCCCTGCACGAGTAACCCCATCAGAAAAATCGCATGGAGTTAGCTCCGGAGAGCAAAAAGGGGCCACGGAAAAAGGCAATTGTTGGAGTCAGAGCCTAGACCAATCTAACAACGATAAAACTCGTTATTTGTGAGACAAACCTGTAATGTTTGTTTCTCCGGTAAAGTAAACTTTATTACTGTATTGGTAATATTTTTTTTAAAGCCTACCAAACCCAAGAAGGAATTGTGACACACCCTGTATTTTTTAAAGGACCATATTTTTTGTAGGAGGACTATGTAATGTAATTTATTTTCAAGAAATAAGTAACTAAATATCATTTTTGAGCACCGACAAATATGAAAAAACACTCAAAATACTGGTGCTAAATGATAAAATAAATAAAAACTTTGTGGGAAAAAAAGCACACATAAAATGTTAATTAAGATGTTACGAGCCTTTCGACCAAAAAATTCTTTCGGTCTTCGTCAGACAAGCCCTTCGACTCACTGAGCTGAGGGAACTCAGCTCCCTCAGGAACTCAGCAGTTCCCTCAGTTCAGTGAGTCGAAGGGCTTGTCTGACGAAGACCGAAAGAATATTTTCGTCGAAACGATCGTAACATCTTAAGTAACATTTTATGTGTGCTTTTTTTCCACAAAGTTTTTATTTATTTCACCGATAAATATACTTTTTACTAACGAATGCACTTTTAAATTTATGCTCAAGTGTGGATTAAAGGGGAGGGTCAGAGAGACGCCCCGCCCCCCGAGATAAAAGATATTAATGTAAAAGATCCTATTTTACTTCCATGAAATAGATGTATATCTGAATCTTCCAACTAGCCGCCCCCTCCCACAAAATTCCATCAGTCCGTTAACTGTCTCTACACATAAGCGTGCACACATAAAATGTTTCGATTCAAAATAAGATGACGAACATTAGGAAGCAATGTTAGCATTACTTTAATAGTACAGTAAGAAATTTTTGTAAAAAAGATAGACAAGAAATATCGGCTGTTTAGTCATCAAATACCTTGAGGGTATTTTGAGAATTTTAAAATTCGTTTCTTGCAATAGGAAAGGGAGGAGGACAAAGAAAAAAATTACAATAATAATCAATGATATTAAAAATAATTTTTTGCAAAGAAATGTTTACTCAAAATGCAGTTTGTTGCAAAATATCTGTAGGTCCAAGAATCGAACTCTAGACAGTATGGTATGAGGTACAAAATTGTATTTGTAGCATTCAGGTTACACTGCTCTGAAAGCAGACAAAATCTTATGCTTGTTTTCAGAATACTGAAGATATCTGGCTGCTACGTAGTAATCTTAAAGGTTTTCACTCAACAGTGTACATCAGCCATTACTCAAGTTAAATTTAATTTTCATTAAATTATTTTGGTACTTAATTCAGAATGATCCTGCTGGGAAAAAAAATCTCCAGAGACGGCATTGCATTCCCAAAATGCTGCTTAGAAATATCATTATAAAAAACGTAGAGAAAACGTAGAATGTTGAATCAATTTTTTTAAGCTTTTTATTCGTATTAGCTTGGTCAGTATATGTCGTTCCAGTTCAAAATTTGTAAACGAATTTCAAACCACTCATTACCATCTGATAGAGCTGAAACTTTGCATACACGTTTATTTCCGATGACACTGAGTTCTGTTTTTTTTGGTTTTTTTTTCAAAACTCTTTTTTTAAAATAAAATTTATTAAATATTTAGCTCCAAAAATTGTGTTTTTTCACACTTATCAGCTCAAATCTTCTTAACTATTGATCAGACATTTTTCTGTTTTCGCCATAGAAAAATTATTTCGATTTTGAAAAAGATGAAATCACATTTGATTTCTATCTTAAATTTTTAGTTTTTAGCGGTTTTTCAAAAGAATAACCTAGCATGGACTTCAATTTCTTTACATCGTGATAAAAAACTATTTATTCTACCTATTCGAAACTTTCATTGAATACGGAGTATCCTTTTCTAAATCGATTCAAAGAAAAATGATTAAAAAAAATAAAATATTTAATTTTTGGCAAACTTTTTAATCAAAGTTGTAGAATCAAAGCATCTGCAGGGAAAATTACATGCCCTCTATTCTTCGTTCATCATAGTATGAAGTCACACCTCCAATCAAGCCACGACTATTTACATTACACTCACTGAGTTGGAAGTATTTGTCCAAGGAAATAAAATGTTATAATTATTTTCGCTAAATACGTTCTGTTAATACTTTTTCCAAATAAAAAATTGTGTGAACTTGTTTTTAATTTTTTTTATTTCAAGATTTTAACGAGCTTTGTTATTATACAGTTTCATTTCAAAATTCGAATAGGAATTTTAATCCACTTCCCGTCGTCCGATCTAGCTTCCTGTCTTCCGATACGGAGTTACACACGTATAACTCCGATCACACGGATTCAATTGATGCTTCTGCATAGGTTTCATCAGTACGGATTCATTTTACTTAAGTCTCAGACGTTGAGCAGCTTATACAGGGTCTCAACCTGGGCGGGGTGGGGACAAACAGGGCGCGCTCCCCGGACGCCGTGCTGAGGGGGTGGCAAAAATTAAATTTTATTTTCGTTGACGTGATCTCCAGTTGCGGTACTGGGCGTGTATATCAGCACGGTCGCTTTCTTATACATACACTCACGGCACTCGCTTTCTCGTGGATACAACATGAGGGCGCAAAACACGAACATGAAAAAAATAGCAACACAACGCAAGCGACGAAAAAGCTTGAGGCATTGATACTTCCTTTGATCTCATATAGAAGTAAGTTTAAGCTCTTATAACAGCCTTCAATATTTCAAAAGCTAGCGTGAATATGTGTGTTGGAATAAGTATTTCAGCTTGAAAATGTTCTCAAAAATTATTTTTAAACCTTCTAGACCATCTTTGAATAAAAAGTTTGATTTTTAAAAAAGTTATCTTATGATTATTTATAAGTAACTATGGAAAAAACTTCTTACAGCAAGTGGCATCTGTTTTTTCTGAGTGAGTAATGAAGTTTTTTTACTGCGTGTGTCATAAAATAAGTGTCCCAAACTATGCGAAGAAGGTCTTTACTCAAATACGCCGTCTTTGCTGTCGAGTAAAGTAGAATATCAAATCTTTTTTCCGTGATGTAAATTTATCTAACTGATACAAAAATTTTTATGCAGTATGACACGTGGTATGAGTCGTTCCTGGTAAACGCGATATCGGGAACTAAACGTAGTCGAATTTAGAGAAATAAAATAATAAAATGTGAATTTAATAATAATAATAATAATAATAATAATAATAATAATAATAAATAATAGAAATAGAAATAAACAATTGGGCGGCTGCTGCAAATCCCTCATATGAGCATGCGGGGGTTAAAAATAAAACATTTTTCAGTGATGAGTGCTCTTTTTATTACCCTCAGTGTTTTATGTAATTTCAGTAAAAATTGCAATAAAACAAATGTTCAGAAATGAGGGACAGTTCACTAAAATAATTCAAACTTTCTTCTATAGAACAAATATGCCATTTGGAAAATTATCGATTCTTTTTTCTTTTTTAATGGCCGGGTGAGGGCGTACTATAGGCTTGACCACAACGAGGGTCGAAGATATTAGTCATTAAATCATGGGGGCGACTATTAGGCAGGCCAACGTTACCCCCTACCCAAGTAGCACAACTACAAAAAACGTTCAAATTACGTTGGAAACACGTTTTTTGACGTTAAAAAACGTGTTTTAAACGTCTTTTGGACTAATTGTGCTACTAGGGTGTGAGTGGTGTCCTAATTTTGAGCCCATTCCAGATGAAAACCTAGCACCTGAAATCACCCCTCCCCCTTAAATGGTAACGTTTGGGAGGACATTGAAGCCACGAAGAGCCAAGGTCCCACAGCAATCCAGCCGAGAGAGGAGTTCATCCTCCCAAGCAGTGGCCCAGCCAGTATTGCTTCATTTTCCATGGTCTTATCGGGAGCCGAGCTTCTCGACTAGACCACTCCGGGACAGTTATCAATTATCTGAAAGTTTATTTTTTTAACAATTTCGAAGTATTTGTAACAAAATTAAAACAGCATTAAAAAAATCATGATTTGTTTCATCAATATTCTAAGTCTTATGAAACCGTAATTCTTGTACCTCAGTGTTAACAACATACTTAGCTTTAGTTTCCTAAAAAACTTCAGTAGTTTATGTGTAAAGAGGATAAATTAAGTTGTCCTCTATAAACACAGCTGAGATCCAACTTAATTACACTCATCTTTAAATACCGTAATCTCAAAGTATATTACCTTAAATTATCTTCAAATTATAGAGAGCCTTACAAACAAAGAAAAAAATGTTATTAACATGCAAATTTTTGTTGCGATATCGAATTATTTTGGTTAATTTCTCCCTTTAAGACCTCTTTATCTCCAAAAAGTAAACAGATCCATAAGTTATTAAAACGGCATTAAGCTTTAAGGAATATTTACATGCAAATGAATGTTAATTGTCCCTCGCTATATTTTAAGAGCTTAAAGCAAATGCATGCATAAACTTTCCTATTAATCACCGTGGAGTCCCTTCAATGTTACTATCTTAAAATTAGACTCAATTAATTTGCGTTTCAATATCAATCAGGAAGTAAACTGAACAATAAGTAATAAGAAAATTGTTTATGCATTTATTAGGATGTTTCAGCTATTCATTTATTTACAACAAAATGTTGTGACAAGGAGACATACATTTTTCATGCTGAAACTATTCTCAATTCTGGCGTTTACATACTACTTTTGAGATTTACATTTTTGCCAAAACATAATTTATTTAATGAAAATAAAATTTCTTGCATCACAAAATGTTTTAGAAAAAAAAATTGTCTATGGTCACAATGCTATATTGTAGCACTGTTGGTTAAAATATAATACATTACTATCTGCAACTTCCGTATGAAAATATAATTTAAGTTCAGTGCATGAATAATTACTTTATTATATGTGGATTTATACATGTATTTAAGGAGTTTAACTGAATATAAAATGTTACACTTTAAATAGGCTTGTATTAAAATGAAAAATGTGTTATATTACAGAATTAATTTTGGAAAATCTTTCGATTCAAATACTCCGTATTTATTATCATATTTTTAAGCGCTTTTAGAAATGCTCAAAGGCGAGAAACTTTTTTAGTGGTTGCATCTCATATTGTCAAGCTAGTCTTGTCATGTATGTAAAGTGAAATATATTCAAGAACAAAAATTTTATTTTTTTAATGAAGGCAGGGGGTATTATTTCACCTTATTATTTTTAAATTCTACTAAAAACAAAACTCAACTATACAGCTTTTCAAGTTTCAGCTTTCAGCTTTTCAAGTTTCTGTAGAATGTTCCTTTAATTACTGAATCTGAATGACTGAATTCTGTGATTTGTGTTCGCTGACTCCTCCGAATTCGCTTATGAATCTTGACCAAATTTTACTCAGTGATAGTGGTCCAAAATTCATAGTGATCAGTAGCTCAAAATATACATATAGCAGCTCAAATTTGACTCAGTGATAGTGGCCATGGCGTAGATTGTTACATTAGTGGCGTAGCATTGTGGCATAGATGTTGGCATTAGCATCGTGGAGTAGATGTTAGCATTTTTTTCCAGCGTCCGCCACTTGCCAATTAGGCACTGTCCACTGCAACTGCCCGACGGTATTGTGGCCATTTTATTATGTGGGCGGCCAGCGTTCCCCCTTATGAAGGGAAGGACAAGTTAGCATCCATGCCCAAGCTGGAATTCGAACCCGCACCTAAGGTGGGATAGAATAATTCTTAAGCCACTACACCACTTGGGCGGCATTGTAGTGATTGTCCATGTCGTTTAGGAACATTTATACTTTGGATTGGAGTAGTAATTTGAAATCTTGCAGCTGGATTTCAAATTATTACTTTACTCATTTCCCTGAAGCATGCTAATGCGCATGTGCATTGTCTTAGCTTCTAATATCCGAAGTTCGTTTTGTGATGGGCATTACGCTACTCTAACTAGAGTTTGGTGAGTGTTAAATGAGGTGTGAATTACGAGATTGTCATCTGATAATCATGCTCTTTTCGTTGAATTCCCTTAGATCAACGATTCTCAAACTTTTTCACAATGAAACCCCATCCAAGTTCCCACAAAAGTTGAAGTGGTTATGTAGGATTTGTGTGCTAGTATATTATTTTCGCAAACCCATTTATGCACCTCGCAAGCTATCGGTTTAGAACCAAACCTTAGAAGAAACCGCCTTCTTTTTTTTCGTTCGCTTAGACCAGTGGTCGGAAAAGTATGGCTCGCAAGCCGCATGTGGCTCTTGGCTCCTTTTAGTGTGGCTCTACCACAAATGACTAATTTTAATCTGAAATGCCCACCCCCGAAAAACAAGAGTCTTGCGTCTATGCTAACAGTCTTTTTCGAATATGAACCTTGTCAAGAGTAAATTGAGAAGTCGATTTAGATTTGAAAATTTGGAGTCTTGTCTAAAATTAAAATTAACAATTTACAAACCTAACATATCCAAACTTTCGAAGGAGATGCAAGGCCATTGTCCCCATTCAGTGTTTGTCATTCGTTGTCATAATTTTATTTTTTTTCAAATGGCGGACCTTAACAATGCGTTGGATACATTGGCTACTACTGAGACCGGATTTGTTGGTCACTTTATTACAGGGGCACCTATTAGGTGGACCACCGTTGTCCCCTATGAAGGAATGGACACAATGACACCCACGCCCGGATCGAACCTCGAACGCCGGGAGTTGAACCCGAAACCGTAGTACGGTACTTTATCCATCATACAAACTGGTCGGGTAGTTTGATTTTATAGATTTGTGGAGTCATATTTCAATGCGATCTTCCAAGCAAGCGCAATTCAAAAAAGTAGAAGCCCAGCTGGAGCAGGCGCAGACACAGACGGCGAAAAGTTGCTCTGCTCCTCTGAACGAAAAGCAGTCGGTTTCGATCTCTTGCCTGTGAACGGCGTTTGGGCATCCCTCATCCCTCCTTAACAGCAGTGCACTGAATTTTTTAACCTTTTTGTAATTACCTTCTGTTGATTGTTAATAAATGTTTCGTTCTGTTAATGAATGGTGTATATAAGAACATAAGGTCTACATCTCACCACTATACAGTCAATCAGAACAGATTCTTAAAATTTAACTTCTCTCAATAAGTAAGATTTTCATTAAACAAATTATCAAGCTTTATTCAGTGCAATGCACATATTGTTTAAGAATTAAAACTTCAACTAAAATTTGTTTAGTAAGCCAAGTACCTATGTATATAGAGGACTGTTATAAAATAACGTGAGGTGTTTGAAAAACTCTGGAGAGTAAAGTGCTGGGTGAAACATAATCAAATTTGATGGTCATACACGGTGGACCATGCGATTTCCATTTTTAAAGAAAAAAAAAATATTAACACCAAGAGTCCCCACTAAGGAAAGTGTTGACGGTTTTTACTGAATAAAATGTATTAATTTGAATAACCTCGTTTTCCAATTATGTGCATAAAAGGAAAGACTAGCAGAATTCAATCTCTGTTAATCAATCTTTATCAACAGCAGAACGAGAATGTCTTTGATGCACTTTCAGAATTTCGGCAGTTCGGCACACTTATTTAAAGGATCTCCGAACATAATAAATTTATAAAACATGATGCAGTGGTTTGAAACTATAGGAACTTGAGCGCAGCAACCAGGCCGGGGGTGCAAAGCGGTCAGTATTCAAAAGGTGAAGAATTTGGATCTTCTTCAAGCCTGGCCTCAGAATGGTGAGACTCTGACAGCCTTTTCTAATTATGCTCACAATCGCAATAAGGAACGAGATTATTCAAGCTAATGTATTTATTCTTAAAACAGCATCAACATTTCTCACGGTAGCGAAATTTTGCACTGATTTGTTTTCTTTAAAAATCAAAATCCCATGATCCACTAGTACGCCCATCAAATTGGCTATGTTTCACCCAATACTTTACACGCTACAAGACTCTGAAAAGTTCACGTTATTTTATAGCCACCCTGTTGTTGAAATTTAAGACACTAGGCTCTCAGTAGAAATCTCCTTTTGCTTTCGACATTTAGTCCTCTTGACTAATGAGTTTGTCGATCATTGCCTCAGGTGAATAAGAGAATAATCAAGTAATGTAGCTACACCTGATTGTAAATAATTTCCAAAATGCCATAAGAATGTTTCTGAAATGTTTTTGCCAATATTAAGAATATAATTAGAAATTGCATTGTCCTAAATATTTCTAGTTCTTTCATTGCGTGAAAGTTGTATGAAGTAGACAAGCAATTCTATGATTTCTCACTTTCAAAACTCGCCGCATTTTTTGGGGGGAGTCGTATAATGTGCAATAACAATCTTCAAACAATTTATTAAATAAAGTATGACAAAGATTGGTCGCAGGAATGAGGGAAAGGGGGTTCAAATGTATCTAGCATGACCTTATTTGAAAATGCTCTACCAAATTAATGGGCTTCGTGAAACCGTCCTACACGATAACATACACTCGTCTTATGCTTCACGCAATCCTTGATAAAATTTAAATGCATTTTTGTCTCGGGCAACCTCGATTTTTAATCCCGACTGCTGATCATAACTTGTTTTAGGTCTATAAAAACGGTACTACTGATTTTAAAACCACACAACAACTTAACGTCCTAGCACTTTTGTCTGTTTTATGCTTTCTGCACATCGACAACAGTCGCCACCTTACAGCCCCGATAGTTTGTTTCAGCATGCCTTATCTTCTCTATTTTCGAGGTTATTTTTCTATTACTTTATTTACAACTTCTGTATTTTCTATTCTGTAAGTTAGAAAAATTCATGATTTGTTTGAACTTTAATAAATAATAGAGATAAATTAAGAACATTTTCCATTAATGTTTTTATACGATTTTACAGCTATAGTACGTAAACATTTCACAGTGATAATTATTTACTGTTTGTAAAGAAATTGCTCTGTAAACTCATATGAATGTACTTTGTCTGTTGTGTAATAGTTTAGCGTTAACATCACAGGATCTTTTGTAATGAGATAAAAGTACTCCAAATCTGAATATTTTAACATGACCAGATGAGACAAATTCATTTAACAAAAGAATCTTTTATAAATTACAAAAATGTTTACCTTATCAAAGAGAGACATGAGATTTCATAATTTTTCACATTTAAGTTTTAACTGTTTTAATCCAAACTAAGGGTTGTCGTGTAATTACAAAAACGAATCTTCTATTTCAGTGTAATACATAAATACAATAAATAATTTCCCAGAAAAATGAGATTCGTTTTCGGCATCGTTTTTCACTAAAAAGGTAAGTGAGACAAAAATACAAATTAAACTATTTTTTATTTCGCAGTGTCATTAGATATAGTCATTACAGATGTTCAAGAAAAGACATTACCGTCCAGAAATCTCGTCGTGTCCGGTGATGAGGACGCATTGAGATCTGATAATGCCTCTAATGACCCTCTTGGGAGTCACCTCATACTGTCAGAGTGGTACAGATCTTTTTATCAACGAAGTAAGAGGAAAAGGCTGCCAAACAAAGATAAATACTTGATGATTCACATTAAACCTTTATACGTGAATAGAAAATCATTACTAATTTTCAGTTTAAAAATCTTCAGTACTACGTGAAAATTTTAATGACTATTTTAATGTAAATTATTTAACTTTTTAATATAATAAACAATGATTGTAAATGACAAAAACACTCAAAAGAAAAAATAATTTAAACTTTGTAAAATTACACTCATAAAAGGCACTTGTTTCATTTTTTGTTCCTGCATATTACCCAAGTAACTGTAAAGTGCAAATTCTGTCAGCACTTACTGCACATTCACTCCGATTTCTGCAAAACTTTTTAAAATTAAAAACGACAATACTTTCATTCATATCAGATGACATTAATTGTGAATATAAAAATATTATGAGGTCATTTTGGGGAAATAAAAATTATGAATTATCACTTTAATATCGATTTTTAATGTATCATTAAAAAGCAAATCCATTAATGTTTAGTAAAATTTTTCAAGTTGACTGCTCCTCAATAATCTGCACATCGCAGTTTTTTGTACACTCAGTACAATGATATCTGATTCTAGTTCCAGTGGCGGCTTGTGACCCGTTTCAGTGAAACCCGAAAAAAAAATACTGCCAATTAAAATCGCGAAAATATATATACATATAGAACAACCTATCCCCACGTGCATACAGCGTATTTAAAATTTCTCAAATGACAAATAATTATCGAATTTACTATACAACTTTTGCTATTTTTTACCTAGTTATGTTAAATTGAAAAGTTTATTACTAAACAAAAAGCCACATTTAAACATTTAATATTTATATTCTTTATAGTTGCCTGTTCATAATTTTTAGATGATTTATTTATTTTAAAATAACTATTAACATATATAAAAAATACATTTATACATCGATTTTCGTAAATCAAGAAACAAAACAGAAATATATCTGGCTATTATCACTTGCTGGCTGCACTGCAAAAATACGATCACAAAATTAAGAGGAAATCATTTTTTATATGCGTGAGCAAATAAAAAATGATTTCCTCCTACGCGGAAAATTTCGCCAATAGCTACCGATTGCCGAAATTTACCCGTACGGTCGTGTAGATCACCGTGCGAGTTCCCGAAGATCTGGGCCCAGAAGGCAGCGCCAAATAAGCCGTTTGGAAGCCAAGTTAATTCCGCGTCAGTATGGCTTTTGTGCTCAATGCCAAGTATGTCAACCCGGTGAACGGAGAAGAGACGTCCAATTCATTGCAAGCCAGCCCATGGCCCATGCATGGTTTAGATAGGGGGAAATCGTATAACTATCGCTTTTTTAAGTGCGTTTTTTACTGGATAGTATTAAAATAGAGTAAAATGCGTGCATTTTTTAATGAAGGTAAATTATTGAAAGAACTGCCTTAAATAATAGGAAGATACTTTGATTTAGACGGTGCTTAGTCGGTGGGGCCGGGCCCCTCTGGCACTTAATGACGAGCCGCCACTGCTAGTTCTGTTTTCATGAAAATTACTTTTTATAAATGGTAACTGCACTTATTTTACTACATTATATCGGATATAGTTAATGAAATGCAAATCACGAAATCAATATTTCTTTCAAAAAATATTTCGCAGTCGCCACTACAGTTAGATTAAAAGTATCCTTCTTGCTCAAGCTATAGATTTCAAAACCGATTTTTTTAAGTACTGCCTTCGACATTTTATTTTATTATTAATAGTAAGCAAAAAATGTTAATTGAAACCTTCCAAAGAAAAAATGTATTTAATTTTTATTTATTTGTATACCAATACGACATTCGTTTCGTATAAACGCTTTTTTTAGTTCAAATTACATTAAGTACAGAAGGTCGTTCGCCCTTTATGAAAACGACCTAAGCAGTTAATTTTTATTTATAAAAGATGTACTTTTGCGGCGATTCGCTTTTACCTGGAGACCACGGTTCTTGGCAATAGCTTTAACTCAAATTTTCCATGAAAATAGTTTTTTTCCTTACCACAAACCATTTTCACCCTTACTATTGTAAATTCATTTTCCAAGATTTTTTCAGTGTCGTCAGATGCCGTTTACTTAAGGCTCGTTTTCATAAGACGAAAGCACGAAAGACCATTAGAGAGGCTTCAAGGGATTTTTTAGATTTTATTCCTGTCTGATTCTTTCTTTTCTAAATGCGCTGCAGTTATTCGGATGTGTTACTAGGAGAAATCTATCTACTTTGAATGTAGAATAAACTAATATTAATACAATAATGATAAAATTGTAGAGTTTGTCCATATAAATTTCAACTTTATAAATGTCTTGTCCGTATGAAGTTAGAATTTCTTTTTCTAAAATATTTTACTGCTTGTACAGGGAATTAATTTTAGCTTTACTTGAGACTTTCTTAATTTTAATTCACTGTTCTAATAAATTCTAGAACTTTCATGAGTCCTTTTTAGAACTTTGCTGCACATTGCCGAAGTCACTCCATACGGTTGCTTTTGTCAACTGAGAAATACAAAATTGCTCTTTATTTAATTACACTCCCTTCAATAAACCATGTTACATTTAATGTTACCATAAATGTCCATTTCTCACCAGCTAGAAGATTTTGTACAATTTTCTATGGTTTGCTTTATTTTCAGAAGCAGGCCTTTGCAAAAGCAAATAACCTTTAAACATTTTGTTTTAAATTCAGCTTTTCATGAATGATTTCACACAGTACTAAAAATCAATTTTAGTTTCAATACAATGTATTTTTGAGTCAGTAAATTTCCTTCTAGGATCAGAAACTTCATTTTTTTATATCTACCAGAGTTCTAACAGCCCGAGTATAAAGATTTTCGGGAGTTTTTTTTTTCCTTAAAATTTTTATAGTATGTAAATACCTTTTTACTTCAAATTAGATTAGTGCAATTTTTCTCTTTTTTTTACATGAATATTTCTTCTTGCAAAGCGGTAGTTACTGACTTTTAAACTATCTATCAATTTGAAGGAACATTTTCAAAATTAACTTTCAGTCTGCATTACATAAAAAAAAACAATCAGTTACAACATTAAATCTCTCTATTACGATATTTTTTCATATTCCTAACTTAATTTCCTGTAAGCAGTTTTCTGTATAACGATATTCTTTAAAACGATAATTATCTCTACAACGATGTTTATATTATCCCTCCCATCACAATAATTATTTCTAATGCGATATTTTTTTCCAAAGTCTAATTGATGGCTACGAATTAAGCACTGCAAGTCTAACAGTTTGTTTGAACCGTTGGACGATGTTCTCAGGTTACTCTCCAAAAACTTATGAAACTTTTTGTTTTGTATGGCTAGTGGATAATGGTGCTGGTTGTAACAAGAACTTGAAGTTCTGTAATACACTTTACAACATGCCCAATGTCAAATTTTACGGCCCTAAGGTAAGTTTGAGATGGGCCTCCCCTCCCCCCACACCCACAAAAAACTTTTCAATATTTTTTCTCCATAAAATTTTTCAAGCAGTGTAGAACTAGTACACTTTAAATTTAATATAGGTCAAAGGTCATATATACAAAACCTCTTGATAAAATTTCCACAAAATTTGGTTCCCCGAGCAATTTGTCCCTCCAATCCCCGTCCCTTCTCTGCAAGCCTGTTTCATAAAAAACTTTTTTGGGTTGTATGGTTATATATAAAAATATGTGTGTGTGTATTAAAAATTTATTTAAATATCGCTCGAACATTTATAGGCTGTGGGGTTCCTCGAATTCTGCACAAGGGTGTGTCTGCCTAAACTCGGGGGTGTTCTAAAAATTACACAAAACTGTAAACAAATTCTTCTAATTCCATTTAATATATATTATTGTTTGCTAGAGCGAGGTGGTGCTGGATGAAATCAGAGCACCCCTTAGTAACGTCATCTACTATAGGATAAAATATAAATATAAGGAATAGGATATAAAAACAAAATTATTTTCTTCCCAGTACTGATTCCCTCTTTAACGACAATTTCTTTTTACAACGACGTTTGATTTTTTACCTCCAAAATATCGTTTCACCTGAAATAACAGGCAATTATTCTGAACTTGCTAAATTTTTATTTCAAAATGCAAACAATAAAATTTAACGTAAATGCGTTTTTACAAAGTGTGAACAATCTTCCGTATTGAACAAAACAGTCATGTAAAATTCTATCTGTAAAGCATGTTGCTGATAATTATCAAGAAAAGGCGGTGGGGCTGCATACCTTAAATTCATAAACCTACATATACATGCATTTTTAAACATTAGCAAGTTTACTAAAACCTCCGAATAAAAGTATTGCATCAGAAATCACACATTCCATTCTCATCATCCTTTGATTCCACTTTAAATGTATCCTATTCCGGTAACTCTTTCTTCCCGTGGAACGTGATGACCACAAAAGTTTCGCAATATCTGTAAAAGAAATACCTCCTTTCACACACTCTATTGCATTCAAGTTATAGTATTGGCAGAAGATCCTTCATAATCAGTCATTCCTTCCTGACTTGTAACAGATTGCGGAAGACATAGTACGTGAGCAAACTGTGTTTTTGCTTTTACACACCAGGTTGCTCACGTTACTGCATAAAAGACAAACATACCGAGACAGGTCGACTTTAGATGGGATTAGCTGCGTAATGCATCGCCTATCAGGATGTGTACATGAGGTCGCTACGATCAAATTTGAGAAGCGAATTGCTTCATATATTTTGTAAGAAAGATTTGCAGCTTGATGGGTAATAAGAACGGGATTTTTAAGTTTTTTTTTTTTTTTTTTGGAAGGATATTTTTTTAAATAAAGCAAATAAAAACTGGCTTCTAAATAAACTTCATAAAAATACATGCGAAATTATTAAATGTGTATAGCTTTCTATGTTAAGACGTACATAAAGTGTCTTTTTTAGACACTTTATGTGTCTAAAAAAATGTGTCGCTGTGCTAGATTTGTAATGCACCTTAAAATTAATTTAAGAATTGAGGATTTGTATATTCTGTTGTTTTTAATAATAGACGATTCATTTTATACAACTACTACTAAATAAAGGAGCAGAAAATATTTGAAATCAATATAAATTTTATAAAGTTTGTTATAAATGATGGATTGTTATAAATGATTTATATATTCTTTGGATTTAGTCAATTATTATAAAACCATATCAAAGTTCAGTAGATATTTAACATTATCATTACCCAAAAATATTTTAGAATTTTTATAATTCTTTGGTGATGAAATATATTGCTTTCCAGTTAATCTATTCATATGGTTTTTCTTACTAATATATTTGAAATAGTTTTCCTTGCCTTTTCCTGTGAAAACATGAAGATAGGAAATAAACAACGCAAGTCGATATATTGTTTTAATACTGAATTGTTTTAATACTTTTAAAACTGAATTAACATATAACTTGTTGTATACAGCATGTTATATGTTAATTCAGTTTTTTTTTAATTTTTTTCTGGAAATCCATTATATTTTATAAGAATTAACCTTTTATAAAATATAACGGATACGTTAAAGAAAGAAAAAAAGCGTTACTTAACGCAAGCAAATTAACGGAATTGTCTTTTCAATCTTCATTAAAATAATAGCTGATATCATTTTAATGAAGTCGATAATCAAATGCTTTACTTAATTTAAACGAGATGTAAGGTTTCTTTTTTCTCCATTTTCGATAATGCACTTGTTCTGCTTTATTCTCTTATTTTTTTACTGCCTCTTCAAAATTACACTCTTGAGATTGCATTTTGCAACTCACTTTCTATGTTAGTTAATACCTTAAATTTTTTCTGCATCATAATGTTATATGCAAAAAGTATATATTTGTGTTGTCTCAGAACATCATGAGGCTAATCCATGCGATTACTCAACTAGAATTATGGAGCCGATCACTTTAACTGATGAATAATTAGTATGCATGCGCACATTATTTAGTTTGCTTTTTAATATAAAAATTAATAAGTACGAGGATTTTAATGAATTGAAGAATTATCACTTAAAACAAAATTATACATGCTGAATGTTTTTATAAAAAAACCGTAATAAAGTATTAATTTCCAAATAAATAATAAATTATTCGAATACTTTGTACGAAAATATGTCTTATCTGAAAATAATGATTACTCTGTAATAACCTAATTATCAATAAGATATAGCCGTAGCATTTATTGTATTTAAATGCGCTGTTGTCGTGTGTATATTATAAAACAAATTGGCAGTTAACATGTTCCTTATAAATTATTGCATTTAGCATGTACAATAATATCAGTGGAATGCAAAAATCTCATGATCAGTATCACTTTTAAAGTATTTAGAAAGTTTCTAAGAGTTGTTACAACAGCAGTTTATCCAGCTAAATCATCTAGTACTGATTCTAAATAAAACTGTCAATTTTTTGGTTAATTGTCCATTCCAAAAAAAATTAAATAAATAAAAAATGTAAGGATATGATTTTCCAAATTATATCCTTATTTTTTAACCTGCCAATTAAAACAATATTTAATAACTTTATCTCACATGAATATTTTTGCAAGGATAAAAATATCCGAAAAGAATATTTGATTTTATAAAAGAGTAGTAAAAATTAATAAAAGATAAGTAAAAAGAGATAGTAAAAATTAATAAAATTAATAAAAAGAGAATTTTTACTACTTTCTTAAAAAGAGAGTAGTAAAAATTAAAATAACGTACTAAGAGGAGCTTGCGCTTCAACGGAAGTGCAATGGTTGCCCGTTTATTTGAATGTAGAGCTGCTTTTTATACTTAAGGGAAGCAATACTTACCTATTCTAGAAATGTCCACCTACACGCAAGCATTGCATCAAGAAGAGCACGTTGTACTGACGTTAAATTTTGATGTAATGGGGCTATGCAAAATATAATACAAAACCATTTACTGAAAGAAACCCAAGAAAGCCTGTTTTATAGCAGGAAAAGTTTTAAAGGAAAGGTATCATATGCAGAATACATGATGAACAATAAACAAGGAAACTTCTTCATTCATCTAAATGTCTGTTTGCTGCTTAGACTATTTCAGATAAAAGTGGAATATTAACGTATTTTTTGAAACAAGATCCAAGAATTCTTATTGAATTTGAAATAAATAGAGGGTGCCAGCTATCGGATATGCTGATATTTGTTGTACAGTTTATAGTGTATAAATACTCTGTAAAAAGCAATGATGGAGGATAGGAGAAAAGTGCCTGAGAAAACACGGGAAAACAAGTTCTGTAGGTAGATAATGCATTTGTCTTTTTTACATAAAAGGCAAACTCATAAAAATAAGTGTAAAATGTTGAATCCATATGTTTTCATTTATAAGAAGCACAATCAGAATAAAATGCTTTTTGACTTTGTTAACTACTTCCCAAGCTTATAATCTGGCTGATTCATCCATCTTAATTCAGCTCATACCTTTCTTCTATACAAGGTGACACAAAAATTAAATAAAAATATATACTAGAAGTAGTAGGAGAGTCACGTACTAGAAGATTTGTCCCATTTTTCTGAAGTACCTTCCATCTTTTGAAAAATATTATACAAAATATATTATATTAAAATAACCTAACTTTTAGTTCAAACCACAGAAGACACTTTTCATCTGTTGAACGATTGCAACATTAAACAATCATCTTTATTAGTTTCATGCTAGTAGGGTGACAGGTGTTAAACTTACAAACTTTTTAATAACAGGATGTTTGGTACTTATATCACAGAAAGACAATGGACCCAGATTAGATGAAGATAAAACAGCAAAGATACAATATTTAGAAAATTTATATTGAAATATACGTATGCATTAGTTAATCATGCAAGCTGTTAACTAATATATGCAATTATTTTTTATTGTCTATTTTCGGAATATGTGTTTTGAATACTTTGGTCCATTCTGGATTCAATATGTTTTTGTACGAAATAAGCACCAAACATCTTGACATTAGAAAGAGTGTGACACCTCTCATCTCATTCGATTAGCATAAAGTAAAGGGCGTTTGAAAAAAAAAATGCAGTTGTAAATTTCTAATGATGCTATTTACTGTTCGATATGTGGAGTCGAATCTTCTGTGGTTTTAAGTAAAACTTCGTTTTTTCTAACATAACTCCATCGGTCCTTCCCATACCCATACCTTAATCACTGTAACTTCTGATAAGAAATGAAAAAAGAATTGAAAGTTCGTGTGTATGTTTCACAGAGCTAAAGCGTGTCCATCTATTCAAATATTTAAAGCCATTATAACGTGATATGTCACCCTAACAACAAATCCCATGTTTCCTCAAAAAAAAAAAGAAAATCTCTGTTATGGATTTTTTTTTCAACTCAGCAACAATATTTCATGTTCCATTTGTAGTTTAAAGAGCCTCTGCACCCTTGAATCAGAAATTCACGTTTTAATGTTTTTCTGTGGGGAAAAAATTGCACATAATTTCAGATATTTTTCAGTTCTTAAAAAAAAAAAAAAAAAAAAACAGTTTTTTTCTTTTAATTCTCTCGAGACTCATATTTATATTAAAGAGTTCAAACGTATATTTCTATTATAAAATTGCGAATAGCTATCTTCAAATGTGCAAATCGTTCTAAATTTAAGAACAATGCTTCTCGCTAAATTAAAGAACTTTGAGTCTGAACTCAATCGTAGAAATATGTGGTAGAGAAGTCGTAAAAACACTGACAGTCATTTATTATTTCGTAAGAATTTTTCCATTGGAAAATACGCAATGTATGTTTATAAAATGTAATGTCATTTTCCCTAAATCGTTAATACCTAATTTCAGATAGTCCAATACTCAGAGACTATCTGGAAGTCCTTCAAACACATACAGGTGGCATAAACATTTTACCAAAGAGATTAAGTTGTAATAGTTATCGGCCATAATTTTTAACTGCTAGATAGATTTGGTTTCCAGAGATATTACCTTTACAATAGGGTGTCCCAAAATTGACACAAGATTTGAATCAAATAGGAAACACAGTTTTTTTTTTTCAATTGTAATTTTTTATCGAAACATGAAATACATGGAATAGAGTTTTTGTATGACTTGCACATCCAGCAAATAAATCCTCGTGGCTTTGCTGGCACTTAAAAATGTTTGAAAACTTATCTACCAAACTCTTGAAAATCACAAAACATACTTTGTTCTGTAGCGAGTGGTACGGCAACAGAGAGCGGTCAACTCTTACTACATTGTAAGACGGGAATCTTTCTTGAGTTGCTCATGGTATTCCCTTGTGGTAAGAGCAACTAACAGAGCCAAGAACTCGGTATTCCATATTTCCCGACTATTCCATAATACCCTCCTCTCCTCTATATGTATATAAGAACACCAGTGGGAAAGAATGATGCGGTTGAAAATATGCCAAAGTCATTTAAAATAAGCAGAAATATAGGAAATTCTAACACAATTCTGACACAACATTTTAATAGAATATGATATATTAAACTATTTTTTACAAAGTATCCATTATGATGTTTGTTTTTATGTTATTCTTTTTTTAACCAACGCTAATAGCATTTTTATAATAAAATCATATTTGAAAATAATTTTATCTCCATTTTATGAAAGTGCAAGGTAAACAAATATAAAGAATCACTAATTATGATTAGTTAACTTTCAGTAGCTTGAAGATTTTTATCACATCGCATAAATACATTTCTATTCAACAAAATGTTTCATGAATGTATCATCGCCAAATGCACCTGATTTTCAGCACGAGTTAAAGTTAAGCATATATTGCACGTATAGACCACATGATATGTAAAAGTAGGATACGCCATCAAAAACGTTTTTGTCATGTAAGGCACCTTGTATAAACGCATTTCATAAGAAAATAACTATTCATTGATGGAATAAGCATCAGTAAAATTACTTTCCAAAAGTCAATTGAAGTGTAAATACAAGAATAAATAAAAGTACTTCAAGAGATAAATGACGCCATCACGTAATGAAACTTACATGAGGGCCATCTGATAAACTTCATGCAGCAGGTTTTCATCTCAGTACTGCATTTGTGCTACACTTCCCAGCATCTAATGCTCGTTTCTTGTTCACGCCTTCTAAAATTACCCTCTAGAGAATTTCTCTCTGGGTCTTTAATTTTCGATATTGTTCTGTGTAAGAGCATTATACTTCAGTATTATTCCGTGAATCTATAAATCCTGAGTTATCCAGCTTTTGCATTCAAACGATACATAAATTTCAATAACATTTTACTCTTTTATTTCAGTGAAACATCAATTAGGAAATTTCTTCTCTTCTAGTTAATTAATCAACATTTATTTTCCTTCGTTCCATTCGAAAGACAATGACTGTTGAGATAAAATAAATTATTTCTATATACAGGGTGTCCCATAATTATTGGTATAAAATTTAAAAAGATACAGGGCACATACTAAGTAATCAGAATCACAGAGCAACGTGGGATCAAAAATGCCGCTTTCAGATACCTGTTAATAATCACTTTGAGAAAAGTGTTAAGTATTCGTGTGATTTCTCAACCAAGTTTCATAAGCACTGGGATTGCTCCAGAAATATCATCCGTGAAGTGATACAGAATTTAAGTATCAGTTTTACTCACGTGTTTTCTGTGAAAGATACATTAGGTTTTTATGAGCAATGGTCGGAGAGATCCCTATTATTTCAGGTCTTGTTCCAAAGTGATTATTAACAGCTACAGGAAAACAACATTTTCGACCCATGTTGCTGTGTGATTCTTATTCCTTATTGCTTTCAATACTTCCCCTGAAATTTTGTACCAGTAGTTATGGGACACACTCTAGAACAGCGTTTTCCAAACGGTGGGGCGCATAGCGTTTGCAGGGGGGGGGGGACCAAAGGGCAAGTAGTGATGTATGTTTTTAAAAATCATCTTCTTTATTCTTTTTTTTTTTACTTAAAAATCTATCTATTTTCACTTAAAATGTTCATTTGAGCTTTGCTAATTAAATTATTTTGTAGGAAATTCTACTAAATATTCATTGTTCAAGAAAAAGAAATGAATGTGTCCTAAAAAAATGTGAGGGGGGAGGTGCCAGAGTAAGTTAGCTTTTGATGGGGGGGAGGCGATAAAAGGTTGGGAAACGCTGCTCTAGAATATATCCAGCGCAAATCTCAGATAAATTGCCATAATTTTACACAATCAATATTATCATTCCCCTATCGATCTTTCGAGAGTATTAAGGTTACTCGTGATGTTAAAGCATCCGTAGGGATTGAGACCATATATTTATAGACCATTAGTACAAGAAAATCCATAATATTGAAATTAATTACTGGAAAAATTATTTATCTATTATTCTCAATTGCACAGAAACGATAGTAAATTGAAAAATCATACGATCGTTATGATTAACAATTAGACAATAAAAGACAATTATCTAAATTTTTTCAAATCATCATGTCTATTAGAAATAATTAATAGAATTCAGAAAAGTATGAAAATTCCCATTAAAATCCAGTTGCTTCATGAAGTAAACTTTTTAAGCACTTTGTCTTAAATCAAGTTCTTCATTTCGTAGCAGAACACTTAATTTTTATGAAAGCGTCTGTTTTCAAAGAGGTTCTATGTTTTTGTTATGGATGAATTTTTAACTAGCATTTACTCTCAGACTAAATGCACATTAAGTCTCGCATGCATGCTTGTGGTAAATAGTACTCATTCATCAAGTTAAGTAATACAGTTGTGGTGGATGCTGAATTTCTTTTTAGGAGGATACATTTTTTTTTTCTTTGAATGCTTCTTTGACCAACAGATCTTAAAAACAGAAGAATAAGCGAAACAAAAGACAGCTCATCTCGGAAAGCTCCGAATCCAGTGAAGAATTTTTCTCTATCAAAAGTGTTTAATCTGTCTACGTTGTCTACTTCTAGTACGTTGTCTGGTACGTCTGGCTACTAGTACGTTGTCTCCTATTTTCGTGTTTTTATAAATAACTCTACTAATAATAATACTATTTAAATAAAATTTGTAGCTTATAAAGTGGTCATATGTTGTCTTATATTCATGTTAACATGAAAAACCAGGGAGCATTTTTTCACATTAAAAATCATCGTTTTTTATTCAAACTCGAGATGAGACAACTTACCCCATAGCAGGGTAAATTGTTCCAGTTGTTCGTTGTCTCATGAGTCTATACGCAGTTTAAGTAAAAGGTTCTGTTCAAAGGAACTTCTATTTTTCTCTACACCCCGCTGTTGTAGTAGCAGGAGCTGGGAGTGGAAAACTTAGCACTACATCGTTTATATGATGAATGCAGATGTTGTTCTTGGGCAATGCCAAAGTGAAATTGTTTACATTCTACTAAAGAAAATGCCTTATTGGGTTCGCTTCAATCTCATGACTGTCAAACAATATTTTCTGTATCCTTCCTACGAAGTATTTCACAGAACTTTTACCTAACATTTAACCAGGAAATTTAACAGCGGTGATCTCAAGGTCACTGATGTTAGGCTTTTTTCTGATGACCAACAATAAATATATTATAGGGAAGGCCATTCTAATTTAATAAAATATATATTTTATTACTTCATGCGTTATTGTAACTTCATCAGTCATGACACAATCAACCTAATCAAGGGACGTGTGTTAACCTAATCAAGGGACTCATCATATTCAATATGCGGCACATTCTAATTTGTATAAAAAAATATTATTTTGTATAAATTATTGCTCTATAAATTTAAAATTTACTTTATTTAGGTTGTTTTGTAATAATCCTACTTTTGTTCCAATAAAAATGTTTTCTGTAGTATGCTATGTCACTTGGGATGGTTTATCACATCGTGGCAACCTACCCTGATGCTTGTGAGAACTTATCCCTATTACACATGTTTGTTCGCATTCATTTCATAGGCCCAAAAAACAACTTAATATTCGTAAAATATCAAACTAAAAAATAGTATAAAATTATTTTTCGTATTCTAGAAGCTTAAATATCAAACTTAAATATCATCAAAAAAAGATGGAAATAAATGAACATTTTTACAGAAATAAACGCCACTTTAAAATGTTGACTACTTTTGCAATCGCAGCTTCGCTGTTTTGGAACCAACAATATAAGATTAAAAAAAGAAGGAAACGGAGAGCCTTTATATGGTGAATTGCTGGTACCCCTTCCTTAAATACAAGCTAAAAATAAGGTATTTTTCAGGCAATCACAAAAATCTGTATGCAAAAATTAAAAGTATCATAAAGACATAAAAAGACTGAAACATACCTATGTAAGCCGAAACAATATAATTCTAGAACGTTACAATTCTAATTCTAACAGAATAAACAAATTTTATATTTTAATGTTTTACTATTATTATTCTTATCGCAACTTAAATTACTAACATTCAACAATTCCACTCTTTCAAGAGGTATATACGTACATAAATGCATATCACAACCTTTCAATCAACCCGGAGTACTAATCTAGGTTAGAACTATTTGTTCCTCTGGGATAATGACTTAACACAAGAGCTTAAAACATATTTGATGTAGTCTGTTTTCATATGCGCACGTTAAGACTTTTCTTAATTGAATAAACTTCGCGCCCGAAACACACTAAATTACTTTAGGCCGGAATTCTAACAAGGATTTATGATTAAATTTCAATTTTTAATTGTCCTAAATAAATAGACGGCTTTTTGTTGGAAAAAGACTGCATTTCGCATCAGAAGGTTTATTCTAGGGAAAGTAGCGCTGTGTGCTTAAAATGTCGAAATCTCCAAGGGCTGCAGACTCATTTAAAATTCTAATTTTGCGATGTCGTTTCCACATTACGTAGTGCATTGTGGGAGCTTCTAGCGTGAAGGGTGCGATGAAATGTCTTGGGTTTGTGATTAATTACATTTCGGGCAAAATTCTCCTAGAAATGTGTATTTAATAGAGCATCGTTAACTGTAGCTAATTATAAAATATGAAAGTTGTGGGACTTGACTGTCAGTTTTACAAAACTTGTTGCAATTTTATGCAGTGATTTCCATATTAAACAAATGCTTTGTTGCTTGCACTTTTCGATTGTTTACTCATTGAACCGACTGGGGAAGATATTTCTTTAGAGTAGGTAAAGTGTGAAGTTGATGTAAAAGAGCATGCCTTGCTGTATGATCATAATTATCAAAATACTATAGACTGCAAAAAAAACAAGAATATTAAAGAATATATTATCATTATTTTAAAAATAGTAAAATCGTTATAAACATTTTTAAAATCGACTAGAAATATATTTTTATGACGGTGCTAGAAATTCCTCTGGTTTAGAAATTTCTTATCATCATTTTAAAAATGGATATCTTGACTCATTTGAAAGAAACCTTTTTAACAAAAATTAACCCAATATTCTTATGAAGGTGATTAGAAATCCCTCTGATATTTTTGAATATATATACATTGTTGTTATAATTAAATTTTCCCTATAAACAAGGTTCAGCTAAAACGATTGAATAGATTGTAACCAAATTTAGTACCATTTATAGGATGAGGTCAAGGAATTTCGAAATAAAATTAAGTTTAAAAAATGTTCGTTCGGGGCGTTTCGCAAGAAAAAACATAAAATTCAACAACGAAAAGGATTAATTCAAAATTCACAAAGAATTTCAAAATATCTTGAATAGTTTTTGAGTAGTTATTAACTAATTTGAATCAATTTTTGACCTGTTTCACCACGCAAATTGCCACCCAGTGGTTGTATTTTTAACTAATTTTTTCAAAGAACTCCCTGGAGCGCATCACATGTGCAGTTTGTATGCCAAATTTGGTTACAATTTCTTCACAATTTTATCTGTAGAATCATGTTTATAGAGGAAATTCAATTGTAACAACCCTGTGTATACATAGGAATGTACGTGTGTGTGTGCGCGTATTTAACAACGAAAAAAAACTTACATTAAATGTTATATCTGAAATTAATTACTGTTACTGTCATATACATAAAGCTTTTAATGGTTATTACTTTAAAATGTTTCGAAAAGTTGTAATTGTATACAGCAAATTTCAGTCCATGCTTTAATTTTACAAAAACTACTCTTCTTGCCAGAACATCCCAACGCGAATGTAATTTAACACTTAATGAAAGAAATATTCACACCTTCACACAAACCTAAAAGCATATCCTTCAATCCCTTTATCAATCTAAGCAAATAAGCAAAGATTGAACTGTCTCCCTCTCGCTCATAGTCCATTGATTAATGAACGTTCACAGTTAGCTCCTGTCTTTCTGTAAGACGCTCTTGGAAGAGCGCGCGGCTGTGTTTGTTTAGCAGTTGGGCTAATTCTGCCTCGAATTAATTCAAGACGACAATCTTAACTTACTCCTAATTTGGAACACCGAAGGCCATATTGTAATTGTGTGTCCTTAATTGTGCTCGTGGAGATTCCTTGTTAAGTATCTTCGCATATGCTTAGTGTCAAAAGCACTCAAGCTGCGGGTCTGCTTTTATTGTTTTTAGAAGCGCGTTAATTCTGAAAAGCGTCAATAAACATTTTAATGGAAAACTGGCGTTACTGGAAAGCACTACGGAGCATTTTGAAGTCTTAGGTGCTGTGCCTCAGTCGGAGAGATGGATTTATATCCAAACGGGTGTTCTCCATTTAAGTGCAGTGGAGGATTAGTGCCCTTAAATGCTCTTAATGTACACAAATAATACCTTAATTACATTGCAAGAATATCTTAGCAGAGTAAATCATTGAAAAAAATCCCTCTTTAATTTTAGAATCAATTTCACTTTTTTCTAATTAAAAATTACTATGTTTAGTAAATAACTTAGTTCTTTACTAAAAGATCAGTATCTGAAAATAAATAATTCCCAAAGAGATGATATTTTAATTTAAAAAACTAAAAAACTTTTTATATAAAAATAATCTTGTAGGGGATTTTTCTGTGCATGTATTAAATTATACACATTTGCATTTCGTTTAAACGTATTTCATCTAATAGGTGAAATATGATGTTTTAGCGTTTTAAACGCAATTGCTTTTCTAAAATATTAGTTGGTATTAACATCAAATTTTTAAGACGTTATTGATTCAATAATCTTAAATGAAAATTTTTAATAAAGCTCCTTTGCCGAGGAGTATCCGTTATAGACGAATATCTTTGCTATAGATGAAGTGCTGTTTAAATAATACCTGCCCATAACTTTTAATGTATTGATTTTGTGTGCGTGTGTGTGTGTCAGTAACATCAAACAACCCGTCGACTGCGATCAAAAATGAGTGCACGCAACTAGATTATTATGTTAGAGCAGAACTAAATACAAAGTTTCAACTTTCAATATTTAAACACTTTCCCCTCAGCAGCTGAGTCTTTTGGAAGTTACAACGGGGTTGAAAAGTGCAACTGTGCAAATTACCCTGGAGGACGGGAGATTTTCGCCGCTAGGGCCGTGGTATCCCGGTGGTTAAGACGTTGGACTCGTAACCGGAAGGTTGCGGGTTCGATTCCGGCGTACCACTAAAGATCACCTTGTACGTGCGGTGTACGTGCACGTTAAATCTGTGGTTCCGAAAGTCCTCTCGGCGGTCACTAGCTGTTTCCGTGGGGTGTCAATATTCAGAAGTCCCCTACCTTCTGAAAAGGATCAAAATTGTGACGGGAAATTCCGGGAACAGCGTAAGCTCTAAACGACACATTCAGTGACGGAAGCAGTCCTCTCTGGCAAATAAATCTGCATGGAAAAACTTCAAAATGACATTATATTGCATATTAATTTGTTTCCGCAGATGGAAGACATAATTCTCATGGAAGACTCATGAGTATGGAAGACTCATGAGTAATTTTAACATTAGAAGTGAAAGAGATTGTGCAAAATTTAGTAGATTGTACAAAATTTTGCAAGCGAGCGTACGATGAGATGCATCGAAAAATTTCTTAAAAGTAAATATTAGAGGTAGTCGAAATCTGGCTTCCGAAATTTTTTGCGATCACATTACTTCCTTATACTCCATACAAGTCAGTGATAATTTACACAAAGCCAATGAAAGTAAAAATGGGTGAAATTTTGTCATCAGGAATAGAACGCGCACTTTAAATTTGAAGTGTAAGTGAATTTGAAAGTGGCTAAAATTTTCAATTAAGTAGTCGGTACTGAAGACGAAGTCATTTAAGAGGTCATTGACTGTGCCAGTGATGACAAGGACTGCGATGATAACACTAACGCCGGCAATGAGAGTTGTTAATTAGTGTTAAAAAATAACGTTACTAGCGATTCTGTATTAAAATAAAGTATAACGAGTGAAATAGAGATTCTGCAGCACTTTTATTCAGAAAGATTTTTTTCAGTTTTATCTACTCTGAGAAACAGAATAAATACTTGATTCATACGTGCATCAGTAAAACAATATTCCGTATATAACGCGCACTCAGATTTCTTGCCTTAAATTTTTGAAAAAGGTGCGCTTTATACACGAGTAAATACGGAAAATACGAAATGTCCCTTTTAAAAACGCGTATACGTGTCAGACATCCTTTGGCCAATTTGATTTCTGCCTCGTATGCGCTGCGCACTTATGCTGCGTCCTTTGCGGTAAATTTCCGATGAACGCGTATACGTTCATCCGGAAAGGAAGAATCGTTTTTTAGATGCGCTAAAACACAGTATTTAGGTAGTAAGTATTTAGGTAGTACATATGTTACGCAGAAACAATACAAAAATGACGTTTTAATAGGCGTGGCAGACAAAACTTTACTTTATATTCCTTATGAAACACGAGTTGACAGAAACTCGTGGATTTTTTAGTTATATTTCATGAAAAGCAGATTTGAATTCAAAACTCGTTTAATGCTATTTCAATTCTTTGAGTTTATTAATGTCTAAAACTCAAATTTAAAAAAAAAATTACATTCTGATATATATACAAGCGCTGTTTCTGATATAACAAGCGCTTTTGACATTTTATGTTCAGATGCTTTATAAAGTTAGTAAAATCATCTCAAACAACTTTTAAGCTTAAAATAAATAATAACTTCACAAGTAAAATATCCTTTATTAATTGATAATTGACATTCATAAAAATATTTTGAAATGCATAAGTTTCATAAATTTGGGTAACAAAATCAAGAAAATGAAGCTTTTTAAGACATTCAGGTAGATTTAATAATATTTAAATGGTTAATGCAGATTTGTCAATAATTTATTTTGGTCTCTCCTTGGTCTTCCAACACTCTCATTTTTCTCATTTTACGCCTTTATAAACTTTTCGTTCAAATTTTCTTTATTATGGCATAACTTTTTATCTTCATTTTCCTAAATATTCCAGTTTTTCTTATGCTATAGAATCGTTGTATTGATTTTCAATATCCAGTTTTTTATTTACCAGAATTTATTTCAAGCTTTTGAACTTATATAAATTGATTGTGTAACTGATCTTCACAGTGAAGTTTAATACAAAGACTTTTTTCTCACTATTTTTCTTCTCTCCTTCTCTCTTTCTGTTAGATGATAAAGACTTTTGTTCTATGTTACTTTGTGATGCATAAAGTTGTTTTTTTCTGCAACAAAGATCTGAATACTTTTACTTTGCTATTTTTAGAAATACCTCCATTTTTTACTTCAGCTATGAAAGAAATTGTCTTTTAGAGTTATAAGTTCCTATTTTTACTTTGCTTTTAAAAACATTTAGAGCTTTATCAGCCATAAGCAAACTTTACGAACTTTACTTGGTATTTTCATCTTGAAGCATTGGGCAGCGTAAAATATTGCACGGTTGGATTTATTGGTCATTGCGTAAAGCCTTTCTTTTTCCTGTCATCAGAGAAATTTAACACTTTCCTGTGTACCACTCAACTTGCAGCAGATTTCAATGCTTAGCTTACCTCTTCATATAGTTGCATTTCACTGGTATCCTTTAAAATAAGTGTTCTCAATTGGAAATGTGCTACCCTTCAGTAAGCAACGTCATTTTTTTTTTTCATCCAGAAGACACTTTTTCTCCCTTACCTTTTCTCATAAATGCTTTCCAGTTTTCTCTGAAATGCGCATTCCTCCAATCCATTCAAGTAATCAGCAATTTTCTTTATACCCCGACAAATCACAGGGTTATTTTGTCCAGCTGTATCACTACCAAAAAATTTCTGATGGAACATTTTAACCATTAATCAACTTCATGATGAAGAAACCTTCTCTTCCGCTAATATGCATTCCAACAACAGGCATCTCCCTTTCAAACATCAGGCAAAATTTTTCGAGGGCATGCTTCCCACGAATAACATTCTAACTTTCTGTTTCGGTGATTTAAAAGAGTATAGCGAAGCTGTTTTCTGCTTCGAAGAAAAAACTTGCCAATCCATTCAGTAGACGCTGGAGTTCATAACTGGTGGCGTTTCATAACTGGATTCATTCGGGAATCGAAGGAATTTCTAACGTTGAATGGTAAGTTAAATGTTCTCGCAATTTCATTTTTTTTTTCTATCCAGATGACACTTTTCCCTTGACTTTTCTCATAAATGCTTTGTACTTTAATCTGAAATGCCTATTCCTTTCATACATTCAAGAAAATAGCAATTTTCTTTCTACCATGACAAATCGCGGAGTTATTTTTGGCCAGCAGTATCGCTACCAAAAAATTTCCAATGGAGCATTTCAACCATTTCTCAACTTCATAATGAAGAAACCTTCTCTTCCTCAACCATGCACCCCAACATCTCCCTTTTAAACATCAGGCAAAATTGTTCGAGGGCATGCTTCCCACGAATAATGTTGTAACTTTCTGTATCGTTTCGGTGATTTAAAAGAGCATAGCGACGTTGTTTTCTGCTTCGGAGAGAAAAAATCGCCAATCCATTCAGGAGACGCTGGAGGCGTTTCATAACTGGTACTGGATTCAGTCGAGTCAGGGGAATCGGCAACATTTCTAACGTTGAATGGTAAGTCTAGTGTTCTTGAAATTTCATCCGAATGGTAACACTTGTTATCAGTTTTCTTTGGCTCATATTCTTCAAAATCCTCATTATTCGAAGTACTTTCACTGTCGGAATCACATGGTAAGTTATCAAACGCATTGAAATCAATCCTGGAAGTTTTTGGAATAATTGAATCACATTTAAAAGGCTTTCTTCCATAATTATTTACATCAACAGGTTTAGATGAGAGCCGATTTTTAAACTCGGTTGGATCTTCAGAAGACAATTCGTATGAATTCGAAGCGTCACCAAACCAAACTGAAGAACTGTCGGTGATAAAGGTTTCGCTGACTTTCTTTCCGTTAAAGTCTGATTGTTCATGATTTGCATCGCTGCTATTAAATTCATTACTAAAATGTACATGTTTGCTTTTCTTGTTAGAATTGCTTCTTCCTCTAAATGAACGATGAGCATTTTCATTAACTGGTGTATTTACTGATGCAAATGATGTCTTATTAGATGATGATTTACTTCCTTTTAGCTTTGAACGTATTAAATTTTTCTTTTTGAAAATTTCCTCGCTAATAATTATTACATTTCTTTTAACACTGTTTGGTTCATTCCTAGGCATTGCTGTTTTATATGTATTTTCTTTGCTTAATGTTTTTGCAGATGTGTCTAGTGTCACATTATTCGCTGTTCTGCCAATGTTATTGCAGTCAAACATCTTGAGTTGTTTGAAAGAAGAAGTTGATAATATTTTGCTTTCACTTTCTGATATTTCTCGATGCCCGTGATTTAAATACTTTTCCGCAATTACAGATCCATAAATATTTTTTTCATTTTCTTTTGTCAAGTTATTTTCATGTCTAGCATCAATACGTACTGGATCATTCTTATTTCCCAATAAGTCACTGTCAAAATCTTCTTTCTCTTTCTTGTTTCTGTTTAAAAAGTTATCTTGATGGCTGTTTATGACAGCTTCTACGTCATTAGCCGATGATATGCAGGACACTTCATTTCTCAGTTTGTCCATCAATAGAGACACCTTTTGGGAGTGCGCTGTTTTATTTTGCATGCCGTCAACATGACTGTTTTCCATCGTATTTGTTGATGTTGTTGAAACTGACTCATTGCTTTCCGTGGTAATAAAAGAAGATAAAGAATCATGAGTATAAAACTCCATTGGGAGATCAGAGAAAAGTATTGGAAGTGATTGCACACAATTCACATTCTGATTCTCTCCAATCCAGTCCGTTGGGAGAACTTTTACGTTTTCGTCAGAATCAGTGTTTATGTATTTAGCATAGTTTGCCCTGAAGGCTGAATACGGATCGTAGTCATGGAACGAATAGTAAAATTCGAGTGAATCGTGAGAAGAACAATTTGACTTAACACTTAGTTTATTTCCTTTCAATCCAGTAAACTGTAAATATTTTTCACGTTCACTCACGCACGTTTTAGCTCCATTAGCTTCATTAAGCTCTGATTCCATGGTTCCCAAATATTCAGGTAAGTGAGGAATAACTTCAGACACGTATCTCAATCTTCGATAACCTTTCTTCTTTTTTTGAAAATATCTTAAAACAAATATTATTGTCAGAATCAAAATGATCGCAACTGGTATAGTGGAAATTGTAATTATAGTGTGTGTTTTCAAAGAGTTTGTTTCTGAAGAAAGAAATTTGGTTTCTTGTGAATTATTTTCTTCATTTAACACACTTCTGACATTAATTCCTCTCGAAGAATTGCTATTTGCGATCTTAACATGAAAAGTAGAGAGTTTACGTGAAAATATTTGTTTTCCGTTTACTTTGGTCTTAAGTTTATTTCTGTAGCTTCTACGTAGGAATCTTCTTTTGTTTTTTATTGCCGTGGGAGCCATTATAATAAAGTATTGAAAGATATTAGAGATTTTATGGGAGTCATTTTCGATCCATTGATTACTTTTTTGTTAAATATCCACTTTCTATTTAAACAATAATTATGCTTTTACTTGTTTATTTTGTTTTAACAATGCATATTTAATCAATTATTACCATGTGAAAATTTTAATAGATTGTTAGAAACCATTGTTCGATTTTATTGGAGATCGTAACAATGAACAAATTGTAAATATTTCTTACAACTATGGTAAGTCAAAATTAATTTATTTTTTATTTACTGTTTAAAATTGGTAAATAAAATATTTTAGCATTAATATTTTAACCTGTAAAAGCTCCAAAGCTTTACCAAAAAAATGAGTATCCGACGTCGTCATCAGTTTAAATCATACTCTGATTTCAATTCCGTCCCCAAACTTTCTTTCGGCAGAGGATCTATCGCAGTATACTTTATATTCACTTACAAGCATTTTAAATACACCAGTGACTTCGGTGAATTGAAATGACCAATATTTGAATCCTTCAAAGTCGGAAAAATTCTGACTGCTTGTCCTTGATGATTTTTTCAGATTTAATAGTAAACATAATAATTTATTTTAGGAAATTTGGTACTTACGTATTATCACGGCGTTCAATCTCTCCAAACTATTTTTTCATCAAATGTGCTGACAAATTGTTGTCAATCGTATTCCGAACCATGAATAATTTCATGTGTCCGGCATTTATCTTGTCAAAAAATTGCTCGTCTTGGCTGACCAACGGGATAATACGTAAGTACAGGAAAGGAAATTTCATGTGCACATGATAGACTCTAGCAGGCGACAACAATAACAAATATTTAGGTAAGGATATCAAATTTTAAACAATATAGGTTAACGACTGGGTACATCAAAAGACCTCTAAAGAATCACCAATATCCGAATCCCTTCAAATAAAAGGATATCTCACTGCGACACAGTTTGGATATTTGTCACCGACTGGCGAGATGAAATATTTGGGTGAGTTAATTACTCTATTACGGTTATTTCAAGCAAAGGGAATGCATAGAACACTGTTTTAATGACAATTTAATGTGAAGTGATTGCCGATTATACGCACTCTTGAAGCCACCATAAAATAAAAAGTCGCCATGGCATGCAAATATCCAAGCTCTTCTCTGATTCTGATTATCACCTAGCCGATTCTACCACTTCTTTATAAAAATACATTGACTTCCGTTTCTGTCATTTTAGTCCTATGCATAACTACAACATCATAACATGCCTAATGGTCTCTAAATTTTAACTTTTAAAAAACCCAGGTTAAAAGTGTCGAATCAAAAATATGATAGTCCCAGCTCTAACGAGACATTCAGAACGAAGTGTGTCTGAAGTGTATTAAATTAAGAAACTAATTCACTGGAATCCGACTTTTCTTGCTTAGCCCTTTAAGGCGCAGTGATCCCGCTCTGGGAACACCGAACTCGTGATGTTTTGACTGCTGCCAGTCACGAAGAATAGATTTTATTTCTATAAAAATAGTTGCGGGTGACATAGCTCCATGAGAATCCTTTACATTTTAGCACGTCATTCCCGTCAAAAAAATGTCACGATTATTTTTAACAGCACTGACATCTGCTAAAAAATGGAAGAATGCGAAGAACAGCTGGATAGATTGCGCAATGCTGAAAGAAGGGCAGCCGTTTCCATCGCTCGACTTAACTACCAGCAAGATGGCGGACGATCGAAACGTTCATCGCGTGCCACAGATCTAGAGACCCTTTTTTGACGCAGCTGGTTGTGCCACAGCTGGCTGTGCCAGCCATCTTGCTGGTAGTTAAGTCGAGCGATGGCAACGGCTGCCCTTTTTTAGCATTGGGAAAGGGTTGCGCCTCAAAGGGTTAAAAACAAAGTGTATGGAAACTTACACTGTAATTACAAGTTTCAATCATACCAGATACTATTCGTTTTCTCTGATACTAGTCAATGCCAATCGTGGCAGCCATAACTGAGCACAAAAAGAATGAATTTTTACCATAATCTCCAACGGTATTAGAGAACATTAATTCCTTTTTTAATGACTTCTAGAAACAAAATTCTGAGGAACAGTTTCTAACAAGTTCAAGGAGTTTTAACAATACTTTTTTTTCAATTTTTAATAAAAGAATTAAAGTTAGAGAATCCCAACTCCAATTAAACTAATATTTTCAATCTTTAAATTAACATATGGTTATTTACGTATAGGACTTATAGTTTTCCTACACGGCTGCGACAAAGATTTCTTTTTCATTATGGCAACTCCGTATATATGGGGAGAAATTCTTGAAAGCGGGCTAGCGTTTAAATGGTGCATTCGATTGAGCTTCAATTTGGTATATACATTTGAATTATTCATCGATTAAAATTTATTTAAATGCTTGGTAATGATCTTAATCGTAAGTGTTCGGAAAGTCGAGTGGAGTCGCGACAAATTTTCTAACCTTATAAGGTAAGTTTCGTATAATTTATTTATATATATAGGGGAAGGCGGGGTAAGATGGGTAACTTAAACAACTATGATTTTTACTGACCACTGTGAATGAGACTAAGAAATGATATTTTTGTAATAACTTCTTTCGTCTTTTAACCCTTTAACGCGCAGTGTGTCCGCTCCGGGAACGCCAAACTCTGACGTTTTGACTGTTGCCAGTCACGAAGAATAGATTTTATTTCTATAAAAATAGTTGCGGGTGACATAACTCCACTAGAATCCTTTACTTTTTAGCGTGTCATTTCCGTAAAAAAATTGTCACGGTTATTTTTAACAGCACTGACATCTGCCGAAAAATGGAAGAATGTGAGAACAGCTGGATAGATTGCGCAATGCTGAAAGAAGGGCAGCCGTTTCCATCGCTCGACTTAACTACCAGCAAGATGGCGGACGATCGAAACGTTCATCGCGTGCCACAGATCTAGAGACCCTTTTTTTGATGCAGCTGGCTGTGCCCAGCACAGCCAGCTGTCGTCAAAAAAGGGTCTCTAGATCTGTGGCACGCGATGAACGTTTCGATCGTCCGCCATCTTGCTGGTAGTTAAGTCGAGCGATGGCAACGGCTGCCCTTTTTTCAGCATTGGGAAAGGATGGTGTTTTAGCTATCTAAATCAGTTTGAATTTTGTTTCTCTCTTGTTTAGAACTTGAGTTACACGAATTTTAATATAAGTCAGTCGTGAGTTTTCGAAGCCGAATTTAATTATATTTTCTGCTTCTTCTCAAAATGAGATTTTTATCAATTTACTTAATTGCGAAACATCCTAACTCAAAAAATTAAAAGTGTAAACTTACGGAACTTTGGTAAAACACTCTGATTTAGCGAATGAACTTCTGTGATAAATGTAGTTAAATTGTTTTTTAGTTGATACAGTTTAGAAATTGTCATATATTTTCATGATTTTTCAGCGCGTAAAAACGTTGACGTCTCTAACTTTTCAAATAGCATGGTTATGATAGTAGTCCATTTCCTCAAGGAACTTTCAATAATCAAAATAAAATTTACAGAATTAATATATCTTTAATTAAATTTGATTTTTGATGTTTTGCAAATATGCTATTTTATAGCTAATTTTATGCATGTTTTAAGCCTAAATTTCAAAATATTTCAAAATATACGTGTTTTCGCATATTATTCACCGTTAACTATATTCTATAATATAATGCACATAAATAGGCAATTTTTCTAGTATTAAAGTAATCCCCTTCGAAGGTAGGCAGGCTCAAAAAAGCAATTTTCGTCATCTTTCCTCAGGCATGGGGTAGATGACGAATGGGATAGGATGAACTAACCGCGGAAGGTGAATTAACATTCAAAAACATTTTATTAGCAAATAATTTTAATAAGAAACTGAAAAAAATACATGTAAATGCACAGGTCACATTTTTTTTTTGTTTGACTCCTCCACTATACCATTTGGAACACTCAGTATGAGCCCACTGTAAGCACTGATACCAAAGTTCATCCTTGCCTTCTTCCGAGCATATGATGCAGAATTTATGTTTAAAATCCTCTAGTTTCATATTATCTTCAGTGTTGATCTACGGTATAGAATAGAATAATAATAGTTGTCGTGAGAAGATGAAGAAAATTTCAAATGACGTCGTGGTTTCTCCATCGCTCCTTCCGTTTTGTTTGCCGTTTTAGTCAATGTTTTTTGTATTTTTAGCTCTTTCTCTTCTTGTTCCTTTTTTTTTCTTCCAAGGCCTTTTTTATGGGAGTCCCTGATAACAGAAGCGAAGGCAATTTCTACCTCGGCTTTCTCACACTCTAATCTCAAAATTTCAACTACCTGCCTTTAATTGTTATTGTTATGTCTTATGCGCCCTTAAGAACGGATAATACATGAAAAGTGGGGGAAAATATGATTTAAAAAGTGTGTGGGGGTAAGATGAAGAGCTGAAAATTGTTTGTAATCTTTCCCCTTCACGCCATTTTTACAAAACGAATGTTATTAGCAACTGTAAAAGTATCTTTAAACATGGATCTACTATAAATTTGTACGCAATAAGCTGAGAATTCAGAATATTTTAGTAAAGACGCAAAAAGGCTTACCGTAAAATCTTGATTCCTTGCGTTAAGTCGGTCAAACATTAGACGAAAATTCTTGGGAAAATGAACTTTTTTTATATAACTTCTTCTAAACGGCAAGTACAGGTGACTATCCTAGTGCTAATCTTAGTTCACCCCCCCCCAGGGTGAATGCCTGGAAGAAATACTGGTCATCTTACCCAATGTTCCATCTTACCCCGCCTTCCCCTATATTTATCTCTGATTTAACTGCCTTTGTCAGTATTTTTTATTTATTATTTTTACTGTGTTCTGAAAATTGTCATAACTCTTGAAAAAACTAACAAGTTCCATCTGGCGGTGGAGTTAAAGCAACAAATTCTCCAACAGTAGCCAGTATTGTGAGACCGACAGAAGTCATTAAGTAAAGGCACCTATAAACACGGTTGGACGTTTAATGACTTTATGTACAAACTAAAGAGACAAATTACTTCTAATCTTAAGTCGTTACAAATTCCAAGTTTAAACACTCAGAATACGACTGAATCACGCTCCCTAATCCCTGCTTGCTTTCGCTAATCCCTTCCCGTAAATAACGACAGGATAAGGCAACGTTTAATTTCCTTTAAACAGGACGGAAATCTTGTGAAATTAAACTAAACAACTGCCGGGAATGCTGAATTTTTCATTATCTGTCGCTGCATTACTCTATTGGGAAAAAAAATAGCCTTTGACTTTTTTCCGGTATATAGCAGTTCAATTTTAAAATGTTATTCGTATTATGTTGAATTAATTTAAGATACTTCCCAATTGCAAATCCGTTATTACGTTTATTAATAGTAATACAAAAGAATGGACATGGATTCCTCAATCTTATATATATTCAGAAATTATTTTCCAACGGATTACTTTCTGTAATGAAATATCTACGATTTCGCTAATCGTATTTGATATTCTAAATCATTTTTAGCCAAGAGGCATAGAATAAAAACTTTACATGAAACAAGATAACAAATAAACTATTGGAACAGGAATTTCTAATTTTAAAAATGTTTTGCTTTACTAAACTGCAAATAATGAAAATAATTCACTCATTCAATTCGAATAAAAATAAACTAACAACTAATCGTTAAGCAGATCGATGGAAAAATGAAAATTAGTGCCTCCGTTATAATAAATGCTAGTCCACAAAAGAATACTACTACTATAGTACATCTGTAAAGGATACTGTTAAACTAAACCAAAATAGTTTTTTCCCCTCTAAAATTTCAAAATTAATGCTGGTTTCAGTAATTTAATAGGGTCCTTTCTAGTTAGGATACGTGATGAGGAAATGTGGTCAGACAATGAAAAGTATCCTCTTTTACTGTCTTTCTTGGCGTATCTTTTCATAGTTTATGTAAACATGCCTCTGAGCCGACCATTCTTATGGTTTTCCAACTTGTGGTGATTGATATACACTGTTAATAAAAGTAGTTAAGATTTCAACATAAAATGGTGCTCAATTATCTACAACCACTCTATGGAGAGACGTTGAACTATGATTATGTGCTTAAACTGATCCCTGGATATAAATCATGGTTCACGTAGAATGGTTGCAGCTTATTTAGCGCCATAATACAGTGAAACGTTGAACTAGTTGTATTAACGGTGCAGCTAGAAAAAAGGGACTATCCAGTTATCTTCAAGTTCGAAATAAAAACAAATTCAACTATAATAAATGCTCAAACTATAGAGCCCTTTTGAATTATCATGAAAAGGCAAATTTATCTCTTAAGACTGTTTAGCGGACAGTCACAAATAGAAGTAATATAAATATGTAAACAGAAATGGTAATTTATTATAAACTAGTACCAAAATTTAAAGTATAATAATGTATGTACTAATTAAGCATTATAAAACAATGATTTTCGTTTAGTTGGCAGGTGTGTGTTTCTATTGTATAGATGTGTAAGTTACCATGTAAACTGATGCAAAAATCCATAACTAACAATAATACGTTTTAATTAGTAAGACATATAAAATAAAAGCATACTTTTTCTATCTGGAACAATATATTTCGATCTCATTTTCTTCTGTCGGGACTACCAGAATGTAACCAACGACAGAACACTATTCAAATTTCCTGCAAAAGCTACGCTAAGCATTCGACGTGTCGTTTTCTTTGGACGTTTGTTTGTCCAGAAGAGGCAAGGTATAATCAATAAAACCGAAAAGAATACCACAGGGCGTGTGGAAAGAAAGTAGACTTCTATAACCTCCATATATTACATTCTTATGTGGCACTTCCCTTGAAGTTTCTTGTATTCCAGAAATATTTCAGTATATTTGTTTCCCTTTCTCAATTTCTTCTTTGCTTTCCAATTTCCTGAAATTTCGGACATTTGCTTCATGAATATCTCCATATATATTCCTGAGATTCTCTCGGAAAGGTCGTTTACCAGATTGCTCTACGAAAAACCAGTTTAATGTTCCAATATTTTATTTCTTGTAGTAGTTTTGTCTGCCGGCTTCATTCACTTGCTAGCTCAAAATGTTTCTTCTCGCTTCATATATCATGTGATAAAGAGATCTTCTCTTTTTCTTTTATCTCACTTGAGTAAAAATTTAAAAAAAAAAAAAGAAAAGCAGTTGTAACTTCTAAGAATCTTTTTAATTTAAATAGTAATTAAATAGTTTTCCAGTTTTGAAACTCTACTATAATATATTTGAAATGGATAATTTTATAATCAAAGAAGGTTCAAACTTATGGAGTAAAAATGTAGAGCATCGCCTGTTATCGAAAATTTCTGCTATATTAAAGAAAGTTATGCCTTCGAACTTCAAATACTTTTTTTTTCTCGTTATGAAATACATTTAAGATGATTTCATGGATCTTATTTGATATAGGCTTAATTACAGATAACAACTGGCAAGAAATTTTTCCAATGTAACGCTTTTCTACTCTTTTAAAATACATGTTCCGTGAATGGTAGGTGCAATAATATTCTGCAAAGCTTTTCTTAATTTACTAGATATCCCAGAGTATAACGTATGCTTATTATATATTTATTAAATCACTGTAATTAAATTAAGTTATCCACTCATTAATTAACTTTTCGTGTCTAAATTTTCAATTATTTTTATTTGTTCTTTGCGGGTTGACACGACAGCGGGGAAGCTAAGAAAGCATGACTGGCTTTGACAGCAGAAAGCAAAGAAAATGTTAACTCGTTTATGATCAAAATGCAAATTGAATGCTACCTTCTGCTTCAGACATACAGTATGAATTTTTATTCATCACGTGGTCCATTCCCAAGTTCCTCTAAACCTCATATATGAAACGAATTGTTTGTAACAGTATATCAATGAATCAATTAGAAGATAAGTTAAGATGATGTTGAATTATTGATTTTAAAGGAAGATATGTAATGATAAAGACAATTTTGAATTGCGAATATCTGTTTGTTTTGAAATTTCTGTTATGTTAAATGTATAATTTAAACTTTAACCGTTAACTCAACTGTGATAGACGTTATTTTTCTGCACATGTGACTATCACATAACGGAATTAGATTAATTATTTAAAATGCCTTTGAAAGCAAAAAATTTCAGAATTATACGTTCAAAAAGCAATATTCTCTGTTACGGCGATTTAATGCATTCAACCAGTCAAAATGTTTTGGGACAGCCTGGCTTAAAATCGGTAACATATTATTTTACAACGAAATAACCATAATTTTCACCTTTGACATGACATTAAAATCGCATTACCTGTTTTCAGCTTCTCTTCTTCACCCTCGGCATCTGAACAAGCGCGAGATTAATTCGTGATTAGAACTCTCGCATTCAACCAGGCTGGGTGTGTAGAGAAACCATTTACCAGTGGCTCCAGATTTTCAGTGAAATGCAAATGAAGCTGCTTTAATAGTTTGCCTGAATGTGGCTATCTCACCTGAGATCTCTGCTCTGCAGATGCTTACAGTGATAAAGGCTTTCTGACTAAAGACTTTAATATCCGAAGCTTGAAATATGTAAATGTAATGAAGGCGTTCCTTAGCTAAAACTTCGTTTTAGAGTAACAGTTTAAGCGAGGAAATCTAAAGTAAAATTACAGTCATTTATTGTAGTTGCCCTATTCATGTTTCTGAAACAATCGTAAAATTTAATTAATACTTGAAATAAAAATAGCAGAAAATAAATTATTTAATAAAAAAAAACTTATTTATTTGTCTTATACTGTAAAAAATAAGAATTTATAAAATACATGATATTTTTTCTAGGCGACTATTCGTGCTTCAATTTTTGAACACTGTTAAAAGTTATATCTTTATATTACACAGTGTAAAAACAGTACTCATTAAGTCTAAACAAATACATGATAGATGGTATCAGAATTGTCTCTAGAGATTAAATACATTCACAGCTGTAGAAGATTTCAAATTCTGCTGAAGCATATTTAATTTCTAGGACAGTATGTTCAGCATATTTTTGTTTTTAATAGATGATAAGGATCAACTGGTTCTATTAGAGTGAAGATTTGATGAATAAGTCCTTAGAAAGGCATATTTCAGGACGCATTTTTCTCCTTGTTCTAGCATATTCCAGATTCCAACTTGTTGAAAAACAAACGCATGTGGTTTTTACCTTTTACTTGAAATCCAATAAATAAATATATTTTAACTTGTATTCCCTGTCTCATGCGAGAAATATGTTCCCTATAGGAAAAATAATTTGTAATTTCATCATTTGATGCATGTAAAATAGTGTTCGACACTTCAGCTTAAAAACATAGTTATTTTTTCGGACTCCCTCTCAGCAATTCAAGCCATCTCTGCACATAATGTCGCAGAGTCAAAAGCTACTGACTCTTGCAGAAAAAATCTAAAGGGATGACTGTTGTTTTGCAGTGGATCCCAAGTCATGTAGAAATAACTGGAAAAGAATGAGCTGATATAAATTAGCTAAAACAGGAACGGAAATTCAGCAATCAAATAATAGTGAAGTACCATTCTCATCAATTAAAAGAATCATAATAAATACTATGGGAAAAAATTATAATGCCAAACATTTAGAAGAAATCAAGAGCAAGAAGTGGAGGAAATCTATTTATAAAATCCCAAACTCCCCTAGATCCATCGTAGAAGCGGCTTTTCGTCTGGAGACTGGACATGATTGTCTGGCTAAACACCTATTCCGAATTTTCTTGTTTGCTTATACTTCCACCCCTTTATGTATATTTTTAGTTTATGTTTTTGCCCCAATATCATGCATCTTTAATGTATGGGAGCCAATGATGTAAAAAAGTGCTTTTGCAAAAAAAAAAAAAAAAAAATTAAATGTGGCTGTTCTTGCACTTCCTTTGGGTAAGATAGTAAAAAATGCATGAGCTTGTCCCCATACTTTTTGACCATGGTTTAACAAAAAGCTCGAGCTCTGTATTCAGAAGGAATGTGAAAAAACATTCGGAAAGAATTTCATGTTCATTACACCAGAAGGGAAATGAGTTATTGTAGCATCTCTCACATTTGTTGATGGAAGAATATCATAAATGAAAAATAACTTTAAAATATCTTAGTTTAGAAAAAAAACAGACATGAACAGAGTAACTTTAACCCAAAGTCGAATCAAGGACATCTATCTGACTACTATCAATTGTGCAAGCTTCTCCAGGGACCACATCTTGGAGATTGCTTTAAAAACAGCATTTTATCCTCAAGTAAATTCGCATTTTATCCTCAATTTCGCAAACTTTACTAATTTTCTTTTAAAAATTAAAGCGAAATGTAGAAATCTTCACTCATCAGATTGGGCAGAAACCTTGAAAACGGAATTTCAAAAACAATGAAATATATTTACGTGTCCAGAAAAGAAAATGTTAATTAAAAATATTATAGCCTATGTTCCAAACCTAATTTTGCTTCACAAGCAAGGTTGAGTCAAAAAAAAAATTAAATTTATATACACTGGTGTCTAAATGTTAAGCATAATTGGTAAAATACAAAGTGGTTAAATATTTGTAAAATAATTCGGAATATTTTGTGGAGAATAATTCAATGAAGAAAAAGTATCATCTTTATGCAAAATATTTCAGTCAATATCTTCATATGCAAAAAATTTTCATACGTTGTAAAGTGAAGAAAGCGATTCAGGCAGCATAGGTAGTTCCAAGTAATTACTTTAACATAAAACAAGACAAATGATAGCCAACTGGACATGTTTGCGAAAGGATATGCTGAATTCTACACGATCGCAAACTGAAATATCTCAAATTCTGAATATGCCTCAATATGCGATCTGAAGACTATAGAAGGAGTTCTAAATAAGGGAGATGTTAGCCGACGACCAGTATCAGGCCGGCCAAGAATATCAACTGTTTGCAGAAACCAGTATCTGGCAATAGCAGCATGATGTTAGAGAGACACGGTTTTGTGGTAGAGCTGGGTTAATCCTTTGAGGCGCAACCCTTTCCCAATGCTGAAAAAAGGGCAGTCGTTGTCATCGCTCGACTTAACTACCAGAAAGATGGCTGGCACAGCCAGCTGTGGCACAACCAGCTGCGTCAAAAAAGGGTCACTAGATCTGTGGCACGCGATGAACGTTTCGATCGTCCGCCATCTTGCTGGTAGTTAAGTCGAGCGATGGCTACGGCTGCCCTTTTTTCAGCATTGGGAAATTTATCCAGCTGTTCTCGCATTCTTCCATTTTTCAGCTGATGTCAGTGCTGTTAAAAATAATCGTGATAATTTTTTTACGGGAAATGGCGTGCTAAAAAGTAAAGGATTCTCGTGGAGCTATGTCACCCGCAACTATTTTTATAGAAATCAAATCTATTCTTCGTGACTGGCAACAGTCAAGACGTCAGAGTTTGGTGTTCCCAGAGCAGGAACACTGCGCATTAAAGGGTTAAAAGCTCACGGGCACCACCTGAATATAAGTTTTCAGAAAAACTGTTTCCAAGCACCTCTCTCAATAGTGGTAATCTCTAGACCAGAAGACCGGCTGTTTCATTCCCCTCACGTCTGCAAACGAATGAACTCATTTAAACTGAAACTCACACTGCCATCACAACAGTTTGAGACAGTGGACCAATGCGATGTTCAGATTACAGTCACTTTTGGGTCTCCAAACTGATTTTCATCGGAAAACTGTATGGAGAAAATATCTAAACTGTTTTCATGGGAGAAACATGACGAAAAGAACCGTCGCCAAATCGTCGGGAAACTTTTCTGGCAACCAAAAGTGACCACGCACCTAAATAAACTACATCAGGGGTGTAGCCAAGGGGGGGTTAGGGGGTCATAAACCCCCCCACGAGGAATTTTTTGCCATACAAAATGTATATTCTTCACTCCTTTATCACACACATGTAATGTATGTATGTGAGTTGACCTTTATATTTCATTTCTATTTCATTACAATGTGAACTCCTCTCACGCTTTGTTTTCTGTCTAACCATGGATAATCAAACCATTTATTATCATTTTTATGCAGTTTTTATCTTACTTTATAACTGTTTCACATAAGCGTGTCACGTTCCCACCATTCAGATTTAGATTTCCTACATTATTCGCATAAGTATCAATTATGCAACTTTTGGACACCCCCAGTGTGGATGGAGTTTTCTTTTAAAAGTACTTCATCGTCCGCTACAAACTTTTCTCTAATCCTAGTCAATCTTCACTCACATTAAACCAAATCCTCAAGAGTTTTTTCTTTAATATTTAAAACAGCAACTTCACTACCAAGTTTCACATTTCCCCAACATCTTTTCTCTGCACTCTTTAATATTTACTAATAATCTTTTTTTCTTCGGTTAAATTGAGGCATAAACATACACAGCACGTTTCATAAGCAACAAGCCAGGCTTGCTTCCAGAATGCAAATATTCCAGTGATTACTCCTCAGACTGCCACATCATTTGTCCCGAAATAGCAGTTAAGTGCCTTTAGATTTGCTGCAACAGAAAATTAAATTTAAATTAGTCTGCCGAGACTACTACGATAGCCGTCTCAGCGAAAGTATAATGGCCTTCGGAGCAGGTAATTTGCTTTCGTTTCGTTTCCGAAGGAATAAAAGATTAAATAAAGCGAAGAAGACACGTGAAAACATTTAAAGCAATAGACTTTGTAAAAGTTTTCAGGGAGGATTGAAATTTCTTTGTAGAAATTGCGACGAACGTAAATGGAAAAGCAAATTGAGCCAGTTACTAGATAAATATGTCTTTAAGAAAATCATGTGTTTATGAATTATTCATTGAAACGCTTTGTAAAACAACGCAGTGCCTTCACAGAATGTTTTGAAAGCTTAATTAGTATCCGATTTTGATATTAAGAAATAGCGTTTCTGTCATCAGTGCATATCAGTATAATATTTTTCAGGAATTAAATCTTTCCCAGGGAAAAAAAACTTTGAAATTGTACAAATAAAAACCATATTTAAAAACATGCACTTAGCTTTGCATTGCTCACTTTCAGTTAAATGCTCTCAAAAAAAATATATATATATCCGCATTGGCTGCTTGTTTTAATTAAAAACCATTTGTAAGTTTACTATTGTTCTAAAAATTCAATTTGCCTTACATGAGGGAATATTTATCAAATGACCTGTTTATCTAACTACCAAGGCCAATGTAATAATAAGTTTTTCAGTTATGGAAGTACTTTATTACTATGCTACTAAATAACTATCTTTAGTGCACATCATTCGCTTCTTTTTGTTGAATTAAAACTCAGATATTAAATAACTGCTTTTTTTGCATAACAAATATCTTCTTCTACTTGAATTAAATTTGAAATTCTGTATTAGAAAATTGTTTGATAAAGGAGTTCTTGGTTACATTAATTGCCCTAATCAAACGCAATCCAGGCAAATTTAATCACACTGCATTACTGATATGGTGGGTATTTATTTAACTCTTTCTCTTACTTTGTAAAAAACGCCTTAAATATAATTTTTAGGATTATTAATTTTACAGTTGCTTTCACAAAAGACGTCACTTCTTACCGTCTTGTATGCGTAGTATTTGATATTTAAATTAAATTAAAACTAATTCGAGTCGTAAAGCATTAGTCTTAAAGGAGAAGAGCAAATTTCTTAATGGTATAATTTAACCTGTCAAAGATAATCGTAGCTCATTAGCCATTTACGACGGCTGTATTCTTCAATTTGTGCAAAAATACACAGTGATTTCCTACTGCGAGGTGCATAAAGCAAACATTTGTCAACTCCACTCGCGGCGACAAAGTGTCAACTGCATAACGCAATTCAAATAAATTGATCATTCGATTAATATCAGACGAGAAAGCGAATAAATCTCCTTTACAGTTCTTGGATCGTTATGGTGATTTAAAAACAGTAAAATTTTTTGAAATGCATAATTAGCACCCAATCACATACATTTAGGAACAAAATATTGCTTCCGCTTATACGCCATTTATTTACCCGTTAATCAGTAGTTTTACATAGTGATTTCCATAGCGTTATATTCAGCAAGCAGTTCCTCAATGCATGAACTGTTTTCTGAGCGCTTTCTGTTCGCATCGCATTTAGATAAATGCACTGTCAAAGTGAAAGGACTTTTAATTTAACATTACAATATAAAAATGATGTTTTGTTACAACTGATTATCTATAGTATCTGTAAAAGTTTGAATCAGTCAAATCTAGGCAGTTGAAAATTGTTATGAAAAGATTTATTTTATTTTATTTTTTACACTTTACAGTAAATACAATTATGTATAAGGTTCACTAATTTATATTAATTATTTTTTAATTCAAATTGATTAAAATTTCAAAAATACGATTTAATTTAAACTAGATTCCTTACATCAAAATGAATTCGAAGGGTGTTTTTAAGGGGAAGGTGCTCCTGTAAAAGTCTTAATACTTTTCTTACACCATTTTCAATAGCGAAGAAATGGCCTCACATTATATACTATGTTGTCTGGCCGATTAATTAGGCAAACTCTTATTATAAAAGCTTTATTTTAAAACATTTAAGATTGATCAATCTCCTAAATACTCCCCATTATAGCAATGTACTTGTCGCACCTCCCTATTCAATAGTTGAAAAGATGGATCCTCTAATTTGTCAAAAGTTAGGCTCGTCAACAAGACAGTGCTCATCACATTTCTTTTCAAATTTACCAAAGTTAATGCTTCCGTTTCTAACCCATAACTGGGGATTGCAAGGCTTTATCACCCGCCCTACTCACAAGACTTACTCCCCCCCCCCGTGTTTTTGTATATTATTGTTGTTTGTTTGTTCCCGAAAAGTAATATGGTCATGCGAGGATGACACTGGGATGACGTGGAGACCATACGTACTATAGGATACCCTACAAACAGTAGTGTTCAGGGTTGTCTTATTCCTTTTCAAATTATCGTAGTTAATGTTACCACGAAATTTATATGGTTATCTGTTTGTTACAGCTGCCTTACGTACATATAAGAAGATGGGCATATTTACCGATAATACAAACAAGTATTGACTATATCCTTGGCCACTCATTACTTCAAAATTTGCTCTAAGTTTTTGCTTTTTAGCAACACCATATGCTAGTTACTGTATGTTCAATATAAAGAGCTATTTAACTAGGACCATAGCTGGAATAAAAAGTGTTAAACTTAGAAGAAACCCTAAAGATGAGGCCTCATTACTATCTATTGCAGCGGGCTTCAAATTCCTAGTCAAGACCCTGCCTTTAGCGTAGTATTCCTTCACTCACTCAACCGCAAGATATGCGATATAATCACTACACTGGTTTTTTCAGGGAATATATCTCTATGACCGAAATGATATTGCACGATTGCATGTTACCACTGAATTTTTGTAATTGCCAATCTCAGCACTGATAAACAAGGCAAAATGTGCAAGTGCAGTTCCTTTGTATACTACTGTGTGTTTACAATAGCAAAAAGAGATATAAAGTTCATCTCCAAAACGATCGGAATTACAAAGGAATTGGGTCCTTATCTTTTGCAATCCCTGTGCCCGGAATTTTTGTGGGTCCTTCTCCCCTTGCCGAGAATAGTATCCTAATTGAAAAAGTTTAAAAAGTCACTGTAATCTGGAGATATATTGAAGAGATGTCCGGGTATGCAGGCTTGCGTTGTTCTGGTGCTTTTGTTTCCGCATAATGCTGACTTTGTGGTCAAGCATCGTGGGAGCTGGGATGAACACTGGAACCTATAACATAGTAAATAAGGTATTGTTCAACTGTGTGCTCCATTTTACAAAATATACCTAGTTGTGTTCGGCTTTTAAATGCTGAAATGTAGCGCAGCCGATAATTGCAACCATGTGTTCGCCCCATATGCATTCATTAACTCCCAGTATTACAAAGCTATTGATACTTAATTCTGACATTTTTCTATCCATGCAGATGAACATTTACCTTTACAGCTTTAAAATAAAAAGAGGGTGCACATAAAATATTTTTCATGATTAGTCTATGCGTAATAATGAAATGACATTCTTAAAGGATGATGTTCTAATTTTTATTAATATTTTGCTATGCAGTAATATAATTATATGACTAAGAAGTTGAATTGAAAATTGTTTTGTAATGGGTATGTTAGCGTGATTTATTGGGATTTCTTTTCTAAAAAGAGTTCTAATATTATCATATCTAATGGTAGGTGCATCCTTTCATTTACAGACTCGATCATCTGCTTGAAATAATCCGTGTTCTTATTTTAGTTTTTAATCTTTTCAAATGTTTTTTTGAATGTTCTTTTTAAGTTCTATTCAATACCTGAAAAACATTAGCAAACGACACAGTCAAAATTATTGGAGTAAAATTCATTGCACTAAAACAGAAAATTCGAATTGAATTTCTCTTCCCTGACACTGATGAATGCGAATTTTCAGAAGGAAGAATAAATAATGGATTACAAAGCGAATAAAAGTTTTTAAATGTGCCCAGACCTGAGTCAAGATAGCATCCCATAATGATAATTTTCTCTTTCTCCAATGCAAAATTGTTTTGTTTTTGTAAACATGAATAAAACATGCCAAATTTGTCATGCATAAAACATCCAGATAAAATGATTTATTACCACTGGGGTGGCTATGTTGAACCAAAAGATTTTAACGACTCATTTGCTGTGATAAAACATCTCGTTGCAACAAATAAGTAGCTTGGCTTTTTCATTTTGAGTTCAAATGTTTTAGTTTCCTGTCTTAAACAGCTCGTTATTTTAGGTCGCTAGGATAAAATTACAATTTTAATGTATTAAAATATGCAAAGGGGTGTAGTCAGTGTATAATAACATGATTAGACAATGTATTATTTCACTTTATTCTTCTTTTAATTTATGGAGCAAGAAGTGTATTTTATCATGAAATATGCTGAATGCGATCGATGATATCTGCAGCCAGCGTAATAATATAGACTTATTTGCATAACTAGAAATGTTTCAAGGATTTTATGACCTGCTGATGAAATATAACGTCGGAAGATTTAAATAATAATGATGATTTAATTTTCCAGAATGATTTAACGTTTTGTAGCTAGTCAGTATTCGCTAAGAACTGGCTTAGCCAACACCAAATCAGTGTATGTCCCTTGCCGGCTAATTCTGCCATTTAAATAAATCTAAGAGAGAAAATATGCGAAGAATTAATAAGAAAATGAAAAACTTCATGAAAATATACGAATGTACAAAGTTGATCCAATTTTCGAAATGAAATCGACATGGTCATGTCTGGACAGAAAACCTTGCAAGTCACTTGCAAATTAGATTGATTCAAAAAAATGGTGTTTCAAATCAAATTGATTCCTGCTAAAATGTAAAGGTACACTGAAGAGCATAAGCACTATGACAAGACCACCTACTGAATAACGCGTTGCGCCTCCTTTGGCCTTCAAAACAGCTGCAACACATCTGTGCATGGATGCCACAAGTTGTTGGTAGATAACTGGACACAGGTAGACAAGTTGTAACAAAAATTTGAGCAGCGGTCGCACAAAGTCGAGATATTGGAACATGGTAGCTTTTGAGCTCTGAGCTGCCTGGGAGAGGGAAGCACCCGTTCTCCTGGCGTACGCTGACATGACCATCGATGTGATGAAGGAGAAACCGCTATTCATCCGACTAGGCAACTCTCTTCCGCATATTCATGGTCTAGTCTCGATGTTCCCGTGCCCACTGTAGGCGTCGTTGACAGTGACGCTTGGTAAGCAGAGGCATGAGAGTGGGACGTTTGCTCTGCAGTCCCATATCTGACAGTGTCCGCTGAACGGTGTGTTCCGAAACACTTGACCTTCAACCTGCATTGTATTGGGCTGTCAGCTGTGCCACTGTTTGCCTGCAGTGCAGTACTAGGCAGGACAGTCTCCGACGTCCTCTTTATTTGGTGATGCGTGGACATCCAGCATCTTGGAGTCTACTGCTGGTTTCACCGTTATTAATGAACTTTTTATAAATACTAACAACAGCAGATCGTGAACAACCGACCAGTCGTGCAGTTTTGGAGATACTAGTTCCGAGTCTTTGGGCCAGTAAAATCTGCTCTCTATAAAATTCGCTTAGATCAACAGCCTTTCCCATCACTCACAATAGTAAGTGCAAGAAAGATTCCTTACCTTCTTCAGCAACAGTCAAATACCATTCCCACTTAATAAGGTGCTCTCCATGTCATCTAGACGAATTCATTGAAAAATGTGGAGGTGGTCATAATGTTGTGGATCGTCGGTGTAATCCTGGCAGAACAGCATTGTTCTCTGAACACTAATGCACATTTAAATGACCTTTAGAGAACAATTCTGAAAGTACTCTGAACGTTTAAACGCATCCAAAGAACCCGTTGTGCTACCAGGGTATAATTCATAAAATGTAAAGGTGTAAATAACATATAAATACATCTTTAGAGTAAAAACTTTCATTTAAAATTTTTTAAAATGATTTCTTAGAAAGATAATGTATTTTGTAGAAGGTTCGAGTTCAGGTTCAGGTTCGAAGGAGAACGCTTGAGGTTACGTTTGAAAGGTTACGTTTGAAAATCGCCCAATCTTGCATTACTACTTCACTATTATTAAGCCCGGCACAGATCACCGGACCAGCTGGCATGAAGTAATTTTCAAAACTTAGCACTTAGTGGAATGCTAGCATTGAATGAATCATCATTTCATCACTTATGCGAGGCAGAAAACTTTTCACATTTCCAACTCATATGCTACGCGTTTTCTTTTTTATTTGTTCATCATTCGTCTATGGACCTCGACAAGCTTGTTAGATATGTTGTTGTGAAATTTGACATTAAAATTAAAGTTAAATTTAAAATAAATGTTTCTGTTAAGCTATCAGTGAAATTGTTTTCGAATTGGTCTTAAATTGTTTAGCATAGATATGTTCGAGTCCGTGTTTGATGACCCAAATGGGAAAATTGGAGCTAGATTGGTTTTGCCAAAAATTGTTAATATTGTGCACTTATGTTGATGATAATCTTCCCAGGAATAGAATTCAAACCCACGTTCTCTACGCGAGAAGCAGATATTAAATACTAGAAGCCAAAGTGGAGGCAATTACAAAGGGGGCTAGAAAAAACATTTGACGAAAATATGTCTACACTCAATATATTTCATCTTCGTACACCTAAAATAAATTCATATTCACTTTTTATTATACACCCAAATCGAATTTCATGCTCTTCTGGAAACGCACGGAAATTTTGGCATTCGAAAGATTTCGTTTTGTGTACACAGCCTTTCTTCTATCCATGCAGACTATTTTTTTCTGAAAAAAATATAAACTATGTAACCGGTAAACACTATTTTAAACGAATTGTAATCACACTTTAATTTTAAAGCCTGATGACCGTAACGAATATGACGTCACATCGATTGCAACAGCTCACTTTGTCACGCAATTGATTCACATTTTTTACACTCTGAAATAAAAAAGAGCTGAAAATAGCAAAAATTTGCTTAAAACTGAGGGAACCGGTATAGTAGCACAGATACTTTTTTTATATTTTTATACATAATTATGAAAATTTCAAGCGGTTCGTATAAACAGTGTAGATGTTATTGCGCTTTTTCTGCTTTTTACTCTTCTTGAACTCTTTAATCTTCTTGAAGTAATGGCGGTAAAATATTTATATTGAAATGGTTTCCTGGAATGGTTACAGATTGAGTCAGGGATCAGCGTAACTATGTAGTAAGATAACGTCTTAGATCACGGAGCTGTCCTGATACCTGTTCAACATGAATTTTTCAATCATAATATATTGCATTAGGACTAAAATTTTAGTATCGTTGCCTTGAACTTAAAACAGGTATAGAATTCTTTTTTTTCCCCCACAATACTGTCACTGGTTACTCACCGCTATACTAAATTTCGAAGCTATAGCTCATTTGAAAGTGAGTAAATACGATCCCAAGATCAGAAAAAGTAGGACAGAAATAGCGACAGAACAATGAAGCTGAATAAAAGCTTTTCAAAAACTCTTTTTATTATTATTTTAATCAATCCAATTGCCAAGAATTAATTTGTTATAATTTTAAGAAAATAAACGTTATTCAAGTATTTTTTTATTCGAACACTTGCTTAAATTTTTCTATTATTTCGATTTAGTTTTATGCTAAAATCTTCTACAAATTTTACTGATTATTAATAAAAAGTTTTTGTTTTTCTTTTCCTGATTTGAGTGATTTATTAAAAAAATAATAATCATCCAAAATTTATTTTCAATTCGAAGCTCTATTACGAAATCATCTTGATATTAACCATAAATTTTCCCAATTTTTAAAATGGTTTCCTTTTCTGTAAAAGATGTCAACTTTAGAACTGGAATTTTCTAGTCCGGTATTTTTGCAATGACTTCAATCATCTTTTTTGCATCGAACAAGCTCATTAAACACAATTTTCAGTGATTTCTCATTGTCAGAATTATCCATTCGATGCATCCAAAGAAACGTTGGATCAATATTTTTCTACAGTTAACAAACTGAATCACGTACCACAATGGTATCTAATTACAAGCAATAATGTCAACAACCTAGAATACACGAAGTGCCTCAGATTAGCAACTGAATCGTGAAATAAGTTATTTTGGTTGCCAATTAAGAAGGCGGGAGTATCGGATTAAAGTTGCCTAAGTGTGTTTGCTTCCATTTAGCTATACAAAGCTAGAAAAACAAACCACAGCACAGATTTTTCCGTTTTTGAGGAAAATGGTCTCCGCTCTCCGCCCCCCCCCCTCCCTCCCTCTCTCTCTCTCTCTCTTGTGTAAATAACATTTTGTTGGTGTTTTGTGCGTGATTTGGTTAGTGACTCAATATTTTAATTTGGGTAATGAGCTTCAAAATTAAAGATAAAGTACATATCGCTTGCCCTCAATAAAAGGCGCACAATTCTACAATACTAATATTTTCAGGAAAGACAAAAAAGGGGCTAGGGGTTATTGAACATTTTCTTGAGACCAAGCTAAGAAATTAGAAAAAATATATGTTACAAATATAAAAAGCAAATTCAAATCCGAGAGAGAATTTGTAGAGGAATAATATAAGAAAAAAAATCTACTTATTTCTTTCTCTACTTAACCCTTTAACGCGCAGTGTCCCCGCTCTGGGAACACCACACTCTGACGTTCTGACTGTTGCCAGTCACGAAGAATAGATTTGATTTCTATAAAAGTAGTTGCGGGTGACATAGCTCCACGAGAATCCTTTACTTTTTAGCACGTCATTTCCTGTAAAAAAAATTGTCACGATTATTTTTAACAGCACTGACATCTGCTGAAAAATGGAATAATTCGAGAACAGCTGGATAGATTGCCCAATGCTGAAAAAAGGGCAGCCGTTGTCATCGCTTAACTTAACTACCAGCAAGATGGCGGACGATCGAAACGTTCATCGCGTGCCACAGATCCAGAGACCCTTTTTTGACGCAGCTGGCTGTGCCGCACAGCCAGCTGTCTTCAAAAAAGGGGATGGATCTGTGGCACGCGATGGATCTGTGGCACGCGATGAACGTTTCGATCGTCCGCCATCTTACTAGTAGTTAAATCGAGCGATGACAACGGCTGCCCTTTTTTCAGCATTGGGAAAGGGTTGCGCCTCAAAGGGTTAACTACACTTATTACGAATCCACTGTAGCAAGACCCACATAAGCTACCAATACAATGTTACGCTAAATTATTTTTTGTGTCACGTTCCTTGCGGGCAGGCGATATTTCATAAGTCGTTTATTTCTCTTTTTTTATGCAAAAAGAAAAAACGGTTTAATTCCGGTAACAGTTTAACATTATATACAGCCTTTCCTATTACAGACTACTTGGGGAAGAGGAGTAAAATTGATGAGTTGTACGTCATTTTGAAATGTATTTTATTTTATTATTTTATTTCTCTCTATTCTAAAAAAAAGTAAAGGCCGCTGGCGCTCTCAAAGCTTGTGGATCTATCTCCTCCTAAACCGTAGGGATTCGAGTTTCGACTAAGGTGCCCACGGATACAAAAAATTCCGAGGAACCTGCTAAGCTCATTTAAATTTCGAAAATCGAATTATTTTAGAAGATATTAATAAAAAACTGAAAAAATAAGCCGAATGGTTGCCAGATTTGGCATAAAATCATTCATTCCTTTGCAACAAAGCGTTTCCAAGTATCTAGAATCGCGTGAATTTTACAAACATGAGTAAGAATTACGCCCATTTTACGCCAAAATAAAAACTATATGAAATAAGTAACTCAAAATGTGTTTCACAAAGTTGACAATTTTCAAATAGTAAGTTCGCTTAGACAACAGGAGTTTAGAATTAGCGATAATTCGTTTTTCCAAAACAGATTACTAATATCTTGAAAATGAAAAATAATTAAAATGCAGATTATTTTAAAGCCGGTTCTCGTCCAGCTTGATTATTTGCTACCAGTAGAAATATTTGGCGGCGTTAACTATGTCATTATAGCAGTTATAGTACACTTTGGATATTTCCTGGCGCGACGAGATGGTATAATTCGTGGTGTTAAGTACGCCAATCTGCAAACGATTATGTAAATGAAAATATGGATAACGGTTTCCGGTAACCTTAAATGAACAGTAAATATAGGTTGTGAGCATGTGTAAATCGCCAAATATGAAAAGTCGCCATTGGTGGCAGGCTATTCTATCTGTTCCGTAGCTTTTATTAACTTTACAGGTACGCAAGTCGCCAAATAATGAAAAATCGCCGTGGGTGGCAAATTTGCAAGGTGTCCAATAGGTTTTACATTATTAAAAATACAGCTGAAACAGATGTTCTGATTTTATTACGCTTTAGCTCTTAATTAATATAACTTTTGAATGGCAACATTAAATATCATTGTGTTTCTGAGGAGTGCAAATAATTTTTCCAGCGATTATAAGCGGAGTCCGCACTCCAGGTGGAGTATAGCTCAGGACCCGTACAACCCGGATTCCCATAACAAAATATCTTCCGTGTTATGAGGGTTAGGGGGTCTAGTGTGAAGTTTAAATTTTTATGTACCAATGAAGATGGAAGAACCAAGCAATATGTAGCTTAGCTCAGTAACATTCTATCTGATCCAATCTTCGGGTTTTGTCTGTTGAAATTATGTCTTTTTTACAAATAAGCCTGATTGTAGGGGCAGAATGCCTCATACGAAAAGCGACCGTAGCGAGTCTGGGGGCCTTGGCCCCTAGTTATTTATATATTTATTTTTGTTCATAAGAAAATAAACTTTTATTTTAAGAGGGTTTGAATAATTTGATTTTTAAGAATATCCTCTTTGTCCAACAAACTGATTAACTTCTGGAGCTAATTGTGATGTAGATCACATATCTTTCGGTTATAAAATACACTCATGTCCATAAATTAAGGATAATTCAGAATCACACAGAAATTGATCTCTAAAATAAAAATTTCACCTGTGGAATGATCACACACATCTTGAAGAAGAATATGCAAATTACAGGAAACCACCAGATGGCGTGGATGGTACGTCACAATGACGAGAGTGTAAGAGAGGGCTATATAAGGAATGGTGGCAAAGAAGTAAAATTGTTCACAAGCGCTGTGAAAGCCTTTCAGTGCAAAAACCGCATAGTTATGGCACAAAGGAGGCATTTGGATGATGTTTTACGTGGCAGAATTATCGGACGACTGGAATGTGGACGTACCCAGCTGGAAGTATCCGAAGAACTTGGAATCGCCCAGAGTGTCATCTCCAGGCTTTGGCAACGATTCCAAGATGATGGTAATGTGAGTAGACGTTACAGCACAGGTCGCCCCCGAGTTACAACGCCAAATGAGGACCGCTATTTGGCAGTTACTGCCAAAAGAAACAGACGGAGTACAGCATCAGACCTGTCTCGTCAGCTCTCTTCAGCTACCGGTACGACAGTTTCAAGGCAGACCGTGTACAGACGCTTAGGGCACATTGGTCTATATGCTCGTGGGCCTGTTAGATGTGTTCCACTTACCGCAACTCACTGTCGCCTGCGATTAACCTGGAGTAGAGAGCATGCATTGTGGACACCGCAACAGTGGTCTTGTGTGATGTTTTCCGACGAGTCCAGGTTTAGTTTGGAGTCTGATTCTCGCCGGACATTCATCTGGAGAACGCCAGGTACCCGTTACCACCAAGAGAACACCATTGAAAGACAGCGTTACGGTGGTGCAGGATGGCTCGTTTGGGGAGGAATTATTCTTGGTTCCAGAACTGACCTGCATGTTCAGAGTGTAACGATGACAGGCCACATCTATCGGGATGTCATTCTGGAACAACATGTACGTTTGTTTCGGGGCGCCATGGGTGCTGAATTTGTATTTATGGATGACAACGCCCGTCCTCACCGTGCAAACATTGTAGACGAATGCCTTCAATCGGAGGATATCACCCGTATGCATTGGCCAGCATACTCACCGGACTTGAATCCAATAGAGCATGTGTGGGATATGCTTGGCTGACGAATTGCAGCCCGTCAACCCCCTCCCACCTGTCTACAGGAACTTCGGAGTGCATTGCTTGATGAGTGGTGTAATATTCCCCAAAATCAGAATGATCATTTGATACTCAGCATGCCTAGGCGTTGTCAGGCCTGTATTGCATCGTCCGGGAGACATACTCCGTATTAACCATCCTACTAACCATGTTATACTGTTTTTTGTAAGTAGGTTCTTTTTTGAAATTTGGTCAAGGGAGTAAAACTTGCAATTTTTATTAATTATGTCAAACATATAGCATCTTTTTTGCTCTTTACTTTTTGTTTAATAAATAGACTTTACAAATTTGTTTTGCTTCTCAAATTTGTTTTGCTTCTTTCTCTTTCTTTGCCTGAACTTCATTATCCTTAATTTATGGACATGAGTGTAATTTTCTTTCTTTCCGTTTTTTTTAAATCAAATGTTCTTCAGTTTACTTCCTTCCAAAAAAAAAAAAAAAAAAAAAAAAAAAATTTCTAAATTAACTATGGGTTTAGTATATTCAATGCTATTTCTATGTGCCTTAGATGTAAATCACTAATTTTAAATATTTTGTACGCTTTACGCTACGCAGATGGCGAGGCTTTCCGGACAGTTTCGGAAAAAATGCCAAGAGTTTTGAACTTAAGTTCGACGTATTTAAAACCCAATTTCATAAATTTTTCACAACAGAATAATCTTTTTTGCAAAGAAACGACTCATAAAGTAATTTCATTATTTTCCTGTTTGGTTTCGCAGTAAAACCCCAGTTTATGCAAGATTCTAACTGCTGCCATCTTTTAGTCGTAAAGGAAATCGTTCAAAATAGATGCGCTGATAGCAGAGCATGTCGTCCAATTTCGTGCGCAGTTTCTTGGCCAATCAAATAGCACGAATGTTTTGAAGGGAATATACAGTGAAAAGGGAGCCAGGTCATTTCTGGAAAGACAGCATCCAACCAGTGATTGATACCACTAGGCGAATGCCCTGATTTATTGTTAAATAATAAAAAAAAAAAAAATGTAAATGTGTGCATGTGAATGTTTATCGAAAATCAAGACCGAGCGGCAGTGTTTGTCTGTGGGATTCGTTTAATTTGATCTCAAATTAAAATAAATAAAATGTTTTTTTTTTCAATTATTTTTTAAAATTAAATCATTTTTTGTCTTTTCTTATTCAAAATTCTTGCGTCATCAGTTTATATAATAAGAAAATGCACTGCTGTTTCTTGTAAAATATTCTAAATATAGCAAAATTACTTGTTATGTTGAAAATATGTTGTTGTTTTTTTTTTCTTCTATTAAATACTTTAATGCGAAAAATATAAAACAATCTAATTAATTTCTATATGAAAAACAAAAATGACCTATGCATCTGTAATTTTAATATCTCAAAAAATGGGCTACTTGCCTGAGGCTTGTAGAAGACCCCCTGTTTTAAAAAGAATTCACACATATAAAAGATTCACCCAAAGCGAAAATCGGATGAGGAATATTTCATTACTATCAATTGAAAAACAAATGTTGGATTCTTTAAGACAAAAAGATTTTTACGACTAATAATTGAAAAAATTCATCTAAGGTAAGAATGGATTTCATTTTCAAATAATGGATGAATATTATTCTTTACCGTTTTCTTAAGTACAATATGTGTATATATATCAGTAATTTCCCATTTCTAATTATTGAATCCCTAAATAAATAATGCTACTACTAACTATTCACGATTTTTTTCCCATTTGTAATTATTAAATATCTAAATAAATAATACTAAGAACCATTTAGGGCAGCATTTCTCAACCTGGGGGCGCGACCCCCCCAAGGGGGGCGCAGAGCGTTTGCAGGGGAGGCGCAAGAAAAACCAAAGAGCAAGTCGTGATGCATGTTTTTTAAAAAATCATCTTATTTATTCTTAGTTTTACTCAAAAATAGATCTATTTTTGCTTAAAGTGTTCATTCAAACTTTACTGATAACCTTATTTTGAAGAAAATTCGACTAAATGTCCATTATTGAAGACAGGGGAGTAGCCAAGGGGGAGGGGGGGAGGGGTCATTACCCCCCATGAGGAATTTTTTGCCATACAAAATGTACATTCTTCGCTACATTGTCACACACACGTATGCATATATATGAGTTGTAGTAGTCGTAATCCCTCCCCATGAAAAATTTCTGGCTACGCCCATGGTTGAAGAATAAAAACTTAATGTATTCTGAAAAATGTGAGGGGGGGGTCGTCACCGTAAGTTAGCGTTTGTTGGGGGGGGGCGACGTTAAAAGGTTCAGAACCGCTGATTTAGGGTGTTTTTTCAAACGTTATAGATAATCTAATTTGCTTTGAAATACATCCGAAAATGTTCTTCATTGTTGCACCATCTTATAAAAGCATTCGGGTGAAAGACAAATTTCCTGGGTTCGGTCTTACGTAAATTGTTTTACATAAAAAGTAAATCACGTAGTACAATAACAACTTCTGGTACTTCTTTTGAGTTATGTGTTTTTTGGAAAATGAATCGGTAAAAAACAGAATCAAATAAGAAATTCAGATTAGACTAGAATACTTTTTTAAATATTTTTATGCTAAATATTTAACTTAAATTTTGATAAAATATATGAACAATATTTTTTGACTATTTACCTTATCATGCCTTTGTTATACAAAAACTAGCTGAAGCACCCGTTCTTCGCACGGAATGGATATTATTAAACCAACAAATACAAATGGAAAATAAGTAAATATATACTAAACATATTTTGGTTATATATTTAATCTCATAAAAAAACAACTGTTTTGCAAGATTTGTCAGACATATTCTAACTATACTTGATTTTTTTAAATACTGTTTTGAAAGTGCATCATATTCCGCGAATGTGTCGTATTTTTCTTCTTGTTCTTCAAAATCGAAATCTATTTTTAAATCGCCGACTAAACCTGTTTTAAAAATCCCTGCCAGTCATATTCTAACTATACCTCACCTTTATTTGCACGGACATAAGTTTACATAAGTTTCGGAAGAAAACACGGAAAACTCCGAAAGGTTAGGTCGGCGGACGCGACCTGGTTTTGAACCAGGACACTTTTCGTCTCCCAGTTCAGCGTGCTATGCGCTCGGCCACTGGTGGTTCACTCGACAAAAATGGAAGATATCGCTTCGGGGACTTAATTCTTTTATGCCAAACTTTGAGATAAATCACCAAATATGGCAAACCGTGGCGACTTTTCATATTTAATCTGGCAGCCCTTGAAACATGATTCGCCCTTTCACCAGGTAGACAAAAATCTTTATCTGAAATTAACAGCACTCAAGAGCTAAAAAAATTCGTGAAAAACACCTTTTTGTCGACTACCTTTATTAACGTCGATTTTTTAAAAAAACTTGAAAAAGATTTTTATGAATTTGTGTTCGTTACATTTTAATGCAAGATTTTTGTGGCTAGCTTCATTTTCCTTCGATATATGAAGACAAAAATGAAAGTTACATTTTGACACCTCACAACAGTTTGGACAAGAACGCTAAAAAAAAACTTAATTGACTGTTATGCATTCGTGTATATTTTAAAGCAAGAATTTTATGGCTATCTCTATTTCCCTTTCAGGTATGATGGCAAATTTTGAAACAAAGTTTTGACTCCTTATTCCCGTTTTGCTGTGACTTCTAAAAAATCCTGAAAATAATGATTTTAAGGCATTTGTGTTCATTATATTTTTAAGCAATAATTTTAGGCTACCTCTTCATCTTCTGACACATGAAGGGAAATGTGAAAGGAACACTTTGGCCCCTTACAACCGTTTAGAGTTCGAATTCTGTAACACCCTGGAAATGATTGTTAAGTATATTCGTGTTGGCTACATTCTAAAACAAGAATATCACGTCTATCTCATTTCCCTTTGAGTTATAATGGCAAATGAAGTTCCCTTCCGACCAACATTTAAAAGGAAAGTACACGAATTTCCATTGACAGATTCCGTTACCTAAATCGAATAAATTTTTCATCCAACTGCATTTATTTCAAGGTTTTATATCTCTGCACCGAAATTTCCGGGTTCCCATAAAAATTTAAAATTGCATTTCATAATTAAATATCTGTTGTTTTATTTGACTAATCGTCTACTGAAACATTTTATGTCCTATTTTCAAACATTTTATGACATGTATTTGATCTTTCCAATTTACTGCGTGGCATCGCACATTTTACAGGTGAAATATCGTATCAAATGTCTTTTATAGTCGCTCTACCAACATTCTAAAAAACAAAGTTAAATGAAATAATGTCTTTTCCTTTCATTACAATGTCCGTTTAAAACAGCATTTTATATGAATTCACTGGGTTACACAGATGCATCACAAGTGGTTAATTTTATCAGATTTGTAAAGAGCAATATTACGTTGATTGCATTTTATCTTGTACTCAACTGAAAAAGTAATGTTTACCTATTTATTAATTTCTTCATTTTTTAAAGTGTTCTCCCTAACTTAGAGTAATTTATTCCAACCTCCTGTTACAGAATTTGGGTGAATAACATAATTTGCAGTACTCTCCAAAATAAAAAAAATTTATTTGCTTTTTCCTATAAATTATGTTTTCAGTTTTATTTTTTTTAGTCACATGCATAATTCAAGAGCATATTGCGATGCAGATCACTCACATTCATTTTAATTTGTTTTTCAGATTTTTTAGAATTTAACATGTATAAAAATATACATTTTTAACTTTTAGTCTCTGTTCTCATTCATTATCCAATCCCCATGCTCTTTAGCTTTAAACTCATTGTACATTACTAAATGTATTGTAATTCAGTATTCGGCGACTGTTAAGGCGATGAATATGTTTTTGCCAAAAGAGAGGTTCTCTTAACATTTGCATTTTTCATCCACTTCACTCCTATTCAACTGCACTTTTAATACAAAATTTTCACCAGACCGAGATAGTTAATGTTTCATTTTTAAATAGTTTTATTTAAGTAAATATTAGTTTAACGTACTTAACCCATTTGTGCCTGGATATTTTTGCGACTTTCTTCGATTTTTACTGATAACAGAAATAATAGATAAATTTCTGATGTCAACTTCTTGAACAAGGGATGATTTCTTTTAAAATTATTATGCATAAAAATCGAAATATCAACATCCTATTGGGTCATGTTAAAATATTTTGTAGAGTTGAGGCTCAATACTCATGAATAAAGGCTAGGAAAAATAAATAACGTTCTCGACTAATAGCGAAAATGCCGTCCCAAAAAAGGGACGCTAGGCATAAATGGGTTAATGTCGTCTATGTTTTTATGTATATTATTTATATAATATAAATTAAATATTTTTATCTGTAATTAAAACCATGATAAAACCAATTTAGGAATAATACTGCCGCACTGGCAGTTGTAATTATGTGCTTAAAAAAATTAGTTGAAGTGAAGAAGTGTTATCAAAAAGAATACCATAATGCCCAATGTACAAACATCGGAGAGTCTTGAAAAAAATTTATTTTTCACTTCCTACCAATTATGCTCTTTAATGTTATTTTTATTAAAACTTTCAATTTCTTTATTATTTTTATTAAACTCAAATTCAGCTCACAAAATGTATTTATAATGGGTCAAAAACATTCATAACATTTTTAATACGTATACATATACAGGATAAGTATGCTCACGTTACGCAGCCGCGGTGCCGGTTCTTTTACTTTTCCGAGGAGAGACAAAAGCATAAAACTGCTGTCCTCCTCTATCTTAAGCTGCTATCACACGACCGCTCTATGCACTGCAAAATGCATGTACTGCACTTTCGCGCTGAATTTTGCCCATCAAAAGCAATATATAGGGGTTGTTTTGCAGTACGAAAATACCACCTAGACGAAAGGCGCAGAGTTGCAAACTTGGCGACGTTATCGCTCTTTCTGTGACAAATACCGACTATTACTGGCTATTTTTGCGACGAAGCAAAATTAGATTCGTGATTTCCACACGTGTGGATTTTATATATGCGTGTCTGCATTCTCAAGTAAAAGAATGAACGATTTGGAGCAACAAAGACTCTGTCTTTCCATAATTGCGGTAACTGATTTCATTAATAAAATCGGCTTCGATTTCTGTCGTCCACATTGCCGACGCGAAGGCAGCCATCTTGAATTAAGGCATGGATATTTCTTGGGCTCTGATTGGCTGATTTCGCATTGCATGCCTTACTTTTTCAAACAGCGCTGAAAAATGTCAGGCTACAAGAAAAACTCTATCACACGATGCTTTCGTCCGACTGAAGGGCAAAATTGCAATGCGAAAGTGTAGTACATTGCATTTGCAGTGTGTAGAGCTCTCGTGTGATAGCACCTTTATACTTGAATTGCCGCCCGAGGCAAGAACCCTTCATGCCCCTCACCGGCCCTAGGGTGGAGCGAACGGTGCGACCCCACTGGGCTCCATTTCTAGATAGGCGTCAAATTACCTCATTATATAATGTGTGTGTGTGAGAGAGAGAGATTATTTACTATTGCGGGATTATGGCAGTTAAATACTATCAAATTCAACCCCGGTTCGACCCTCTACACTTCATAATATAATTATGTAAATACTGCTTTTGTAACGTGAGCTTCCTTACACCAAAGATAAATCCCACTGAAACTGTAACCCCTCTGGAAACTTTTTTAGCTACATGCGCGGAGAGGTGGGAATTTTTGTAGTTCGCTTCGAAAAATACCTAGACCGGCACTGTCCTCCAACCCCTAGATCCAGCACTAACTCCAACTCTGTATCTCTCCTGCAAAAAAGGAGTGTAGGTTCATGTCCTGACAAAAAAATGAAACGAAGTTCAGAGAAGAATACCTCTGAACATAATTCCCGGAATCATCACAGCCAAGCTAGAAACGTTCGAAGGCCGTCAGGTAGTTTAAGAAGCGAACATGAAGACACTTGTCGGTGGCAAGATTATACAGGTTATCGAAGGTTAGAGAGATGTTGAATTCACTGTAGAAGAGGTGCTGCGTAACGTTTTCTGACGTCGTCACCCAAAAGGTACTTTCTGAACTTTCATTAAGGTTCAGGAAACGTTCTCGGAACGTCAACAGACGTTCACAGAACCTGTGTGTGCCACCTAGGTAGTGGTCTACCTACTGCCTTTAAGGTGTGGCGAAAACAGGGCACGAGGGGACGACTCAAAGCCCCACACAGTTTTGAGCCACTCTTGCGGGCAGTTTTCGTGCAAAAGCGTCTCCGGAGATCCTAGGCTCGCCTGAGTGAAGGGATTTTTGAACTTCCGCTTTTCCATCTGAGGTTATCAAAAGTCGATTAAAATATAATTTCCTGCAAAATATATTTGCAGGAAACCTATCAAGCATTTATTCCTGCACAATTATGGATGATTCGTAAGGCAAGTCCTACGAAGTTAAAACTGTAAGTTTTTAATTAAGGAAGACCGAATGATAAGTATGGCGATGAGAGAGTTGGCATGTTCTTTTTCACATATCCTTCTGTAACAAAAAATCCGACAAACTGAATAAGGAAATCCCTGGAAATCTAAGCGATGAGCCAGCACGGAGATGACTGACGGAGCGGAGATGATCGACGATTTGTGATATATGGTTCAGGGTGTTTATTCTGCCACGTACGTTAAAGCGAACGTTCGGATTTGTGACGTCATCCAAAACTTATCCGTGCCGCATCCTAGTTAACGAACGTTCGAAAAATTGGTATTCTGGAAGCCCTGCAAACGAACGTTCGAAACAGACCACAGCGTGCAGAAGGCGGAGCAAATTCTAAACAGTTCATCCCAAAACGTTGATGCGGGGCCATCGCTAATCAACGGGCCTGCTTATGAGTTGCCATCGCTAAAAATGAGTTTATCATTGAGGCCTGTTTTCCCTAGTTACAGTATTCTATTTTATTATTCTAAGTATTATAAATGTTATATTATTTTATTATTTTAAAACAATTTTTTTATACTTTTGTCGTACTAAAGAACTTTAGATGTAAGGTAATCGTTTTGTGAATCTTGCGCCATTTTCTTTCATGAAAATTTATCCTAAAATTCGAACATTTTGCTCTGAATGTAAAGGTAAGTGAACGCTTATAATGTATTTAGAAGTTCTAAAAATATGTATGTAAATCATGTTTAGTGAATAATTACTCATGTGTTATTTATAAATAAATTATTTTAATCAGAAATCGTATTACTTGAGTAGTTTTTATTCTTGTAAATAAGCATGACGTTGTGATACTATTTAGACAATTTAATTTTGCCAGTTGAAAATGTTATTTATCAGTTACATATGCCTTGATTATGTGATTAAGACTTATATCTGGTACAGTGCAGAAATACAGTAAATTATAAATTATTGATTTTTGCCCGTTTATACAGAAACTTCAAATGTAGTTAATATTTTGTACAAGCGTTCATTGTGCTTGCTAATTCCTAAGTTCGATTGAGAAAGCGACAAAAGAATAATATATACTACATGAAATGTCTTTATTAAAGAATAATTAATTCGGGGATCGCGCTATAGAGCGTATTTATCAATTTTCTCCAATGTACAGGATATCCCGAAAACACTGAAATGCGCTTTAATACATCATTTGTTAAGGATTAATCTTGAATTGTTTAAAATAACGTAGGAAATACGACTACGCTCATGAAATATTCATTATAAAAATGTCTTTCTCATTTGTGTATTTAGTTATTTTAAAGTATATTAAATATCCACTTGTGAAACTAAAATAAGCAATCGTGAATCATGAGAGTAAGCGCTACTTTGTTTTTCCTTCAAATTATATGCATCTATTTTCTTTATGTAAATATGTATCATAGCAAACAAATTAATCATGAGTTCGTACTTGAATTAGTAACACAATTACTACTTAAAACTACATTAAATAACGTTTGAAAGCACTGGGAAGCTTGAGAAATGCCTGATGTATACGTGAAGACTCGAGCATCCGTAGGCCTCTTTGGACGGCTCATCAAAATACACGCACAGACCCGTTACTAATTGCGAAGGCCCCGGTTGATGTCACACAAACAAGAGTGATGATTTTTACGTCACTTCCTATTGATTATAGCCAATGAAAATTCGGCAGACGATTTTCGGAAAGCAGTGAAAACTTGTAAACTGTCGAAGTGATAAGTTACAGCCGGGCTCTGGGTACTCCACGCAAACTTATTTCCATGTTGATTTCCCAGAAGGATTTTTAATTGTTTGATAACTTTAATATTCGACAAAAATAAGGCATTTCACCTCATTTTCAACTACAGTGCAGTAAGTTTTAGCTCTTGTATGAATTTAAAGTAAATTGAATAACTATAAATATAATTAATTCTTTGACAATAGCTGAAATCGTCTAAGCCTAACGATCTGAGAACGTAAATGAACATCATGTACCCGTAATATGGGGAAAAGGCTACGACCATATTAACAAAGAAGGTACTTTATTATACAACAATTACACACGGACAATTAACAGTTACAAACACTTAGATAACAGACTGAGCGACGGAGACGTCTTCTCTCGTCGGCTGCAGTTAACGTCTCTCCCGATTACGCAGTAGGAAAGGAACATGTTATGCTGGCTAGGCGACTGCCGCGCCACACATGATGTAACTGCGTTAGCTAAGGAGTTTGCATTGAACTTCCTACATTCGGCCATCATGACCGGTAAGGCGACCTCGCCTGAAGTTACAGAACAGTTGATTTTTATTTTTTTTTTTAAACAAATCAATAGCTTATCACTACAACAACAAAACAATCACTAGCTTATGTATTTAAAAAAAAAAAGGAGCTTAACAATGAGCAGTACCTCCTAATAAAATAAACAATATAGAGAATACAGTTATACATTACCACAGGAAGAATAATATAATGCAAAACTTGAATACTGAAATAATGCTGCAATTAAGAAGTGCTAAAATAAAGAAAAGAAAATGAATTATAATAATTAAATTTTAAAGTCATTCGAAGGGTAAAGGGAAAAAAAGGTTTCTCAATATAGTCTTAAGTCCTTCGGTGAAGAAGAAAAAAAAAGATATTGAACACAGTTCAAGTTATGTGTTCGACAGTGCTAGTCCAAGGTTTCATGAACTCTGCGCAGGTGGAGGTTTTGGATGGACCGTCGAAGAAAGCACATTTTTCGACATTATATGTGTCATTGTTTTTCACTTTTGTGACTTTATAGGGTCCAAGGAATTTTCGCTTCAGTTTTAATCCAGGACCAAATTGGGTTCGTTTGATTGCAACTAGATCATGCAACTGGAATTGTGGAGCTTGCCTGCGTCGAAGGTTGTACGTTCGGCGATTTTCTTCTTGAACCTTTGAGATCTGTTGTTTAGCATCTTTACGAAGGTCGTCGCGGTGTTGTTCAAATGCAGCTTTTACCTCGTCGTTGATGAGTTCGAGAATTTTTAAGTCGTGTTCAGATTTCATTTTTGTGCCAAAAAGGAGTTCAAATGGAGTGGTGTTTATACTCCTTTGGAATGTCGAGTTTATGATTTGCTGTAAGGCGGGTACATGGGAATGCCATTTTTCTGGATTGTCAATAGACAATTTGGAAAGAACAGCTATAATGGTAGTATTCTGGCGTTCAACCTGGCCATTAGATCTCGGTAGGCCTGCTGTGATGGAGATATGAACGATGTTTTGTTTGACGCAGTATTCTTCAAAAGCGGTTGAGGTGAAAGCTGGTCCTCTGTCCGATATGATACGCGATGGATTTCCGAAGTCCGATCTTTGATTTTCTAACCGATTGATTACTTCTGCGGCGTCCGTTGATTTAGTTGGATAAAGCCATGTAAATTTTGTAAAGGCATCTATTACCACGAAAATATGTTTATAACGCTTGGAAGTGGTGGCAAGAGGTCCTAAATGGTCGACATGGTAGGTATGTAGAGGTGTATCGTCCTTGTCAATCGGGTGTAGCAGTCCGTCTTGCTTTCCGCGTTTACGGTTGTTGAGAATACATGTAACACAATTTTGGATGCACTGTTTAATTTTGTCTTTTAAGTGTGGAATGAAATAGTCCTTGTTTAGGATCTCTTCTGTGCGGACAACAGCGAAATGACCACGTTCATGTGCTGCTTTGATGATGTTGGCTTGCATGCTCTCTGGAACTACCAGGAGGTCTTTGCCATTCACTGTTTTATACAGAAGATCATTTTTCACGATGTAGTTGTCATGAGCTGCGGTTTGAAGAAGCGTTTTTATCGCTGTGATATGTTCATCAGTCTGCTGTGCTTTAAGGAACTGAATATGAACACTGTTCTGAATGGTCATGCAACAGGGATTACGACTAAGTGCGTCGACATGAGCCATTTTTGAGCCGTTGCGATGTTCTATAGTAAAGTTAAAATCCTGAAGGTATAAGGCCCATCTGGCGATACGGGTGTTGAGATCTTTTTTATTTAAGGTTTTGGCGAAGGCATCACAGTCCGTGATAATTTTGAAGTGAGTACCTAAAACGTAAATCCGAAACTTCTTTAGGGCTTCAACAACGGCAAGGACTTCCAGCTCAAAACTTGTATACTTTCGTTCACTATCAGAGGTCTTTTTGGACATATAAAATACAGGATGAAAAGAGTTATCTTGCATGGATTTTTGCATTAGGACTGCCCCCAAGCCATCTATTGACGCGTCAGAGTGAATTTCAGTGGGAGAGCTCTGATTAAAAATACTTAAAACAGGTTGTTGTGAAAGTAAATATTTTAATTTTTCAAACGCGGCTTTTTGTTCAGCCTGGAATTGAAAGGGGGTGTCCTTACGCAAAAGGTCGCTAAGAGGTTTTGCTATGGCAGAATATGAAGGAATAAACTTTCTGAAATATTCGGTGAGACCTAAAAATCGGCGTACATCTTTAATATTTTTCAAATCCGGATAATTTAGGACAGCTTTAGTTTTCGAGGGGGAAGGAGACAGTTTACCGCCTTCTACTACATGGCCTAAAAATTCTATTTTAGTGTGTAAAAACTGACATTTGCGGAAATTTATGTCTAATCCATAATCACGGGCTACATCAAGGACAATTGTTAAGCGTTCGAGAGCCTCAGACTCACTAGTAGCTGGGATGACAACATCATCCATGTACGGGAGTACAATGCCCTTAGCAATAAGTTCACGAAAAACGGCGTTTATATAACGCATAAAGGTAGATGGACATGTACTAAGGCCAAACGGCATAAATCGGAAGATATTGGCCTTTATGTGTCACAAAACTAGTATAAGGACGGCTTTTTTTGTTTACGGGAACGTGGAAAAATGCATTTCGTAAATCGAGTGTAGAAAATATTGTGGCATTTTGAAGACTATCTAAAATGTCTTCGATCAACGGAAGGGGAAAGTGATCTTTGACTATTTTGCGATTTAATCGTCTGTAATCTATGCATACTCTAGGTTTTCCGTCTTTTTTTTTGTTACAACTAACACTTGGCTTGCGTAGGGAGATGAACATGGCTCAATAATTCCATTTTCGACCCATTCGTCAATTTGTGCATCTACTATATCACGCTCAGCAAATGGCAAACGTCGGGGTACGTGGAAAATTGGCTCGTCGTCAGTGAGCACGATGTCAAGTTCAACGTTAGCAGTTTTCGTTTTATTGGGTGCATAAGCCAACAACAGCTTCTCAACGTCAGCGGGTGTATGACTGGTGACATTCGGGCCGATGTCAAAGATGGGAGAATCGTCAGAAATTGACATAATAGAATTTTGAGGTTCTACAGGATCAGATGCCGTTGGAAGTTTTGAAAATATTACGCCGGCAGGGGATATGGTTAAATTTGCTTGCTGTATTATGTCACAGCCAATTATGAGGTCATAATTTGTGCAAGCATTCGGTACTACAGAAATAGTGACCGGAAAAATTTGGTCGTCAATAGTAACATCACAGTCAAAAGTACCAATGACGTTTGTTCGCGAAAAACCGAAACCCGTCAATACTTTAGTGTTATTCAATAATGGTGGCGAACCTATTTTTACCCATGCAGAATGTCGAAGCAACGTCAAATTGCTACCTGTGTCCACTAATCCGGAGAATTTATTGTCAAAAATAATAACTTCCTTACACATGTTTACAGAAGGAAATTCACGTACGGTATTTACTTTTGCTGGTGAAGTAGAACTACCGTTTCGAATAGCTCGGACACATTCATTCAACTTGTGACCAAAAAGATTGCATTCTAGGCACTTCGGGCCTCGAGAGCGATTAGGACACCATTTAGACTTGTGTCCGACGTCATTGCAGTTAAAACAACGTTGCAGGGTGTTAGCTGTGTCAGAAACATTAAATTTTGAGGGTTTTCGTTGTTGGTTTGGTTGTTCTGTACCGCGGTTTGAGCTGTCAGGTGAGTGACGAAAATTCGACCTATTAGCTCGCATGTTATTAACAAAAGTTTCGTAAGTTCTTAATTTTGTCTTAAATTCGGAAAATGATGTTGTCCCATAAAGGATAATTTTGTCTGAGCGGGAACCTTCAATACCGTTTATGACGTACTGTATAACAGAACACTCGTCAATAGCGCAATCGCATCTATTTGCCAATTCGCGCATGGAATTAAAATATTGTGTAAATGTTTCGTTAGGGCGCATTTTTCTTTTTTCAAGCTGCCGATGAATTTCTATTGACGTGACTGTGTCTGAAAACTCGTTAATTAACGCAGATTTAAACGTATCGTATGCATTTAGATTTCTTTGCGACGACAGAAATGACTTCGCGGAACCGGTAATCAATCTTTTTGCAAACACTAATTTTTGTTGATCACTTATGCAAGGGAATAATTGGAAATTTTCCTCCAAGTCTATAAAAAAACTTTTAATTGAATACAAATCATCTCCTGAAAACTTTCTACTATTTGCAGATATATCTCTTAAAAGATACCAGAATTGATTAGTCATATCCGAAACTGCGCTGGGGCCTAGAATGGGGAACTGTGCATTACTCGGTTGGGTAAGGTAAACAGAGCTTGGGCTTTGCATCGCAGGAACACTGTTTATATCAGAGGCACCATTAGGGGAAAATTGACCTACATTCGTGCTACTCGCTTCTGCCGATGTGTTAATAAGTGGATGGTCATGTTCTAAATCAGAGAGATAACTGGTGTCGAGAGAATTTTGAAAGTCTTGCAAATTTGTTAGGGCATTAAAAATGCTGTTGCAAATATCTTTTTCGTTTGCATTTGATTCCAAATGTAATAAATTTGCCACGGAAATAAACTCATTTAAGGAGAAATCTTTTAATATCTGTTCTTTTTGTTTTTCTAGATCTAATTCGATGGGGAAGGAAGAGAAATTACGTATTTTGGTACGGGAAGAACGATCAAATTCTTTAAAAGCAAGTATGGCGTTTAATGCTTTAACAGTTTGAGTTTTGCCAAATTTCAATGAGTTTGCTATTAAATGTATGTCTCCTAGTTTTAACGACATTTTGAAAAAGAATACAGTTTCTGAATGTAAACAAAAACTAGAGAAATTCTGCAGAATTGTTTAAAAGGATAATAACGATCTAAATTAAAAGAAAAATCTAGCCTACTTGAAATGGGGAGCAGTCCAGCAGTTAATCCACACCTCAAACTATGTATTTAAATTCGTCAAATTGCGTTCGTCCATAAGAGAGCTTCTGAAGCTTATCGTCTATTAGGGAATACACTGGCTTGTTGATGTCTAGAGGAATTCTCTGGAGTGTGAGAGGACGGTCGAGCCCCCAAAATATGGGGAAAAGGCTACGACCATATTAACAAAGAAGGTACTTTATTATACAACAATTACACACGGACAATTAACAGTTACAAACACTTAGATAACAGACTGAGCGACGGAGACGTCTTCTCTCGTCGGCTGCAGTTAACGTCTCTCCCGATTACGCAGTAGGAAAGGAACATCTTATGCTGTCTAGGCGACTGCCGCGCCACACATGATGTAACGGCGTTAGCTAAGGAGTTTGCATTGAACTTCCTACATTCATGTAGGCATTTTTTAGTCCTATACTTGTGTTGCATTATATTTTTGTGTTTTTTTAACTTGATAATGAATATAGTTGAACACAAATAACAACAAAATGCGTATTACTTTTGTTTCATAAATTATTTATGAATTTATTGTGCTTTTGAAATATTTTATGTATCATTTTACATGATTACTTGTTATATAATGGATTAATCATGTTTTGTAAATAGCGATCTGATCAGCGAAGACAATATTTATACATTGAAGCGATTTTTTTCAACAATAAAACTTTATTTAATGTATTTTCTTTATAATAATGGTATTTAATTTTGTAATGGGTGCTAGATTATTTAAATGCCTAGTTACTGTAAACTCTGTGTCAAGGTGTTCTTTTTCATAGTATGGACCTCATTTGAGAATTCTAAATATGTAATTTGTATTGAATATAACTTAGAGTGCTTATTATCATTGCAAGTTTGCCTGTAGTTTGATTATTTTTTGTGAACTTCAAAAGATTAAAATTGTTTATTCACTTTATGTTTTTTAAACATTCAGTATATCACTCGTACGTACATATACATATATATTTCTTAAAACTGCTCAAGTACCATGTTATGTATGTTTCTCATCTCTTCATTATTTGTAAGATAAGCTATATAGTAGAATTCTTAAATTTTATTTTCTAAACATATTTTTAAAGGACTAAAACATAAGTGTCATGTAGCATGTTGTGTTTCAGTATTATATAATTTGTGCTTAGTTAAGCTAGATAATCTTTTTTTTATTAAAATTCTTTCATAGGTAGGAACATACGGTGTCAGAGACGAATTCATAAATTTGCTGCTTGAACAAAAGGGCTACCTATAGGCTGAACCAAAGCATCGTCTACTTTACTGTCTTTGTAGATTGTAGCCTTGTTGGCCTACTTAGAAATTCGCAACTGCATGTGTATGGTGTAATATTTACTAGATGGATTCTGATCGTTGGAGCAGATATTAATTTAATTCTGCTTCATGTTTGGAATCCTGCTGGTGTGTGGCTACTTAGTTATATATATTATAAATTAAAGAACCTTGCAGTTAAAAGTAAACTCTTTAGGTAAGTGATTTCATTATTGTCAATTAATAATTAAATTGCTTAAAATACAAAGAGAAAATAAGTCTCGTTTAAAAAAAATCATCTCTTTCATTTATAAAAAGTTACACTTTTGTAAATACCAACTTATGTCATATTTTCCCCCCAAGGCAAATCAATATATTTTTAAGGATAAAAGCTTAGTTTAATAGTTAATCGTGAAATTCGTGTTGTCTTAGTTTTGCTGATAGCTCAAAATCTTTTGTACTTTTAATTTCTCTTTATTTATTTTTTATATTATTTTATTTGTAAATATAGATCATTAGCATTATACTTGAGTGAAAATGTATTTGGATAACAGTGGAGTTCGAACTTTAGTCACCTGCTTTGAGAGCTGTTAAAACTTCCTTTAGAAACGAATTTTTAGTTAGCGGAGTTTGATGAATGTGAGATTAACAACAAGAACAAAAAAAAAATTATCTATAAACGGTTTATTTATGTTATAAATATAGAACATTTTGCAAGGTGATAATAACGTTCTGTTAAACTGTATGATACAAATAAGTAATTTTAGATAACATAAAATACACCTATTGTACAGCTCCGGAAAAAAAAAGGCACTTGCATTTTCGAAGAGGAAAGTTACATATACCAATCGCTTACGAACAACAGGCCCGTAGCTAGACGCTTCGACTAGATGAAGGCAGTATCCCAGGATGGCTATGTATTTTCAATTGTTTTTTTTTTCTCCTCCCTTCCCGCCTCGGAGATCCTTAAAGTGTTACGAAAGCACATTTCTGGCTATTTCATTTACTTTGTTTTTACTAATTTAATTGCGTATGTTAATAAAATTACAGTGCAGGCAAAAAGTCCTGAACACGCGCAAGTTTTTATGGTTGACTTAATTTTCATTAGAAAATTTTCGTAATATCTTAACTATTGTTAGTGATTCCAATATGCTTTAACGCTTTCCAACAAAGCTGAAAAGTGATTATAATTTCAGTTCTGTCGATCTGTTCTATCCGTCTGTCCGTGTTCTAAAAGCCGTCAATATTCATCGACCGCTACGAAGTTCTATATGCTATCCCTATGCCCTGTACCATGTACCGTATTGAAAATCGTGTATGTAGAATTCATAGAGCTTTTACAGAAGCACTCAAAATAAATGAATACATTTTGCTCTATGGGCAGTCATTCTTTAAAGCCTATTTTAGGGACATTCGGCTAACAAAATTCAAACAAAAGAAAAGGCGACTATGGACGAATGGATAAGAAACTTAATATAGTAGATGGCTGAAGTATAAAAGTCCAGGGTTCTGACCTACCGCATGGCTGTCAAACTAATTGTCTTGAGTTTTGGGCGGTTTTCTCCAGATGTAACGTGAATACGCTTTTGATCCTCCTAAAACGTTCTTCACCCAAGACAAACCAATCCCCTTTACAGATAGCTCTAGAGTAGCTTTGACTTAATTACAAAATCGATCAATCAAATGGAACAAAATAGTTAAAGAATTACAAAACAGAGCTCTTCATAGCGTCTCTATTATTTGTAGTTAATTTACAGGAGCACCCAAATGTACAATGACTCCAAAAAATTGTGAAAGTGAAATAAAAAACAATGGAAATTTTTATAAATGACCATCTATCATGGAATCACAATGCAGATTTATGGTCAAGAAAAAGGGCTATCGGATTGAACATTTAAAAAATAGTCATATTTTAAACATATCACTATATCCGGCCTCAAAACGTTCTAAAAAAGTGTAAAAACCCTCTGTATTTACATCAGTTAGAGCACTGACCGACAGACAGACAAACCAAAATCATAAACAATCTTCAGCAAATTTTATATTTCACACGACAAAATGTTTTAAATACTCAATATTTAATTTGAAGTATTTTTTAACACTAGAAATAATGCAAATATGATGCACTGTGAAAACAATCTATAAGATTGGTATGTTGGCAAACCGGTCACCAAAATCATTTGCTTATATAGATTTATACTTCGGGGGGGGGGGGTATCCGGTATTTTAAATTTTATTTTCACAATAGTTAATATAAATGTTTTAAAATAGCTGATTTTTTATAATTATTTTACACTTTCTGAGAGGGCCCGGGCCCCATCGAATACGACACTGAGCAAAATCCTCTGGGCTCTGAAACTGGCGGCTGGAGTTTTAAAACTATGCTGAAAATTCACAATCTGTCGTATATATTTCATTAATGGTAAAACAAGATTTTTAAAATGCTTAATTTTTTCAAACTGAATCTTTCATTTTTAAAAATCACTTTTCTGTCAATTTTTCGAATTCGGGATAAGCGTTTAATTTACGGGTGGGGGGGGATTTTTTTTCTGGGAGGGCACTGCCCGTAATTTTATCCCCCCCCCCTGGCTACTGACCTGACGTACACTTTAATTAAAGTACGCATAAGGGGCCATCATATTTAAAGGCGCACCAACTTAATTTTTACAATAGCAGCAACTATATTTCACTTCGTATTTCTAAAAATTTAGCTCATTTTAACACCGAATAGCAATTTTCAATACCTTTGAAGTAAAAATTAATGAGTTGTTATCTTTTAAAATTCCCTCTTCCTATGTTAAAATATTTTTTCATCCTATTAATATAATATCCTATCCCTTCATGCCTCTTCGCGCTCTTCTATCACGCTGATAAAATAACATCTGCAAAGCAGCTGCCGCTCTTTTGATTTGAAGCATTTTCAACGTACGGATTCTCTAACGCCACGATTTTCTTGGCGGGTTGAAACGTATGCATACGGTAGGAAGAATCCGCACCTAATGCTCTACCGTACCTTGCAGAATACCAACATACGTTAACAGGTTACGAATGACATCAATATGATGTCACACATCCGAACGTTCGCTTAAACGAACGTGGCAGAATAGAGCCCCTGGTCTATAATAACGGACAAAATATCCGAGAAAAAGTTAGTTCCACAGTATTTGTTTCCGCAGAGGTCCAATTTAAAGTCACCCAAAGCTTCCGCAGAAAGTATGATGTTACGTACATCGACTGCAAAGAACATGCCGTATTTTTCCACTCATATTGTAGTAAGCTTTTTAGGCATGTGTTGCGATCTGTTTCTATCCCTTCCATCTAAGGAACTCTTTTAAAATGCTAGAAAATGGTGCCAGCATCCAACTGCGTGCAATAAAACTGGTAATCGGACCAAGACGGTCAATAAAATAAAAACGTCAGACTGGAACACCGTGGAAGTCTCTCGCTTTCTCAAGCTGTATATAGAATACTAGCTGAAGTGCCCATATTTGACGGGTTAATAAGTAATGCAAATTTCCAAAAAGCCCGAATTTTCCTCAGCATTGTAGGTATACATAGAATGGAATTAGCATATTATAGAAACAAAGTTAAATCTTCGGTGTATTGTTAAAAGGATTACAGGAGAGAGTAATAAAGTACTGAGTAAAATGGACAATAGAGATATTTTACAAAATTAAAATTTATTCTGGTTGAATGAGCTTTTCAAGTCAATAGATCATTCCTAATCTTTAACTAAATTTTGTTTTATTCGCCGTAGATATTTTAACATTATTCCTCAAAAAATGTTTGCTCAATTTTCACTAAAAAATGAAATAAACGATTTAAAAATTTATGTCGCAAGAAGATTTCGCAGAATTTTCACAAAATCTAAAAAAAAAAAAAAAGCTCCTTTAAAAAAATTTTCAATTTTTTCAAGAAATTGACATTTATTGTTTCAGTCGTTGCTGATCATGTTGCTAAATTTCGTTTTATTCTCTTAAGCCATTTTTGAGGGATGCGAGAACAAACCTTTGTAGAATTTTGTCAAAATCTGTGAAATTATTTTAAGTAATTTTGGTATCGATAGTTTAGAATAAATTGCCATCTGACATAATTCCATATTTCATTCCGTTCCATTGCCATTTTTCAGAAACGGAACAAACATGGACTCAATTTTAAGAAAATTCCAAAATCTATTAAAAAAAAAAAAAAAAAAAAAAAAAAAAAAAAAAAAAAAAGAAGTATTTCGATGCCTATACTTTAAGTGACCACCTATCGAGATACTAAATTTTATTTCATTCGCTTCAGTGGTTTATACTTAATGGACAAATATTTTCACATTTTGGATAAATTTTCGTTAAATTTCAAAATCTAATCAAGATTTTAAAAAAATTAATTGAGTGACTGACTACCTATCATGTCTCCAAATCTCATTTCATTCGTTTCTGTCATTATTATTACGTGAAAAGTTATGCATTTTGAAACAATTTTCACAATATATCAAAATTTGATCGAACTTTCTTTTAAAAATCGCCGCCTAGTTTGAGTGACCGCCTATCATATCACGAAATTTCATTTCAATCGCTTTAGTCGTTATTGAGTGATGCGCGAACAAACATTTACGCAATTAAAAAAATTTTTTGAAAAATCTCAAAATCTAATCAAAATTTAAAAAAAAAATCGGCACGTATAGTTTATGCTGAGGGACCACCTATCTTGTCATCAAATTTCATTTCATTCGCTTTAGTCGTTATTATGTGATGCGCGAGCAGGCGGCATTTAAGCAGTTTAAAACGATTTTTGCAAAATCTCAAATTTATGTTTTTTAAAATCGACACCTATAGTTTAAGTTTGGGATCACCTATTATATTACGAAATTTTATCTCATTCGCTTCGGTCATTTTCACGCGATGCGCGAGCAACAAAAAAAAGCGCCAGACAGAATGACAGACAGACAAACTTTTTTTTCCGGCTGCGCTGGGTTCCAAGTGCTTGAAACGGATAGAAAACGCTAAATTTTTAAATTTTAAGTAATGTACAGACTAAAGTCTATTTTTATTTATATAGATTACAGAAAAATCCCCAGAGGCCTACGTACGTATCCCAGTTGGCAAGAGAACGTGGGAAGAGGTCACAGTTTTGCGAACCTCCTTTCCCCTTCAAGCTTGGCATTATTTTTGGGTGGTCCCTTAAATGTATTAAAATGTTAGTATTTAGTAAGAAGATTTGTAACGCTTCTATGCTGTAAACGAAAATTATATACTTTTACATGGATATTTTAAAATAGCTTATTTAATTTTTAAAATGTCCTTAAATTTTGTTTCATATTAGCGCCTATATGATTTATTTCCAATTTTATTTTGAAAAATTTGGTACCCTTAACTAAGCACAGAAATTTCGCTACAGTTTCCTCCTTTTTGGAGTAGTTGTAACGCACTAGATGGCAGCAGTACCGCGTTACACTTAAATATGTTTTCGGCGTGCTAGCGAAATTTAAAAGACGCCGGTAGTTTGGATAAACAGATTAACACAACGGCATTTAAAAGGAAAATATTTCAGTAAATACTGTTGCTGGCGTGTGTCTGCTTATTTACTGATTCACGCTCCTCTAACATTTAGTTTCATTTTTTCTGCAGAATTTAATTTTGAAATGTCCGTTATTCGCAATCTTGTTTTATTTAATAAAAATTTTGTGTTATCTTCATTTAAGTATTCTAAACTATCTTTAGCTAGCAGTTCAAGATTTTTTTCGTCAGGTATTTTGAAATATTTTCTCTTATCAGATCATTGTTATAACTTACTGTTGCTAGGGGCTTAAATGTTGTTTTAAGCTTTAAAAATTATAAAGTTATTGCCTTATAAAACCGTTGAAGATTAACATACAACCTCTCGTCATAAATAATTCTTATATTGTCGTAGTTTAGAAACAATTTTGTATATTTTGTCGCCTTGAAAATTCTGGTATTATAGAGTTTTGTGATGCTATCACGGTGAAATCAAGACTATATACATTTTTGATTAATATATATTTTATGAATCTTTTTTTTTTCCCTGTACTTTTAAAGCGTTTTTTAATTAAATCAAAAACTTGAAAAGTATTTTTGAGAAGTTTGGCAATAAACTGCAAATTAAAAAAATATTTCTAGAGTAAATGTACGTCAAAATACAAATCTGGGTTGGTAGTAGTTTAGATAGTCCAATCTCCACTCTATCTAAAGATGTACTGAGTACTCGGCATATACCCCGTAATTGGCGTACTCTGCCAAGTATTCTTCCTGAGTAATAAAAATTTCAGTAATTTCGAACATTGATAAAATGATTTGAATAAAATTATGTAGGTATGATGCATGTAATAATTTTTACAAACTTACGTACATAATAATACATTAATACAATAAGTACATTAAAAACGAAAAAAAAATAAGAATTTAAAAAAATGATAATGGGGAAAACCTATAATGGGAAATCACTGCAATTCAAAATCTAGTATGTTTTTATCAATAAAATGTAAAGCACTTTTAAAACTGTGTAGAAAAAAAGATGAAATTTTGAATAAAAAAAAAAGAATTTGTAGAAAAAGAACCAAAAAATGCACTAGATTGTCATTGAAAGGTTTTTTTTTTTTAATGTTAAATTTGGCAGTAAATTATTATGCAAATACTCCAGTTGTTCTACATTTTTTTATTTCCTGCTTCTGAAGAAAGAGGATTTCTAGTATTAGAAAAGTGCACATAGGATTTGTTTTTAATTTCAAATAAAATTAGAAACTTAAAAATTTCAACTATAGCCATGGCCCTAGTCTGTATGTGCATAATTAATATGTATACTGTATATATGTGTGTGCATGCATACATGTGTACATACATATATTTAGTGTTATGAAAGTTCTGAAACAGCTCATACGAAAGCACAGAGCATGCAGTTTACCATCTAACTATATTTTAAGTTCTAATGATCAAGTTTATATAAATAATATATCAATCTGAAAATACATTATTGAGCAATAAAGTAATAGTAATTGAAAATAACACTGTTATCCGTTAAATCACATGCTACATTGCACTAATTTAAGATATATATATATATATATATATAACTAATAAGTAAAACACAAAACATACTACAAATAAGACATATCTCGCATATATATATATATATATATATATATATATATATATGTATTTAAATAATGTTATGGTTTTATTGAATTTGTTTTTAATTTACTAGATACCTACATATTTTTTATTTTTGCAATTATTCAGTATTTTGTTCTTGTCTGAGTACTTGTTACTTGTTTACTTAGCAAAAATACTACTCAATATGTCACTAATTCTAACCCAAATTCTTGAATTTCTGAAATATAAGTTTATTTTTATTTATTTATTTATTTTTTAATTAAAAAATATTCCTCCACCTAACATCCATAGTCTACCTCAATGGCCAGTTTACAGCAAACTTGTGATCAAGCGCTTAAATGATATTCACTGTTGACCCTGCTGGGGCTAAAAGAACATAAGCCAGAAAAGTTCAAGTTGAAAAACTCAGCCTTGCTGCAGAATTAAATCAGGATTTCCACTGGTCAGGGGAAACCGGGAAAATTCAGCACAAATTGCAAATTAGTCCCAAAACCTGGAAAATCCCTTGATCTGACCTGAAAAATTTTCAGAACTGAGCATTTCAGGGATGAGAATCTTCTGTAAAATTCCAAGTTTTAGTAATTTTTTTTTTAAACAATATGTACCGTATTTACCCGTGTGTAAGTCAAGAAATTTTGGAGAAAAAAGAGGCTTTAAAGTTGGGGATCGACTTATACGAAGGTCCTTAATTTTTAATTAATTTTTTTAATCAGAAGTAAAAAATGCCCTTTTTAAAGATAAATGTTCTCTTCCCACATTTCATAACACAAGGACTTCATTTAAGGTTGATTTCTATACAAAGAAGAATGTAGCGATACAAAGATTGAAAACGTGTATCATGTTGTTGTTGGATTAGGGCCAATTAGCTACGTGTTGGCTGTAGGCCGAAGGGTAGGATGCAACCCCATGGAGGTCTTTCTAAGGGATCCTAACCCAATACCTGTACATGATGAGCCGATGACGACGAAGCAATTTTGTAAATTGTTTGAGTCCGATACTAAATCAGATCTTGAATCAGTTTAACTTTGTATATTAGTATTTTACCTTATCATATTATTATTAGTATTATTCATTATTATCAGTTTTATTTTGTATACTACTTTTGTACTATTATCTTTATCATTGTACATTTAGTACTTTCTTTTTTTTACAGATGTTTTTTAATAAATGTGTTGAAAAATATTAAAGTTTCTTGATCGGGAAGGTATTGGGTCGACTTATATGCGGGATTTAAAAAAATTCAAATTTCTTAGATGCATATAAGTCGACTACGTGGGACGTATACGTGGGTAAATACAGTAGGTTATACCATGGCTCACTGGGATATATACAGGCTGTCCAAAAAGCTCCGTTTTTCCGTACGAGTAAATTTTCGCTTCTTTGCAGATTTGTCGCTTTTACCCAACGTATCGGCGTATTGTCGCTTTTACCCAACGTAACTCGTTTGGCGTTTACAAAACGGCCATTGTTATCCATTCCTGGATACTTTTAGCTTTGATTTTAGGCATATTTTCTCCGGCAGAGATGGCAACAGTGATACGTTGGGTAAAAGCGGCAAATCAGCGAAGCGAAAATTTTCTCGTACGCAAAATCCCATAGGAGAAACTGGTTTTCGGACAGCCTGTATTTATCCAAGTGAGCCATAGTTATACAATCATGACCAAGCTCTGTATTTCATATCTGCCAATATCTTTTTGCATCCTTTTGGTAAATGAGTATTTTCCTTTATTTCTTTATTCATACCTCTAATGCAATTACTAAGTATACAGATTCTTATTTAGATTTTTTTAAATAATTGTTTCAAATTTTAAATGCATCTGAAAGTTTGAATGCTAAGCTTACACTAATTCTTTGATTTGAAAAAGAAATTTGCATTATATTGACCGAATGAAAAAGGATCTGCTTTCTCTTATTTTATTGATTTAATTAAGCAAGTATTTTTGTGTCTATTACTTATTTTATTTATATAAAATTTGTCTTATTTGGAAATTCCTGAACAAAACTGTGACTAGTTAATAAGTAACAATGAATCTTAAATTGACGTCTAGTAAGACTTCAGGTCTGCATATGTGTTAATTTGATCGTCACCAACACCGCTGTAACAAAATCATCAATAGTATGGAATTTTATTGCAAAATAGTCTGGAAAACCTAGAAAATTCAAGGAATTTTTCTCCACAAACTGTGTAGCAATCATGTAGGTTCAAATAACCAAGCATGCTCATTTTTTTCCCCAAAAAGTCAGCTTTCTCACATAAAACTTTTCCAAGAACTGGCTCTCCCCTTCTTTACTTACAAAGAGATATTTGAGGGAAGAAAAGCAGAGTAATTACAGGATCACTTGGCGAAACGCAAGATAAACAACTTCAACGATGCAAACTTTTGGCCAATGAGCGTTTCATTCGATTTCAACTGAACCCCATTGATTGGCCCCATTACAACCTAGTTTGAGTTATCACAGGTTAAATAACTTTTTCTCCCAGGTTAAAGATAATTATGAATCTTGAACTGACCGGTTGAGCTTTCTAAGCAGTAGTTGCTGAACTTAATGGTAAATATGGGCGTTAATGGTGTGACTTAGTTTTAATGATGAAAAATTACTACACAGTTCCAGATAAGTGCTTCAGAATTTTCGTCTAGAAAAGGCTTAATAATTTGCTGCCAAAATTATTGAGCCCATTTGGCACCTAGATTGTGGTTGACAGGTTGATAAATACTTTGTAATAAAATTATTTTTTGTTTTTTTTATGAATTTTTTATCTCAAAGTTTCTTTTTTATGTATAAATATTTTATTTATTGTACTTTCAGCTGCAGATTATGAATTCATTAAAATTGAAAAAAAGGGGGAGAAACAGAATGTTGGTTTAGTAACTTTGAACAGAAAGAAGGCTTTGAATGCTCTCTGTGATCAGTTAATGAAAGAAATGTCAAGTGCCTTAGATACTCTTGAAGCAGACCCCAACATTGGTGCCATAGTACTGACTGGAAGTGAAAGAGCATTTGCTGGTATATTTTTCTCTTAAGAGTTACTATCAGGTTGTAACGAAAGTTTTCCTGCCAAATCTGCCTGAAAAACTCACTTCTAACCCCTTAGATAATTGTTTATGAACTTTCGGTATCAAACCTGCACAGTGTCACATGATACAACAATAGTACTTAAAGCTGTACTCATAATTCGTTGATATTCTGTAGCTGACTTTTTGCAACACAACTGGAAGTAAATGATGGTTCTAATCCTCTAGAGTGATAGTGTCATTTGAGACACCTTGTACTTAATGATAACTATATTTTTAACAGATTTCACACCATAGTGTTATAAAGTAAGTCTCCTTCTTCCAAATGCCAAAAATCGTTTGGCAAAATATGAGCAAATATGCCAACGCGAACTGTGTGCTGACGATGTTTGACTTTCGTTACAACCTAATATTTTTTTTTATAATTATATTGCACCATTTTCTACTAAATCCATTTCTTTATTCTTTCTCATTTCAGCTGGAGCAGATATCAAAGAAATGCAAAATAGGACATTTTCTGAATGCTTCACTGGAAACTTCTTAACTGCATGGGACAGAGTTGCAAAAACTACGAAGCCTATCATTGCTGCTGTGAATGGCTATGCTGTAAGAATTAAAGTTACTATAATATAGTGTTTGCCTTTATATTAAATAATATGCAAACACAAGGAAGATTTTTTCAGTGATTCTAAGAATATGAAGCATTTTAGAATACTATGTAAAATTCAGTTTATCTATGCATATAATAAAAGAGTCTGTGGATCTGTCTGTCATTTGCTTGGACGACTAACCATCCGGCTTATGTACACGGAGGTTTCCAGAAAGTCGGGAATATGCATCTCAGGCATATTTTTAATTATTTTATATCATTTTTGACCAGGTTTTTCTCGTTGCCCTCCGAATAAGAGGGCTTCTGATCGTTCGAAAGAAAAAATAATTACATGATCGGAAAGAGGAAATAGTTTTCTTTCAAAAGAGACCCTCTTTTTCAAATTAGCTGCATTTCCCAATTTTTAAAAAATAAAAATCGATTGCAGCATTTTTTAAGATTTTCGCCTCTTGAAGCTCCCATCAAAAAGACTATGGATTATTTCGACTAAAAAAAATATACGGTTATGGACAAATGATTCAACTTTCATTTTTAAAAAAAAATCAAACATCTAGCATAATTTTTTGGTCAGTTAAAAAATTTAGTAAAACACTTATAATGATTTCAGTGTGCTCCCCAAAGGAAGAAACAATTTTCCCCCATAACCATGTGACATGCGGTGTTCCAAGATCCATGGCTTTTTCCTCCAATGTCAGGTGTGGTTGCTATGGAAACAGAGTCTGGAAGAAGAGGGGTATTTGGCAAAATGCCTGGTTGGTGTTTTTTCGTAAGTGCATCGGACTTCATTATAAGAAATAGAAGTGCGGCCCATGTGAATATTGAATCTATGCTGCCGTAAACAGGCAGGTGGCCTGTAGGTTGCACAGGGCAGTTACAAGTGGTCTGTTGATGGACTAGCTGGTCGCCGAAGGTGAACAGCATGCAGCATGCACATTTTGGTCTCGAAGCAGCCTGTTACAGGACCAGCTAGTTGCCAAAGGCCAACGGTCCGTATGTCCGGTAGCAAAGCAGCCCCTAGGTTGCAAGGACCGGTCACAAAGCGGCCCATTGGCGGCCCAAATGGTTGCCGAAGGCGGCCTCTGACCGTAAAGTGTGAAAGCAGCCTGTGTGCCGTAGGTTGCACATTTCGGTCGGAAGCGGCTCGCTAGCAGACCAGCTGGTTGCTGAAGGCAGGCAGCCCGTGTACTGTAGGTTGCACATTTTTTATCACAAAGCAGCTGTCGTCAAACCAGTTGGTCACCGGAAGGGTCTAGTTCTTAATAATGTAAATTTAATATGATTTGCAGATGTGTAACAAAAATTTTGTATTGAATACTAATATTTTGACAACAGTATTAAAGCAGAAAATGACCTAAAAAGTTTCTTGTTGTCCTTTTCAACCTATTATTGGAAAACTTTACGTTCTCTGAGGATTTACTATAAAAGCTTAACATTTGTAGTGATTTAAATTACTGTACATTTTATCTTATTGCTATTTTTAAAATATTTTTCCAATGCAGTGAGACATGCATAATTTGAGTATTTTTATTTCATAGTTAGGAGGTGGATGTGAATTGGCAATGATGTGTGACATAATCTATGCTGGTGATACTGCAAAATTTGGTCAGCCAGAGATTTCTATTGGAACTATTCCAGGTATTATTCAGATAAATTTAAATTGCCAAGTCTCGCAGTATGGCTTATTCTCATGTAGAACTTAACAAGACCATTAAGTTAGTGAACATTTGATGAAACTTCATTACATATCTGGGTTCTCACAGTTTTTTAAAGCCCTTACGTTTCATTTTAGATTATTAAAACTTTTGAAAATTTTAAGTTAAGTTCTTGCAAGTTTTGTCATAGAGTAACTTTCCATTTGGCATTCCCCATGGGAGCAAGAGGATAAAAGAAATCTCCTACAAAACCTATTCATGGAATGTTCCTAAATTGCCTCTTTTCCTTTTACGACACATTGCAAGGTATTAGGCCAAGTTTAATAGACTTTCATAGTGCTGTTGATAAGCATTCATTCTTTTCTCCTGTTTGGTCTGCTCATCTAAAAACAATACATAATTTAAAAAAAACATCAAATTTTGATTCATTCTTTTGGAAACTAGAAAATACACAAACTTCTATTAATGTCACTACTTAAAAATTATTTTTCACTTTCAATTAAATTATGAGATTTAGTATAGAGGTATCTAAAAATGTATGCATTCAGTGTTTTCACTAAAACGCAAGAATCTCTCATTTTTTTCTTTTTCTCGCTTTAAAAAATTATTAATGCGAGAAATTCACGCACCTTAAAAATCGGTTTCATCCTGCACAAAACTCTTGCCTTTCGAAAAATAGGGCACTTTTTCAAAAAAAGTCGCACACTCTTCCATTTTTCAGTTATAAGTAAGTTTAACACAGAGTGTAAAAGTGAATTTTCAAGAACTCCTAAAGTCTATGGAAGAAAAAAAAAGTGTTATGGGGGCGTGGTTGTTCCTCATTTGGATTATTTTTATTGTATGCAACCGGGCTTGACTTACAGACTTGGAGGCACAGTTACATGCAATAAAAATAACTAAAAATCATAAATATCCTGATTTTGGGTGTTTACTCAAGACAGAAGTAACTACCTTATGCTCTAGGTATTTGCCCAAACCACATCTATAGTGAGATTTCTCACCCATTTAAAAAAAAAAAAACTCACTCAGTTTTTAGGAAAGAGTGAGAAAATCCCACCATTTTTTTCCCGTATTGAAAACCCTGGCATTAAGTAAATACCAAATGAAATTTTTGAAAACCAATTTAGTTATTAAAAAGTCTTTGAAATTTGTTTTGTTGAAATGAGTGCAAACCTCACATACATAAAAGTTCAGATTTATTTGATAATCAGGAGAATTTGATTTCACTCAGTATCTTATTTATTCTATGGAAATAAAACTTTTGCTTTTTTGAAGTTATATGTAAAAGTTTATACAGATATCAGGTTAGCTGTGGAGGAAAAAAACGCTTGACTACTACATTGAATATGACTTTCCTTTCTTCATTTCTAGGTGCTGGTGGTACTCAAAGATTGACTCGTGCAGTTGGAAAATCTAGAGCAATGGAAATTGTTCTGACTGGTAATCAGTTTACTGCTCAAGATGCTGAAAAATGGGGTAAACAGCCTTTTAATTATTGATTTAATATTGTTTTCTAAATATGTTTCTCTCACTATATGTATGTAGACATAAAAGTATGGAAAGAAATGGGAAAAGTAAAATGATTGGTTTGTTTTTTTGCTCATTAAAAACCTTTTATTAATTTAAAAAATGTGTTGAATTTTCAAAATTGTCAGTTATGTTTATAGTTACAAATTTAAGAATAGAGTTAATTGCATGTTTTGCGTAAGTGTTACTATTGAGGTTTATCTTAATTAAGATGACAAATCATACTATTTTAGAGAGTTTTGTACTATTCTTTCATGAGCTATACTCCTTTTTTTAAAACCTGTACTTTGAAAAATATAAAAATATTAGTAGTTATTTTATGTAACCTTTTAAGAATTTGTTTGCAGAAAATTGCCTATGATGATAGTTGTGTACGTGAGAGTGTCTGCTGGTCGCAAAAATCATGAAAGCCAAGAAAAAGTATGAATTTTGGTTAAGAATTATTTTTTTTTCTCCTGCAGCCTAGTCCTAGTGATATATTAAAAAAATGCAACAAAGTGTGGTTGCAAGATTGATCCCCCTTCCTTTCATTGAATTAAAAGTAAGATTTCATTCCATTTTGGTAGTTTTTTCTTTTTTTAAGTTTTGTAAACAAAGTTCCTGGGACAAAATTGTTCCATAACCTTTTCGTAGCTAGACATTCTAGCTACATAATTGTAACCTTCATGCTATGCATATCAAAAATTAGAAGCACTAGTTGGGGAAGATTTTTCCTCATCTGCAATGTGATAGAGCAGGATCTTAGTTACACTTAATTACATTTCTAAAGCAACAAAATATGCACTTTTTTTATTAATTATCAGTGCTCAACTTATTAATTTGGTCGCTGTTGTAATTCCTTATATATTTTTTTGTTAAACTGTTTAATGTAAGTATTTAAATGTAATATATATTTTATTAGTATCTGATTGTAATCATAATTAGTTGCATTTTAAAATCAACAAAATGCTGTATGTGGTCATGAAAATTTTTTAAAGATTTTTAATTATATTTTTCTTTCCTCCAGTTGACACCCTGTACCTGGTGGTCTGTATGCTGTTACATTAACACTCTTATTTACATACACAGTTGCATACATACTATCGGTCCGTTCGAGAATTCACCGGTTGGTTATGCACCGGTGCTACCGGTTGCGGTCATTCTTTGGTTAAGTGACGTCACGGTTGTAAACCGGTTTCGGTCATCCTCACCACATCCAATTCCAAGCCAAGAAAACAGAAATAAACATTGGCAACACTATGCTAATAACCAGAATAACCCACCTCGCTAGCAGGGTCATTCTGGTTGCGCTCTGGTCACGCTGAGCAGACAACCGCTATATGACCGAAACGTTTTCGAACGTGGTTAATTCCAGAGCTCCGCCCAACGCTCCGCCTTTTCGAACGCTCTGGTTGTGCACCGGTGTTACCGGTGCACAACCGATGAATTCTCGAACGCGCCCTATGTGACCATGTGAGTGTATGATGTGTAAATAAGATGAAATACTTAAGAGTACAGAAAAACAGACTCAACAGTTTCCTCACCTCTTAGTTACACCATTCCTCCTTTGAGCATGTGCTCTGATATGAGTGGTATTGCTCTCAATTTGTACTCTTTCATGAACAAGTACAAATCTTTTGCTCTACTGACCTTATTTTTTTTCTTTCTTTTTATGTACACAAATAGTACTTACAACAACTTTATTTAACAGAAAAATATTATTTATTTACTCGTGCAATTTTTATTATTGGTTTTTAATTTATTTCAGTTTAATTTTGCAGTTGATGCTTTTTAATTGTTGATAAAAAAAATAAAATTTTAAAGATGTTGGAATACTAAAAATCAAATCAAATAATAAAAAAGCATTTAAAGAATCAATAAGTAATAACAAAATGAGAGAAAATAGAAAGAATAATTTATTTATTTTTCTAATAAATGTTTGTATAAAATTTAAATAGTATTAATGTATAAAAAATAAAGGGAAAAAAGTTTGTTAAGCAAAAGATTCAAACCTGAAAGCACTTGAAAGTGCCAGAATATAAATTGAGAGTGTTACCACTTGTGCCTCGCAGCATGTTTAAAAAGACCATTTATGTAACTGATATATAAAGTGCGGGAAAACTAGGGGATCCATATTTCTGGACTATATTTGAATATTGCAACTTAGTATTTTGCATTTAGTGTACCCATATGGTATGTTACTACTATGCTGAAAATCATTGAAATTAGTTTTTCCAAAAATGTTGGATCCTTTTGTTATTAAATGGTTTGCATAGATGATATGAATATGTCTTCAGAATTTAAAGAAATTCGTAAATCATTATTTTACATTACTTTCGAATGTTTCTCTCCTTTAATTTTTATTCAGTTCAGTCATTTATAAACCCTTAACTACTGTAATATTTAATTTGATATTTTGCCACCATTTTTTTATTCCCAACTATATTTTATTTATTTTAGGTTTGGTCAGTAAAGTGTTTCCTCCTGATCAAGTAGTTGATGAAGCCATCAAACTTGGAGAAAAAATATGCACTCATTCTAAGCTTGTTGTAGCTATATGCAAGGAATCTGTTAATAATGGTTTGTATTGTTTTACAATTTTTATTATGTACTCAGGTGTAGCTAGGCTTTTCAACACCAAGGTACTACTGAAGACTTTGTGTGCCTCCTATTTTGCCAAAATTCAATGGGGGTGGGAGCTTTATATACAATTTGCCACCCCTTGGGTTCTGAACTCAGGGTACCTCTGTATGTACTTTCTTTTACAAATGCTTGTTTTATTTTGTCAAGTTTATGATCAGTTTTTACATTGGTTTTTCTCTCTCTCTGACTTCAAGAAATAAAATTTACTCAGCGTAAATCAGAACTCCCTTTAAGAATGCTCTTGAAATAAATTATGTCAGGAACTTTAAAATATTCTGACTGTACAGTGCCCTTTTAGAAACAGGAAAACCTACTCATGCTTCAGATCTTCACATTCTTCTAGAAAATACTTAAGCTTCTGAATTGCATCATAAAATTGGCTGAAACATCATCTATTTAGGAAAATGTTAAAAAATACTACTGCATTTTTTTTTTCTCAATGCTTTGTGTCTTCTATAGCTGTACTAGATGTAAAAGTGCACAGTACAGCTTATAATAATGCATTTTGAGTTTTTTCAAGTCTATGACATAACTTGACTCTTAAAAACTGGAAAAGTTTTAGCAGTTTTACAATGAATCAAATTATGCCAAATACGTGAAAAAAAATTGAGCGTATCTCTACAAGTTACATTAATTTTTAAAAGAACATCCTTAAGTAAAATTATTAGCAATCAATTACCACCAGTGTCACCAATGCAATCTAAACAATAAATTCCATTGACTAAAACTGGTTCCTTTTCCATTGCAGAAACCGCATCAAGAGAAATTTCAGTATATAAAAATATTACTTATACTAATAGGACTTCTTAAGCTTTCTCCCAAATTATTAAAATTAAAAAAGGAAAAGCTAATTTAATAGATTGTGTAAAATACATGATGTATTTATACTGTACTGTTTACATGGCTTGACAGTAGTTTTTCTAAATCATCATATCCAAAAAATGCATGAAAGGCTATATAAATCATTGGTTGCAAAAACGATTCACCGCATTGGCTGAAATATAACACAATGTTTATTGGCTGATCATTTCCTTTTAAAAACCTGACTCATGCTAAATTCAAGGTCTAAATATAGGATTATTCTAATTATCTTCATGAAAAATTTCACTGTTGCGTTATATCCAGGCTAATATGGTATATTTTTCTTTAGTTAAAGAGCACAAGTATCTTGTATGGGTTTATTCTTGAAGTGCTAATTTTTATCTTTGCATCAGTTTCTAGATTATTATTTTTTTTTTTACAATGGAGCCTAATGATAAGAAACAAAGAAATTAATAATTCATTCTTTTTCTTTTATTGGGATGTATTATGGATGTCATTGTAATTAAAGCTAATGTACCACAAAATTTTTATTAAAATGTTATGAAATGAGCTCAAACCGTTCTAAAAAATGTTTTAATGCTAGGAACTCTTTTTATGCTGTGTACATGTACTATAAAATGAATTGAGATTAAAATATCTTATGGAATTTTCAAATAACATGTTTTTGAAATAAATGTGAACATTTCTGCACATTAAATCAAATAATATTTCAAAATCACTTACAAAAGTTTTCAGTAAAATTATTTTATTTTAAATTACAGTAATGAAATAAGTAAACGTGTTTAATATGTTGCAAATTGTTTTTGTACAAGGATAAGAAAAATATGTAGTACAGTAGATATTTTGCAGTGATTTAAGGTTGTTATAATTTTTACTGGAATCTATTGAAGAAATAATTTTGCTCAAAAAATTTCAAACAAGCCTAATGAAATTACAATTTATTGAAGTAATTTCACTTTCTTTATATTTATCCCATGATTTGTTATGTTTTGTTTCACATGCTTGTTTTAAGTCCTCTATCATTTTTTGTTTTATACAAAATTCCTAAATTTTGTCTTTAATATCCTTTACAGCATATGAAACTACACTTGAGGAAGGTTTGAAGGTAGAGAAAAGGTTTTTCCATGCCACATTTGCCACAGTAAGTACATTTTGTGCCAAAAATTTATCAGGTTTGTGTGTTCCACTGAATGAAATATTTCTAAATTAAGCATTATATCCACATAGCACTCTTTTTGGTTTTATATGAATTGTCAAGTATTTGTAGAGATTCTCTATATTTGCTATAAGGAAAACTTCATTTCCTATGTTGCTGAATTTAAATAGTAATTGTGCTTTACCAAAAATTTTACATTTTCACTTAACTAATTTGTTTCTGTTTGTAGTTTTAATGAGTAATTTTAATCCTGATATGTGTGGAATTGTAATTATGATTCATTTTTTAACATTGTATGAAGCAAAGTGTTGCTTTGCTTCATACAATGGCTTTGTTTACCCAGTAAACATAATAGGTACAGACTATTAATAGTTTTGTAAGTCTGCTTCATAATAGCTCAGGCCAGTTTTTTCTTTGAAAAACCAACCATTTTAATCGTCTTAAGTTAAACGTTGATGTTAGTACTAGAACAACTAACAAACACTATTGGCTGAAGAATGTGACTTTTGGAAGCACAGCTAGTAAAAAGTTAGGAATTTTTCAATACCTTTCTACCAGTTTTAAAATCTTTATTAGTTCTAGGAGAATGATAATATTTACAGTAACATATCATTGAACTAGACTCTAATTGGTGGTTTTCAGTTCATCAAGTGTACCTCTCTAAAAAAAATTTCTTCCATAAAATGTAAAGCTAAATTGAAGATTATAGATTAATAATCTTTTTTTTTTTTTAAATAAGCAACTAAAGTGAAAACCAGCAAATACACAGAGTGGCCATAACAGGAGATTACCTCATAATGAGTTGGTATTTTTTAGCTCTGGTCACAGTCGATATTCTTCTTGGCATGGATTCAGCAAGTTGCTAACACCATTGCAGAGAAATTTTCGTCCATGCTTATATAATGTCAGCACTAGCTTAAAGAGGTTTCATTAGCAGGAGAAATCTATGAATTTGTGCTGCATTTTGATATCACCTGCATAATTGAGCAAGAAACAAGATTCATCCCTATTTCACTTTTTCCAGTGGCCAGGTCGGCTGCCGGATATGGCTAAAAGGGCTGGAAATGTTTCTTATTTCATTATGGGGGGCTCCTAGTTGGCAGACTAACACTGCCCGCTATAAGGAGTCTGCTAATTTGAAAAAATTCCTGATGAAAGACCTAGCACCTGAATGGACACCTCCCCCAGAAGTATTCAAGATTCATTGTTCTAGGCTACAATTTTTCAGTCCAAGTGAATTATTTCATTTTTCCTTAAAAACCACAACAAGCATTTTTTCCTATTTTTCTGATATACAAATGGAAATCTTCACTGTCTTACATGTTAAAGCAGTCTTTCCCAGAATCCTACTTGTTCCAAAGTGCAATATGCTTTTTGATGCACCTGTATTGAATTTTTCTCTCTCTCCTCGACTGCCATTTTCTAGACATTAGAGCTACTGTTGGGCAAGAAAATCTAAAATGTTTTCAGAGATCCTGTCTCAAGCTCTTCTTGCACCAACAATCCTCCCACATTCAAAGTCACATCAATAATTCGTCTTATCCATTTTGACATTAATTTCCAAAATTTATGGTTAAATTATTTATAGTAATTTTGTATGTATATATATATTATAAGTAATTTTGCATGTCTAATTTTTTGGACACTTAGCATATAAGAATATAGAAAGAGATGTCTAAAAAAAAAAAATAATAATTTTAATCTAGAGTCTTAACAAAGAGACTCGATGGATGCCAAAATAAAATCAATCACTGTAAAAGCCCAAAACCTATTTTATTGCACAGAAAAGTGCCATTTTGCCTTACAATATTATTTATCATTCAAGCTCAAACTCAAATAGTGTTTGGATTTAAAAAGTGAATTTTTTAGAATGATTTTAACTAGTATTGGAAATTTTCATGTGAAAAGTTTGTTGCATTCTATCATAATATTTGTAGACTTAGTATTTAAATTTGTTTTTCTTTCACAGAGTGACAGAAAGGAAGGAATGACAGCTTTTCTAGAAAAACGAAAGCCAAATTTCACTGACAATTGAATTAGTGGGATATTTTTTATAAGAATTTTTCAAATGTTTGATATTGCCATACCTATTGTTTGTTATTAACAATTATATGCAATTTTTAGAAATAAAAGTTAATAAAACATTGTTTGAATTTTTTTTATCTTTGAAGTTAGAGAGATGGTAAATTATTGCTATTTTTCAAAGTATCATTAATGAAATTACTTATTCATTTGTGGATCTACTTAATATTGATAATCAGAAAACATTCTTTAAGAATTATAATGTATGAATTTAATTTCTCAATGTCTGTCCAAGTACAATAAGAATTCACTAATACTATTAATAAATTGACTGTACGCAAGCTTTGAAAATTTATAGTATTTAAGATAAATTTATTAAAATTATTGTGGTAACATATAATGTGAAAATAATATTTCAAATTGTTTTTGCACACAGAAAAACAACTATACATTTATGAATAAGAAACATCTTTTCTTTTTTGAATATTTTTGTAGAAGGGATGCAAAACATATTATGGATATGTTTAAAGTTACCAATATTGTAGCTAAAACTTCTTCTGCCTCAAACTTTATTGTTTTCTATGTATTGAATATAATGAAAAACATTAAACATATTTCTGAAATCATGTAGAAAATTAAGAAACTTAAATCTTTTCTCTCTTCTTACTTAGCTTGCCATCATTACTCAAAATAAATTTATAAAATAATTATGCTTTTACGGAAATGACTAAATGTGTTAGAAACATAATGTTTACAGAAGCAGAAATTTCTTAAAGTACCATATTTCACTTTAAGAAATTTTTCACCTGTGACTTCTGAAAAAACAAAAAGAAACTGCAGAACAAAGAGTTCCATTACTCCATCATTTACTGTAACCTAAAGCTATAATTTTTTCGCATGTTTTTTCCTAGTTTTCTTTGGGGAGGTCTGCATGGACTAAGTGCCAAGTCTATTTTCAATAGTTTGCAAGTAGATATGCTTGTGCTACTAATTCGTGCACATTTTTCAATGGACTCCAAAGATATTTGAGTCTGAAGTTTACTGATCTGTATTCACACTGATGTATTCAATAACCTTTGTATAACTAGCCATTATTTTGCTGAAAAATAAGAGTACTAGAAAGATCTTTTCATTACATTATCTATCTCTGTAAGGAATTCTGTAATATTAAACAAGAGTAACATAGAATTAGTACAAATTATCTCACTTGGATCCATAGGTATTTGCAAGTTGAATTTCAAAATAATATATATTTTTTATTATTATTTTATTGATTTGAAATTTATAAATTTTATGTACATTGTAACTACATAGTCTTCTGGAATTTAATCAAAAGTTCTAAAGAAATAGTTTTTATAATTTAAGTGCAATCCTCACAATCTAATACATCTCTCTGTTTCTGGAAAGAAAAGTATTTTGTTCATATATTATGATACCAATTAATGTTCAGTTCATATGTTATGATACCAATAAAAAATGTTTTGAATATTAATTTACTTTCTACAATTAACTGATTCATATAAATACAGTGATGTAGACCTCATGCTTTTTTTCTCATTGTAACATTCCATTTAAATCATTTATTTATCAATGTAATTTAAATTTTTATGGAAAGTTTTTTTTTTAAATATAAACTGATTTACTTGAATGTTTATCACTATCATCAGATATTTCATACCATTCGGTCAGGGCCTATTTTAAGCAAAAATGAGGGGGGGAGTGTAAAATCAAAATTTGCTGACACTCTATACCAATATGCCTTCAAAAATATATACCAATTTTACCTGTCATTTTTACTTTAATGAATACATATAAAATATGCTATAGTATTCAATTTCATTACGAGCAAAGTGTAAACTGTAAACGATTATTATTCAAACATCTCAAAATTATTCAATCAATCCTGCTAACAAATTACACCGCTATGCATATTTTTTATTGATGAAATTAGTATTTGGTTTTAATACTATTTTTTTTATTCAAACAATACAAGTAACTTTAATCCTGGTTAAATGATGCCTTTTAGGCTTGATGCTTGCATCAGAAAATCAATTTAGAACATTTTTTCTAGACCACAAATTAGAACATTTTTTCTAGAATGCACTTCAATTCATGTACATTCCAGAAAAATTTATTTTCCGATGCAAGCATCAAGCCTATAAAGCGTCATTTAATTAAGATTGAAGTTACTTGTATTGTTTGCTTCAACTTATTTATTTCAATCGTTATCTATTTATCAATTGAAACTTATCTAATTTTCTTAAACGATCTCTGGGCCCATTAATGGCCAAGTAGTTAAAATCACTAAACATTGGGAGATAGTTGAATTGGACGTCCAGGGTTCTGGACTCGCAGCCTTAGTTCTAATGATCTGGAGTTTGGGGCATTTTCTCCATATTAAATGTGAATATGCTTTAGATCCCCTTAAAAAGTCCATTGCCCAAGGCACCCCCATCCCAGTCAGATACCAAGTGTGTAGGTTTGCCTCAAATACACACTACATTGCAATGGAATGAAGTTGGCTTGATGCTACAAAGAGGACTTGTTCACTGGCACTTAAATCACTAAAATAAAAAATGAAAATCGTAACAAGACTTATATTCATGATATGGTAAAGCAACGTAATAATATACTGCCAGCAGAACTTATAATTTATGCACTAAACACTTAACAGATTGATAGTTAAAGCTCAGATTTGCCAACAGTCCTTTGGCAATTGATGATTTTGCCAACAAAAGTACTTTAAGTACCCCCTATGGAACTGGCCCTGCATAGGTGTTAACTTCAGTTTGATTATTTGCATTTTAACAAATTTTAAATGTTATTCTACCTCTATAGGGTTTAAGTATTTAAGAATTCTAAAAAATAAAAATAGGTTTGACACCAGAAGCCACCTATGATAAGCTGAGAAAAGTTTAAATTACTGATAATAATACAGTATGCAGACTTTGAGAATGATGCAACTGATAACAAGACTCAATATTTGTGAAGTTGTTCTAGAGCTTTCAATCTCCTACTCTTGATTAAAAAAAATTACTGTGTGAATCTAATTTGACACTTTCTTTTTTCTCAAATTTAATGCATCATTATTTGCAAAAATGAAAACAGTTAAAATTATATTAGGTACACCAGAAAGTTTCTGCATTAAATTCAAACTGATATGTTTTTAATTACAAACAAATTGTGTCTATACCGTGGATTCATATTTGTTTCTTTTTAAAGCAAGGATGTCTTGGATTACTTTTTTCCATTCTAGAAAGATGTGTGAAAAAAGGAGAGTGTGACTGTGCAACTTCATTAAAGGTCAAATTTCAAATTGTTCTAAAATTAATTTTTAGGTATTTGGGTGTTATGTTTTACAGCAAGAATTTTATGGACATCTCTTAAGATAATTAGGGATGTATGAAAAAAACATTTTGGCCTCCTACCTCCCATGAGTTTCAAATTTCAGAAAATCCTCTCTTGTGAAGCACCTACATTACAAACTTCACATGCAGGTCAAATTCTATATTACTAGCTTTTGTAGTTCTGACTAGGCAAGATATACAGTGGTGGCCAAAATTGTGGACACTTTTGGAAATGTTTAGGTTTTCTAACTTTGCATGCTTATAGGAAGTGCTATGTTTCACAAAATGCAAACTCATATATCATTTTAAAGAAAATGTAATACTGATTTCAATACACAAAACTAAATTTAAATGTGTGCAATAGAATAAAAGTTATAATTTCTTTAATCTGATAAACAAATTCAGTGATAATGTAGATTGTAATTTCTAACTTTCCAGGTCAATCACTGTTATTTTTCTGAGCTTAAAACTCTCTTCAGTTCAATGAAACATCGGTGTGAAGCTGTAATAAAAATTTAAGGCTACCCTACAAACTGCTCATAACTCACTGCAATCTTCAATAACTAATGCATCTGGATAATTATTGTCGTTTAACTTTTTTTGTATTACTAATATTTTTATTTTGTATTAAATTATCTTTAAATGATGTAAAAGAATTTGCATTTTGTGAAACATAACATTTTTTATACGTATACGAACTTGGAAAAGAAAAATTCATTTCCAAAAGTGTCCACAATTTTGGCCACCACTGTAGGTATATTCAAAAGTGACATTACTCTTCAGGCCCCCTAAAGCAATGACCAACAGAATCTTGTTTCATTTGAGTTTAGATTTTGAATTAATATTTCAAGTTGAATAATAGTTATTAGTAAATGTAACATTCCAATTGAAAAATGTTCTTTAACTTCTTTCTTATGAAAAAAAAACATCAACTAAGACAGTATAATAATTTTTATGTTGGACATTATTTAAAAAAAAGTAAAAGTACAGTGGAACCTGGTAAAGTGACCACCTGTATAGAGTGACTACTTATGTTAATTTTTACTTTACTGATATTAAACTTGTAAAGTCACCTTTGTGAGATGGCCAGTTTGTTAGTCCCAAGGGTTGTCACATTAGACAGGTTGCACTCTATAAACAATTATTTATTTACTATTTCCTGATCCTACATGTTGAATTATTATTGTAGAGAGCAACTTCCCTCCTCTCTCTCTCTCTCTGCAAATGTAATTTTACTTTTAGAAACTGAGGTACGTATATGAACATCAGTCTAATTCTTTTAGTTCTATTTATTATATCTTAGTTTTACATATAGGATTTGTCAAAACAGGTCTGAATTGCTTACAGCAAAGCAGAATTGTTAAGATAGTCTGAATACACCTTTACAAAATCATTCAAGTGCTTAGTTAAAATATTACTATTTTTCTCTAACATTTTTATTATTCAAAATATAATACAATTTATAGGAATCAGTTGTAAATGAAATTGTAAATTGATATATGTATTTGCAATAGTTTTCCAGCCCACTATGGTCAGAAAATCAGCTAGCAGTTCAACCCTTTTTTAAGTAATCATTAACTGATAAGTTAAGATTTTGTTAATCTGTCTTGCTATTTGTTTCAAAATTGTTTTGAACTTCTAGGAAGCATTCCCTATTTTCTGATAAATTTATATTTTAAAAAATAGTAATAGTCAATAAATAAATAAAATTCTATTTCTTGCTAGAGTTGATCCTTCCATAGGTTCTTGAGTTTACTTATTACATTTCAGATTCATGTATTATTTTTTGTTATTGTATTTCACATATAATTAACAGTATGCAAGGCATTTAACTACTTTAAGTACCTTTGCTATTGTCTTATCTGTCATGACAGGTAAATATCAAAATTGCGACGTATAATCTTGGCTTGTTTTATTTTTCAAGTCACTGGAGTACCTTGTGTTACTTGATTCTTCATTGTTTTAAACTTCTTTAGGATTCATAGTGCTGGAACTGCTTGCACTTCTAGTGTCACTGTCACTTGCTTTTCTTAAGCTTGATAGTACTTCCAAGCTTTTCCAGTCTTTTGATGTTGCATCTGCCTTATACAAAGGCGGACCTTTATCTTTCTCTTTATAATCTTTTATCTGATTATGTGTATATAGTAATACTGGAAAAGATTCTATTCTTTTCATAGGTTCACATTTTATTGGATGATCTACAGCATTAAAATTTGATTTTATGTCAAGATAGTTTACTTTAACTTCTTTTGTACCACTTTCATCAGATTGTGCTTTTCGTGATTTCCATTTACAGTAAAAAACTGTTGTTGTGACAATGCATATTAAGACAAATATACCAATCAAAACACAACCAACAATCATTCCTACTTTAGGAGCTTGAGCTATCGTGGTAACTGGTTCGGTAGTCGGTTCTTCAACTTCAGATGGTTCAAAGATTTGAATGATGTTTGATGGATCACTGGTTTTGTTTTTTTCATTTACTGATGTTATGCTAACTGAAAGTCTATGTGTTCTTTTTAAATTTTGTATTGTCACTTGTTGTTCTGTGCCATAATTCAGTGGAGTTGGTTTGTTCAATATTTGCACCATTTCATCACTGCATGCTGTAGAATTATTCTCAGTATTTTCTGTCTCGCAGGATAAATTTATTTCATATCTAGATGCTGAAAATAAATTTTTGAAACACACATTAATATTAACCTAACATAAATTGTTAAATATTTATTCAAAATATTTTTTTGCTATTTTGATTATTGAACCTTAACTACTAGACATTCGGATTTTTTTTCTCTTTCCATTATTTGTGAAGATTCAGAAGATTATTTTTTATTTACTTATTTATCTTTCATGGTACTTTTACAATTGCAATTTATAAGTTTATAAATGCTATAAAATTTAACAAACTAAATTTTAATGAATATTATTGAGTTAACATTAATTATGCGGATGTTTTTAAATAGTGCCATCAAACAAGCTTATTTATTTATTTTGAAAGTTTTACTGTTTATGGACTTCATTTGACAAATCAACCAACTATTGTATAAAGACTTACAAATGACCATTGGTTATGAAATTTATCAATATTTATGCATTTTCATGTTTACCATGTTCTATTTTGAACTGAGTTCTGCTGATCAAAGCATCTCCATAAGCAATGGTGTGAACTAGTAATTCTGTGATGGTAGTTTGAGGTTTGCAAAGTGTATAAAGGCTCTTGTAAAAACATTGTGTATACTTCTAATGTAAGGGGTTTGCCAATTTTTCCTTTGTGAGTTTCTGAAAAAAGCTTGGGAATTACTAGTGTAAACTATTCCAATTTGCGTAAGGAGATAATAGCTATGAGAAAATGGAATTGCTTAGTTCTGGTGATTGACAGAACTCAATTTTTGATAGGATAGCATTTAATATATATGTCACCAGTAATGTATGAAAAATGGTATTCTATGTCGAAAACTGGCAGCAAAGTATGAAATGATAAAAATTTTTATATATTGTGTAGGCATTCTGTTAAGTGCCAAATAACAAACTGGCAAAGTATGAAAGTATGGAATTATTTTTTTTTCCCCCATTGGGCAGGCATATTGTCATCAAGCATTTTGCCACTACTAAGGCCTGAATTACTGGCCATTTTATCATGGGAGCACCCAATGGGCAGCCAGTGTTACCCCCCAAGAAGGGACGGACAAGTTAACATCCATGGCAAAGCCAGGATTCGAATCTGGGATATGATAGATGGTTCTTAAGCCACTACACCACCTGGGTAGCTGCAAAGTGTGAAATACATCTCATTGCATTTCACATGTCATGTGACAAGCAAAGTGTTACTGATTTCTGGTTTGTTCTATCCTCCAGGGGTTAAGTATAGTCTAAACTATGTAGTCTAAAAATCAAATAATTAAAATTTGCATTTTGTTGCTTCAAAATTGGTTAACTAGAGCACGAGATAGGGTGTCCCCGTTGTTTAACGTAGGATTTTCTAGAGAAATATTGGTGCTAGAGCTTAGCCGACTTCACTTTAGTACTTATTTTTGGCTCCAAATTTGGCAATATTTTGCCAAAAAGTTGCCAAGCTTGGTGCAATTTGTTTGATAATGGTGCCTGTAATGTTTGTGTTTTTCTGCATTAATATTATGCAGTAGCCTAGTATTACTCATTAACATTTCTAAGATGCAATCAAAATTTGCAATTGTTCTGGATCTTTCTGGAGATAGAATCTTCTTGACTGTACATGCGATGTTGACGAAAGGTATAAAAAGGACAGAGGACCATGGGAAGTTCAGCTGTTACTGAATGCTCGTTGAGTTCACTGCATTCTGCTGAGAGCATAAGGCTCTTTGTTCTGCAAATTGAAAGCGATATTTTGCTTGTTCTTTTATGAGGTGCGTGAGTTCTTCATGTTTCGATCCTGAGGAACTGTTTAAGATTTTCCTAGAGAATTTTCTGCTGAATTTTAGCCTGTGGAAGTATTTTATTGTGTGTGAAATACAGCATCTGAGAAAGCTTCTATGTTAAGCTGACTGTTATGAATCCAGTTACTGCTTATTCATTCTTGTGAATTTTACTGGACAGATTGTTTGGCGGAGTTTTAGGAGTAATAAAATGCAAGTTCTATTCTGACAAGTGGACTGGTCCTTTGCTAAACTAAAAAAAGTAAAATCAGTAGGTCTGGCCATCACTGTAAGAAGACCCCTGGAAAATATGATGCTGCTTGTCCTATGCAACATCAGTGTGTCCATCTATCACTGCTGGGAGGCTCCCGAAAAAAAAAAAATTGCTACTACTGGTCCTATACAAAACTAAAAAAACTTTCGTTTTTGGCTATTTAAAAAACTATATGCTACCACTGATCCTTTTCTTAAAAGCCTTATTACAACCTTTTTCTCATATTTTACTTGAAGAGCATTTGTCATTATGTAGAGTATTTAGGTATTATATGCAATTCCAAGTTAATTCTCGTATTTCATACTTTGCTTAAAAACACCAGATATATAAAATGCCTAAGCAAGAATGTCAACAATTCATGCATTGCTAGTAGCATATATATTTATATATACCATAAATGCCGGCGTATAACGCGCACCTATAATTTTAAACTTCATTTTTTTAATTTTTATGTATATCCTCCGTATAACGCGCACCCTTTACTTTGCAATCACAGACTTGCCCTACAGTGGCGGCCCGTGGTCAGAACTGTTAGTGCAGTCGGAAGCATATGAGCTCCCCCCCCCCCCGTCCTCCCCACAGGAATGGAAAATCTTTGTTACTGAATTCGAAAACGGATTAAGCCCTCACCGAGAAAAAGAAATTTCATAAAAAATGCAAGAGATTCTATTTTACTTCCATAAAATTTACATAAATTTCAACCAGCCGCTCTTATCCTCAAAATTGCATGAATCCGTGTCTGATTCGAAGTTTCCTTAGAATTTTCTTTTGTAACGATAACTTCAGAAGGAAAGAAAAAAAGAACAACTTACTTATTTTACTAAGTTGTTTACGATAACTTCAGAAGGAAAGAAAAAAAGAACAACTTACAACTTACTTAAAAGAAAACTTACTTATTTTTTATAAGTCAAATCAATCCTCCTTTCTTATAAACTTGCGAATCGGTCAGTGATGTCCTCATAAAAAGGCGTTGTTTTAATTCAGATATCCATAATTTTAAAAGCTCTTTAAAATTTCCCATGTTTAAAGAATTTTCTCGCTCGCCATGTCCTCTAAATGCCATTTCTTGCTTACTTAAAAACAATACTGCTTTGATGGGTAATTGTCCATTCATAAGCGTCTATCCAGGCTTACCTTCTTGATAAATTCAGCAATATAAAGTCGAGAGTTTTCCGAACATATATTCTCCGTACCCCCCCCCCTCACTTCTCGAGCCAATCAGTCAGTCGAATTCACTGCAGCCGTCGTTTGAAAATCTTTCATCAGCTGTACTTAGCTACTAACTCCCTATGCCGGAGAGACTGCTTACAAACTCGTTGCCATGGCAACGGTGCTGCCAATTTCTTGATCGGCTATGAGGGCTGTACCAAGACTCACAGTTGAATTGTGGGAAGATTAAAGGGCTTTTTTCTGAATGAGCGATCCGGCAATTACTACAACACGTTTTTTGTTTTTTTTTTTTTAGATTTTTTTTAATTTATCATAGAAATTCCATAATTCTAATCTGAATTTAAGAAAGTTAGTAGAATAAATTATTTTAAAGTATTTGTTGATAATTTTAAGTGCAGCCCGGCTGTACTTGCTGTATCCCACGAGCCGCCACCGCTGCCCTATGGAATCCAGAAAGTCTTTTACTTTGGGATATGTTCAGATCGCATTTAACGGATAATACAAAGAAATTAATGAAAGAGTGTAACACAGACATGGCAGTTATTCCATTCGGATTAACGCCATTAGTTCAACCTTTAGATGTGTGTATTAATAAACCATTCTAAGGAAATTTAAAACGATTTTGCAATACATAGATGTTGGGAGGAGGTAAAGCATTTAAGAAGGGGGTGTGAAATGCGTCATGCCAGTCTAGAAATAGTGTGTGGATAATACAAGCATGGGATGAAATTAAACCTAACATAATTAAAAAGTCATTTAAAAAATGCAGTATATCGAACAATCTAGATGGAACGCATGATAACTATTTATTTATGGATCAGAGTAACAGTGATAGTGAAGATGAAACTGAATTTGATCATGTGCCTGAAAATATAATGGAAGATGAATATGATGAACTTTTTATGCTGTCCGATAATGAAAATTGGAGTTCATAAGGTATGTCATTTCTTTTAAATAAACAACATTCAGGTACTTGTAGAAATGTCATTTTTGTAAGCTCATTTTTTCCTTATTTTTAAATTTATCATTTTTATAATTAATAATAATGATAAATTTAAAAATAAGGCGTATAATTATATAACCGGCACCCTTAAATTTCGACCTTATTTTTTGTATGAAAAGTGCGCGTTATACACCGGAATTTACGGTATATATATATATATAGAGAGAGAGAGAGAAAGTTTACACGGAATTAAAAACTGAGGTTGTCGATTATTCCCTTGTCTAAATTTTAAAAAAAACTAAAAGCACTTTGTGGGAATTTCTAAACTTTTAAGGATTCTGTTGTTTAATTAGACAATTGAAGAGCTGAGTGAATGAACATGTTAAGGGGCAACTTCTACATTTGAGATAGTTAGCTGTAAATTTACTAGAATGTCCTTTTTTATATTGTGTACCTAACATCTACAGAGGCGCAGTTATGGTTTTCATCACACTCTCTTATTTGTAAAAATGCAATGTGGAAGATTTTACATACAATTTGGCACTCCTTGGGTGCTGCACTAGAAGACAGATGCCCCTCCTTGCCCCCCCCCTCTAACTACACCTCTGCACCTCTCTATTAAAAACCACCGTATAATAATGACTAGAACCTATGAAAGTCCAGTATTTTATGCAGTCCTTAACCTATTCTTCCACCCGGAAATCTTCATATTTTTTTCTTTATTATCACTTGACATGTTTATTATTCATTAACTCAGCTCTTCAATTAAATTAACTTCTCTGATTAGTTCCACAATTCTGATTCATAACATTCTTGGTTACAAACAGTGATAGTACTAATGATTTGTAGGCATAAAAGTACTGAACTTGACATGTATAGTTAGGGAGTATTTTAATCCTTAGTTTTTCTGTAATGTTAAAAAATAATAAATGAAATAGTTTTGACTTTTCAAAGTATGAAAAATATGATGCCCAGTAGTATAATCTAAAATAGTTTTCTTCATTGAATTTGATTTTGAATAGTATAAAATGTTGCACAAAAAACTTCTGTAACTTAAAATAAATCAAGAATTCTATAAAACTGATATTTATTAAGACTTTTAAAACTACAACTACAATACATTGATGTTCAATACATTTGGTCATGGACAGTTGCTGTTTTTACCAACGGATTTCACGGTGTGAGTTTTTTCTTTTCTGAAGCTAATAAAACACTACAAAGCACGTGTATATTCCTTCATTCAAAATTTGCTTGTATTACTTAAAATCTAAGAACCACTAGAAAATAACCTATTACACTACAGCATTTAATGATTATCTCAAATGCTATATGATATTAGAACAGTCAAAGATGTTAATATTTGGATTCAATACACAGAAAGTAAAAACCTTTCTTCTCTTCCTTAAAAAAAATCGTACTATTATTGAAAGTAACAATTACAATTATACTGTGTATTAAAATGCTAGTAAATCTTTTACACAGATTTTCTGGTTTTTAAGGGATATGTTCACCAAATATTAACACAGATTACATATAGTGTGGGAAAAAAAAAAATCAGAAATGCATTTATTGATAAAAGTTATTGGCATTAAACACTTTTATTAAAAATATTATTTAGTAAAAGGTATGATAAATAAGATTCTTCCAAAATTTTCCACTTTAAGTAGAAAAAAAAAATGTTCAGCTTTCATTATTTTCATTATTTCCCTGTTATTTTAGAATTGGATGTTTTATATTTAAGTGTTTTTAAACATTATTTAAGTATTTTTTTTTGTGTGTGTGTATTGTGTTTTTATTGGTAACTGATTTAGTAAAATTATGTTCAAATATATTTTAATATTAGAATATTATTTATAAACTAATTTTTAATCCTCAAAAGTTTATTTTTCATATTTATTTTGAACCTTAATAAAAAAAATTAATGTATTTTAATGCTGTAAGCAGTGCATTTTTCCTAAAATTTAGTTAAAACTAATAACGAGAAAATCCTTCCTAAGTGAATTTTCCATTTTGTTTTCGCATAATGTGTATAAATGTTAATTTGTGATTACTTACAATTATCAAATTTTAAAAATACTATTTAAATGAATTGTTGTAGCATTTTAAATTATTTTGCAACAAGTTCCTTATAATTAATTTGTGTTTACATAATAGCTTTCATTAATTAGTAGCATGAAGAGCACAAATCATAAAAACAGAATTACTTAAGTATTCGATTGTGCACAACTTAATATAATGTGAAATGTAATGTAAAACCTTTTTTCAAATAAGTTATTTACCTTGTTTTTATAAAATTATTTTATAATAAATGTTTGAAACACATAACTGAGTATAACGATCACATGAAGGTAAGTATGACTATAGATGCACACCTACATATTTGAGCCTATGTTGAAATACTATAGCATTGTCATACATAGTGAAATACACAGAATTACTATTCTTGATGGTATTGTCTAAATTTTGGCATGTCTTTTATAGATATTTAAGAATGCAATACAGTATAATATATAATAAAATCTATCTACTTAAAATCTTGTGCTTTCTCCGTGAATACTTAGATATGTGTCAAAGCTTTCATCCCTTTGAAGGATTTTTAATAGATGCAATGATTAGACATATGTTGTCCTCTTTGGAGATTTGGGAGGCACCCCGTTGCTTGATATCTTATTGCTTCTTTCTGGTTGTTGATCACTGTTTTCAGACTCGGTTTCATTTGCTGGGCTTGGACTTTTGCCTTCAAAATCCTCTTCTTTCAGTATCGGTGGCTCTTTATTCTCCATTTTTGCTTTCGCTTTCTCATTGTGATGTCTGATAAGTGTATCGGCAGATACGAAGTTAACTGGATTCAAGGCAGTGTTTTCAACTTTGGGTCCAGATCCGTTGGATTGATTTTCCTCTTTCTTTTTTTTACCTCTTTTAATTTTTGGTTTTACTATTACAAAGTATATCAGAAGGTAAACAATTATTACTAACACCACTACAGCTACTATTACTCCTATTACAATTGTGATGGTCCTTCTGTTGAGGCCACTTTTTTTGACGTTTTCGTCTTTTATTTCTTGATCTTTGTCATCTGTTACTTTATCTTCTGGAACGAATACGGCGACAGTGTTGGAGATATCACTTGTTTTGTTTTCGTTTTTCGCTTTCACTGCAATGTAGTACTCTCCACTTTCCCCAAACTCTTTAAAGGAAATTTCAAATGTCTCCATGTTGCCTCTTTCTTTTGGAGTTTCGGTAGAATTAAATCCATTTGCACTGTCAAATTTTGCCATAGCATCTTCTTGAGAAGTGAAAAATTTTATTTCATATGATTGCACTAGAAAGAAAAGTAGCAATAAAGCCTTTGCGTATTCATTATCTTAATTATTATGAAATTAACTCTGTTTTTGAATAAGGAATGACCTTCTATATTTTATCGGTATACATCTGAGAATTCCAACATACACTTGGACACAACCTGATTAAAATAATATATTTAATATTCATTAAAACTAAAATCAAAATATCGTCTTTAGGGTTAAAATTTCTCTAGTGTTATGCCACAGCAAGATCGGTCAAAGATTTTCTTTAAAATGTTCTCTTAAGTTTTGCAGTATAAATATATGTATTTTGTATTAATGAAATTACCTTCTTTGTCTAGTAATATATAGAAAATACGTTGGATGATGGATATTGTTACGAATTTATGCGGTTGATCTATCCTTCAGGAATAAATTTAGGCTGAATTTCGTATTCTCAAATAATTAAATTTTGCATTTTGTTGCATAAAAATTGGTTAAGTAGAACGCGGGATTCAAAGTTTTGGGTTTTCCCATTAGTTAACACAGGGTTTGACGATTTCTTGCCAAATATTAGCGATATCGCTTTGAGGACTTATTTGTGGCTCCAAATTTGGCGGCTTTATTAATGAGGCCTGTAATATTTGCTTTCCTGCATATGTATTACGCAATAACGTTAGTGCTACGCAATTAATGTTTGCAATTGATGGGGTTTATTCCAGAAATGTAATCTAGTGGAATTTGCTTGAAAGTTCAAAGAGACTATATAAAAAGGACAGATCATGCAATTGAGAGTTTTGCTCGCTGTGGATACGTTAACTGTGAGCCTAAGTACTCTGTTTTTTTGTATTACAGAATTCATTATAAGCGACACTTTCTCGCTTGTTTTCAGAAACCTATTTTTAAGGGCTGTTTGAATTTATCATTGTTGTGGGAGCAAATGACTGTTCTGATCGAGAATTTCCTCTGAGTTTTAAACTGTGGAAATATTTTATTGTGTGCAAAATACAGCATTCAAGAACGCATCTGTGATAATCACTTAAAAACCGTACTATTGCCCTTTGTTCGTGTCAACTGTGTACTGAAGATTGTTCGTCAAATTTTTAGAGCCAGTAAAAATTGTGCTTAATCCTATTAATTGGACTGTTTACTAGAAATTTCCATATACACTGGGCTTTTAAGCTACGTACCCGAAAACTAAACAGAGTTTTCTGCAACAGTATATACATAGAGCTTGATTAAGTATAATATTGTGGTACATAGTGAAACATATTCCCAATCCCAATGAATTTGTTATAAAAATACTTTCCAATTCAAGAAATTTCTTAATAAATCAGGAAAGTCCTTGATAAATCATTTCAGTCGAGTCTAAGAATGCAACATAATTACATGCAACAGAAGTGCTGTTTCAAATTTTGAAAGAGTAATTTTTAATTTTTTTAACATAACTTATAAGGTAATTTTGGGACTTTTGCCGCATTTTTTTTATTTGTATAAAAAATCTCAGGGTGCACATACAATTAAATAAATCATTCTGTGTTGTTTATGTACAATATAAAATATGCATACTGCAACAAATAATATATAAAAAATAAATAATATTTTTTTAAAAAATCTAAAACATTGCGCTGCGTGTGAGACTCCGCTCTTGTGCGGGAGTTACGCCGCGCCTGTCATACGAACAGAAAGAAATAATAAGAAAAAATACTCGAAAAAATATTCATATCTGGACTATAACTACCTATGAAATAACAAAAAGAAATCAAATGAGTACGAAGAGAGGTATAAGTAGCTTTCAATCAATATTAGTCTGCCGACTTAGTTCACTACTAAAGTTAAATACTTATTTTTTTTAATTGAATTTTAATTGTTATTTTATCAACAACGTAACATCAGTGTATTTGAGAGGGGGAGGTAGAGTAAATTAACGTTTATGTCGTTTTATTTGTTTTAACATTGTTTTATTCTTTTGTTTTTACATTGCTTTATCCTTTTATAAAATGCGGGTGTTTTCAATAAAATCTGCAAACAAATTTAAAATTAATCTGTCTTTTAAGATCAATATTTCATTTTAGACAGAACGTTGAAATGCAAAATTATTACATTTACAATTAAACATGCCCAACTTGGTGAGTCTGTGCGAAATGACAGAGAAAAAAGTTAATAACACTTAATTAAATCCAGCAAATATACCCTATTAACATAAATTCACTAATATAAAAAATAAGAGACGGGGAGATAAATTAAAATTTTACTAAAAGCGGCATCCCGTACAAACGAAACCGCAGCATGTATGATGGACTAGCTGACTGGCTGACTGGACTAGCTGATGGACTAGTGCGACATGTGTAACTTTTGTTATGGTACAGACGTAACACATCACAGTTGCCTGTCTTCGAGACAGAAAGTGGCGTAACCATACTTACAGTACACAGTAAAAAAATTCAGAAACGTTACATACTTATAGCGGAAAGGTTTCCGAAAGTATAGCGTAACCTACCGATGCTCTACTCGAACTCACGATTTCGGAAACATAACCCATATTTCGGGGTAAAGTATTTACGGGGGAGAGGAAATCTTTATTTGGGACTTCGCGCGCATGCGCCAAGTGCCAAGAGACAGATAAAAGTGAACGCGTCTTCCCTAATAGCACAGATGGTCACAAAAGAGTCGCTGTGACGTCACAGAGGGTCACAATTGTCACAGGACTGTCACATTGTAACTTCTTGTACAGCCCGATTATGACCAACAGGGGCCCCGGGCATTGATGAATTTGGGGTCCCCATCAATAACATTTGTTTTCTTTTTCATAATATTTTGACATATAAAAGAATATTTCAGAACAACATTTGAAACTGGGGGCCCTGGGCAAAGTCCCGATTTGCCCATGCGATAATAAGGGTCTGGTAACTTGTGAGTGATGTAACTTCACTGTGTGGTCACTGTGAAGTTTATTTGTGACCAGTCACCAGGTGACGTCGCCGGATGAATGCTTAAATAAAACGGATGAATACTTAAATAAAACAGCACATTATCTCCTGAAAATAATTTATGTGGAAGAAAAAAGATTTAAGAATTTTAATTTATATTTATTAATTATGGTATTTTCTCTCCATTTACAAAATACTTCAAAAAAATTTTAAGTTTCCAAAACAAGCCGTACCACAAATAACTTTTGCAGCAGTCAGTTTACTTTTAAAGCAAATTTCAGCAAGAAAACCGCAGCGTCGTGGTACCGTGCTTCCTTCCGGATGCGTAGGTCCAGCGTTCGACTCTGGCTCTGGTCGCTAGTCCTACACCGCTCCTTCCGACAGAGTTTGGTGCTGCCATCTAGTTTAAGATACTCGAAACGCTTCATCTAGTGCATGTTACTTTTTTCTGAAAAACTCTGAAAGGTTACTCGTTAATTCGGAAACCTTTCCGAAATACACGGAGAGGTTACTCAATAGTTTACCAAAATATACAGAAATGTTACCCATCTTTTCCAGAAACCTTACCTAAAATGCAGGAAAATAGGTAAATATGTTTCCGACATGTGCAGAAACGTTTCTAAATACTTTACCCGCATGGTTCGGAAAAGTTTCCGCAATTTTGAACTACAAGAGCTGCCCCATTTTTTGGGGTAACGTTTCCGAATTTTTTTTACCGTGTATACAGGCGCTACATTTAGTTTTGACTTCGAAATCATGCATGGATTCTCTAATGAGCATAAAAAGAAACAAACGCCTAAACGTAACATGTTTAAAAGTTCGGGTAGTGAAATCATGCGCTTATCTCAAAATAAAATTTTTACAGTTACAGTTAAAGTATTGAACGGGATTTCTGCTATACACCAGTTAAGAAAATCTCACTGCACAATTATACTGCGCGTGTGACTGCTATCTATCGACAATTACCAGAAATACAAGAGGTGCGGCGAGCCTCCCAGAATCACCCTATAGTTGTGTGTGTTATTAAATTCTGCTTTTGCAAAATTCAAATTTTAATGTATTTTAGAAAATAAATCATTTGAAGTGTATTGGTTATTATGATGATGATTATTATTCGTTGTTTTATATTATTTATTTATTTACTAATTTTATAGCAATGTAAATCTTGAATCAATATAGAACTCATGAAAATAGCATTTCTTTTAAAACTGGAATAAAGAGAACTATCTTATTTTGCTATCCCTTTCAAAATGAATACAAATTGTGTCTTAATTTCTCAATTTTTTTTCCATTATAATGTATTACAAATATTTTTGAAATGATTACATTTATATTTTGAAAGCTCTCAAACTAGAGGACTCGAAGCAACTTAAAAAAGATCTCTCAGAAATCCCTTGGGAATATACCATTTCTTTTATGCCATTTGGGAATCTAAAATCACTACTAAATTCAGTGTTATGTAAAAAATATATACAAAAGGGAGAAACTTTTACAATCAAGTTCAGAAAATTAAACAAATTCGTTTTAGCTATCTAAAAAAACAATTAGAGAAGTTTATGTTTTTTGAAAGAGACCTAAAAGAACAACTGCAACAAACACGATGCAGGGGGATCTTGCTTCTTAAATAGGATATTTGTCAATCGTTCACGAATAATCTACTCTAAGCTCGACTCTTCTTTATCCCTTTTTGAATGCATATCGCCGAATTCATTTTAAAAAAGAAAAGAAAAAATCGCAATTAACTACATTTTGGTAATTTTTCACCAATTTAGCTGATCACGTGCATTTTTGCATAGCAAATAATGAGAAACCAATGAGTCACGCAATCTACAGAACCGATTTACTTGGGAACGGAGCATGAAATTTTTTTATCGAATTAAAGTTGTTGCACCTGAAGAGCAATTGTCGTCACAGGACTTTAGAACAACTTAAAAAAAGCAAACCAATGGTGTTAAATACTCGAAGGAATTAATAATTCTTCTTCCCCAATGCACTATGGACTAATACTAGTCAAGCTGTATGTATCGATCGTGCAGCTTTCAGAAAAAAATTATGAGCACAAAAATGGGCCGAAGAGTTATATCTGTTTAGAGAAATATACCAAAATTCCGTATGTTTAGCATTTTGTCCTGAGTGTTTCGTAACTCTTGTACGTTAATTGTTTGTAGCAATTCACAGTACAACTTGAAAAGAGACATTCAAAATCGTTGCAATAGTATCTAGCCCAGTTTGTTCTTTTAAAAAGCTGTTCAAAAGTTGCATGATTCCCAAAAGAACAGCCTTAATATACAGAAATAAGTGAAACAGTACAGCATTATATTTCTTATTTTGCTGTTGCGTTCTTTTCATACATACAACACAAAAATCGATGTTTAAAAAAAAAAATAATAAATAAAATCGTGTTTTTCCCCCCTGGGGATTAGGCTAAATAATATTCGAAAGAAAAAATAACAATCCTTACCTTTCCCTGAATCTGCTTCTCCTCCAGGAGCACTCCATTTCAAAATTATTTTGTCGTCGGTGACTCCATCAATTCGTAAATCTGTTATCCGTGACGGTTTGTAACCCTCGATTGGACGACTGCTGACTGCTTTGAAACTTCCGTGATAGGATTTGGAAAAATCTTCAATACTTTTACCACTTTTCACAAAGCTTCCGCAGCAAGTATGATAGCCTGAAATTGAAAGATTTTTGTTTAGTTGATAATATAATTACATTTGCTGTCGAGAACTTTTCCGGAAGGTGTGGGCAGTGGCGGATTATTGCAAGTTTGTCGGGGGGGGCGGTTAGTTAGAAGATTGACATATACATCCATTTTATGGAAGTAAAATAGGATATTTTACATTAATTTCTTTCTTCTCGGGGGGCGGGGCGTAGCCCCATCCGCTCTTGGGTGTGGGAATACTGTATTCGAACACCAATTCTTGTCACCTGAAAGACTTATTCTCTTTTTTTCATCATAATTGTGTCCTGAAAAAAAAAGTATATCTGCTTGATCTTCAAATATAATCACTAAATCTACTGCTACTTGTTTGTGCAATTATTTTACAGCTAAACGTTGGTACGACACGAAGTCAAGGGAAAAATAACTTTTTTTGGTTAGCTGAGTTCGATTAAAAAATACATCTAAATTCTAGACTACTCTTGGAACTACCAGGAATAAATAATTTATTTAATTTTCATTAAAATTTGAAAACGGAATATTGTCTTCAGGACCAAAATTTCTGTAATGTTAAATCGGGATAAACTAAAGATATCCTTTCAAATATTCTATAATACAAACTCTTAAGTTATAAACTTACACAAAATTGCCCAGTTTATAAAAGTACCATTATATTCATACATTTACTCCTAACGATAAGCAAAACTACTTCTCGAATAAAGTACTATTTTTGCCAATTTTTCTTATTGGTTTTAGACAAGAAATTCGTAAAACGCAAACACTTTAAAAATTTACACATGTCTTTATTCGAAAAAAAAAATCTTCATTCTCTTTTTTACTCTTTTTCTAATTTAAAGTAAATACTGTTGAGCTTAGAAAAGTGAAATTCTTTTTAGCAGCTGACTGAACCCACTCGAAAAAACTCTAAATCAGAAATGAGTATAAAACTCTTTCTTACTAATAGTATTTTTATCATTAAACCTCTCGCTTCCTTTGTAAACATTGTCCTTAAAAATGTAAGATTAAATCTGGTAATGCATGATCACTATATGGGCTTTTGACACTAAAAGACGACAAACAGGTGGTTTATCTGTGCTGTCGCTTGTTTCAATCAAAATCTCCCTCAAGGTCTACACAAATTGAAATAAACTAATTATCCCAGGGACTCGAAAAAAATCCGGATGATTCTTTGTGAGCTGTATTACCCTCCGTAATAAATGAAACTGGTGCCTTTTATAAAACTTCCAGAAAAAAATCTGTAATATGGAATTGCACAGCAAGAGATTTTCGAAAAGTGACACATCCTACTGAATTTTTCGATTTTTAAGAATTTTCTCTGAAAGACTCGCAACTGATACGGGTTTATCGCTTATTGCAGTGCATAGTACAGCTTGTAAAGAGACATTCTAAAAATTTTGAAGTGCATGACATAATCAGTTTATTTGTATTTATGTACCAAAATCACATAGTTTTTTTTTTCTTACTACAAGGAACGCAGGAATATATCCTCCTGATCTTCTGACCATTAGTTTTTGTAAAAGGAACAGATCATTTTTATTAAGAAACATTTTAATCCATACTCTGATGAACGTACTAAGGCAACAAAAATAAATTGCATTCCATGCAGGAGGGTAATAAAAAGATTTTATTCAGAGCCGGCTTCAGAGTATTCGGCGCCCAGTACCAAATTATTATGGTGTCCTTACTTTGGATATATTATATATTGGTACATAGCTATAAAATTCAGGAGCGTCACTTTACGCTTGGCGCACTGTGCCACGACATGCACCCAGGCTGTGCACCACAAGGGTGAGCTATGATTCCGCTAACTCACAAAAACTGCTTATCACTTTTTTGGCCAAATAATTTCGTTGAATCGACAGAAAGTTTTGTCGAATTAAACTTTGTTGTATCAGCAAAATTATTAGGTGAAATAGCAATAACAAAGTTTCATTGAATTAAAAAAAAAAACCACCTTTTTCTACCCCCCCCCCCACATAATACACACACACACTCGAAGAAAACTATTGGATATACTAAAAAGAAATTTCATGAAATAAGTTTTTGTTTGTGATTTTATTGAAAACTAGCAGCGAAACCCGGCGTTGTTGGGGTTAAAATACACCGCATGTTTAATGGTATAAGAATATTTAAGTATCCATTTTTTAACGTAGATAATTTAGATTTCTATCTTAGATATTGAGAGATTTACTCGACCATTAAACATGTGGTGTATAAAAGTATATCAAATTATTTAACTAATTAACTAATTGAAATAATTATAAGTAAGAAACACCTTAGTAAATCGAAAATTTATAGTTTTATTGTCCGGACTGTAAATGATCAAATTTCGAGGTGATCCTACTCGCGAGCATGCAACGTGTAATTGGCCTTGTGCAAAGCATGGTTCCTTCAAGTCAACGCCACAATATTGGAATGTTTGGCCCTATGCTTTGTTGATAGTCATGCTGTAAGCCAACTTCACCGGGAATTGTAAGGGTTTAAAATTAAAGGGCCATCCATTTGATATTAAAGGTATCCATGGTATAAATAGTATTTGTCCTTTTTCTTTACCAGTCATTATACTGGCTTCGATGATGTTATTTTGTAGCTGTTTGATGCAGAGTCTCGTACCATTACACAATTTCGGTGAATTCAGATTTCGTACTAAAATAATTGGTGAACCAACTTTTAACTTAAGGCAGTGTAATGGCATTCCTGGAACATTTAATGAATTTAAAAATTCAGTAGGGAAATAAACGCTTTCTTGTTCTTCAGTCATTCTATCAATTGACATGTAAATTTTCTCTTCTCCCGGAATCATTTCCTGGATGATGATGTTGATGCCATTAACAATGTCGTTCTTCGTGGCTAGAATAATCTGTCTCAATTTTAGCATACATGTCTACAATAAACTGCTCAAATAACTGCTGACAGTTTAAAATATGGTTATATTCATCATTTCTAGTCATAATTCGATAAGCATAAAATTGCATACCTGATACATTTTTGTTAGTTTCGACACCTGCAGCTGGATCGATTTGTTGAATATTGAAGTGATAACCATCCTCACCTTGCCAAAATATTAGCTGATACTGTAGAGCATCATAACTACGATGTGTTTCAGCAATACGTTGCAATTCATTCCTTCGGCGTTGAATAATAATATCACGACTACTACATTCGTTATCAACAATTACTACGGCAACCTCGTTCGTTTGAGGTGCATTGAACCTTCTTTCGTGTTGTCCGGCTGGTCTTTTATCTACACGAATAACGATCTTATAATTATCTGCAGCCATTTGGTCTAGAGAAGTCTTAAACACATTGATTAATTGATTATGAATATGAAGTAGACGTTGTAATTTTTGAATAATATCTCGTTGTAGTCTCTGAATGTTAGAGCAACGTTGATCTGTTTCAAGTTCTTCGTTACCAACAAAATATATTTGAAGAAATTTTGGAGTTTCATTGGACATCGGCAGAAGTGAGCCTACTCTGTGATAAATTTGAACCTTAAAACCGGGATGAAATGTTCTTCCTTGCATATTATTAAAGCTCCAAATGAAGTCATTTGAAAACAACAGTTGTATCGACTTTTATTTTGTAGAAAATGATTGGAATCTGGTGTTTTTCCAGTCATATGTGCGAGTAATTGTGGTGAAAGTGCATGTAATGCTGGTAAATTGACTTTACCACTCGAACAGCACCTACCAGCAGTTGCGCCTTTAAATTTCTGTGCATGACAATACTCTCATATCGTATCCATTTTTCCGATGACAATATTTGGGTGGTCACTGTATTGTTTTTTGCAATCATAATGGAACGCCTGAAGTTCTAAATTCTCAATTTTACTTGTAGCAGCTCGTTTTTTGCGTAAAGTAGCCATTCTTTCTTTACTTCTTCTATTTTCCACTTCACGTTGATCAGCAGATTGACGATTTCTAAGTGTTCTCATTCGGGATCGCACTTCTTCGTTAATATGTGTTCTTTCTTCTTGTTAAATTCTCTCTCTTTTTTTACTCCTTTGAGAATATTTGAAAGCCGTTTGTCTCTTTGTTCTTCTGTTTCAAGTTGACGTGCTACTTTTCTTCTTTTAGAATCCGCTTGAGGTTTTGTAAATACTTTTTTACGCCTTGGTGGTGTATATGTAATGTAATAAAGTTACACAAAATTAATCACTTGATTGCTATTATGGTGTCACTGACGAACGCTCTAGAATATTCAGATAGTTTGTACTTTTTCATTTTCAAAATGACTTGAATTTTTTTAATTACTGTTCAGTCTTAATTTCAATTAATCTTTACTCGACTGCAAACACAATCAAACTGACGAAAAGTCACTGAATTTCGGTTTATATACCATAACACATCGAAATTCCTAGTACCAGAACACTCTAGAATGTTCAAATAATTTGTTCATTTTCACTTGTCAAAATAACTTGAATTTGTTTCAGGTAAAATGGTTCGCAGACGATAATTTCTTGAGATTCAATTTTCCTGCTGATATGGCCACAGACGATAAACATTAAATTTTAATATTTTATTGGAGTTGAAATTCAGAAGTTCTCATGAGTTAGAAATAGACAGATATATATATTTTTCACATTTTCGCCACCCACCGCGACCAAACTCCTTTACTTTCACCGTGAGACCAAGGGGTATTTACCACCCCAACGGGAAGTTAATTCGAGTTGGTGGTGATAGAGAAAACCCTGTCTTTACAAACGAACATTAGCATTATATATATATATATATTAAGATTTTATATATATATTAAGATTTATCCTGTTGGATTCTTTTTACTTCCTTGTACGTAGTATAAGGAAGTAATGTGATCCCGAAAAATTTTGGGGGCCAAATTTCGACATAAAAACCGATTTTGACTACCTCTAAATTTATTTTAAAAACTTTTTTCGATGCATCTCATCGTAGGCTAGCATGCATGATCATATTAACGCGTCTGCAACTCATTTTGACCAGTGGCGAGTCTACTGTGGCCAGTTTTTCCATGCCGTCTGTACGTACGTACGTACGTACGTATGTATGTAACTCGCATATCTCAAAAACTATTGGTCGTAGAATGTTGAGATTTGATATTTAGGATTGTTCTATGATCTAGTTGTGCACCTCTCCTTTTGGTGGCAATCGAATGGATAGTTTATGTACAGGACCGCCCAAAAGATTCGAAATACATTACGCTCTATGGGCCGAAATTCATTAAACTCGCCTAACTCAAAAGCTATTAGGCGTAGAATGTCGAAACTTCATATTTTGGATAGTTGTAACATCTAGTTGTGCACCTCCCCTTTTGGTTCCATTCGACTGGATAGTTTATCTACAGGACTGCCCTAAACATTCGAAATACATTACACTCAATGGGCCGAAATTCATTAAACTCGCATATCTCAAAAACTGTTAGGCGTTGAATGTTGAAACTTTATATTTAGGATTGTTGTAACATCTAGTTGTGCACCTCCCCTTTCGGTTCCATTCGACTGAATAGTTTATCTACAGGACCGCCCAAAAGATTCGAAATACATTACGTTCTATGGGCCGAAATTCATCAAAGCGTTTTTTAGAGGTATTCGGCTATTTCAAACGACTCAGAAGTGATATATGCTGTAAAGAGTTAGAAAATGAATTTCTCCATTAAAAAAACTGTCTTTATCATTTATAGTTCTGCTACAGGAACACTAAAAAGATTTCCAATACATTACGGTCAATAGCAATTTTAGGGGCATTCATCCATTTCAAGCATAATACCGTCCTACCACATAAGTTAGGTAATGGTCCGACCACGGTCACGTGCCTCCCTCAAAAACTATGCCAAAAGTCGCCAAGCTTGGCCACTTTTGGTGTACGTGTGTGCATATTTAACTCTCAAATCTCAAAAACTATTATGAAATTTCATATATAAGAATGTTGTAACATCTAGTTGTGCATCTCTATTTTTGGTTTCAATCTACTGGAGAGTTTATTTACAGGACCACCGAAAAGAATTTCAGTACCTTAATGTCTATGGACATCTTCATTATAATACAACTGTAGACAGTCATTGTTTGGTACATACCCAAAATCTCGCCGTCTGTCCTCGATCTTGGCGAGTTTTGGCGAAATATCGCCAAATTTGGCGATAGTCAGTCATTTGGTCTATGCCCAAAGTATCGCCATTTGTCATCGTTCTTGGCGAGTTTTGGCGAAATGTCGCCAAATTTGGCGATAATCTGTCATTGCTTGGTTTATGCTTAAAATCTCGCCAAATGTCGTCGACATTGACGAGTTTCGCCGAAATATCGCCAAATTTGGCGCCAAAAATTATTTCCTATTTTGTATAACTCTAAAACTTTAACCCGTAGATTTTTTAACTTTGTATTTAGAACTATTGTAATATCTAACTGTTTTCAATATCTTTTTTGACCGCAATCGACTGAGAATTTATTTACATGGTGAGCCAAATGACTTTAAATACATTGAGGTGTATAGATGCATTCAATTCATTGAAAGTCTGTGGTCAATGACTACTTTGGCTATCCCCAAAATCTCGCTGACTATCTCAAGTTTGTCGGCTTTTGGTGAAATATCGCCAAATAAAGTGTCAGAAGGAAATCTTTTAAATTGAACTCAGCTTGGCGATATCGAAATATTTGGCTAGAAATCGCTAAACCTTACTATTATTGATATTTTATCTCTTTCAAACAAATAAATTTAGAGGAAGTGCGTCGAAAATATTTTTGATCTAATGGACGTGCAAGGAAGTCATGTGTTGGACACATCAGATTTTTATATAAAGCTTAATTTTAGTTATGATTTCATGGATTAAATATTGAAAAGCTTAGCTAAACATTATATTGACAAATAGATACTATTGTTTACTTCCTTGTACGTAGTATAAGGAAGTAATGTGATCCCGAAAAATTTTGGGGGCCAAATTTCGACAAAAAAACCGATTTTGACTACCTCTAAATTGAATTTAAAAATTTTTTTCGATGCATCTCATCGTAGGCTAGCATGCTCGATCATATTAACGCGTCTGCAACTCATTTTGACCAGCGGCGAGTTTATTGTGGTAAGTTTTTCCATGCCGTCTGTACGTACGTAGGTACGTACGTCCGTATGTATGTAACTCGCATATCACAAAAACTATGGGTCGTAGAATGTTGAGATTTGATATTTAGGATTGCTCTGTGATCTAGTTGTGCACCTCCCCTTTTGGTCGCAATCGAATGAATAGTTTATGTACAGGACCGCCCAAAAGATTCGAAATACATTACGCTCTATGAGCCGAAAATCATTAAACTCGCATATCTCAAAAACTATTAGGCGTAGAATGTTGAAACTTTATATTTAGGATTGTTGTAACATCTAGTTGTGCACCTCCCCTTTCGGTTCCATTCGACTGGATAGTTTATCTACAGAACCGCCTAAAAGATTCGAAATACATTACGCTCTATGGGCCGAAATTCATCAAAGCGTTTTTTAGAGGTATTGTGCTATTTCAAACGACTCAGAAGTGATATATGCTGTAAAGAGTTAGAAAATGAATTTCTCCATTAAAAAAAGTGTCTTTATCATTTACAGTTCTGCTACAGGAACACTCAAAAGATTTCCAATACATTACGGTCAATGGCAATTTTAGGAGATTCATCCATTTCACGCACAATACGCACATAAGTTAGTTAATCCTCCGACCACGGTCACGTGCCTCCCTCAAGTACTATGCCTAAAGTCGCCAAGCTTGGCGACTTTTTTGTGTACGTGTGTGCATATTTAACTCTCAAATCTCAAAAACTTTATGAAATTTCATATATAAGATTGTTGTAACATCTAGTTGTGCATCTCGATTTTTGGTTAAAATCTATTGGAGAGTTTTTTTACAGGACCACCGAAAAGAATTTCAGTACTTTAATGTCTATGGACATCTTCAATATAATACAATTGTAGACAGTCATTGTTTGGTACATGCCCAAAATCTCGCCGTCTGTCCTCGACCTTGGCGAGTTTTGCCGAAATGTCACCAAATTTGGCGATAGTCATTTGATCCATGCCCAAAGTATCGCCATTTGTCATCGTTCTTGGCGAGTTTTGGCGAAATATCGCCAAATTTGGCGATAATCTGTCATTGTTGGTCCATGCTTAATATCTCGCCAAATGTCGTCGACATTGACGAGTTTCACCGAAATATCGCCAAATTTGGCGCCAAAAATTATTTCGTATTTTGTATAACTCTAAAACTTTAACCCGTAGAATTTTGAACTTTTGTATTTAGAACTATATTATAATATCTAACGGTTTTCAATATATTTTTTGACAGCAATTGACTGGGAATTTATTTACAGGGTGAGCCAAATGACTTTAAATACATTAAGGTGTATGGATGCATTCAATTCATTGAAAGTCTGTGGTCAATGACTACTTTGGCTATCCCCAAAATCTCGCAAACTATCTCAAGTTTGTCGGCTTTTGGTGAAATATCGCCAAATAAAGTGTCAGAAAGAAATCTTTCAAATTGAACTCAGCTTGGCGATATCGAAATGTTTGGCTAGAAATCGCTATATCTTACTATTATTGATATTTTATATCTTTCAAACAAATAAGTTTAGAGGAAGTGCGTAAAAAACATTTTTGATTTAATAGACGTGCAAGGAAGTCATTTGTTGGACACATCAGATTTTTTTTTTTTTTTTTTTTTTATGTACAGCTAGTAATTGAGTGAGCAGTGCATACGTGAGTTCTACAGCATTTTCCCTTGTAACTGAAAATAAAATTATTTGAAAAAAATCAGATGCTCTAAAGAAATTACAACAAAAGTATCGGTAATTCATTTTGGATTATTAATTAAATACTTCGTAGAACAGTTTTAATGCAAATTGGATTGGTTTCCTATGGCAAATTATTAAGCGAATTTCGGCTCCAGTGGTGCTAACTTAATATAACGCCACTGAAAAGTGCGGTATTGAAGAAATTTGCGAGAACTTCTGGAAGATGAGAAAGTATTTACAATAAACTACTTATGTTTTTATGTGTCAATATTTGAACTATACTGCAGCAGTAACTTAAGTTGCTCATTTCTTAAATGTTTTTTTAAGGAAGAATTATGTTTTACGTTATTTGTTGTCTCTAAATTTTCAAAGACATCCTGAACTGTTATTTTACATTATAAAACGTGAAATATTATAATACCGGCATTTTCATCAGCTCCATATGTTGTCAAGTTTTCATTATTCCTTACATGTACTGTAACAGTATATACTCCCTCTTCAGTAAAAGCAGTGAAGTAACGACTGTATATGCCATCATTCTGTGTAATATCTGGATCTGAAAGAGCAAAATCAATTATAGTAGTTTACAGTTTACAACATGGAAGATACAAATATTTCAATATGTGCATTATATGATCAGTAATATACGGACACTTTGAAATTTAGGCTTTTAATTAAATTTTAAAAAAATCTGGAGTCACTTCACTCGACTCTCAGAACATGTGATATTTACCAAGCATATAAATAATTTTCATTCAACTGAATGGGATCTAGTGTTCAGGCACTAGTGCATTTAAAGGGATTTGAGTGTATAGACCGCAATGTATAAGAATACTCTTTTGTAGTCCTCGGCTTACACTTGCTTATGTAGTATGAAAGACAGTGATCTATAATATGCGTACCTAATTTGATGTCAATCGAATTCACCATTTACATACTAGCTCACTTTAAATGATATGCATCCTTAGGCCGTAATACATATAAGAATTACTTTCTGCAAGCCTGTAAACAAACTATCAGCTCTACACACCAGTACTATATTTGAGATGTTCAATTATCTCACCGTCAGCTGCAATACATATTTGGATCCTCGTTTGTATTTCCCGTTGCACACATTGAAGTATAGAGCGTGATACGTTAGCACGAGCGTCCGTAATGCGTCGTTTAAGGTCTTGCAATGTTTGTGTAGGGGTTTCATACACTTGCTGTTTCAGGTATCCCCAGAGGAAAGGGTTTAATGGAGTCAGATCAGGCAAACATGGAGGCCACTCTTCGAAACCGCCATACCCAATCTTTTGGTTACCGGATTCCTTGACGAGGTACTGCTTCACTGGAGATGTCGTGTTTTACCCGAAAAATAATCATTTTTCCTTCCTTTCAAGTTTCGTGGCGTCACAGCGTAGAAAATCACGTGTACGTTTTAACCGTTCTATTCTTCGCGTTAATGTCCACAAGCTGTCTTTTCGTACTAAATCGATGATGCCCTACAACATTGTGAATCCTTTTTTTTCCCCTATCCCGTTCCGTTTTCGAGATAGGACTAATAAATTTGCAGTTTACCAACAGGTAGCGCGGTAGGCGGTTTCATTCAGCTGTGCATGGCTACTTTGCTATACCTAGAGTCCACTTTTATGAATATACCAGCAACTATTTCAAGGTTGAAAGAGTGCAAAGGACTTTAGTGGGCACTCTGGTGTAGTTACCACAGCGCCTTCGCGTGATTTACATGAGGCTCAGATCTGCACAATTTCCATAGCACTGTCTACTTCTCGGTGGCACTTCAGTGTGTAACATCACGTATATATGCAGGAATTGGTACCAGGGCCCGTTACTATTAGCTGTGGCCCAGTTTACGAAAAAATTCGAAAATTAAAACTGATTAAACATGAAGTCATGAATGAAGTTTTAAAAAATTGTCTTTAAAATGAATAATGTGTTGAATGTTAAATTATTCTTCAACGAAAATTTGCTTCTTTCAATGAGCATTCTAATAATATAACTCAAAGCTTAATGCACTAAAGATTTCTAAGAGCCTAAAAAAACATCATTTTCAGCAATAATTTGAAGAGTTTCCTTTTTTTATTCACTTCACGCGTAACTTGGTTTTACGACATTAAAAATATAATAAGCACACTTAAATACGTAAATCACATCTTTGTTATGATGGATAAAGTCAATATATTTTAGTGTCTTAGAAATAAGTGCGATAGAGCTTACCACCTCTACCATCATCGAACAAATCAAACTCCGGGTGTTCTTTTCCCGTCGGATCTTTAATGACAGCCGATACTTTTGCGTTTTGCAGAGGGTACGATCCAAAACGAACTATGGCATAAATGATAACTGGCATCTGTAAGGCAAAGTATTTAATGTATTAGAGTAACAATAATCGTATTACATATTGTTTTGTTATTAAGGAGAAAGATGAGTGACATACTGGCTTATTAAATTTTACTATTATCTCAGCGTTCCCGTGCATTACTCATTTATGAATATCGTTCCGTTAAAGATCGGTAATGTGCGCATCACATAGTTAATCTGCAGATTAACTGATTTGCTCCGTTAACATGCAAAATCAGCAGTTTTCCGCATTTTACTAAGGTAATATTCACACTAATTGCTTTGATATCTTTAAAATTCAAAAGTTTAATACGGATAATACAATTTGATCAAACCAAGAAAGGTTTGGAAAAGCAATCAGAAAATGTTGGCAGTTTTAAAGCGAAGTACCCAAAGGTTGCCAATGAGAGTTAAAGTACACGAGGTAGATAGAGCAAAAATTGATGACCGTTCGATTTTAGCTTTAGTTCTTTGTAAAACAGAAGATGACTTTTATAAATTTCGTGCTAAAACGGTATTTTAAAACAATTGTTATTCCGGGTCTGAATTTAGTGTTTGGAAAGAGAGATTTTTGTCCAAATGCTTGATCAAACGTCCTTGTAAAAATATCTCTACGCCAAAGAGCAATAAAACAATCCCTTGGACTAAATGTGACTGTAAATCTATAGATGTACGATAAATTGCATGCTTGTCGCAAAAAACAATTTCTATGTAATTGAAAGTGTCCTCAATCTTTAGCATTAATGATTAAGCATGATTTTATCATATGTTTTGCAAATTCATTTCCTCGGTGGTAATCTAAAATGCTAAGGCTGTTCGGGACAGATTCTTGAAGTCGTTTCTGATGCAGTTTGACCATGCGCTTTGGCCATAATACTCTCCTCGACCAATCAGTAACCAGAATAAAAGTCTGTCTTCACACATAAATATGGCATTTCATAAAGTATTACATCATTTTCACGTCAAATTAAAAACATGAAAAAGGATTAAGTCAAAATGTATTTCTTAAAGTTCATAAATTTTAAAATTGCTAATACGATTGCGTGGATAACAGGAGTTTAAGATTTCTTTTTCTGATTGTTTATATTCGTAAGGTTATTTGTTAACTAAAATATCGTGTGCCAGTGAAATCAGAGCAGGAATGAAATGTTTCATACGCAAAAGAATAAGGATTTGGAAATTTCCGAGACTAAAATGTATAACCTTTTAATTTGGCGAAAAATAAATTGACTGATATGCCGATTTTTTGAGGATATAGCGGCTTGAGCAGTTATAAGCTTGGCGCAATTTACGGATAGAGCGTACGGAAATATAGTATAATTAAAAACAAGTGTGGGTTTTATTAGGATACATTTAGGCGTTAAATTTTAATTTTCCGTGCTGAAATAATGCAATTAAGGCGATTTTAAGCGATCTATCTTCATAATTTTCAACAAATTAAGTAAATTGATTTAAGCTGGGGGAATTCCAGAAAATTTAAGATCATTGAAATTCTCGCATTTTGTACATCGTATTTAACGATGAATAAAATACATTAACACATACTTAATAATTTAAAACATTGCTCCTTTTCAAATAGATGGCTGTTTTACTTTGGCGATCGAACCATGTAAGTGATAGATAACTATTTCCCATTTTGGTTGCGGTTAAATCAATGCTTCGAATGATTCCTAGAAAAAAAAATCTCGCAAAAAGATGTATGTAGTCACTTTGGCAATCGAAGTACTATACGTGGAATAAATAATTGATTCTTATTTGTTAAAGCAGCGGTACGGAAGTTTCTTTTACTGGAAACGTTAGATTTGCGTAATTAATGTACTGTCTAATATAGTTTTTGTTTTGCAAATTAAAATGTAAGTTAATTCCTACTTTAGGACCTTTCTTAGCAAAGTTGGCGATAAATATTCAAATAAATAATTGATTCTTATTAATAAAGCAGCGGTACGGAAGTTTCTTTTACTGGAAACTGTTAGAATTGCGTAATTAATATACTGTCTAATATAGTTTTTGTTTTGCAAATTAAAATGTAAGTTAATTCCTACTTTAGGACCTTTCTTAGCAAAGTTGGCGATAAATATTCAAATATAGTGTAACTCTATGTTTAATAGCATGTGTTTTTGCGTTTACGTATTGCTAATTCCATTTCACGATTGAGATGAGCCGATGTAACGAGTGCATTCCTATTTTTTTTTTTTAATGTCACCAAACACGGTGCAGTGACATAGGAATTCTTTATAAATACCAGGGGCGTAGCCAAGGGGGATGTTAGGGGGGTCATAACCCCCCCCCCATGAGGAATGTTCTGCCATACAAAATGTATAATCTTCACTACATTATCACACACACGTATACAGATATATGAGTTGTAGTAGTCGTAACCGCCCCCCATGAAAAATTTCTGTCTACGCCCCTGATAAATACGAATGTTTTTAATGCCGGTAAGGCTAGGTTGCCTATAAATTATTGCCTTTATTGTCAAGTTAATTCTTGACTCATTTTAGCTTTTTGACATTGACTGGCAGCGTTAATTACGCCAATATATAAGATCTAGCAAAGTAAACATAAATAACTCATTTCATGTTCTATTTTTAACATTGTTATAGTTTCCATTGTTATAGTTTCCGGAATCCATTGTTGCAACTTAAATTGTTAAATTTAACAATTAAATGAAACCACTCATTTCTACAGCTCTTAAGACTCGAAAAAGGGAAAACGCATTAAATATGAAACAAATAGAACTTTAAAATACTTGCGCTTTAAAAATAATCGAAGTTATTTTGAAATTCTACATATTTTTAAATTTTATTTCCTTCGCGTATGGACGACGTCACTTCACGTCATTGTTTGCTGTTTTGCTGGCAGATTATCCGGAGCGGCTCATAAGCGCTAACGTATGTGCTGCTCCGGACATACGCAAGAGCTTTATGTCCAGCGCGTACTTGCGTAACGCCACTGTGTTAATAAGAGCTTTCTGGTGTCCTATTTTTTAGACCTTTTTTTACCATGGAGATTCCCATCCTGAAGTATTGATCATGAAAAAAAAGAAATGATCAATTAAACCCAAGCATAAGTTGTCACGTCATGAAAAACCTTCATAGATGGCAAACACCAACCTTGTTCCGAAGGTTATACATAACTAGCTGAGTACCCGTTCTCCACACGGTAGGAAAAGAACATTTTCGTTACACATATAATTCGAATTAAACCCAGTGATGTGGAATCTAAAAAAGTGAAAAATTTTTTAAATCATGATGAAACGTTGACGTCATGAGTGCAAATCTGAGATAACTGCAACATGATCAGGGTTGGCATGGTTTAAAACCGACTGGTTTAAACCAAATGGTTTTTTTCTCAAAAAAAACAATTGGTTTTTTTAAAAGAATAATTTAAAATTCCAAATACTACAGATAGAATATTTTCCGATATCTTTTAAAATTACCCTTATAAGTATCAAAAATAAGTTTTTATATCAATCTAATAGATATCTTACTGTTTTATCATTATTAAAAATTATTAATGAAACTTAAATTATAGGCTGCATTTTTAATTTGTTTCTAAAATAGAGGTTTTGTGATTTAACAACTTATTTTTAAACCTTAAAAATATCATTTTGAACAACTTATCACCATTATTACTGATGAATGTGAATCTAAGTGCAAGATTCCACATAAAATGTAGTAAACAATTAATATTGTATTATATTATATACTAAATATAACAATTAGCATCTCTAAATAAAATATTAAAATTTAATGATTTCAATGTCCACATAAGTATAGCAAGAATTGTTTATTTTCTTTTTTAATTACTTTCAGGAGGAATGCTAATTGTTATTTGAATATTTCATAATTAATTTTATTTATAAGTATGTAACAGGTAATTATAAAAGGATTTTTTTAAAAAAAACCTGGTTTAAACCAAAATAACCTGGCTTAAACCAAAAAAAACCCGGTTTTTTGGTTTTTTTCAAATAAACCGGTTTTTTTTTTCCAAACCTGAACATGATGGCACAAAAACTATGTCAGTGTCACTGGCGATCAAAAAAGAAGCAACTTCTCTTGGATGACCTTGCCCAGGCTTTTTTTCGATGGATCCGGTATCATAGAACTGCTTTTATAAAATGCACACGACGCTAGGTGTTAAATTAAACTCTCTAAAAATCTGGAGACTATCCTGCTTATAGTCTCCACACATAGGATCTAGGTCAAAGGGTGGGGGTCTTTCTAAGGGGTCCTAACTCGTATTTACGCTACGTTTGAGAGGAAACCAGCCATATATGTTTACTATCATATGCATGCTGCGAGTACAGTTTTATTTTCCGAACGGTATACAGGAAAACTCCGAAAGGTTAGGTCGGCGGACGGACGCGACCCGTTTTGATCCAGAAACCTTCCGTCTCCCAATTCAGAACGCTAAGCGCTCGGCCACTGGTCGGACTAAGTCTTTGCTGGGGGAATATTAAAAGCACATGGGACCTTTCTTGTATACATGACGATTCTCTATCTCTACCTAAACGCATTCTTTTTGCACTCCTTATGCTACGACCTATGCTTGAAAAACAACGTCTTCCAGACATGACTGAAATACCTATTGCTTTCTGTACACACAAAAAAAAAAAAATAAACGATCATCAATAACAAATAAACTCAGTTATTTTTTAACTATGATAATTGAAAACCTTAGAATTGTGATAAAAAAATATTTTTTTTTATCAATCTTGTTTAAGTAGTTAAATAGCTAAATTAACCTAAATAGATTGATAGATAAATTCACCATAGTACCTACTCAAATATACTAATATATAAAATCCTGGAGTGATTTACCCGAAAGTAATTGCACTACTTTGTTCAATTCAAATAATGCTTCATCAAAGATGTTTTGGTCAAATTGAACACATCGCGCTGTAAAGCACGTTTTATTTTTATTTTACTGGCTGAAGAACATCGTGCGATCTCTTCGAATTATACAATGCGTGACGTTAAATTGCCGTCACCGGAACTCTTCTGGGGAATTTGGTAGATGGAAGTTTATTATTTCGCTCGTAAAGCAAATTTTATTATCTAATGCATTTTTTAAGTCGTGCATTAAAATGATGTCAGTTTCGCACGTGAAATTTAACTTAAATTATTGAAAGTAAAGTAGTAATTTTCATGTTTTAAACTGATCTACTTTTATTGGATATAAACACTTTCATATATAGATGGTGAGTCACGTGACTCTTTAAATTACAAAGATTTGATAATCTGATCACGTGAAACAAAACTGCTTATTACAATTATATACAAATTCGTGTGTTTTAACCTGAAAACCTTATTGCGAAGGCGTAAATATTGTCTTTTTCTTCGACACACGTGCATATTATTGTCGTACCGCGATGTATTATACATATAAACCTTCCTCTTGAATCACTCTATTTATTGCTGGAAACTGCATTAAAATCCGTTGAGTAGTTTAAAAGATCTAAGCGAACATCGAGCGGAAGCGACTTCATTTTATACTATGTACAGATTAAAAATTGTGTAAAATTTAATTTTGGTACAATTTGGATATTTGCCACCAAGGTGAGATTAAATATTACTAAATATGGCAACCTACCAAGGATTATGCATAATAATATATCTCTGCCACTGCGTCAAAAACGCGAATCTGCAATTTTGTTTTTTTGTTTTTTACCTAAATGCATTGTCGAGTTTTCTAAGCAATGCTGTTTTCCATTTATGCATTTCTGCTAATTTCTCAAAGCCCCGTGTCTTAATTAAGATTATTTTACGAGAGAATTGAATAATCAGAATAAACTGAATCAATGAAACTTTGTAGGTGATTTTCTTGAGACTGAGAATAGGCAGATTAACGTCTTCAAAGTGAAAGTAGTTATATGCAAAACTATTTAATTGGTAACCCTAATGGGAAATGTAATCGATTATGCGCGTCCGCAAAGCGTCAGAAATTAAGAGTGTATGAAAAATCAGGATTATGAAATGAAAATCAAAAATAAACCACCAGAGATTTTAGGATATGTATTGCGTACGAGAAAGATATTGCAATCAGGTGCACAACAAGGCACCCGCAAGGGATGCAAAATACAATGTGTAAGTAATTGCTCTTTCCATGGCGTTTGTGGAATCTTTTCGAATAAAGGGATCCGATGTGCTTAGAATATTTCCTTATAAATGATTATGTAAAAGTTCTATTTATTTTTTCATATATTTTCAAGTTACAGGAGGGACTCTAGAAATGACTTCTTATTTTGCTCAAATATTGAATTTGATACTATGCAACTAATATGTTTACAATAAAATAACAAATTAGTTATTTATTTAGTGCGAATTGACAGTGAGATCAACTTCAGTTTTATGTAACAAATGTGATACTGCATTAAGAGTTCAGTCAGTGTAATAAGCTTTTATGTCACGAACGTTTTCATTTAGAAAAGCGAGATGATTTTCACGGAAACACATTTTCGGCTTTTAAACGTAAATAGTGCATTCATTGTTTCATGTAGTTTTTAAATTTAGTAAAATTCAGTCAAGTCATGTGTAACATAACTGCGCCAATGCATTGTCCACGCTTTACGAAGTGCAAGATAAAATAAAATATTTGTCAACTTCATGTAATGTTATTTACGTGGTATATATTAATGCTGTAAATTAAACTTAAAAAGCAGAAATATATGATGTAGAAATCAGACATTTTTCGAAAGAGAAAAGTTTCGTCGGCATACCGTAAAGTTCTTACTTTTCTGATCGCCAGTGACACTGACGTAGTTTTTGTGTTCGTCTCAGATTTGCACTCATGACGTCAACTTTTAGTCACGATTCAAGTAATTTTTCACATTTTGAGATTCCGCATTATTTGGTTTAATTCGAATTATATGTGTAAGGAAAATATTAGTCTCCTACTGTGCGGAGAACGGGTAAGCAGCTAGTAATATTTTAAAACGTTTGATTCTTTGTATTATATATAACTGATACAGTGTGTGTGTGTGTGGGGGGGGGGTGTTCTGGGGTTATAACCCCCAATGAGGATTTTTTTTTTTTTTTTGTAATACAAAATGTGTGTTCTTCACTCTCTAATCACACGCAAGCATACATTTATATCAGTTGCATTAGTCGTAACCACTTCCCCATGAAAATTTTCTGGTTACGCCACTGAATTGCATTAAATATATATATTCGCCAAGTTAGTTAAAAGTGGTATCCACAAATTATAGAAGAATATGTCATTACCTGGACATCAGGTCCTTGTGATGGATTGTGAACAACTACTTCACCACTGAAGTATTTTCTTTCTGCTGATGTTGTTCTAACTTGTACAAACACCGGTGGTAATCCCTTATACCTACTTGAAAGTATGATAGTTCCAACCTACCAAATAAATTTAAAGGAAGAATTACTGCACTCAGAATACACAAATATTGCAATTTTTTTAACCCTACAAATGTTTTGTTTATACGAATCAGAACATTTCTGCTTGACTAAAAATATTGTGTAAGAGTAAGCAACTAAAAGAAATCTGATATGGACAATACGACTTCCTTGCATGTCTTTTAAATCAAAAATATTTTCGTCGTACTACATCTAAACTTATATTGTTTGAAAGAATTTCTAACCAAATATTTCCGATATCGCCAAGCTATGTTCCGTTGAAGGATCGTATTTGAAAGATCCGTTTTGGTACTTACGTATTATCTCGGCGGTTATTCCGACCAAACTATTTTTATGGGAAACTAGCTGAAGCACCCGTTCTTCGCCCGGAATGGATATTGATAAACCAACAATTACAAATGGAAAATAAATAAATATATATTAAACATGCTTTGGTTATATATTTAATCGCTACAAAATCTGTTTTAGAGTATTCGTCAGCCATATTCTACCAATACTTGATTTTTTTTTAAATACTGTTTGGAATATGCATCATATTTCACGCGTATTTGTCTTGTTCTTCAAAATTGAAATCTACGTTAAAATCGCCTATTAAAACTGTTTTAAAATCCCCGTCAGAGATTTTCTAACTATACTTCACCTTTATTTACACGAATATAGACACCAATATTCTAATTAAATAAACAGTAGTGTTAGGCAATTTCTCGACAAAGGTGGTTGTGTTGTGGGATTATGGCCGATTAGCTAAACGTTGGCTCTAGGCCGGAGGATTTGGTGCCTCATATGGGAGTCTTTCTAAGGAGTCCTAACCCGTAATTATGCTAAGTTTTGGAGGAAACCACGGAAACTCCGAACGATTAGGTCGGCGGATGCGATTTTGTTTTGATCCAGACACCTTCCGTCTTCCAGTTCAGCGTGCTAAGCGCTCGACCATAGTGAAGCACTCGACAAAGATATAACGTACGTTTCGAGGACTCATTTCTTTTATGCCAAACTTCGCGATAAATCACCAAAAATGGCAAACCTTGGTGACTTTTCACATTTAATCTGGCAACCCTTGAAACATGATTCGCCCTTTCAAAAGGTAGACAAAAACTTTTGTCTGGAATTAACAACATTCAAGAGCTAAAAAATACGTGAAAAACACCTTTTTTGTCAACTATCCTTTATTAAGGTCGATTTTTAAAAAACCTTGAAAAATACTTTTATGAATTAGTGTTCGTTTCATTTTAGTGCAAAATTTTTATGGCTAGCTTCATTTCCCTTCGATGTATGTAAACAAATATGAAAGTAACTTTTTGGCCCCTCACACCAATTTGGACACGAACTTTAAAAAACCCTGAAAATGACTGTTATGCATTCGTGTTCGCTGCATTTTATAGCAAAAACTTTATGGCTATCTATGTCCCTTTTAGATATGATGGCAAATTTGGAAACAACGTTTAGACCCTTATGCCCGTTTTGATGAAAATTCTAGAAAATCCTGGAATGATTTTAAGGCATTTGTGTTCACTATATTTTTAAGCAAGAATTTTAAGCTATCTCGTCTTCCTATGATACATGAAGGGAAAGGTGAAAAGAACGTCAAAAAACGTTTCGACCCCTTACACCTGTTTCGGTGTGAATTCTAAAACACTCTGAAAATTATTGTTAGGCATTCGTGTTTGCTACATTCTAAAGCAAGAGTTTTATGGCTATCTCCAGTTGCTTTTGAGATATGATGGCAAATTCGAAAATAACGTTTTGGCCCCTTTGTGGTGGATTATTTTCGTTATGGTTAAAATTTGAGGAAAACTAAAGCCTAAGATGATCGTACAGTGGTATTATGCCGCGCATAACCTGCCTGGCAAGTACTCCTAGTATTACGCTGAAAAAATTGAAAAATGATTGACATACACCAAAACACTAAAAAAACTAAAGACTCTATGAATTGCAACTAAATACCATTTATTCTTAGTCATTCCACTAATATTAATTAACAGACGATATTGACATAATTTTAAACTTAAACATGTCTGGGGGAGATGTGGTTTTGGAGGATAAGGGGTATCCACAAAAGTTTTGAAACGCAAATAATAAATAGATTACTGGGAATATTCACCATTCTGATGAGGTAGCCGTCTTTACACAAGACACGATCGACGCGTGCCCTCTTGGAACCGCTGTCTTTCTCTTAAGCCATCATCTGGCCTCTGATTCCATGTTTCTTTTGAACACAACTTGATCATATTGATTCGAAGCACACACTGATTTTTTAAGTCCGTTCACACCTTTTTCAAACTCTCTTCTGCTTCTTTTTCTTTTTTAGCACACTCGTTCTGTCGTCTTTTTTTTTCTTCTCTCACGGGGTTGTTTCCTCTTTTCTTACCCCCTCTTACATCATTGGCTGGAGTTTCTGATTTGTTCGTATCGGGGAATTAATGCATCCTCTCGTCGAATCCCAGACATGTAGGTGGATCATTCGGGAATATACCCCGCCAAATTTGCATATCATTTTCGGCCATAAATATTTTCGGCCATAAATATTTTAACGTTGACAGTTCATTGTGCTATAGTGTCCAGACTGTCCATTGCCTGGCGCCTCTTCTAATTTATGGTCCACTTGTGTGGTCTTCCCATGGGAACCGTCTCAAAATTATATTTTACTGCTGTTTCACTTCACCACATCTCTCCCCCGTGTACATAAAAAAAACAAGAAAAAAAAATATTCAATGTCCACAGTTACTAGTTCGTTACACGTAGCTACACATGTGCTACGTTTTAAAATTTGGCACTTGTCCTGTATAGTCCATGCGATATAGTCCATCATACGTAGCAAATTATGTGCTACGTTCTACAGTGTAGTAGTTGGAGTTTAGTCCATATAGTCCGTCACGCGTAGCTACACACGGCAAAAGTCTCAGTTGTGATACATTTGTTCTCCCGTTGTGTCTCAAGCATTTTGTGGTTTCACGTGAACATTTTCGTTCTCCTTTGCGGCTTTGTTTTGTCAGATTTTGTTAAATCTGGCAGTATCGATAATGTTTCCGAACCACTTTGCATTAATAACATTAATGAGTTACCTTTGTATCTTGTTTCTCAATTTCTTCAAAATAATATATTGTACACCAATGGGATTGTACACACATTATTATGTTTGATCACACATTCTGTACCAACATGTACCATATTTATATTATTAGAGTACCATATTTATATTATATATATATTAAGAATAACATACAATATCATGTGTGTCTATTACTTGTTACACATATATATTTATCTGCATATCATAAAAAATACTCGTCTTCCTTCCTTTTTTTTTTTTTTTTTTTTTTTTTTTAAATTTATTATTATTATTATTATTATTATTATTATTATTTTTGCTCAGACAGGGGATTCATTCCTATATTGCACACCCTTTTATTTATACGGTACACCTCACGTACCACTGTTTCAAAATATCTAGCCATAATCATCGATGCGTTCTTATTTACTCATTCAATTCATTTCTAAATTCCCACGTTTGTACTTGTAAAAGAGTTTCACCGCTAAACCCGTGCGTTCTGGCACTACCCTCTCTCCTCTTGTATTCCTTTTAAGCAGATCCTTCCGGCTGCGAAACTGTTTGTCGCTTGACAATCGGAACTCATGGTTGAAATTTCCGGTTTTTCACTGCGTATAATACATCCGCGCGCTTGGAAACGGGGGAAACTGCAGCTCGACGACTCAACTCGTGCTGTAGGCAACCGGTTTATCTCCTGCGCCTGGAGTGACTCGGCACCTTTTTCGCCTGTGTTTTTTTTTTTCTTTTTTTTTTTTTTTGGATGTCAACGTCGTGTAGAGGTAAGTGATTGTTATTTAATTATTTTGTTAATGAAAGCTTATGCCGCCCTATTAACTGTAATTTTGTAAAGAGAAACAAACTTAACGTTACTATTCTTACGTTTTATTTTGTATAGCGCCGATCTGCATGTCGAGTCCATGCGGTCTGATAGGTTATTATTCTGTGAACTCCCTATGTTTACTTTAAAATAAATAGTCTTCTATTATTCTAGAGCGCGTCTTACTCATCGTGGTTATTGCCTGCAATTGCCCGATAAGTACCAAAATCCAAGGGGAAATCTGCAGCTTTCCGTCCCAGGTACTCTGGTGACGCAACTCAATAATTTTATTCTAACTTGTATTAATTAAAATTTTTAGTAAAATTACTGTACTATGTATTTGTCTCTCCTATAGTTGTATGTCCGGTATTTATTTATATGCATATTTTTGTCTTTTCATGTTGCCCTTCTCTTGCATCCTATGCGTGACATCCGAACGAGCGACTCTCCGCAAATCCGAACGAACGACTCGCCCCCATGGGAATGGCTCCCTGCCGGTTTGTTTACCAACAGCAAAAGCCAAACGACAACACCAGCTGATGCCTTGCTAACTTGTGTTTTACTTTTTATTTATTTTTTATTTATTTATTTATTTATTTATTTTATTTTTTTTTTTTTAACATACGTATGTGTGTGCCTGTTATCTTATTGCTTGCTATTATTATCAACATTATTATATTTTGTCCGTCTCTTTTTTTTTTTTGGTTGTTAACATTTCCTTCATTTTCAGCTTAGCTTTTCTGCAGTGCACAAGGTTACACGGGATATCCCTTTTGATTATATATATATCATGTCATTATTATTATAATTCTTATTATTATTACTGTTATGATTAGCTAAATTCAATTGCCTTCCAGGTCGCGTTTTTCTCTTTTTTCCTATCAGTTTTGTAATTCTCGTTTTCGTTATCCTTTCACAGAAATTCCAATCTTTTCATCTATTTACGCAATTGAACTTGAACATCAAGCATCATGAAAAGCGACCTTCTGGACCTCACAACTCGGCTACTGGTAAGAACCCCCCTTTTTTTTTTTTTTTTTTTTGAATTTTTGTTCTTTTCCTATGTTTGTGCTGTTTCTCGCCCCTTCTGGGAGCGGTTGCGTAACCAATAACCATGGGTGGGGGTTTTTGACTCGTCAGAGTCTGTTTCTTGTGTCTGGGGTTTTACCCGAAAAATGAGGTTTTTGTGCACTTTTTTTGATTCTACATGAGGTTTATTCACTTCTTTAAGTAACAAATTATTATTTCGCAATAGTTTCATTACCCTATAAGGGCCGGTAAAAATGGGGTCAAATTTACACTTCTTGTGCATATTTCTCATGTATACCAAATCCCCTATGTGGATTGGAGTATGTTTAGCGGGTTTTTCTAAGTTCTGCGGTTTAGCCGCTTTTTCTTGAAATATCCAGGCCTGTTGTCTGTTATTTAAATTCTGCTTAATTAATTTGTCCACAAATATTTGTATTTCCTCTTGGGACCATCTTGATTCGAAAATATTTTGTCCCTGTACGTCAGTTGTATTGTCCAGGGGTATTTTAATGTCACGACCCAGAAATAGTAACGCCGGCGGGAAATTCGTCGCCCTGTGTTTAGAGGCGTTGTAATAGAGCTGCGCCCATACACTTGCATCTTCCCATTCAAAAGTGTTCTCTGCTATGCATCGAATACACTGCTGAAGCGTGCCTTGTGCTCGCTCTACCGTCCCATTCGATTGTGGGTGGTAGATCGACGAAAAACGACTCTCTATATTGAGAGATTTTAAAAAACTCCTTAATTCCTTTGATCTGAATTGAGGTCCGTTATCCGATATAATCGTATCTGGAAGCCCAAAACGAGAAAAATAACTTTGTAAACATTGAATTATTTGATCCGCAGTGATTTTTCTACATGGAAATAATTCTATATACCTTGAGAAACTGTCAATTACGGAAAAAAAAAAGCAATTGCCTCTGACACTGCGAGGCAGCTTCCCAACAATATCTATATGTAGACACTTTCCGGGCAGTATTGCTCGGTCCATTTTTTGTCTCGCCGTAGCGGGAATGTGCCTGTTTTTGAATTGTGCACATCTGTGACAGTTATCGATAAACGTCTTTACGTCATCAAATAAGTTGCCCCAAGTATAAAATTTTTTTATAAAATCGATCGTTTTTTGTCTGCCGAAATGTGTTGCGTGTGCAATTTTGATCACGGACTGTTTTAAAGCCTGAGGGATCACAATTACATCTATTCCTGCCCTCTCTCGCGTGGCTTTTTCCCTATAACGAAGAATTCCATGTGCATCGAGATAGTAATTTTTGAACTTAGGACTTTTAGGGGTCTTTTCGCGGACGTGTGGTATTATTTTGTTCAATAATTCATCGTTCTGCTGTTCTTGTTTAATTTTTTCGGTCGTTAAATCCTTCTTCCCTTCGAAGATTTGTGCCGTTATGTTATTTACCTGTTCTTCTTGTAAGATGTATCGGGACAAATAATCCGCGGGGTTTTCCTCACCCTTTATATGTTGAAATTTAAACGCAAATTCACTTAAAAATAATAGCCACCTTGCAGTGATATCGGATTGCTGCGTTAGATCTAAATGGTATTTCAATGATTTCGCGTCACTAATTAATACAAATTCATGGTTCCATAAATAATTGCGAAAATGTCTCACCGCTTCATAAATTGCCATTAGTTCCAGTTTAAGAGATGAGTATCGTTTTTCCGCATTTTTTAAAATTCTGCTAAAAAATTTGACTGGTGTTCTTCCTTCTGGCCGATCCTGCATTAAAATACCATTAATGGCCGTGTTGGATGCATCGGTTGCTAACAGGAATGGTTTTGCAAAATCAATTTTGGTAATTCTTGGTTTTTCTAAAATGATCTGTTGTATGTTCGCGAAACTAGTCCGACACTCTTCCGACCATTCAAATTTTTTGGTCTTTCTTGTGAGCTGCACAATCGGTGCAATAATTTGGGAATATTGTGGAATAATCGTTCTGAAGTAATTTGTCATCCCTAAAAATGATTGAATCTCTTTAACTGACTTAGGTGTTTTAAATTTTGTGATTTTCACGATGTTTTTTGGGTCTGGGGAAATCCCTACTTCGTCCACTTGGAATCCTAAACATGTGATATTTTTTCGGGCTATTTTGATTTTTGACGGGTCCAATGTTAAATTAAACTCTTTGAGCTTTTGTAATATTAAAGTCATTTTTTTTCGTAATTCTTCGAGGGAATTAGCTGGTATGATTATATCGTCTAGGTAGAAATTTATCTTCGTTTCTCTCATACCTCCCAGCACCGTATTCATGAGTTGGGTGAAGTAACTGGCGCTGTTACGCAAGCCAAAGGGTAGTCTCGTGTGTCTAAAATTTCCTCGGTGGGTAATTATTGCACATTTCTCTCGCTCTGCCTCCGGTAATGCTATTTGAAAAAATCTGATGTGTCCAACACATGACTTCCTTGCACGTCTATTAGATCAAAAATATTTTCGACGCACTTCCTCTAAATTTATTTGTTTGAAAGAGATAAAATATCAATAATAGTAAGGTTTAGCGATTTCTAGCGAAATATTTCGATATCGCCAAGCTGAGTTCAATTTGAAAGATTTCCTTCGGACACTTTGTTTGGCGATATTTCACCAAAAGCCGACAAACTTGAGATAGTCAGCGAGATTTTGGGGATAGCCAAAGTAGTCATTGACCACAGACTTTCAGTGAATTGAATGCATCTATACACCTCAATGTATTCAAAGTCATTTGGCTCACCATGTAAATAAATTTTCAGTCGATTGCTGTCAAAAAAGATATTGAAAACAGTTAGATATTACAATAGTTCTAAATACAAAGTTAAAAAAATCTACGGGCTAAAGTTTTAGAGTTATACAAAATAGGAAATAATTTTTGGCGCCAAATTTGGCGATATTTCGGCGAAACTCGTCAATGTCAACGACATTTGGCGAGATTTTAAGCATGAACCAAACAATGACAGATTATCGCCAAATTTGGCGATATTTCGCCAAAACTCGCCAAGAACGATGACAAATGGCGATACTTTGGGCATAGACCAAATGACTGACTATCGCCAAATTTGGCGACATTTCGCCAAAACTCGCCGAGGTCGAGGACAGACGGCGAGATTTTGGGCATGTACCAAACAATGACTGTCTACAGTTGTATTATATTAAAGATGTCCATAGACATTAAGGTACTGAAATTCTTTTTGGTGGTCCTGTAAATAAACTCTCCAGTAGATTGGAACCAAGAATCGAGATGCACAACTAGATGTTACAACATTCTTATATATGAAATTTCATAATAGTTTTTGAGATTTGAGAGTTAAATATGCACACACGTACACCAAAAGTCGCCAAGCTTGGCGACTTTTGGCATAGTTCTTGAGGGAGGCACGTGACCGTGGTCGGACCATTACCTAACTTATGTGGTAGGACGGTATTGTGCTTGAAATGGATGAATGCCCCTAAAATTGCTATTGACCGTAATGTATTGGAAATCTTTTGAGTGTTCCTGTAGCAGAACTATAAATGATAAAGACACTTTTTTTAATGGAGAAATTCATTTTCTAACTCTTTACAGCATATATCACTTCTGAGTCGTTTGAAATAGCCCAATACCTCTAAAAAACGCTTTGATGAATTTCGGCCCATAGAGCGTAATGTATTTCGAATCTTTTGGGCGGTCCTGTAGATAAACTATTTAGTCGAATGGAACCGAAAGGGGAGGTGCACAATTAGATGTTACAACAATCCTAAATATAAAGTTTCAACATTCAACGCCTAACAGTTTTTGAGATTTGCGAATTTAATGAATTTCGGCCCATTGAGTGTAATGTATTTCGAATGTTTTGGGCAGTCCTGTAGATAAACTATCCAGTCGAATGGAACCAAAAGGGGAGGTGCACAACTAGATGTTACAACTATCCAAAATATGAAGTTTCGACATTCTACGCCTAATAGCTTTTGAGTTAGGCGAGTTTAATGAATTTCGGCCCATAGAGCGTAATGTATTTCGAATCTTTTGGGCGGTCCTGTACATAAACTATCCATTCGATTGCCACCAAAAGGGGAGGTGCACAACTAGATCATAGAACAATCGTAAATATCAAATCTCAACATTCTACGACCAATAGTTTTTGAGATATGCAAGTTACATACATACGTACGTACGTACATACGTACGTACGTACAGACGGCATGGAAAAACTGGCCACAGTAGACTCGCCACTGGTCAAAATGAGTTGCAGACGCGTTAATATGATCGTGCATGCTAGCCTACGATGAGATGCATCGAAAAAATTTTTTTAATTAAATTTAGAGGTAGTCAAAATCGGTTTTTTAGTCGAAATTTGGCCCCCAAAATTTTTCGGGATCACATTACTTCCTTATACTACGTAAAATCTGATGTGTCCAACACATGACTTCCTTGCACGTCCATTAGATCAAAAATATTTTCGACGCGCTTCCTCTAAACTTATTTGTTTGAAAGAGATAAAATATCAATAATAGTAAGGTTTAGCGATTTCTAGCCAAATATTTCGATATCGCCAAGCTGAGTTCAATTTGAAAGATTTCCTTCTGACACTTTATTTGGCGATATTTCACCAAAAGCCGACAAACTTGAGATAGTGTGCGAGATTTTGGGGATAGCCAAAGTAGTCATTGACCACAGACTTTCAATGAATTGAATGCATCCATACACCTCAATGTATTTAAAGTCATTTGGCTCTCCCTGTAAATAAATTCTCAGTCGATTGCTGTCAAAAAAGATATGGAAAACAGTTAGATATTACAATTGTTCTAAATACAAAAGTTAAAAAATCTACGGGTTAAAGTTTTAGAGTTATATAAAATACGAAATAATTTTTGGCGCCAAATTTGGCGATATTTCGGCGAAACTCGTTAATGTCGACGGCATTTAGCGAGATTTTAAGTATGAACCAAACATTGACAGATTATCGCCAAATTTGGCGACATTTCGCCAAAACTCGCCAAGAACGATGACAAATGGCGATACATTGGGCATGGACCAAATGACTGACTATCGCCAAATTTGGCGATATTTCGCCAAAACTCGCCAAGGTCGAGGACAGACGGCGAGATTTTGGGCATGTACCAAACAATGACTGTCTACAGTTGTATTATATTGAAGATGTCCATAGACATTAAAGTACTAAAATTCTTTTCGGTGGTCCTGTAAATAAACTCTCCAGTAGATTGGAACCAAAAATCGAGATGCACAACTAGATGTTACAACATTCTTACATATGAAATTTCATAATAGTTTTTGAGATTTGAGAGTTAAATATGCACACACGTACACCAAAAGTCGCCAAGCTTGGAGACTTTTGGCATAGTTCTTGAGGGAGGCACGTGACCGTGGTCGGACCATCACCTAACTTATGTGGTAGGACGGTATTGTGCTTGAAATGGATGAATGCCCCTAAAATTGCCATTGACCGTAATGTATTGGAAATCTTTTGAGTGTTCCTGTAGCAGAACTATAAATGATAAAGACACTTTTTTTAATGGAGAAATTCATTTTCTAACTCTTTACAGCATACATCACTTCTGAGTCATTTGAAATAGCCCAATACCTCTAAAAAACGCTTTGATGAATTTCGGCCCATAGAGCGTAATGTATTTCGAATCTTTTGGGCGGTTCTGTAGATAAACTATCCAGTCGAATGGAACCGAAAGGGGAGGTGCACAACTAGATGTTACAACAATCCTAAATATAAAGTTTCAACATTCTACGCCTAATAGTTTTTGAGATATGCGAGTTTACTGAGTTTCGGCCCATTGAGCGTAATGTATTTCGAATCTTTTGGGCTGTCCTGTAGATAAACTATAAAGTCGAATGGAACCAAAAGGGGAGGTGCACAACTAGATGTTACAACTATCCAAAATATGAAGTTTCGACATTCTACGCCTAATAGCTTTTGAGTTAGGCGAGTTTAAGGAATTTCGGCCCATAGAGCGCAATGTATTTCGAATCTTTTGGGCAGTCCTGTACATAAACTATCCATTCGATTGCCACCAAAAGGGGAGGTGCACAACTAGATCATAGAACAATCCTAAATATCAAATCTCAACATTCTACGGCCAATAGTTTTTGAGATATGCGAGTTACATACATACGTACGTACGTACGTACGTACAGACGGCATGGAAAAACTGGCCACAGTAGACTCGCCGCTGGTCAAAATGAGTTGCAGACGCGTTAATATGATCGTGCATGCTAGCCTACGATGAGATGCATCGAAAAAAATTTTAAAATTAAAATTTGAGGTAGTCAAAATCGGTTTTTTTGTCGAAATTTGGCCCCAAAAATTTTTCGGGATCACATTACTTCCTTATACTACGTACAAGGAAGTAAAAACGCAGATTTAAGATCCATAGTCGTGTACCATTTGAATCCGGCAACTTCTTGTAAGATATCTTCAATATGTGGGATATATGTTTTATAAGGTTCAGTGATGTTATTTAATAATCGAAAATCTGTCGCCATTCGGTATTTAGGGGTTTTATTTTCCTCACTCGTTTGTTTTTTAACGAAGATTATTGGGAACGCGTAACCCCCGTCGGATGGTTCGAGTATACCCGCTTCTAATAGCTCGTCTATTTCGCGGTCTGCGAGCGTTTTCATGTTTTGCGGTATTGGGTACGGTCTACATTGGATAGGGTAATTGTGGGCTAATTTGATTTGCGGTTTCACAGCGTCTGTCACTCCTAATGTTTTATACGAGGTAGAGAATACCTGATAGTTTTCTTGTAGCATTTTTTTAAATATACGCTGTTGGTCTTCCGGTAAATGATCTAAATCAAAAGTCGCCTCTTCGAATTCCTTTTTTCTCAAGTTTAGGATATTGTCCCTATCATTAGTTGTTTGTGCACAATAATTCATTCCTACTTCTGTACCTTGTGATGACTCCCGTATCTGCCGAACGTTCTGCGGTTCTATGATTTTCGCGACTTTCATGTTTTTTTGTAAATGTTTCGTGGTGTTGGTGTTATTTTCGAAAATCATTTGTAACGACTTATCTGTTTTTTGTTGGATGATGCATATCTGTTCCTTTTGGAATTTGGGTATCACTTGAATGATGCTTTCATTTTGTTGCTTTTCAATAGGTCGATCTGTTTTTAAATTTACTATTTTTGTGTCCGCGGGTGGAATCAGTACTTTCCGTGCTATTCGAATGCAATTATTAATCTCCTCCGTCTTATCATTTTCTTCCCTTAGCTCCGTATTTTTGGTCTCTGATTTATTAATTGGAATTTCTTCATTATTTATTGTTATGCTATTTTGTTTCGTATTTAAAATTACTTTATTATTAATCATGAAGTCGTAACCTAATATGATTGGGTATTGTGGGTTCATTGCGAAGTTTGCCACGAAAAAGGTGTTATTGCATTTTTTATGCCCTATTTTAAATGAAAACTTCACGGCTTTTAGAAAAGGTACAGTTTGTTGTGTCACAGATTTTATTGTTACCTGTCTGGAAATAAAGTTTATTTTTATTTTACTTTTTATTCTTTCAAATATTTCGTTATTTATTAAACTAATTCCTGCTCCTGAATCAATGAGTGCAGCATATTCTTCACCCCCAATGTTAAGCGTTACTAGTGGTAATTTAATTACATTTTGCTCGTTGTCACTCACCGACATTATATACCTATGGTTCTCTTGTTGTTTGCGTTTATTATCATTTATTTCTTTCGTACTATTTTGTGCCTCTATCATTTGATTTTTATTTTTGTTTTTATGGTCAATATTTACTTTGGTAGCCTCGAGTTTCTTTCTATGGGATCCCAACCTCTGATTATTATTTATCTGTTGCCTCTGGGATCCCTGTATGAGTTTAAATTCTTATAGTTCCTGTTTCCATTGTTGTTCGTTCTGCGGACATTTGGTTGCTGTCGACCGTCCGCGGGAATTCTTTCCCAGCATGTCTGAGCGGAGTGGTTCGACTTTCCGCATATTTGGCAGATAATTGCAACTTGTTTATAACTACTATTATGTTGCTTAACTGGTTGCCTTCTATTTCGGGGATTGAACCAGCAGTCTGTGTCTGTGTGATTTTGTTTTTTACAAAAAGAGCATGATTTCAATGGATTGGATTTTTCATTCACTTGAGAAATCTCGAGTGCCTGAATTTTATCCTCAAACTGTTTTATTTTATCTTTTAACTGCGCGATTTCTAAGTCCTTCAATAGACCAGTAACGTCTGATTTTTGTACGTCAATATTGTTTATGTCTTCTTCTTCATTAAAAATTCTCTCCAGTCTGATTGCCAACTCAACCGCCTCGTCAAAGTGTTTTACGTTTTCTTTTAAAATTTCTCTTCTAATTTCCGGACGTACCGCTTCCGTGAATTTCGCGAGCATGATGTGGTTCTTTATTTTATCTGTTTCCTCTGACGGCTTATCGATCCCTAAAAATGCTTCAGTCTTTTCAGAGATTATGTCCCTTAGTTGTATAATCGATGTTTTCGGGGTTTGCCTAATTGCATTAAATTCCGCGTGAACTTCCGAAGCTGATTTTATTTCCCTAAATCTTTGGAGAATCGCTTTTTTCAGGTATTCGTAATTGTTTCCGTCTTTCGTCTCTTTTAGGCCTAGTATAAATGCTTTTGCCTTACCTTTGAGGCATGTCTTTAAAATTATGCCTTTCTGCTCATTTGACCAATCGGTGAGAGCAGCTACGTTTTCAAATTCGCTGAAAAATTGCTTTGGGTTCTCGAGACTATCGGCCGAATATCGGGGCAATAGAGGGATTAGTCCCGTGTCTGGCGTTTTGTTATGCTGGCTTTGTGCCGAACTTTGGGTATTTCGATTCCTAAGAGACTCTGGCGAATCCTGTCTAACTCTGGGACGACCCAATTTTTTTTTTTTTTTTTTTTTTTTACTTTAAATATTTACAGATACTATTTTACCTATTTTAACACTATATGTTCCGTTACCTTATACATATACAAAATGCACTTTGACACTTTCAACATACACATAAATGAAAAATATTGTACATGAATACATACATATTAAGCAAGTATTAATTCAATTGTTCAGTTCACTGATTGTTGCATAATATTCCATCAATAAAATATTTATTTATTTATTTTATTTATTTACTTAATTTTATTTAATTTAATTTTTCTATATGTCAATACGTTGTAATGACTACAAACTATCTTATTCACAACATTCTTTCTATTAGAGAAATTAATTGTTTTAACAAAAATACCTTCTTTGTCACCTTTAAAATCAAAGTTCTTTCGTATATATATATATATATATATATATTTTTTTTGCAGCAGTATATTAACACTTACAAAACACAAATAAAATATTCAAAGAATGTCAATGCATGGTTTTTTTTTTTTTTTTTTTTTTGAAACTGAGAAACAAGATAGTAACTTCGTTATTATGATGCATAATTTCTCTCCCAGACTTTGTTTTATTTTTGAAAAATCTACTATATATATTTATTATTATTATTATCATTAATTTAACTATCATTTGAGTTACTAGGAGTACATAAAATTGCCTTTTTTCTACGGCACCATTATGTGGTGGTTTATTTGATTTTGGTTAAAATTTGAGGAAAACTAAAGCCTAAGATGATCGTACAGTGGTATTATGCCGCGCATAACCTGCCTGGCAAGTACTCCTAGTATTACGCTGAAAAAATTGAAAAATGATTGACATACACCAAAACACTAAAAAAACTAAAGACTCTATGAATTGCAACTAAATACCATTTATTCTTAGTCATTCCACTAATATTAATTAACAGACGATATTGACATAATTTTAAACTTAAACATGTCTGGGGGAGATGTGGTTTTGGAGGATAAGGGGTATCCACAAAAGTTTTGAAACGCAAATAATAAATAGATTACTGGGAATATTCACCATTCTGATGAGGTAGCCGTCTTTACACAAGACACGATCGACGCGTGCCCTCTTGGAACCGCTGTCTTTCTCTTAAGCCATCATCTGGCCTCTGATTCCATGTTTCTTTTGAACACAACTTGATCATATTGATTCGAAGCACACACTGATTTTTTAAGTCCGTTCACACCTTTTTCAAACTCTCTTCTGCTTCTTTTTCTTTTTTTAGCACACTCGTTCTGTCGTCTTTTTTTTTTCTTCTCTCACGGGGTTGTTTCCTCTTTTCTTACCCCCTCTTACATCAGTGGCTGGAGTTTCTGATTTGTTCGTATCGGGGAATTAATGCATCCTCTCGTCGAATCCCAGACATGTAGGTGGATCATTCGGGAATATACCCCGCCAAATTTGCATATCATTTTCGGCCATAAATATTTTCGGCCATAAATATTTTAACGTTGACAGTTCATTGTGCTATAGTGTCCAGACTGTCCATTGCCTGGCGCCTCTTCTAATTTATGGTCCACTTGTGTGGTCTTCCCATGGGAACCGTCTCAAAATTATATTTTACTGCTGTTTCACTTCACCACACCCTTATCCCCGTTTTGATGCGCATTCTAAAGAACCCTGAAAATGAATTTTAAGCATTTGTGTTCACTATACTTTTAAGCAAGAATTTTATGGCTGTCTCTTTTTTCCTCCGAGATATGAAGGAAAATGTGGAAAGAACGTTTTGGCCCTTTACGCCCGTTAGGGTGCAAATTCTAAAAAACCCTGAGATTAATTTTTAGATATTTGTGTTAGTTATATTTTAAAGCAATAATTATATGGCTGCCTCTTTTTTCCTCTGAGATATGAAGGGAAATGCGAAAAGAACGTTAAAGAACGTTTTGGTCATTTTCGTTCGTTTGTGTGCGAATTCTAAAAAAATCCTGAAAATAACTTTTAGGTATTTTTGTTAGTCATATTTTAAAGCAAGAATTTCACGGCTATCTCTTTTACCCCGTGAGATATGAAGGGAAACGTGAAAAGAACGTTTTGTGTCTCCACCTCCGTCTGCGTTCGAATATTCAAAAATCGCTTCTTAAATGACGCTTTGGGCACAAAAGCTGTGAGCTCCTAAAATTTCATGTCTGTATCTGCGTTAAATTTGGCTGGGTGATGATCATCAGTCAGTCAGGATATCTTCCTTTATATATAGAGATTATAAAACTTTTAGATTGCCAATTAATATAGTTTTAATAATTACGTGACTTCAAATCACTTAAATGGTGCGTTTATCGCTAATGTGTTCACTTTCGTTAAGACGTGTGCATAACTCCTAGACTCATGACTGCAAAGCTCGCCAAAGTGCGGCGATTTTTAGGTTGGCGAGAGTGGAGGGACGTTAATTAAAATCATAACTTAAGTTTAGTTAAAAGTTATCACTTCATTCATTGACTGTTAGTCAGTACAAAATTCGCTGGGTCAGTTTGTATAACATAAATGTTTATTTTCATTTGCCGCACTAAATTTTTAACTATTTAAAAAATGTTAGAACTGTTTAATATCCAAGCTGTACTAATTTTAATTTCCATGTATCCAATAGCGATACTTTTTATAAATCTTCCATGGTTCTCTCTCGTGTAAAACATCAAGCTGTGTAATCTCGAGGAGCTATTTAGAATCGTTTTAATTGCGAATAGGATGTTAGTGTTGCAGAATATACAAATTTCACACTTTTTTAAATTTATGACGTCAAGGTTTAACTGCCGTAAAACATACACCAAACTCATTTTTAGTAAAACAATTCCTAAAAATCTGCAAATTATGCTACATATTCAGGAAGAACTGTTTTTAAAAGAAAATTTTCTCCTCTATCGGATGATATAAATGCCGTTTTGCTGCAAACGTAATTACCACCGTTATTACGAATTAGGTGAGGAAAAATTCAAAAAATCGCATAAAATAAGAAAATTTCTAATTGGAATTTCGAAAATTTTAATAGTTATTCTGTTATTTGGGGCGAAGACGAATCCAACGAATCAGAGATCATTAAAATCGGTCCAGCCATTCTTGAGTTATAAGTGTTGGAACAAACCCGACTTTGTTTTATGTATATAGAAGAGAAGAGAAGATATGCTGGCAAACTGTTGCCAATCGTATACTGAACCATCAATAATTTCATGTGTCCCGCCATTTATCTTGGCTTAAAATCGCCCGTCCCTGCGGACCGCCGGGATAATACGCAAGTACCTTTGTGGTAGACACTTAATTTGGCGATATTTCACCGACAAGCTTGAGATAGTGTTGAGATAGCTTGCTAAAAGCCGAGAAGCTTGAGATAGTTTGCGAGATTTTGGGGATAAAAGAAGTAGTAATTGACCGCGGACTGCGGACTTTCAATGAATTGAATGTATCCATGCACCTTAATGTATTTAAAGTCATTTGGTTGACCCTGTAAATTAATTACCCAGTCGATTGCAATCAAAAAAGAGTATCTAGTAAAAAATCGATTTAATCGGGATTTCTATTATTTTGGATATCCCATTCAACCTGGATAATAATAGTTCCAATAGTTACAGTTACAATAGTTCTAAACACAAAATTTCAGAATTATACGGTTAAAGTTTTAGAGTTATGCGAAATACGAAATTATTTTTGGCCCCCCAAATTTGGCGATATTTTGGCATAACTCGTGAAGGTCGATGGCAAATGGCGATATTTTGATCATGGGCCAAACAATGACTGACTACAGACGTAATATATTGAAGATGTCCGTGGACATTAATGTACTGAAACTCATTTACGTGGTCCTCTAAATACACTCTCTAATAGATTAAAACCAAAAATCGAGATGCATAACTAGATGTTACAACAATCTTATATATGAAATTTCAACATTCTACGGCTTATAGTTTTGAGGTATGCAAGAAGATATGAATACATAAGATTAGATATGAATACATAAACACGTACACCAAAAGTCGCCAAGCTTGGCGACTTACCGACCATTACCTAACTACATTGTAAGACGGTATTGTGCTTGAAATGGATGAATGTCTCTAAAATTGCCATTGACCGTAATGTGGTGAAATTCTTTTGAGTGTTCCTGTAGCAGAACTATAAATGATACAGATACTATTTTCGTCATTACGTAGTTACGTTCCAGTTTTGCCTACCAGACATCCTGTAGAACGAACCTGCTTTATTGGTTAGTCTGCCTTGTTTTGCCTACCAGTGATGCCAGAAGCTACAGCCCTTATGAACAGTGTACTTCCTTATCTTTCGTACAAGGAAGTAAAAAAAGTGTATTTAAGCGATTTCTTGATTTTTCCTTGTAGTGGCTATTTAAACCTAAGTTTCTGATTCATTTTTTCTATCTTTTTACAGTGGAATCTTTATTATCCAGGTTGAATGGGATATCCAAAATAATAGAAATCCCGATTAAATCGATTTTTTACTAGAGGCAGATGGCCAGAAAAAAAATTCAGGGTGGGGAGGGGGCGGGCTAAAGTTGAAATTCCTTACGAAAAATCTTGATTCGTGATATCCAATTAGTAAAAATTTAAATGACTGCGTTGGGGGAGGTGTCTACTGCCTGGTTATAGCTCCTCATGTACGAAATTTAATCGATTTTATAAAAAAATTGACAGATTTTTACCATTCTACATTGAGACGAGAAAGCATTTAAAAATGTTAATAATTAGCGACTTGCGCAAGATGCGTTTCTCGCGATTCACGTGACGGATTTTAAGATTTTGGTGGAGATCACCTCGATAATCAACCTTCCAGATTCTGCATTTGCAATGATCTTTCATAGTTATCACGAGAATTTCTCAAGCAGAGTTCTAACTGTTGTTGTTGTTATTGTGAACACGTATATCGGATTTGTGTGCTTGGCTCGAAGCCCTCTTATAAATCCTCGTCAGTAGGGCAACGCAAGCGGGGGGGTGCACTCCGTGGGAGTCCTTCTAAGGGGCCCTAACCCGTATTTACGCTGAAGTTTCGGAGAAAACCACGGAAAACTCCGAACGGTTAGGTCGACGGACGCGCGATGGGATCCGAACCCGGGACCTTCACACTTCGCCAGTCTACCATTTCCAGTGACATAACCACTGTGCCATGGTGAGGCAAGTTCTACTGTCACAGAAATAAGCTTGTATGGTGCGCTGTCAATAGGATGTATGCCCATGATTTAACGCTTTCTTTCTTCTAGATAAATTTGAACACCTTGATTGGGTGATTTAACTTTTTTAGATTACCAAGACAAACCAATGTTTATTTATTTATTTATTTATTGGAAGAGGGAGGGGCGTGGACTTAACCGTTTTATTGAGCTCCTTCACCTTGCCTAGGAATTTCGCCGACAGTCTGTATGGTGGATAAAGCACCGTGCTACGGCTTCGGGTTCAACTGCCGGCGGCCGGGGTTCAATCCCCGACTGGGCGTGGATGTCATTGTGTCCGTCCCTTCATTGGGGGCAACGCTGGTCCACCTACTAGGTGCCCCCATAATAAAGTGACTAATAACTCTAGCCAATGCCTCCAAGGCATTGTTAAGGCCCACCATTTGAAAGAAAAAAAAAAGAGTTACGGCCTTTCATTGTTTTACAGCAAAAACGGATCGAATTTTCAAATATGGAGTTAATCACTATTTAGCCCCGCAGCAAGAAAAATCTGTATGACAATTCGCTGAGTGGAGCCCTTAAGGTTGCTTGCTTTTTTAACTGTATTACTTGATAGTTCCAAAATGGTTGGTTGAAATTGAAGTAAAACTTATTTGGGAGGGGGGGGGCTTAAAATATTCTGAATGAAACGAAAATAATTTAAGCATATTCCTATTACAAATGTTTTGAAATATGAATTAATAATTAATAATTAATGTCAAATTTATATGATTCTTTTCAGTTTTAATTAAATTATTATCGCACTCTTATAAGGATTATTATCACAAATAAGTGTGTTTAATTTTCCTAATGTTATCCAATATAAATTTTAAAAATTCATAAGTTGTGCTCTAATTACCGGTTTACACACCAACTACAACAACAATTTTTATTATTTACAGAGTAGAAGATTAATTTTAGACAAAATTAAACTTGGAAAAGCAGATACTCTGCAAAATTCATAGCACCACATTATTTTGTTAGACTTAGTGGGTACGGTATCGACTTGACGATACCGTACCTTCTGTGACAAATACTAGCGCTCGCTGTGTTCTTCCCGTTCACAGACTAATTTAGCACTGGTTAAGTACAAGTTATCCGAAATTAAACGACCCTATTTTAAAGTTGTCTACAGACAAAAGTACTACTGAGAAAATTGCGAAATTTTATGTAGGGCATAATGAAGGTATGGGAATTTGTTTAGTCAAATAAAAAAATTAGTTCAAATATTCGCCGCCAGGGGGCATTCCAAGGCCTTCGCGGTCCCCAGATCTCAATCTATGCGTCTTTTGGCTTCGGGGGAGTTTGAAACATTCGGTAAGTCGTGATAATCCAAGAACTTTGCTGGATCTCAAAGACAGCATTTCACAACATGTTCGTAACATTTCGCCGAACACATTGCGGTCAGCTGTGGAACATGTTCTCTTACGATTCCAGATGGTAGTTGAGAATTATGGCCATCATGTTGAATATGTTTCGTTGTAATAATATTTGCAAACTATCATAAAAGCATGTTAAATGCGCAATTCATTAAAAAACGCCCCCTGGTGGTGAACTAATTTCTTTATTTACCCAAATTCCCATGCTTTCATTATGTGCTACACAAAAATTTCATAACTTTATCAACAACAGTTTCGTCTGTAGACAACTTTAAAATAGGGTCGTTTAATTTCTGATATAACCTGTATATGAAAACGGCATGCAATGTTTTGAAAAATATACTAGGAAAACAACTATATTTCAAAAAATCTGGAGTGACTCCACTCGACTTCCGAACACTTACGATTAAGATCATTACCAAGCATTTAGATAAATTTTAATCGATGAATAATTCAAACATAGATACCAAATTGAAGCTCAATCGAATGCGCCGTTTAAACGCTAGCGCACTTTCAAGAATTTCTCCCCATATGCCGTAATGCAAAAGAAATATTTGTCGTTGCCCTGTAGAAAAACGATAAGTCCCATATACACAAAATCAATATCGGTCTTACGATGGTGGTTTATAACATATATACCTAATTTGAGCTCAATCGAATATACCGTTTAAACGCTAGCGCACTTTCAAGAATTCCCCCTCATAGGCCATAATGTAAAAGAAATCTTTGACGTAGTCCTGTAGAAAAACGACAAGTCCTATAAACACCAAAATCAACACCGATCTTGCGGCGGTGGTTCATAACATATATACCCAATTTGAGCTCAGTCGAATGCCCCGTTTAGGAGCTATCGTGTTCACTCACACACACACACACACATCGTAAAAACAGCATAAATGATTTCAGAAGACCTCAAAACGTGTAAATCCACCAAAATCTCGAAGTCGATTTTTTTCATGATTACAATACTTTCCTTACATGGTATATATTCGGAAAGTAAAAATAGTTCAATAAATAAAGAACATGCACGTCGCTATTTGAAGATCATTATACTACTTGGAAATTTGTAAATGTTTTTCAGATAATTTCGTAGGATAGAAGAATTTGCTAAATAGATGTTTCTATACTGAGACTGAATTAACTTACCTCTTTTATGGAGTAGGATATGGACAGAACGTTTCCGATGTCTACTGAATTGAGGCTGTCTGGTGGCTGTTCTTCTCCGTTAAACGTCAAGTTGAAAGAATTTTGTTTTCTATCAGTAAACATCCAAAATGTCACGGTTTCAGTGAAGGCATCAGCTTCATATGTAATTGGTGAGTCATGACTTAATAGTTGTGTTTTTACCTGTTAAAAAGCAAAAACTTAAGATAATATAATATGTTTAATTTTTGTGAAAAACGTTTTTAAAAGGATTTTTTTTTCATTTATTTCGACTAAAAATTGTCAAAATTATTTAAATCGCAGGGCAAAGGGTAAGGTGTATATAAATATCCTGTCTATTATCTATTTTTTCCTAATTCTGTTGAAAAACGTGTTCTACTATAATAAAGAAATATTTATAGTTAAAAGTAGCAGAACGGTTAAATCCCTTTCCCATTAGCAAGTTGCGTGAGTATACAAATTGGCTACCTAGTATCATGGGCACCATTTGAAAAGGTGCAGATAGATAACCCTTGCTACGAACTCGCATAGTGTAACAAAAATTTTTGCCTAAACCAGGGATGTGCCAGCTGCTCCAATTGCTCCGAATTTTGCCAAATCAAACCTGATGCACCAAACTGCTACAAAAAGATAGTTTTTGGACATTTTCGCTCCAAATTCAACAAAAATTCTATATTTTTTATTTTTCCATATACGTTGGAAATGTTGGCCAATCTCCCGAATTTTTACAAAAATCATCAAGCATTCTAATATCAATCTTTCTCTATTGATCTTAAAAAGGAATAATTTTTCTTTGGCATCCCTTTGTTTAAACCTCCAATGCCTTAAGAGTAAAAAATGACCCCTGTTTTAAATTTCATTTTATATAAATTGGTAATTTTTTGTCACCAAATTTTTTATAAGTCGCTGATGTAGTTAATATAGTTCAGTAAATATTATATTTTTTATTTTAAATTGATATTTTGCATAGCAATTTATAAAATAACTGAATTTTTTATTTATTTCATGAGCTTCTAACTTCCCCCCCCCCACACACACACACACAAAAAAAAAAAAAAAGAAGAAGGGAAAAAAACTATTTTTTGCTATTAGCCAAGTTTTTAAGAAACTTCTTAATTTTCATTCTTTTAGATTGGCATTCTTTAATGACTTTTACCTTTCCCTCCAAAAATATTTTGTATTTCAAAATGGACATTCTTGTGCTCCAAAAGTGACATTTTTGTGCTCGAAATTGCTCCAGAAATCTGTTTTTCTTGCTCCACAAATTGCTCCAAAATTTAATTTCAGCTGACACATTCCTGCTAAACGTTAATTTAGTGTTCAGCTTCTGTCTAAATAAAATGGTTAATGTTTTGTTCCTTTGTATCAGTATTTCCTAATTCTTACCTCATGACTACCAGAAACTAACTTTAATGCAGATTTCTTACACTTTATTTAAAAATCTATCACGCAATCTAATTTTCATTTGTTTCTACGTTTTAAAATCTCCCCCAAAAAAACCCATAACTTTTTTTAAAGGCTTTATTGTTTACCTGCTGTTCTTATACAGGGTGTCCAAAGAAGGTTGTATCACGATCTAGTTCTTTATCCATTAGAGATAAGTGGACAATGTCAGTTTAAAAAATGCTTAAAATAAATTAAGGAAAGAGATTACGTACCTTCATTAATTTAAAAAATAATGGCATTTTTAAAATTTGTATACGACCCTGTACAAAAAAATTCCCAATCAGTAAACTGTACCCCATATGTTAATAATGTGATGTACAATATTTTATTTTCAAAACATTAATTTTTAAAAAATTACACTTTTTAAATTTGTATGCGACCCTGTACAAAAAATTCCCAATATTCCCAATTAGCAAAATGTACCCATTATGGTAATGTACAAAATTTGAGAACTATAGCCTAAAAAGTGTCAGGGATATGATGTTAAATATGGGCGGATTTAAACCACTTTTCAATTGCTCTAGAAGGGAAAAAAGTCATGCCGTATTATCTCGTTTCATGGGTCATGCAGAAATCACGAAAGAGGATGATTTTTTTGCACTGCAGCGATAAACATTTGCATTAAAATTCCTGTATTAGCCCCTGACCACCTATGTTTATAGATATCTTCGAAGCGTTTTATGATGAAAGCTGGAAATTTTGTTCGTCATCTTATTAGTATGGGAGGTACATTTTATTAATTGAGAATTTTTTGTACGTTGTGTCTTACACAAATTGAAATGTGTAGCTTCTTAAAATTAACGAGAAAATTTTTTTCTTTACGAAGTCTTTTTTCCTACCTTATTTTGTACATTTTTCCAATTTACTATTATTTCCAATTTTACCAATTCCAGTTTTTTTCAGTTAACATAAGAAGTGTTAAAGCGAGTTATCACCTTTTTGAGACACCCTGTATATAAGATATTTGAACTGTAATTCTTTTTTTTTTTTTACTTTGAAATCATTTTGCTTTAGGTTATAGTCTTTTGTCGGGCTGAGATCTGAGAATCAAAATCCTTTCACCACCCAATTCCCCTAGCGGCAATAGTGCAAAGAGTCGCATACGTCCGTCGCGTAAGTCCGTCCATTATAAGTCAGCGTATTAAATCAGATTCTGCGTATTTAAATTGCTAAAGAGATTACTCCGAAATATCAGTCTTTGGAGTCCGACTGACCAAGTTTGATGTATGAAAGTGCTTGATAAAAGTTTAATAAGTCTAGCATGATTGACTTAGGGATTCTTTCGTGAAATGTCACAACTGCAGTTTTCATACATCACATAGGATTCCTCACGCACACGGAGGGGGGAGATACCGCTGTCATCTAGAACGAATAGATTAACAGTAATTTGGGGACAAATCAAGCATTGCCCTCGAATCTAAACAAAACTTGGGGACACTAGAAAATATTTTCGAGGACACAACATATTACCATGTACACCCTCCAAAAAAAGTATTCGAGTAAGAGATAAATTTACTATTTTAGATTTGCGAATAATAATTGAGTGTTTGAAAAACATAAAACGTGACAGAAATATGAAAAGTCATATTTATACATAGCCTAATTCATATTCTATGATAAATAATTTTTAATATACGAAACCAACGTAGGAAATTTTTACTCGAATACTTTTTTTTGGAGAGTGTATACCAGTATACTTATACTTTACATCTTGACTGATTTAGATAATTGAAAATGAACTCTAATAGCTCTTCATATCAATTGTGTATTCTTATTTCTAATAAATTAATGGAAGTATTTCATTCATTTATAAATATTTATTTAAACCAGAAGCATGAAAGGAACATCATGTTGAAATACTGCAATTTATTCAAAATTTAACTCTTGGAATAGTATTTGTATTTTTCAGAAGACATTGCTTTTTACACTGTATCATTTTGTGATAATATTTCATGAAACTTTGTACACCCTCTAAAAAAGTATTCGAGTGCAAGAAAATTTTCGTACGTCAATTTCAAGCATGGTTCTTCATGAAAAGTGATTAATCATTAACAAAACTGAAATGGGTAATTTGGCTCATAGTCGGATACTCTATTGAATGTCTGTACACGCTACACACACAATGACAACAAACGTTTTCAGGGATCGAATTTCATCGTTTCTCTGAGTAGATGGCGCTTTTAGTTGCTTTATTTTCTTATTTCTTCAGTTTTTTCTGAAAGAAATAAACTAAACAGAAACTTTCAGGGAAAAAAGTACAAATCTTTAAATTTGGGGACATTTAAGGACATAGTATTTTTGTGGACAAAGTGAAAAAACGATCCATATTTGGGGACTGTCCTCGAATTTCGAGGACGTATGGTCACGTTAGAATAGATGCCTGTTTTCTGTTGCACAAAACTAGAAGAATAGATCGTAGAACTATGCGAGTAGGTGACACACACAACTGCTATAGACGAAATGGTCAAGAGTTTCTAGCCCGTAGTATTCTGGCTAATTACAGCAGATTGACTAATTTGTGTAATGAGAAATGATCGTTCGATACACTCATGCACTAGAATTACCATTTGTGAGTCTACCCGCTAGCGTACGCAACGATTTACAGATATTTTTATCTGGGTAGAAGCACCAGATTATATACAGGAGAGATCTAAAAATTCGATAAATGGGTTCAGAAATGTCTCGTTCTATAATGTAGTATTTATAGGGTATACATAGACTCCTAAATTCTAGTTCCAACAATTATTTTCTAGATATCACTGGCATATTTCTTTTTTTTTTTTTCGATGAATACTCCATACACCTTCTCTCTCTTTTATGAAACGGCTTGCACGTTTTTGGGAGAAGACTACTCCTCAGTCGTAGCCCCCTTTTCCTCAATTGCAATGTCCTGTCACAAATGTATATTCCTGCTGGCCAACCTGATGTTGGCTAATTCTTATCTATTTTTATTGTGGTTGCTAGAAACTGGCCAATATTGAGTAATTTGGTCTTTTTTTTTAGCACATTTGGCTCGGTAAGTTTTTTGAAGAAACTGTCTTTTTTAGCCTTAGCAATTCCTTAGGAAAGAAAATTCAGTTACCTCAACCAATTCTAGCACTGAGACTGAGAGAGGGCCGTGGGGCCAGAGCTTTTAGGAAAGGATGGGGATAGCTTTGGTGATAATATTGTAGCGGGGTGCAAGGAAGTGGTGAACGCAAGTAGACTGGGAACCATACGCGTTCGAATTCTTTGTTTTTAAAGAATGGAGAGTAGCCTACCGTAAAGCTTTTATATACACTGTACGTGGTTCCGAGTGTTTGGGTATGAGGGAGCGAGAAAATGATGCAATTATATTACGAATCACACATCTTTATATATACATAAATACACACAGTTTTCATTCTAGTTACATATTACCGCACATCGCGGTTAGCTCACAAAACAGCGCGCGTTACAAGTGCTCTTCTTTCCTCGCGGTTTACCGTTAAGTCCATAGACATGGAGTTTGGGTTTTAGAGTGTAGGTGCAGACACCACATCTCCTCCCCCTTTAGAGATCCAGTCTCTTGGGAGGCCTTCGTATTCTTGTAGAACGTCTAAGTACCGGACTCTGATCTGTAGGTACTGGTGGACCACTTGAATGAGTTGAAGTAGGTGGGGATGGCAATGGGGAACTCTGATTCGGCACATCCACCGATGAGGCTGCTGGTATAGATGGGACAGCTGGTTCACTGGCCGGGATCTCAGAACCTGGGCTTCCAGAATCGGTGTAGATATCTTGTTTGATCCCTGTAGTAGTCGTTGGAAATCCACGATATGCGTCGGGTGATGAGCCCCTTTCTTCCACGTTGTGTCCCACTGGGCGTATCTGATCCACGTGTCGTCGCACTATAGTACCCTTTACGTCGACTGTATAATGGAGAGCACCATCCTTATTGACGACTCTCCCAAATTTCCACTTAGAGTTGGCTGTTCTGTAGTCTCTCACAGCAACAGGATCACCGGCATCAAATTTCCTGTCTTTAAATTCAAAGACACCCTTCCGAATTCTATCCTGAATTCTCGATTGTAGTTCAGGCAAAAGCAAATCTATTCTAGTTCGAATATCTCGCTTCAGGAACAACATAGCAGGGCTATAGTTTGTTGTGGCATTCGGTGCTTTTCTGTATTGAAGTAGGAAGGTGCTCAATTTCTGTTGGATGTTACCGTCATATTGTTGCATTGCTCTCAGTGATTGCTTCAAAGTGTAGACATAGCGCTCGACCTGACCATTGCTTGAAGGCTTAAATGGTGCGCTAGTTTTGTGCTTTATACCATTGCTTTGCATAAACATCTGGAATTCGTGTGAAGAGAATTGGGGTCCGTTGTCGCTAACGAGAACCAATGGCAGTCCAAATCTTGCAAAACAGTCTCTGAGGCACTCAACTGTTTTCTTAGTTGTAGTCACTTTCATCGGGTATACTTCTAGCCACTTCGAGTGCGCATCAACAATTACTAGGAACATATATTCAAATATAGGCCCAGCAAAGTCGATGTGAATGCGCTCCCATGGTTTACTAGGATATTCCCAATAGTGGACTTTAGCTTTTGCTGGGTCGGCCTTGTGCCTGGCACAATCGGTACAATTTCTAACAGCTTCCTCGATATCTTTGTCGATATTATTCCAAAAGACAAACGATCTGGCTATTGCTTTCATTTTTACCATACCCAAGTGTCCTTGGTGAAGTTCTTCTAAAACTTTCTTTTGGTACTTCTTTGGAATGCAAACTCTGTGTCCATACATGATACATCCGTCTTCGATGGTATATTGGGCTTCTCTCCCTTGCAAATTCTGGCCTGTACGCAAGGCTTCTAAAAGTGGGCCCAGTTCATTATCTTTCCATGTTTCCTGACGCAACTCCTTTGCAGTGACTGGTAGCGTTTCAATTTGGGTCATTTGAAAGATTGTTATGTCATCTTTTACGTCCAATTCTTCCGAGGTCTTTGGTAATCGGGACAAGAAGTCTGCGTTTCCATGATCATTAGTACTTCGAAATACGATATCAAATTGAAAAGACTGTAATATCAATGCGTAATGTAAAAGTCGCGTAGCTGCCAACACTGGTAATCCCCGCTTTGATCCGAATATCGCTACTAAAGGCTTATGGTCAGTTATTAAGGTGAATCTTCTCCCTTTCAAGTACAAGTAGAATTTTTTTACTGCCCAGATTATTGAAAGCCTCCTTATCGATTTGTGAATATTTTTGCTCTGTTTTGGTTAAAGTTTTTGATGCGAAAGCTATTGGCCGTTCAGATCCATCTGGGTAAAGATGAGATAACACACATCCAATACCAACTGGTGATGCATCACTTGCTAAGGTTAAAGGGAGTTTTGGATCATAATGAACTAATATCTTTGGCGAGCATATTTCCTTTTTAATTTGCTCAAAGGCTACCTGACAATCCTTCGACCATTTAAATTTCACGTCTTTCTTTGTCAGGTTATTAAGAGGATGTGCGATGGTAGCTAAATCTTTACAAAATTTCCCATAGAAATTCACTAGTCCCAAAAAACTTTTTACCTCCTGTACATCTTTTGGTACACGAGCATTCAAAATTGCTGAAACTTTCTCATCTGTTTTATGGAGTCCGTTCGCGTCAATTTTATGCCCTAGAAAATTTATTTCATTTTGGAAAAACTGACTTTTATTTAAATTAAGTTTCAGTCCATGTTCCTTACATTTTTTAAAAAATTCCTCTAACGCTTTAAAATGTAACATCTCATCGCTTCCAGTTATTCTAGCATCGTCCATAAACACTTTAACGCCTTCCATACCCTGGAATAATCCATCTAGGTAACGCTGCCAAATTGCAGGAGCCCCGTTTAACCCATACATAAGTCTCTTACAAACATATAATCCCTTATGCGTGTTTATTGTCAACAGTCTTTGACTTTCGGGGTTAACTTTCATTTGAAGGTAAGCATGTTTAAAGTCTAATTTTGAGAATTGTTTTCCCCCATTTAAACTTGAAAATATTTCCTCTAATCTTGGCAAGGGGTGCTGTGGCACAATTAAATTCGGGTTCAAGGTTACCGAATAGTCCGCACACAGCCGTATACTGCCGTCTGACTTTACTACAGGAACTACCGGCGTTGCCCATTCCGAGCTTTCGACCCGTTCTATAATACCCTCCTTTTCCAGTCTGTCAATTTCGGTTTCAACTCTACCCTTTAACGCAAATGGCACCGACCTAACCCTGCAAAATATGGGTTTAACATCAGGTTTAAGCTCTAATTTGACTTCGTAGTTGTTTATTTCAAGTAGAGTATTATCAAAAATTTCTTTATATTTTTCCAAAAGTTCATTTAAATTCAACTTATTTGTAGCCCTGACAGCTTTAATAGCATGCCAATCCAAATTGATTTTATAAAGCCATTCGCGACCGAGAATGGTGTCTAAATTCTCTTTTACTATATATAAGTTTAAATTCAAAATCTGATTTTTATATTCAACCCTTACGGTGACATACCCCATAGGTACCAGTGAGTCACCTTTATACGTTTTAAAAACTATTTCAGTAGGTTGAATTTTCTTATTAGAAATTTTCCTAAAATTCCTTATGCTCATTACACTGACCGCTCCCCCCGTATCTAATTCCATTGAGCAATTTTTATTCTCAATTTTCAAATTTATCATAATCGGCGGTCGTTTTGGTTCTTCCTTGCTTATTGTCCCTTCACTTGAATTCAAAGCGAATAACGGGACTGGAGTTTCGTTTTCAACAACCTCTTTAACCTGTTTTTGTTTAACCGGCTTCGCACCCGCCTTTTTTGCTGCAAAACAGGCCTTCTGGATATGGCCAATTCGAGAACAAAAATTACATTTACTTGAAATAAATCTACATCTGTCTTTAGTATGATTTGTCCCTAAGCACCGGGAACAAAATAAATCTGTCTTTTGCTTCTGTACTGAGCTTGATTTCCTGTTCATTTGCTTTTTTCCTATGTGCACAGCATTTATTCCACGGCCCATTACATCATTTGCCCCCTTAAATGCTTTTTCCATAGCTAATGCTATTTGTAAGGTTTTCTCAAGATCAATATTATCCTCCTCAAATAGCCTATCCAGAATTGTTTTATCGCGTAATCCACTTACAAAAACATCACGTAACATAATATTCAACATATTAGTATAGTAATCGCAATTAATTGCAAGCGATCTAAGCTCTGCGATATAACTACTTATACTTTCCCCCTCGTTTTGTTTTCGGTTCAAAAACTTATGACGGGAAGGAATAATCAACGGTTTCGGGGTCAAATGTTGTTTTAACACATCTTTTAATTTTTCTAAGCTTTGATCAGAAGGAATGTCAGGAGCCAGCAAATTCTTAAGTAATTGATATAACTTCGGGCTTAGAGAGGAAATAAAAACCTTAGATTTTTTAGCTACAGGTACATTTTGTACATCTAAATAACTTTCGAATCTTTCGAAGAAACAATCAAAATTTTCATATTCTTCGTTAAATTTCTCAAACTGGACAGAAACTTTCTGCGCAGAATGATTTTCTCTCTCTTTCAAGGCCTGAATCAGTTCCTGATTCTGCTTTAATATTTCTTCGAATTTCTGCTCCATTTGATTACTTCTGATATAAACGAAACTAAAACTTTTTACCTTGAGCCGTTTTCGGGCATTGCCCTATATCCAAATTGTTCTTACTTTCGTGATCCCATCCTCGTCACCAGGTGTACGTGGTTCCGAGTGTTTGGGTATGAGGGAGCGAGAAAATGATGCAATTATATTACGAATCACACATCTTTATATATACATAAATACACACAGTTTTCATTCTAGTTACATATTACCGCACATCGCGGTTAGCTCACAAAACAGCGCGCGTTACAAGTGCTCTTCTTTCCTCGCGGTTTACCGTTAAGTCCATAGACATGGAGTTTGGGTTTTAGAGTGTAGGTGCAGACACCACATACACAATCGTTCGAGCGGCACTGTATTACTTAGCCAGTAGCCTACTAACCAGAATTTTATTTCGTGGGAGGATGAGTATAAAATTTTAAGCTAAGTAAGAATATTCACGAACAATAAGTTAATTTAGTTCACAAAAAAGAGAGGGGTCAAATTTTGAGGGAGGGCCAATGTTGTAGCCAGGATTTCTTTCCGAGGGAGGGGGTCCAAACTTTTCTCATCTGTATATCAATTAAAATAAAATAAGTGAAAAGTTGCCTTTATCCGTGTCTGTCTCCAGTGGTCGATCCAGGAATTTTTTCTAAGATCCCATTTTCGTGAAAATTGCTAATTTTTGTTAATTTCAATACTTAATTTTGTGAATTTCAACACTTATTTTTGTGAATTTTCATACCAATTTTTAATGAAAGTCGGGTTTTTTGCAGTGGCGGATCCAGAAGGTCTGTTTTGGGAGGGGCTACATTTTGAAAAAAGCTTATTTCAGCCAAACAAAATGTACAATAAAGCAAAATTTTAGTCTAAACCAATGTAAAAACTTTTGGGAGGGGCTAAGTGATTAAAAAAGATCACTTTACATACTCAAAGTGAATTATGAAGCAGAATGTCACTCTTTAGCAATCTCTTTTGGGGGGGGGCTGAAGCCCGCTAGCCCCTCCCCTGAATCCGCTACTGGTTTTTTGTTTGTTTGTTTGTTAAAATAATTGTTTAAACACATTAAAATGTAGGGTAAAACGCCAATGAAGGGCCGTTTTAATCAATTATATTTTTCCGAAAAGGCTGTTTCAATCCATTATATTTTTGTGAAGGGGTCGTTTTAATCAATTGCATCGATTTGTGAAGGGGTTGCAAAACAGAACCAATTTTTGTCTGCATTGACCCCTGTTCCCTCTAGTTTCGGGTGGGATTGGGGCCCGATTATGACAAACCAGGGCCTGGGGCAGAAGTCTGAATGGGGGCCCCTTACATGTTGCCTCTGTGTCTGACAACTACTTATGTATTTTTTCTGTGTTCGCATATGAATCTTTGTCATGATTAAATGTACCCAACATGAAGTACACCCTCCAAAAAAAGTATTCGAGCAAGAGAGAAATTTCCTATTTTAGATTTGCGAATAATAATTGAGTTTTTGAAAAACGCACAACTTGATAGAAATATGGAAAGTCATATTTATACATATCCTAATTCATATTCTATGATAAATAATTTTTGATATACGAAACCAACGTAGGAAATTTCTCTCTTGCTCGAATACTTTTTTTGGAGGGTGTACATTAATATTAGATTAATGAGAATGTTTATAAACATTATAAACATATGAAACATCAACATAAGCTATATTAAAAATAGAGACTTAAAAAATTCAACTAAAAGCCTGACTTTTTCATTATATTAATAATCATAATTGGCAAATTTCTATTTATGGATGCCCCATTCTCGCTAGGTAGCCACTTAAAAACTTCAGTGGGTCCTGCAACTTACAGCATAATCACGTAAAATGTAGAATCGTTCATCCGCTGTGATCTTTTTTCTATGGAGAGGGGGGAATTAAGATAAAAAAGGTTATTGTAATTTGTAAATTCATAAGTGCAAAAAATTAAGCATTTACTGCATTGACAAAAAACCTTTAAACTAAATCCACATACTGTAATAATTTAGGGGCCGTCAAAATCGGGGGCCTGGGGCATATGCCCCTCTTGCCCCTGCGATAATCAGGGCCTGGGTGGGAGCTGACCCCTCGGATCCCCCTTGGTTATGCCACAGGGAGGGGCAGCAGATCCCCACCTTGAAAATAAAATGTCTATGTTACTAATATAAACAGAATTCCGCAGTCCATTCGTATTTAATGTACAGTATGAGGGATTGTTCATTAAATTATTAGGTACTTATTTTCTTCATTTGCCCTATGACCGATTTTGTTTTTCTTTGGCGACTGAACATGTATGGAATTCGAGAGCCGAAAATAAAAGTTTCTCTTCGATTTTTTAAACAAATGTTTTAAAAGATTTTGAGAGAATGTCGCCCCCCCCCCCGCCCTTATGTAAGAAAACATATCCGCCCATACTCTATTCCAGTTTCAATTTCTGCTAAGTTTAGTTGAAAATCCAAAAGATGACGCAGCAATCACCGGTTTCGCTATTTTTGGCTAATTTTCAGAAGTCATTTGGCTATTTTCAACCCTGGTACAACCCTTTGGCTATTTTCAACCCTGGATCTGGCAACCCTGGTACAAACTTTGAGGGCTTGTACAGGACACTGTAACAATCATATTTTGTAAAAAAATGTACATTCAAAAGTGAAGCGTCGAAACACAAACACAAGAAAGAACAAATGCAGGATACCAAGGACAAACGCAGTTAGTAGTTGCTTCCGTTGCCGTTAAATGGCCAATCGGCGTTGATTTGGAGAAGAGAGGCCATTCTTGTTTCAGTTTCCGTCCATTCACGATTAGATACCGCATGTGGTTTCAGCATTATGGGGCTCCAGCCCACTTCACTCTAGATGTTCGTCAGTACATGAATGTGACATTTGTCATGCGATGGATTGGACGTGGTGGATCTATCTCTTGACCACCCCCGTCTTCCGATTTGACACCCCTCGATTTCTTTTTATGGGGACATTTGAAGAATGGCGTTTATGCCACTCCAGTAGACTCAGATCTCGTTGCGTGAGTATCCGTAGCTGTTGCACGTGTGCGTGAAATTCCTGGTATCTTTGAAAGTGTTAGTTAATCGCTGCACCGACGCTGTTAAGCATGCATCAATGCAGATGGACGCAATTTTGAGCACTTTTTGTAAATTAATTTCTACTTTTAAACGAGGTTATGAAAATAAAACCCTTACTAGAGATGAGACGGGCTCAGCCCGAGCCCGAAAGCCCGAGCCCGAGCCCGGGCCCGACTCGGGCTCGGGCTCTGTAATTTACGATTGCGTTCGGGCTCGGGCGGGCTCGGGAAAAATTTCTTCTTTGTTGAACATACTCCTTGAAACAGATTTTAAAAAGTGATTCATGGGATAAATAGACGTACTTATTACAAAAAATAGCGGTACGGGGTACTAGAAGGTGTGTGAAGCTCCAAAATTTATTGTATCCTCTTAATGAAGTAGTTAATTTTATTTGTCTTTAGCTGAAATTTCGGGCTCGGGCGGGCTCGGGCTCCAACTTTAATAATATTGCTCGGGCTCGGGCGGGCTCGGGCTTCAAAAAATGAGCCCGAACTCATCTCTAACCCTTACCCTATCCTTTGTTCTTTCCTGTGTTTGTGCTTCGACGCTTCACTTTTGACCATAATTTGTTCTTTCCTGTGTTTGAGCTTCGACGCTTCACTTTTGACCATCATTCCTATACAAAATGTGATTGTTGCAATGTCCTGTACGAGTCCTCAAAGTTTGTACCATGAATTAGCAGTCACCCTGTATACGGAATAAAATAAATGATGTATCTCCATGAGCATTACCAGAGTTGACGGGGCCGGGGGGGACGAGCAGGACCAAAAATCTAGATATTTGAGTCCAGCTCTAATTCCCCTTACACACCACACACATTTATTAGTTTTATTTATTTACACAGTTTGCAATAGAAACGACAGTTTTATTTATACACACATTTATTTACACAGTTTGCAATAGCAACGAACTTTTCATTCCTCGTCGTTTGGCACCTTGTAGGCATAAATTATTTTTGATGCCTTGCATCATCTTTACAATTACTTGTTCATGTTTTAATTACTTTAATTTTATTGGTTTAAATTTTATGGTTGCTCTGGAATGGGCGTTGTTTTTCTCAGCCAAGTTTATGTTCTCGCCAATGTGAAGTTTGTTGTTGGCGTAATTTTTAGGTCACTCCACTGTTTATCTCTTGTTAAGAGAGGACGTATTTTTTATTTCGTTGAGCCAACACCAGCCCTCATTGTAATATATTTATACTTCCATAGTCCTTTTAAATAAACAGTTTTTAAGTATTCTAATGACTCCTCCTACTGTAATTTAGTGATTTGAACCTGGATTAATTTGTCAAAACGCTAATTCATAATTTTAAAATAGGCCAAGCAAAATCTACATTAATTGCTGTAGAACACTGTCGGGTTTAATAGTCCGTATTACTATACGGATAGTAGAAATATGTATTCAGATAATTGTAGTTACACTTTTTTAAGGGGAAACATTCATTTTTTCTAAAATTAGAAAGAAAAAAACTTTTTTCTTCTTTTTTCCCCCAAGAGTATGAAAATTCTTACCGTTTCTGTTGCTTTATCATCAGTTGTCAAAGGTAAAATCTTTTCCATGCTTTCATATAGCTTTTCAAACAGCTCTTCGTTACTGTCTGACATAGGAAATTTGTTTACTGTTGCACAAGAAAATTCGTTATAATCTTTAACTTCATTTGGAAGCTCACCATCGCTCAGGAACAGAATTTTAATGCAAACTTTTGGTAAATCTTTCATTTTTTTTATTATGTCGGAATCTGAGCTGTCACCTTGATTCCGACGACTTCTTGTTATGATGATAATATCGGCTGCCGATTCAGGATCTTCTGTTCCACTTGGCCGGAGGATCTGAAAGGATAGGGGGGGGGGGGGAAGAAATGTTTCATTATACCAGTAGAACATTTTTATGTTTCTGAATTTTTTTAGTACATAGATAGTGCTACGTAATCTGACAATCAGTTCTTTAATATAGGGTGTCCACCAATAACGGGAGGCAAAAATAGTATTAGTAGCCTCACCAACATAAAAAGTCCCCAGTTTAGTAGCCCTTTTCTGAATTTTAGTTGCCAAAATAGTAGCATTTTTGCATGATTTTGTTGTTAAGAAATAAGCATACGTCATATAGCTTCATTTAAGAAGGAGTGAATAAAATGATAAATTAAAAAACTTCATGCGTTATATAACAGAGCATTTAGTGCATTCATTTTTATAGGTGATTAAAAAAAATATTTTTGAATATTTGATGAACGACCAATAGCAATTTGGAAAAGCAAAGGGAGTTCACAAAAACCGAAGTGTGATTTTCAAATTACACACCTGGCGTAAGGTACAAGTAGCAGAAAACTTAAAAATAGTATGAAAATGCCTTGTTTTGATCAAAAAAGTTGCCCAAGTCAGCGTTGTCTTTAAATTAGTAGCAAAAGTCGCCTTTTCAATCGCCGGTGGATACCCTGTGAGGCCATGACGGCTGTGTTGGCCTGCACACCTGTCGTTGCCGGCCGCTTTGCGAGCGGTTTGGTCTCGGGTTCAAGCCTCATTAGCTCATGGATATAGTATAGGTGGTTGTTCAAATACTGCGTTATAAAATTGTACCTTGAAATAAAAGTAATCTAATACTGAGTAATAACTGGATGAAGGTCTAAAAGGGCCATAGATCCCGATAAGCTCTCCCTCTTCCAACAACTATTACCTTACGTTTGTTTAGGTAAATACAGTCGAATCCCGTTTCAACCAGCGAAATCCTTTCGCTGTACTGAAAATTTGTTATACCGATACTGCGATTTTTGCGAAAAGCAGAACAAAATTCGTTAAAGTGTAATTTTCAATTATCAGTGAAGTTATACATATTTCAAAGTTTAATACCCAACAATTCAAATCAAATAATCATCGATTTTACTGAAATTTTTCACTTCTTGGCGAGTTTCGCCCGTATCAAATGATTCATGTTTTGAGCTAAGAAGAATGCTATTACTTCAATAAAGAAGCGCGTGCATCTGAAAAACATTAAATACCACGGAAATTATGCCAGTTTTATGCCAAATCTATCTATAATAATAAAAATGAATGTCCTCCATACAAATCTACAGAAAGCAGAGCTTTGAAAATTTGAGCATGACTGAGCCTATGACTTCGGTAAAGTGCACCTGAGGCTCAGAATTTTTAAATTTTAATTACTTTTTTAACTATTAATTAAAAACCGTTTTATCGCCAGCACAAAATGATTAATGCTTTTGAAACAAAGCAGAAATTCTATTTGCAAAATCGTATGCATTTGAAAAACAGGAATTGGTGTGGAAATTATGTTGATTTTACGCCAAATTAAAAAGCATAAGTAAAGAAAAGGGTACTTACGTATTATCTCGGCGGTCTGCCAAGACGAGCGATTTTTTTCCGAGATAAATGCCAGGCACATGAAATTATTAATGGTTTTGAATACGATTGGCAACAGTTTGGCAACTCATTTGACGAAAAAACAGTTTGGCGGAATGACCTCCGGGATAATACGTAAGTGCCAAGAGAAGTCCAGGTGTGTTTCTTAAAGTTCATAAATTTCCAAATCCTACCAATAATATAAATGTGTACGTTTGTGTGTTTGGAAGTTTTTGACTGAATCACACAAAAATGGTTGAACGGATTTGGAAAAATTTGTAATGAAGATAGCTTATGCCCTGGATTAACATACTGATAACCTTTCAAGCATATAGCATAAATAATTCTTTTACAAAGACATTCAAAATAATTCTAATGCATTGCGCTTTATGGAAATGTTGTAGCTACTAAACCGATTCTAAAACTTTTTCACTGATTGAAAGCTACATTATCCCTGAGTATTATTGTTTGTTTGTTTTTGGATTAAGACCGATTGACTGCACTAGGGTCCTAGGCCTATATGGGGAATTCCTCTATGGGGGACTTTCTAAGGGATCCTAGCCCGTATTTACGCGAGGTTTTTTAGAAAACCACGGAAAACTGTGAGCGGCTAGGTAAACAGGCGCGACCGCTAGGTTTGAACCTGGCACCTCCCGCTTTGCAGTTTTGAGAGCAGAACTTCTTAGACACTACTAGTGGCACCCTAAGTGTTACAGGCTACCTTTAATGCATATATCACAGATAGTTCTTTTACAGGGATGCTCATAAGAATTACACTACGCTCTATGTGTATCTCTGTAAATACTGAACCGATTCCTAAACTTTTTTTACTGATAGTAAAAAAAAGTTACACTATTCTTGATGAAGTGTAAGTGATGTACTTGAATAGTGTAGTAGTGAAAGCTACACTATTCTTGAGTATTATAGGCTAAAATTCATGCATGTAGCGTAAATAGTTCCTTTACAGGAACACTCAAAATAATTCTAATACATTAGCTCTCTGGGTATCTCTGTAACTACAGAACCGATTCTAAAACTTTTTCACTAATATAAAGCTGCTCTATTGCTCATTTACATAGGCTAAAATTCACGCACATAGCATAAATATTTCTTTTACAAAACAGTTCGCAAATACTGTCGTAACTGTCTCTATTCGCCAAATGCCTGAATAAAATCTAAATTTAGTAACTCTGCATACTCTGCTATTTTAAATGAAGTATACTACTATGCATTATACTTCATTTAAAACAAGTAAAAAGCAAATAACAGCAGCAAAACAAGTAAAAGCAAATAAATGCAGTTTCTTTTGTCGCAAACATATTTGTTATTCACACATGCTTCATTTCTCTTGGGACCTAATTCTAAAGCCGACGTGGACGAAGTCGCGGGTAGCAGCTAGTGAAAATATAAAAAGAAAGATGTGATGAACTCTTAACATGTGAAGGTAGCAAATTTCACCTTCTACTTAAGCTGTTTATGGGTAACGGCTTTTTTCGCAAGTTCTTCTTTTCCTGTAACACTGTCTCTTCCATTTTATTTCTATATCAAACCTAGAAATGCGACAGTTAAAATATCGGGTAAAATTAATTTTAATCTCGACACAGCTTAACACCGTTGAAAAATCAAAGGCGAATGTTTGCTCGAAGAATCTAATATTGGATAATATGTTCAGAGACATAGGGTATGGCCAATGAAAATATGTTATTCTTAAATATTTATTTGAATTAATGCTCGTTTTTTGAAGTAAAACTTCTTTAGGCGCAACTAGGGAGTAACTCGGATTTTTTTTCTGACGGAAGTAACACTCAGTAAAGGAAGTGACGTATCTTTTTCCCCAATGCTACCTTCATTTGTGGAGCAACTCTCGGGCGTACGTTCCTGCGAACGTCGACTGTGCTCCCTGCGCGTCGACATTACTCCCTACCTGTTTTGAAGCAAGATCTCGTCTGATGACCCTGTTCACTGGATAAGTGGACCGGCTCTTGTCAGAGCCACTGTGGGAAGCCTTTCACTGAACAGGCGGCGATCCTGCTGACTGTCTCTCACTGTTGTTACAGGCGGCGACCCAACCCGTCACCTCCGATAAGCAAGGCCTACGCACCGAATACAGAAATTTGCACAATGGTGCATTCCGTGGTCCAAGCTCCGCTGCTTTAATCACATGTTTTCAATGGCATTATTACAATATTTAATGGAATTATGAGTTAAAACTTGGCATGATTGGTTGCCATGATACATAAATATTGTTTGTCCGTACTTATAGTGTGTAATCTTGCTTTTAATATTGCTCACGTGTTTTTGAGTTATTTACAATTATAAGCCAAATATAAATTTTTAAACAGAATAATACTTCGAGCAAAACCAGCAGAGGAAAACAAAGGTTTAAGAGCACTGCCATAGAAAAACGCAATAATAGACCCTACGTGCATTCGATACCAACCGACAAAAGAAAACACCAGTTTAGGAACACAGTTAGGAAGAAAAATACCACAACATAGACATTCTCTCGATTCAAACCCTACGGGAAAATGTTTTAAGAAAACAGTGAAAGAATAATAGTTCAACACGGACACTTCCTGGATGCTAGCCCGATATCCAGACGGAATGACGGTTTAAGAACACGGGTATGTAACACCACAAAGAAACAAACACTGGCTTGCTGTATTTTCAAGAAAATTAGCAAATTTAAAGAGTAAAATTTATGTTTCACATTATAGTTACCACAAATCTATAATTTCATACATAAAAAGTTACGATGACATTCAAGTACCTATTTACAATGAATAACATGAACAATTATAACATGAACAATGATAACATTTATATAATCATTGTAAAGTACATGACTAATAAATATAATTAAATTATAATATGATATTTATTTTAAGTTAAAGTTTAATCATTTCAGTGATATGTGTCGTAAACGTCAAAGAAGTTTTACTTCAATCGCGAGTAAAGATTACACGCACACACTTTTTTTTTTCTTTCAGTCAATGTAAATGTCTAAATATTAAATTTATACCTGAATAGAAAATGGTGTTCTAAAACATTCCTCCATGTAAGTTTTTTATGATGCTCACACATAGATTACAACATAAAATACTTATGCATACACTTAATCGCAATACAATTAAAATGTACATTATAGCCAGTGGCGCAGTGCAGGTGACTTCAGACCCCACAGAGCAGGGGGCCTTTGAAGAGAGGCTAGCCGTTACATTTATTTTGTAAAACTTGTGTGTCTTAAAACAATTTCACAGTTTATCCCTATAATTATTTCTCTAAAAAATATTAACTATTGTTTGTGAACTGTGCTTATTTATGTAGCTAAATACTCTGTCTTATATGACATTCAGGAGAGGGAGGTGGAACCAAAAAAGCCCATTTCCACACCATTTCCACCCTACGCCATTGATTACAGATTACTTACCTGGATGGCTTGGGTGATAGCCTCGTTAACGTTTCCATCGCCGCCTTCTTGAAAAAGTGATGAAATTTTCTCGACCCCTTTTCTGTCAACCAGTGATTTCAGTTCTACCAAATCATGCTTCTCAAGAGCATTTTCTGCGAATGGAAATGCGCTAAACATACTTCCATATGGGAGATCGACCATAAACTTGTTTACAGCATACAAAATTGCATTTTTCTATAAACAAAAAGATAAACGTAAAATAAACAGATTATTACGTGCGAACTAGAATTTGAATGAACATAATTTCAAAACTTTCCACATACACATACAACAAGCTTGAAAAGTGTATTTGACTCCGGTTTGTCTGTCTGTGTCGTTCGACTGTCTGTCCGCCTATGCCAGGGATGGGCAAACTACGGCCCGCGGGCAAAATCCGCGCCCGCCGGAAGGTTTTATCCGGCCCGCGGATGGAACTTTAATTTGCCGGTCCGACGGATGAAAGAATATATATTTATACTAGCTGAAGTACCCGTTCTTCGCACGGGAATGAATGGACTTTTTGATATTACGATTTGTGGTGATTACTATTCATTGTAATAAACAGATATAGCAAAGTGGATATCGCGTTATATTGTGTCCAATAATCATGCATACCGAATTGCAAGGCAATCGTTTGTACGGTGCAGAAGGCCATGCGGCGTAGCGCAATCTAGTGGCGAGTTTTAGCAAAACGGATACGGCGAAAATATTTTTCGCATTCAGATATCGATGTATACGAATTTTCATGACTATCGGCTGGACAGTCCTGAAGTTCATGTGTTGACGCGACATCTAGTGGCAAGTTATAGGAAAATGGATAGCTCTTCCCCGTGTTCAAATATCTATGTATACCTATTTTCATAGCGATCATTTGCACAGTCAAGAAACGGCTAAACGGAATAGAATTCGACGTTCTGCTGCGCCACCTGGTGGCAAGTTAGAGGAAAACGGATAGCATAAAAAGCTTCTCCATGATAAAAGACTTAGGTGAACCAAATTTCATGGTGCAACGGTGCTCAACGGTGCTGGAGTTTTTCAACTTCATACACTCATACCAACATTCATTTTTATCTATAACCAGTGTCATTATATATCCCAGTCTCAAATAAAATCCAGTTTCAAATCTAAGCCTCGCCAAAGTGCCAACATACGCCATTTTGCAAGCGTTTTTTCAGGAAATCATTCGAAGCATTGACTTAGCAGCAATAATATATGGGAAATGGTTCGACCGCGAAAAAGTAAAGCAAGCCTTTATTTGAAAAGTTGAATCCCTTAATACAGCGAATTTTTTAAAATTATCAACTATAACGTGTTTTATTCATCATTACTCCGATGTACTAAATGAGAAGATTTCAATTTTCTGAAATTTGGCGGAATTCCCCCAACTTAAATCAATGTACTCATTTGGCGAGAATTCTGGAGATAGATCAATTGAAATCCCTTAATAACTGCATTATTTCTTCACGGATCATTAAAATTTAACGCTGTATTCTAATAAAACCTTTGCACTTGTTTTCAAAAATCTATTTCCTTAAACTCTCAATAAATTGCGCCAAGCCGAAATCTGTGCAAACCGCTAGAACTCACTTTCACGAAATCGGCATTTGAGCCATTTTATTTTTTCGTCAAACTAAAATAATTTACCTATTAGCCTCGGAAATCTTCAATTCTTATTGTTTTGCGTGTAAAGCATTACATTCCTGCTCTGATTTCCCATGCACACGATATTATAATTAAAAAAAAATAACCTTACGAATATAAACTAACAAAAAAAAATCATTATTATTCTTTTATATTTACTTTGAGAATTTAAAACATTTTATTCGGCAAAATCGCCACACATGGCAACCACGATCCTTATTTCACACTTTTTTCACTACAGGGGTTACAATTACGGAAAGCTTTTTGCGTGAATAGCATAAAAAATCTCTTAAATTCCGGGAACGGGTGGACTTTCAAAGTTTTAAAGTGGACTACGAGTTATTCTATATTATTTTACATATCTGTACTAAATTTCAGGCCGATAGGTCCATTTTTGTGGATTTGTATACGAACGACATTTTATTCGGCAAAATCGCCACACATGGCAACCACGATCTTTATTTCACACTTTTTTCACTACAGGGGTTTCAATTACGGAAAGATTTTTGCGTGAAGAGCATAAAAAATCTCTTAAATTCCGGGAACGGGTGGACTTTCAAAGTTTTAAAGTGGACTATGAGTTATTCTATATTATTTTACATATCTGTGCTAAATTTCAGGCCGATAGGTTCATTTTTGTGGATTTGTATACGAACGACATTTTATTCGGCAAAATCGCCACACATGGCAACCACGATCTTTATTTCACACTTTTTTCACTACAGGGGTTTCAATTACGGAAAGATTTTTGCGTGAAGAGCATAAAAAATCTCTTAAATTCCGGGAACGGGTGGACTTTCAAAGTTTTAAAGTGGACTATGAGTTATTCTATATTATTTTACATATCTGTACTAAATTTCAGGCCGATAGGTCCATTTTTGTGGATTTGTATACGAATCAAATCCACAAACAAACAAACAAACAAACAAACAAATAAACAAACAAACAAACAAACAGAATTTCATTTTTATTTATAAGAAGATATTATACTAGCTGAAGTACCCGTCCTTGACGGGTTAGTGAATGCAAATTTCCAAAAAGCAAGAACTTTCGTCAGCATTGTAGGAGTACACAGAATGGATGTAGTATGTTGCCAAAGTAAAGAAACGAAGTTATAATTTTTAAGTATTGTTAAAATATTACAGGTTAGAGAGTAACTAAGTAATATCATTTCATTCACTTTGGTCGTAATTATGTGATGCGCGAACGAATATTGACGCATATTGAAATAATTTTCGCAAAATCTCAAAATCTAATCAACATTTTTGAAAAATTTTGAAGGCTAGAATTTAAGTTGAGTGACAACCTATCCTGTCACCCAATTTCGTTCCATTCCCTGCAGTCTTTATTTCGTGATGCTGGAACAAAATTTCAGCATTTTAAAACGATTTTCGCAAAATCTCAAAATGTAATCAATATATTTTAAAATTTCAACGCCTATAAATTAAGATTAGCAACTACCTATCCTATCAATTTCGTATCATTCGTATTAGTCGTTATTACGTGATGTTTGGAGAAATATAAGCGTATTTTGAGAGAATTTTCACAAAATCTCAAAATCTAATAAAAATGTTTAAAAAATTGGACACCTATAGTTTATGTTGAGCAACCAGCTATCATGTGACCAAATTTCATATCATTCGCTTTAGTCATTATTACTTAATGCGGGAACAAAGATTCACTCAGTTTTAAACGATTTTCGCAAAATCTCGAAATCTGATCAATTTTTTTTAATTAGATGCTTATAGTTTAAGGTGAGTGACCACCTATCATTTCACCAAATATCATTTTTTCACCTTTGAAGTTATTACGTGATGTGCGAACACAAATTTACGCAGTTTGAAATGATTTTCGCAAAATCTCAAAATCTAGTCAAGATTTTTTTTTAATTCGACGCCTATGTTCTAAGTTGAGTGACCACCTATCATGACACCCAATTTCATATCATTCGCTTTAGTCGTTTTTACGTGATGCTTGAACACAAATTTACGCAGTTTGAAACGATTTTCGCAAAATCTGAAAATCTAATCAAGATTTTTTAAAAATTCGACGCCTATGTTTTAAGTTGAGTGACCACCTATCATGACACCCAATTTCATATCATTCGCTTCAGTCGTTTTTACGTGATGCTTGAACACAAATTTACGCAGTTTGAAAGGATTTTCGCAAAATCTCAAGATCCAATCAAGATTTTTTAAAAATTTGACGCCTATGTTTTAAGTTGAGTGACCACCTATCATGACACCCAATTTCATATCATTCGCTTCTGTCGTTTTTGCGTGATGCTTGAACACAAATTTACGCAGTTTGAAACTATTTTCGCAAAATCTGAAAATCTAATCAAGATTTTTTAAAAATTCGACGCCTATGTTTTAAGTTGAGTGACCATATATCATGACACCAAATTTCATATCATTCGCTTCAGCCGATTTTACGTGATGCTTAAACAAAAAAAGCGTCACGGACAGAATGACAGAATGACCGAATGACAGAATGACAGACAGACAAACTTTTTTTTGAGGGTCGCATCGGATTCCCGGGTGCTTGAAACGGATAGAAATCGCAAAATTTTTGAATTCCAAGAAATGTACAGACAAAAGTCTAATTTTATTTATATAGATATCCATATTAAGAATTATGAAGATGACTTGAAAAAAGTGCTTTTTGAGTTCGAACACAGATTTCAAGATTTCAGTGACATTCAAGCAGCTCTATGGGCTCTATGGGTCGTAGGTCTTCGAAAACCTAATTTTTGGGGACTTATTTTTGACGCCAATTTTGGCGATATTTCGCCAAAACTCGCCACGTTTGACGATTTTTCTGTCATTTGGCGCGTTTTTCCTAATGGGACCTTTTCATGAATTTTTTTATGGTACTTTTTATGGTATTTAATAGGTTTAATGACCTAACATTTCCTAATTTTAAGAAATTTAAATCGAAAATTGTGGATTTTACAAGATAATTTGCTTAATTGGATGAAATATTTAATAAATCCAGCAATTTTAATGCAAATTACACGATATTTCTGGGGGAAATATGTGACGGCCACGGCAGTGAGTTGTTTTTAGTGGTGCGTTTGTAAGTACGTACCTGAAACTTTGGAACCATTATCTGCACATTCTGTTATACAATTGCGGCCTAGAGTACTAATCTGGAGTTGCAGTTTACATGTCAGATTTTGTAAATCGCATAATTTAAGGGGTTCACGGGCAACGCCGTGCGGGACTGCTAGTTTAGACTAAAAAAGTAATGATTTAAAATAATAAATTGAATTAACAAATAAATAAATACATTTTATACAACTAATTAAGGTAACAGACATGCAATGGTAACAGACATGACATGCAATGAAAATATTTATCACAAATAGACTTTTGCTTTTTCAGTCAAATGGCAAAAATCAAAATGTCTGCTTGTATTTCTTTCTTGGCCACGTTCTAATGGTAAACAGGTGTTGGTATTCTCAAATTTAAATTTTGTTGTTTAGAAAGTTGAAAATAATGTATGGTAACAAACATTACATCAATGCCCGGACAGCTATATTTAGCTATCAAAAGTCGTATTTTTCTTCAAACCTTAATAAAACTTTTACATAATGTAATTTAAACTATTTCACAGTGTTAAAGCATGTCAGGGCAGAAAATTTAGATTTAGCCAGTCATTCTGCATAGCACGTTTTGTGTTCTATGACTCGGACAGCTATACTTCAACATCTTCTCTATTCATTTCTTTTTTTTTTAATTAAATAGCATGTTTTTTTATCTATTGTTTCGTTCTGGAAATGTAGGTTAAAAACCATGATAAAAAGAAAACTCCTTTAAATTTTCTTGTAGCTAGAAAAAAATATATTTTACACATGGGCAGCAAATGGCACCCAATTTTGAAAATGAACCATTTATGTACCAAATCTTATTGGCATTCTGGTGTATTTTTAAATCTGGCTCTTAATAATGATGTCAGCTTAAGAACAACATCCTGTATGTGAAAAAAATAAAAATATTGATGAAATATTACCTTATTCAACAACTTATCCGTATCTTCCCAAGCTACAACAACCTTTGGTGTTGTCTCTTGCACATAATCATAATCAATGTCAGTAAATTCTTCATTTGGTACCTCAGTCCTTAAAAAATATAAGGAACAAGAAATTTGAGAAAACTGAGACATCAAATTAATACCATTTTCACTCAATAAATACCGAAGAAGGTAATTTAATAAATATTTCACATCCCCTAATTTTTTATTGTAAAAAGATAAAAAGATTCATTTCTTTTTTTTCCTTAAAAAAAACGCTCCTTTTCCGCTAATTAGAATTTAATGAAGATGGTTAGATTCAATTCGCTGCTATAACCGCATTCAAAACATTTTTCAAATCTATCAGATAGTGGATTCGAATTTACTTACGTTTTGTGAAAGTTTTCAGAATCATCTCTGATTTCAATGACGTGCTCTGAGCTGTCGTTTTTTGAGTCTTTGAGGTTTTTACGCAATTCTTTGTCAACATTATCTCCAGGTTAAGGGAATTTCATTAATACTTTGTAGAACAGAACCATAAATATCACAAACATAAATTTTATGCAATATTCGAAGATGGTGATGTTATATTCACAATGTCAGTATGTACAGCTGCGGGGATGATAAAGGAAAATAAAAACGCCCACTTGTATTTTATTCGGCCGCCGTTCTTCGTACAGCAAAGTTACACATACCAATCGTTTACGATTGACGTATACTTTTCTTTTCTCTTCTCTACTTATTATAAAAGAAGATGTCTGTGTGTGGGTGTGTGTCGGCGGCGTTACGGACAAACGGCTACACTTAGAAACACCAAATTTGGTACTCGAGAAGTTCTAAACATCACCTCGAAGCGATTTTTTCAAAATTAAAGCTAGAATTTTTTTATTAGCACCAGAGTGCTATTAAAATCAATCAGGTTTTTTGTTTGGACATTAGCGCGTCGTATCACTTTTCAAATGTTTTTTTTTTTTTTTTATGAATTGTGTGGGTTTTTTTTTATAAATATATTTCGAGTATAGCTAGAAAACACCTGGCGAATATTGTAAAATAGTTTTAGTAGGCGATTTTAAAATAATTTTTAATTCCGAAGAAGTGTTTTATAGAACAGCGAAGACAAATATGGTAATTATGATACACTTTCCAAATGGTATTTATAAAGGTGAAGTATAGTTTGACTATGCCTGGCGAAAATTGTTAAACAGTTTTGGTAGACGACTTCAATATAGATTTCTATTCCGAAGAGGTGTTTTATAGAACAGAGAAGACAAATACGGTACACTCATGGATTACGATGCCCATTCCAAACAGTATTTAAAATGGCTACGGGATATAGTTGGAATACGCTTGGAGAAGATTATAAAACAGTTTCAGTAGGCGATTTTAAGATGGAATTCGATTCCAAAGATGTTATTACGGTACAAGCAAGAGTTGATTCCTATTTTAACGCCCCCGCTCTCACCAACCTAAAAAATACTGCACGTTGCCGAGGTTTGCAGTAATGTTTCTCTAGGACATATGCAAAAGTTTCAACGCTCCCAAAAGAACTATATGAAAACTAAAGTGAACAAATTAGCGATAAACGTACCAGTTAAGGAATTTGAAGACACTTAATTTTCATGAGTTAAGGGACCATATATAAATTCATTAAGTGACAATTTTTTGAAAATTCCGTAAAATAAACGTACATTATATTTCTTTTGCAAAAACAGTTAGCAATAAAAGTTAGCAGTATTAAAATATAGCAAATTTTGAAACAAATAAATAGGAGGTTTGTAGAGTTTGATGGGGATTCTATAAAGCATCTATTGTTGCGTCCGCTACTATTTCCCCTCTAATAGAAATTCCCCATGTATAGAATTAGATGCAGTAGATAGATGTATGTCTTCGAATACAACGTCCTATTTCTGAAAAACTAATATCCTCAGCATTCCAGTCTGAATTTGATCTTATTTAATATCTGAAACATCAGGTCTTTTAGACTTGCCAATACTTCATCAAACATTCAAAATCACATTCTTCTGTCTAAATTTTCATCCGACAATAAATTAAAATTCCACTCCTTAAAATTGCGCAAAAAAAGAATTCGCAGTATCTCCTGAAATTTTCTTAGAAAATTGGTGAAAGTTTATATTTAAGGTAATTTGAAGGTTTTCTTTCATTTAATAAAGTCAAAATAGAGTGTTGCCATTGAAAAAAACGAGGTTGATGCAGAATTAAATATGAAGGCGTCCCATTATGCAAGTTAAATTAATAGTAAATTAAAGTATAGATTATTTGCAAACGAATGGTATATATAACTTTGCTGTACGACAAACGATGGCCAAATAAAAAGTGGGCCTTTTTTATTTTATTTATTTATTTATTTATTTTTTTTAGCTGTACATCTAAAGGATTAGATGATTATTTCTTTCAGTAGTTCATAAATGGGTAAAGCTTTTCGGAACAGTGTCATGCGGAAAAAAGAAATATGTTCTATATCTTACAAATTTTCATTTTCCTCTACAGAAAAAGAAATAAGTCGAACTTGTATATAACCAGCCCTAATTTAACGAGAACCCGGAATTAACGAGGAAATCGGAAATATTTGGTTGGTGCAATGTTTTGTCGATGGGAGTGATGATATATTCAGCAAAGTATGATGTTTAAAAGTTGGGGATAGCTTAGACAATAAAATTAATAGACAGTTTCTTAATAATAATGCCTAAAATTATTATTTTTGCTAACTTTCTCATGTATATTAGGTTTACCCAAAAATACTATCGTTTTTCGCTTGTCAATATTTCGACTAGTGTAAACTGCTGAAGCTAATAGTTTTTTTAACATAGGTGCTAGATTAGACAGCATTTTCCACAATTCGTAACCTGTGGGAGGGGCGGGGGTAGTGTGCGTTCTTTTCACATATCTCTATTTCAAAGAAGAAAGAGATGTAAATAAAAATCTTTCTGTAAAATACAACACTCACGATTAGCCTAAAACTCAGTTTCAAAACATTTTGGAATTCATCTTCCGAGGAGGATAAATGGCTAGCCTTCCCCTATTTTTCCCACACATCTTTTTTTTTTTAATATTGATCAATGTTTTCTTTAAAATGTAAATAATATGAAGCCTACATTTTAATATATCTTGTTTGTAGTTAAAAACTTACTAAATAGTTAATTGTTTGAATTTAATGCAAAATAACAGCAACACTTCCCGATACGTCGAAGTTCATGGATTCGCATTTCTATGGGCAGGAAGGGCCATGATCCCCCCTAGGTTCCTAGAAAAAAAAGATATATATTACCGTAGTGATTTACGCACTGGTACGACGTAGATGTGGTTAAACAGTGAAATATAGTTCCTTTCTGGGACAGGACCCCTTACTGGGCCCCCTCCCCCCAACAATATGGGCGACCCTGTCTAGGTTGAACTGAGAAGATGCTTGCTGCTCAATACTTTTCACGTCCTTTGCTACTACATATCATCGAGTGTAAAGATTGGGATGGGTTCTACTTTATGTACCATTAGGATTTTAAAATATTTGAGAAGTTTTGAATACACTGAAATACGTCCAATTACTCCTGGAGTAATCGCACATCATAAGATATCAATACAGAAATTTCCTTTTTAATACTTTAGTTTATTTTTTTAATTATTAAGAATAATTGTAAAGTATTTCAGTGCACTGCAAGAAATATAGATATAAGATACTTGTACACATTTCTAGGGAAATACCGACTGATGCATCGTAATTTAATAATATCTATTTATAAAATACACTTCATCATCAAAATAATAATTGTAGACAAAATATTGTGTAATCAAACACTACATACTTATTATTATGAATCTACTTTGTTGAAGTTTTTTTTCTTTCTGTCATTATTGTGATGTTTTAAACATGCAGTAAAAATTTAAATGCACTGATTTCATAGTAATCAATAAAATTTGTGAAATAATATTTTGAACATAATACATATTTGTTTTCCCTGTTTAAAGACGTCCAAAGTCCTTCAAAATAGGAAAAATATGACAAGCAGGGCCGATCCCACGGAGGGGTGTGGGGGGTGAGGCACTCCCCCCCCCACACTTAAAATGCAGTTGTCAAAATTGCTATTCCGGACTTCCAAAACTCCTCATTCTAGTATTCAAAAGTCTTTTTAATCGGCACTTTTCTAATTTTTGTCCCTTTGCGTCCTACTTCCAGTGCATACAAAACCGAGCGAGAAATTCCTTTCTTATTCGCATCAGTCAAAAGAAAGAAGTGGGAATAAATAATAGAGCACTCGGCAGTGGGTGGCCAAGAATCCAAAAGGGGGAGTCGGAGAATCAGCTCTCTGCAACTGACACCATATACGTCCCATGACACCTGTCTCGGCACTTTTCACAAATCAAATAGTCATCTCACATGTCCATAGTAATAATTAAGAGTCTTCTGTGTACATGTCTTTGGGAGAAATACTGAGTATGAGAACGAGAATGTTCCAGCGACATATACTGCCCTGAGACAAACTATGAAATTCCACTCTGTATGTAGTAAAAATAGTGCAAGGAGGCGGCAACCGGCCTGAGGCTGTCTCCACCCTTTGGTCCAGCATGGTCTTTTCTGGGAAATAGATGTATTTTCTTTTCGTTTTCATTTTTTTTCAAATTAGTCCAGTCATTTGGTTCAAAAAAGGGGGGTTACCTGGAAAGTTTTCCGTGAGTTTTGAAAATGGGCAATTTTGTAGATTTCGATGTGCTCTTTCCGAATTTCAACTTTGCCCCCTCGTATCTTTGCCGCTCGTGCCACCATATTCGAAAAATGGCGCCTGAAAGAAGTTTTTTGACAATATCTCCTTTCCGACTCATTTCACGAAAAAAACAATTACAAAAAATGAAACTATGGAAAATTTCCTACAATTTATGTAATTACCTTTTTTCGTAAAATCAATAGGTTTTGGCGTACGAGCACCGCAAAGTGTAGTTCAGTATGCTTTTTGGCCAAAAAACTCATTTCCACACCACCTTGTAGGGTAAAGTAAGCAGCGCTTTTTACTTCCTTGTACGTAGTATAAGGAAGTAATGTGATCCCGAAAAATTTTGGGGGCCAAATTTCGACATAAAAACCGATTTTGACTACCTCTAAATTGAATTTTAAAAATTTTTTCGATGCATCTCATCGTAGGCTAGCATGCACGATCATATTAACGCGTCTGCAACTCATTTTGACCAGTGGCGAGTCTACTGTGGCCAGTTTTTCCATGCCGTCTGTACGTACGTACGTACGTATGTACGTACGTACGTATGTACGTACGTATGTATGTAACTCGCATATCTCAAAAACTAATGGTCGTAGAATGTTGAGATTTGATATTTAGGATTTTTCTATGATCTAGTTGTGCACCTCCCCTTTTGGTGGCAATCGAATGGATAGTTTATGTACAGGACCGCCCAAAAGATTCGAAATACATTACGCTCTATGGGCCGAAATTCATTAAACTCGCCTAACTCAAAAGCTATTAGGCGTAGAATGTCGAAACTTCATATTTTGGATAGTTGTAACATCTAGTTGTGCACCTCCTCTTTTGGTTCCATTCGACTGGATAGTTTATCTACAGGACTGCCCAAAACATTCGAAATACATTACACTCAATGGGCCGAAATTCATTAAACTCGCATATCTCAAAAACTGTTAGGCGTTGAATGTTGAAACTTTATATTTAGGATTGTTGTAACAGCTAGTTGTGCACCTTCCCTTTCGGTTCCATTCGACTGAATAGTTTATCTACAGGACCGCCCAAAAGATTCGAAATACATTACGCTCTATGGGCCGAAATTCATTAAAGCGTTTTTTAGAGGTATTGGGCTATTTCAAACGACTCAGAAGTGATATATGCTGTAAAGAGTTAGAAAATGAATTTCTCCATTAAAAAAAGTGTCTTTTTCATTTATAGTTCTGCTACAGGAACACTCAAAAGATTTCCAATACATTACGGTCAATAGCAATTTTAGGGGCATTCATCCATTTCAAGCACAATACCGTCCTACCACATAAGTTAGGTAATGGTCCGACCACGGTCACGTGCCTCCCTCAAGAACTATGCCAAAAGTCGCCAAGCTTGGCGACTTTTGGTGTATGTGTGTGCATATTTAACTCTCAAATCTCAAAAACTATTATGAAATTTCATATATAAGAATGTTGTAACATCTAGTTGTGCATCTCGATTTTTGGCTCCAATCTACTGGAGAGTTTATTTACAGGACCACCGAAAAGAATTTCAGTACCTTAATGTCTATGGACATCTTCAATATAATACAACTGTAGACAGTCATTGTTTGGTACATGCCCAAAATCTCGCCGTCTGTCCTCGACCTTGGCGAGTTTTGGCGAAATATCGCCAAATTTGGCGATAGTCAGTCATTTGGTCCATGCCCAAGGTATCGCCATTTGTTATCGTTCTTGGCGAGTTTTGGCGGAATATCGCCAAATTTGGCGATAATCTGTCATTGTTTGGTTCATGCTTAAAATCTCGCCAAATGTCTTCGACATTGACGAGTTTCGCCGAAATATCGCCAAATTTGGCGCCAAAAATTATTTCCTATTTTGTATAACTCTAAAACTTTAACCCGTAGATTTTTTAACTTTGTATTTAGAACTATTGTAATATCTAACTGTTTTCAATATCTTTTTTGACAGCAATCGACTGAGAATTTATTTACAGGGTGAGCCAAATGACTTTAAATACATTGAGGTGTATGGATGCATTCAATTCATTGAAAGTCTGTGGTCAATGACTACTTTGGCTATCCCCAAAATCTCGCTGACTATCTCAAGTTTGTCGGCTTTTGGTGAAATATCGCCAAATAAAGTGTCAGAAGGAAATCTTTCAAATTGAACTCAGCTTGGCGATATCGAAATATTTGGCTAGAAATCGCTAAACCTTACTATTATTGATATTTTATCTCTTTCAAACAAATAAATTTAGAGGAAGTGCATCGAAAATATTTTTGATCTAATGGACGTGCAAGGAAGTCATGTGTTGGACACATCAGATTTTTTTTTTTTAATCGTGGTATCCGCAGTAGGCCTAATCCACATGCATTTAACTAATCCAAAATTTAGCGCATTCTCCTTCGCTTCGCTGTTCTTGATGGACCAGGTAGTGAGAGTTCATTGTGCTTCCTGACAGCCCTGCTGGCATTTCTAAAATCATTGGTAGCGATTTTTACACCGTGAAATTCAAACGGAATGCCTTAATAAAATCACTTGGTGTTATGAATGCAGGCATCCGGATAGAAGACGACATTGTCCCGATTAATTCTTTATTAATTTTCCAAAGAATTGCAAAAAGAATCTGAAAAGGAACTTGAAAATTTCCTTACGTACGAACTTGCCCCATTTCCATTATCGCTTTTCAATGACGAAGGCATGCGGAAATGCGTTAAATCTTTTATGTATAAGGCATTTGAGCAACATTCTGCAGATATAAATTTTGAAAATATGATGCATGTCACCGACGGAGGATACTTAATTACACCGAGTCATTTGGCATATGGGTGAATCGTTTTTATCCATTTGCAATAAATATGTTACTTACGTATGTTCGATCGAACCATACATCCATTGTCATTATCGTATTTGACGGATATCCGGGAGATGTAGCAAACCGTAGTACCAAATGTGCGGAGTGATCCCGACAATCACGTAAAACTGCTTCAGTAGACATTAGGGTGGATCGAAAAAAATTTTTTTTTCGAAATCTTTATCTCCCGAGGTCTCAAAAGTTGTATATTGATATGAATAAGACGTGTGTAAAATTTGAATGTTCTACGACAACGTCTTGGGGTTGCGCATCGAGCTTGAAACTTAGAATTTTTTGAAAAATATGACTTTTTTAAAAAATCGACCAAAAAAATACTTTTCCGAATTATTAGGCTCCCGAGGTTTTAGAAGTTGTCTATTGTTATGAATAACACGTATGCAAAATCTAGAGAGGCTACGACAATTTCTATGGATTGCACATCGAGCTTGAAATCTATAACTATCTGAAAATTATGTGTTTTTTGAAAACATTATGTAGAAAGCAAACTTTATTTGTTAAAAATAATTTGGTCCTTTTATATTTTAAAATATATTTAGAGAAGCTCAGTAAATCACAAAATATGGCTTTACGAATAGTTTGATACAATGCACACGTTATGCGGTCGTTTCGTCTTGGGCGCAATACGCAATCTGTGCTCTAGATAACTAGTGCGGTTTGCCTGTCGAGTGATGGCGATGCACATGCGTTCGGTTAAACCAGGCACGAGATAGTTCGTTGAAACAGGCATTTAGTCTAACGTTTCAGATAGATGGCTTTCAGTTTACTCTCAAAAAAAGCTAAAAGGTGGTTGCCTTGCACTGCTACGATTCTGAATAGAGTGAAACTGTCAGCCACAGGACATACGGAACAAAATTGGGTGTTCTTAGAAGAGCTGGGAATATCGAAAGAATTACCTTGTATCAAGTTACTCGTACTTCTATATTACTATTTTGTACTTAAGAAGAAAAATTTCTGAATAAAGGGCAGGATCCACCGGAAGGAGAATTAACCTTAGTTGTGGCGATCAAAATACAGGAAATTTGGATCAAGGCCAGTATACCTACTTGTGTCAATTCAAGGAATTCAAGAGATAGTTATAAAAGGTCATGACCAATTTCAGCAGCTAAATAAATCGTACGTTAGAGACGGGCACAAGGAATTGTTTATGAAGAAAGTTGGGAAAACTCTCCCCCTTACCGAGCTATTGAATATCGCACTTGCAAATGTACTGACTTTTTCTGGAGCAAGTGTGGCTCAGAGCATCACATACCTCACAGAGAACGGGAGTCATTAGCAGACCAAAAGGGAGCTGGATATATGGCAATCGATGGAATTGTAAATAATAAAAGTTATGGAGAACGAGAGAAAAGTTGAAATGTTGGAAAGGGAAATTTCGAGATTGGTGGAGAAAGAGGTGAAAGTTCCAATATCCAGCATCCAACTTATGTCATTGATTTGGAAAGTGGAAATAACGAAAGAGAAGTACGAAAGACTGAAGAAAACGCTGAATGCTTATCTACCGCCACTTTGGGAGATGCGTTCACAAATGACAAAGTTAGAATAAAAATCTCAGTGCTTTCACAAGTTTGCGACACAATGTTATTACGGACTAGGCAGCGGACACTCTGGTATCAACTTTATTTCACAATCTAGAAAGCGGAAGGAATGCAGAGGGAGAGAAACCTTCTCAACTCATTATTGACCCATATAAAGTTAGAGGAAGGCTGAGATGACTTGCAGTGAAAGAAACGGAAGAAGGCTTTAAAATTTGCTTGGGATTGTGCTTTGATAGGAGGAAGAACAAAACCAAATACATAGGAAATTTTCTTGACGGAAAATCACACCCAAGTGTTAGTCACAAAAAACATCTCGCTGATAATGGAACCTGGTTCAACATACTCTGGCCACATGTCACGATCTGATTTGAAGAATTTCACTGGAAATTTGGGAGAGTTTGACACGAAATCCATTGATCTTGAGACCCTCACATGCATTGGCAATGGTGGCGAATCATCGAATTCTGGAAAGAACAAAGGCGTCATCCGAAATCTAAAAATGCAGTTCTCTAATAAAACTATGTAATGTTGTATTTGCCAACAATACACCATAGCAAACAGCCACTCCGAATTTTGCTGTCTATTTATCTATCTGATGATGGTTTTTTACGATCTAGATTATAACACTTGACATAAAATGCCATAGTTTCATTTGAATTCGGGCTTTACATTATTCATCAAAACGCATGCTCCAATAACTGGATGCTTGGGCTGTTGGCACGGGCAGGACTCGGATCGCAGGCAAATCAACGAGGTGGGTCCTGGATAATGTAGTTGCGATTGTGGTTGTACTAGAGAAGAGCTGCGAACGTTACTGACTATTTTTCAAAGGGACTAATTCATTAAAAATTTAATTTTTGCTTTCTACATATTTTTGTCAAAAAAAGCATATTTTTCAGATATTTATAGATTTTAAGGTCGATGTGCAACTCCTCGAAATTATCACAGCCCCTTCAGATTTTGCATACGTCTTATTCATAATAAACTTCTAAAACCTCGGGAGCCTAATAATTCGGAAAAGAATCTTTTTGGTAATTTTTTTTCAAAACTTTCTAAATTTCAAGCTCGATGCGCAACCCTAAGACGTTGCCGTAGAACATTCAAATTTTACACATGTCTTATTTATATCAATTTACAACTTTTGAGACCTCAGGAGATAAAGATTTCGAAAAAAAAAAATTTTTCGATCCACCCTAGTAGACATACTTTTTGACGAGTCAATGATCCCAACTGTGTCACAAAATAAATTCCTGGGCAAAGATGCAAACAAGAACAGCCTCATTGGAATGTTGAAGACAAAATTTGAAGCTGAGAACTTCATGGTCAAACAAGACACGGAAGATGCAGATACACTAATAATATATACCGCAATAACCGTTCCATCGGCATTTGATTTCGTAATAGTTGTCGGCGAAGTTATATTTTTATTCTTTAGAAGGCTCTACGCGTTCAAACATATTTATTCTCAAACCAGGAAAAGGAAAAATTTCACAACAAATATATTAAACTAAAAGTATAATATGTAAACCATCCGCAGATCACATTTTATTCTTGCTTGCTTTCATTGCCTGTGATACAACATCAGCACTATTTAATCAAGGAAAAATGAAATTTATTAATGTACTCCGAAAATTTCCAGATTTAAACGAGGTTATCCAGGTATTCAAAAATCCGAATGCTAATCCAGAGATCATTGCTAAAACTGGAGAACGCTTCCTTCTTGAATTATACAGTTCAGAATTATACAGTTACAATTGTTGGTCACTTTATTATGGGGGCACCTAGTAGGTGGACCAACGTTGCCGTAACTCTTTTTTTTTCCTTTCAAATGGTGGGCCTTAACAATGCCTTGGAGGCATTGGCTAGAGTTATTAGTCACTTTATTATGGGGGCACCTAGTAGGTGGACCAGCGTTGCCCCCTATGAAAGGACGGACACAATGATATCCACACCTAGTCGGGGATCGAACCCCGACTAGGTGTACCTTTATCCATCATAAAAGCTGACCGGCAGATGTATTTTCTTTGCTTCTTTGAATTGCATGAGGAAAAGAAATTCGCTTGTAGAGTAGAAAATAGTTGGTCCCCTATTCCGGTTAGCTCAGTTAGCTGGACAGTAACCGAGCCAAAGCGAACATATACTTGGTGGAAACTTAGAATACCTTGGAATCTAAATTTTAGCATACCTTGTTTAGAAGAAAACCATCTTTGGCTTTTAAGATATAATTAATGCATCAATTCGGTAAAAATAAATAAGTAAATAAATCTCTAGCATTTAACAAAATGAAGTAAAAGTTTGCTGCAGTGTGCATTTAAGGCTGAAGACTGAAGCCAGTTGTAAACAAAAACATGAAACTAGTTGTAAATAAAATAAGGGGGATCTCATGGTTGTGTGGATTTGCGCACCCATCACTGCCAGCCGCCGCGAGCGGTGAGGTCTCGGGTTCGAATCCATTAACCCATAGTTGTCATCCCCCCCCCTTCTTCTGCTGTGTTTGTACTTCTTTGTGTTATGTGTTATTAATAAATGTTATATGGAAATTAGTAAATGTCAAACGGATATTCAGGGGTATAAGACCATCTTCGAGATTACAGTCAGAAACCTTAAGAAAAAATTCTCAATTGAAACAAACAAAAACACAAAAGAAAACGACAAAAAATGCAGTGCACAAAATGTGATATGCATTTGTTTTGTAGTAAATGAAGACGCGAAGTAACTGTCATAATGGAAAGAGAATTTCCATACAAACTGTTGGAGCTCCGTAAATCCATTCTCCGTGAAAAAGATCATCACCAATCTGGTAACTATACATTTAGATTATATTTGTACTACTTTTTATTATGATTTACTATCATATAACTCATATAGATATAACCCTAATTTTGTAATTTAATTTGATTTTAGAAAACTGATGGATAAGTTATAATTAGAGACAAAATGCAAGAGTATAGATCACAGGGCCGTTAAAATTGGAAGACATGGCAGAGCAAATACTGGGGATCGCGACCTTAGGAACTTCAAAATCAATAAGCTTAATTTTCCATCTTCTCTTAAATTACAGGAAAAATTACTTTCCTTATTCCAGTTTTTTTTTCACTTTAAGCCTCGCATTCTTTTTAGGCCTTTATTTTTTAACACTTTCCAAAGAAGTTGAAATTTTCATGCTTTCAGTTTATCTGTCTGCCCGTGCTCTAACTACCGTAAATATGCATCCATCGAATTTTTCTATGATGATGAAAAGTACCATACCATGTACCCTATTGAAAAGGATGTAGGTATCATTTATAGTTCTTTTACAGGAGCACACAAAATAATCCCGTTGCATTGCAGCCTATGGGCAGATAATGTTTAGAGTACATTTTAGAAACGTTCATCCATTTCAAGGAAAACAAAAACGGTGTTTATTATTGAGGTTTATGAGAGCATTCTGTCCATTGACATGGGTGAACGTAGCGTTGATACCTACACAGGGCTAACAAAATAGCACTCAGAGATTAGGCTTTAAGAGTAGGATTTACTAAAGTAGGAAGTAAAACAATGTTTTAGTTTCTTCTTGGCTTTAACCTGCTCACTACTGCTGTTGCTAAGACGCAACGGAAGAATTTCCTCCCTCCTGGATAAATCGGTGCTTTCCAGCATGAGTCTTTGAATGCCCTGCCATGGCCTACTCATGCGCTTGTGCAAGGGTGTGGCCAGAGCAGAAACATTCTAAGACTCATGCCGGGAAGCAACGATGAACACAGGAGGAAGTAATCTCTGCAGTTATGTCTTTAGCAACGTCGGGAGCGAACAGTTAACTATTCGTCATGCAATAGCATTCCTGCCAACATCTAGTGAAGAAAATCCAGTAGATTTATGTGGCATCGTAATCTTAAAGTTATAATTACTTATCTAAGTCACAAAATTTTTTCACGCATGAAATTTCGCCATCTATACAAGTTTTCGTTATACAAGTTTTTTCTTAAATTTTCGAAATTTTGCAAAATATCTCCTCTTTAGACTACGCAAAATTTTGGGACTTTGAACTCAAAAAATGTTACAAATAAGCGATTTGCCAAATAATTCTGAAATTTCCAAGAATCCTTCACAAATAAGTAATCAATATAAGCACAAATATTTATTATTGGACCAAAATACCATGGTATATTGGTCCTTATTGAATGAATAGACACGATGAGCGGTAATCTTTCAGAACTGGTAGGGTAATAAATGTGTCGATTACTAAAGGCAGGTATGCAACAGTATATACGCAAAAAAGACAGTGTTGGAAAGTGTTTTATAAACAGTGCTCTGGGTATGGCTTCCTTTCCTTTTTATTACGTTAATATAAAGATTCCATTCAGGGTCCCCCCCAAACTCATTTTCGCCAACCCAAACTACGGCATTGATAGTTTTGTCGCATACGGATAGGCAAATATTTTCTTCATTTCGGAGAGAATCTGTTATGACTAAATTAAAAGTTATGAATATTTTCTAAAATTTAATTACTAGTGACAGAATCAGGAATGTAACTATCCCTCTTCAACAAACATGAATTTTTGTTAGCAAAGTGATAATAATAGAGCCTTTTTGTGAAAAATCCGCCTTTTATGTACTCCCCCCCTGCAATTTATTAACATAATATGCTTTATTAATGTAAAAACCAGATTGATCATTAATGCTTTAATAATGTGAATCCTCTGAAAGTCGAACGTTAGCGGCTCCCTCAGCACAACTTACAGAGGCATTTGTGCTGTTTCTATGTTACGGGCAAGGTTCTGTTCCCCAGAAAACTTTCCAACATAGGGAGGTGTCAAACTTGGAAACTGAATCGGGAAATCTATTTTTTCAGTCGGCAATTTACCGATCTTCACCCCCCCCCCCCCAAAGATTTTCTTCTGAGATCGGCCCTGATGACAAGAACATCAAATGTTATTTTAATTATTTTAACGGGCTAAACAACTTTGTAAAATATAAAATTTTGATGAATATAAATATATTTCATTCCATTACGCAGTCAGACGCTGTACATATACCATTCTAAAAGCATACTTTTAATAATTCAACAGATAACTGTAAAATATATGTTTCCATCTAAAAGATTAGATTGGTCATAAAGGCAATAAAATTTTCTTACTATACTGCACATAATGTTCTTTGAAATTTATATACGTTACCCAGTTTAATGCATCTGTAGTATTTCCAACAATACCATCCTTAATTTTATTTCTGGTATTTTTTACTTCCTTGTACGTAGTATAAGGAAGTAATGTGATCCCGAAAAATTTTGGGGGCCAAATTTCGACAAAAAAATCTGATGTGTCCAACACATGACTTCCTTGCACATCTATTAAATCAAAAATGTTTTCGACGCACTTCCTCTAAACTTATTTGTTTGAAAGATATAAAATATCAATAATAGTAAGATATAGCGATTTCTAGCCAAACATTTCGATATCGCCAAGCTGAGTTCAATTTGAAAGATTTCTTTCTGACACTTTATTTGGCGATATTTCACCAAAAGCCGACAAACTTGAAATAGTTTGCGAGATTTTGGGGATAGTCAAAGTAGTCATTGACCACAGACTTTCAATGAATTGAATGCATCCATACACCTTAATGTATTTAAAGTCATTTGGCTCACCCTGTAAATAAATTCCCAGTCGATTGCTGTCAAAAAAAGATATTGAAAACCGTTAGATATTATAATATAGTTCTAAATACAAAAGTTCAAAATTCTACGGGTTAAAGTTTTAGAGTTATACAAAATACGAAATAATTTTTGGCGCCAAATTTGGCGATATTTCGGCGAAACTCGTTAATGTCGACGACATTTGGCGAGATTTTAAGCATGGACCAACAATGACAGATTATCGCCAAATTTGGCGATATTTCGCCAAAACTCGCCAAGAACGATGACAAATGGCGATACTTTGGGCATGGACCAAATGACTGACTATCGCCAAATTTGGCGACATTTCGGCAAAACTCGCCAAGGTCGAGGACAGACGGCGAGATTTTGGGCATGTACCAAACAATGACTGTCTACAATTGTATTATATTGAAGATGTCCATAGACATTAAAGTACTGAAATTCTTTTCGGTGGTCCTGTAAATAAACTCTCCAGTAGATTTTAACCAAAAATCGAGATGCACAACTAGATGTTACAGCAATCTTATATATGAAATTTCATAATAGTTTTTGAGATTTGAGAGTTAAATATGCACACACGTACACAAAAAAGTCGCCAAGCTTGGCGACTTTTGGCATAGTTCTTGAGGGAGGCACGTGACCGTGGTCGGACCATTACCTAACTTATGTGGTAGGACGGTATTGTGCTTGAAATGGATGAATCTCCTAAAATTCCCATTGACCGTAATGTATTGGAAATCTTTTGAGTGTTCCTGTAGCAGAACTGTAAATGATAAAGACTCTTTTTTTAATGGAGAAATTCATTTTCTAACTCTTTACAGCATATATCACTTCTGAGTCTTTTGAAATAGCCCAATACCTCTAAAAAACGCTTTGATGAATTTCGGCCCATAGAGCGTAATGTATTTCGAATCTTTTAGGCGGTTCTGTAGATAAACTATCCAGTCGAATGGAACTGAAAGGGGAGGTGCACAACTAGATGTTACAACAATCCTAAGTATAAAGTTTCAACATTCTACGCTTCATAGTTTTTGAGATATGCGAGTTTAATGAATTTCGGCCCATTGAGCGTAATGTATTTCGAATGTTTTGGGCGGTGCTGTAGATAAACTATCCAATCGAATGGAACCAAAAGGGGAGGTGCACAACTAGATGTTACAGCAATCCTAAGTATAAAGTTTCGACATTCTACGCCTAATAGTTTTTGAGATATGCGAGTTTAATGAATTTCGGCCAATAGAGCTTAATGTATTTCGAATCTTTTGTGTGGTCCTGTACATAAACTATTCATTCGATTACGACCAAAAGGGGAGGTGCACAACTAGATCATAGAACAATCCTAAATATTAAATCTCAACATTCTACGACCCATAGTTTTTGAGATATGCGAGTTACATACATACGTACGTACAGACGGCATGGAAAAACTGACCACAATAAACTCGCCGCTGGTCAAAATGAGTTGCAGACGCGTTAATATGATCGTGCATGCTAGCCTACGATGAGATGCATCGAAAAAATTCTTAAAATTAAATTTAGAGGTAGTCAAAATCGGATTTTTTGTCGAAATTTGGCCCCCAAAATTTTTCGGGATCACATTACATTACGCTCAATGGGCCGAAATTCATTAAACTCGCATATCTCAAAAACTATTAGGCGTAGAATGTTGAAACTTTATATTTAGGATTGTTGTAACATCTAGTTGTGCACCTCCCCTTTCGGTTCCATTCGACTGGATAGTTTATCTACAGAACCGCCTAAAAGATTCGAAATACATTACGCTCTATGGGCCGACATTCATCAAAGCGTTTTTTAGAGGTTTTGGGCTATTTCAAACGACTCAGGAGTGATACATGCTGTAAAGAGTTAGAAAATGAATTTCTCCATTAAAAAAAGTGTCTTTATCATTTACAGTTCTGCTACAGGAACACTCAAAAGATTTCCAATACATTACGGTCAATGGCAATTTTAGGGGCATTCATCCATTTCAAGCACAATACCGTCCTACCACATAAGTTAGTTAATGGTTCGACCACGGTCACGTGCCTCCCTTTAGAACTATGCCAAAAGTCGCCAAGCTTGGCGACTTTTGGTGAACGTGTGTGCATATTTAACTCTCAAATCTCAAAAACTATTATGAAATTTCATATGTAAGATTGTTGTAACATCTAGTTGTGCATCTCGATTTTTGGTTCCAATCTACTGGAGTTTCTTTACAGGACCACCAAAAATAATTTCAGTACTTTAATGTCTATGGACATCTTCAATATAATACAATTGTACTCAGTCATTGTTTGGTACATGCCCAAAATCTCGCCGTCTGTCCTCGACCTTGGCGAGTTTTGCCGAAATGTCGCCAAATTTGGCGATAGTCAGTCATTTGGTCCATGCCCAAAGTATCGCTATTTGTCATTGTTCTTGGCGAGTTTTGGCGAAATATCGCCAAATTTGGCGATAATCTGTCATTGTTGGTCCATGCTTAAAATCTCGCCAAATGTCGTCGACATTGACGAGTTTCGCCGAAATATCGCCAAATTTGGCGCCAAAAATTATTTCGTATTTTGTATAACTCTAAAACTTTAACCCGTAGAATTTTGAACTTTTGTATTTAGAACTATATTATAATATCTAACTGTTTTCAATATCTTTTTTGACAGCAATCGACTGGGAATTTATTTACAGGGTGAGCCAAATGACTTTAAATACATTAAGGTGTATGGATGCATTCAATTCATTGAAAGTCAGTGGTCAATGACTACTTTGGCTATCCCCAAAATCTCGCAAACTATCTCAAGTTTGTCGGCTTTTGGTGAAATATCGCCAAATAAAGTGTCAGAAGGAAATCTTTCAAATTGAACTCAGCTTGGCGATATCGAAATATTTGGCTAGAAATCGCTATACCTTACTATTATTGATATTTTATCTCTTTCAAACAAATAAGTATAGAGGAAGTGCGTAAAGAACATTTTTGAATTAATAGACGTGCAAGGAAGTCATGTGTTGGACACATCAGATTTTTTTAACCTGTTACATAACAGCCTAAAAGCAGCGTCCTGTTTGCATCTTGGTTGTGTAATAGTGAAAACAGGGCACTTTTTTAAAGAGATTTTAATATTTTCCCCTCTACTTTTTAACATTCCACGGGCAGAAGTAAAATTTAGAATACTTTTAGCTGTAGAACATTTTTGACTTTGATGAAGTGATTTTTCTATCGTGGGTTTTATCAATATACAGAACTTTTTAATTTAAAGGATAGGCATTTTATTTTATGAAACATATTTTACGAACAATAAACATTGTTTCGAGATTCTTACTGATAATTAGTAGAAGCCTTTATGGATTCCGAAATACTTTTTCCGTAGCACAGAACATTTTGCTTGTTTGGAGATCGGGAGTTGTGCTTGTAGCCATCCTTTCCACAAACATGGTGCATCTATAACAAAGGAATTCAAGAGTGGATTAATATTTCATAAGAAAATATATTGTGCTTGTAAAGTCATACAATCACTGGCAATTTATGTTCTAATTTCTGAGTAATGTATAAGATTTCTGTGCGTTTCTTCTAATTGTTACAAGCAATAAAGGAGATCAACGTAAATTTTATTCACTACTAGGGGCCAAGGCCCCCAGACTCGCTACGCTCGCTTTTCGTATGAGGCATTCGGCCCCTAATCAGGCTTATTCATAAAAAAGACATAATTTCAACAGACAAAACCCGAATATTGGATCAGATAGAATGTTACTGAGCTACACATTGCTCTTTTCTTGCATCTTCATTGGTACATAAAAATTTAAACTTCACACTACAGTAGACCCCCTCCCCCTCATAACACGGAAGATATTTTGTTATGGGAATCCGTGTTGTACGGGTCCTGAGCTATACTCTACCTGGAGTGCGGACTCTGCTTATAATCGCTGGAAAAATTATTTGCACTCCTCAGAAACACAATGATATTTAATGTTGCCATTCAAAAGTTATATTAATTAGGAGATAAAGCGTAATAAAATCAGAACATCTGTTTCAGCTGTATTTTTAATAATGTAAAACCTATTGGACACCTTGCAAATTTGGCACCCATGGCGATTTTTCATTATTTGGCGACTTGCGTACATGTAAAGTTAATAAAAGCTACGGAACAGATAGGATAGCTTGCCACCCATGGCGACTTTTCATTATTTGGCGATTGACAAATGCCTATTCTACAGCTTACGAAATATTGTAACAATAGATTAAAGCTGTTGTGAACTAAGAGTATTTAAATATATGTAAAATTATGTGGCATACTTTTATGTCGCATTTTTGGGACACGTTTTTCATACAATTTTCAACAAAGGAGGGGGGGGTAGATAAAATGGCATAGTCATTAATAGATGGAGAAAAGCTGCACAAAGAAATTCACAATTTCAACTGAATGAAAATTTCAAAAACTTATTCTCGGGTGTATTCAGCAGACGATAAATTACGATAAATTGCGCCAAGCATTAGAATCATTTCCTCAAAATCGCACAAAACCGTTTAATTTTTCGCCAAATTAAAAAGTTGCACATTTTAGTCTCAGAAAATTTCTAAATATTTTTGAGTATAAAACATTTCATTCCTGCTCTGATTTCCCATGCACACGATATTTTAATTTAAAAACAGCCTTACAAATAATCTAGACAAAAAAAAATCGTTATTCTTTTACTTCAAGAGTCTGAATCATTTAATAAACTTGCCGAATGTGGCAACCTAGATAACCTTAAATGTCGCTATTTACACTGTGGGGTTACAATTACGAAATGGCGGAAAGCAAAAATTAGCCTTTTGCGATACGTTTTTTATCGATATCTCCTAAAATAATTCGAATTTTGAAAAAATCGCTTCGAGGTGTGTCGGGAACTGTCATGGAAAATGCCCGTACAAAATTTGGTAGGTCTACGATCACCCGTCTGCGGGCTACACGAGACAGGACAGGGACCCAGGAAAAAATTTCGGGGAGGGTCCAAAAATTTCGGAGTGAGTCCTAACGGTGAAAAAGGCAGATTTTTTTCACAAAAAGACTTCATCATTATTATTTTGTTAACAAAAACTCAAATTTCGGAGGGGGTCCGGACCCCTTGGAGCACCCCCCTGGGTACGTCCTTGACGCGAGACACATTCAAACAAACTAACTAACAGTTTACACATTGTTTTATTAATATAGAAGAAAGTTTTTATTTTGGCGTAAAATGGGCGTAATTCTAACTGATGTTTGTAAATGTTCGTTTGTTGCCATTCAAAAGTTATATTAATTAGGAGCTAAAGCGTAATAAAATCAGAACATATATTTCAGCTGTATTTTTAATAATGTAAAACCTATTGGACACCTTGCGAATTTGCCACCCATGGTGATTTTTCATTATTTGGGGACTTGCGTACATGTAAAGTTATTAAAAGCTACGGAACAGATAAAATAGCCTGCCACCAATGGCGACTTTTCATTATTTGGCGATTTACACATGCTTACAACCTATATTTACTCTTCATTTAAGGTTACTGGAAAACCGTTATCCATATTTTCATTTACATATTCGTTTGCAGATTGGCGTATTAACACCACGAATTATACCATCTCGTCGCGCTAGAAAATATCCAAAGTGTACTATAACTGCTATAATGGCATAGCTAAAGCCGCCAAATATTTCTACTGGTAGAAAATAATCCAGCTGGACGAGAACCGGCTTTAAAATAATCTGCATTTTAATTATTTTTCATTTTCAAGGTATTAGTTATTCTGTTTTGGAAAAACGAATAATCGCTAATTCTAAACTCCTGTTGTCTAAGCGAACTTACTATTTGAAAATTTGTCAACTTTGTGTAACACATTTTGAGTTACTTATTTCATATAGTTTTTAATTTGGCGTAAAATGGGCGTAATTCTAACTCATGTTTGTAAATTTCACGCGATTCTAGATACTAGGAAACGCTTTGTTGCAAAGGAATGAATGATTTTATGCCAAATCTAGCAACCATTCGGTTTATTTTTTCAGTTTTTTATTAATATCTTCTAAAATAATTCGATTTTCGAAATTTAAATCAGCTTAGCAGGTTCCTCGGAATTTTTTGAATCTGTGGGCACCTTAGTCGAAACTCAAATCCCTACGGTTTAGGAGGAGATAGGTCCATAAGCTTTTGACAGCGGCCTTTACTTTTTTTTAGAATAGAGAGATACAATAATTTCATGTACCTTACGAACATGCAGATTCAATGTTTTTTGAAAATATATCAATTGCAATGAAGTTAAATATATTTTGAACACAATTTTTATAAATATAAGCCTATATGTATACAAGAATGGTATATGTCGTCACTCGATTAACAGACGTCCTTCGACTATCAGGTTCGCCAAATCGTTAACTGAGGCCTTGTAATCAATATGTGTAAAATGCTTATTCAAATGCTTTTCTGTCACAGTATAGATATCAAAATATTGATACTTCAGAAGAGACCAGAACCATTCAGAACCATTCAGAATCCCTTTTCCAGCAAAATCTGTTAACATCAAGCGCAAGCAAGTTGAAGGTTGTTTACACATTTTTTTTTTTTCATTTTTTTTTTTTTTGTAGATTCTTTTGAATTTTGATCTGATAGCTTATCTTAGGGGCCACAAGTCTATATCGTGGTTTGCATGATGCAAACACTTTTCGTAAAATGTATAGGGATGCATTGGTTGCTTTGTCTCTATTAAGTTTCTCTCTTTTGGGATAAAGGAATATATTCATTGCGATAAAGAAATAGATTTTCTTCTGTAAATATCGGACATAAAACTACCTTGTAATAATATTTGAGCTGATTTTAACATTTTATCTCACTATTTAACATGTCTTATTTTCCCATAGTAAATTAACACCTTTCAGAAACCCTTTAATAAACTTTCTTTTGCATTGATGGAACCAAGTTTGTAATTTATTTCTCTTCGTTTTTGAAAAAGTATTTTTATCGAGCAGGGTTGTCAACTTTATGGCTATAACTGGCCACTTTAAGAACCTAATTATCCACAATTTTTTGAAAAAGCTACTAGTAGCTGTTTCAGCCGTATTCTTTCTGTTTTGAGCAATTTCTGACCATTTTTACCTATTTTCAACCGTTGTTGCTCATGCTGTCCGTCCAGCTCGCCCATATCTGTAGTTTTCCATTTGAATTATAAAATGTTATTTAAATTTATTTTGTGATGCGCATGCGCAAACGTGAGGGTATAAAATTTCATCATTGTGGTCTTTTTAAAAACGTAGACGATATGCGGTAGCGAAATAACATTTCGCAGAGAACTGTCTGAATATCGACAACACAATAAAGCAGTTTCATTTGACGTCACAATTCATTCCTTCTTGGACAAACATTTCAGAGAAATGAGGCGAAAACAAAATTTTATTTTGTTATTGGAATTATTTATAAGTACTTTATTTTACTCATAGCTCGAAATCCTTTTCAGCCATTTCTAGCCACTTTTCGCTTTGATTCTAGCCACATTTTCTCCGGCAGAGTTGTCACTAGTGTTATCGAGTATTTGGAGTCATCTTCCATATACAAATAATGTCTGACTATTTTCCTACTTCCAGTTAATTAAAATGCTTATTTTGTACTTACGAATTTTAATAATATGCATTTCATAAAGTTTTTGAATTAATAAATAGCTGTATTTCTTTTCGTAAAGTGCAAAATGTATCTTTCAATCCATATTTTGTTTACATGCGGCATTTTGAAAGAATATATTTTAAACCAGCAGACAACTTTCTTCAATCGTCTTTGTTGATTCCAGAAATTTTTATTCCAAACCATTTGCTTGGAAAAAAAAAAAAGAAACAAGTTGTTCTATAAAAATGTAAAATATCCTTTGTGTTCAACAATTTAAAAAGAAATTCTCAAAACATTGCGTTTGATACTGCTGATTTGGATTCTGATTAACACTTATACTTTTGTGATAGTGATTTTGTAGTTTTTCATTTCAGAATATGAATAAGTAACTAATTCTTTGAAACAATTAATTATTTCAGAATGAACAACCAACCGTTAGTCTAATTTGCTGTGAAAATACTAGCAATAAAGTTTAACTTATCTTTATTTGTGAATCGACATATACGAAATTCAACAGACAGAGGATAAATAAGATATACATACATTTAAAAACTTTTCTTCATAGTACATCAGAGAAGAAGTAACATTTTCTAAGCTGTTCTCATCCACATCTATCCTACATTCGCCTTTCTCCAATCGTTCAGTTAATTGTTGTTCTTCGGTTGAGCAATCGGTAGCATTATCATTACTATCCCTGAAATTAAATAAGGAAAAAAATGTGTTGTTATGATTCTTAATTTTTCATGAAAAACTTTATAAGACGTTTGTGTGGATTTATGATTAGTGGCGGCTCGTGCATAGGGACTGTGGAATTGCATCACCTCCAGTTTTCACCAAGTATTATCGATAATTACAAATACATTTTCTTTTTCTTTTATCCTTTCTTAATATTTGTACTAGTGATTAAGTCTGAAGTCAGTAGCTATCACGTAGCAATAAGAAAATCTCCCCAAAAATATTTTTAAAATACGGAAAATGCAATAAGAATCTATGAGCGGAACTGTCCAAGATGTAGCCCGTAGGACTGCGTTGGAGTACTCTGCTGTCACCTCCGATAATGAAGGCCTTCACAGCAATTCAAAATGGCCGAATCCGAAGTCCAATGCCCCAGCAAACACACACCTGCAGGTGGAGTACCTTGCCAGTGCCTTTCTGCCTTTACGTCCAGCACCGGCCCGGTACTGCAAAAAGTAATTGAATCGTACCAAAAGTGGTCGCCCGAGAAGTACCTTGCCAGAAGCCCGGGAAGGCAACGGCACTCTGCTGGCATACTGCATGTGCCGGCCGTTACTCACAATAAAGGCACTGACCCATTAAGTTTATAGTGCCCAAAATGAAACGGCCGGGTGCCGGCTATTATTAAAAATAAAGGCACTGGCCTGGCATCTTAACACTGACTACAATATAATGGCACGGTACCGGATTAGTGCCTATTTGCAGTAATGCTGCCATAATTAAAATACGAGCCAGTGGCGGATTCGGGGTATGGGGCTTATTCATCAACCCCTACCCCCACCCCGAAAAAAAAAAAACATTCCTTAAGTGTAACATTTTGAAAGATAAAAAACACCAGAAATGAAAGATAAAAAAGCAAAATCCGTTGGTCAATCGTTCGCAAATTATGTGCGCCTATCATTAGTGAATTGTGTGCAGTTTTCATAAACTGCAATTTTCTTACAAATTTGCAGTCGCAAAAGATTTTTTTATGAGAGAGGCGGTAACACATTTCAGAACCAACATAAAATCATTTATAAACAGTTTAATTTCAATATTTCAGAGCTAGAGATTTTATAAATGAGCTATACTACTTTACGGTTAATATACAGGGTTGTCCAAATTAAACTTTCCCAACTCAGAGGCCTGTGCAGGATGTTGTATGAGTCATAATGTGATGAAATTTTGGAAACAGACACTTCAGATCATGCGCTCGTGATTTATTAAAAAGAAATTATTAGTACAAGAAGTTGCCGATAGGTGGCGCTGCAGATCAACAAGACGTTCTACAGATGTTCAACAGCACGAGAAACAGTTGGCACACTGACAACACCATGTGGCGATTGGCTAGCGGCGTACACGACCGCCAAAGCAACGCCTTGAACGCGTGCAGAATCCCAACATGTCGTCCTCTACCTGGTAAAATTCCCAGTTGTCCGGTTCTTTCGAACTTCTTCATCATGTCATTCTGACTCATACAACATCCTGCACAGGCCTCTGAGTTGGGGAAGTTTAATTTGGACAACCCTGTATATATATATGTATTAATGACTATGTCATTTTATCTCTCACTCCCCCCCCCTTTATTGAAAATTGTCCGAAAAATGTGCCCCTAAAAAAGCGACATAATTTTACATATATTTAAATACTATTAGTTCACAAAAGCTTTAATGTATTGTTACAATATTCCGTAAGCTGTGAATAGGCATCCCATGTATTTTTCTTTAAATTGGTTACAATCAAGGACGTACCCAGGGGCGTGGACCGGACCCCGAAATTTCAGTTTTGGCAAACAATATAATAATCATGAAGTCTTTTTGTGGAAAATCCTACCTTTTTCACCGTTTGGATCCTCCCCGAAATTTTTTTCTGGGTACGTCCCTAGTTACAATCATAAAAATTTCAACAAAGGTTTACCAGGCGAAATACACGAAAAATGAGATAAAATGACATACTCGATTAATATCCTTTTAATATGGCAATAATGAAATTAAAAAAATAGGGGGTTCAGAGGGGGGTCTCCCCGTGACAAGGCTCGAACAGCCGAGTTTTACACACACACACACATATATATATATATAAATCAAAATCTTACAGGAAGTAATAATAAATAAAGTTGCACTATTGTTACACATTACCATTAGGATAACATTTTGTTTATTGCGCATTTTCTTTAGATCAAAAGATTTTTTGTTAGCTATTCTGAAAAGAAATTCCTGTATCTATCTGCTGTATACTACACGACTTAAATTTTACGGAGGAAAACACTTTTATACACTAACACATACTATGAGAGTATATATATTAAAAACAGTGAAACTTAAAATTTACCTGTTATTTTCCCAACTCTTTAACGTAAAATCCAAAGGCTTCGAAATGTATTATGAACCAACAAGATATCATCATTGAAACAGCGTTGTTTTATATAAATAACTGTTGCAAATGATGAAATTTTACTGGTCTTCTGAAATTCTTTAAAATACCAATTTAACTTTTTCGAAAGCTATATACAACAATGAGGAATCTGAAAAATTTTGTATCCTAAAAAGTGTACTTCATGCGTAATTCATCAAATAACAAATAAAATTTGGCCGTTGTTTAACGTAATGGAATGGGAAGCGCGCTCAATAGAATGAGTTGCCAAAACTTATAAACTCAAAAATCGCAACTTCCGTTCTAATGAAACTCGCCAACTTTTCATAACATCTCACTGAAGCCGCCTATAACCCTTCTGTGCGCCCCTCCCATACACACACACACTATAACTCGGCGTATCATAAACATTTCTTTAGTGTGCATAATATATATATATATATATATATCTTATAAATAAAAATGAAATTCTGTTTGTTTGTTTGTTCGTTTGTTTGTTTGTTTGTTTATTTGTTTGTTTGTGGATTTGAGTTGTATACAAATCCACAAAAATGGACCTATCAGCCTGAAATTTTGCACAGATATGTAAAATAATATAGAATAAATGATAGTCCACTTTAAAACTTTGAAAGTCCACCCGTTCCCGGAATTTAAGAGATTTTTTATGTTCTCCACGCAAAAAGCTTTCCGTAATTGTAACCCCTGTAGTGAAAAAAGTGTGAAATAAGGATCGTGGTTGCCATGTGTGGCGATTTTGCCGAATAAGATGTTTTAAATTCTCAAAGTAAAAATAAAAGAATAATAATGATTTTTTTTTTGTTAGTTTATATTCGTAAGGTTATATTTTTTTTAATTATAATATCGTGTGCATGGGAAATCGGAGCAGGAATGAAATGTTTTATACGCAAAACAATAAGAATTGAAGATTTCCGAGGCTACTATGTTAAAATTTTTTAGTTTGGCGAAAAAATAAAATGGCTCAAATGCCGAGAAAGTGAGTTCTAGCGGTTTGCACAGTTTCCGGCTTGGCGAATTTACTGAGAGCTTAAGGAAACGGATTTTTGAAAACAAGTACAAAGCTTTTATTAGAATACAGCGTTAAATTTTAATGATCCCTGCGAAAATAATGCAGTTATTAAGGGATTTCAAGCGATCTATCTTCAGCATTCTCGGGATTTTGAGGAGGATTCTAACGCTTGGCGCTATTTATCGTAATTTAATCGTCTGCTATTTGGGTTATGAATACACCTGCGTATAAGTTTTTGAAATTTTCATTCAGTTGGAATTGTGCATTTTTCAGAGCAGCTTTTCTGCATCTAATGTATTACATCCAGAAAAAAGGATGTTAGAAATATCAATTTTAATTTTGTTTAATCACACTCATGAGTAATGATACACTTTCCAACTTAATGAAAGAAGGAACGAAAATAGGGAAGATCCATGGATTATAACTCTTTTTATATATAGCACTTTAGTGCGTATTTAAAAATCTGAAAGTGTGTCAGATTTTCTATGATTCTAGCGCTTGGCGCAATTTAATGAGAGGGTATTTTTAAAAACAAGCGTAGGTTATCTCTACTTATTATAAAAGAAGGTGTCTGTGTGTGTCTGTCGGCAGCGTTACGGACAAACGGCTACACCTAGAAACACCAAATTTGGTACTCGGGAAGATGTAAATATGTAGTTGTGCACCTCGAAGCGATTTTTTCAAAATTCGACCTAGATTTTTTTTTATTTTATGTTTTATGCGATTTTTGGCACTTTTTCTCACCTAATTCGTAATAACGGCGGAAATTACGCTCGCAGCAAAACGGCATTTATATCATCGGATAGAGGAAGAAATTTTCTTTTAAAAACAGTTTGTTCTGAATACGTAACATGATTTACCGATTTTTAGGAATTTTTTTACTAAACATCTGCTTCGCAATTTTTTTTCGTAAAATAATTTTAAAACTGTCGCATCTTGAATTCTATCCGTCATAACTTTTAGATATTTTGACAAATCGTGAAACATTCTTTTCTCTCTCTTTTAAAATATAAACGAAAAAATTATGTAAATTAGATGATTTTTTACGAATTTTAATGCAGCCTAATGTTTAGAATTTAATAGCATCAACGCGATCTTACGCCATTCATTACATTGCGATCACGGCACGAGAATTTATGTTCGGTTGTTGCCACAGAAAGGATTAGAAAAAAGGGTTTTTTCAACCAATCGAGTTTTTAAATGGGATATCAGAATTTCAATTCGCAAGTGAGGATCTATGACGTCAAATGCTTTAAGATACCTAAAAATTACGCCATAATTTTAACTCATTTATTCCAGCTCTATTTTCAACACAGGGAGACGATATTTTGAATAAAATTTACTGTAGAAATAAACTAAGAAATTCACGATTATTATTATTAGAAGTGGTATTTTAATCCGGTGCTTATTTAAAAATTAAAATGTTTTCACGGCGCTGAAAATGTTCATTTTAAAAGTTACAAAGTTCGTTTCAAAGTGCGATATATTAAAATTTTTCTATTTACTATTTTTATTTTTGGCATTTAATTTAGCGCAGGCGTTGCCTAACATACGCATGCAGGTTGCGAGTATAGTTTTATTTTAACGTTGAATTACGTTCCTCTATAAAGGTCCAACGCAAAGTTTTAATGATACCGTTTGAAAACAATTATGCGAAATATCGAAATTAACTCCCTCAATCTACCGGGGTATCCTTTACGGCAGTCAAACAGTGACGTCATAAATTAAAAAAAATGCGTGAAATTTGTAAACTCTGCAACTCTAACGCCCTGTCACAATTAAAATGGGAATAAGTAGCTCCTCGAGATTACACAGTTTGATGTTTTTCAGGAGACAGGACTATGGAGGATATAAAAGATATCAGTACAGATACACAGTAAGATGAAATGGTTTGCGGCGCTAAATACGCCAATCTTATAAAACTATGTATAAATTAAATATATATGGAGAGTTTCCTTAATGGCAACCATTATGTGAAATGATTATTATTTATGCTAATGCGTAAATTACAAAGAATCGCCACAGAATCACAAGATCCCATTGAGGCCAAATAATCTAAGCTGTTTCTTTTAAGGGAGCCTTGAAGAGGGAGAAGCGAGTATAGATAGTATTAATGTACGTAATAGGTAGTATTATTAGATTTGTAAAGATAATATGAATAAATCGCAATGTACCACGTTAATAAATATTTCATGAAATTAAAAGTGTTTATCCTTTTTCAACGGTTGTCTTAACCCAACTAAACGAAAAGTAATTCTAATTTGCGTTAATATATCCCGCAGTAATTTCAACAGAGGAGATTACTTGAACTTTTTTAAAAATGAAATTCTGTTTTGTCACATGCAGATATGATTTTAGTAGTAAAATATTCCCTTCTTCCCGTATGAAGAGCGGGTGCGCAGCTATTTTAAAAACATCTCTTGAAAATAGCATAAATGAATTCAGAAGACCACAAAACGTGTAAATACACCAAAATCTCGAAGTCGAATTTTTTCGACCGATCGGCATGAAATTTTTTATACTTACACATTTGAGCACGAAGAATATATTCTAACTGCGTTCCTTTTGATGTTACTCACCACTAGATGACACTGCAATGCATTATTATTTTAACTCGCCACTAGATGACGCTGCAGCAGGCCAAATTCTTGACCAATCAAACGGTCGCTATGAAAATCAGTATACATAGCTATTTGACCAATGAGAATATTTTGGCGTTATCCATTTTCCTATAACTCGCCACTTGACGGCGCTGTAGCAAATCATTACTTTAATTAACCACTAGATGGCCCTGCAGTGTATCACTTCTTGACTGTGCAAATGATCGCTATGAAAATAGGTATACATAGATATTTGAACACGGGGAAGAGTTTGGCGCTATCCATTTTCCTATAACTTACAACTAGATGTCGCGTCAACACATGAACTTCAGGACTGTCCAGCCGATAGTCATGAAAATTCGTATACATCGATATCTGAATGCGAAGAATATTTTCGCCGTATCCGTTTTGCTAAAACTCGCCACTAGATTGCGCTACGCCGCATAGCCTTCTGCACTGTACAAACGATTGCCTTGCAATTCGGTATGCATGATTATTGGACACAATATAACGCGATATCCATTTTGCTATATCTGCTTATTACAATGAATAGTAATCACCACAAATCGTAATATCAAAAAGTCCATTCATTCCCGTGCGAAGAACGGGTACTTCAGCTAGTATATATATATATATATACTAGCTGAAGTACCCGTTCTTCGCACGGGAATGAATGGAATTTTTTTATATTACGATTTGTGGTGATTACTATTCATTGTAATAAACAGATATAGCAAAGTGGATATCGCGTTATATTGTGTTCAATAATCATGCATACTGAATTTCAAGGCAATCGTTTTTACGGTGCAGAAGGCGATGCGGCGTAGCACAATCTAGTGGCGAGTTTTAGCAAAACGGATACGGCAAAAATATTCTTCGCATTCAGGTATCGATGTATACGAATTTTCATGACGATCGGCTGAATAGTCCTGAAGTGCATGTGTTGACTCGACATCTAGTGTCAAGTTATAGGAAAATAGATCGTGCCAAACTCTTCCCCGTGTTCAAATATCTATGTATACCTATTTTCATAGCGATCATTCGCACAGTCAAGAAGTGATACACTGCAGGGCCATCTAGTGGTTAATTAAAGTAATGATTTGCTACAGCGCCGTCATGTGGCGAGTTATAGCAAAATGGATAACGCCAAAATATTCTCATTGTTCAAATAGCTATGTGTACTATGTGTTCAAATAGCTATGTGTGATTTTCATAGCCACCGTTTGAATGGTCAAAAATTTGGCCTGCCGCAGCGTCATCTAGTGGCGAGTTAAAATAATGATGCATTGCAGTGCCATCTAGTGGTGAGTAACATCAAAAGTAACACAGTTAGAATATATTCTTCGTGCTCAAATGTGTAAGTATAAAAAATTTTATGCCGATCGGTCGAACGGTATAGAAGTTGATGCGTTGCAGCGCTATTTAGCGGTAAGTTACAGCAAATGGATAGTGAAAAATATTCTCCGTGTTCTAATATCCGCGTGTACCAAATTTCATCGAAATTGGCTGGACGATATTCGCATAGCAAACGGCTAAACGGAATAGAATTCGACGTTCTGCTGCGCCACGTAGTGGCAAGTTAGAGGAAAACGGATAGCATAAAAACCTTCTCCATGATAAAAGACTTAGGTGAACCAAATTTCATGGATATCGGTGAAACGGTGCTGAGTTTTTCAACCTCCTACACACATACCAACATTCATTTTTATCTATAAACAGCCTTATTATATATACCAGTCCCAAGTAAAATCCAGTTTCAAATCTAAGCCTCGCCAAAGTGCCAACATACGCCATTTTGCAAGAGTTTTTTCAGGGAATCATTCGAAGCATTGACTTAGCAGCAATCAAAATGGGAAATGGTTCGACCGCCAGGCATTTTTTTGAAAAGTGGAATCCCTTAATATAGCCTCATTTTTTAAATTATCAACTATAACATGTTTTATTCATCGTTACCTCGATGTACTAAATGCGAAGATTTCAATTTTCTGAAATTTGGCGGATTTCCCCCAAGTTAAATCAATGTACTCAATTGGCGAGAATTCTGAAGCTACATCGCTTGAAATGCCCTAATAACAGCATTATTTCTGCACGGATAGTTAAAATTTAATTTTGTATTCTAAGAAAACCTATACACTTGTTTTTAAAATGCTATTCCCTTAAGCTCTCAGTAAATTGCGCCAAAAAGCCTAAAACTGTGCAAACCGCTAGAACTCACTTTCTAAAAATCGGCCTATCAGCCATTTCATTTTTCGCCAAACTAAAAAAAAATACATATTAGTCTCGGATATCTTCGATCCTCATTGTTTTGCGTATAAAACATTTCATTCCTGCTCTCATTTCTTATGCGCACACGATATTATAATTAAAAAAATAACCTTACAAATATAAACTAAAAAAATCATTATTATTCTTTTATTTTCACTTTAAGAATTTAAAACATTTTATTCGGCAAAATCGCCACACATGGCAACCAAGATGCTTATTTCACACACGTTTTTCACTACAGGGGTTACAATTACGTAAATCTTTCTGCGTGGAGAACATAAAAAATCTCTTAAATACCGGGAACGGGTGGACTTTCAAAGTTTTAAAGTGGACTATCATTTATTCTATATTATTTTACATATATCTGTGTAAAATTTCAGGGTGACAGGTCCATTTTTGTGGAATTGTATACTACCCAAATCAACAAATTGACAAACAGAATTTCATTTTTATTTATAAGATAACCTACGCTTGTTTTTAAAAATGCCCTCTCATTAAATTGCGCCAAGCGCTAGAATCATACAAAATCTGACACACTTTCAGATTTTAAATACGCACTAAAGTGTTATATATAAAAAGAGTTATAATCCATGGGTCTTCCCTATTTTCGTTCCTTTTTTTATTAAGTTGGAAAGTGTATCATTATTCATGAGTGTGATTAAACAAAATTCAAATTGATATTTATAACATCCTTTTTTCTGGATGTAATATATTAGAAATAGGTGCAGAAAAGCTGCTCAGAAAAATGCACAATTCCAACTGAATGAAAATTTAAAAACTTATACGCAGGTGTATTCATAGCCCAAATAGCAGACGATTAAATTACGATAAATAGCGCCAAGCGTTAGAATCCTCCTCAAAATCGCACATCAACCCCTTTTATTTTTCGCCCAACTAAAATTTTGCACATTTATTTTCGGAAAATTTCCAAATTCTATTTTTCTTTTGAGTATAAATCATTTCATCCCCGCTCTGATTTCACATGCACACGATATTTTAATTTAAAAACAACCTTACAAATAATCTAGTCAAAATTAAAAAAATCGTTATTCTTTTATTTTTACTTCAAGAGTCTGAATCATTTAATGAACTGCCGAATGTGGCAACCTAGATAAGCTTAATTGTCGCTTAATTCACTGTGGGGTTACAATTACGAAATGGCGGAAAGCAAAAATTAGCCTTTTGCGATACGTTTTTATCGATATTTCCTAAAATAGTTCGAATTTTGAAAAAATCGCTTCGAGGTGTGTCGGGACCTGTCATGAAAATTTCCGTTCAAAATTTGGTAGGTCTACGATCACCCGTTTGCGAGCTACCGTTTGCGAGTCTCAAATAAAATCCAGTTTCAAATCTAAGCCTCGCCAATGTGCCAACATACGTCATTTTGCAAGAGTTTTTTCAGGGAATCATTCGAAGCATTGACTTAACAGCAATCAAAATGGGAAATGGTTCGACCGCCAGGCATTTTTACTTCCTTGTACGTAGTATAAGGAAGTAATGTGATCCCGAAAAATTTTGGGGGCCAAATTTCGACAAAAAAACCGATTTTGACTACCTCTAAATTTAATTAAAAAAATTTTTTCGATGCATCTCATCGTAGGCTAGCATGCACGATCATATTAACGCGTCTGCAACTCATTTTGACCAGCGGCGAGTCTACTGTGGCCAGTTTTTCCATGCCGTCTGTACGTACGTACGTACGTATGTATGTAACTCGCATATCTCAAAAACTATTGGTCGTAGAATGTTGAGATTTGATATTTAGGATTGTTCTATGATCTAGTTGTGCACCTCCCCTTTTGGTGGCAATCGAATGGATAGTTTATGTACAGGACCGCCCAAAAGATTCGAAATACATTACGCTCTATGGGCCGAAATTCATTAAACTCGCCTAACTCAAAAGCTATTAGGCGTAGAATGTCGAAACTTCATATTTTGGATAGTTGTAACATCTAGTAGTGCACCTCCCCTTTTGGTTCAATTCGACTGGATAGTTTATCTACAGGACTGCCCAAAACATTCGAAATACATTACGCTCAATGGGCCGAAATTCATTAAACTCGCATATCTCAAAAACTGTTAGGCGTACAATGTTGAAACTTTATATTTAGGATTGTTGTAACATCTAGTTGTGCACCTCCCCTTTCGGTTCCATTCGACTGAATAGTTTATCTACAGGACCGCCCAAAAGATTCGAAATACATTACGCTCTAAGGGCCGAAATTCATCAAAGCGTTTTTTAGAGGTATTGGGCTATTTCAAACGACTCAGAAGTGATATATGCTGTAAAGAGTTAGAAAATGAATTTCTCCATTAAAAAAAGTGTCTTTATCATTTATAGTTCTGCTACAGGAACACTCAAAAGATTTCCAATACATTACGGTCAATGGCAATTTTAGGGGCATTAATCCATTTCAAGCACAATACCGTCCTACCACATAAGTTAGGTAATGGTCCTATCACGGTCACGTGCCTCCCTCAAGAACTATGCCAAAAGTCGCCAAGCTTGGCGACTTTTGGTGTACGTGTGTGCATATTTAACTCTCAAATCTCAAAAACTATTATGAAATTTCATATATAAGAATGTTGTAACATCTAGTTGTGCATCTCGATTTTTGGTTCCAATCTACTGGAGAGTTTATTTACAGGACCACCGGAAAGAATTTCAGTACTTTAATGTCTATGGACATCTTCAATATAATACTACTGTAGATGGTCATTGTTTGGTACATGCCCAAAATCTCGCCGTCTGTCCTCGACCTTGGCGAGTTTTGGCGAAATATCGCCAAATTTGGCGATAGTCAGTCATTTGGTCCATGCCCAAAGTATCGCCATTTGTCATCGTTCTAGGCGAGTTTTGGCGAAATATCGCCAAATTTGGCGATAATCTGTCATTGTTTGGTTCATGCTTAAAATCTCGCCAAATGTCGTCGACATTGACGAGTTTCGCCGAAATATCGCCAAATTTGGCGCCAAAAATTATTTCGTATTTTGTATAACTCTAAAACTAACCCGTAGATTTTTTAACTTTTGTATTTAGAACTATTGTAATATCTAACTGTTTTCAATATCTTTTTTGACAGCAATCGACTGAGAATTTGTCATCGTTCTTGGCGAGTTTTGGCGAAATATCGCCAAATTTGGCGATAATCTGTCATTGTTTGGTTCATGCTTAAAATCTCGCCAAATGTCGTCGACATTGACGAGTTTCGCCGAAATATCGCCAAATTTGGCGCCAAAAATTATTTCGTATTTTGTATAACTCTAAAACTAACCCGTAGATTTTTTAACTTTTGTATTTAGAACTATTGTAATATCTAACTGTTTTCAATATCTTTTTTGACAGTAATCGACTGAGAATTTATTTACAGGGTGAGCCAAATGACTTCTGATACATTGAGGTGTATGGATGCATTCAATTCATTGAAAGTCTGTGGTCAATGACTACTTTGGCTATCCCCAAAATCTCGCAGACTATCTCAAGTTTGTCGGCTTTTGGTGAAATATCGCCAAATAAAGTGTCAGAAGGAAATCTTTCAAACTGAACTCAGATTGGCGATATCGAAATATTTGGCTGGAAATCGCTAAACCTTACTATTATTGATATTTTATCTCTTTGAAACAAATAAATTTAGAGGAAGTGCGTCGAAAATATTTTTGATCTAATGGACGTGCAAGGAAGTCATGTGTTGGACACATCAGATTTTTTTGAAAAGTGGAATCCCTTAATACAGCCTCATTTTTTAAATTATCAACTATAACATGCTTTATTCATCGTTACTTCGATGTACTATATGCGAAGATTTCAATTATCTAAAATTTGGCGGAATTCCCCCAACTTAAATCAATGCACTCAACTGGCAAGAATTCTGTAGATAGATCGCTTGAAATCCCTTAATAACTGCATTATTTCTTCACGGATCATTAAAATTTAACGCTGTATTCTAATAAAACCTTTGCACTTGTTTTCAAAAATCCGTTTCCTTAAGCTCTCAGTAAATTGCGCCAAGCCGGAAACAGTACAAACCGCTAGAACGCACTTTCTGGGCATTTGAGCCATTTTATTTTTTCTCCAAACTAAAAAATTTTAACATATTAGCCTCGGAAATCTTCAATTATTATTGTTTTGTGTATAAAACATTTCATTCCTGCTCCGATTTCCCATGCACACGATATTATAATTTAAAAAAAGATAACCTTACGAATATAAACTAACAAAAAAAAATCATTATTATTCTTTTATTTTTACTTTGAGAATTTAAAACATTTTATTCGGCAAAATCGCCACACATGGCAACCACGATCCTTATTTCACACTTTTTTGACTACAGGGGTTACAATTACGGAAAGCTTTTTGCGTGGAGAACATAAAAAATCTCTTAAATTCCGGGAACGGGTGGACTTTCAAAGTTTTAAAGTGGACTGTCATTTATTCTATATTATTTTACATATCTGTGCAAAATTTCAGGCTGATAGGTCCATTTTTGTGGATTTGTATACGAATCAAATCCACAAACAAACAAACAAACAAACAGAATTTCATTTTTATTTATAAGGATATATATATATATATATAATCTTGTAATTACTCAGCTTGTAATTACCAGTAATAACCATACACATATTTATATTAAAATAGTTTTGCTTTGATGTGAAGTTGGGATCTTCGTTTTTCTCAAATGCTATGGAAAGTGTAAAGTGTTCCTTATTTTATGTTTGTGAGGAATGTGAATTTAACTACATACTATCCATTTAGCACGAACGTAGCTTATAAATCTTATCAAATATATGCAAACAAAAGAGTGAATATTCGAATAGTGAAAAGTTTTAAGGGGGCGGGGGCTAGAGGGGCATATGCCCCCGTTCATAGCATATACAAGGGGCCCAATATTTTCGAATTACCATTGTTCTCCATTCAGGCAAACAGAAGGGGCGCTGAAAACTCAATTTAGCATATGGTTTTGAATGCTTTGCTGAGGCCCAGCGACTCAGCTAGCGCAGTCGGAGGGGAAGGGGCATTTAAAATCCCATACTGAGAAGCAACATGACAAAGAAGGATAGCATTCCGCGGTGCATCTTTTCAATAATGAGAGCGAACAGGTTAAACGCGGAAATAAATAGTTAAATGCTTAACGCAAATAATACATTATTATAAAGGCACTTTAATAAAATCGAATAAACAATATGTACATTTCGGGTGGTACGAAAACTCCACCCTCCTTCCAGAGGCGTGCTTAAGGGGGTGGCAAACTTGGCCATCGCCCAGGGCCTCTAACTGTTGAATTCGTGGATATCAGGTGATCAAAGTGTCATTAACGTTATTTTGTTGACGAAAACCCAAATTTTTCGTTTATGGGGCGGGAGGGGGGAGGGATTGAAGCTTTTAAATTTCGATAAAATTAATGCTTTTAAATGTGCAGAATATGTAATTTCCTATATAGCTTTTCTTTTTTCAAATTTACAGCATGTTAAGTAGCTAGATGCAGCTTTTACATTATGGATACTTATTGTATTAAAATCTTAATTAGTTAATGTAATTTACTTAATTACAGTAGCAGTAGCGATTTGTGCTGGTGGAGGGGGGGAGACATGACAAGATCCACAATAATTTAGTAAGTAAAGAAAAGTGAAAGGCCCCTAATTGTTTTCTATCTCGGGCCGCTAAATATGTTTTGCCCAGGGCCCCCTAAAACCCTAAGCACGTCCCTGCCTCATTCACTACGCCCCTACGAAGAAGGGTGGAAATTTTGTACCCCTGAAACGTGCGTATTAGGGGGTGAACGCTAGACGAAAAATAGACCTCTCGCAAAACAGCCTAAAATATTTGTCTCGTCTCGTAAAATCCCTATATCATAATGTTAAAAATGCTTTTCTCATCTAACAAGATCCCCGTATCGTAATGTTAAAAATGTTTGTCTCATCTTGCAAAAAAGGTGTAAATCTCTGTCTCGTCTCGCATCCATCCCTATGCGTACTGCTCTAAATAAAACTTGAAAAATTCGAATTTATGATCGATTCCTAGAATTTTTTTTAATGTATCACTTTTTTGTGGGAATATATGTGGATAATAATTAGTTTTGCTGTGGCAACACCACTGAACGAACTATAACTTCAACTCCCGCCAGTTGTTCCCCCGCCAAAGAACACTCTAGACGGAGAACGAGACTGGGCAGACGTTCGATGTTAAAAGAGCAGAATAGCTCTCTTGATGTTATTTTTTTTATTTTTATTTCTACCTCTCAATGTTTTTAAATGTTAGTGTCGTCGTTGTATTAAAGTTTCGTCTCATTAAATGTTTAAAAAGATTAACGTCTATTTAATTTGGAGCGCTAGCTCCATCCTACATGGGTGCTCGCCGTTCGAATCCGCACATCCCCTAGATACAGTACCGGAACTAAAAAAGTTAATACTTTTCTTGTAATATTTATTGTTCTTGTGATTTATATGTCAGCGAAATTAAAAGTGATGTGCTACAGAGGATAATATTTTCATGGAATGCCGAAACAAGAACAGAAACACAAACTGTAAGTACATTCTAATCATATTCTAATTACTTGATGCATACGTTGATGCTTGTTCAAGAAAATGTCGATGATTAATGAAATGCTCATCTCATTCAAGATATAAGAAAACTGAGGAAATATTTCAACGTTATTTTGATGCAAGAATTTTTTAATTGATGCGAAATTCTTTTTTTGATGCGACTTTGACGTTGACTTTATTACTTCTGTTTTCTTGGCTTTCTACTTTGATGAATTTATTTGATGATTTCGAGGAATAATTTGATGATTTGATGAATATTTTGATGCGTAATTTGAAAGATTGGTAATTAGAAGTTTGGTTGAATTATATACCTTCGTTTTCTTGAACAGCAACATTTGAAGAACACGTATTTCGTATATATTTTGATTTGTTGTGAATTGAATACAGTTTTGAAACATATTATATTGTTATTCTGATGCATATTTTTGAGAACAGTCTCTATATTCTTTTAATGAGATTTAAATGCCTTAATGTGAAGAAAATGTTTGATACTGAAATTCTATTTTAAATTCCGAAGTGTTTGAGTTTTGATCTTGGTTTTGCATATCTGTGTACAGTAACTATTTAAATATATATAATCATGTCTACTCTCAGTGATTACCCCAATATCGCAAAATCGTTAAAAATTGGTAGTACGAGTCAAATAAAGGTTTTACATCGCTTAATTTTTGGTACAGACGGCGATAGACAAAATCGCGCGAGATTACGCAAATTTACAGGTTTTCCACAGCCATTCGAGTTAGAAGAAACGAAACAAAAAGTACTTAAAGAGTTTTCACTTAAAGACCTAATTTCTATTTGCAATTTACTTAATTTAGAATTCTCAACTGACCCAGATAAGTGTGCTAACACCATTCTTAGGAGTCTTAATGATTTATCGTTATTAAAAGCAGATTCTTCCGATCTTTCGGAAAGCGAAGTCAATGATTCACATCCGGTTGACAGTTCATCTCAAACAAATAACGTCGTGGGTGAAAATAGTACTCCCTCCCCACCCACCCCTGACGCAAAAGAATTTTCAGATAAGCAACAGACACAGATTCCTTTTAGTGAATCAGCTCAGAATTTATTGCCTTCAGTCGAAACTACGAGTTCCTCTTTCCAATTATTTAGTCTCAAAGACGTTGTTGATTTAATAAAACCTTTTTCGTCTCGCGATAATTATAGCATTGAGAATTTCATATCCGACGTTGAAGAAATTTTTTATTTGTACCAAATAAACAACCCAATTCACCAAATTACTTTTGTTAGAAAATGTTTGACTGGTCCCGCTCAAACTTTAATTAGGTCTATTCGTGGAATCACAAATTGGGAACAATTGAAGCACCATTTGCTAGAGGAATTTTCTGACAAAATTAACAGCATTCAGTTACATCAATTAATGGAATCTCGACGTATGAAACCGTTTGAAACCCTACAAGAATATTTCTTAGCTATGAGAGATTTGGCACACAAAGGATCTCTTGATGATCCCTCCCTGATTGAATATGTTATAAATGGAATTCCAGATTCATCACACAATAAAATTTTCCTTTACGGTTGTAAATCCATCCCAGAATTCAAGGAAAAATTAAAGATTTATGAAAAAATCTTTAACAGTTCTCAACATTTCAGACAAAATAATCAGAAAAAATTCGATGATACCAACCTTAATGTGAAACTCGACAATAAACGTAACCCAATTACACAACCAGTATGTTATTCTTGTGGCTTGAAGGGTCATAAAAGCAACCAATGTTTGAATAAGTCACATGGTAAACAATGCTATGGATGTAAAAATTTTGGTCATGTTCATGCTAATTGTCCCAAAAGTTCTCGAAATTCGAAACCAAAACCAGAATCTCAAAAACCCACTCCTGATAAAACTGTAAATATGCTATCTCCTCAAACTTCATCGAAAAATCCCATGCATGTTGACATTCAACTTGCAGGAATTCAATTGACAGCACTCTGTGACACTGGGTCACAAGCAACCCTTATTAATGAGAAAACACATCGAAGAATCGGTTCGCCACCATTGCATTCCAACACCATTCCCTTTTCAGGAATTGGCCGAAACGAAGTTCATAGCCTCGGGTTTTTCCAGGATTCCATCGAAATTCAAAAGATTACTTTACCTGCTAAAATACATGTTCTAAAAGATGACTTGATTCCTTTTGATGTGATTATCGGAAGCGACTTTTTGCAGCAAACCCAATTTACATTTGATAAAGACGGTATTCATTTATGCGGTACCCTTGATGATAACATTTTCGTTAATATTGCTAATATTTCTAATGACCAAACTTTTCCATTTGATCTTTCACACATTTTGAATTCTGAAATTCGTGAGGAAGTTCAAAATATCGTTACTTCCTACAAACCCCATAAAGTTAAAGACACTGAAATTCAGATGACTATTTTATTACAAGATGAAATACCCGTAGCACAACGCTCTCGAAGACTCCCTTTTGCTGAACAGAAAATTGTGGAAAAACAAATTCAAGATTGGTTAAATGATGGAATTATTAAACAAAGTTGCTCTGATTATGCCGCCCCGATTGTTCTATGTAAGAAAAAAACTGGAGATTACAGACTTTGTGTTGATTACCGCAGGCTTAATAGAAAAATGATAAAAGATAAATTTCCCTTACCACTCATAGAAGAAGCCTTAGATAAACTTGGAACATCTCGGGTTTTCACTACACTTGACCTTAAAAATGGTTTCTTTCATGTACCTATGGACCCTAACAGCACTAAATATACTTCTTTCGTAACTCATGAAGGCCAGTACGAATTTTTACGAGTTCCATTTGGATTATCCAACAGCCCTAGTGTTTTTCAACGATATGTTTATACAGTTTTTAGAGATCTCATTCGCGATAACATTCTTATTGTTTACATGGACGATCTTCTCATACCATCTAATGACGAGGTCGAAGGCCTACAAAAATTGCGCCTAGTTCTCCAAACAGCTGCAGATTATGGCCTCGAATTGAACTTAAAAAAGTGCCAATTTTTACAACGAAAGATAGAATTCCTTGGTTATATTATCGAAAACGGAGTAGTTAAACCGTCACTTACCAAGACACAGGCAGTTCAAAAATTCCCACAACCTCAAAACCCTAAACAAGTTCAAAGTTTTCTTGGACTAACAAGTTACTTTAGAAAGTTTATTCCAAATTATGCGCTGATTGCTAGACCATTAAGTGACCTCCTTCGGGATAATGTAGAATTTAATTTTGGACCTGAACAAATAGCAGCTTTTCAACACCTGAAAAACATTCTTTCACAAAACCCAGTTCTTCATGTTTTTCAACAAGGATACCCATTAGAACTCCACACTGATGCAAGCTCCTTAGGTTTTGGCGCTGTGCTCTTACAAAAATCAGATGATGGACAGTTTCATCCTATTCATTATTTTAGCCGTAAAACTACAGTTCAACAAGAAAAATATCACAGTTACGAACTGGAAGTTCTCGCCGTCGTTGAGGCGCTAAAGAAATTTCGCACCTACTTGCTAGGTACAAAATTTAAAATTATCACAGATTGCGATGCTTTCCAAAAAACGATGCACAAAAAAGATCTACCAGCTAAAATTGCTCGATGGGCATTGATGTTAGAGGACTTTGATTATGAAGTTTGTCATCGATCCGGTAGACAGATGAAACATGTTGACGCTTTAAGTCGTAACCCCATTCTTGTTATTACCACAAATGATATCACTCAAAAGGTGAAAAATGCCCAAGATCAAGATGAATTTATAACTCAAATTAAATCTATGCTCGAATCTACACCTTCCGATGAATATTTGGTTAAAAACGGCATTCTTTATAAACTTCATAAGGATACCGAACTTTTAGTAGTCCCACAAATGATGCAGAAAGAAATCGTGCTAAACGCCCATTCACAAGGTCATTTTGCCTCACAAAAAACCGAATCAATTGTTTCTCGTGAATTTTACATCCCTCAACTTAAGAAATTGGTTCAAGAAATTATTTCAAATTGTATTCCTTGCATTCTCTCCTCGCGAAAATCTGGAAAACAAGAAGGATTGCTTCACCCAATTCCAAAAGGTGATGCACCTCTTGAAGTTACCATTGCGACTTTTTAGGACCTTTACCATCGACAAAAAAATGTTATAAATATATTTTTACAGTAATTGATGCCTTTTCGAAATTTATATGGATCTATCCCGTGAAGTCAACCTCTACGAAAGATGCCTTGGACAAACTATCCTTGCAACAAACTACATTTGGCAACCCTTCAAAAATCATCACAGACAAAGGTAGCGCATTCACATCTTCAGAATTTCAAAGCTACTGCCAGGAACAGTATATTGAACACATTTCAATTACGACAGGTGTACCACGTGGAAACGGTCAGGTTGAACGCATTCATGGCACAATTATCCCCGTTTTAACTAAGTTAGCTATAGATGAACCTGACAAATGGTTTAAATACGTCCCGCGATTGCAACGTATCTTAAATAGTACCACCACACGCAGTACAAAATTCACACCTTTCGAACTTTTAATTGGTGTTCAAATGAAACAACAGGAGGACCTACAGATTAAACAACTTCTTGACGAGGAACACCAGCAAAGAATTATTGATGACAAAGAAACGTTACGTATCGAAGCTAAACGAAATATCCTCCGTTTACAGGAAGAAAATATACGACAGTATAACAAACGACGTAAACCAGCCTGTAAATACAAGATCGGTGACAAAGTGGCAATACAACGAACTCAGTTTGGAACTGGACTAAAGCTGCGACCCAAGTTCTTCGGACCCTATGAGATCACAAAAATGAACCCCAACGATCGTTACGAAGTTCGGAAGTTAGGACATCATGAAGGTCTCACCATAACGTCAACTGCGGCAGATAAAATGAAACAGTGGTGCAGCAACTGAACACCCAATCTTATTATGCTTTGTTTCTCAACTTTTTTTTTTCTCCCTTTTTCTGCTTGTTTTTCTTTTCTTTTCAGATTTTTTGCTTTTTCAACCCAGCCGCGGACGTCTGTAACCTCAGGACGGCCGTGTGGATAATAATTAGTTTTGCTGTGGCAACACCACTGAACGAACTATAACTTCAACTCCCGCCAGTTGTTCCCCCGCCAAAGAACACTCTAGACGGAGAACGAGACTGGGCAGACGTTCGATGTTAAAAGAGCAGAATAGCTCTCCTGATGTTATTTTTATTTTTATTTCTACCTCTCAATGTTTTTAAATGTTAGTGTCGTCGTTGTATTAAAGTTTCGTCTCATTAAATGTTTAAAAAGATTAACGTCTATTTAATTTGGAGCGCTAGCTCCATCCTACATATATATTTTTCGAAACTTTTAGATATTTCGAATTTTTTCTTGTGTCCTTTTAACTTTGAATTACTCAAGATTGGCTGTATTTTTATTTGTTCTTTAAACCAAGTATTTAACTGTATTTTGAGTATAATGTTAGCATTTTTAGTTTTTCTAATAGGTTAAGCATGGGTTCAATAGTGGTTTAAACTCCCTTTGTTTTGGAGGTTCGAATACATTAACTGAAAACGACTAACAAATAATCTCAATAAATATAGCCAGATCTGCGAAATTCGAATATTGCAACCTAATATCGCCAAATCTGAGACTAGCAGTTTTTACGCTGAGAAAGATGTCTGATATATATGTCTGTCTCTTTTTTTACTTACATATTTATATATATATATATATTTTTTTTGCACCTGCCAGAAGTTTCGTAAGAAAAGCAGTAAATGCGGGAATAATTGAAGAACAATCTAAATAGCGTTTTTAAATAAATGAGTCTGAACAAAATATCTGCGTAGTTTCTAATTTTGACTATTACATGAAAATACTGTCCCATTACTTCTAAAAAAATAAGTGCAGGAGCCCTATAACTTTCCTTAGGGGGTGTCCAGAGACGTCTCCCCCCAAAAAATAAAAAAAAATTCGGGGAATGTCCAAAATTTTTGAAGGAGTCCGAACGGTAAAAAAGGCAAAAATTTTCACGCAAAGACTTCATTCTTCATCATTATTATTTTGCTAACAAAAAACGAAATTTCGGATGGGGGGGTTGGACTCCCTGGACCCCCCCCCTGTATACGTCCTTCGGTGTGGCAAACTGGGCAACCGCCCAGGGCAGCTACAAAAAACTGTTGAAACTGTCGATCGATATCAAGTAGCCAAATAAACTTCCTAACCTAGAACTGAAAACTGCACATCAGTAAGCCGAGAAAAAACACAGATTTTGTAATTTAGTGGGTAGCTTTCTCTTTCAAATTTACAGCATGGCTAGCTCGACTGCAGCTTTTACATTTGAGGGAAAGCAGTAGCGTAGCCAGAATTTTATTTCGGAGAGGGATGGGTATCAGATTGTAAGCCAACGTCCAATTATAAGCTAAATATCAAATTGCAAGCTAAGTAAAGTGTCCCATTTCGCGGGGGAGGAGGCTGCAGTCCCCTCAGCCCCCTAATAATAATAATAATAATATGAACGCCTATCAGAGTTTGATTATTTAAATGAAATAACGAAATTTTATGCTAACACTACTAAATATTTACTGGCCCATTACCTCTAAAAAGTGCTGGTCCGGTACATTTTAAACAGTACCACGCCGTTAACTATGCTGTGCATGTTTTAGACACATGGGCGCGACAGGCATTTCATCATTACTGGCAATGCACTGGCGCATATGCATTTTTCAGGCATTGGTATTCCAGTGACTTTAAACTGACGGCAATGTACTGTGCTCCCGGCATACGGCACTTTGCCAGCACGGCGGGTACCCTGACGTCATTTTCCGGGCAGTAGTGTGTTTGCTGGGTGCTCTGAGTTCATTTGAATGAGTTTTGAGCAAAATAGTGCTCAACCTTTTCTTCTTTTTTAAGAGTAAATAAAATATCCATTCACATGAAACTGACTTTATCAAAATAGAAAAATTCTTCAAAGAACTTATCACTTTAATTTGAAAAAAAAAATCATTTCATAAATTTATTACATCAAGATCAATGTGCTTTCATGGGGATTTATTTACAGTACATACACTTTTATATCATTATACCTGAAGGATTCTCGGCCTAATGGTTTAAACCAACGACTATTAGCCTATGAATTCTTTTGTAGGAAATGGGTTCAAATCCCAAAAATTTCCCGAAAAGTCCCCTTATTTGAAAAAATTAATCAAGTCCACTTAAAGGAAAAAATTCTTGTCACCACTTCCGGCATCCGGTCTACTTCCTCTCTCAACATCCCTTCCCGCATCCGCTCTCCATCTGCATGGATCCACAGAATTAACATGGTACCCCACAATTAACATGGTACCCCCTGGGGTGAACTCTTATTTCTTTACTTGTATTTAAAACCAAAATGTTTGATGTCAGTTTTGGATTTTTTTTTCTCATTGCTGATTCCTGAAACACTGAAGATAACTGAAAATCCGATAAATATTTATCCTGATTGTTAGTTTAAATCATAAAAACAGACCATCATATACTGGAGTTCTGTTGTGTTCCAAAACCATTATTGCAATATAGTACACCATTTTCAACGTCTTACGTGATTTAGTACGTAGAAATAGCATGTAAAATATTTCATAGCAATAAGTGACTAGTTGCGGAAGTACAGACCGACAAATGAACAGAGACAAACAAAAATATTTTTAGAAAGTGGTTAAAAAAATTGTTTTTGTCAAAACTGTTTTTGGAAAAATATTTAAATGATTGTACTCTTACTCAGTTTGAATATACGTGAGCTTCTACTTACACAAACTTGTACGCTAATTCTAAATTTGTACAATCCGTTATTTGCACTTCATTTCGATCTCTTCCTGGAATAGTATAAAACGACGGATATAGCGTATCTCCAAGGTATCCGTTTTCATCAAATACACCGTAATGATATTTCAGCCATTCTCTTGCAAGAGAAATACCTGAAAATAAATTATATGTAGGATATTTTTTTATTGTAATGACAGAAATTCATGAATAAATTTTTTAATTTCACATAAGTCAACTAAGACATTTTTTTTCGGATAAAAAGTCCCATAAATGCAGCCAAAAAGGCCAGCCTATGTAGGTGGAGGTCCAGAGCATAGATACTTGAAGAGATCGCCTGCACAAAAATTTATTGTTAAATATCATTAAAATTGAAACTAATTTACGTATATCAATTCACCTATATATAAACGTTTACTTTGTGTTAATCCTTTCAGTCCCTGAGCACACAATTGAGGACACGAAAACTGTCTATACCATCGTATAGGATAGATATCTCAATATTTGTGTACATTAAAATAATCTTCCAAAATTTAACAATCAGGATTTTATTTATTTTTTAATTAAAAATTTAATCTTTACTATCAAAAGAAAAATTATTTAATCAAGTCTGAAAGGGTTAAAATCTCCAAAACTACTTACATGATTTTTTTAAGTTAAATGCATATACTATTTCAATTACATTAAATTCCTGCCTCTCTCGAAAAAAAAAAAATCTACGACAGATATTTTTAATTTTGTGAAGTTTTTGATGGTACTAAAGTGTCACGTGTTTCAGTTCTACAACTATTAAAAAGTGCGGTTAAAACTGACTGCTGTTTCGATAGAAAATCTTACTTTTTTTTCAATCTTTGCCTCTTTTTAAAACTTTAAAATTTGTTCGGAAAAAAATACAAACTAAAATGGACAAGGAGTTTGCTTAAAATTTACTTACAAAGATGTTATTATTTATCCTTATCAGGTATTACTCAACTTATTCATTTTTACATAAATTACTATTATCTTAAAATAAGAAACTAAATTTCAATTTAAATGATTAAATTCAAAATATTGAGTATTTTTTCATCGACTTATTTAGATAATCCAACATTTTACATTGATTTTCAAGTAGAAAATAGTCCTTTATAGTGTTTTAAAGGCGGTTTTAACAGGCATTTTGATACTACATAAGGGGTTTTTAGCTCCTTTAAAATAACGGGGGCTCAGGACGCGTGCCCCGAATGCCACGCCGTAAATCAGACTTCAAAACTCAATGTATTATAGTCAACTTTCCAATAACCATGGGGAAAAAGTTCATTTCATCATGTTTAAGATAACTTACATTTAATATTCGTGTAGCTTCAGTGTACTTAGTACGCCAGTGAATGCTCAGATTAGCTGCAGGAAAAACCATTTTTACTAAGCATTTTCCACTGGGTGTCCCAAACACATGGTAAAGAGCTTTACCATGTGTTTGGGACACCCAGTTGAAACTTTATCCATATATACTTTATGGATAAAGTTTCTACTGGCTTTACTTTATCCATATGAGATAAGTGGGCAAGTTAAAAAAATGCTGAAAATACATATATGGTTGGAAGATAAGTGGGCAAGTTAAAAAATGCTGAAAATACATATAAGGTTGGAAAAAGGACAATGTTAAAAAAAAATTCCTCTCGCTAATTTTCAAAAAGAAATACCTTGTAAATTTGTATGTGACCCCCCCCCGTGCAAAAAAAAAAAAAATTCTCAGTTAATAAAATGTGCCCTATATACTAATGAGGTAATGCACAAAATTTTAGCGTCTCTTCATAAAACGGCTCAGAAACATCTTTAAACAAAGATGGTCAGGAGCTGTACGTGGATTTGAATTTTAAACATTTATTGCAAGAGTGCTAAGAATTATTTTGTTTCATAATTTCTATACGGCCCCTGAAACGCAATCATCCGACGGAATTTTTTCCCCTTCAAGAGCTATTTAAAAGAGGCTTGAGTCAGCACATATTTATATTCATACTTCTGACACTTTTAAAGCTATATTTCTCAATTTTGTACATCACCTTATTATTGTATGGGCGCAGTTTGCTTATTGGGAACTTTTTCGTACGAAAATATATACAAATTTAAAAAGTGTCATTTTTGAAAATTAAGGAGAGTAGTGTTGTCTTAATGTAATATATATATATATATATATATATATATATATTTGTAACTTATTTTGAACGTTTCTTCCAATTCACATTGCTTACTCATCTCTAATGGATAAAAATTACAACGTGTGACCACTTTTGGGGGACACCCTGTATAATGCGTTGAATATACATCCATACTCAATCAGAGCCAATTTATACTTTACACTGTATGCTTGTAATTTGGTTTTTCAAAAGAAAGTATTTCTTTTAAAGATTTTATTGAAATTGATCAGTAGCATACACAGATAATTTCAGAAAGAGGTTCATTCTTTTCAGATATTTTTTAACTTTTGACAGAAAAGGAATCTTCAGAACTATATATTTAAAACAAATTCCAAAAATCGTGTTCTGATAAGTAGCCAACACCATTAACTTTACGTATATCTTTGCGAGCCTCGGTAACTTCATCACCTCTTAAATCGATGAAATTTTACTAACTTTGAGTTTCTGACTTCTCACATAGATCAATATTTTACTGAAAAGAACCAGTTCTATGAGCATGGAATCACGAGCTTGAGCCAAGAACGATGGCAAAAAGGGCATCGAACAAGATGAAAAATTCATAACTGATTAAAGTTCATCTAACTATATAATATGTTGAATTTTATTTGACACTGAAAACTTAAATTAGTTTATTGTCGACTCAATGTATCATTTTTAGAGTAGCTATAGTTTTGAGTTTTAAATTCTCTTATATTTCTTTTATTTAAAATTATTTATTGTGCAATATTTGGCAAAAAAAAAAATATTTCTTAAAGATTCTACGTAAGTATGGTAGAACCATGGATTAAATTCATGGATAGCACACTAAAAATATACTTCCTGCACTTGTTTTAAAATTGAAAGTAATAGCTGGATAATTGAAAGTAATGTGTCGGATATTTTTTCCCATTTTCTTTTCTACACTCCTACTCTCTTTCAGCCTAGAAAATGGCATTCATGGTGGGTATTTTCATTTTATAGATACACTGAAAAGAATAACTGTTGCCAAGGAAGATAAGATAAAAAACATTTTCCTACTGTTGCACTTCATCCGAACTGCTTTCGTTATGAGCATTAGAAGATAAAAAAGATTAACGGTTTTCTAGTCACATCATATTGTTCTTTAATAAATGCTTCGAGTATGTTCAAATATTTTATTCTTTTATTCTTCTTCATGTTTATGAAATTGCTTTTAAATATTGCGGTATGATGATAGTGATACAGGTTGGTTACAATTAAACTTCCCCTACAAAAAAAGAGGGTTCTGCAGCTAGTATGGGTAATCGAACTGTAGCTGAGTTTTATAAATGGACTATTCATGAGATACACTCAAAGAATTTCAATATATATATATATATATATATATATATATATATATATATATATATATATATATATATATATATATGCATATAGTTCAAAAAATATCTACTAATTGGCGCTCTGCATGTAAAATAGCAAATGGAAATGGCTAACTTGAATCGTACGAACAACTTCAACATCAAACTAGGACCAATATTTTTTGCAGTTTGTCGAATTCAGCACGAACTTTAAAATTTCAGCCCGAACACTCTTAAAATTGCATAGTGCCAATGCCGGGAAGGTCATTACCTAAAATTAAAAAACTGAAATTCAGTCTGGTCCGACCCGCCTGAACAACTTTGAGTTTCGTTCGATTTCAAAAAATAGCTTTTAGAAATTAAGATAACGTACATAACTATTACTTTTTCTCAAGTTGAGTACGCATGCGCACCTGGAGTCTAAATTTTTTAGTTATTAATTAAATCATATTTAAATGAATTAATTACGGCTATTGGCATTTAAAGATCAAGATAAACAAATTTAATTGTTTATTTTGTTGATTATTATCAAAATAATTCTTTAATAATTTATAAATACAAATAAATTTTCATTCTGTGTGAAAATACCACTCTATACAGAGAGTACATGATAAAAATACTTACCGAACATTTATTTTAGCAATGACCTTAAGCATATATCTCATTGCAAATATCCTTAATGTTGTGTTATGTTATGGCAAAGCTACGCGAGGGCTACCTGCCAAGGACGGGGGTGCCTTAGTCGGAGGACTTTTTAAGGGATCAAATATTCTTTATATGAGGAAATAATTTGTTTTACCTTTTTTTTATGGTACAAATTTCATAAAAATTGCAAAAACTAATATATTATGCTGCTTGTAAGATTTATATTTATATCTAGTAAAAGTTCTAACTTGCAGTTATATATAAAGCAAAATAAGTTCACAAATTCAATAAAATACTGGACAAATTACTAACATTCAAAAATTTTCTGAAAATAACAAAAAAATTGAAAACCTGTGTATTTTGATTGTTTTAAAAAAGAATATAGAAAAATGTTTATATTTTTAAGTTAATAGAAATTAAATTATATTTTCAAGCAGCCTGGTAATTTTAATAGCTGGAATAACATCAAAGTAATATCGATGAGTGATGTGATATCGTGATAATATCGATGAGTGATAGGAAAAACCTTAAAATATTTTTGTATTTTTCCTGAATTCTACTTCTAATAGAAACAATAAAGTCGTCAAAAAATCGCAAATTTGAAAATGGAATAACTTGATCAACTTTTATCGCCATTTACATGTTATTCTTGAGACAAACTTTTCCTAAATATAAGAACCAAGTGACCGTCCATATAAAAGTTTGATTTTTTAATTTTTACAAAGATGAGTTTTAAAAGCACAGTAACGTGAATATGTCCTGTTACTGCTCTTATTTTTATTAAAATATTAAAAAGGATTTTACAATTAAAGATTTACATATATTTACATACACATATCTGCGAAATTTTGGGATGAATAAGGAGTTTCACTACTTATGTACACACAGTGATGAGTACACTGTACTCGTGTATGCACGGGGTAAGGAGTTTTAACCTGCGTACACACGAGTTAATATTAAGATTTAAACTTATTTTCCAGTCCTGATTTATCATTCACACCGGAGTATTTAAAATCTTACTTCTAGGGAACTTGTTAGCTTCGTCAAAGAAAGCTTCTGGGATAATGATCTGATGACCAGGCGTGCCACAGCTTCCGTACTGTCTTGCGAAGGGAAACTTTCCAAATACCACGTCATTGGTGCTGTCTATTAGCATGTCTGCCTTCTGTCGGTCGTGTTTGTAAGACTTCTCTACAGTAATATTCCAGTCAGACGTGTCCCAGGAATAGGGTATCTGAAACGTAACTTTGGAAAATCGGTGTCCTATTGCATCGTGAAGAACCTTAGACGCCCCCTCCAAACTTTCCTAAAAATGAAAATGTTTAACCTTAGCAGAGAACTAAAACTAAATGATGTAGATCTGTACAAGTCTTGTGAGAAAATCGTGGCTCCTATTTAATTCAATTATCATATTAAATATATTCAGTTCTTATAGAAAGTAATATCTTCTATAAAGTTGTCAAAAAGTTATTCATAACACTTCACAGGTTTCAAAAGTTAGAAATAATACATCTCTAATTCTTTAAAATTTTCTCTTACTAGCAAACCTACGGTTTACTTAAACAACGAGCCTAATCCTCTAAATAATCATTTGTATCATCAGACATAAGACCTTTTCTTTTTATCAACTTCCACACGTACTATTCCTGAAGTTCCTCAAGATCTCAAGTATCGCCTCAGACGTGTATGTTTACATACAACTGAGAGCTATACTCATGGATCAAAATTCAAAGATGGGTATGCTATAGGGAATGCAATCCCGCACTGTTTTTCGTTTCACGGGATTTCTGAAATGAGGTTTGTTGATCCCGCAATCCCGCAGGATTGACATTTCATTCAACTAAAAATTGATTTCAATAGAGAAAAATAGGAAAAAGTAAGATTAAGTACTATCAAGTTCAACTTTTTGATCATTAATACAATACCTTATATGATGAAAATTATAGTCATGATGTTCATAATAATATGCTGTTATTTCTTAGTTGTTAAAAAAGACAACGTAAAGAGGCACATCCCTAATAGCAATTTTGCTCGGGATACCACCGGCCACGCAGCCAGCCGATGACGGCCCGAGCAAAATTGCTAGTAGGGATGTCTTCATCTAATTTTGATGAAATACAAAATCACTTAACAAAAGATTCTTTTGTATGAAACCCTGAAGGAGCCATACATTTTTTAGTGGTTAGCTGAAGTTCACATTTTAAAGATATCACAAGCATGGGCGGCCTTATGGGGTGGAGCAGGGACAAGTCAAAGATGCTGTCCGAGAAAGATACAATATTTAGTATGAAGCATTTCTACGTTATGCCAGTACGTATATCACAACAATATGGAAGCGGGGGGAAGGAATATGGCCCCCTACCTGTTAAATTCAATAATCTAACGAAAATTAGGCCATTTCTGTTGTTTTTACATTCGGGAAAAATCATATATATATTATATTTATTAGTACAATTTCACATTTCACAAGCATATTACCTAAACACGACATGTTGATAGAACAAACAGAAAAGAGTAATCTCTTAAGTTCGCATGAAGCACATCACGTGATTACTAACTTACAGCCGGGAGTTTTAGACTGTAGTCACAAAGACAGTCGAAATAAAATCTGCATAAAGACCCATTTTAATTATTTTCACTACTTCAGTTTTAAATACGCGTTTCATCAACATGCAATTTATTAAAAGCGTACTATAATCCATGTGCCGAGCCTATTTGTGTTTTTTGAAAATGCATCACAATCCATGCGTGGGTCCTATTTGGCTTCCTTGTTTCATTATGTTAGAAAAGGCCTCATAATCCACGAGTGGGTGTATTTGTCTTTTTTTCTTCTTTATTTTGTTGGAAAATGCAACATAATCTGTATATCGACCTTATTTCTTTTCCTTGCTTAATTATTTTATAAAGTGTATCATAATCTATATATCTATATATATTTGTCTTTCTTGTTCCATTATGTTGAAACGTGCATTATATCCTATCAGAGTGTTGTATTTTTCTTAAAAAGTGCTTTATAACCCATGAGTTTCCGGTGTTTGTCCCTCTTGTTCCATAGAACTCTTCTTTGGAATCAAAATGCATTAAAATCGCCTAATAAACCTGCGTCTAAAACTCACGTAGACAAAAATATAGGTCTAAAAGCACTCTAGTGCTAACAAATAGAACATTCCTACCAAGGCATCCCCCATCCAATGCAGATCGCCCCAGTGTAGCGTTGCCTTAATCACACAAACCAAACCAAACCACCCAAACGAAATAGAACATTAACTAACTGACGCTTTAAAAATAATTATTTCATTTATTTACTCGTATTTTGCATTTTCTCTACCTTACAAGTCTTCTTCACATAGCTTTAAATATTGATCTTGCTTCCCTGACTTCAAGTTAACTTGTAAAATAAATTTTTAGATACCAGATTTTAAAAAATGCGTCTAACAAAAGGAAAATAAAGCGTGAAATTTTCAGTATTTCATTTTTTAGCAGACGGTATTTTGAACTTCGCAGGGAAAAAACTGTTCTTGAGGCTTTTTTTTTTTTTCTCCGAACAATTACGGAGAAATTAAGATGAGTATTTGTGGAATCATTTCACTAGAGCAATATCTGTTCGTCACAACTTGCAGCTTGGTTTTAATGTCACGATAATTTTTAGAAATTATCGTGACATTAAAACCTCACTTGCGATACTTAACTTTGTTATTGAAATTATTCCCTTTTTTAATTATGGATATGAAACGGATACCACAGAAGCTATTTCTTGCGCTAAAAATAGCGAAAACTCGCTAAAAATACGGGATCGGTTGGATTTTCAGATTTCCAGTGCAACCTATATTTTTCTCTATGTTTGTCTGCATACCTGTACAAAATTTCAAACTGATCACTCAGATCATTTACGAGTAAACGTTAACATGCATATACACATTCATTTTTATTTACATAGATGAGGGCTTGAAAGTCAGCGGAGAGGGTGCCACTAAAATTATTCAAGAGAGTTTTTTTCCGACAAAAGTTGGTATCTCTCATTCGAAACGAACCTGTGAATTCCTATGTTATTCAATGGGGAAATTTTTCATTCATATCATCCACAGTTACTGATAATTTAGCTGAGTTTTTCTTAGCTATAGACACTTCTTAGCTAGAAGCATAATGTGCTTCTTCTCTGAAATTTTGACATGGTTTTCTGCTAATATTTTTAAATATTCAGTGAATGATTGCAAAACCTACTTTTCAAATTTCAACTGAACTTTAAAATATTTTCAGAAAAAAAAACATCTAAAATTTAGAAAAGGAAATTATGCATAGTGTCAGTAGCTATAGATCATCTCATTATAGATAAATCTCAGACCCCCCCCCCAAAAAAAAAAAAATAATAATCTATGTATAAAAAAATCCGCTAAGCCAAACATTAGTGTCCCTTTTGTAGCGCACTGCGTGAACGGACGACCGTGAAATTCGGCCCCAGGGGTGGCTCCAATGGGGGGTCCGGGGGGGCACGTGCCCCCCCGTCGGGGAACTTGTGACCCCCCATCGGGGCTATTTGATTAATTCGTCGGGGAATTTTCATAAGAAGAAATCTATATTTTAGCTGAGTTTTAATTTTGATTTTGCGATTAAAAAAATTAATTTTGTAATTTTTAAATACACATGAAAGGCGAATGAGTATTGGAGATTGAAGCGGATATGTTTACATTTCTGGGAGGGGGGGGGGTATATTCCTCAGAACTTCTGAATAATGGCTAAAAGTGCTTTCTGTTTTCATTCATCTCTTATCTCTGCGATCCTTTTCATGTCGAGAAACAGCCACTTCCTGCATCTTCCAATACTGTGATGTGTTGACGACGGCGGGGGAGACTTCAAATTCGAATAGTGTATACTTGAAATCTGTGATCCCACTCTCAGGAGGCATTTAACTGGATTTGCAGCATGACATCAATCTTAAGGTAACAAAAGTGCCAGCCTATTCTTCAAACGACAAATTTATGAGACCACATGTGCGACCACTTTCTATTCGAGGCTCTTTTAATTGCTTAAACGATTCTGCATTTTGTCGCCGACACCGTAGAAAAGTACAATATGGGTGTGTGCGGTCGGGATGGGGGAGACAATGACCGTTAATTAGACCAGTCAAATTTCGAGGGAAGGGAAGTGTGGCTTTGCTTACACAAGCAAATGGGGGATCTTCTTTTTTTCCAGAAATACGGTTTTTGTACTTTTATTGGTCCTCAATGACAGAATGATGAGAAAGAAATGATTCGTCGAAATATGCCGTGTATTTTTATTTTTTCTTCGCAAACCCATAGTACATCACTTTTCCAACACTTGTTATTGTGCATTGTGCCAGTGAGTTAGACAGAGTTTAGAATAGTGGGCATTTTTTTTTCTTGTTACGGCAGCATAGCATATCATTGTGAAGTGTATAAAAGTTTAATTTCATTTTTGGCTTTATGTTTCCTAAAAAAAACATGAGTGGTGCCAAAAGCACAAGATATAAAGTACAGTGTGCTTTATGTCGTGATATTTTTGATAATGATTATGTAAAAAAAAAAAAAAAAAAAAAACATAGGATAACTAAGCATTCAGATCTTCATAAACAAAATCGACTGGGGCCTGTTCAATTACCAAATGGAATTAAGAGAAAGAATCCTTGGGATATTTCTTCTCTCTCTTCGAATGTATGTTTATCTACGGAATTAGAGAAAGAAAACCCTTCAAGTTCATGAGATCCACAAACTTCAAGTAAATTATATGTAAATTACATTCATATATATTTTTTAAATGTGTTTAAAAGCTTTAATTAATATATGTTATTATTAAAAATATGGTCAGTTTATTTCTCTAAAGCATTTAATTATATCTTCTAAGCACTTGCTTTTTGTTATGTATTTGTACAAATATACTATGCCCAAGGGCGGATCCAGAAATATTTTTTAGGAAGGGTGCAAAGCTTGAATACCGATTCAGAATTGCATGAATATGCAATTTTATTTGAAGCGTATTTTTACTAGTGTAAATATTTTCCTCTCGGGGAATTAGCGCCCCCTGTGCCCTCGCCCTAAATCACACTTGCCCATCACCCCCCCCCCTTATAAAAAAGAATTGAAACTAGTTTGATTACAAATTTTGAATGACCACATTCTGCGTTATTTAAAAATAAAAATAATTTTAAAATAAGGCACATATTTCAAAAACTGAGTCACTTGTTCTGTCTCAGAAATTTTAAAATACTACTTTAAAGTTTATTTATTAACAGCATTTTAATGATACATATATATCATTAAATGTCCTTAGACATGGATGCTCGTAATGGTTTGGAGTGCACTTTTAATCATAGCTGCGGACCCAGAGTCATAACTTTTTGAGTTGAAGCTGGAGTAGAAGTCGGACTTTTTGATCTCACATTCTGATTCTATGAAATGTTGTACAACATTATTGTATTTTAAATTATATTAACTGTCTGAGTACTCTATGAATTAATCTAAATTTTCTCCTAATTGGTCTTTTAAACACTATGAGTACTTTTAAATGTGCTCTTGCTTTTAAACCATTGATAAGTAACATGTTGTTCACCCCATTATATGTCATTCCCGCTAAATTACAGGACAGGATATACATTTTAAAAATATATTCTTTCATTGCAATTTCGATTTTTTTGGTATATTTATCAAATACGATTTAGTAATTGGAGTGAGGACGAAAGGTATGTCTTTATAAACTTTCAAATTGCATTAATGCAAATTTAAATTAAACACAGATTTAATGTAATAGTATGTAAATTAACAGTATTTTAATTCACGAGTCAAAAGCTTTTGTGTCATAAATGTAAAATAAAATTTTCCATTGTATTACTTTTATTCATACAGCTACAAAATTTTACAATAAATAAGTCTTAATTGATATTTTTAAGAGATTTACGAGTCGGGCGATAAGAAATTTCGGATTTTGTTTACTACGGAAACTTTTTAAAATGTATATTTAATTGTGTAATAATTTGACATGACAAAATATTTATAAAATTATTTTACAGTTAATCATCTCTGGCATTCAAAATATGTATAAACCTATGAATATTTAAACGCTTTAACTAAAAATTTTCATTTTAATTAGAAATATTTTAAACTGGTCGTATTTTATTTATTTATAAGTTAGTGTGTTATGCAAAGTATTCTATGTCTTTAAAATTATTTTATCACAGTAATCCTTACTAGAACTCTTATAACTGTTGAGAAAGTAAAAAGATATTTTTATAACTAAGTGGTTAATTAGATAATTTAACTTTTAACTTCTTCCGAATAAAAAAAAAAATAGTACTTTTCTGTTTCTTAGATGGCAAATTTGAATAAATTCTAAATATACTTTTTATTTATAAATAGATTCAATCGAACACAATATGCACGATTTAATCTTTAATTTTATAAAAATTTAGCAGTAAGATTTGTTTTTATTTTTATTTTTTTGTAATTTAAGAATTAGTCAAATACATAGTTTGTTTATTTGGTAACATACTTTATACATATACAACGAGTCAGAATTTGCACTATATAGAGAAATCTAACTGGATTAACCGGCCCTCTTTAGCTAAGAGTTCATAGCTATGCACACCAAGAAGATTAACAGCTGCAAGGGAATTAGAATTTACTACATTTTGCTTGGGGTAAAAAAATTAAATAATAATAATAATAACCAGCTCCTCTGATAGACCAAAGCCCTCTCCAGTCCAGTATGAAGATGGCTGTGGATAGATCTAAAGACGGAATATAAGTTAAACGATACTGATTAATCTTGACTGACAATTTAATTTTTATATCGTTGTGGAAAAAGTAACGAACTTTTGTGAATTTTAATTCAGTTATTTTACTGCAAAGTAAATAAAAATTATGGTATACAGCGTCTATATCGTCTTCCGAAATTTTCCCTTTTATCCTGTAAAATAAGTAAATAAAATAAATACAATAAAAGTTTTATATTTGCGTGTAGATTTGTATGTTATATACAGTGGCGTATCGTAAGCCACCGCAACTTCCCTTATTTTGAATCTTTATACAAATCGCTATTGAATCCATGGATGGCACCAGCATTAATATAAACTATTAAAATAAACTAATAGTATGTGTTCTAAACTGATTTTTGAGTTACAGAATTATATGTATCAGAATTCAACTCTAAAACTTTTAAACAGATTAATATTATGTTTGTTATTCGCCTTATTAATTAAACTCTTTTTCGTTAATGTTTAAATTTTAAAAGTGACACTTTCACTATGAATTATTAGTAAATGAGCTTGCTTTATAAAATTATTCATCACGTTTGTGGAAACCTCGTTCAAAACTATCTTGGAGTATTACAAAAAAGTAAATTTTTATCAAGGTTAGTTTCGCTGAAGATAATTATTTTTTTGTGTGTCTTGGCAAATTATAAGCTGTCCGATTATATTTTTCTGACGATATTTTTTATTTTATTTTATTTTAGATTTTAAAAGAAAGTGGTTAATTTTCTTCATGAGTGCTTGACTTTATAAAAAATTTTAATAGCGCATATATTTACGTTCTCTTTTGGAGATTTTTACAATTTATTATTATTATTAACTGAAGCTCCCAGGGGTACACTTCACAACAATTCTTTTCGAAATTGAGATACGGTGCCATCTTTTAGCTTTCAAGAAGTACTATCACCACATGATTTATTATTGAAGTAGAATCATTTTAAAGCTGTAGAAACAAGCGAAATAGTTTCGGTATGCCACTTTACTGCGCGCCTTCAAAATCATTTTTCTCAAAAGAAAATTTTTGTTGTAAAGTGGTTCTAGCTATAAACATTTCAGTTGCATATTTACCACTTTATTGTGATTTAAAATATTAATATTACATAAATTAACAATTCGATTAATATTTATACAGTAAAACATGTTGGCCAGAAACACTAGACTTTTTGAGATAACGAGTTGAAATTAAAGGGAATCAGTTTGTAAATGGAAATGTAGATTACGGCCAATTATCTACGCTAGGGATCTAGGCCGGGGATGGTTTTGCCCTCCGTGGGGGACTTTCTAAGTGATCCTAACCCGTATTTATGCAAAGTTTCGGGAAAAAAACACGGAAAACTCCGAACGGTTAGGTCGGCGGACGCGACCTAGTGTCGAACCAGGCACCTTCCGTCTCCCAGTTCAAAGCGCTAGCGCTATGCCACTGGTGGGGTGGAATTCAATTTGTAAGGGAAAACACATTTATTGAGCTATCAAGAATTTCGATGTTCGAGATATCGAAGGTAAACTGTAATTAAATTTACATATATCTCTTAATTTTATAAAAATAACTGCAATTTGTGTAAAAGCGCGCAAATTTAGTCATGCTTAATTTATAAAATAAATTTTCAGTGAATTTACAGCAATATTCTTGCACAAAAAACTTCTGATATTTTTTCTGCGGGGAAAAAAAAATGCGTAGAACTTTCTTCGCTGAACTTTTTTCAAAGAATTTCATTCATATGAAATATTTTAAGCGTTAACCTGAAGAACTCTTAAAAGTAGCTTTCGAGATTTTACAGAAACGTGCAAGGCCGTTACCAGGGGGGAGGATCATGTGGGTTTGACCCCCCCCCCTCCAAAATTTCAGTAAATGCATTATCAGTTTATTTGCGTTGATTCTAGAGATCAGTTAATTTAATTTAGCACTACAGATCCCCTCCACCCACCGAATTTTTTTGCTTGCTGAGGCCTTGGGGAAATATTTGTGTAATGTAAAAAGATTTTGAGATACGTTAATTAGGGTCCGTTTAAATAATAATCTACCAGCAGGGGCGTAGCCAGAAATTTTTCATGGGGGGGGGTTACGACTACTGAAACTCACATATATGCATACATGTGTGTGATAAAGGAGTGAAGACTATACATTTTGTATGGCAAAAAATTCCTCATGGGGGGGGGGTTATAAACCCCTAACCCGCCCCCCCCCTTTGGCTACGCCTCTGTCTACCAGGAAAGATTGTGCAGTGGTTTTTGAAAATATCCGGGGCCTGGGTGTCCGATTATGTATGTCGATCCGATTCCTGGAAATATTTCACAAAACAAAACATTATATTGTCCTCCATCTCCTCTAAACTTATCTGGGTCCTGGATATTTTAGTTTAGAAAATGATTTATTGTGAAAAAAATCACTTTGTAAAGTAAAATATTTTCAAGTGGTGCAAATAGTTGCAAATTTCCATATCATACTTGGTGACAAAAATGTCATAAAAGATGGAGGTCAAAGCCCCCTCTTGGATACGCCACTTAGCATATGTACATGTATATTTGTGCCCCCTCGTCGGGGAGTTATGACCCCCCGTCGGGGAAAGTCTAGCGCCACCACTGTTCGGCCCAGTTGAAGTTCGTATGGGATTGTTTGTGCGAATGTTAAAATGTTTGTGCAGTATGCTAATGCATCGTAAAAAATTTGAGAAGTCATTTGGCGCGCAGTATTTCGCGCTATATCGGCCGATGGTTCCATTGTTGTGTCAATATTGAAATAACAACACTTAGTTTCAGCAGTACTATAGGGTTATACTATTACAAAAAAATTTGAAAAAAGTGGAATTATTCAACAGTTTGGTGATACGCCAATGACTAAAATGTGCTTTTGCAATGTGCTTGGCGACTTTTTTTAGACGGCGATAAGTGAGCGAAGTGTTGTAAATTCCATGTTTAAAAGCAGTGGAAAAACCTTATAGGAGAGAATAATATTTACTTTTCGTTCCGGGCAGGTCGGAATGCAGGAGACGCTGCGCAGAAACGCGCCAATTCGACAATTTCTTCATAACCTCCCATCAGGCAGTATGCTAAAGCAAATTTTCTCCAAAAATATTATTGAAGAAATACCTCAGCAATTAAGAGGAAGTGAAAATAATAATATTAATGAAGTGCATGGAAATATTTCCGAAAACGTACTCTCAGATAACCTATTGAAGTCAGTTATAACAGAACCTAAAAATGATGATTGAACTTTTATTAATGTGAATAATCGAATATCAGGCGCGGATCCAAGGTTAGGGCGGTGGGGGCGATCACCTCCTCCTGGGCGAAGTGCAAAAATCTGTTATAATCTGTAAAAATACATTATGAAAGTATAATAAAAATTATGTAGCCTTTTTCTAACAGGTGTATTGCGGGCACTACTTCCTGTCCTTTTTAACCATCGCTCATATATAGATTTTATCAGTAAAATAATTAATATTAATTGGTATCAGATGCGTAGCCAGGGGGGGGTTAGGGGGGTCATAACCCCCCATGAGGAATTTTTTGCCATACAAAATGTATATTCTTCACTACATTATCACACACACGTATACATATATATGAGTTGTAGTAGTCGTAACCCCCCCATGAAAAATTTCTGGCTACGCCCCTGATTGGTATAATTGATTATATTAATTAATTATAAAACGATTTTGCGTATTCTACCCCCCTGTTTCAGGTACAAAATCGCCCCCTCTTTGAGTAATTTCTAGATCCGCCCCTTTCGAATATCTGATGAATAGAGAAGATATCACCGTAGCTACGATAAAATAATTTGCTATGATGACCATGAAATCAATAACTATCCAGTAGAGTTTATAAATTCTTTGACTGTGAGTGGTTTGGTTTTTCTTTTCTTTTCCTTTCGGTTAGCCGGGAAAAGGTGAAAAATTGCAGAATAATTGTGATCTGCGCGAAATTCTTACTAACCTAAAGCGATTTCCAGTACATAGTTGTTTATCCATTTTCATATTTTGGAAGTTTAATTTAATTTCGTGTTTTTATTCAATTCCACACGTTTTCAGAAATTCCCCACTATGTAGCCAATAAGCATACAAATTTCTTTTTAGTATATTGACATTTTTGTATTTATTTAATTCTGTATCTAAATACCATTTTCTATACGGATTAAAATTTAAGCCTTTTTTTTTGGGGGGGGGGGGGGAGGGGAAAGACAGTGTTTCAGAAGTAGCCTTTAAACGTTTCCCAGAAAAAACAGTTGGCGGGATTTTCACCTGGCAAAAAAAAAAAATAACAGAGTTTGCCACCACATAAGTTAGTAAATTGCATCATTATACTAATAAGAAGCTTAAATACAAAGGAAGCATTAGTCCATGGAACAGGAATGCGCATCAAGTTTATACATCGTACTGCTATTGATTGCGAAGTTTGAACTGGAACCGCATTCAATAAAAGAATTTTAATTCCACTTAGAAAATATTCTGGTACAATTTTACCATATCCTTTCAGAAAACTCAATTTCAAAATATACCTGCATTTGCGATGATAGAAAATAAATCTCAAGGATAATCATTCGAAAAAAGGACAAATTTATTGAGGTTTCAAGGTTTCACACATGGTCAGTGGAACGCCTCAGCAAGTAGACTTGAATCGTTCGACTTTTTAAGATTTTATAACTCCAAACATAATGGGTCTTTAGCCAAAGATAGTTCCAGGTTCAATTTTCGGAGGGGGCCACTAGACTTTTTAGATTAGCTTAAATTGTTCAAAATGCAAAGTGAATGCGTGAAATCCAGGGTCGGTAGAGGGAGATGACTCTTATGACACATTCGCTGGAGCTGCCTTTGTATTTAGCAAAATATGATAGAGTTTTTACAAAAACACAGTCTTCACAGATAAGTGTGGTGATTGTAAAGTGAAATTGTACAAAAGTGGTCACTAAAGACAGATAGTCTCTTAGCCAAGGAGGTCACTTTAGTTGGTTCCAGTATATATGGAATGGTGAGCTGTTTTCTTTGACAGAACTTTATTCACACTCAAATTTAAAAAAAAAATAATGCTTTATGGTCGAATTTCGACCACTGGCAGACAACTAGTAATAATAAAACTGTGTATGCTACGAGTGAAGTATTTTTTACCATAGAATAAATAGCAAGACACTTCGTATCGTAGTATTCCAATCGAGGGTATTATAGTAAGTAAAATACCTAATTAAAATAAATGATTGCTTATAAATTTTCTAGTTTTTGACTTACGCACAAATTACAAGAAAAAAAAATCTAAAAAAAAAAACTCTATTATATGCAAAGTCTTCCTCCTACGTTATTTTGTAAGCATAATCCTCAGAAAAAAATCCGATTAAATAGAAAAATTCTCACCTTGACATTATCAATAAGAGCTTTCCCCTTTTCGAACGCCACATTTTGAGCGAAAGATACCAAGACACTGTGTCCTCCTGTCTCTTCAGCTTTTACGTAAATAACGGAAAGTAATAGGACGGAATAGAGCCGCAGCAAAAATTCAGACATTTTTTTTTTAATTCAGGGCTCGTATTTATTCCACACAGCCACTTTTAATTTTTATTTTTTCCGGATATACACTAGAGAGAGACGGCGAAAATTATTCTTGTTTATTTGTGAATCATTTTCTGTGAAATGGCGCACATCTACGAGTGATAAATTTGAAGTTGGTCTGAAAAGTGCAAGCGATAACAGGTAAACCGACGCGATAATGAAAAACATTTTTATTTATTTTTTATCGTTGTACTTTTTTTTCCTTTCTTGCGTATCATGGAAGAGAAAGAGAAAATTTGACAGACATTTTTTTTTTAGTCTGTTTACATGAACTTTGCTTACTTAAAACTGTTTTTGCATTGGAGGCAATCGACATTTTGAACAACTTTTTCAATTTTTGATAGCAGTTAATTTGTATGAATTTTTAGTTAAGTAAAATCAACAAAAATGTGATTTTTTTATATTTTCCAAAGTCGAAAAGCGTTGATAATTTCGGTTTGCCTATCTGACCTACCGCGCTCTAACTTCCATAAATATGCATCCATTACAGGGACATTTGTATGTGTTATTATTATGTACCGTGCCATGTGCCTTATTGAAATCGGTGTTTATAACATTTATATCTCTCTTACCAGACCATCTGAAAGAATTTCAGTACAGATATGCTCTATGGTTAGTCATTGTTTGAAACTTATTTTAGAGGCATTCATCAATTTCAAACAAAACAAAATTAATATATGTTTCTAAGAATTGCAAAATAATGTTCACCATTTAAAATAAAGTATAAGGGCCTTAAAAAAATCAGCTTTTAAATTTTTTTTACGGGGCACAGTTTCATTTTGTTCTGATCTAAAAAAGGAAATAAATTAAAACTTCTAAGTTTCAAAATGAGTTCTAAGGGTACATATCAAGGTTCAAAAATATAAAAAACCATGTTCTTCTCAAATAAGTTTTTTCCCCCCAATGAACTAGTACGTCAAACTTATAAAGTAAGAATAATCATCAAAAACAGTCTTTATTTTATTTTCTCAATTATTTAAAGGACAAGGGGCCAAGGCCCCCAGACTCGCTACGCTCGCTTTTCGTATGAGGCATTCGGCCCCTAATAAGGCTTATTCGTAAAAAAGACATAATTGCAACAGTCAAAACCCGAAGATTGGATCAGATAGAATGTTACTGAGCTACACATTGCTTGGTTATTGCATGTTCATTGGTACATAAAAATTTAAACTTCACACTACGGTAGACATCTACCCCTCATAACACGGAAGATATTTTGTTATGGGAATCCGTGTTCTACGGGTCCTGAGCTATACTCCACCTGGAGTGCGGACTCCGCTTATAATACTGGAAAAATTATTTGCACTCCTCAGAAACACAATGATATTTAGTATTGCCATTCAAAAGTTATATTAATTAGGAGCTAAAGCATAATAAAATCAGAAAATCTGTTTCAGCTGTATTTTTAATAATGTAAAACCTATTGGACACCTTGCAAATTTGCCACCCATGGCGATTTTTCATTATTTGGAGACTTGCGTACATGTAAAGTTAATAAAAGCTACGGAACAGATAGGATAGCTTGCCACCAATGGCGACTTTTCATTATTTGGCGATTTACACATGCTCACAACCTATAATTACTCTTCGCTAATTCTAAACTCCTGTTGTCTAAGCGAACTTACTATTTGAAAATTGTGAACTTCGTGTAACACATTTTGAGTTACTTATTTCATATTATTGTAACCTATTTATAGAAAAAAACAGGTGATGCCTATTCTACAGCTTACGAAATATTGTAACAATAGATTAAAGCTGTTGTGAACTAATGGTATTTAAATATATGCAAAATTATGTGGCATACTTTTATGTCGCATTTTTGGGACACGTTTTTCATACAATTTTCAATAAAGGGGATGAGAGATAAAATGACATAGTCATTAATAGATGGAGAAAATCTGCACAGAAAAATGCACAATTCCAACTGAATGAAAATTTCAAAACCTTATTCTCAAGTGTATGCAGCAGACGATAAATTACGATAAATTGCGCCAAGCATTAGAATCATCTCTTCAAAATCGCACAAACCGTTTCATTTTTAGCCAAATTAAAAAGTTGCACATTTTAGTCTCAGAAAATTTCTAAATATGTTTCTTTTGAGTATAAAACATTTCATTCCTGCTCTGATTTCTCATGCACACGATATTTTAATTTAAAAACAGCCTTACAAATAATCGTTAGACAAAAAAAAATCGTTATTCTTTTATTTTTACTTCAAGAGTCTGAATCATTTAATAAACTTACCGAATGTGGCAACCTAGATAAGCTTAAATGTCGCTTTTTTTTCACTGTGGGGTTACAATTACGAAATGGCGGAAAGCAAAAATTAGCCTTTTGCGATACGTTTTTTATCGATATCTCTTAAAATAATTCGAACTTTGAAAAAATCGCTTCGAGGTGTGTCGGGAACTGTCATGGAAAATTTCCGTACAAAATTTGGTAGGTTCACGATCACCGCGAGACACATTCAAACAAACTAACTAACAGTTTATACATTGTTTTATTAATATAGAAGTACCAGGTTACCGAGCCATGCTCAGAATCTAAAGGCTCCTTAAGTGTAAAATTTATGAATACGTAAATGCCTTGGCACGTATCAATAATCTTCATGGTTGCCAAAGATTTTCATCGCTGTCGGATCACCCATACATTATCAGGTAAGCTTTGGTCGGCATTCAATGTTACAATGGCATAGACTTTGTTTTGAAGAGGGATGCTAAATATTCGATGGTCGGTGCCATCAGAGTTGAGCAAAAAGTAGTTTAACGTAAGGTACCTCCTTTCCATCTGTAGCAGATCAGCGAGGGTATCAGCGAAGATCTTGGGCGATGCATTCACTAACAGCGTCTTCATTACTTCAGAAATATATCTGTCCATATTGAGGACGTTCAAATTCAGCATCAAGAATTTGAGTTGGTTGAACTGTCAGATGAATGAGTTTATAAAAAAAAATTCATCAAGTCCTACACTGTTCGCAAAACGTAGCAGTACACACCAAAATCGTTAATAGTTTTACTCGTCATATACTGTGAACAAAGCCATTGTAAAGTATGCTTTCAAATTTCGAATTCTTTGAAATGTGGGTGACATCGAAGAAACAACCACACCAATTCATTAGGAAATTCGGAATGTCCTACATCAATCTTACAGTCCCCAAAATGGTTTCGGTTAATTTTTGTTTTTACTCTTCAGAAAAATGCAAAGCTCCAGGGTGAATGCAATCCATGTTAAAAAGTTTTAAACTATGATAATAAGTACGCACGTTTGTGGCAGCTTTGTAGATACTTAGACTGTTTACCCGAAGTATTTGTCGACGTCTAGCTGTTCCATGTCGTTCTCCTTCCAAATACTAATCATCTGTTTCATCTGCTTGTGTTTGAACTGCACGTTCACACATTTGGGCTAAGTGCTGCTGTTGGTGATCATATGTTTCCACAGCTCGTTTTTGAGCTACACTTTCATGCATTTACGTCTTTATAATACATCTATGATGATAATTCTTTACGATTGAAATTGTAAATTTCTCTATAGTGCTTCAATTCAAACATAAAATACTTATTTTTTTTCTAATTCAAAGAAAATACATCATGCATAAACAAATTCTACAAACGTAAATTCAATCTTATAGATACATAAATATAGATGCCTTAAAAGTATAATCTTATATAAATATGCTTTAAACATAATTTTATTTTATAAACTCACGCTTAAGAAAATAAAAAGTCGAACGCAATTTAAATTATTAGTACAAAAGGACACTTCGAAATCATGAAATCAAAAACAGAATAGATCAAAAATATTCTTTTATAATAACCCTAAGAACTACTTAAACGTTGACAATAATAGAACAAACGGATGGACTGAAGAAAATGGACTTCTAACCTCGAATAAATCAAAAATACATCGCTCCTATGTAGTTACGTTGATCCCTGACTCTGTCACAATTCCAGTTCAATCCCTCAAAATAAAACTTTTACCATCCAAACAGATTAAAAATGTATTGTTTAATAACTTAAAATTTACACGGTTCGTTGGTACGATCAGCCTGAAAATTATCATAATTATGTAAAAAAAAGAAGAAAGAAAAAAATCTGATAATCCACCCGTTCCCTGATTTTTAAGAGTTTTTTTTAAGCTCTATTTCATTTAAGAGAATAAAAAAAGCTAATCATTTGAGTGTCAGAATTATCTATTGCAAGTGACATTGACGTTACATTCAAGTCACGGTTATCAGGCTTTGGAGGAAAAATTACGATTCCAATTCGCTTAAGATAGCTTTTCTAAATTACTACTCAGTTTAACTTTTTTTCAAAAATAAAACGGTTTTCTATGCATTAAGCATGGATATAGGAGAGGATGTTGATACCAAACGAAATGTTTCGAATACGAAATGTTTCTGCAGATTATACAATTCGAATTTCGATGTATAATAAAAATTGAATATGAAGTTATTTGATTTTCAGTGGGTAAATATTAAATATTCTGAGTGTAGACATTCTATCGCCCGCTGTAATTGTCTCCACAAAGGGCTTTATCCTTTAGTTTAATGATAGTACACAACGCCAAACAACACAGTCTAATCCACGTCTAAATAAGAATTGAAAATTTATTAGAAAATATCTTAGTAACCAGGTTTCAGCCTCCCAATTTACTGCTTCCACATATGGACAACTCCCAGCCTGCGGCCGGATGGGGCCCGCCATGGCTTTTGGACCAGACCTCAGAACAAGTCAAAATCCTGTATAAAACCTATATAAAACATTCAAACTTCCATATAAATCCGAATTATACGGCCCGCGATTTCGCTAACATCCGGAAGTCAGGCCCAGGAGGGCATTATCGTAAAGTTCTGCCCGCAACTTTTAAAAGTTGTCCATACGATGATAAAATAAATGAGTTGAAATCATCAACTGCAGTGAATGAAAACTAAGCTGATGGCTGATCATCTGCAAAATTAATTTGAATATCGGCTGGGAGCCCAATTTAGGAATCGATCGTATCATTTTTTCATCGGAGTTTCGAACACCGTTTCATTACAAACGGTTGACCCATTAAAAAAAAAAAATCGTCAGGGTAACTACATTTAAATGTTTATCGTCAACTTGGCGGAATAAGGCAGTTAAAATAGAATTCAACCTAGTGCCGTTATTTAAAAAAAAAAAAATGGAATTTTCATGTTACGTCACTGGATCTTTTTTCTTACTGTGAATGACTGAAAAGGGTGTCACTTTCGTTTAAATTATTCGGCTAAGCTGAAACTTTTATGCACTTTGGAAATTCGCATCATATGGATCAATAAAATACATGAAAAATCTTTATTGTTTTAGTATATACGCGAAAATACATTTAGCTTTACGGTAGTTACAAAAGAATAATTGTAATAAATTCAGGCAATTTTTCACATAAGATTTACGAATAGTTTTGTATTAATAACTATGAATTAAGAATAATTAAATTATTTACGTATATTCCATCAAGGTGCTTGCGGGGATGGCAACAAAGACTCTTTTCTCTTTTTCTTTCGCTGGTTGCCAGGATGATATTTTGAAATAAAAATAACTTTTTAATTCTAAACAAATTTATGTAGCTGAATGGTGTAATATATCTAGTTACTAAAATATTTATTTGTCTGTGTACTGTGTTCCATTTATTTTGTTTCTTTGCGAAATTAATTTTTACTATTATATATCGATGGCGTGTATTTTTTAATCCGCCCCAAACTTATTTGAGCGTCCATTTTAGGAAGATTGCATCAAGTGTGTTTTCCAAACGCTCAATAGATGGCGCTACCGTCCAAAAATTTCAAATTTTAAATTTTGAGCGTTTTAGAGTTTTTTAAATCAATTGACCTAGCTCAATCGTTTCATGGGCCCAAAAAACCCCCAGGTACGAAATTTAAAAAGAATCCTTAGAGCAGTTTTCGAGATCGTTCGGACACACACACACACACACACACACACACACACACACACAAACATGCCTCGTTTAATATAAGAGCGGATAAAGATAGTTTTTACTTTGGCGTAAAATGGGCGTAATTCTAACTCATGTTTGTAAATTTCACGCGATTCTAGATACTTGGAAACGCTTCGTTGCAAAGGAATGAATGATTTTATGCCAAATCTGGCAACCATTCTGTTTATTTTTTCAGTTTTTTATTAATATCTTCTAAAATAATTCGATTTTCGAAATTTAACTCAGCTTAGCAGGTTCCTCGGAATTTTTCGAATCTGCGGGCACCTTAGTCGAAACTCAAATCCCCACGGTTTAGGAGGAGATAAGCTGACGAGCTTTGACGGCGACAGCGGCCTTTACTTTTTTTTAGAATAGAGAGATTGCTTGTTAAAATGAGAAATGTGTGTAAAATATTTTCTCTACAAGGAAGCAAAATACATTTCAAAACAACAGCTCGTTTAAAAAAAATAAAAAGCAGGAAAATAAAAATGAAACATTTTATTAAAGCTGGTGTTAAATCGTTTAGGCATAAAGGTATTTTTTTAATTGGACAAAAGCATCTGCCCCATACTATTTTGTGAAACTGATTTGTCAAGGACCATTCTAAAGTTCGTATCCTTTTTTTGTCTAATGTTTCTTGCGTATATTATTTTTCTACAGCTGCAATTAGCTGTTACCTAAAAGGTATTAAGTATCTAAAGACTCAATCTTTTACTAGCTCCTTCCCTATCTTAATTGTGCTGTTTAATAACTTTTAATAAGTAAAATTACAAATCGCAGGAACTTCAATTCCAATTCTTTTAACTATTACGTATTTTTCTAGAATAAAAACAAAAATACGTTGCCTTTTGTTTTTACAAACGACCAATGGGAAGTGCTACTGAAACTTTTCTTCAGGATATTCGTAAAATTCACATTTTTTAAATCTAGGAATCAGTGGCATTATAGAAATTGCCTACGTATTTTGTTTACATGAGTGTTCTAAAGAAGCCAGTGAGTGAAAAAAATATAAATAAATCGTGGAGGTTTTCGTTGGATGATTTTTTATGATTTTAAGAAAGGCCTCACTCGACAAGAATGCTTAGTATCACTTCGTGAAACTGTTGGTAATGAAGCACCATCAGAAAAGACTGTTTACAATTGGTTTGCAGAATTTCGTCGTGGTCGTACGTCCGTCAGTGATGAATCTCCCGAAGAACGACCAAAATCGGTAGTGATTCCAGATAACATCGATGCTATGCGCAACATGATTGAAAAAGATCGGCATGTCACATATCGTGAGATAGAAGAATCCCTTGGCATATCATAGACTGAAATACATTCGATTTTGCACTAACATTTAGCTGTTAAAAAGATTTGTTCCAGATGAATTCCGAACGATTTGACAGAAGCTCAAAAAGAGGCTCGTGCAAATTGGCGTATGGAAATGCTAAAAAAAAAAAATAATTAACTGGGAACTGCAAAATCCGTATGCAACATCGTTACAGGTGACGAAACTTGGATATATCGTACGAGCTAGAAACCAAACAGCAATTCACTGTTCGGGTGTTTCCAGATGAGCCGAATCCCACGAAAGTTGTTCGTTCATCAAGCACTTCCAAGAAAATGCTTGCTTGTTTCTTCGGCCGTACAGGACATATCGCAACTATTCCTTTAGAGGATCGAAAAACTGTTAACGCTAAATGGTAAACAGAAATTTGTTTGTCAAAAGTAATCAACGAAATCGGGAAAAACCACAAAAATCGACGTATCATTCTTCATCACGACAACGCCAGTTCCCACAAAGAACGTGAAACAATTGATTATTTGAAGGATAAAAATGTCAAATTAATGTCTCATTGCCTATGTTCTCCTCATTTGTAGCTTGACGACTTTTTCTTGTTCCTTTATATCAAACAAAAAATACGTGGGCAGCGATTTTCATCACCTGAAGAAGCTGTTGATACCTTCCAAAACCATGTTTCGAGATATCGATTTCAGAGTGAAAAACTGTTTCAGGAATTGTTTTGAACGGGTGGAAAAGTGTATAAATCTTAAAGGCAAATATTTTGAAAAGCAATAAAACAGTTTGTTCCTAAAAAATTATTTTTCTTCCTACTTTTTGTAGAAACTTAAAAGGCAACCCTCGAACAGGGTGATTATAATTAAAATTCCACTTTAATACGATCAGAAAAGGAAAACTACTCGGTCAAACGTTATCAAACTTGATAATTGTGTAAAGGTGGTCAGTTCATTTATTACACGCAGAAAAAAACTCAAAAATTCAACACCAGGGTAAAGGACATATTTAAGGGGGGAGGGGGGTCAGGGGTCCGCCCCTCCCCCATGAAGAACATTTTGGGGGGGATTCAAAAATGTCGAAGGTGTCTAAACGGTAAAAAAGGTAGTATTTGTCTCAAAAGGACACTATATCATTATCATTTTAGTAACAAAAATCAAAATTTCGTGGGGGAGGAGGTTCGGACCCCTGGACCCCCTTCCCCGCCTTAAATACGTCCTTACGTCCCCCCCTGGTTTTGAATTTTTGAAATTGTTTTATCCTGATAATAAATCCCCTGACCACCTTTACACAATTACCAAGTTTGATAACATTGGACCAGTAGTTTTCCTTTTCTGATCGTTTTAAAGTGGTTCTGATCGTTTTAAAGTAATTATAATCACCCTGTATTTTCGTAAAGAATGGTATAGCAGTTCTTTTTTTTTAGAAAATGGGAAATTTAAGTGAAATTGTTCGATAGAGAAACTGTATTCATTTCATCTTCATTTTCACAAGATACAATACCTTTCTGCTTGATTGCCACACAAAATATTTTATACAGTCTGAATACTGATTATTATCAGTTTGTTATAGCATGAAGATACGCCTTTTAAATCATATACGTACAGCTTCTTTTAGTTACATATACTCACACAGATATGTTTGCTTAGATGTCCACAAATGATATCAGGTTTGGATTTTTGAAGGAGGCTTGTGAAATTGCAACACTTTATGACAAGGGGGTCGATAGTTTCTGTATTGTACAATTTCACTGAAGTTGCCCTTTTGCATTAAAGTATTAGACATATTCAAAACAAGAAAAAATTCAAGTAGCTCAAAATCTTAGCGAACATGATTCAAAGAAAGCGAAATGCGTTCCTCAAAGTTCGTGAAGAAATTGAAAAGAAGAGAGAAATTGAAAGAACATGTCAAAAGCCTCAGAGAGAATTTAAAAACGGTCTATATCGGATTTTAATGGTAACAATCGCTCAGGGTTTTTTTAAAATTTCTAAAAAGTTACAGCATTCTAATTGAATTCCAGCACTTTTTATAGATTGGAAAGTATTCAACCATGTAGGGACGTACTAGTTAAAGAATATCAGTATTCTCCCCCTCCCCACCGCAAACCTGAAATTTTATTTTTTCTTAAGAAAATTGTAGTAACCAAGAAACCGTGAGAAATTCTGATTTTTCCACCTTCTGTCACTTTTCTCTGAAATTTTTTCTGGCTGCGTGCCTGAACAGCCTACGATGTTATAAAAAAAATATGAAGTTCGGAATTAGTTGCGGGTTTTAATCTAACCACAACCTAAAGTGCAATCAAGTGCAGCATTTTTCCTCTGCATGATTGTTTTGGGTTATCTGCAGAATAAAAGGCTCAAAGGTAAAGATGATATGCGGGTTAGAGGGTATTCTTATGTAAACCCTTTTATGAGATAGCGTGTCAATCATTCCTTTAATATCTCATCGACAATACCCAGAAATATTCATTTCTAGATAAGCGGAAGTCTCTTCCAAACCTTTGGTAAAATGATCCCATGATGGAAGCAAAATTATTATAAAAAAAACAACCTTAAGTCACATTCGGTGAGGTGTCAGAACCACTTAAATTTGCACAAGGAAACAACAAATGGGATATCATTAATTTTACTTAAAGTTGAAGTTAGACAAACGTCCAATCAATTTGTCACTCTGGAGACCGTAGGAATCGTGTTGATTCGCAAACTACGCATTTAGTTGAGAACAATTGCATTCAGTGTCAACCTGGCGAGCGTTTCAGACTTATTTTTCCGGTCTCTTCACTCCAATTCACCTGCATTTCATCTTAACGCAAAAATATATTACACCACTCTTTGCTTCTATAACTTGAAAGAAGTAAAGTTTATTTTCTCTAGTGTTGCAATTATTTTTTAATACATATTACTTAAATTGTATAAAATTGTTCCACAGTAAAAGCCTCTTTACACCTGGTTATTTTACAGAACGCTCAGAGATTTTAAAGATCTGACAAGCGTTTTTCAAATTTAAATTCCCGAAAATACATCATTAAAAATTGGGTATCTGATGTTAACGCCACATGAATTCCATGTACGTCCATTAAATTATATACATTTTTAGCACTTTCTTTAAACTTATTTCATTTCAAACAAAGATACTGTATAGAGAGACGCAGGAGACATACATTAGAGATATCACCGACCTAGGATCAGTTTTGAAATCTTATTTTTGGCGCCAAGTTTGTCGATATTTCATTAAAAGTTGCTGAGTTTGGTGACAGTTTATGAGATTTTTGGCATGGTCCATGCAATAATTCACCGTACACTTTTAACTTGCTAAAGATGTTCGTATAACTTAATGCAACGTTTCTTAACCTGTGGGGCTAGAGAAAAACCAAAGAGCAAGAAGTGATGCATGTTTTTACAAAAATCATCTTAGTTATTCTCATTTTTACTCAAAAATATATCTACTTTCGCTTAAAATATTCATTCAAACTTTACTGATAACATTATTTAGTAGAAAATTCGACTAAATGTTCATTGTTAAAGATTTAAAAAAACTGAATATATGCTTGAAAATGTGAGTGGGGGGCGCCACCGTAAGTTAGACTTTGTTGGGGGTTGGGACGCGACGTTAAAAGGTTGAGAACCGCTGCCTTAATGCACTGAAAGTCTTCTGAGTAACCCTGTAAATAAACTAGCCACTTGATCAATGGTGGATGCAAAGGGGGGGAGGGGGGCGGGCTCTCGTGGCTCGAGCCTCCAGAGCTGGATGTACTGTAGATAATGGAAGTTTTTAAGAAAATTTTGTTGTAAATTTTCACATGAACTAAAATTTTTAAAAGTAGCGGTGTATATTGTATAAATACAGGGTATTCAGTGCTAACGGTGCCCAGTGGCTATTTCCTAAACCGTTAGTCAGAGACAAATAACTCTAATTGCAAAAATTCTTTACATTTTATAATCTATTATATCAAAAACGATCAAACAAGTCAATAAATCAATTCCAATAAAAATTACGATATTTAAATTTTTATACGGCTCAGCGGTCCTATCAGTTATAAAATTTTTCCTTGTACAATTTTATGCAAAATTTAAAACAAATCAACTTTTTACGACCAAAATTGGTCATAATGTGGAGAAATTGTGTCATAATTTATGTCATAATGCGTCAATAAAGAAGCAAAACTAATTTTAGAACAGTAATCTTTAAGCAAAGGATTATTTATAGTCAAGCTCTTTAAAAATCTATCAGGGGTCTAGATTTGAATGATTGATCAAAACCATGTACATTACCATACCATGTACATGTACCATCGCCATAATAAAGGCCGCAGCACAGTTACCAGTTTTATATATACAGTGGTACCTGTCTAATGTGACTACCCTTGGGAAGAACAAAACTGGTCACCTTATAAAGATGGCCACCTTACAAAAGTGGTAAAGTGTGATGGTTGTAACGTGAAATTGCATAAAAATGGTCACTATAAACAGGCGATCTCTTTACCAAGGTAGTCATTGTATCAGCTTCTACTGTATTTGAATGAACGGCGGGACAATGATGTGGGGGAAAAAATCTCCCGTTGCTCTCACCTTTGTGTAGGATTCAGGCCGTTAGTGCCTTTGAATTTTAAGGCCTTTGCCGATATCCAGAGACCGTCGCGGGTCGCTTGGCCAATTATCACTTGTAAGCAATAATTTTTCGCACTCAGAAGAAAGCGGGAGATACTCCGGACAATAGGTAATTGGGTACTGTGGATAATATTGCGGTTTTTACACTTGTGGTCCCCCGTCACATCTATTGTTCGGTACAGGGGCGTAGCCAGAGGGGGGGATATCGGGATATATCCCCCCCCCCGAAATTTTTGGATTAGTGATGAAACTCCGTCTATTTATACACATATGCGTTCATATCCCCCCTCCGAAATATTTTCCTGGCTACGCGCCTGGTTCGGTAGAGGACACCCCATGTGTCGCCGCCAGTCGCAGCTTCCTAACCATGTCAAATTTCCCCCTTCAAATACATTGTAGCCGCGACGGTCTCTGGGTCTGATTGTTCGACGAAATTCTAGAGGCAATAAAGTTTGTGTTCCATCCTGACATGTGGGCTTTTTCTAGAACTTTTTACATATACTGGACTTTAGAACGACGAACCCAGAAATTAAACAGAGTTTTCTGCAACAGTATTGACGTCTTTCTCATACAAGACAACTACTCTTACTCACACAATAATTACTCGGATTAATTCTTGACTAATTTATTGGCAGTATTTACACGTATTTTGCAATAATTATTACTATAATTGCACTGCCGCACCGCAGTGCTCATCATGCGTTGTTCCCAGAACAACGGTCCCGCTCGTTCTTTCGCTTTCACGGCGTTTGCAGCGCACTCTACAGGCTTATTACAGTATCATTCTAATGGAAAACGGAGTCCCCCCCTCCTCAGATGGATTCCCTGCACTTGATTTCAATCTAAAAGGAAGGTGCAAATGGGTATTTCAGCAGTCGTGTAAGCACCTCAATTTTGTGTCGGCAGCTGTCCCATACGCAGAGTTTCAACATTCTATGGTTAATAGTTACTGTGTTGTTCGAAATTTGGGCATATGTACGTGGGTCATTTTCAAAAAAATATTACAATTAATGTTAAAGAAAGACAAATAAAGATAATTTATTTGTCTGGAACTTTCAATTATTATAGGATCGAAAAATATTTTATTTGGCAAGATTTAACAAAATCTGTACCGTTTTATTCTGTGAGCGATACAACTGATTTTCGAGCTAAAAAAAGATGACAGTTGTCTACTCTCTTACCAAACATTTTGAAAAGGAAAAAAAATGAATTCAAAATAAATACTTTTAGTTTTTGCGCATATTAATTGGCATTCAATAACTATCGTAAAGGTCCTAAGAAATTTAAATTGTATTAATATTATAAGTTTTTCAAGAAGCTGAAAAGGGAATTAAAAAAAAACATAATTTATAATGAGTATTCATGTTTTATTTATTTTACATTTTTAGAGTCGTAAAAAACGTTTTTATCATTTCAGTCCCTGCCGCAGTCATTTCTTTCACACCATGGATACAGAGAATACCAAAGGATATTTTTTTCTTCGTACATGAAATACGTTTTGAATCAAAAGTAAAAAGAAAAATATCTTTCCTATAAAAAGTTTTGACAGAAATGATGCAAAATCATTAATCTAATTTTGTACCGTTTCTTGAGAATCACCCATTAAACAAGCTCATAAAGTAATTGAATTTTGCAGAATGTAACATGACCCGTCGGATGAATATAAAAGAACTTCATAAAATTAGCATAAAACTATCTGTGTAATCACAACCTCAAATTTTCTACTACAAATCGATTCAAATTTTAGTTCAGAAACGACTAAGAATGCCAAAAAGTTTTTCATACAGCAAGACTATAACAGTGAATAAACACTAAAATTAATTTAAGTGTTTGATTAATGTTTTTTTCTTTTTGATTTCTGAAACTTGGCCCTTAAATTAGTCAAGGTCTATAAGGTAAAGCGTACTGAGCTTAATTAATGGACAATTCGACCTTAAAATATATAAGACTAGCTGCGTTTCCGTTCTTCGCACGGTAGGTGTTAAGACGGTAAGTTTTTGTAGTAATAACAAAATTCACTCACCTTTACTTGCATGGAAAGGAAACATAAGATTTGGAACAATACCGCCTTTGAATACTTCTGTTCTTGTGTGAACTACAGAAAAACTCGGACTCGAATAATAAACTTCCAGATTTCTCACTTTAATTCTTGTTTTATTACTAATTTGCACTATATTTGGACTAAGAGAAAACAGAAAGTATCAATAGAATTTACAATTTAGATTTTAGTCGATTTAGAAGCCGCTACGAATCATATAAGAATTGCGACACTCAAGAACAAAAACTATCAACCAAACAAACTCTCCATAAAAATTTACTACAATACGATATAAAAAATATCGATATAAATTAGTGTCTTGGACGAGGCAGTCCTGTCATCTAGTGAATGAATTGTCTTTTAATTAAAGTTCTCGGAACTCAACATCCTCCCCCCCCCCCGGGAGAAGCACCGTTACTTTTGTTATGGGTCTTGTCTTAACACCACTCTCAGTCTGAATGTTTATTACTCTGATTTTCTTGTCAGCACCAGGAAAAACTTGGGTAACTCGACCCAATTTCCACTGTAACGGTGGGGCTTGTGCATCGTGTATTACGAGTAGATCAACAAATTTCACATCATCCTTACGAGAACACCATTTTGGTCGATGTTGTAAATTAGGAAGGTAGTCCCTGGACCATCTTGACCAAAACTGCTGTTTGATTTTGTTAATTAGCTGCCACCGTGTGGATAGGTTTAAGGTGGCAAGGGGTGGTGATTCAGGGATTTCAAGCAGCGGAGTACCGATAAGAAAATGTCCAGGGGTGAGAGCACGGGCATCTGTAGGATCGGAAGACACAGGTATGAGAGGTCTTGAATTGATACAAGCCTCTATTTGGCAGAGTAACGTGCTCAGTTCTTCGAAATTCAAAAGAGTCGATTTACAAGCCTTGATGAGATGATTCTTAGTCAGTTTTACGGACGCTTCCCATAGTCCACCGAAATGAGGAGAATACGGCAGTATAAAATGCCACTTTATTAGTTGATTCGCAAAAAAATTCTGAACATCGTTAGACTGAAGTAATTTAAACAATTCTTTCAGTTGATTAGAGAGGCTTCTGAAGTTTTTTCCATTATCAGAAAAAATATCTGATGGGAGACCACGTCTACCAATGAATCTTTTGAAAGCCGCTAGCAGTGCTTGTGTTGATAAATCTGAAACCGCTTCTAAATGTACTGCCTTAGTACACATGCAAATAAATACGCACACATACGATTTAAGTTTGATTTTACTTCTGAGTACGTTTGGTTTCGTCAGAAAAGGACCTGCGTAATCGAGCCCAGTTTTCGAAAAAGGTCGAGTAGGTGTTATTCTATGTTCTGGTAAATCACCCATTAACTGCTGACATGTTCGAGCCTTTAAACGTTTGCATAGAAGACATTTACTAATTACTTTACGTACAGTGGAGCGTCCATCAACAAACCAATATTTTTGTCGAAGTAGTGAAAGTACTAGTTGTGGGCCACCGTGAAATGATTTATGATGGTAATGACGTATGATCGAGTCAGTCAAATAATTATTCTTTGGGAGGAAGGATCATTGGATGCTTTTGATCTTCCTCTAAAGTTTGATGCTGAGATAGTCGCCCTCCTACTCTAATGATTCCATCTGTGTCGAGAAAGATGTTAAGAGGCAAGAGCTTGCTGTTTTTAGGAAGAGGAAGTCTCTTTTTCAAATGTTTGATTTCTTCATGAAAATCTGACTTTTGTACTGCTCGAATAATAATCTTGGTTGCATTTTCTATCTCTTCTGATGAAAGTACACCATTAAGTTTTGGGGTTTTGGAATTCTTTATGAATCGCGTGCACCAAGCAATCACCCGAGTGAGGCGTAAGAACGACGAATATTTCTCGATGATGTCTAATAGATATTCGTTTTGGCTGTTGATTCCAATATTGGAAACTACTGTTACTGACTTTTCTTCTAATTTTACGTCTTCTTCATGAGAAGGCAATAGACTAGTAGAGGGAAATTGCAAACAGTCCTGACTTAACCAATGTAGTCCAGACCACCACAGATTGTGAACTTTAAGCTTGAAAGCAGATATACCGCGTGAAGCACAGTCGGCTGGATTCTCTTGACTCCTTACATGATGCCAAGATGCTTCAGAGGTCAGTTCTTGAATTTTTGAGATTCGATTAGCCACGAACGTTTTCCATCTAGTTGGTGATGACTTCAACCAATCTAAGACGATTTGTGAATCGGAAAAGAGAAAAACCTCATTGACTTGTATAATCTTTCTTAGTGATTCGACAACCACGATGCAGAGTTGAGAAAGAAGAAGAGCTGCCATGAGCTCTAATCTTGGCAATGTTAATACTTTCACTGGAGCTACTCTTGTCTTAGACGTGATAATTTCAACACGTACTTTTCCTGAATCAAACTGGGTTCTTAAGTAAAAGACTGCTGCATAAGCGCGCTGAGATGAATCGGCAAATCCTACTAGTTGAATAGTTTTGATGGTACCTTCTTCGGACAGATATCTTGGAATCTCGATTTCAGCTAAATGGTGCATCTGATTTCTGAATTGAGCCCATTTTTCAGCAATGATGTCTGTCACTGGATCATCCCACGAGATACTTTCCTTCCACAGGTCCTGCATTAAGATTTTAAGCTGAATAGTAGTAGGTGACAGAAATCCAAGAGGATCGTAAATCTTGGCAATATTGGAAAGAAGTTGTCTCTTCGTGAGTCTAACTTCAGGAGGTGAATTGATCTTGATTCGGAATGTATCTTCTTTAGCATCCCAGATGATTCCTAAGATTTCAATTGCTTGATCTTCTTCGATTTGTAGAGATCCTGACGGACTTCTCATTTCTGGTGGTAAAGATTCTAATACTGATGATCTATTTGAAGCCCATTTTCGAATTGGAAAACCTCCTTTCTTCATGAGTTCAATCACTTGAGTAACTAATTTTTCGGCTTCTTCCCTTGAATTTGTTCCAGTTAAAAGATCGTCGACGTAGAAATCTTCTAGAACAACTTTGGATGCTTCAGGAAAATTTTCGAATTCATCTCTAGCAAGTTGCTGGATTGTGCGAATCGATAAGTATGGAGCACAAGCAGTTCCATAAGACACGGTCAGAAGTTGGAATTCTTGCAGTGGTTGCTCGGGGCTGTCTCTCCAAAATATTCGTTGGTAATCCACGTCTTTTTCATCAACCAGAATCTGCCTAAACATCTTTTCTATATCACTTGTCAGGGCAATACTGTGGGATCTGAATTTTAGAAGAATGTTAAAAAGCTCCTTTTGAAGCTTAGGGCCTGTGTGAAGAATATTATTTAACGAAATCCCTGATGTAGTCTTCGCGGATGCGTCGAATACTACTCTCAACTTTGTAGTCTCAGACTGCTCTCTAATAACTCCAAAATGTGGCATATAATAACATTGGGATCGAAGTTGTGCTACTGGATTTGAAACAATTCTCATATGACCCAACTCTTCATACGCTTGCATAAATTTTACATATTGATTTTTGAGCTCTTGGTTATCCTGAAGGCGTTTTTCTAAGGAAAAGAATCTTCTCTTAGCTTGAATTTTTGAGTCTCCTAAAACAGGTTCCTTCTTGAAGGGTAGCTTGACAACATACGTACCATCACAATTTCTTGTCGTGTGCTCTTGGTAGAATTTTTCACATTCCTGGTCTTCAACTGAAAGACAATTAACTTCTGGAACTGATTCGACTTCCCAAAACTTTGTTATTCTGTTATCCAAGTCTACAAGAGTATGAAAACTAACTAGATTCATGACATTCTTTGCACTCGGAGCAGCTTCACAAATTTGCCCTGAAAGCAGCCAACCCAATTTGGAATTTAGAGCTGAAGGTTGATTCCTATTACCAGAAATTTTACCATATTGAATTAACTCAAAAAATATATCAGCTCCCAGAATAATGTCCACCGGACGACTGATATAAAAGAAAGGATCAGCTAACTGAAGTCCTGAAAGGTGAGGCCAATCAAAACTTGAGATTTGAAAGTTCGGCAAATCGCAGGTGAGTTTATTTACAACGAGTGCATTTATTGAGAATGTTTCTTGACTGAAGTGGGGAGTAAAATTAAGTTCGACTCTTTTAGTAGCTAAAGCAGCAACCTTGTTCTCTAGCCCTAAAATTGTACTCTCTGATTCATAAAGTGGTAGACCAAGATTTTTACAGCAAGACTCAGTGATTAAAGATGCCTGGGAACCCCCGTCAATTAAGACTCGACATTCAACGAATTGTCCCTGATAGTTTTTAACGTTGACAATTGCTGTAGAAAGCAAAATTGAATTTGAATTGTGCATGTGGCCAGTCAAACAAAACTGTTGTTCTTGAGACATGGAAGGCGGCTGAGCTGTACTTTGGCCAGTGGGCCGACTTTGAGTGGATTCATCAGGAGGGGTGTCTCTCGAAGTTGGTCTAACAGTGTGCAAGGAGGTGCGATGTTTCTTTTTGCATACGCGACATACTGTAGTGAATTTGCAGGAAGATACGTTATGATTACCACGTAGACAGTTATAGCAGAGTTTATTGTCCTTCACAAAACATCGTCGATCGTCTACGCTCATTTTAAGGAATTTTTCACAATTGTGTAATGAATGAGAAGCAAGGCAAAGTTTACAAGAATCTTTAACTGGGTTCACAACAGTCTTTAGAACGTATGGTTTATGTGGTAATTTAACTAATTTCTCATTAGGTTGAACATTCCTGACACCCTGTAGACTTCGGGCTTGTTTTTCCAAAAATGAAAGGAAATTATCTAACGAAGGAAAGTTCTTATCTTCTAGAGTTAACTCCCATTTAACTTTAATCGAATCTTCTAATTTGTTTTGTAACGTATATACTATCAGTATTTCAACTAGTTGATTTTGTTCTAATCCTAAGGTTTTAAAATTTCTAAGAACTTCATTACAAACATCTATCATAACTCTGATGGATTCAGAAGTCGATTTTACACTCATTAAACTGAAAATCATTTTACACTGAGAAAACGCCAATTCCCTATTATTATCGAATCGATTCAAAAGCGTATCCCATGCATGTTTGTAATTTTCGTTCGTTATAGCGAATCCTCTAATTAATCTTGAAGCATCCGAACTTACTGAGTTTTGCAAATACTGCAATTTTTGAATGTCTGTTAAGGCTTCATTTGAATCTATTGAACTTAAAAATATCGATTTAAAACTCAACCATTCATCAAAGTTTCCTGAGAATGAAGGTAGATCATATTTAGGGAGATTTATACTTGTATAAGGAGCGACAGTAGTTATCGGTTTCTCGTTATCTGGTGACTGTGATTTATCATTAATTATACTTAATTTTGACTCGATTTTTTCTAATGCCGAATCGGCAAAATCTTTAGAATCAGCAAAAATTTGATACTCGGTATCTTCATTAAACTCTTCGAAAGTAGAAAATTCATAATAACATTCTTCTAGTTTCTCACGACATTTCAAAATATTTCCCTTAAGTGCTAGAATTTTCTGAACATTTTCTGAATTGATTACGTTTTCTACACTATCACCGTACCGTTTGATTTCCTTCACTTGCGTCTGGTACATGAGCGGAAATGGCGATTTCGTTTTTGGACCCATTTTAATTTTATCGAATCAATCCAGTAAATTTTTCAAGAATTCAAACAGTATTAAAACTTAAAATAGCAGTTTCTGATTTTTATAGCACAAAAGAGAATTCAGAATGCACTTTTGATTTCATATATACGCATATAAATCGAATAGTCCATGCAAGTATTCATTGCAAATATTCAAAAAATCTATCTCGCCGGTGCCTCCATATGGTCAGACGGTAAGTTTTTGTAGTAATAACAAAATTCACTCACCTTTACTTGCATGGAAAGGAAACATAAGATTTGGAACAATACCGCCTTTGAATACTTCTGTTCTTGTGTGAACTACAGAAAAACTCGGACTCGAATAATAAACTTCCAGATTTCTCACTTTAATTCCTGTTTTATTACTAATTTGCACTATATTTGGACTAAGAGAAAACAGAAAGTATCAATAGAATTTACAATTTAGATTTTAGTCGATTTAGAAGCCGCTACGAATCATATAAGAATTGCGACACTCAAGAACAAAAACTATCAACCAAATAAACTCTCGATAAAAATTTACTACAATACGATATAAAAAATATCGATATAAATTAGTGTCTTGGACGAGGCAGTCCTGCCATCTAGTGAATGAATTGTCTTTTAATTAAAGTTCTCGGAACAGTAGGAAACGAAAATTTTCCTTACATGTGTGAATTCGAGTTAATTCCAGTGATGTGGAATCTAAAAGAAAGCAAAATTATTTGACTCTTGACGTAAAGTTTGCGTCATGAGTACTAACCAGGCATCATTGCAATATAATGACTCGAACAACTACGTCAGTGTCATTCACGATCATAAAAGTGAAAAGCTTGACGGTTTGCAGAGAACTTCTGTAGCATTAAATACTTCCGATACTACATGAAATGGACAACCGTTTATTTAAAAATAGCTGCACACCCGCTCTTCATACTGGAAGAAAATATTTTACTAAATTCATATCTGCATATGACAAAACAGAATTTCATTTTTAAAAAAGTTCAAGTCATCTCCTCTGTTGAAATTACTGTGGGATATATCAACGCAAATTAGAATTACTTATCGTTTAGTTGGTTGTAAGACAACCGTTGAAAAAGGATGAACAAAATACTTTTAATTTCATGAAATATTTATTAACATGGCATATTGTGATTTATTCATAATATCCTTACAAATCTACTCATACTACCAATTACACATATTAATGCTATTTATCCTCACTTTTCCCTCTTCAAGGTTCGATTTAAAGAAACAGATTATTTGGCACAAATGGGACCTATTCTATGGCGATTCTTTGCAATTTACGCATTAGCATAAACAATAATCATTTCACATAATAGTTGCCATTAAGGAAACTTTCCACATATATTTTATTTATGCATAGTTTTGTAAGATTGGCGTATTTAGCACACGAAAACATTTCATCTCGCCGTGGTGGAAAATATCCAAGCGGTGCCAATATAAATACCCATGTATCCAACATAGCGATATCTTATAATATGTACTTTTGTCTCCTGCTCCATGTTTCTGTCTCCTGAAAAACATCAAACTGTGTAATCTCGAGGAGCTATTTAGACTCGCTTTAATAGTGACGTTATTGGGCGTTAGAGTTGCAGAGCTTACAAATTTCCCGCATTTTTTAAATTTATGACGTCACTGTTTAACTGCCGTAAAAGATACCCCGGTTGGTTGAGGGAGTTAATTTCGATATTTCGCACAGTAGTTTTCAAACGGTATCATATTAAAATATTGCTTTATATAAGACCGCTGCGGAGCAACGTAACCCAACGTTAAAATAAAACTATACTCGCAACATGCATGCTTATAGGAAACGCCTGCGCCATAATTAAATGCGAAAAATAAAAAGTAAGTAGAAAATTTTTAATATATCGCACTTTAAAACGAAATTTGTAAGTTTTAAAATGAGGAACATTTTCAGCTGCGTTAAAAGATTTCAATTTTTAAATAAGCAACAGATCAAAATACTACTTATAATAATCGCGAATTTCTGAGTTTATTTCTACAGTGAGTTTTAATCAAAATATCGTCTCCCTGTGTTAAAAAAAAAAGCGGGAATAAATGCGTTAAAATTGTGGCGTAATTTTTACGTATCTTAAAGCAACTAACGCCATAGATCCTCACTTGCGAATTGAAAATCCTGTGTCCCATTAAAAATTTCTATGGATAGGTTGAAAAACCTTTTTTCTAATCATTTTTGTGGCAACCCCAAGGTAAATTCTCGAGTCGCGATTTATTAATGTAACGGAGTAAAACTCTCCACATTGACGCTATCAAATTCTAAACATTATGTTACATTAAAATGCGTAAAAAAACACCTAATTTATAAAATTTTCCGTTTATATTTTAAAAGAGGGCGAAATGAATGTTTTATCATTTGCCAAAATATCAAAAAGTTATGACGGTAGGATTCAAGATGCGACAGTTTCAAAATTATTTTACGAAAATATGAAATGTCATCTTTAAATAAAAAATTTCTAAAAATCTGCAAATTATGTTACATATTCAGAAAAAAATCTGTTTTTAAAAGAAAATTTTCTCCGCCGTCCGATGATGTAAATGCCGTTTTGTTGCGAGTGTAATTACCGCCGTTATTGCGAATTATGTGAGAAAAAATGCGAAAAATTGCATAAAACATAAGATTTTAAAAAAATTCTCTGACGAATTTTGAAAAAAATCGCTTCGAGGTGCACAACTTCATGTTTAAAACTTCCCGGGTACCAAATTTGGTGTTTCTAGGGGTAGCCGTTTGTCCGTAACGCCGACGACAGAGAGACAGACAGGCAGGCAGACAGACACACACAGTCACAGACATCTTTTTTTATAATAAGCAGAGATATAATAAGAGATATGATAAGCAGAGACATAATAAGATACACACACACACACATATATACATATGTGTGTGTGTGTATATGTGTATGTGTGTGCGTGTGTGTAGTAACGGGCTTTAGTTCTTAATCTATTAGAGATAAGTGGGCAGTGTAAATTGAAAAAAATGTTCAAAATGAGGTCGGAAATAATACTTTTAAGAAAAAAATCCTCTCGTTAATTTTCACAAAGTTACACTTCTTTAATTTGTATAAGACACCCCCCCTAAAAAAAAAAAAAAACATTCCCAATTAGTAAAATGTGCCCCATACACCAAATTTGAGCATTTCATTCATACAACGTTGCAGAGATATCTTTGAAGAAAGATAATCGGGGACTAGATATTATTTTGAATATAAATGTTTATAGCTAGAGTGAAAAAAAAAAAAGATTATCATTCGTACTTCTTCGTTCTTTAAAATTCCGATGAAAGCCCAATTACCGTAAGACTATGTGCTAAAACATATATGTCACTGCCAAAGAAAGGGTTGCAAAAACTTGTGTCACGATTGTTCGATTGTTAGGGTCACGTGGTACGCGGGTTTTGACATAGAGAGTTGTGAAGTAAGTGCTAATGGAAAATTACACCAGCCTGCAAAAAAAAAAAAAAATTTGTTTGTAAAATTTTAATTGATTTATATCAGCAATGAGGATGTCATTCCAAAATGCAAACTATATTGTATGTAACACGTAAGGATTTTTTACAAATGACGATGAAAAAATTAGCAAAATGTAGTATAATGCATACATAGCAACTGTAGTTACAATTAACTAAACACAATAATGCTGTTCATTTACAATATTATGATAACTTTTGTGTTTTTCTTGAAGTCAAGAAGCTTCTTTTTCGGGTTTTTCGTTTATGGTCCACATCACTGTCTCTTTTTAAACACCAAAAGTAATCAGCCATCATGTTAACATCCCACCGTCGTCGATATCTGCGTTCCATCTCCTTTATATCTTTGTGGGATCTTTCACCTTGCTCGTCACTCATTTTTCCTAAATTGTCTGGGAAGTATTCCAAATGTGAGTGAAGGAAGTGAATTTTAATGCTCATTTTGCACACCAAAAGATGATAAGTACGTAATAACTCAGTTACAAGTTCTTTGTAATTTTATTTTCTCTCATTTCCCAAAAAACCTTCTACATCTTTAAATGCAACCCTAGCCTGCTTCTCTCTATTTGTCATATACATTGTTCAAAATTGGAATCTTTAACTAATTTCTTTATTTGTGTTCCATCAAATTCACCTTATTAATTTTAGCGCTAGACAATTTTGGGAACTTCGACATAAGATACTCAAAACATTTTCCACCTTTATCCAAAGCTTTCACAAACTGCTTTATGAGTCCCAATTTTATGTGAAGTGGGGGCAATAAAATATTTTGTGGATGTATTAAATATTCATTTAAAATATTCTTCTTACCAGGAATCCATTCTTGTCTCTTTTTTATCCAATGACTTTCTCTGTCCCTGCTATCCCATTCACAAATAAAGCACGGACATTTAGTAAATCCACTTTGTTGCCCGAGAATCAGACCTATAACCTTTAAGTCACCACATATTGCCCACTTGTGTTCAGTGTATTTTATTTTAGTGAGAAACATCTCCATACTTTCATATGTTTCTTTCATGAAAACGGAATGTGCAACTGGAACTGATGCAAGTTTAGATTCGTTATGCAATAAAACTGCTTTTAGACTCCTCTTTGAGGAATCTATAAATAGTCGCCAATCATTCGGATTATAAGGAATATCTTCTAATTCATGTAACAAACCAGGTATGTCAGCACAATAAACCGAGAAGTTATCAGATTTGAAAAATGATAAAAATTGCTTTTCTCGATTCCTGTACCAACTAAACGACGTATGTGTCGTTATTATTTAATTTCAATGAAGTAAGAGGTTTTCTGAATGTATTTAAAAAAATAAACATACATACTTTTTTAATTTATCCTATCCAAATCACAAAGAATCTGTGTGTTTTTAGTTATTTAAAAAATTTACTTTTCAAAAAAACTGTACGTTTTATGTAAAAACTGATATTATTTCTGAAATAAGCATGCGAAAATACAAAGAAACAACTATTACTTTTAAAAAATCTGGAGTGACTCCACTCGACTTTCCGAACACTTACGATTCCGAACACTTACTCATTACCAAGCATTTAAATAAATTTTAATTGATGAATAATTCAAACATATATACCAAATTGAAACTCAATCGAATGCACCGTTTAAACGCTTGCGCACTTTAAAGAATTTCTCCCCATATGCCATTATGCCATAATATAAAAGAAATTTTTGTCGTAGCCCTTTAGAAAAAAAACTATAAGTCTTATACACACCAAAATCAATACCGGTCTTAAGATGGTGATTGCATATATACCCAATTTCAGATCAGTCGAAGCTACCGTTTAAACGCTAGCGCACTTTCAAGAATTTCTCCCCATATGCCATTATGCCATAATATAAAAGAAATTTTTGTCGTGGCCCTGTATAAAAACTATAAGTCCTATACACACCAAAATCAATACCGGTCTTGCGACGGTGGTTTATAACATATATACCCAACTTGAGCTCAATCGAATCTACCGCTTAAACGCTAGCGCACTTTCAAGAAATTCCTCCCATAGGCCATAATGTAAAAGAAGTCTTTGTCGTAGCCCTGTAGAAAAACTATAAGTCCTATACACACCAAAATCAATACCGGTCTTGCGACGGTGGTTTATGACATATATATCCAATTTGAGCTCAATCGAATGCTCCGTTCAGGAGCTATCGTGTTCACTCACACACACACACACACACACACACACACATACATACATCTCGTAAAAATAGCATAAATTGATTCAGAAGCCCTCAAAACGTGTAAAAACACCAAAATCTCGAAGTCGAATTTTTTCATGATTACAATACTTTCCTTACAAGGTACATGTTCGGAAAGTAACAAGAAATTGTTGCAGGCTGGTGTTATCTCTTCTATTGCAGTTATTGGGGGGGTTGCCATGGTAACCTCAGACGCTCCATTCAGGTTTACAGCTTTACTTTCTATCAGGTGAAGAGATCCCTCAGAAAACGGTCTGCCTCTTCAAGTGAGAGAAATCCCAGCTCAGTGCATCTCCAAGAACAAATTTGTGTAGGAAAATGAAACCACGTGATTTCTTTGATATTTTGACAAATAAGATTTTTACTGCTGTCTTTTGAAAATTTTAGAATTTTTAAATTTAGAAAAGTGTTAATTTTAATGATAATAATAGTCAGTTTCTTTTCTGTTTATTCACCTTCATTGTGTTTCCTATAAATGGTATAATCTGTAATTTATTACAAACACCGTTTAGTCGGTGGAAAGAGATGTTCTTTCTCGTGGTCGACATATAGAGGCATTAGGATTTAATGCGAAGAAATACCTCAAGAAGAGTAGTAAATCTTACAGTGTTCGTTTCAAACATAGCTAGTTGACGAGTTACAAATGGCAGTACAGTTCTCCTATATTTTACAAAAGTTATTTTATTGGCATTGCTCACTCTTTAGTAATAAGCATTCTGTATGGAGCAAAGACAGATTTTGAGATATTTTAAATATAACGCGATCTTTGACGGAAAACTCCGAACGATTAGGTCGGTGGACGTGACCTGGGTTTGAACCAGGCACCTTCCGTCTTCAAAGCGCTATGCGGTAGGCCACTGGCCGGTCGACATTTTATAGGATCGCTGAAAGATTAAAAATTTCTTTCCGCAGAAAGGCTGTGCCATCTCCTAATTACCATGCTTAATGGCTGCATCAGATGTTTTTCATAATGTTTTGGTATCAAGCTCTTCACCTATTTTTTTCATCACGAGCCGCCAGTGCGATATGTAATGGCGGATGCCCCACCATGGCCGAGTGGTTAAATCACTCAAAATGGTAGACGGCTGAAATGTGAAGGTCCCAGGTTCGGGCTGTCGATCTAACGGTCCGGAATTTTGGTCGATCTTCTCCAGATATAACGTGAATACGCGCTGAGCCCCTCAGAAAGTCCCTCCGACCAAGGCATCGCTTACGCGTAGCGTTGCCTTCCTTAACAACACAACAACAACAACAACAAAGGGGAGCGTTTTTCTCTTATGTACAAAGCAAAACATTCAAAGATAAGTGCGAGCTAAGCGATTAAGACTTTACCCAGACAAACAAAATTCCATGCAAAATATGAAAAAGGCATGACAAGAATTATCTGGAAAAAGGAATTTGAAATGAAAGAAAAACGCGTGTAATGCAACTTTTGAACTGTTTAAAAAGATATACAATTTGTGGCAGAGCCTGATTATGACCAACAGGGGCCCCGGGCATAGATGAATTTGCCCCCCCCCCCAATCTATGAAATCTGTTTTATTTTTCATAAAATTTTTATATAAAAAGAATATTTCAGAACAGCATTTGATATTGGGGGCGCTTTCGAGCCAGGGGACCCTGGGCAAAGTCCCGATTTGCCCATGCGATAATAAGGCTCTGATTTGTGGAAGAGACACAAAACCTTTTTTCTTTTTCTCAGAATATTTTTAACAAGCTGCTTCGTGCGCTCTTACAAGTGGAAAGCCTATCTTGACTTCTGAAACTTGCAAAAAAAAATTCTTGCATACATGCATATATTCTATATTATTTTTCAAATTATTAATCAATAATTAAAGAAAATATTCCATTTACTTTTTTTTTCCTCCCTGAAAGACCTTTAGCAGTTGAAAAAAAAAGAAAATAATATGATTAGTGCAATGAACTTCGCTCTTTTGCTTTGTGGTGTCGCCATCTATACAGAAGCGCAGAGACTGCTTGTCACGTGACAGTCTTTTTAAACTTCCGGCGAATGAAATCGTCCGTCCGTGAAAAGAAGTGAGCGTTTTGCTGGAAGCGCTAAGTGAACACGAACAGTCCGAAAACTGCTTTGAACAAAATAAGATTGCGGAATGCCGTCTGTGCTCAGAAAGATATGTTTTATGGTTTGAAGAGCGAGGATTCACTCAGTAGATACTCGGTGGGATTTTGGCTTTTTATCTATAACTGAGGATCATGTCCACAACAATATCCTCCACTCATGATTTACTGAACAAGCGCAGCTGGATTAAACGCCGGCCGTTGCTAAGAAACGCCCTGTTTACAGATCTTCAGAATGGCAGCTATGTTGCTTCTATTTACACGCTAGTAAGTCAACTTTTTTTCTTTTTATCATCCTATGGCCCTTCCGATTGAAAAGTTAATTAAATACAGTCTATTGTTTCAAGTTTGTGGCGCTAATGGAAAATATTTTTGTTATTTATTTATTTCGTTTTTTTTAATTTATGATAATTGACTCTAAAAAGCGGGAAACAGGATTTCTAGAAAATTCGTCACTGCGATGTGTTTTAAAATTTTAGCATATTTATAAATTAAAAAGTATAACTTATCTCCGGAAACAGAGTTTTTAATTTATAGAGTTTCATTTACTGAATTGTTTGTATTAATAATATATATATGTAAACATGCCTATAAAATTTACCAATGGCTTTTTAAAAAGCTGGATTGTATGTTTAAAAAAATGTTGAAACTAAACTTAAGAAACAGTTATCTGTCAATGCGTTAAATCGATAGGCAATATTTGGATTGAAAATATTTGTGAAAATTTTGAGAGAAACTTCCTTTTTCTTGTATTTTTGAAATAGTTCTATATAATGCCGCCTATTTAAAAGAAAAAACATTCTTCACAATCAGCTGAAGCCCCCTTGCCCCTACCCTGGATTCGCTATTGGCTGCGGGGGGGGGGGGGGGTTAGGTGGTTATAACCCAAGAGGAATTTTTTTGCCATACAAAATGTATTTTATTCACAGACACACAACATATGTATACATATATAAGAATTGCTGCAGTCGTAACCCCCCGCCCTCGTGAAAAATTTCTGGTTATGCCACTGGCGGTAATTTACATATGTAGCCCATTCGTGGGAATATTTCTAGCCATTTTTTCAGTGAGTGAATATATTGTTTGCTTTATTTGAGGGTAGAATTTAATTTTAGAGGAGTAAAATTAGAGGTTTAATCATAAAAGAGCAAAGAAAGGCATAAGCGTTACCAATGGAGAGAAAAAATTCTAAACTGAAGTTACTTTGGGAAAATATCTAATTTAATGTTAAAAAAATCCCATTTACACAGCATTTTTTACATATTAAAATTCTTTTCGTCTCTTTTTATGCATTTTCCAAGACATAAAAACATCATTGAAAATAAAATAGCAAACAACATTGGACCAATCAACCCAATGAAATACATATCTGAACCCGGTAGTTTGGTAAAACTACATTAGAGATGATTTGAAATGCTGATTACTTCTAATATGAGATCATTTATACGCACTGGTTAGCACACACTTTAATGAATGAATTCACTTTTGCTTTCCTTTAAGTGTGTTTTACAACTTTTCTCTCCAGTTCATGAAAGCTATTTTAAATTTTTAATGTGGCATTCAATAGAGAATATTTTTTCTGTGGTTTTCAAGTACTTAAATTTTTTTTATATTTTCATCATAAGACCGTCTTTTTGAAATTCATACGAACATTTTCAGGTATAATTTTAAGCTATTTTCTTCTCAGATCATGTTCACGGGGAAATTATTGTTATTTAGTCTCGTTTAGATAATTTACAGTAATTTGAATCTAATCTCGCCAGTTTAATTTTTGTCGAATTTCTGAAATATTTTTTTATATAATTCGCTGTGTGGAATTTATTTGTGCAGTTATTTGCCAATGACAATAAGATAAATAATAGTAGTGGTTGATAAGGATTGAGAGAAAAATTAAAAAGTTGTAAACGTTCACCTAAAAACACTCCTTTCCTTGTCAGCAACGTGCATTAATTAAAAATTGTATTTAAAGCAAATAATTTTCTAAATTATCTGTTAAAAGCAGTTCCCAGTGAAAATAATATCAACTAAACCGTATTTTTACTGCAATCAATATTACAAATAATAATAGGGGTCGATGCAGACGAAAATTGAGTCCGTTTTGTGCCCCTATTACAATCAATTAAAACGGCCTCTTCACAAAAATACATTCGATTAAAAGGGCTTTCACAAAATTACAATTTATTAAAACGGCCATTCATTGCCATTTTACCCTACATTTTAATCTGTTCTATCAATTATTTTTACAAAAAAAAGCGACTTTTATTAAAAATTGGTATGAAATTTTAAAAAATAAGTGTGAAATTCACAAAATTAAGTATTGAAATTCTCAAAAAAGGGACTGTGAGAAAAAATCCTAGATTGACCCTACGATAAAAAATGAAAAACTTATTCATAATTGCATTATCATACATACTTTGAAAGCTTTGCAATTACAAATACTAAACATTCAAATTTCATTTTAAAAAATTATTTCCATAAATAAATATTGCGCTTACCATAAAGGAATCATGTATTGTTTGATAACTATGCAGTGTTAGTAATTTATTTTAGTGGATTTAATAAATAAATTATTAGTCTAATGAACATTAATAGAAATTTGTTTCCCAATTACCATTGGAGTTTCCTGGATTAGACTTGTCTCATGCTGGTTTGCAAAGTTATAAACGCAGCAATATCTGTGATAACTGAAGAAATATTCGATTTATTGTAACAAAATTTGTCACAGCGCTATATATCATAAGAGAAAGCACATAGCTACATAACGAATCAAAAAGAAGTGAGTTGTTATTTAATATACAGGTTGCATCAAAAACGGTCAAATCATAATCCTTGGAAAAGGTCCTTCTTATATGAAATGTGGCCACCGTGCACTGCTTTTCTAGCCTTACAACGAACCGTCATACTGTTAATAAAGGCGACAAGAAGCGCTTGAGACAATAAATCCCATTTTTCCAAAAGCGAGACTTTTAATACCTCTAGGGTTTTGGAAGGAAGGGGCGTGACGCCGAGAAATATCTTTCTAAGTGCGCCCGAACATGTTCTATAGGATCGAGATTCAGAAGCTTCACAGGTCTGATCATGCAGAAGATGTTCTCTTATATAAGAATATGATCAACAGTGTGAACTCTGTATGGTCTCACAATATCATCCATGGAAAAGTAGTCTGGAAAAGAATTTTCATACAAAGAATATGCCGGCATCTTGCAGAAAGGGCCCTTTACGTTCGGCTTCCAGTGAGGGACATGTCTCCTTTCGAGCACAAGGCGCACGAAAGCTCGTTTATCGTGAAGCCGAACACGCCATTCTTGGACTCACCAAGAATGGAGACCTGCTTTCTTTACAGGTGTGTCAATATGCAGCACACCAAGTGATTCTCATTGAGTTTTCACTTGTAGAGAACGAAGAAGCTCTCTATCATTTCTCCAACGTAATGTCAATTGACCGATTTGGGGTACATATTTCAATAATTGTTCTTCTAATTGTTTTGTGTTAGAGAAACTACGTATTGCTATGGAATTACTGTCCTAATTGGTAGATAAATTTTGTTTTCTAAAATTTATTAGATGAATGTTTTCAAGATAAGGAGGGAAAAAGAATGGTTGAAAAATATTCAATAGTCCGTCCTGAATCTATGTAAAGGCAGTTTATTCCATGGAAAGAGATTGCGAGTATCGTTTACCCGGAGAGAGTGCATATAACCTACTTTACGGACGTTTTCTAGTATCAGAAGATAAAACTCTCATTCAGTCAAGGGCGTACATAGTGATCGGAGCGAGGAGGGCCGCTCCCCCTTAAAAAATGTAAAGCACTTATTAAAAACAAAAGCTGTTTTAAAACATTTAAGTTAACTCTATTAACAATGAGGTTTAAAATACTTGCTTGTCCTTCCCCTCCTGAAATGGAAACTTATATACGCTACTGCATTCAGTGGCCTCAGGCCTGGACTGGCCGATTCGGCGATTGCCGAGGGCCCCCGGCCCCAGAGAGGCCCTCAAAAACGGATATACTACTTTATAATTAGAGTGATTTGCTTTATCAGAATAATATGGTTATTTATTTCCAAGTAATCTTACATCGTTAAGCAGTGACGCAGCGGAGGACCCCGGAAAATCCGCGGCTCGATGGGCCCCGAAGGGACCGCAAAAGCTCTAAAATAATTAAATGTGGTTTTTAGACTATTACATTTAGACTATCACATTTTCAACTATTACATATTCTAATATTCTTTTCTCTCTAAATTCCTCAGAACGGGGCCCCTATTCAATGTCTAGCCGAGGTCCCCCAAAGGAGCCAGTCCGGGCCTGAGTGACCTGCACGATGCATTGCTGAGATGACCCAGAGTTATAATTAATCCCATCTTCGTATGTTAGTGCAAGGGAAAGCTGTATTAGAACTAGCACACTAATCTGAATCATTGGACCGAAGCGCAATCCTCTTTTCTTCTGAATTTTCATTGTTTTCGACATCGTTCGTACCGCTGGTTACTGTACAGTTCTTTTTGTGTGTGTGTGATATTTCTTTTGTTTCTCCTGACCTCTACTTAAAGGATTGCCCGAATTACATTTTTACAGATTTTATTTTATTTTATTCTTTTTTTATTGGCTCTGTTGTATCGTTTCCGAGTAAGGCGATCACAGTGTTATCCTCCTTGCAATCTGCAGCAAACAAAGAAGCAGACGAGATTTTCCATATTCAGTTTGTTGCCCTGGACGTGCCATGTGCAACAAAACAGGTTTTCCCCTGCGTTTCGTTGTCTGGTGTATATATGTGTGTGTCTGTCATTTATTCGTAGTTATATTTAATGACTTGTGGAAAGAAGAAAGTCCTTTTATTTGTTCTCTTGGATGAAAACCCTACAAGACAAAAAGTCATTCAAATTGCTGTTTGATGAGTCATTCTAATTTGCTAATTGAAGTTGATGAAACTAAATGGAAGATATCTCGAAACTGTATGAGGATGATAGCTTGAAAAAAGAAAATCATTAATTTTCATATTTCTGAATAAGAAAATTCTGATCTTTTTTTAATACGCAAGAATGAGCAACGTAAAAAGAAAATGAAAAAAAAACCTCTTAAACGCTAAAAATAGGGCGAACTGGACGACAGAATGAAAACCAGATCATAACTTTTTATTATTAAAACTAAAATATCTGGATCAAACATTTCTTTCCCTTTTTCTTCTTTAAATTCCCCTTTCATTAAATTCCTCTTCGTTTGATTTTTCACACAAATGGTCAGTGGTTGGATAAAGCACTTTTTTTATGTGAACTGCAACTACTTTTTGATTAATGTAGTTAACTACAACTACAACTGCTCTTTGTCAAATATAGTTAGCTAAACTACTTTTGAAGTGTAGTCGCTACTAACTACTTTTTGGAGACGTTTTGCTGAATGATTCGATTTACATTCTCATTTAAGTTTATTGATGTACTAATTAGGGAAATCTACTAATATGCTAATAAGAGAAAAAGATTGCTATTATTAACAACTACTGCCAATTATTAAACAATTTCTAAAAATAATTAAATTCTTCATGAAATTATAATTTTGACTACATACGTGCAACATCTAATTTGCATAGTTCTTGATATTTACAATTTAGGAGCCACTTTTTTGTTTGTGAGGGGAATAGCGGAAGCCCCTTAGCTTGCATTCTTCCTTCATCTATCACTGAACGCACATCGCTTTTTCACTTTATGACTACATGACACAAGTTGTACTAAAAAAATTGATGTGAACACCACATGACTTCCTTTTACGTCTATTAAATTATAAATATTTTCGGTGAATTACATTCGAACTTATTACATTTAAAATAGATGAAATGCTACAATAATATTAAGGTTTAGCGATTTCTAGCAAAAAAAAAAAAAAAAAAAAATTGGGATATCCTCAAGCTGAGTTCAGGTTGAAAGATTTATTTTTGGCACTTAATTGGCGATATTTGCCCAAAAGCTGAGAAGCTTGAGATAGTTTGCGAGATTTCGGGCATAGCGGAAATGGTGATTGACCACAGGATTTTAATAAATATACTCATAAGATTCATAAACTTTTATTATAACTTAAACTAAAATTATAAAAGATTCATAAACTTTTATGTATTGTAAGGCTTTTGGATGACCCTCTAAATATATTACTCTAGTCGATTTCATTAAAAAGTAAAGATGCACAATTATATGTTACAATAATTCTAAATATAAAATCTCAACATTCTACTATTTGAAGTTTTAGAGTTATGCCAAATATGTAATTATTTTGGGCTCCAAATTAGGCGATATTTTGGCACAATTCGCCAAAGTCGATGGCAATTGTCGAGATTATGGCTCAAGCAATCACTTACTATAGCTATAATGTATTAAAGATGCCCATAAACATTCATGTATTGAAATTCTTTTGGATAGCCCTGTAAACAATCTATCCTGTAGTATGAAGCCATAAAAGGAGGTTCACAACTAGGCACAACAATCCTAAATATAAAACTTCTGCGACTAACAGCTCTTCAGATATGCGATTTACATGCATGTGTACGTACGTAGGCAGGGCCTCCGAGAGAAATTTTATAAGGCGGGACAGAAATGTTCCCGCCCGCCCCTTCTCCCCAGCTTGTTTTTGCCTCAAGAAATATATTTTAAATTCTGCCCAATTTTACTTAGTAGTTATTAAAATAAAAAAGTTAATATTGTGGGGTCATTTTTATTCTTACCTGAATTATAATTTTAATAATAGTATTTACAATCTGTAATAATGTATTATAAAAAATATAAAAAAATGAAGTATCATTACGGTATTTTTATAACCAGATTCCAAAATCTTCCTTTGCCTTACCACCCTCGCTGTCTAACATGTGTTGCAAATCACCATCACCAACAGTGTGTTATTTATCTGTTAATGCATCAGTTCATATTTTGCTATAGTTAAACACACAGTTTCGAAAATTATTTTTTTTTTCTTTTAGTGATTTTTATGTAGAGTGCTAAAAGAAAAGAATGAGTAAAGGAAATCTTCATATTTAGCGATTTTTTATTCATGCTTGAAGTTTATATATATATATATATATATATTTGGTAGAATTAGCATATTTATTATTCAATTTTAGTAATGGCTTTTCGTGTCTTTTTACTTGCAAAATTTCGTATAACATCATCAAAATTAATAGTTCTGGCAATGTCAGATTCGATGCTTAGTCCTACTGAGTCGTTCTTGAGACATGGTTGATCTTAAGAAATTTTTTATGAGTTTCAATTTGCTGAATGATCGTTCAGCAGAAGCTACCTTTGCTGAAATGGTTAAAAAATACCCTAAGGACAATGCAAACATTTGGAAATAGATCATTCAGTTTATATTCTGTTAGTATGTTCAATAAATCCAGAGGCTTTAATTGACTTTTCTAGCTGCATGTGTGAGGGAGGGGGTGCATTTTTGTATTTTGCACCTCTTAGAAAAATAGCTAGGACCGGCACTGCGTTGGGCTATTATTTTTTTAAGTAATTTTTTAAAAGTAAAGATGTAGAAAGGAAATTTGTAGTGCATTTTGAAAATTTCACGCCCCCCCCCCCTCTCGTTCGACGGGCCCCGGCCGCCCCCCCCGCTCTCGCTGGGCCTGTACGTAGGTACAGAAGTCAGGAAAACACTAGTCGAAATGGACTTATGGTTAGTCAAAATATATTGTTCATGAATTTATATGAACATACATACATGCGTACGTTGAGACGTCTCGCAAAAACCCTTCAAATTAAAATGAGAAACAGTCAAAATTGATTTTTTTCAACAAAATCTGCATACAAAATCTCTCGTCATCCTTCGTTTTACTTCGTACAAGGAAGTAAAAAACTTTGCATGCTGCGATTATTATTTTTTTTTAAGAATGAATGAATGAAAAACGAGAACAAATGAAATTTTTTTGAACTGGAAGATTAATATGGATATAGATCATTTCCTCATACTTTGTGAACTTAGGTTTCAGTTTAATTTTGTTACTCTGAATAATGAACAGAATAATGAATAATGTATTTTAATTAGAGATGCTGTTTCAAGTTTAACCGTCTGTTGTTCTGTATAACATATGTCATAATGATAATTATATTAGAAAATGTTTTATATTTGTTATGCAGGATTTATCTTGTTACGCTTATTGTTTTAAGAATTTGATAAAATGCATCTCCAATTTAAATTAATTTCCTCTATAAAAATTTGCCTAGTGACCAATAACAAAAAATATACCTACTTAGTCTCTTACAAAAATAGCTTTCCATCGACAATTCTGTATAATTTTTTTAACAAATGTTCTGTATCCCTTTTCTTTTTTCTAACCGACTTCAGAAAGATAGAGGGTACCAATTCAAGCACTTTATTTTTATTTTAAGTAAATACGCGATTTTACTTTGTTCTAACGTGACCTCTATTTTAGGGTAAAATGGGTCAATAGTGAAGGTTTAAATAGTTTATAATTAACTTTGCCAAAACTATAGATAAATCCAGCTGGTTGAAGTGTTTTACCTCTACCGTTTCACTTCATTTCTGTCAATATTTTGAATACCTCCATGTAAAGCATTTAAGGTGAAGTTTGTTTTACCTTTGAACGTATCTTTAGCAAAATATGTATACTTTTTAATTTCTTCAAAGAGAAAAAGCACAAAGCACTTACAAACCCATTTAAGAAAACGCAACAATATTAAATCATGTATTTTATTTAAATAAAGTACGAGGAAATTACAAACTCTTTCGTTGGATTAAATTCCCCTTCTCGAGGAATTACAGAATCTAACGTTTTATACGAAATTCAAGCCGGGGATAACGCATCCACAGCCTTGAAGATCTCGCCGACCAATTTAACATTTTAATTACAGTATGCGACGGGATGTGTATGTTTACAGGCGAGGATTAAAGCAACTGACCATTGTCTGGATTAAATGCACTCTTTTTGAGCAATTCTGGGAGGAAAGAAAGTTTTTGGTGTTCCGAATGTTCCCCATGGCGTTAATTGGATTTGAGTAGTTTCCGATTAGATTTTTAATGTTTTTTATGCTTTTCTATGTTAAAGTATTCAAACGTGTTGAAAAGAATATTTTAGACTGTTTAGATGTTTTTGGGCTTAGGCAAAGGTGCACGAGGACTTCCGACTAAGTGGACTTTTTAAGGTCCCTAACGCGTACTCACATTTGTTGGTCCGTCGGACCAGTAACCTTTTATTTACATTTTTCTCTTGCAAAATTTCCTCATTTAGTTCCACAATACTTGTCATCTAATTTTACCAATGCATGTCGCATAATTTGATCTATTTAATTTTTTAATAATAGGTACACAATTTTTTATTATTTCAGATGTTAATGGAAATCAGTATATGGTTCTCATACAATTCCTTCTGTTTTGCAATAAAAAAAAGCATGTATTCCAACCAGTTCAAGTTTAACCGTCTGTTGTTCTGTATAACATATGTCATAATAATAATTATATTAGAAAATGTTTTATATTTGTTATGCAGGATTTATCTTGTTACGCTTATTGTTTTAAGAATTTGATAAAATGCATCTCCAATTTAAATTAATTTCCTCTATAAAAATTTGCCTAGTGACCAATAACAAAAAATATAGTGATAATAAAATAAATAAATAAATAAATAAATAAATAAAATTAAACCTTTTACTTGATGAAACTATTTTTGTACGGGTGAATGTTCATCGACTTTTTTACTGAAAATGGTTAGAAATCGATACCCTACTTAGTCTCTTACAAAAATAGCTTTCCATCGACAATTCTGTATAATTTTTTTAACAAATGTTCTGTATCCCTTTTCTTTTTTCTAACCGACTTCAGAAAGATAGAGGGTACCAATTCAAGCACTTTATTTTTATTTTAAGTAAATACGCGATTTTATTTTGTTCTAACGTGACCTCTATTTTAGGGTAAAATGGGTCAATAGTGAAGGTTTAAATAGTTTATAATTAACTTTGCCAAAACTATAGATAAATCCAGCTGGTTGAAGTGTACAATATTACCTCTACCGTTTCACTTCATTTCTGTCAATATTTTGAATACCTCCATGTAAAGCATTTAAGGTGAAGTTTGTTTTATCTTTGAACGTATCTTTAGCAAAATATGTATACTTTTTAATTTCTTCAAAGAGAAAAAGCACAAAGCACTTACAAACCCATTTAAGAAAACGCAACAATATTAAATCATGTATTTTATTTAAATAAAGTACGAGGAAATTACAAACTCTTTAGAAGAAATTACAAACTCTTTCGTTGGATTAAATTCCCCTTCTCGAGGAATTACAGAGAGCGGTTATATCTAACGTTTTATACGAAATTCAAGGCGGGGATAACGCATCCACAGCCTTGAAGATCTCGCCGACCAATTTAGCATTTTAATTACAGTATGCGACGGGATGTGTATGTTTACAGGCGAGGATTAAAGCAACTGACCATTGTCTGGATTAAATGCACTCTTTTTGAGCAATTCTGGGAGGAAAGAAAGTTTTTGGTGTTCCGAATGTTCCCCATGGCGTTAATTGGATTTGAGTAGTTTCCGATTAGATTTTTAATGTTTTTTATGCTTTTCTATGTTAAAGTATTCAAACGTGTTGAAAAGAATATTTTAGACTGTTTAGATGTTTTTGGGCTTAGGTAAAGGTGCACGAGGACTTCCGACTAAGTGGACTTTTTAAGGTCCCTAACGCGTACTCACATTTGTTGGTCCGTCGGACCAGTAACCTTTTATTTACATTTTTCTCTTGCAAAATTTCCTCATTTAGTTCCACAATACTTGTCATCTAATTTTACCAATGCATGTCGCATAATTTGATCTATTTAATTTTTTAATAATAGGTACACAATTTTTTATTATTTCAGATGTTAATGGAAATCAGTATATGGTTCTCATACAATTCCTTCTGTTTTGCAATAAAAAAAAGCATGTATTCCAACCAGTGATAAATGTTACGGACCAGGTGTCCCGCAGTGGCTTAGTCGCTAAGCTTTCTTCCCATAAGAACCAGGAAAGTGAAGCAGCACCGGCTTGGCCAGTGCGTCGAAGGGTGAAAACCTTTCTCGGTTGGGTTGCTGTGGAACAGTGTACGCTAATGACAGTTGGTGCAATCTTTTCGCTAATGCAATCTGTTCGTGGCTCCAATGTCCTCCCTATTCAAACGATATCTCTGGGGGTGCCGATTTCAGGTGCAAGGTCTTCCATCTGGAATGGGTTCCAAATTAGGACACCCGGAGTAAAGTCGAACTTCTCGGAAAATGGAAGCCCACATCTCTCGCCCATTGCCGTCCTACATGGAGGATCTGGCATCGTTTTGCGGTTGCCAGAGGGCATGTGAAACAACAACAACAACACGGACCAGGGAAGTCATGGAGTCACTGCTCCTTTGGACCACTGAGTAAATATTCTGATTTTTACCCCTGTGAATATCAATGCCGCTCGGATGCTATTACTGCAATGAAAATGACCAATATAAAATCAAATTTTCAAAACTTCGCAATGAAGTAAAATTTTACATAATAATGCATTTCAGCTAAAAATACTAAATCATGGGAACAAAATGATTTCTTCATCAATTAAAAACCCTATTTTAACCTGCATAATACTTTGTCTACTTGCCATCAAGGCTAGTAAAGGCCGTTATGTGATACCGATGAATATTTTTTACGAAATTTTAAAGAAAAGTGTTTACTTATTATTGTTCACTTCTTTTTTTTTTTTTTTTTTTACATACTAGGCGCCAGCTTCGCCGCCCCATACCTTACTGTTCTTTAAACTCAGTGCAGTGTTGACTAAATTTGACTCATTTCAATGAAAATCATGCTTCTTTGTTTTAACCAACGACTTCTTATCCTATTATATCTCGTTGGTTTTAACAGTATTTGTTATTAAATTTATTTAGGTTAGGGTTGCTACACATTCTGGGTGTCATCATAAAAGCCGATGTTGAAACAGCAAATGACTAAAATGTGCTTTAGCTCAATGCACGATGACATTTTTTTAGATGGGCGATTAATGCGCCAAGTATTTTAAATTCGATATTTTAAAGCTGTGAAAAAGTCCGAAAGATCTTGCATTTTGTGTATTCATTATTGTTATTTTGTAATCTAGCTACTGTGTAACATATGTCTGCTCCATTTACCGTCATTAAACTTTTAATTCGGATTTTTTCGCATGCGTTATTGATATTGCACTAACATTTACATCTAGCTGTTGCCGTTTTCAGTATGAAAATATCGTCGGTATCGGTAACGCATACGTTAGCGTATTATATAAGTAGATAAGACTAAGATAAATGATAATATATACGTTGTCCGATCATATTAATACTATGATATGTCCATCAAAAAATTACTCTTTTTTAATTTCATATTGTCAGACTGAAGGAATATTGTTTGCTACACTATTCATGTAGTGATGATAATAATAATAATAATAATAATATACCACACTGTAAATAAATGTTCTCAAATGATCTTACGTTTTTGTAACTTTTTCATAATGCTTCAGTTTACTGAAAAAAAAATTACTTTAATAAGTTTTCAAAATGTTTTTCCTTTTATGCAACTTAGTCAATTTAATTTTTTTAATTCGACAAAAATTTTATTAAACATTTTTTATATCACCAGACTTGTTTTTTTTTATGAATAATAACATTCTATAAATTTTCTTGCTTGTATTATAAAAGTTTAAAAAGAAAGTATATGTATATTTTTTATTTAATAATTCGCTTTTATCTAATACCTGCTAACATACGACCAAAACATCCTAAAAGATTTTTCCTCACTATTCTAAAATATAGAATTTGTGTCGACTAGCATAAAGTGACTGCTTTTCCGTAAAAACATTTTTTGTCATGCTTTGCGCATGCCTGCTTATCCACTATATAACTATACAAGCTGCCTAAAGTGCGTAGAATTTCTTTCGAAATTGCGCTTTACAGCAGGTCAGTATTGCGTCTAAAACCACGCTTGGTGAACCCTGGCATCATTGTTGCAGTCCAGTGAACATAAGTTGTGTGTTGCACATGTACGGTGAATCTTTTCTGTTTTTATGGGGGAAATTATGTGATTTGACTGTCAAAACTTATTTGATTGGGATTACAAGAGTAGTGTGACATAATACAAGCACAGTAACGTTTATCTGTTTTACTTCGTTTTGCAATTGATGTAGAATTTATTTTTTAAAAGTGACTTTATATATTATTTAAAAAGCACTTCTAAACGCTACTGTTACTGTCAATTAAAAATGATAATTTTGAAAAGCAATTTATTATTGTTTTAAAAATTGTAACATTGGATTTGTAATAAAAATAGTAAGTTGATGTATTCTAAACCGTAAAGAAAAAATAATTTTAAATGATAATGTGAATAATAAAACTATAGGAATATTCTTATAATAACGTTGACAAAATAAAATTGTAATAATTTCATTGTATATGGGAGCCTTTACTTAAAAACATAAAATACATCTACTTCCTACAGCTTTTTTTTTTGTTTTGTTGTTGTTGTTGGTCATCCTAAAAGTGTAAATACTTTTATGTGTATTATTTATTATATATGTGTCTATACCGTCAATATGTAAGAAATAAAATCCGAGCTCTGTTTTCGTATCACCTTTTATATTATGTATATTCAAAATTCATATCAACAATCATAAGGTGTAACTCAAAGAAAAAGTATTTATTGTGTTGAGATAAATATTCTATTATATCCCACATATTTACCACTATAAAATATATATTAATACGCATTATTTAATATTTAGATTTATAAATGATACAGCATTTTTAAAAACTAATCTTATTAGCATCTTGAAATCTTATTTACTAGTATCTTGAAGATTTGAATTTTTTTTATTATTAATCAAAACTTAATTCTAGTTTATAAAATTAAAATTAGCAAATTCAAGGAGAGAAATTATTTTTTTGTTGAGTATTTTATTTTAAGATTGGTAAAACAAGAAAATAATCTTGTTGAACAAGACGTGTATTATAGATTTATATAAAACTCGGCTGTTCGAGCCTTGTCAGGGGGAGACCCCCCTGAACCCCCTAATTTTTTAGTTTCATTATTGCCATATTAAAACGATATTAATTGACTATGTCATTTTATATCTCACCCCTTTTTCTTTTCTTTTATTCTTCCTTTACATTTATTTCATCGACTGGAAGTAGGAGCGTTTCCTGATCTTTCCTTGCATCGCAAACGTGGGTCGATGATAACTGAAGTAACTTATGTAATTTTAGTATCTATCTTTACATAAGTTAACTACGTAACTTATGTAACGTAGTTAACTTATTACGTACGTATTTTTGGTAAAACTACACCAAAAATTTTGCTTTTCGTTATGTGATATTATTGAGAGAGCTTTAGGCGAGTAGGGTTGCTGTATTTCGCCTGGTAACCCTATTGGCGAGTCATTCAGAGTGGACCCCAGACTGTTAGGCTTATGTTTAAAATTATTCTTTTTTCCACTTTCACATTCGCTAGCCCAGTGCCCAATGCGTTTGCACCTTTTACAAGTTATTCTTGATGCATCCTTAATTTTATGAGCTTCCATGTTTTATGTTTCCATGTTTCGTAATTTTTTTTATTCAGCGTTTCAAATCGCGAAGTTCCAGTCGCCATTTTGAGGATGAATGATGCAGCCTTGCAACAAACGTTAAAAATCAGCAAATAAATAAATTAATCCATCTGGTGTCCATAACCTTTTAGAAAGGTTAGCAAAGTTATAGCACAAACATAGTAAGCGTGGGATTTTAACATAACATTTACTTTAGTAAATTAGAACGGAAGAAACAGGCACATCACATAACAAGGTAACATCAAGAAGGAAAAAAGTATAGAAGAAGTAAAAAGAATGCGTGCGCGAGCACAGTTACAGTTAAGTAAATAAATCTTTATTGAGGGATACAGAATTCAGGAGGATAAGACATTGCACAGTAAAAAAATAAACAATTCAATACTCAACAATTTTCTTAAGTTGTTGATTTTTTTATGATTGGGTAATTCTATACGAAATGAGCAAATCAGCTGTGGCACACATGTCACAGATTTCAATGAAAATCAGTAATTAAGTAAACCATATATAACCATGAGTAAACGCAAAATATGAAGTTTCACAAACCACTTGTTTTGTTAATTAATATTACAGGTTGATGCAAGTATTAAGCACAAAATTTTTTAGTTCACGGTAGCCAGTTTAAAACTCAGTCATTCAGTAAGTTTTGAATATAAATTTAAAAATAATATCTTGTTATAATCTATAGAAAAAGGTCTGTAAGAAAAGTTCTAAATAAAATTTAGTTAGTGCTTCTACTAAATCTGGGATATTAATAAAAATTAAAAATTTGTCAATTTTTTTCAGATTTCAGGTTTTTCTGCTAGCTTTAAAGAAGGAAGGACAGTATTAAAAATGATGTATAATGAAGATTTATTTACAGCTAACTAATTGGTGCAATTTAAAAACTGTTTTTTTAATTCTTTGATTTAAAAAAAAATGTTTTTAAAAAAGGAAATTTTCATTTTTCTTACTTTTTTAGCTGCTTGTTTGAACATGAAGGAGTGGTCTTAATTTATTCAAATTATTATACATTATAGATTAAAGTGTCTGTAACATATTTTCAAAATTTTCATCATTGCCTTCAGCTTATTTTTGTCTCTAAAATCATATAAATTGAAGTAAATTTCAGGATTTTGCTCACATTTGCTACCATGAATCTTATTTTGAATTGAAAGCAAAGTGGCAGTTTTTTGTTACAAGCCATGGCAAAAGTGCGTGTGATTGGTATTGGTGGAACTGTCAAGCGATTGGCAGCAAGAACAAGTTCGCACAGTTAATTCAGTAATCAGATTTTAACTGCAAGAGATATTTTCTCTTTTTGCAATGATACAATCACAACTATTTTTTTTCAGTAAATGTTATCAAAATTGAAAGAAAGCTTCAAGAGCGATTTAATGAAGTGTCAACAGCTATTTTGGGAACACGCAACTATCATTGTTACATCCCAATTTCCAACTGCACATCAAAAATCCTTGTTTCTTATTTATCACATTCATTAGTAAAAGAAACGAAGGTTTTAAAGAAAGACAATTTTAATTTTGCATTGAGCCCAAATCAAATTTCAATTTCTTCATTTCTCTGTTGTGTTTATGATAACTGTTGGTGGTTAGGTAACGTGATTGATATTTCACCAGATAAGAGTGATTTTCTTGTAAAGTTCATGAGTCCGCATGGACCATCATTGCAGTTTACATGGCCTATTAAAGATGATATTTGTTGGGTACCACTTAAAAATACATTAATTAAAATACCTGTTCCATCAACATCATCAACTGGAAGGTCCTACAGAATTGAGCAACGAACATTAAATCAGATTAAAAAAGAGCTCGGAGAGAGAATGAAAAATTGTTAAAATTTTAAATGATGTGTCGATAAAAGCAAATATAATCTATATCATTGTTTTATATTCATCCTCAAAGATTTTTGTATTGAGACAAATGCTGGATGTATTTGCTTTACTTCATTTAGTTAATTGTATCTCTTTAAAGTGCTTTTTAAACGAAGAAAATTCTCTAATTTCAATTTAATTTTAAAGCCTTAGGATTCAAAAGGAAACTTTTGAGTTTTTTCATGCATAAAATAGGTATTCTGTCCTATATTCTTGGAAAATATTTTAGTTGTATAAAGTTTCCTTCATTTAATTTTTCGTGCCTAAATAAAGGGGGAAATTGACATTTCAGAAAATGTTTTAAAGTTTTAAGACTATTTTGAAGAAGAAGGAAATAAAAGGCAGCTTTAAAACTTGGGTAACATTTTTATGACACTTACCACTCTATTGTATGTTAATTTCAGTAATGCCATTTAATTCCTTAAAGCTTGAGAAAAAAATTTAAAATGTTCAATTTTGTCAAATATGAAAATTTTACAGTTTTACAATTAATTTCTATATAAACTATAGCATTTTAAAAAATTATTTTGAAATAGATTGATAGTACATGTTCACAGAATTACAATGATATGAAATTTTTTTGTTTTTATTAAGTAGTTAATAAAATATACAGAACTTTAAAAATGCAACATTAAGCAGTCATGGAAATGCTGTTCTAAGTGTTAACTTTTCAATTGTTTGTAATTACCAAAATAAATAACTTTAAGCCAAAATATTTTAGGTATTTGTATATATGCATAAAATAAGCCTGTGTACCGAATTTCATTAAAATTGGTTGCTATGGGACCACAGGTTTTTTTTTTTTTCATTTTTGCTCTTTTCACATGGAATGACCCGATTATAACCTATTTATATAAAAATACATGTGATGCATATTCTACAGCTTACGAAATAGTGTAACAATAGATTAAAGCTGTTGTGAACTTTTACGTCGCAATTTTATGTCACATTTTTGGGACAAATTTTTCGGACAATTTTCAATAAAAGGGGTAAGAGATAAAATGACATAGTCGTTAATATTTCAAAAGTACTTTATTTTAATCCTCAGCTGACAAGACTGTCAATCAGAACAATGCTTACTTACGCTACATTAATATTTTTAATACTCTTTAACAATCTCATTTTTTAATCTTGTGTAAGGCTTTTATACATCATTATATGGTCGTTCTCTGTACTGTTCACACACACACAAAAAAACTCTATAATTTTGTCCAATTTCGGAATTATTTATTTGTTTATTTATTTATTTTGTTATTCCTACATTTTATCTAAATTCGATACATTTTATATTGCATTCAACCCTTAAAATATTTCTATCTCTTTATCTGGAATGAACTAAATATGTTATTCTTTATTTTAAGTAAGTAATCCTGTGATTCGTTTAAAATTATTCTTTTCCCGAAAGAATAACCATGCAAAATATATATATATATTTTTTTTTTTTTTTGCGTTGGTATAGCGTGCTTCGAACAATATTACGAATTCGAACAATGCGTTACAGAAATAGTCTTCTAGTTTCACGAGTCCAGTTGCCTGAAAATTTGGCAATTCGTGGTAATTTTTTTCCTGTTCCACACTGCCAGTGAAAAGGTTCTCACGAGAACTATATAAATAAATAACTTTTAATAATTCTTCACCTATGACTTATCATCTGTAAATATGAAAAGATGTTAAATATATTTGCTCAGTTCCGATTGCGTGAAACATATGTTGACGTGAGAGAAAGGTTCAGTTGAATAATTAATTTTATCACAATGATTTCTATAGTCTTTACTTTTATTTCGGGGGGGGGGGGGGTTGATGAGGTTGAATTCCGACGAATCATCTCTTCCGCTTGCACTTGATTCGGGTTCATTTTTGAAAGGCTGCACCAGAGATATTTTGTCAAAGTCAGAACCCGGGTCCAGTCCGAAATTTAAAATAATTAACAAACAAGTCTTATTAACAAGCAAGATTTGATATCATCAACTTTACAGCACTGTACAGTTTAAAAAAAAAAAAAAAAAAAAAAAACGTTGCAGATTTAAAGAAATCCTCAATTTTATTTTTGTTTCTGTATTTGTTTTGTATGCCTACTAGAGATGAGACGGGCTCAGCCCGAGCCCGAGACCGGGCTCGGACTCTGTAATTCACAATTGCATTCGGGCTCGGGCTCATGAAAAATTTCTATTTTATTGAACATACTTCTTGAAGCAGATTTTTAAAAAGTGATTCATATGGAAAATAAAAGTACTTAAAAAAATAGCGGCACGGGTGCCTAGAAGGCGCTATTGATTAGTTAGTCATGAGATAGGACATTATTTCATAAACATAGATATAAAGAATTAGAAAGTGCATTAAAAATGTGCAACTATATTTGTCTTTAATTTGCACAAACGACAAAATTCCTTGTATTCTATTAAAGAATTAGTTCTTTGAATTTTATGGAATTTTATTGAATTTTATTTATCTTTAACTGAAATTGCGGGCTCGGGCTCCGACTTAAATAATATTGCTCGGGCTCGGATTAAAAGTTTTCGGGCTCGGGCTTCAAAAAATGAGCCCGAACTCATCTCTAATGCCTACATAGTTATCGGCTTATACTTTGAGTGAAGTGTTTGAAATCGAATACACACGGAACAGCTTTCATAGATCTGTTCTCCCTAAGAAAGGAATACATCAGAGGTTCCCAAACTTTTTCATCCCGCGTAGCTGCTTGCTGATTATTTCTGTTTGTTCGTAGACTCTCTTACCAGGAATCCTATCAAAACTAGTCACACTGTAATATTTATATTCGAGTGATCCAAAACAGAGTGAAACGAGGGTAAAATTTCCATCTAGAAGTTCCAAACAAAAGCAAAATGTGTTGAAATGTCGCTTGAGAAGCGCGAAATTTATCTTACAGTGACAGTAGTAAAGAGAATTTTTACATTCGGTAAGTTCTTTTCCAACGCTTCGTTCCTAATCTGAAACTTTTAAAAATTCAAAATTTTAATTGTTTTTACTGGTGGAAATAAGAGTTTCTTACTTAACAGGAAAAAATAATTTGTCTCGAAGTCCCTTTTTTACATTTCATAAACCCTATTTTGTTCTGTCATTGACATGGCTCCCGTGCAGGTTACTGTGAAGCCCTTGGATTCCATATGGACTAAGGGAATCACTTGAATAAATCATCACTCGACTTTAATATAACAACTGTAGCTTATTGCTAATGTAAATTATAGTTAGTAAACATATAAAGTGATGATTTTTGCTAAGTTAGTCAAACCAAAAGGGCTCTTATATCCAAGTGTAGACGCTAGAAAGATACATTTCTGAGGAAGAAATTTTTAAAGTTTTTTTTTTATACAACTCATTTTTGGAGTTCTAATCACTGTATTTAATTTTCTAAAGTTAAAATTTTTAACACTGCTCACTCTGTTTCATATTGATGTCTTGAAAGTTTTTCTTCTTTTTAAATAAGTCTTATCTCCTTTCCCCTTACTCTTACGGGCTTTTTTTTTCCCTAAATTGTTTTTTCTCCCGTCCTCTTTATTGCGTGTGCATTTATTGTTTTGTTTACATGAATACAGTAAATTAAAAGTGAAAAGTAAAAAAATCTTTCATTTTGTGTATTTTTTTTTTTTATGTTTGTCTGTTGTCTTTCTGTCATTGGATGTTCTTTTTTAATTACCTTCTATTTCAGAGTTTTGCATACTAAATTGTTTTGTCAATTTTCATATCTCCCATAATTATTTGCTCCTTTTTTGTTGTCTGGTTCCTAACCTTATTTTCTCTTTCTTTCTTCGGATTCGTAACGATTTGTTTCTTCTCTGTTCTTTTCCCTCTCATCTTTCTTCCTTTCCTCCTGAAGAAGATAATTTTTGCCTCTCCAAACAGATGTAAAATTTTTATTATTGTGTAGCATGTTACGTATTTTTTTTCCTCTTAATTTATGCGGTATCTATATATTATTTTGAAACAGGTTTTTCTTTCGGCAACTAAATTGAGAGAACGGCTGGGTGTAAAAACTCGGTTGAGGTGTCTGAAGAAAGGTCCCGGCCCGTAGATGTGCTATTAAAAGAGAAAATCAGAAAAAGTCGAACGGTTTAGGCGTGGCGGGACGGCAAAGGTGCAAATTTTCGCCATAGAAATAACATTGTGGTTTATTAACCCCATTGTTGGCAGACGATTGATATGCGTAAGCTCCGTAAGGTTTGATTTATTTGGAAAAATATTTGTTAGGAATTTCATCCGTTTGTAAATGTTGTGTGGCAAATGTGTCAACAGTGTGTAGTGATAATAAATATGTTGTTCCAAATTCTGATTAGAATAAGAGCAAGTATGACTTAAAAAAAAGAAATGAAAACCGACTCGAACCGGGACGGCGCATGGATTATGATAGGCTTTTAATATACAGCACTTTAGTGAGTATTTAAAATATGAAAGTGTTTCAGATGTTTTTCAAACTTTTCTCCATACAAATACATTGTGGTTTGTTAATGACATTGACGGCAGTTATAAACTCCTTCTTTAGTTAGCGATTTTTCTTTTATTTCTTTAATTTTTCAGTTTTCTGTCTGATACTGGATCTTTACCATCGAGGGTAGCTTGAGAAAAGGCAAATAAAGCAGGGAGCACGCGATCGCCATTTGGCGGATTAGATTTTGTTGTATCTTGCAGAATTCCGAAATTTTCACTATTTTCGCTTCATACTTTTGGCGTTAACCTTTCTGCGCCCGTATTTTCTTATGGAATGTTGTATATCACTCTTTCAATGGTTAGATTAAAGAATGCTATGGCAGTCAAGATCATTTAAGAGAATTCACCTGGACGTTTCGTGGTCGATGACTTTATCAAAAATATCGTCTTCAACGAAATGCTCAGTTAGAATTTGTAACTGTATTTGCTCATTCGTCATTTAATATCTACTCTTCTTTTTTTTTTTTTTTTTTTTTTTTTTTTACTTAATAAAGATAGTTAAAAACAAATTTTAAAGATTTCAATCATTTCATCGTCATTGTACAGTTGCTAAGAACTGGCGTGAAACCTTTTGTTTACTTTCTGTCACAAGTCATGTTCCGTCCGCGTCGGTCTTTGATTTTTCCTGTTAGTTTTGTTCAAGACCTTGGTGACATTCTTGATCGTTCCCATTTATTTTTTAATATTACAGTGAATAAAGTGATCGTCGAATTCGACGGGTTCCAGCTAGTATCAGTTATTTTAAATATCTACTTACAGGGGTCAATGCAGACGAAAATTGGGTCCGTTTTTCGGCCCCTTCACAAAAATGCAATCGATTAAAACGGCCATTTCACAAAATTACAGTCGATTAAAACGTCCCCCTCACAAAAATACAATCGATTAAAACGGCACTCTATTGGCATTTTACCCAATATTTTAATGTTTTATCAATTATTTTAACAAAAAAGGGACTTTTATTAAAAATTTGTATAAAAATAACAAAATAATTCTTTAAATTCACAAAAATAAGTAATTTTCACAAAACCGAACAATGAAAAAAATTCCTGGTCAACCCCTGATTTATGAAATACATCGATTCGAATTAAACATGCAGAACTTTATTTCATTTGATATAACGTAAACTATCTCAATTCATGCTACGGAAGACAGATGACAGACTACATAACCTTAAAATTTTCTTAGAATCGTCTGCCGTTAGAGAAAAAACCTGTTTGAACGTCTAACGGCAGATTAGGAAGGATCACTGCTGCTAACCTTACCTTACCCACTTCCTCTCTGGCGGTATAAAAACCACCTTTCGAATAAATAAACTAAAAGGTATTTTTTAGAGGTTCCAAGAAGGGAGGAGCATGACTCCTTTTGACCTTGTAAGAAATGAAACCCATTGAAAGCGTGAGTAACGAAAGGAAAATCTCACTTGCTCATTGCGGTTGTGTGTGTTTGATGGATATTCACACCTTGCAGCGTTATGTTGGAAAAATCATGACGTCAGTAAATATTTAAAGTTCTAAGTATGTGATTCATCTAATTAATATGAAAATCTAACTGCAGAATTGCGATGCAAATAAGAAAAAGAAGCTGTTATATGGTTTTTGTTTAACTCATCAAATTGTTCGTCTGACCAGTTTTTTCTAGCTATGCGAAAATTAAAAAGTTGCACAAATTATTTCGTTTATGTAGCATTATTTTTGTATCGCTGCCTATTAATCCGAGCACGCATATGAATGAATGAATTATGAATTGAATATAATCAACAAATCGCAAAATAATGGAAGTTAAAAATAAATTGTTCCAATATCCTCCTGAAATTTTTATTAATACTTAATCCGTTACATAATGATGCGTTTTTGCTGTAATTAAAAAAAGGTAGTAAATTTTTTTATTTTTTTCAATTTTATATTTTTAAAATTTTTACAAATATTTTTAAATTGTTTGTATTATTCATTAACTAAGGCATTACCTCAGTGTTCTAACATTCGATCACAAAAATTTTATAAGAAAAAAAAGACTGACCTCTTTTCTTAACAGTAACAGATTTTATCGTAATTCTCCTAAAATATCTATTGCAAAGAAACCGTAAAGTATTTTAGACTATGTATTGAAAAAACATTTTGTGGAAAAGAAAAAAATATTTTGTAAAATCCAGATAAGCATTGTAGCTATTGGACGGCTTAAAACTCGCACATAAATGGAACATCTGCTTTGATCCACTTTTTTATACATAAATTCTAAAAACAGTATTATTGATTTTAATTAATAGAAAAACTCGCAAGTAGTACTTAATGATTTGATAGACCTAACGACAGTTTCTAAATAAGATGTTTAAATCATTTTGGTTAAATAGCTTAAGAATTGTCTGTTTTTGCTGTTATTTAAAGATGATTTGTAAAACTTTATGAAGCAAAATGTCATGAAACTCTCAATTAAGAAAAAAATGAAAAGTCTCAAATTAGAATACAGTAATAAATATTTTTAGTTGGAAAACAGCTCAGAACTTTAGAGTCGTTTAGAGCTATTTTTTTCGCCTACTTCGTAAAATGTGACAGTACCTTTCTATTTCTGTAAGGACTTTCAGCGATGCTGTGAGTCAAACATCTTTGCACTTGTAAAACAATTGGACGAATTTTACGCTAGACAGCCTGACACACAACGCACGAATTGTCGTCAACGTCGAGCTGTAGGATGAATTGTCGTCAACGGTCAACGTCTCTTAGTGTATTCGTTTATTCACAGGATAAATTGTTCTGCCTAAATGTACTGTACCCTGTGACAAAATCATTTTCTCATCCTGTTCACTCTTCAACAATTTTCCTTCGAATGACCCACGTCGACCATGTTTTGAAAGTAACGATTGTCACGCGAGTTTATACATAAGAGTTACGTAAAGCAAGTACTCGGAAATACAATGATGTTCAAAATTAAAACTTTTAGACTTGGTCAGTTATCTAAAGAACTTGTGGACAGATTTTAATGAAATTTGGTTTGAACATAGATTGATATAATACTTTTGAAGAACCATTAACAAGTATTACATACATGATTGTGTATACTACTCATCACATCAGTGTGGGAAGGCATGAAACAGTAATTACAGGATCGAGGAAAAAGCTGTTATTTAGTGTGAGTAGGAGGAATGGACTCCACTTATAGTTACACATACTGAAAGTAAACCAGATGACGCGTTTCAGTAGCAATATGTTCCACTCATTCAGTAACGCTGTTTCTCGGACAGGGGTTGTGAGTTGTAATTGCCTTCCCCAGAGAGTCCCATATATGCTCTATGGGGTTGAGATTTGGTTAGTCAATCCATCTAGCGAATATATTAGATATACAGAAAATCGTCGCCTAGATAAGCTCTAGATGGCCGCGCATTATCGTTCATTAAAATTAAATCAGAGCCAACTTCCTTCAGGCCTTGATTATCGCACGCGCACTTGCGGCCCGTGCCCTGGGCACGCATGCAGAAATAAATTAAAAAATTGAATTTAGAGTTATATATAAAGGCAGAAAAATTAAACCAGCTATATATAGGAGCGCAAAATGATAAGAAATGTCCGTTAAGAAAAATTCCTCTCGTTAATTTTCGAAAAGTTAGCTTCTTATATTTATATACGGCCCACGTACAAAAATATTCCCAGTTACTAAAATTTGCCCCATACACTGATGAGGTGGAATACAAAATTTGACAATTATACTGTAAAAAGTGTCAGAGATTTGAAGATCAATATAACACTGACTTAAACCCCTTTTCCATGGCTCTCGAAGGGGGAAAAAAATCACGTTGAATGATCGCATTTCAGGGTCGTACAGAAATTACGAAAGAAAATCTTTTTTTTTTTTTTTACTCTAGCAATAAACGTTTACATTCAAAATTTTGTATAGTCCCCGATCATCTTTCTTTAAAGATATCTCTGCGACGTTGTATGATGAAAGTCTCAAATTTGGTACATGGTGTGTATGGGGTACATTTTACTAATTGGGATTTTTTTTTGTATGGGGGTCGTATACAATTTTTAAAAGTTAAACTTTTGAAAATGAACGAGAGGATATTTTTCTTAACGGAGTCTTATTTCCGACCTTATTTTGAACATTTTTTTCAATTTACACTGCCCACTTTTCTCTAATAGATAAAGAATTAAAGCCCGTTACCACCTTTTTGGGACATCCTGCATATTAACTGTCATATTAAATTTATCAGCTAATTATGACAATTGAAAGTATGCTTACGAAGATTTTTTTTTTCTTCTGATTAAGAAATCTTTGGTGTAGCTGTTATCCCATGTGTATTTACTTATTTATTCTTTTTTAGGTGCAAAGTATCATTGCTCAAATATTGTCTGTGTTTGATCTTTATGTGCTTATTGAAGCCAGTCCAGGGTCAACTCATTACAGATATTTTGGGATAAATTTCCTGTTTGTATACAGTGGAAATAAGCATGGTAAGCAGTACTTACGCAGTAAATTTATATTATTTGATGTGTCATAAATATTATTTCTGTATTGTAATTTTGAAAATATTTTATACATTTATATCTCAATTTCAAAATGTGACTATAAGATAACGTCAGTCATTTACTATTCGAAAAAAAATCGTTTACTCTCATGAAAAGTCATTTACTTCTTATTTTATCCTTCTTTTCTTGGCTTGCAATAAGGAGAAAACTAGCTGAAATAACTGTTCATCGTTGGGGGAAGCAAGCATTTTAGTAGACGCAGGCTTTTTAGACGTAGTCGTAAAGTTTATTCGATCAGAGCATAATTTTCAAAACTACGAAATTGTTTCGCTCATAACATTAATATTTGCATCAGAATAGCTAACCTTAACTTAAAAAGAATAAGTTTCACTTTGCTCTGTAGAACTTCGTAGTAGTTTTCTTCTTGAGCTGCTTATAGCCTGATCTTGACGATTAAAGGGAAATTTCCAGATTGCAGAAGAAAAGAAAAAAGGTCCAACAAAAATAGAAAACTACATGGAATTTTCAGCATTTGCTTGGAGATATTTTGAACTGCTGAGAGAATTGTTATTCTTCATACTTTTTTGCCACCAAAAAATTACGGCGGATTTAAAAAAAAAAAAAAATTGTCGGAATTATTTCTTATCATCAACGACATAATTTTTACGTTACAGCCTGCAACCAAATTTGGATTTCTAATGGTTTTTTTTAAACCCTTGACACCAAAATGACTTTAGTTGATATCTTTATTGGATTTTTGGAAAAGTTTGTAGACTTAAAAATTTCGGTAAATTGCTAAAATTCGTTGAAAGGGTGGATACTGAGATTTTGTAAGTTGACAATATCTTTTATGTATTTGTTCAAATTTTCAAGCCGGTATGCCCAACGCTGTGAATATGTATGCCAAGCAGACAGACAAATCCACAAATAAATTTTCATTTTTATTGATTAGAAGATAGTAAACACTACTCATTTCAGGCATACCTAAGAAGGTGAGCCTTATTGCATATCAAGCCACTGCTATAGTTATCATTTGACTTCTTTTGAGCACGATACTCATTTGCAGCAAATAATCGATCATCCATCAAATAAACATGGAATTCCATGATGACTGTTGTTGCCTTACTCATCGCAGATGAGAATTAAACAACCCGATTGATATTGGCAATAACCTGATAATAGTTCCCGTGAAAAGCAACTTAGCTTTCCGAAATTGTTGAAAGTGTTCATGACTTATTCGATTTGTCAATCTGTCATTTCAAACTCATCCTTTTGTTTATGAAGTTACTCAGAAAACGAGCAAATATTTTTAGGTAAGGACAAATGTCAGTTTAACTACTTCCGTCCTTTTTGACATCGTTTTCAGTAAGATCTTTTAAGAGGATCTAACATGAAAATATTTCTGTTACAAACTTTTTGCCTATTATAGTGTTAGCGCTTCTGTCGTTTTCCATTTACATTGGTCGAGTATGCGTGTAATTGCTAGAATGAATTCCGCAGAAACCAATTGGGTTAGAAAGTGAGGCAATGAGTTAGACTAACCCCTTAACAATTTCTGGGCTTATTGTATCTAAAAATAAACACATTTTGCATTCACATTGAATACATAATTTTGAATAAATTGTCAAATCTGTTACAAATATCGAATTTATTAATTTTCAATCATCGCGAAAACAAAAAACATTTCTACATAAAATTGGCTTCTTTGTCCGAAGAATTAACTGAACTGGAAAGTGCACTTTACAGAAATTATCGTAGGAAAGAGCGTGAATATTGTAACATTTATATCCTCATTTCATTTTAAAACTAAATCTTTTGTATTATAAATTTCAAAATATCAAAATTAGCAGAATTATATGCCAAAATATTTGGCTCGTTTGCTCCCCCGTTTTCTATCCGTCGGCAAGAGAAATTAATTTGCAAATTATTTTGCAAGAGAAAACCCGTCACCCTTGGTAATGCTTCTGCCAACATTTCACCTGTGTAAGAAAACCTTAAAAATAATAAAAATTTCAAAGTAAATTTTAGAAAGTGTTCGTGTGTTTGTACAAGTCCAACAAGAAACAGAAACGTGAGCGCATTTAGAGAAAAACCACTGTTACTTGGAGATCAATAATGACATGCTAATTAAAGTAAGCTGTATTAGGGTAAATGATTTATTTGCACAGTATAACAACAATATTTCACTTTGTAATATTATGTGATCAATTCTGGTACTAGTACTATTATATGGTACGCCTAAGGCCAACATATTTCAAAATCACCAAGTAAAATAGAAATAGAAATGTTCTTTGCTTGCAAATAAATCATATGTAACTAACTCTGTTCCATCAGTTAAAGTGAAACTGTAATTTCATACTCATATTTTCAGTTTGTAATGTAATTAACAATTAATGTAAATTATCAAAATCTTATTTTAAATATTTAATTTCCTAAAAAATTTTTCTCACGCGTTATCTGTAAAAGGAAGTATGCTTATTGCACAATATTCTATATATAAATATAATTTATAGTCTTAATTGTTTTGAAAATTCAAATTTCGAATTCTGGATTTTAAATTAGACGATAAGATAAATGACATCATTTTTTATATTCCAAAAAACTTAAGACTCGAAACGTCATTTTCCTTGTAAATAATACGTGTTTTTACTGTCGAGAATGAAACTGTAACATGCGAAAATTTCAGAAACTTCATATTCTCTTCTCAATTTGAAGAAAACCCCATAAAAATGCACAGTAAAAAATTTGCAGTATCTCTGGAAATTATCGTAGAAAATTCATTAAATTTTGCATTTAGGGTAATTTAAAAGTGTTTTTTCATTTATAAAGTCAAAATAGGGTGTTGCTATTAAAAAAAAGTTGAAGCAGAATTCAATATGAAATCGGTCCCTAACGCAAATTTTAAGAATATCAGATTCTCGCTCTCTCTCTCTCTCTCCATCTATCTATCTATATATCTATCTCCCTTTTTTTAATCATTCATGGGTTCATAAGACTATCTAAATATTTCGAAGTTGACTCACGCATATTTTTTCCGATAATAATTCAAATTATTGATTAGGAATAGTCCGAACATTTATTCAAATGAATTCTTTAAAGCAAAAACTAAATTTAAAATAAATAAATTTATAACTGGTATATTAGTGAATTTATTCATTGAATATAAATTCGTTATATACGTATAAAATTCAATTTTTGTTCTGTAAAGGAATCAGAAGTCGAATTTTCACTTTCATCTTGAAGTTACCAATTTAATTTTTTAACAATAATATTTTTTTTTCAGTAAGAAATTCATTGATACTGTGTTCTGTCATTTCATTTGCTCTCTCTGTTTACATGCTTGTCGTTTCTGTGATACTCATGAGAGCACTTAGAAAGGTAATGAAATTTCTGTTATTAAAAATATAAATTTATTCTGCAATTCGACGTTTTTTTAGTACATAATGCCAAATATTTTGTACTCTTAATATAGGAGTTAGAAAAGAAATTTAAACCATGGTTGACAGCAGCTGTTGTTTTCACTTCTTGGAGCTGTTTTTCCATTTTGTTTAGATCAATTGCTAATGTAAGTACATGTTCTTTTTGTTATGATTAAACTGTGTTCATGATAGTTTTAATGTGTTTTATAATGTGTGCTGCAGTCAATGGCGTACAAAGGTAAAGTAGTGCCCATGACAGACAACAAAACTGCGCTCCTTCTCTTAACAAGAACGACACCAATTAGTTCGTTTTCACAATAATTCTTAAAATTTCTGTAAAATGACCAATTATATTGGTTTTTCTCGTGAGTTCATTATGCAAATGAAAAAACTCTCATAGATTTAGGTACTAAGGACAGGGATTCAGAATAAATATTTTAATTTTTTCTATTGACAATTAACCTGCTGGTTCCCATCGTTGCAAGGATGCTTCGGTAGCAGTTCTCCTTTCTCTAACACCGTTGCTTCCCCTCATAGGTTCTTGAATGCTCAAGCAAAACAGAGTCGGAGCTCAAGTGCATGCGCTGGGCTGCAGCAGGGGCATTCAATGGCACAAGCTGGGATGCAAGAATGGTTACAAAAAAAAATCCTTACATCTTGCAATGATAGGGGAGAACAGGTTAAATGCGTCTTTCGTTTTGTCATTCTGCGTCCCTTTCAAGTATCGTCCATGGAAAGTGTACTGCTTGCCATACCCTCGATACGTCACTGACTGCGTAACACAAAATTGCAATTTAAAAAAAAAAACGCTGGTTGTTATGATTTAAAATAAATAAATCAAATGATGATTAAAATAAATCAAATCTGTTGTAAACCTTTAAAATATTAAGATATTTCTATTCAAACCTGCGCTATGCATTAGCACTTTTATACCAGAACAAAAAATGTGACGTTATAAGGAATTTTCATCAAAAATGCATGCATTTAAGGTATCTAAAATAATAAAAATAAATAACATAATTCGACTGAAATTTTTAAAAGTGAGTTGTTTAAGAAGTTAATATCCATCATAATTTATATCAAAGCTTATTTTTGAAACGATACGCCGAGTACAACCGTACTATTTAGCAATTTAAGAAACACAAGCACCAACTATAACCGTATGATTGCATTTGGTTGTGGCATCTTTTTCATAATATGTTTGAAATTCACAAAACTGGTATCCGATACCTCTTGAAAATTAAATTTAAGCTCAACTTTAAATTTGGTTTCATCGTGCAATCTGATCAATATTGTAAAAGATAACTCTTTGGTATGAAACTGAAATCTTCACATCCAGATCTTCTTAAACTAGTCTTTACTTCTTGATCTTTTGCGTTCGTTAGAACGCTTTCAAAGCCTTCCAACTTTATTGCTCAATAATATCGATGGGAAGAAATGCTATAGGCTGAAGCTCACAAAAATCCACCTTAAAATATTAAATAATAAATTAAGAATATAAAAAATACAAACACAAGTACTAACAATAAGCTTAGAATTTTGTGTTGTTAAATTTTGATTCAAGACAGCGGAATGTGCATTCCTTACTCAGATAGTTGTGTGTCTGCATTCAAAGTGGTAAATCTTTGGTACTATTAGAAAAATCCCGTTGTGGAAGCAATTACAATGGACGCGAAGAAAAATATTTAAAGCTGGATTTTCGTCCTCATTCATTTGAATTATAAAAGATGTATTTCATTTCATATAAAGGTCATACCATTAAAAAGTAAATATTATTCAACCACATAAAGCAATCAAACACAGAATCATATCGGAGAAAATCATACTCTAAAGGTCTACACTCAATGTACTTAATATTTGTTCACTTAACATAAAGAAGTTCATATCCTATTTTTAATATAATAGTTATCGAAGTAACATTATTGCCAGGGTGCGAATCGACGGGGTGAGATGGGGATCGTCCCCGGATGAAGAATGTAACATACCTGCCTACAGAAAAATATATATTGATCCCTGCCGAAGATACTATTTATCCCCTGCTGGAGAAATGTTAAATTAATCTCTGTCCCTACAAGCTCAATAGTACCTAACGATTTTAAGAATTGAGAATATAAATTCTTTTTTTGTTTACTAGACAAAGGAGCAAATTACAAACATCCCCTTGAAACAGATATACACATGCCTGATGCCACTTCTCATTCTGTAACTGGGGTCAAATTTCAAAGGAAGACTGCGAAATGATGGAACAAGCACTGCTCTGCCGCGAGCCGAATTTGAGAGTAGGCGTATCGACATAGACAGGAAGAAATATGTGTGCACAGAAAATCGGGGGGGTCGACTTTGTTTGAATCTGTATATGAAATCACTTCCCAGACATGTTGGTGACTGTATTTGTCGTGTGGTACCTAATATATTATGTGAGTGGAGCATTTACACCTTCGCTCTCTTTTCTTACTTTCTTTTTTCCCAAATATTCCAAATACTTTTTTCCATCTCCCTCCTGGAGAATGTTTTCTTTCAAATGCTCCCTCCCCCCCTGGCGAAAGTGTTCAATTCGCACCCTGATTATTGTCACTTAAGTTTTTAACTATATATTAGGATTAATTAACCTAAAATTATTGAAGCAATTCTAATTCTAGCCTTTGTGTTAAAAAAAATAGCATTTATTTCAAGGGAAATATTTAACATGGTCAAAGTTTTTTCCTTCTCCTCTACATCAGTCACTTATGTGGCAGCATCAACATGTATTATTTGTGCAACTTTTTCTTTGGTGATCAGAATCTCAAAGAGGTTTCTGAATCAATGTCAATAAAATAACAATAATCATTATTATTATGAGATAATTAATAAAAAAAAGCTGAAGAATTTACAGATTGATTCAAGTAATACCGTATTTCAAATATGATTCTCTAAATTCGACTACATATTATAGCAAATTTTTAAATTATATAGATAGATTTGCTTAACATAATAAAATTGTTATTTCTTTTTAGGATTTATACTATGCATATCATCAAGCTATGCTCATTATATGGACAGTGATGCTAATATTTAATGTAAGTGTTACCTTTGCTAAGCTTATAAATTACCATTATCGTATTTATTTGAATAAAATGAAAAAACTTGTTTAATATGAAGATGTATTTTTATGCATGATTAACCAAAAACTTGTGATAAAATTGTAATTTAAAATCTGTAGAGTAGATTATGAACTTGATAACTCTGCATTTGGTTTATGTTTAATTTTTTATGGTATAAAAAATACATAATTTAGGTATTACTGTATATTTATATTTAGTTTATTGTTCTCGTTATGACAGGTGTTTTTTATTCTTGTTGTGTATTCAAATTACCAGGAGTTAGCAGATATCACTAGACTTGAAGATATGGCTAGATTAAAGGTTGGTCTTTACATTATTACTTATGTAATGTAAAATTTAGAGAAGATTATCATAATCATTTTAACAACTAAGAAAAATTTATGTTGGTTATATCTGTTGTGTTAAAAAATATCTATAATGAGATTAGACAAATCTAAAACTAAATACTAAGAAATTCATTTCATAAAATTAATAAAGCTTACAATTTCATAAAACAAAAGAAGAATTGATTACTTGTTAATATATCAGATGTTTCAATAATACTAATGAGAAACTAATTTTAAACAGATTGACAGAATTTCGTTGTCCACAAATCGGTATTCCCGGTTTTCTTAGACTATTCTTTATTTTTCAAGTTATTATGGATTCCTCTCTCTTTTTTTACTTGAACGATTATAGAACAGGGGTGGCCATGGCCAATCTTGCTTGGTCTAAGAGCCACAAAAAGATGAATTTTTTGGATGTTCTAGAGCCACAAGAACTGATTTTAATATAAAAGAAATATAAATCATAATTGAGATGAGGGAAGGCTCTATCTATTTTTTATTTTACTTATTTTTATTTTTAAAAAAATTACCAGGAAAAAAGTATATAGTCTGAACAAAAGTAATATTGATCTTATCATTTTAATACAATGCCGAAGTCCAGCGTTGTTGAAAAAATACTTGAAAATTGTACTAAACTGCATTGGGCTTGGGCATTGTATTAAAAAAATAACAATTTAAGAAACGGGTAAAGCAAAATGGCTCTTTTACAGTTTTTGTATAAATATTAGATCTGGAATAAAATGTCCTACAATTGAGGAAATGCAGTTGATCGATTTCAGTTTTTGGTAGTTCGTATTACTGTGTGCCTTTATTATATTTAAAATAATTATCGGACACAGATTTTTTTAGCCTTTGACGCTCGGTGGTTGCGCCGTGAAACCACCTTATTTCAGCACTTGCAGTGCTAGTCGCAAAAAGAATATGGTCGGTTAAATGGTCCCGACCCTGAAAAAGTGCAGCCGTTTCAATCGATCCATTTAACTACCGACAACATGGCGATCCATCGAATAGACCATTTGGCGCCACAGAGCTAATGAAGTTTTTTGGCACAACTGGCTGCGCTGCCGCACAACTAGCTGTGTTAGAAAACTTCTTTGGATAATTTGTTTAGTTCTTTATTAAAAAACAATTCTTACAGTTTTATCATTTTAATATTAATTTATGACACTTCCTTTTCAGATGGGAACGATGAGTAGCTTAAATACAACATCTCACAGTCTTTCCCATTATTCTGTAAATATGCTGGGTGGAGCCCAGTCAAGAGCCTCTACACCTCATGGATCTACATTTGCAGCTGTTTGATCATTTTCATTTCTGTTTTAAATGTATTTTTTAACTAGTAAAAGAATACCAAAGAAGAAAATCATTAGCACTTGTAATACATTAGCAAACGAACTGTTAAGTTACTGTACACTTGCAACTTCGTTTCTTATTGTTATTCTAAAGCAATTAAATGTATTCTGAAAATTTACACAAGGTTGTGAACATTTAAGAAACAAATAAGTTCAAATAGTACAGCTTTCTTTTCATATTGACTTTCTTTGAAGAAAGTTTTAAAAAATCAAAAAAGAAAAATCTGAATTCATTTTAGTCTCTGACATAATTTGTTTCTTTTAAATCAGTTCAAAAGCCTTGTGGTATGTTTTGCCTTTTCAAAGAAAAGACTTAATAAGAGCATTTTTTGTATGAAGTATCTGGTCTGATATTTTTAAGACACATTTTCATTTCTTTGTTGAACTTGAGAATTGGGTAACGATAAATCATTAGTAATTTTTAATACATAAAATTCTTTTTTTTTTCTAAATTGAGCTACCAAACAGTATATTTTTACATATTCTTCAGTTTTATTTTAATGTCTTTTTTTGTGTTTACTTTTGCTTTTTTATACCTTTTGCACTTTTTATTTACAACTTTTATGTAAAAAAAAGTTTTCATTTATATTACAATTGCTATTTTTTAATTCACAATGAATTGCTGTAGGAATTACAGCTACTGAGTCACATTTGACTTCTTTATAACTTGTTTGTTCATTATTTTTGTGAAGGATTTTCCCTGTATAAATATATCAAAAATTTTCAGAATTCTTTATTTTTCTGGTAAAATATTTTTTGCATTTCGTTGCATATCTCGGTTACCTAAACTTTATCTATATTAGATTAACATTTTTAACTGTTGTTGTTGTTGTTGTTTAGTTGACAATGAGCTGGGGGTTTTAACTGCATTTTTAATTGTCATATATTAATCCATTTATAGTAAGTTGTTTACTTACATTTTAGTTTTATGCTTATTGCAGCATTTGAACATGCGCTAATCTTCCTTTTACTTTTCTTTGTAACTTGACTGCTACATATGGTTGACAGTTTAATGATTAAAATTTGTTCGGGTATTTTTAGTGCATCTTAAACTTTTATAATTGTTTAAAAAGACAGTACTACGGTTATTATTTATTTGACTATTGGTGCGGATATATTTTAATCTAATTTTTCTAAGGGATGGCTGAAATGCTAATATCCGGTTGCTTATAATAATTTTCTTAGGTTTATTCATCATTATAGTAGATGCAATATAGATAGAAATATTGCATTGATTATACGAAAACAGTGATAGTGCAATACATGAAAATTAGTTTGGTTAATATATCTATGTTATTCAGTTTTCCATCAATTCTACATTTTACTGTAAAAATTCCACAATTATGTAATATAATGGATTATAGTAGAAACTATAATGTATATTGTAAAACGTAGATCAATTATTCTTATTTGAAATTTTTTGTATGTGTTTCTCTGATCATCTCCCTAAACTGAGACCTTGAACAAGCTTTAGAAAAAACTTTTCTAAAGCAAGTATAATTTAAAGAAAATAAAAAAGGGCATGCTAAAATATTTCCTCTTATGTGAGTCTTCAAATATTGATTATTTGATAAAATAACAGGTTAGCATAAATTGACAATATTTCCCAATTTTGCTTTTTTGAAGTCAGTTTCAGTAATATTTATGATAAATGTTTTATTTTGTCATACTATAATGTTTCAGTGTATAATACTTTTATAGATTTTATTGGATTTATAGATTATCCTCTGTGTGAACAGTTTAAACTTATTCTTGATGTTACTTTTAAGTTTTAAAATTGAAATGCATCAAATTTCATACATTCTTTTAAAACAGAGGTTCGTCCTAAAAAGTTCAATAAAATTTATTTAACTAGAGAAAGATTCTAGGTATAGTTTTCAGGAACAGTGGTTCTTTCTTTTGACGTAGTTGCAAATAATATCTTTAGAAATATCTAATATTCGTATGTGATTCCATCCAAATGCCCTCTTAACTTCTGCATGAAGCATTTGTTTTCCCTTGTTTCTTATCATTTGTACATTAATTTAAATTTTACCAACTTTTTTGTGCAACATTGTTCAGATTGAGCATTTTATTTTGCTTTCAAATATTTCGCGCTATTCTTGAATCAGTGTGAACAAACTATTTTTTTTTAATTTTTATTTAGGCCTTATATATTTTTATATTGCTCTTAAATATATGTATATATATGTAATTGTGTGCAGGGGTGTAGCCAAGAAAGCATTCAGGCTATGAAGTATATAAATAGTAAGTAAATAAAGTAAATTTCTGCGCGACTTACTGTTTATGTTAACTAATCCAAAAATTTCGAAATTGGGGGCGGGGATATATCCCGATATCATCCCACTGGCTGCGCCCCTGATTGTGTGCCTTGAGTCTGAAGAGGTTAAATGTAATGATTTTTTCATAAATGTTTGTGTGTTAATAGTCAATTTATTTTTTTTAATCCGTCCATTTTCACTTTACAATCTTCATTTGTATTATTGCAGTATTTCTTTTATGATACTGGAAATGAGTTAACATATTTTTTTATTCCAATGGCTGGAGCACATGAACAAGAATGTGCTCCAATGTGAGTTTATGCTAAAATGTTCAATTGTAAAATAAACTTTATAATTTTTTTTTGTACTTTTGGTCTTGAATTAACCTTTAGTCAACATCTTTATAGATATATATATTTACTCTCTCTACATATTTTTTTGCGAAGAATATATATATTTTTACTATCATAATCAATGTCACACAAGTATCTATGATACAAGAGTAGATGAGCTGATAGCTAGGTATACACTTGAGACTATAGGTTCTAATTAATGCATTGACTTGAAAAGCCTAATAAAGGTCCCCCACTTTAAATAATCATTCATATGTGTTTTAAAGTAATGTAAAAAAAAAAAATTATTATTCCTTCAGTTATGCACATTATTCTTTTAATGAATTTCTCTTTTTAAATAGCATCTTCTAATGTGTATACAAGGTCCCCCAAAAGTGTATACAGGGGATACCCAAAAAGTTGGTAACACACTTTAATTCTTTATTCCTTAGAGATAAGTGGGCAATGTAGCATGAAAAAAAGTTCAAAATAAGGAAGGGGAAAAAGAGTACATTAAGAAAATGAAAATTTTCCCTCATTAATTTTTAAAAGTGGCAATTCTTAAATATGTGTACAACCCCCCCCCCTTAAAAAAAGTTCCGAACTACATTAGTGCGTTCCGTGCACTAATGTAGTGATGCACAAAATTTTAGCCTTTCATCACGAAACGTTTGAGAGATATCATTGAACAAATATCATCAGGGACTATAAAAGATTTTCAATGTAAGCGTTTAATGCTTAGAGTGCAAAAAATTATTTTGTTGCATATTTTCAGAATGATCCCTTCAACGCGGTCATACGGCATGATTTTTTTTTCCTTCCAGAGCCATTGAAAAGTGGTTTAAGTCAGCATATATTTATCTTCATATCCTGACACTGTTTCGGGTATAATTCTCAAATTTTGTCAATCACCTCATTAGCGTATTGGGCACATTTTACTAATTGAGTATTTTTTGTGCAGTAGTCAAAACGTGTAACTTTTCAAGAACTCAAGTATTGAATTTTTTCTATCATAGCCTTTTTCCTACCTTACTTTGAGCGTTTTTTCAAATTATACTGCCCAGATATCTCTAATAGATAAAGAATTAAAGTCTGTTACCACCTTTTTGGGACACTCTGTATATGATTAGACTTTGTGCGATAGCACAAAAACAGAAGGTTTAAACTAACAAATAGAAATGTTTGAAGGGAAAAAAATCCCCAGAAAAGTTATAGTTGTTTAGAATCTTAACAAATACCCTTTCGCGTTAATGCGATTTGACTTAGAGAATGTACAAAAGTTAGAATTAGCACTGAATTGAAATAAATGGGATATGTAACATATTTTTAAACTAGAGAATAAAAGACAACCCATTAAGAAAAACAATGTAAGTTAAGTTAATCAATGACAAGTTTTAGAAGATTTATTCATTTCGTCATATGTGTCTCGTTCCAACGCCATTTAAGGTTTTTCCATGCTCTGATCAATTTGCACACGAAAAAAAGTGGGTGTTGCCATTCGAAATTTTTTCACTGTAACCGTAACTGTGAGAGGTTTATTGTTTTAAATCATCCCAATCTGGACCCCATACATTCAAATAACTATATCTGAACTTTCATTTCGATTGCTTGAACGGTTCGGCCACTAGGCACTCGTATATAGGAGAAGTTTCTTTTAGACCACCCTGTATATGCCTGCGCCTTAATTAAATGACAAAGTAAATAGAAAAATTTTAATATATCACGCTTTAAAACGGACTTTGCAGCTTTTAAAAAAATTAAACCGCTAGTTTAAGAACTTAGTTATTAAGGTTAATTAAAAACTTAAACTAATTGCTAAAATACATACTTAGGTATACGTATATTAGTTTAAGAACTTACTTATTTAGGTTAAATAAAAAAGGTTTATTATTTTTTGGTTTTCAGTTTTTTCGGCGGTTTAATTTTTTGTTAAAAAATTTTATTTTATAATTTTTTGTGGACATAAATCTCCAGCGATAAACATCAACATTCCAAACAATGCGCTCTCCGCACGTCGCTCACGATGAACGAGCTTCAGCAGAAATGCAGAGATTGAGAGGTCTACTTTGTAATACACAACTGAGCATTAAAATCTGTGAGTGAACAATAAATCATCCCTATTTTCCCACCCTTAAGGTAGGAATTTTCTTTCCAAATTTATATGGGACCAACTTCGAGGTATACTCTATCAAATAAAAAAAGAATTATCAAAATCGGACTACTCTGTAAAAAGTTATACGTGATCATACATTGCAATCAGTGAGTGAACAATCAACCATCCCCTGTTTTCCTAGCCTTAGGATTGGAATTTTTTTTTCCAACTTTATAAGGGACCAACTTCGGGATTTAACCTTTCCAATAAAAAAAGAATTATCAAAATCGGATTACTCTGTAAAAAATTATTCGTGATCATACAAAAAAATAATATCTATCTATATACACGTCGACTTGAGAACCTACTCCGTTTTTCGTTGGTTAATGATGAACAGCTGCGTTAAAACGTTTCAATTTTTAAAAAAGCAACGGATTAAAATACCACTTATAATAATAATAATCGTGAATTTCTTAGTTTATTTCTACAGTATGTTTTAATTAAAATATCGTCTCCCTGTGTTAAAAAAAAGCAGCGGGAATAAATGCGTTAAAACTGTGGCGTAATGTTTACGTATCTTAAAGCAATTGACGTCATAGTTCCTCACTTGCGAATTGAAAACACGAACGGTGCGCCCCATTAATCTTTTTTGTGGCAACAACCTAACATAAATTCTCGTGCCATGGTTTAATAATTCAATGGCGTATGCTATCCGCGTTGATGCTGTTAAATTCTAAACATTATGTTACATTAAAATTCGTAAAAAATCACCTAATTTATATAATCTTTTCGTTTTCACTTTAAAGGAGGGCGAAATGTCTGTTTTATCATTTGCCAAAATATCAAAAAGTTATGACTGGTAGAATTCAAGATGCGACAGTTTTTAAATTATTTTACGAAAAAAATTTTCAAATGTCACCTTTAAATAAAAAATTCCTAAAAATCTGCAAATTGTGTTACATATTCAGAAAAAACTGTTTTTAAAACAAAATTTTCTCTTCTACCCAATGATCTAAATGCCGTTTTATTGCGAGCGTAATTACGGCCGTCATTACGAATTACGTCAGAAAAAATACCAAAAATCTCATAAAACATAAAATAAAAAAATTCTAGGCCGAATTTTGAAAAAATCGCTTCTACGTGCTCATCTTCATATTTAGGACTTCCTCAATACCAAATTTGGTGTTTCTAGGTGTAGCCGTTTGTCCGTGACGCCGCCGACAGACACCCACACACATCATCTTTTATAAAATTGGTACAAAGAAGTAAAAAAGAAAGGGGGAAAATGAATGTGTTTTCCACTATCAATAGTAATGCAAATGGAAAACGACTTTTACAGGCGAACGAGAGAAAACGCAAAGAAAGTATCTTAAAAAAATATGTTCAAATGGTCCCAATGCCAAAACAGTGCAGCCGTTGCCATCGATCCATTTCCCTACCAACAATATGGCGGTCGATCGAATAGCCCATCTGGAAGTTTTCTGGCCCAGCTGGCTGTGCGGCCGAAGCTGCTGTCAGAAAACTTCTTTAGATCTGTGGCGACAGATGGACTATTCGATCGACCGCCATGTTGTTGGTAGTTAAAGGGATCGCGTTGTTGGTAATTAAAAGGATCGATGGCAATGGCAGCACTTTTTCAGCGTTGGGCAGTCAATCCAGTTGGTCTTCTATAGTGATATGAAAATGTTTTCATTTCAAAGGGTTAATATTTTGAGGTCTGGAGGTTTTGGTACATTTCATGTTTTTTTTTTTTTTTTTTTTTTTTTAAATACATGGGAGATATGTGTTTTATTAATTTTTTTAATCATAAAACTTGAAACTGTTCTTATTTATAATGAAGTAGCTGTTTAAATGTATTAAGGGGACAGCCTACTTTTAAAATGCCCCAAAAATTGATTTTGAGATTTTTATCTCATTAAATAGTTTACTTTATTCTAAAAAGATTGATACCAACCATTTTTCTGTATGACAATTATTTATTGGGATAAAAAGGAAAATGTAACCGCAAGTTGGGCAGCATGTTGTAGAAGCTGCAACTAATGTTGACACTAAAAGCATAAAAGAGGCAGAAAAGAAATGTACAGAATTTAATTTAGAAACTCGAAGAGCCAGAAAAATGCTCAACAGTTCTCAGTTTGAGGCAATAAAAGAAAACGAAGGCAATGTGCATGAAAGCGGAAAATTTTAAATCGAAAAGTTCATAAAGTGAAATAAAATCAAATTTTTATGTTGCATAGTAAAAAAATATCTACATGGATATAATTATTAAAATAACTTCAAATAATGTACTTTACTAATATCCGTGCCTTTATATCCTAAAAATGTATCTTTTGTTAAGGTATGTACATATTTTTTCATATTTACAATTGTCGAGCTTTTCTTTAGATTGATGTTTCTTAAGCCATATTAAAACATATTTTGGGTTAATCATTTTAAATACTCAGTAAAATTATTTTTAAATAGTAAATGTTTCAATAGAAAATGTTTTTAATTTTTAAAAATTAAATTTATATTCCAAAACTACAATTTGAACTTTAATTGACGTTTTCTCAAAACACTGTTTTTCAAGTTTGCGCGCATGATATTTTAAAAACTATTTAAGATATCAACTTGAAATTTTTCTCAGGCATTTATTTTATTATAATGAACAAAATGAACTAAAATGAAATGGTTGTGTTTCATAGAAAAAAAGTTATGATTGTAAAACTATCAAAATTTTTATGATAATTTAAACTTTTAGATTAAATATTTTTTTTAATTTAAAGTATGAAAATAATTAAACCATTTTAGTTTAGATTGTTAATTACAATGTTTTGTTTAATTTAGAAAAAAATTATGAGGATCAAAGGAATTCTAATTGAGATATCTTGCGCGCAGTGGGAAAGTACCCTTGAATTGTTTTTACAATATTGTGTGGTAAAATAATATTTTTTAAATTATCACCTTTATAATAAACTACAATAATATTTTTAATCAATAGAGTAATGTCATAGTAGTTAACTGAAAAAAAATTGTGTTTCTGCATGCATTCATTATTTTTTTTTTTTTTAATTATGAAAGTTGAACTAAAATTTCTACATTTTCCCATTCTTAAAAGTAGGCTGTCCCCTTAAGAATTAATATTTAATGGCAAATCAATGGAGAAAGCATGTTTTAAAGTGAAAAAAAAATTCGCATAATAAAACATCATTTTTAACATAGATTTTAAACACTTATCTATTAAAAACTTTCCCATTTTTTGGGAAAATACCCAAAAATGTGTTTTATTTGTAAATATTTTTTTAATTCGTTCAAATACAACAAATATCGCTACCGAATGCTCAAAAAGTAACTCTAATCCTATGTCAATGTTTGTATGTATGTTTATTACTCTTTCATGTTGAAACGGTTGGACGAATTTGGATGAAATTTGGAATAAAGACACTTAAAGTCCTGGATTAACATATAGGCTACTTTTTATCGCGCGGAAAAAAACACTGTTCCTATAATATACAAAAAAAAATACAATCTCAAAAAAATGCAAGCTCTTCAGAATTAATATAGGACGAAAGTAATTTGTACCTTTTTGTAGGTTTTTATCATTTAACCATCTTAAATTTGTAACCAGGGGCAGCCCGACGGCTTCGAAAGGGCGTCTTTTCGAACTCAAAAACTAAGCAAACCATAAATGGGGAAGTCTTTTTTACGTCCAGTTCCGTTCGCCACCAAACCTATGGCCGCCCCTGTTTGTAACCATCTTAATTTTAAATTCCATTCAGAATCAGAGGTTTCAGTGCCGTGGAAGCCGGTGAGAAACAAGATTCTCTCCGAATAAGATTTATTAAGATAGCGAACCAACTGGTCGCCGGAGGCGGCTAGTTCTATAATGTTTTATATACATAATTCTGTTTGGTCCTTTATATACTTTTGTCTGTACATTGCTCAGAATTCAAAATTTTTCTGATTTCTATCCGTTTCAAGTACCTGGGAATCCAGTACGACCCTCAAAAAAAAAGTTTCTCTGTCTATCATTCTGTCCCGGACCCTTTCTTTGTTCGTACGTAAAAACGACTGAAGCGAATGAAATGAAATTTGGTGACTTGATAGGTGGTCACCCAACTTAAAATGTAGGCATCGATTTTTTTATTAGATTTTTAGATTTTCTGAAAATCGTATCAAAATGCGTAAATCTTTTGTTCGCGCATCACGAAATAACTACTAAAGCAAATGAAATGAAATTCGGTGGCTGGATAGGTGGTTACTCAATTTAAACTAGACGCTTCGAATTGTTTTAAAATTTTGATTAGATTTTGCGAAAATTGTTTCAAAGTGTGTAAATACTTTTGTTCGCGCACCCCTTAATAAATACTGAAATAAAATGAAATTTGTTGATATGATAAGTAGTCATTGAACTTAAACTACAGGTGTCGATTTTTTTTTTTTTTTTCCATTTGAGATTTTGCGGAATACGCTTCAAACAGCGTATATTTATGTTTACGCATTTCTTAAAACTGACTTAAACGAATGAAATGAAATTGGGTGACATGATAGGTGGTTGCTCAAGTTAAACTATAGACGCCAATTTTTAAAAATATTTTGATTAGATTTTGAAATATTGCAAAAACCGTTTCAAAATGATCCAATCTCATTTTTGTTCGAGATCGCGTAACAAAGATTACAGGGAATGAAAGGAAATTTGGCGACATGATACGTGGTCAATCAACTTAAACTATAGGCGCCGAATTTTTGAAAATTTTTTATTCGATTTTGCGATTTTTCAAAAATTATTTTCAAGTGCATAAATATTCGTACGCGCATCGCATAATAACGACTAAAGCGAATGAAATAAAATTTGGTGATATGATAGGTGATCACTCAACTAAAACTATATGTGTCGAATGGTTTAAAAATTTTGATTAGATTTTGAGACTTTTCAAAAATTATGGTGAGAAATTTCATGAGATTTTTCAAAAATTTCCAGCACATTAAGGTCAATGGCAGTTTTAGGGACATTCATCTGTTTCAAGCACAATACCGTCCTAGCATTATAGGTAATAATCCGACTACGGTCACGTGCCTCTCTCAAAAATTACGCCAAAAGTCGCCAAGCTTCGCGACTTTTGCGTAATTGTCATACGTATCCCTACTAGCAATTTTGCTCGGGCCTTCACCGGCCACGTAGCCTTGAGCCGATGAGAAGGAATCGGGCCGTTCACTGTGAAACTGCTCGGATACATGCAGTTCATGTCCCCTCGGACGTGGAAACGTCCGAAGTAGTCTAACCGATGAGTTTTTATCGGGTTGGACACGGATTTAGGGAATTGGCCCGTTCACTTTATGCGTGAGGTTGCCAAACACCAGGGTGAGTATCACTTTTCGGTAAGTTCTTATATGATGTTGACATGCATTTAACCCTTTCCGTTCCGACGATGCAATTCGAATGATAACATTCACAAGTGTTTTACAGATTTCTTTTATATTTGAAATGTATTTGTAATCGCATTTTTCTTATATGATAATGCAGTACAGAAGCAATACAGTATAGAAGAAATATACTTTTACTACGCTACGCATATGCATGCATGTAGGTACGTCGTATACTCTATCTATTTACGTATATAGTCGTACTATATATGGAACTGTACTATACGTTAACGTACTATAGTCGTATACTCCATCTACGTATGAAATGATATACGTATGTTACTTGTTCGATTTGTTTTAACTAGTCCGAGCGCATAGCGCTCTGAACTGGAAGACGTAAGATGTCTGGTTCAAAACCAGGTCGCGCCCGCCGACCTAACCGTTCAGAGTTTTCCGTGGTTGGCACCGAAATTTATCGTAAATACGAGTTAGGACACCTTAGAAAGACCCTCACGGAAGGCACCCCATCCACAGGCCTAGATCCCTCGTGTAGATAATTGGCCTTAATCCCAGAACTCGCTTTAACTAGTATTTTGGTAATGTCTGTACGTACGCATGCTGCATTTTCGATCTAGTTTGATTAAATTTGAGGGGCTTCCGCTCGTATGCATGTATTTATGTACGTCTGTTCTTGTGTAGTTCGATTAACTCAAAGAAGAATAGCCTGTAGAGAGAGCGTGTGGTCAGAGCTGGGTTTGAACCCAGGGACTTATGGGTGGTAGAATGAGGCTCAAATCCTGCTCGGCCAAAAAGTACCTCTTCGACCGGCCTTCAATTGCCGGGTGTTGTGTGCGGGGAGGTGATCTCGTGCCGTCACAAGCCGAAGAAATTTCAAATTTAGGACTGCTTTAAAACATAGTTGTGCATTTCCCTTTTTGATTCCAATTGACTGAGTAGTTTATTTATGCAGTGTTATATGAAAGACTTTCGGTGCATTAAAGTCTGTGGACATGACTTTCACAAATTCCCTGAACTATCTCTGTTTAGCTCATGCCCAAAATACTGCCAACTGTTTCCAAGCTTGGTAAATTTAGGGGCAATATTACAAATTTTGGCACTAAATAAAAATAAGTACGTATCTCGAATAAAAATAAAAACTATTATCCATAGAATATTGATATTTTGTATTTAAGACTGTCGTAACATTTGGTTCTGCACTTTCATTTTTGATTACAATCCGCAGGCTTGGGTCACTATTTGGGTCATACTTAATATCTCGCCGTTTGTCGCCAAGCTGACGAAGAAAAGAAAAATGCCAATTTTTCAGCCAGGAATAAGTTTTCAATGCTGAAATTTCAACTTGATGATATCGCTTAACGAGATATTGAAGTATCGCATTTCAGTTTCCAATACATTTAATAGAGTGCATGAAGAATGCGTAAAGTTTAACAGCCATACAAGAAAATTGTGTAGTTCACATCAGGACTTTTTTGTGATAGGAAATCAACTATCCGAACTTTCTTGAATTAGCTTACAATTTAAAAAATATTTTTGACCACTGGAACCTATGGAACTAGTTTACAGTTTTGAAAAATGGGTTTTTTAAAAAAGCATAGACCATAAGACATAAGATTGCTATAATAATTTTTAAAATAAAGTAAATTCCAAAAATTTTTATTGAAATTATTCTACACAAAATATATCATACACATAATTTACAAAAGAAGTATTTTCTTTGAGTTTTGCAGCAGCATCTTCAAACATCTTATTTTATGAGCAGCTTCTAGGAGAAAAAAAGAAAATTTTTAGAACTTAATTTACACAAAGAATAGGAAATGCAGAGTAAGTCTGCTTCATATGTTCTTTTACATAATTTCTATATCAGGGATTACCAACCTTTTTATTACTTCAACTCCCTAGAAAACGTTTTTTCTGAATAGACCCCCTACGTTTTCCCCAACACATCGGTATCTCGAAAAATTTTCCCAATGCACTCACAAAGACAGCAAAACATTAGGTGAAAGAAATTTTTCATGTGTCCGGCAGTAGATCAGTTGGATAAGCTCGGTTCCCATTCGAATTCCCAAAGGGAAGCAGCACCTGCTTGCACCTGCTAGAAGGGTAAACTCATTTCTCGACTGAGGCTGATGTAAATCATGTACGCTGTGGGGAATTAATGCACGAAAAATGTGTTATGACTTCAATGTTTTCCATGTTCAATCCATATCTCTGTTTGGGGTACCAATCCAGCTCTTAGGTCATCCAGCTGCCATCTGAAATCAGTTCAAAATTTAGGAGGGAGACCCGGGATAAGTCGGTATTCCCCTCACTGGAGAATAGTGAAAAGGAAGCTGCCCAATCAAGGCCATTTTCGTTTTATATAAAGGATCTGATCCCGCTCTGCAGTTGGCCAGAGGGTTTCGAAGCAACAATAACAATTTTCATGTTCTGCGTTTGCAGAATTTACCATGATTCAGACTGCAGGATGCAGAAAATGACCCCAAAGACGGATTTTTACATATCCCTTCTTTTTTCAACTTTTGTCCCTCTGAAGTCTTATTTCATGTCAGTTTGTTTGTTTGTGTTGTGATGGCAACGCTAAGGGTGGGCGATCAACCTAGGATGAGGGGTTATCTTAAAATGTAATTTTTTAAAATATAATTCCCAAATTTTGTACATCACCTCATTAGTGTATGGGAATGCTTTTGTGCGAGGGTCGTATAAAAATGTAGAAAGTGTAACTTTTTGAAAATTAACGAGAGGAATTTTTTTAACGGAGTCTTACTTCCGACCTCATTTTGAACACTTTTCTCAATTAACGCTGTCCACTTATCTCTAATAGATAAAGAATTAAAGCCCGTTACCACCTTTTTGAGACACTCTGTATCAGTCTGGTTTATAGTATCCACAGGTTCTGAAATCATCATTAATCAGTGTTCTGCTTAAAAAAAAAAAAAAAAAGCAGTGGTCTGCTTTAAAAAAGAAAAAAAAATCACTGTATTTACGTATACTATTTCTAAGCTAATCTAAATTCATCAACGCGGGTTTCGAAGTTTATAAAGCGAAACCAAACAGTCGTTTGAATATCAAATCAATGCTGTACAACTTCTCATTTCCATAACCCTAAGAATCTGCGATTTATGCCTTTGGAAACTATCTTAGCGAGTAATCGCATCGTTTGGATTTTTTTTTCTTTTTTTTTTATGGTCAACGGATGCAAATAATCGGTACTTATTTTACCGTCGATAATTCACGCCAACAAGTTTCTTCGCCAAAGGATTGCAATGCACTACATTGTAAAAATGAATCTGACGTATTCCACACGCACACGAAATCGCTCTTTTTGGCTGACTGACTGTAAAATACATAAGTACCAAATAAGCTTGTTTTGGTATCGAAGTATGATTTTTTATTAGATTCAATGAAGAATTTACCCGTATATTTTAAAACTAAAACGCGATTAACTGTATGAACTAGCGTAATTACACACTGTACGCCGTGTAAAGATAGGAAATAGATACTAATAAAAAATAGTGTTATTCCATTAGTGTTATGCAACAGTATCAAGAGAGAAAAAAATAATTACAGAGATTTGAACTTATACTTTACTTATATTAGACTAATACTATATTAAAAATGTCAAAAATTTGTTACAAATGATAGTTATACGTACCAATATAGACTAATCACCACCAAAAAACTTCTTCAGATTTTTTCGTCTCCTATTCTTATGAAAACAAACATGGCGCCTGCCGATAGATACTCGGATGTTGCCATCGTTCGACTGTTGCATGAAGAGAGTGCATGCGCCAATTTTCATCGGCTGAATGCCGCTCGGCCGTTATGCGGGCCGAAATTTCTTTTCAGTTCAGCGTATTTTGATCAAATTTAGGCATATGGCCCGATAACTCAGGCCGGATATCGTTCCGAGCATCGTTTTATGGGTACCGGACCGATCAGTGTCTGCCGCACACATAACAATCATCGTTTTTCGATGGAATTCCGTGTCTGGGTCGAGTACCGAATTTCGGTGAGCGATGAGTTGCGACGAATGCCGGTGGTTGGCCGAGCAGAAAATGGGAATTGTTGCTTGTAGGGATCATACTGAATCCACGTCAGAAGGAAAAAAAATATTCAGTTGTATTCTTTATCCAGGCGTAGCAGACGATTAAATGATTTTATTTATTAAAAACTGCATATTCTATAAGGTTGCGCCATCGGTCGACTGTTCTGTAAAATAAAAACTGAATTGTATTCTTTTTTTTTTGTTGTTGTTGTTGTTGTTGTTGTTGTTGATATAAGATAGTTTTATTTTTTTATATTATAAGGAACAGTGTTATTTTCCGCGCAATAAAATGTAGCCTATATGCTAATCCAGGACTTTATTTCAAATTTTATCCAAATCTGTCAAACCGTTTCAGCGTGAAAGAGTAATAAACATGCATACAAACATTTACATTTATAATGTAGGATTTTAACATAATATTTGCTTTGAGTTCAGGTACAACTGATATCATTTTTATGTCATGCATTCCAAATAGCAGAGTTTAATGTTGAAAAGCTTTGAAGATAAAATTACATAACGAATAAGTTAGTTTATAAAACGTTTATTAAGATTGGAGGATTAGTGCACATTTTCGCCTCAGGTTCTTTGAAAGGTTTCTTGCCGCTTATGTGAAGGAAATTAACTATAAAATAGGCATGATAACCTTAAAATCCGAGTATTTTAAAGTTGCAGTTTAGTTAATGTTCCGCTTATTTGGCATGTATATGCACTTTTATTTTCCAATTGGTAAGTTTCAGTTTAACATAAATCAGAGCCGGCCCAAGGGGCGTGCGGCGCCCCTTTTCTATCATGGCTTATGTAAGTTACTACTAGCAGTGCTAGTACATATTAGTATTATTTCTCTGTTTTTCGGGCTATATCACAATAATCTAACAAGCTCGGTCCAAATGCGGATCCAGGGGGAGGGCGCAGGGGGCGCGCGCCCCCTCCGAGAAAAATATATTTACACTAGATAAATGTGGCTTTCAGCAATATTAAGTCGGCTTTACACTAGATAAAATGAGTATTCACGATTTGCGCCCCCTCCGAAAAAAGTTTCTGGATCCGCCCTTGGCTCGGTCTAATGTGATAGCAAAAAAATGGCCCAGGAGCGGGGCCTTAGGTGCAGGGCCTAATTACTGAAAAGGCACGGGAAGCTTGCGCTTCCCCTCAGAATTTGAAGGGGGTCCGAAAATGACTGAAAAACTGCGATAAAAATTCAAAATTTTGTTTTTGAACTAGCTGCGTACCCGTTCTCCGCACGGTGGGAAACGCATATTTTCCTTACACATATATAATTCGAATTAATCCCAGTAATGAGGAATCACAAAACGTGAAAAAATACTTGAATCGTGACTAAAAGTTCACGTTATGAGTACAAATTTTAGACGATTGCAACATGACACAAAAACTACGTCAATGTGACTGGCGATCAAAAAAGAAAGAACTTTATGGTATGCAGACAAAACTTTTCTCTTTCGAAAAATGCCTGATTTCTACATCATATAATTCTCTTTGTGGGGTTTAATTTATAGCATTAATATATAGTATATACCACATAAATAACATTACATGATGTTGACAACAATTTTATCTTTCATTTTTCAAATAGCGTGGACAATAGCGTATCTTGCATTTTTCAAATAGCGCAGTTATGTTACACACGACTTTATAAAATTTTACCTAAATTAAAAAACCTAGATGAAACAATGGATGCATCATTTACGTTTAAAAGCCAAAAATGCACCCTGCTCAGGTGAAAATCATGTCGCTTTTATAAATGAAAACGTTCGTGATGTAACTTCTGAGAAAAAGCTTATTACCCTTATTGAACTCTTAATGCAGTATCACACTTGTTACATAAAAGTGACGTTTATCTCACTGTCAATTCGCACTAAATAAATAAATTACTTCATTTTTTCCTTTTTTACAGATTACAGTTGACCCCTTTATAACATGGGTCTACAACACGATTTCTTAGAACACGACGAAAACATTACGATCGTTTTCGTGTAACACGTTAAAAGAGACTCGTACAGCACGATGGTATGAGACATGTGATCTGATATTATGACGCCTTAGCTTCTGTAATTAACATTCCTTTTGAATGGCAACACCAAACATCATTGCATTTTTATGGAGCGCAAATAAGTGTTGCCGCGATTATACCGCGCAGTCCGCACTCCAGGTGGAGTATAGCGCAGGATCCGTACAACACGGATTCCTAATAACACGGAACGTATCTACCGTGTAATAGGGAATCTACTGTAGTTGCATAGTGACAAATTCAATAGTTAAGAAAATTCTGGGTTGCCGTATTTAGTAATATTTCATCTTACCTTGGTGGCCGAAATGTATTAAAACCAAATATTCGAACTGTATCAAAAGTAAAATTTACTAAATAAAAGTAAAATTTACTAAATAAAAGGTAATAAAATTAAAGATATGTAGAATTGCATGAAAACTTCGATTATTTTTAAAGTGCAAGTCTGTTACAGTTAGTTCTATTTGTATAGCGATTATACCAATGCTTGCGTACAGTGGCGTAGCCAAGGAGGGGATAGGGTGTCACAACCCCCCAAGCGGAGTTTTTTGCCATACAAAATGTATAATCTTCACTCCCCTATCGTACACACGTGCACATATACGTGAGTTGCAGTAGTCGTAACATTCCCATGAAAAATTTCTGGCTGCTCCTGCTTAATCAATATACTTCAGGATCCGAATCTCCGCGGTAAAAAAATGGTCTAAAAAATGTGATACCAGAAAATTCTGATTAACACAATGGGGTTACACAAATACGCGCCGGACATACGCTCTTGCTTCCGGAGGAGCAAATACATTAGAGGGTATGCGCTGCTCCGGATAATCTGCCAGCAAAACAGCAAAAATAACGTAAAAAATGACATCCACACTCGAGGGAAATAAAATTAAAGGTATATAGAATTGCATCAAAACTTCGATTATTTTTAAGGTGCAAGTCTGTTACAGTTCTATTTGTTTCACAATTGATGCGTTTTCACTTTTTCGATTCTTAAAAGCTGTAGAAATGAGTGGTTTCACTTAATTGTAAAATTTAACAACTTAAGTGGCAACAATGGATTCCGTTGCTACGGAAACTATAGCAATGTTAAAAATAGAACATGAAATGAGTTATTCATGTTTACTTTGCTAGAACTGCCATATTGGCGAAATTAACACCGCCAGTCAATGGCAAATAGCTCAAACCACAAATTAAACTTGACACTAAAGGCAATACGCAATACTCTGTTTGGCGGAATTAAAAAAAAATATCTATGCATACGCTAGTGACATCGGCTCATCTCAATTGTGGAATGGAATTAATAATATGTACAGAGTTGCACTACATTTGAATATTTTTCGCCAACTTTGCTAAGAAATGTACTAAAGTAGGAATCAACAAGCATTTCAATTCGTAAAACAAAAAATCTGATGTGTCCAACACATGACTTCCTTGCACATCTATTAAATCAAAAATGTTTTCTACGCACTTCCTCAAAACTTATTTGTTTGAAAGAGATAAAATATCAATAATAGTAAGGTTTAGCGATTTCTAGCCAAATATTTCGATATCGCCAAGCTGAGTTCAATTTAAAGGATTTCCTTCTGACACTTTATTTGGCGATATTTCACCAAAAGCCGGCAAACTTGAGATAGTTTGCGATATTTTGGGGATAGCCAAAGTAGTCATTGACCAAGGACTTTCAATGAATTGAATGCATCCATACACCTTAATGTATTTAAAGTCATTTGGCTCACCCTGTAAATAAATTCCCAGTCGATTGTTGTCAAAAAAGATATTGAAAACAGTTGGATATTATAATATAGTTCTAAATACAAAAGTTCGAAACTCTACGGGTTAAAGTTTTAGAGTTATACAAAATACGAAATAATTTTTGGGGCCAAATTTGGCGATATTTCGGCGAAACTCGTCAATGTCGACGACATTTGGCGAGATTTTAAGCACGGACCAACAAAGACAGATTATCGCCAATTTGGCGATATTTCGCCAAAATTAGCCAAGAACGATGACAAATGGCGATACTTTGGGCATGGACCAAATGACTGACTATCGCCAAATTTGGCGACCTTTCGGCAAAACTCGCCAAGGTCGAGGACAGACGGCGAGATTTTGGGCATGTACCAAACAATGACTGTCTACAATTGTATTATATTGAAGATGTCCATAGACATTAAAGTACTGAAATTCTTTTCGGTGGTCCTGTAAATAAACTCTCCAGTAGATTGGAACCAAAAATCGAGATGCACAACTAGATGTTACAACAATCTTATATATGAAATTTCATAATTTTTGAGATTTGAGAGTTAAATATGCACACACGTACACCAAAAGTCGCCAAGCTTGGCGACTTTTGGCATTCTTCTTGAGGGAGGCACATGACCGTGGTCGGACCATTACCTAACTTATGTGGTAGGACGGTATTGTGCTTGAAATGGATGACTGCCCCTAAAACTGCCATTGACCGTTGGAAATCTTTTGAGTGTTGCATCCTGTAGCAGAACTGTAAATGATAAAGACACTTTTTTTAAGAGAAATTCATTTTCTAACTCTTTACAGCATATATCACTTCTGAGTCGTTTGAAATAGCCCAATACCTCTAAAAAACGCTTTGATGAATTTCGGCCCATAGAGCGTAATGTATTTCGAATCTTTTAGGCGGTTCTGTAGATAAACTATCCAGTCGAATGAAACAGAAAGGGGAGGTGCACAACTAGATGTTACAACAATCCTAAATATAAAGTTTCAACATTCTACGCCTAATAGTTTTTGAGATATGCGAGTTTAATGAATTTCGGCCCATTGAGCGTAATGTATTTCAAATGTTTTGGGCGGTCCTGTAAATAAACTATCCAGTCGAATGGAACCAAAAGGGGAGGTGCACAACTAGATGTTACAACTATCCTAAATATGAAGTTTCAACATTCTACGCCTAATAGTTTTTACGATATGCGAGTTTAATGAATTTCGGCCCATAGAGCGTAATGTATTTCGAATCTTTTGGGCGGTCCTGTACATAAACTATACTTTCGATTGCGCCCAAAAGGGGAGGTGCACAACTAGATCATAGAACAATCCTAAATGTCAAATCTCAACATTCTACGACCAATAGTTTTTGAGATATGCGAGTTACATACATACGTACGTACGTACAGACGGCATGGAAAAACTGACAACAATAGACTCGCCGCTGGTCAAAATGAGTTGCAGACGCGTTAATATGATCGTGCATGCTAGCCTACGAAGAGATGCATCGAAAAAATTCTTAAAATTAAATTTAGAGGTAGTCAAAATCGGTTTTTTTGTCGAAATTTGGCCCCCAAAATTTTTCGGGATCACATTACTTCCTTATACTACGTACAAGGAAGTAAAAATATATTAGACAGTATTATTTACGCCTTTCTAACAGCTTCTAGTAAAAGAAACATCCGTAGCGCTGCTTTAACAAATAAGAATCAATTATTTATTACACAGTACTTCGATCGCCAAAATGCCAATATACGCCATTTTGCGAGATTTTTTTGTTTTCAGGAATCATTCAAAGCATTGATTTTACAGCAATCAAAATGGGAAATAGTTATCTATCATTTATATGGTTCGATCGCCAAAATTTAATGCAGGCATATTATTGATAAGCAGCAGTTATTTAAATTATTAACTATAGCGGGTTTTCATCACCGTTAACTACCATGTACAAAATGCGAGAATTTCAATTTTCTGAAATTTGGCGGAATTCCTCTAACTTAAATCAGTTTACTCAATTTGTGAAAAATCTATAGATGGTTTAAAATCGCCTTAATAACTGCATTATTTCTGTATGAAAAATCCAAGTATAGCGCCGTAAAATTTATACCTGTTATTAAAAATACTATTTCGTTACGCTCTCAGTAATTTGCGCCAAGCCCAAAACTGTACAAATTGGTAGAACCTACAATTTTCTCAAAATCCCCAAATGAGCCATTTTTTTTTTTCGGTCAAACCAAAAAATATACAAGTTAGTCTCGGAAATCTCACAATCCCTTATTCTTTTACACACAAAAAAACATTGAATTCCAGCTCTGATTTAACATGAACGCAAAATTTTGAATTAAAAAATAACTTTGTAAATAATCTAAACAGAAAAAAAAACATTATTCTTTTTTTTTACTGCAGGAGTCTAAATAATTTGATAAAATAGCCAAACATGGCAACCTCGATGCTTATTTCTCACTTTTTTGACTACAGGGGTCACAATCACGGACTTGCGGAGAGCAACAATTAGCGTTTTTGATGGGGTTTTTTATCAATATCTCCTAAACTAATTCGAAATTTAAATTAGCGGAGGTTCTTTCTCGAAATTCTCCGAATTCGTGGATACCTCGTTCAAAACTCAACTCCCAGCCGTTTAGGAGATGATGATGCTACACACACACACACACACACACACAGACGCGCACAGATTTTAATAGTATAGACTAGCTGCGTACCCGTTCTCCGCACGGTAGGAAAAGAACATTCTCCTTACCCATATAATTCGAATTAAACCCAGTGATGAGGAAGCTATAAAAGTGAAAAATTATTTAAATCGTGATGAAATGTTGACGTCGTGAGTGCAAATCTGAGATGACTGCAACATGATGGCACGAAAACTTCGTCAGTGTCACGGGCGATCAAAAAAGAAGCAGCTTCTCTTAGATGACCTTGCCCAGGCTTTTTCTCGATGGATCCAGTACCGTAGAACTGCTCCTATAAGTTGCACACCACGCTGGGCGTTAAATTGAACTATCTATAAATCTGGAGACTATCCTGTTTCTAGTCTCCACACATGGGATCTAGGTGAAGGGGTAGGGTTGCCCTCCGTGGGGGGTCTTTCTAAGGGGTCCTGACCGGTATTTACGCTACGTTTTGGAGGAAACCAGCCATATATGTTTCCTAACATATGCATGTTGCAACTACAGTTTTATTTTCCGAACGGAATACAGGAAAAATCCGAACGGTTAGGTCGGCCGACGCTTTTTTTTTTAACCAGAAACCTTCCATCTCCCAGTTCAGAGCGCTAAGCGCTCGGCTACTGGTCGGACTAAGTCATTGCTAGGGGAATATTATAAGCAATTAGGACTTTTTTTGTACACATGATTGCAATGTCATTCTCGTATTATTATTACTTATATCTCGTATTATTTGATTTTTTTTTTTTTTCATTTCATATTCCTGACTTTTCATACTCTCTTGATTTTTGGGTCTTTGTACACGCGCATATTCAATTATCATTCCCCATTAACGTTACTGAATTAAGTAGTTCTCTCTATCGCCACTTCTACACCAAAGACGTCAATCTGCATTTTCCTCGTTTCAAGAAAAACGCTTACAAAGTTTCATTGCTTCAGTTTATATTGATTAATCAATTTTCTTGCAAACTAATCGGAATTAAGATATGAGGCTATACATTGTATACAAGATTTCTTAAAGACCTTGAAAATGAATTTAGTTAAAAATAACCAAAGTTACAGGTTCGCGTTATTGACGTGGTGATTGCGGTAATGTTCTAATTGTGTCATATCCAATGCGTTTTCATTTTTCGAGTCAAGAGCTGTAGAAATGAGTATTTTCACTTAATTTTTAAATTTAACAGCTTGAGTGGCAACAACGGATTCCGTAATTACTGAAACTGTAGCAATATTAAAAATCTGGAGTGACTCCACTCGACTTTCCGAACACTTACTATTAACATCATTACCAAGCATTTAAATAAATTTTAATCGATGAATAATTCAAATATATATACCAAATTGAAGCTCAATCGAACGCACCGTTTAAACGCTAGCGCAATTTCAAGAATTTCGTCCCATAGGCCGTAATGGAAAAGAAATCTTTGTCGTAGCCCTGTAGAAACACTATAAGTCCTATACACACCAAAATCAATACAGGTCTTGCGACGGTGGTTTATAATATATATACCCAATTTGAGCTCAATCGAATGGACCGTTTAAACGCTGGCGCATTTTCCAGAATTTTCCCCCATAGGCCATAATGTAAAAGAAATTTTTGTCGTAGCCCTGTAGAAACACTATAAGTCCTATACACACCAAAATCAATGCAGGTCTTGCGAAGGTGGTTTATAACATATATACCCAATTTGAGCTCAATCGAATGTACCGTTTAAACGCTAGCGCACTTTCAAGAATTTCTCCCCATAGGCCATAATGTAAAAGAAATCTTTGTCGTAGCCCTGTAGAAAAACTATAAGTCCTATACACACCAAAATCAATACCGGTCTTGCGACTGTGGTTTATAACATATATACCCAATTTGAGCTCAATCGCATGCCCCGTTCAGGAGCTATCGTGTTCACTCACATACACACATACACACACACACACACACACACACACACATACACACATACATACATACATCTCGTAAAAATAGCATAAATGAATTCAGAAGACCTCAAAACGTGTAAATACACCAAAATCTCGAATTCGAATTTTTTCATGATTACAATACTTTCCTTACATGGTACATGTTCGGAAAGTAAAAATAGAACATGAAAGGAAATTTATTTATGCTTGCAAGAACTACCATATTGGCGTAATTAACGCCGATAGTCGATGGCAAATAGCCAAAATGAATCCTAAATTTAACTTCACAGTAAATGCAATTATTTATAGGCAATACCAGCTATATTTACCAGGCTTAAAAACACTCTCGTTCATCTAAAAAAAAATCGTATTTGCACAGAATTCCTATTTTATTATACCCTGCTTGGCGGGATTTAAAAAATTATCTATCCATTCGCTCGTAACATTGGCTCATCTCATTCGTGCCATAGTATTAGCAGTACAAACGCAAAAAACACACGCTATTAAACACGGAGTTACACTACATTTGAATATTTATCGCCAACTTTTCTAAGAAAGGTACTAAAGAAGGAATCTGCATACGCCATTTTGCGAGATTTTTTTTCTTTTTTTTTTTTTCAGAGAATGATTAATAAGTATTTTTCAAAATTTAAGTATTTTAAATTATCAACTATAACGTGTTTTATTTATTCCAATTTACCGAATGCGAGAATTTAATTTCTTTTGAAATTTGGCGGCATTCCCCCAAGATAAATCAATTTACTTAATTTGGGGAAAATTCCGAAGATAGATCGTTTAAAATCGCCTTAATAATTGAACTATTTCTGCATGGAAAATTAAATTTTAACGCCGTATTTTAATACAACCTACACACACAAACCTAAACCTATCTAGATTTGCTCGCAGTAAATTGCGCCAAGCCCAAAACTGTGCAAATCCGTAGAATCTACTACTTTCTCAAAATCGCCAAATCAGCCATTTTTTTTTCGACAAACTATAAAATATACATATTAGTCTCGGAAATCTCTTAATCCCTTATTCTTTTACACATAAAAAACATTGAATTCCTGCTCTGATTTCACATGAACGCAATATTTTAATTAAAAAATAACTTTGTAAATAATCTAAACAGAAAAAAAATCATTATTCTTTTATTTTTACTGCAGGAGTCTAAATAATTTAATAAAGTAGCCAAACATGGCAACCGCGATGCTTATTTCTCCCTTTTTTGACTACAGGGGTTACAAATGAGGAATTGCGGAGATAAAAAATTAGCGTTTTTGACGGGTTTTTTATCAATATCTCCTAAACTAATTCGAATTTCGAAATTTAAATTAGCGGAGGTTCTTTCTCGAAATTTTCCGAATTCGTGGATACCTCGTTCGAAACTCAACTCCCAGCCGTTTAGGAGGAGATGAATCTACACACACACACACAGACAGACGCGCACAGATTTTAATAGTATAGACTAGCTGCTTACCCGTTCTCCGCACGGTAGGAAAAGAACATTCTCCTTACCCATATAATTCGAATTAAACCCAGTGATGAGGAATCTATAAAAGTGAAAAATTATTTAAATCGTGATGAAATGTTGACGTCATGAGTGCAAATCTGAGATGACTGCAACATGATGGGCGAAAACTTCGTCAGTGTCACGGGCGATCAAAAAAGAAGCAGCTTCTCTTAGATGACCTTGCCCAGGCTTTTTCTCGATGGATCCGGTATCGTAGAACTGCTCCTATAAGTTGCACACCACGCTGGGCGTTAAATTGAACTCTCTATAAATCTGGAGACTACCCTGCTTCTAGTCTCCACACATGGTATCTAGGTGAAGGGGTAGGGGTGTCCTCCTTGGGGGGGGGTCTTTCTAAGGGGTCCTAACTGGTATTTACGCTACGTTTTGGAGGAAACCAGCCATATATGTTTCTTAACATATGCATACAGTTTTTCCTAACATATGCATACAGTTTTATTTTCCGAACGGAATACAGGAAAAATCCGAACGGTTATCTCGGCGGACGCGACCTATTTTGAACCAGAAACCTTCCATCTCCCAGTTCAGAGCGCTAAGCGCTCGGCCACTGGTCGGACTAAGTCATTGCTAGGGGAATATTATAAGCAATTAGGACTTATATATTAAACACGCATGTTGTACACATACATGTGTATATGTACACACATGTGTATATGTACACATGATTGTCATTGTCGTTGTGTCATTGTCGCAATGTCATTGTCGTATTATTATTACTTATATCTCGTATTATTTGATTTTTTTTAATTTTCATTTCATATTCCTGACTTTTCATGCTCTCTTGATTTTTGGGTCTTTGTACATGCGCATATTCAATTATCATTCTCCATTAACGTTACTGAATTAAGTAGTTCTCTCTATCGCCACTTCTACACCAAAGACGTCAATCTGCATTTTCCTCGTTTCAAGAAAAACGCTTACAAAGTTTCATTGCTTCAGTTTATATTGATTAATCAATTTTCTTGCAAACTAATCGGAGTTAAGATATTAGGCTTTGACATAGTATACAAGATTTCTTAAAGACCTTGAAAATGAATTTAGTTAAAAATAACCAAAGTTACAGGTTCGCGTTATTGACGTGGTGATTGTGGTAATGTTCTAATTGTGTCATATCCAATGCGTTTTCATTTTTCGAGTCAAGAGCTGTAGAAATGAGTGTTTTCACTTAATTGTTAAATTTAACAGCTTGAGTGGCAACAACGGATTCCGTAATTACTGAAACTGTAGCAATATTAAAAATACAACATGAAATGAAATTTATTTATGCTTGCAAGAACTGCCATATTGGCGTAATTAACGCCGATAGTCGATGGCAAATAGCCAAAATGAATCCTAAATTTAACTTCACAGTAAATGCAATTATTTATAGGCAATACCAACTATATTTACCAGGCTTAAAAACATTCTCGTTCATCTCAAAAAAAAAAAAAAAAAAAAAATCGTATTTACACAGAATTCCTATTTTATTAGACCCTGCTTGGCGGGATTTAAAAAAATATCTCTCCATCCGCTCGTAACATTGGCTCATCTCAATCGTGCCATAGAATTAGCAGTACAAACGCAAAAAACACACGCTATTAAACACGGAGTTACACTACATTTGAATATTTATCGCCAACTTTTCTAAGAAAGGTACTAAGGAAGTAATCTGCATACGCCATTTTGCGAGATTTTTTTTTTCAGAGAATGATTCTAAGCACTGATTTGACAGCAATCAAAATGAGGAAAGAGTTATTTGTGTATGGTTCCATCGCCAAAAATTAATGCAGGCATCTCTTTGAAAAGTCATAGCTTAATATAATCAGAATAGATATTTTTCGAGGTACTTATGTATTATCCCGACGGTCCGCCAAGACGAGCAATTTTTCGACGTTAAATGCCGGACACATGAAATTATTTATGGTTCGGAATACTATTGGCGACAGTTTGCCAGCAAATTTGAGGAAAAAATGAATTGGTGTTAACGACCACAGGGATAATGCGTAAGTACCTTTCTTGATTTATCGCCGAATAATGAAAATATCGCCAAGCTCGGCTTATTTTTCAAAGCATTTTATTCACACCCTGTTTGGCAATTTATCTCAAAAGTCTCCAACATTGGCGACATTTGGCGCAACTTTTCAGGGATGCACACGATCGTCGTCGGATTATTAGCTAATCATATTGTAGGATAGTATTATATGCTTTAAATAGGTGCATGTCTCTAAACTGCCACTGACCGTATTGTATCGAAATTATTTTGAATACTTCTGTAGAAAAACTATTAACTATATACAGACATTATTTTCGAAGGAAAGCTTAATCTTGTAATCCTTAATAACATGCATCAATTTTGTTTCATTTCAAATAGCAGAATATCTCTAAAACTAGAAGCCTGTTTGGAGGCAATTACAACAACCGCTAGAAAAAACATTTGACGAAAATTTGTCTACATTTAATATATTTAAATTACGTCCGTATAAAATAAATAAGTTCATATTCAATTTTTATTATATACCCAAATAGAATTTCCTGCTCTTCTGGAAACGCGCGGAATCTTTTCGCAGTCGAAAGATTTCACTTTGTGTACACAGCTATTCTCATAACCATGCAGACGATTTATTTGTGAGAAAAAAATTAATAAACTGTGTAATCTGGAAAAACTATTTTAAACTATTTTAAATGTATTGGAATCCCAACTGTGTGACGTCATATTTACTTGAAATAGGTCATTTTGTCACACAAATGACTCACTTTTTTTACTCTCCGAAATAAAACGATGCTGAAAAAAGCAAAAGATCGCTTTAAAAAGAGAAAACTGGTGGATTTAAATATTTTTAAAGCAGCGCAGAATGTTTTCTATATTTTTATACATAATTATGAAAAATTTCAAGCGGATCGTACAAACGGGGAAGAAGATATTAGGCTTTTTGTGTTAACTTTGTAATCTTTTTGCAGTAATGGCAGAAAAAAGTTTTATCTTGAATTGAGGGATCAGCGTACCTGTATAGTAAGGATGATACGCTTTAAGAAAAACTTCCCATAGAGCGCGATGTATTTCGAATATTTTGAGTGCACCTGTAGAAAAACTATAAATGCTACATATACCACTTTATATAGGGTACATGGTACAGTAGATAAGAATAACATATTTAAATTCCGCAGAAATCGATGCATATTTACAGAAGTTAGAGCACGGACGGACGGACAGACAGACAAACTGAAATCATAAACAATTTTCAACCTTGTTGGAAAGTGATAAAAAGATCGGATTTTCGCCACGAGGGCGGAAATCCGATCTTTTTAAATGATAACCCTATTGTCTAATGTGCGTTTTTTTACATGCGGATTTTTGAGTTGTTCTACCCTTCAGGGATTAAATGTAGGGAGTAAACTGTGCATTGCTGAATCCTGAAGAACTGCTAATGATTTTCCTCGAGAAAATTTTCTGTCTCAATTTTAGATTTGCAAAATCTCTAATCTTTCGTTTTTATAACTTTGCTTGTTTGGAAAAACACCTTAGATGCTCTCCTACTGAATTGCATACATTTTTTAAAATCTTCTATTTAGGAAAGGACCTTTCAGTCATCCATCAGTTAAAATGGTGATGGATACAGTTAAAAATAGCGACAGAATTTTCTCTTTTTAATATAATGCAAGTACTAGTAACAAAATTTTGGAACTCCCATAACTGGTGAAGCCTCAGGTTTAGCAGGTTTGGCACACTGTATTTTAGCCATGGACTGCATCTCACTTCTATGAGCTGTCATAATTTTAACAATTATTTTTCTATGAACATGTTCAGAAAACAAGGATTTCAATTTTTAACTTTTAGGTCGTTGAAATATTAAAATTTAATGCGTATGATAAAAGCCAGAGTGATTTTCTGTGTCTGCTGCGCTAACAACCAGTGCAGTTATATAGAGGTGTTATACAGAGTGACCCAAAAGCACTGATCAAGATCTTTATTCTCAAGTATTGAGAGCAATCAATAAATTACGAAGTTACTTTTTTAAAAAGCTACAGAATTTTATCGTATCGATTAATATTGGCTGGTTGTTAAGTCTAACTGAATACCAAATTTAAATTTTTATGCTGTTTCGTGTAAATAAAATCTCAATTAGCAAAATGTGAAATGTTCATTAATTTGGTTTTGTACAGAATTTGAGCATTTTATCTAAAATGTGCCGGAAATATGAAAGTAAATATATACTGCCGTAAACCACTTTTCAATTGCCCTGGAAGAGAAGAAATTGCATCAACAGATAGCATTTCAGGAGGGCCATGAAAATAACGAAAAAAAAGTTGTATAAATACTTTATTTTTGCTACTATTGATACTGTATACTCCGACTCTCGGGTGGTATAAGGGCTTAAGAACCATTCTATCACACCTTGGTTCAGGGTTCGATTCCCGGTTTGGGCTTGAGTGTTAACTTGTCCGTCTCTTGGAAGTAACGCTGGCCGCCCACTGGGTGCTCCCATTATAAAGTGGCCGGTAATTCGGGCATTAGTAGTTTCGAATGCTTGTTGAGCAATGGCCCGCCCTTTGTAAAAAAAAGCTCCTCACCTGTATGTATGTGTACACACATCTCTACATAGCATAAAACAAAATGGCTTTCCACGTCTGTTTGTTTATCCGCTAACTCCACCTAAACCACGCAACGGATTTTGATGCGATTTTCACCATTAGTTAGATAATTTTTCACGGAAGGTTCATATAAAATAAAGTCCCCTCGCCGCGTCTATCTGTCCCTCTGAACGTGATTAACTAAAAAACTAAAAGGCAATATTTACGCCTTCGCAATAATGCTTTCAACTTAAAGCAGGTGGAAATAATCGGTTTCATATCCGATAAAAATAGATCAATGAACAACGTGAAATGAATGTTTTAGATATCACAAGTGAGACTGACGCTACTTTGATGTCACGAGTTTTAAAATGCTATTTTTAAAAATCACGAGTTTAGAAATCCGATTAGGTTAACTGGCTTTCGTGAAAAAATTATGCAACGAGCGAAATAATGTTAGAGTGGGGGACTTATTTTTCACGACTTTAGTAAGTCGCTTTAAATATCAATTTAATCAATAATTTTTGAAGCAAAAGTGACGTCACGTGCCGTGCCAGATCCCCCATATAGGAAGGCGATGGGCAGAAGGGGCGATTTCCATTTTTAATGAGCCCCAGTGGGAGGAAGTCTGACTTAGCAAGGGGTCCCATAATTTCGAACAAATTCCAGATAAGGGACTAACCATGTGAAATAGGCATCTCCAGAGGTAGCGTTAAACTTGGAGGGCATTGGAGCCAGAACGGATTTTACGTGCACCAGCTACCATTAGCGTCGACGGTCCCACAGCAGCACATCCGCGAAAGAAGGTCACCCTCCCAAGCACTGGCCAAGCCGGGCGCTGCTTTACTCTCCGTGTTCTTACGGGAACGGAGTTTAGTGACTTGACCACCGCGGGACACGATGAAGTAGGTAATGTGAATAACCTTATTATCCCCAAGATTAATACACAGGCGCAAACATCCTACTCTGTAGACACCGTGCTGGACCAGGAAGAGAGGATGTACGTTTCCCAACAGAATTTCTCAATTGCTTGCAGCCTTCTGGAATGCCTTTGCATAATTTGGTTTTAAAAGAAGAATGTCTAAATGCTGTTGTTTCATTACGAAACATTAATCCACCCAAATTGTGCAAAGGTACACGTCTGCCGGGGAAAGCTCTAAAAACGTTCACTCTAGTGTGCACAATTCTGAAATGATGTGGAACCGGAGAAGTCGTGTTAATTCTCAGGATTTCATTGATACCAACGGATCATCCATTCCAATTCAAAAGACTGCAAATTCCAACAAAATCCTCATTTTCAATGACAATTAACAAATCACAAGGTTAGATATTCAACCTTGCGAGCTCAGATCTGAGCTTTTCCAATAGACAGCTATACGTAGCCCTTTCTTGCGTCACTACCAAACAAAATTGGTTTGTAATGTGTAACGGAAAGTCAGCTGCAAACAACGTTTATAAAGAAACTAGCTGCTTACCCGTTCTCCGCACGGTAGGAAAAGAACATTCTCCTTACCCATATAATTCGAATTAAACCCAGTGATGAGGAATCTATAAAAGTGAAAAATTATTTAAATCGTGATGAAATGTTGACGTCATGAGTGCAAATCTGAGATGACTGCAACATGATGGCACGAAAACTTCGTCAGTGTCACGGGCGATCAAAAAAGAAGCAGCTTCTCTTAGATTGCCTTGCCCAGGCTTTTTCTCGATGGATCCGGTACCGTAGAACTGCTCCTATAAGTTGCACACCACGCTGGGCGTTAAATTGAACTATCTATAAATCTGGAGACTATCCTGCTTCTAGTCTCCACACATGGGATCTAGGTGAAGGGGTAGGGGTGTCCTCCATGGGGGGGGTCTTTCTAAGGGGTCCTAACCGGTATTTACGCTACGTTTTGGAGGAAACCAGCCATATATGTTTCCTAACATATGCATACAGTTTTTCCTAACATATGCATACAGTTTTATTTTCCGAACGGAATACAGGAAAAATCCGAACGGTAAGGTCGGCGGACTCGACCTATTTTGAACCAGAAACCTTCCATCTCCCAGTTCAGAGCGCTAAGCGCTCGGCCACTGGTCGGACTAAGACATTGCTAGGGGATTATTATCAGCAATTAGGACTTATATATTAAACACGCATGTTGTACACATACATGTGTATATGTACACACATGTGTATATGTACACATGATTGCAATGTCATTGTCGTATTATTATTACTTATATCTCGTATTATTTGATTTTTTTTAATTTTCATTTCATATTCCTGACTTTTCATACTCTCTTGATTTTTGGGTCTTTGTACATGCGCATATTCAATTATCATTCTCCATTAACGTTACTGAATTAAGTAGTTCTCTCTATCGCCACTTCTACACCAAAGACGTCAATCTGCATTTTCCTCGTTTCAAGAAAAACGCTTACAAAGTTTCATTGCTTCAGTTTATATTGATTAATCAATTTTCTTGCAAACTAATCGGAGTTAAGATATTAGGCTTTGACATAGTATACAAGATTTCTTAAAGACCTTGAAAATGAATTTAGTTAAAAATAACCAAAGTTACAGGTTCGCGTTATTGACGTGGTGATTGTGGTAATGTTCTAATTGTGTCATATCCAATGCGTTTTCATTTTTCGAGTCAAGAGCTGTAGAAATGAGTGTTTTCACTTAATTGTTAAATTTAACAGCTTGAGTGGCAACAACGGATTCCGTAATTACTGAAACTGTAGCAATATTAAAAATACAACATGAAATGAAATTTATTTATGCTTGCAAGAACTGCCATATTGGCGTAATTAACGCCGATAGTCGATGGCAAATAGCCAAAATGAATCCTAAATTTAACTTCACAGTAAATGCAATTATTTATAGGCAATACCAACTATATTTACCAGGCTTAAAAACATTCTCGTTCATCTCAAAAAAAAAAAAAAAAAAAAAAAAAAAAAAATCGTATTTACACAGAATTCCTATTTTATTAGACCCTGCTTGGCGGGATTTAAAAAAATATCTCTCCATCCGCTCGTAACATTGGCTCATCTCAATCGTGCCATAGAATTAGCAGTACAAACGCAAAAAACACACGCTATTAAACACGGAGTTACACTACATTTGAATATTTATCGCCAACTTTTCTAAGAAAGGTACTAAGGAAGTAATCTGCATACGCCATTTTGCGAGATTTTTTTTTCAGAGAATGATTCTAAGCACTGATTTGACAGCAATCAAAATGAGGAAAGAGTTATTTGTGTATGGTTCCATCGCCAAAAATTAATGCAGGCATCTCTTTGAAAAGTAGCATAGCAGTATTTTAAATTATCAACTATAACGTGTTTTATTTATTCCAATTTACCGAATGCGAGAAATTAATTTTTTTAGAAATTTGGCGGCATTCCCCCAAGGTAAATCAATTTACTTAATTTGGGGAAAATTCCGAAAATAGATCGCTTAAAATCGCCTTAATAATTGAACTATTTCTGCATGGAAGATTAAGTTTAACGCCGTATGTTAATAAAACCTACACACACAAACCTAAACGTATTTCGGTAATCTCTCAGTAAATTGCGCCAAGCTTAAAACTGTGCAATTCCGTAGAATTTACTACTTTCTCAAAATCACCAAATCAGTCATTTTTTTTCGTCAAACTAAAAAATATACATATTACTCTCGGAAATCTCCCAATCCCTTATTCTTTTACATATAAAAAGCATTGAATTCCTGCTCTGATTTCACATGCATGAAATACTTTAATTAAAAAATAACTTTGTAAATAATCTAAACAGAAAAAAGATCATTATCCTTGTATTTTTACTGCAGGAGTCTAAATAATTTAATAAAATAGCCAAACATGGCAACCTCGATGCTTATTTCTCACATTTTCACTGCAGGGGTTACAATCGCGGAGTTGCGGAGAGCAAAAATTAGCGTTTTAGACGGGGTTTTTTATCAATATCTCCTAAACTAATTCGAATTTCAAAATTTAAATTAGCGGAGGTTCTTTCTCAAAATTTTCCGAATTCGTGGATACCTCGTTCGAAACTCAACTCCCAGCCGTTTAGGAGGAGATGATGCTACACACACACACACACACACACACACACACACACACACACACACACACACACACACACACAGACAGACGCGCACAGATTTTAATAGTATAGACTAGCTGCTTATCTCCGCACGGTAGGGGACGAATATTTTCCTTACACACATATAATTCGAATTAAACCCAGTGATAGGAATCTCTAATAGTGAAAAGTTGCTGGAACTCTGACGAAAAGCTGACTCCATGAGTGGAAATTTGAGAGGATTGCAACATGATGACACAAAAACTACGTCGTTGTCACTGGCGATCAGAAAAGTAAGAACTTTATGGTATGCAGACGAAACGTTTCTCTTTCGAAAAATTCCTTTATTTGTACATCATATAATTCTCTTTTTTAGGTTTAATTTAAAGCATTCATACATACCATATGAATAACATTACATGATGTTGAATCCTATTTTATCTTATCTTGCATTTCGCAAAGCGTGGACAATGCATTAGCACAAGTTATGTTGCAGATGACTTTATTAAATTTTACCCAAATTAAAAAAACCTACACGAAACAATCGATGCACATAGTACGTTCAGAAACCAAAAATGTATCCTGTTTCCGTGAAGATCTTGTCGCTTTCGTAAATAAAAATATTTGTGACGTAACTTAAGCGGAAAAGCTTATTACCCTTACTGAACTCTTAATACAGTAGCACACTTGTTGCATAAAACTAACGTTGATGTCACTGCCAATTCACACTAAATAAATAACTAATTTCATATTTTATTTTTAACATAGATTAATTGCATAGTGTCGAATTCAATATTAAACAAAATCTGAAACCGTATCTAGAGCTCTAGGTCTTGTAACTGGAGTAACTGGAATATATATGAAAAAATAAATAGAACTTTAACATATAAGTAATTTACAAATTGCATCCCGTTATTCGGAAAGATTCCACAAACGCCATGGGAAGAAAGAGCAATCTTCTTCTATACTATTAAAATCTGTGCGCGTCTGTCTGTCTGTGTGTAGCATCATTTCCTCCGAAACCGCTGGGAGATGAGTTTCGATCGAGGTGTCCACTTATTCGAAAAATTCCGAGGAAGGTCTTCCGCTAATTTAAATTTCGAAATTCGAATTAGTTTAGGAGATTGATAAAAAACCCCGTCAAAAACACTAATTTTTGCTCTCCGTATCTCCGCGATTGTAACCCCTGTAGTGAAAATGTGAGAAATAAGCATCGAGGTTGCCATGTTTGGCGAATTTATTAAATGATTTATACTCTTGCATTAAAAATAAAGGAATAATACTTTTTTTCTGTTTCGAATATTTGCTAGGTTATTTTTTAATTAAAATATCGTCTGCGTGGGAAATCAGAGCAGGAATTCAATATTTTTTATACGCAAAAGAAAAAGGATTTGTAAATTTCAGAGACTAAAGTGTATAACCTTATAATTTGGCGAAAAAAATGGCTTATATGGCGATTTTGAGAAAGTGGATTCTAGTGGTTTGCACAATTTTAGGCTTGGCGCAATTTACTGAGAGCGTAAAGAAATAGTATTTTTAAAAACAAGTGTAGGTTTTACTAGAATTTAGCCTGAAATTTTAATTTTCTGTTCAGAAATAATGCAGTTATTAAGGCGATTTTAAATGATTTTCATCAAGTTAAATAAATTGATTTAAGTTAGGGAAACCCCGCCAAATTTCAGAAAATTAAACTTTTTCATTTGTATTGCTAATTCTATGCCCCGATTGATATGAGTTGGTGTTACGAGCGTATGAATAGATAATATTTTCTAATCCCGCCGAACAAGGTGTAATAAAATAGGAAGTCTTTATAAATACGAATGCTGTTTGAGATGAATGAGAATATTTTTTAAAACTCAGTTAGACTAGCTGGTAATGCCTTAAATTATTGCATTTATTGTCAAGTTTAATGTGTGATTCATTTTGGCTATTTGCCATCGACTGCCGACGTTAATTACGCCAAAATTGCAGTTCTAGCAAAGTAAACATAAATAAATCATTTCATATTCTATTTTTAAAACTGCTACAGTTTCCGTAGCAACGGAATCCATTGTTGCCAATTGGATTCCGTTGTTGCCAAGTTGTTCAATTTAATAATTAAGTGAAACCACTCATTTCTACATCTCTTAAGACCCAAAAAAGTGAAAACGCATTAAATATGAAACAAATAGAATTTTAACATATTTGCGCATTAAAAATAATCGAAGTTTTTTCAGGCAATTCTGCATATTTTTCATTTTATTTCCTTCGCGTGTGACGTCATTTCACGTCATTGTCTTCTGTTTTGCTGTCAGATTATCCGGAGAAGCACATTACACGCTAACGTATGTGCTGCTTCGGCGTACTTAAGAAAGCAATTTGTCGGGTGCGTATTTGCCTAACCCCTCTGTGTGTCTAAATTGAAGCAATGAAACTTTGTAGGCGTTTTTTTTTTAAACTAGAAAAAGGCAGATTAACGTCGTTAACGTGGAAGAAGCGATATGGAAAACTGTTTAATTGGTAGCCGTAATGCGAAATGATAATCGATTATTCACATGCGCAAAGCAACAAAATTTCAAAAGTATGAAAAGTCAGGAATATGAAATGAAAATCCAAAATAAATCACCAGAGACTATAGAATAAGCATCGTGTACGAGAATGATATTGCAATCATGTACATAACAAAGGCGCTTGCAAGGAATACAAAATATAATATGAAATTAATTGCTCTTTCTTCCCATGGCGTTTGTGGAATCTTTCCGAATAACGGGATCCAATGTGCTTAGAATATTTCATATAAATTACTTATATGTTAAAGTTCTATTTATTTTTTCATATATATTCCAGTTACTCCAGTTACAAGACCTAGAGCTCTAGAAACGATTTCAGATTTTGTTTAATATTGAATTTGACACTATGCAATTCATCTATGTTAAAAATAAAATATGAAATTAGTTATTTATTTAGTGTGAATTGGCAGTGAGATCAACGTTAGTTTTATGTAACAAGTGTGCTACTGTATTAAGAGTTCAGTAAGGGTAATAAGCTTTTCCGCTTAAGTTACGTCACAAATTTTTTCATTTACGAAAGCGACAAGATCTTCACGGAAACAGGATGCATTTTTGGTTTCTGAACGTACAATGTGCATCGATTGTTTCGTATAGGTTTTTTAAATTTGGGTAAAATTTAATAAAGTCATCTGCAACATAACTGTGCTAATGCATTGTCCACGCTTTATGAAATGCAAGATACGATAAAATAGTATTCAACATCATGCAATGTTATTCATATGGTATGTATGAATGCTATAAATTAAACCTAAAAAAAGATAATTATATGATGTAGAAATAAGGCATTTTTCGAAAGAGAAACGTTTCGTCTGCATACCGTAAAGTTCTTACTTTTCTGATCGCCAGTGGCAATGACGTAGTTTTTGTGTCATCATGTTGCAATCGTCTCAAATTTCCACTCATGGAGTCAGCTTTTCGTCAGAATTCCAGCATTTTTTCACTGTTAGAGATTCAGCATTACTGTGTTTAATTTGACTTATATGTATTAGGAAAATATTCGTTTCCTACTGTGCGGAGAACGGGCAAGCAGCTAGTTAATTTCATATTATATTTTGTATTCCTTGCAAGCACCTTTGTTATGTACATGATTGCAATATCATTCTCGTACACGATGCTTATCCTATAGTCTCTGGTGATTTATTTTGGATTTTCATTTCATATTCCTGACTTTTCATACTTTTGAAATTTTGTTGCTTTGCGCATGTAAATAATCGATTATCATTTCGCATTACGGCTACCAATTAAATAGTTTTCCATATCGCTTCTTCCACGTTACGACGTTAATCTGCCTTTTTCTAGTTTAAAAAAAGAAAGCCTACAAAGTTTCATTGCTTCAATTTAGACACACAGAGCGGTTAGGCAAATACGCACCCGACAAATTGCTTCCTTATGTCCGCCGAAGCAGCACGTACGTTAGTGTGTAATGTGCTTCTCCGGATAATCTGACAGCAAAACAGAAGACAATGACGTGAAAATGACGTCACACGCGAAGGAAATAAAATAAAAATTTGCAGAATTGCCTGAAAAAAATTCGATTATTTTTAATGCGCAAATATGTTAAAATTCTATTTGTTTCATATTTAATGCGTTTTCAGTTTTTGTGTGTCTTAAGAGATGTAGAAATGAGTGGTTTCACTTAATTATTAAATTGAACAACTTAAGTGGCAACCCTACAAGCAACAATTCCCAGTTTCTGCTCGGCCAACCACCGGCATTCATCGCAACTCATCGCTCACCGAAATTCGGTACTCGGCCCAGACACGGAATTCCATCGAAAAACGATGATTGTTATGTGTGCGGCAGACACTGATCGGTCCGGTACCCATAAAACGATCCTCGGAACGATATCCGGCCTGAGTTATCGGGCCATATGCCTAAATTTGATCAAAATACGCTGAACTGAAAAGAAATTTCGGCCTGCATAACGGCCGAGCGGCATTCAGCCGATGAAAATTGGCGCATGCGCTCTGTTCATGCAACAGTCGAGCGATGGCAACATCCGAGTATCTACCGGCAGGCGCCATGTTTGTTTTCATAAGAATAGGAGACGAAAAAAACTGAAGAAGTTTTTGTGGTGGTGATTAGTCTATATTGGTACGTATAACTATCATTTGTAGCAAATTTTTGACATTTTTAATATAGAATTAGTCTAATATAAGTAAAGTATAAGTTCAAATCTCTGTAATTATTTTTTTCTCTCTTGATACTGTTGCATAACACTAATGGAATAACACTATTTTTTATTAGTATCATTTTCCTATCTTTACACGGCGTACAGTGTGTAATTACACTAGTTCATACAGTTAATCGCTTTTTAGTTTTAAAATATACGGGTAAATTCTTCATTGAATCTAATAAAAAAATCATACTTCCGACCAAAACAAGCTTATTTGGTACTTATGTATTTTACAGTCAGTCCGCCAAAATGAGCGATTTCGTGTGCGTGTGGAATACGTCAGATTCATTGTTACAATGTAGTGCATTGCAATCCTTTGGCGAAAAAACTTGTTGGCGTGAATTATCGACGGTAAAATAAGTACCGATTATTTGCATCCGTTGACCATAAAAAAAGAGAAAAAAAAATCCAAAAGATGCGATTACTCGCCAAGATCGTTTCCAAAGGCATAAAGCGCAGATTCTTAGTGTTATGGAAATGAGAAGCTGTACAGCATTGATTTGATATTCAAACGACTGTTTTGTTTCGCTTTATAAACTTCGAAACCCGCGTTGATGAATTTAGACTAGCTTAGAAATAGTATACGTAAATACAGTGATTTTTTTTTCTTTTTTAAAGCAGACCACTGTTTTTTTTTGTTTTTTTTTTTGAAGCAGAACACTGGTTAATGATGATTTCAGAACCTGTGGAAACTATAAACCAGACTGAGACAGGTTGTCCCAAAAAGGTGGTAACGGGCTTTAATTCTTTATCTATTAGAGATAAGTGGACAGCGTAAATTGAGAAAAGTGCTCAAAATGAGGTCGGAAGTAAGACTCCGTTAAAAAAAATTTCTCGTTAATTTTCAAAAAGTTACACTTTCTACATTTTTATATGACCCTCGTACAAAAGCATTCCCATACACTAATGAGGTGAAGTACAAAATTTGGGAATTATATTTTTAAAAATTATATTTTAAGATAACCCCTCATCCTAGGATGGTCGCCCACCCTTAGCGTTGTCATCACAACACAAACAAACAAACTGACATGAAATAAGACTTCAGAGGGTTCAAAAGTTGAAAAAAAAAGGCATATATAAAAATCCGTCTTTGGGGTCATTTTCTGCATCCCGCAGTCTGAATCATGGTAAATTCTGCAAACGCAGAACATGAAAATTGTTATTGTTGCTTCGAAACCCTCTGGCCAACTGCAGAGCCAATACCGTCTCTAAGGGAACCCCCTTTATAGATGGTGTTGGCAGAGCGGGATCAGATCCTTTATATAAAACGAAAATGGCCTTAATTGGGCAGCTTCCTTTTTGCTAATCCCCAGTGAGGGGAATACCGACTTATCCCGGGTCTCCCTCCTAAATTTTGAACCAATTTCAGATGACAGCTGGATTGGTACCTAAGAGCTGGATTGGTACACCAAAGAGAGATATGGATTGAACATGGAAAACATTGAAGTCTTAACACATTTTTCGTGCATTAATTCCCTACAGCGTACACGGTATACATCAGCCTCAGTCGAGAAAGGGGTTTACCCTTCTAGACACTGGCCAAGCAGGTGCTGCTTCCCTTTCGGTGTTCCAATGGGAACCGAGTTTAACCAACTGTTCTACTGCCGGACATATGAAAAATTTCTTTCACCTAATGTTTTGCTGTCTTTGTGAGTGCATTGGGAAAATTTTTCGAGATACTGATGTGTTGGGGAAAACGTAGGGGTCTATTCAGAAGAAAACGTTTTCTAGGAAGTTGAAGTAATATAAAGGTTGGAAATCCCGATATAGAAATTATGTAAAAAAACATATGAAGCAGACTTACTCTGCATTTCCTATTCTTTGTGTAAATTAAGTTCTAAAAATTTTCTTTTTTTCTCCTAGAAGCTGCTCATAAAATAAGATTTTTGAAGATGCTGCTGCAAAACTCAAAGAAAATACTTCTTTTGTAAATTATGTGTATGATATATTTTGTGTAGAATAATTTCAATAAAAAATTTTGGAATTTACTTTATTTTAAAAATTATTATAGCGATCTTATGTCTTATGGTCTATGCTTTTTTAAAAAAACCTATTTTTCAAAACCATAGGTTCCAGTGGTCAATAATCTTTTTTAAATTGTAAGCTTCAAGAAACTTCGGAAAGTCGATTTCCTATTTCCTATCACAAAAAACTTCTAATGTGAACTACACAATTTTCTTGTATGGCTGTTAAACTTTACGCATTCTTGATGCACTCTATTTAAATATATTGGAAACTGAAATGCGATACTTCAGTATCTCGTTAAGCGTAAGAGATATCACCAGGATGAGATTTCAGCATTGAAAACTTATTCCTGGCTGAAAAATTGGCATTTTTCTTTTATTCGTCAGCTTGGCGACAAACGGTGAGATTTTAAGCATGACCCAAATAGTGACCCTAGCCAGTGGATTGTAATCAAAAATGAAAGTGCAGAACCAAATGTTATGACAGTCTTAAATACAAAATTTCAATATTCTATGGCTAACAGTTTTTATTTTTATTCGAGATACGTACTTATTTTTAGTGCCAAAATTTGTAATATTGCCCCTAAATTTACCAAGCTTGGGGACAGTTGGCAATATTTTGGGCATGAGCTAAACAGAGGTAGTTCAGGGATTTTTAATGTGAAAGGCATGTCCATAGACTTTAATGCACCGAAAGTGTTTCATATAACTCTGTAAATAAACTATTCATTTGAAATTTCTTCGGCTATTCCTCTTTGAGTTAATCGAATTACGCAAGAATATACGTACATAAATACATGCATACGAGCAGACGTCCCTCAAATTTAATCAAACTCGATCGAAAATGCAGCATGCGTACGTGCAGACATTACCAAAATACTAGTTAAAGCGAGTTCTGGGATTAAGGCCAATTATCTACACGGGGGATCTAGGCCTGTAGATGGGGTGCCCTCCGTTGGGGTCTTTCTAAGGTGTCCTAACCAGTATTTCAGTGGAAACCTAAATTTCAGTGGAAAACACGGAAAGCTCCGAACGGTTAGGTCGGCGGATGCGACCTGGTTTTGAACCAGACACCTTCCGTCTTCTAGTTCAGAGCGCTATGCGCTCGGACTAGTTAAAACAAATCGAACATGTAATATTCGTATATAATGTCATACATAGATGGAGTATACGACTATAGTACGTTCACGTATAGTATAGTTACGTATATAGTACGACTATATACGTAAATAGATGGAGTATACGGCGCACCTACATGCATGCATGTGCACCGCGTAGTAAAAGTGTATTTCTTCTATACTGTACTGCTTCTGCACTGCATTATCATATACGGAAACTGCAATTTCAAATACATTTCAAATATAAAAGAAATCTAAAAAACACTTGTGAATGTTCCAATTGCATCGTAGGGTCGGAATGGTTAAATGCATGTCAACACCACATAAAAACTTACCGGAAAGTAATACTCACCCTGGTGTTTGGCCAACATTACGCATTAAGTGAACGGGCCGGTTCCCTATATCCGTGTCCAAACCGATGAAAACTCATCGGTTAGACTACTTCGGACGTCTCCACGTCCGAGGGGACATGAACTGCGTGTATCCGAGCACTTTCAAAGTGAACGGCCCGATTCCTTCTCATCGGCTCAAGGCTACGTGGCCGGTGAAGGCCCGAACAAAATTGCTAGTAGGGAACAATGGATTCCGTTGCTACGGAAACTGTAGCAGTGTTAAAAATAGAATATGAAATGATTTATTTATGTGTACTTTGGTAGAACTGCCATTTTGGCGTAATTAACGTCGGCAGTCGATGGCAAATAGCCAAAATGAATCACACATTAAACTTGACAATAAATGCAATAATTTAAAGGCATTACCAGCTAGTGTAACTGAGTTTTAAAAATATTCTCATTCATCTCAAACAGCATTCGTATTTATAAAGACTTCCTGTTTTATTACACCTTGTTTGGCGGGATTAAAAAATATTATCTATTCATACGCTCGTAACACCAACTCATATCAATCGGGGCATAGAATTAGCAATACAAATGAAAAAGTTTAATTTTCTGAAATTTGGCGGGGTTTCCCTAACTTAAATCAATTTATTTAACTTGATGAAAATCATTTAAAATCGCCTTAATAACTACATTATTTCTGAACAGAAAATTAAAATTTCAGGCTAAATTCTAGAAAAACCTATACTTGTTTTTAAAAATACTATTTCTTTACGCTCTCAGTAAATTGCGCCAAGCCTAAAATTGTGCAAACCACTAGAATCCACTTTCTCAAAATCGCCATAAAAGCCTTTTTTTTTCGCCAAATTATAAGGTTATACACTTTAGTCTCTGAAATTTACAAATCCTTTTTCTTTTGCGTATATTGAATTCCTGCTCTGATTTCCCACGCAGACGATATTTTAATTAAAAAATAACCTTGCAAATATTCGAAATAGAAAAAAAAGTATTATTCCTTTATTTTTAATGCAAGAGTGTAAATCATTTAATAAATTCGCCAAACATGGCAACCTCGATGCTTATTCTCACATTTTCACTACAGGGGTTACAATCGCAGAGTTGCGGAGAGCAAAAATTAGTGTTTTTGACGGGGTTTTTTATCAATATCTCCTAAACTAATTCGAATTTGAGAAATTTAAATTAGCGGAAGACCTTCCTCGGAATTTTTCGAATAAGTGGACACCTCGATTGAAACTCAACTCCCAGCCGTTTCGGAGGAGATGATGTTACACACAGACAGACAGACGCTCTCAGATTTTAATAGTATAGAAGAAGACTAGCTGCTTACCCGTTCTCCGCACGGTAGGAGACCAAAATTTTCCTTACATATATAATTCGAACTAAACCCAGTGATAGGAATCTCTAATAGTGAAAAGTTGCTGGAATTCTGTCGAAAAGCTGACTCCATGAGTGGAAATTTGAGACGATTGCAACATGATGACACAAAAACCACATCATTGTCACTGGCGATCAGAAAAGTAAGAACTTTAAAATTATTAGACCTTTAAAATTATTATAAATGCAGTTATTATTAATGCTTTAAAATTATTATTATTACTTTAAAATTATTATTAATGCAGACGAAACTTTTCTCTTTCGAAAAATGCCTTATTTCTATCATATAATTCTCTTTTTTAGGTTTAATTTATAGCATTCATGCATACCATATGAATAACATTACATGACGTTGAATACTATTTTATCTTATCTTGCATTTCGTAAAGCGTACAATGCATTAACACAGTTTTGTTGCAGATGACTTTATTAAATTTTACCTAAATTTAAAAAACCTAGACGAAACAATCGATGCACATTGTACGTTCAGAAATCCAAAAATGCATCCTGTTTCCGTGAAGATCTTGTCGCTTTCGTAAATGAAAACTTTTGTGACGTAACTTAAGCGGAAAAGCTTATTACCCTTACTGAACTCTTAATACAGTAGCACACTTGTTACATAAAACTAATGTTGATCTCACTGCCAATTCACACTAAATAAATAACTAATTTCATATTTTTTTTTTACATAGATTAATTGCATAGTGTCAAATTCAATATTAAACAAAATCTGAAATCGTTTCTAGAGCTCTTGGTCTTGTAACTGGAGTAACTGTAATATACATGAAAAAATAAATAGAACTTTAACATATAAGTAATTTATATGAAATATTCTAAGCACATCGGATCCCGTTATTCGGAAAGATTCCACAAACGCCATGGGAAGAAAGAGCAATTAATTTCATATTATATTTTGTATTCCTTGCAAGTGCCTTTGTTATGCACATGATTGCAATATCACTCTCGTACACGATGCTTATCCTATAGTCTCTGGTGATTTATTTTGGATTTTCATTTCATATTCCTGACTTTTCATACTTTTGAAATTTTGTTGCTTTGCGCATGTGAATAATCGATTATCATTTCGCATTATGGCTACCAATTAAATAGTTTTCCATATCGCTTCTTCCACGTTAACGACGTTAATCTGCCTTCTTCTAGTTTAAAAAAATAAACGCCTACGAAGTTTCATTGCTTCAATTTAGACACACAGAGGGGTTAGGCAAATACGCACCCGACAAATTGCTTCCTTATGTCCGCCGAAGCAGCACATACGTTAGCGTGTAATGTGCTTCTCCGGATAATCTGACAGCAAAACAGAAGACAATGACGTGAAAATGACGTCACACGCGAAGGAAATAAAATGAAAAATATGCAGAATTGCCTGCAAAAGCTTCGATTATTTTTAATGCGCAAATATGTTAAAATTCTATTTGTTTCATATTTAATGCGTTTTCACTTTTTTGGGTCTTAAGAGATGTAGAAATGAGTGGTTTCACATAATTATTAAATTGAACAACTTAAGTGGCAACAATGGATTCCGTTGCTACGGAAACTATAGCAGTGTTAAAAATAGAATCTTAAATGATTTATTTATGTTTGCTTTGCTAGAACTGCCATTTTGGCGTAATTAATGTCGGCAGTCGATGGCAAATAGCCAAAATGAATCACACATTAAACTTGACAATAAATGCAATAATTTAAAGGCATTACCAGCTAGTCTAACTGGGCTTAAAAAATATTCTCATTCATCTCAAACAGCATTCGTATTTATAAAGACTTCCTATTTTATTACACCTTGTTTGGCGGGATTAAAAAATATTATCTATTCATACGCTCGTAACACCAACTCATATCAATCGGGGCCTAGAATTAGCAATACAAATGAAAAAGTTTAATTTTCTGAAATTTGGCGGTGTTTCCCTAACTTAAATCAATTTATTTAACTTGATGAAAATCTTTTAAAATCGCCTTAATAACTGCATTATTTCTGAACAGAAAATTAAAATTTCAGGCTAAATTCTAGAAAAACCTATACTTGTTTTTAAAAATACTATTTCTTTACGCTCTCAGTAAATTGCGCCAAGCCTAAAATTGTGCAAACTACTAGAATCCACTTTTTCAAAATCGCCATATAAGCCATTTTTTTTTTCCGACAAATTATAACGTTATACACTTTAGTCTCTGAAATTTGCAAATCCTTTTCCTTTTGCGTATAAAAAATATTGAATTTCTGCTCTGATTTCCCACGCAGACGATATTTTAATTAAAAAATAACCTAGCAAATATTCGAAACAGAAGAAAAAGTATTATTCCTTTATTTTTAATGCAAGAGTGTAAATCATTTAATAAGTTCGCCAAACATGGCATCCTCGATGCTTATTTCTCACATTTTCACTACAGGGGTTACAATCGCGGAGTTGCGGAGAGCAAAAATTCGTGTTTTCGACGGGGTTTTTTATCAATATCTCCTAAACTAATTCGAATTTCGAAATTTAAATTAGCGGAAGACCTTCCTCGGAATTTTTCGAATCAGTGGACACCACCATTGAAACTCAACTCCCAGCGGTTTCGGAGGAGATGATGCTACACACAGACGGACAGACAGACAGATGCGCACAGATTTTAATAGTATAGAAAGAAAAGATGATCTTTTTAAGTTATTGTAAACATTTTTAATGAAGAAAAGTGGTGCATTTCAAAAGTCTTGATACTTCATGTCGCAAAATTTCAAAATTGGTTGTTTGCAATGTTTTTGCTTGGGACATCTTCTGCAGTTGAGAGTTTTTTTCTAGTATGGGAATATTTGGCTGGCAGAGAAAGGAGTAGACTTTTAATATGTAATGTTAAACATCTTCTAAATGTCAAAATTAATTCCCAACTTCTGTGTCGTGATTTTTATGATGTCATCAAAACAAACAAAGAATTCCTGAAAAAGCCATGTCTAATGAGAAATAGCACAAAATTAATAAAGTTTAATGTTTCAGTAAGGTAATGTTTTAGTTATTTGTTAATGTTTAAAGTAATTTCAAAAATACTGTAAAATCTCGTTACAATGAACTAAACTATTATGAAGATTAATGAATAAAATATTTTTTTCAAAGGAAAATTTCAAATTAATGAATAAAAGGCTTTTATCAAAGGAAATAATTAGAACTAACTAAATCACTGAAATTTCTTTTTTATGAATAAAATATTTTTATGAAAGAAAATCTTTAAAACTTTACTTTTCCAAAACAAAAAGGTGATGAGAGGCCCGACATGAGACTGAGCTTCCCCTCACTCAGAGGTTAATCGGGCCCTGCTTAGGTGATCGCCTACATTCGCACCCCCTCTTGGGCCGGCCCTGCATAAATTATTCTGTCCAAGAACATAGGACCTTACCTTTGTCGCCGTTTATTTGTTAAATTTAGCTTTGTGTAGAAACAGACAACTTATTACTATGGTTCATTACAGTGAAAATAAAAAAATAAAATCCGCTATTCAATGGTTTAAAGTAAGGCGAGGTTTTGTTAAAAATAGAAAATGAAATTCATTACTCTTGACGCTATTTTTACATCATGCGATTAAAATTATATTACTGAGTTAAATGCTAACAAGATATGGCAAAAGGAAAAAAATTATAATATAATCAAAATTTTTCGATCATGAAACATGGATCCAGATAGGAATATATAAATCATTTAAGATACTAACATTTTGCTGTGATCAGCAGATAAATATTTAACGAAAATAAATTTAATACTTATTTATTTATTTTCTATTTCTATCTGTGTTGGTTTAACAGTATCCATTCCCCGTGAAGAACGGGTACTTCAGCTAATCGACAATAGTTTTCAATCAAGAACGGCAAAAAGTATCAATAAATTAATACATGTGGAATCGTATACCCCATATGCTATCGCTGGTCCTGTGGGAGACTAAAAAAAAACATCCCTGTGTCCGACAATCGCTGTGGGGCAACCTAGAAAAAATGCCATCGCTGGTCCTGTGCGACACTGAAAAAACCTCTCTGGTTCCGGCCATCGCTGTGGGGAGCAACGTAGAAAAATGTCATCGCTGGTGCTGGGCGAGACTCAAAATAACATCCCTGGGTACGGCCGTCGCTGTGGGACGCAACCTACAAAATATGCTATCGATGGTACTGTGCGACATCCAAAAAACATCCCTGGGTCCGGCCATGGCTGTGGGGCGCAGCCTAGAAAATATGCTATTGCTGGTGGTGGGCAAGACCCCCCCCCAAAAATACATTCCTAGGTTCGGCCATCAATGTAGGCGGCCCCTTGAAAATATGCTACCCCTGGTCCCTTTGCTAAACTAAAAAAAAACTCCATGTTATCATTAACTAGCACTAGGGTGCTATTTCGCTCAATCCCATGATTTTGTCTGCGCTATCTTGTAGACAGGTTTTGTTGGTTTGAACTGCCACTGTGAAGGTCTTTTCAAATGTGTTTGCCAGATAACGTGGAGGAGTGTGTGGGGAGGGGGGGGGGAAGCGTTGATAAAATGTTGAAAGTCGAACAAGGTTTGCAATTTTTGATAATTGATCGCTAAATTTGTTGCCAAAACGTGACAATTTACTATAAATATATTACGAGTATAGTTAGAAAACGCCTGGCGAATATTGCAAAATAGCTTTAGTAGGCGATTTTTATATAGATTTCAATTCCGAAGAAGTATTTTATGGAACAGAGAAGACAAATACAGTACACTCATAGATTATGATACACTTTCCAAATGATATCTCTCTATTCTAAAAAAAAGTAAAGGCCGCTGGCACCGTCAAAGCTTCTGGACCTATTTCCTCCTAAACCGTAGGGATTTGAGTTTCGACTAAGGTACCCACAGATTCGAAAAATTCCGAGGAACCTGCTAAGCTGATTTAAATTTCGAAAATCGAATTATTTTAGAAGATACTAATAAAAAAACTGAGAAAATAAACCGAATGGTTGCCAGATTTGGCATAAAATCATTCATTCCTTTGCAACAAAGCGTTTCCAAGTATCTAGAATCGCGTGAAATTTACAAAGTTAACACAAAAAGCCTAATAACTTCTTCACCGTTTGCACGATCCGCTTGAAAATTTTCATGATCATGTATAAAAATATAGAAAACAATCTGCGCTTCTTTAAAAATCTGAAAATCTACCCGTTCCCTCCTTTTTAAGCGATTTTTCGCTATTTTCAGCACCATTTTATTTCCGAGAATCAAAAAAGTAAATCATTTGCGTGACAAAATTACCCTTTTCAAGTGAATATGACGTCATACAAGTGGGATTCAAATTCGTTTAAAAGAGATTTTCCAGATTACACAGTTTATTATCATTTTTTTTTTTCACAAATAAATCGTTTGCATGGACATGAGAATAGCTGTCTACACAAAACGAAATTTTTCGATTGCGAAAAGATTCTGCGAGTTTCCAGAACAGCATGAAATTTAATTTGGGTATCTCTCTATTCTAAAAAAAAGTAAAGGCCGCTGGCGCTGTCAAAGCTTGTTGGCCTATTTCCTCCTAAACCGTGGGGATTTAAGTTTCAACTAAGGTGCCCACAGATTCGAAAAATTCCGAGAATTCACCGGTTGGTTATGCACCGGTGCTACCGGTTGCGGTCATTTTTTGGTTAAGTGACGTCACGGTTGTCAACCGGTTTCGGTCATCCTCACCACATCCAATTCCAAGCCAAGAAAACAGAAATAAACATTGGCAACACTACGCTAATAACCGGAATAACCCACCTCGCTAGCAGGGTCATTCTGGTTGCGCTCTGGTCACGCTGAGCAGACAACCGCTACATGACCGAAACGTTTTCGAACGCGGTTACTTCTAGAGCTCCGCCCCACGCTCCGCCTTTTCGAACGCTCTGGTCGTGCACCGGTGTTACCGGTGCACGACCGGTGAATTCTCGAACGCGCCTTATTAGTGATATAACGTATTATTATTGGTATTATTAGGTAAATATGCTGAACGAGGCTGTAGTTAATGCTGGAGATGCAGCGGCAAATAATACCAATGCAATTCAGCGAGTAGGTATCAAATATGCTCCTTTTTGGCGTGCTAACCCCAAAATTTGGTTTTTATCAACTCGAATCTCAATTGACGCTGGCAGGAATAACTAATACCACTACTCAGTATCATCATCTAGTTGCATCTCTACAACCGGAGGAGTTAGCGATTGTAGGAGACATCATGACCTCTCCCCCTCTGGATAACCCTTATGCCGCGATTAAAACACGTTTAATCAACCAATATACTGTTAGTGAGGACTCACGCCTTCGCGAGTTAGTATCGGGCATGCAGCTGGGTGATAAAAAACCATCCAGGTTATTACTAGAAATGCGCAGTAAGGCGGGCGCTCAGGTAGGCGACGATTTGCTAAAAACATTATTTGTTCAGAGGCTGCCTGCCAACGTGCAGCAAATCTTAGCCATTTCCAACGATTATTTAGACAAGTTAGCCGAGATGGCGGTCGGTATTATGGCCGCTACGGGGCCAATACCAAATGTGCAAGGTGTACATAACGATAACGAAATTAAATCACTCATATTAGATATTTCGTCACGTTTGCAAAAGCTGGAAACACGAAATGCGGAGGATAGGCCAAGGCGACCCTCCTCACGCGCACGATATTTCAGAGGGCGAAGTAAATCTCGCGATAGGCAAAATTCCACTAGTAGCGACAGCTGGCTATGCTGGTACCATGAAAACTGTAAGGAGAAAGCTAGGAAATGTAAGGAACCCTGTACTTGGTCAGGAAACCGCTAAGGCCGTCACTCGAGCAGACGGGTGACGGCGCACCTTTGATCAATGGGCTATACTTGAGCGATAGGTCGTCAAATATGCGTTTTAGAATTGACACTGGCGCAGAGATGTCTGTGATGCCGAATACGGACTGTAAGCAAAAAAGTACTCCCAATAAGCTTTAGCTTTTTGCTGCGAATGGGACAGTAATTAATACTTATGGACAGAAGTTACTGAAACTAGATCTAGGTTTAAGGAGAGAATTTCATTGGACTTTCGTCCTCGCGGATGTATCCCAGCCAATTATCAGTGTTGATTTTTTAAGGCATTTTGGCCTACTAATTGATGTCCGCAGAGGAAAGCTGCGCGACCCAGTTACCAACCTGGAAGCAAAAGGGGACTTAAAAATTAAAACCATTTATAATATTAAAGCGGTAGCGCACAGCTCACCGTTCCATGTTCTCCTAAGTAAATATCCTAGCCTAACAGACGTGTCATCAACGCTCAAGACTCCTAAACATGAAGTAAAACATGTAATTGAAACCAAAGGTCCACCGGTGTTTGCCAAGCCAAGGAGGTTGCCGCCGGATAAACTTAGGGTCGCGAGGCAAGAGTTCCAATTTATGGTAAATGCAGGGATTTGTAGACCGTCAAGTAGCAGTTGGGCCAGCCCACTACATATGGTTCCAAAATCTAATTGTGACTGGCGTCCCTGCGGGGATTATAGAGCTTTAAATGCAGCCACGATACCTGATCGTTACCCCGTACCACATATACAGGACTGTATGCAAGTGTTACATGGGAAGTCTATATTTTCAACTATAGATCTTGCCAGAGCATACCACCAGATTCCTGTACGCCCAGAAGACGTTCACAAAACGGCAGTAACCACTCCGTTTGGATTATTTGAATTTTTGTTCATGCCTTTCGATTTGGCTAATGAGGCGTCCACGTTTCAGCGATTCATACATAAGGTGTTACATGGTTTTGACTTTTGTATTCCCTATTTTGATGACGTTTCAGTTGCCTCCTCCACTCAGGATGAACATATGCAGCACTTAAAAGCTGTGTTTGAGCGTTTTGCTGAATTTGGCGTACGGATAAATCTCTCCAAATGTGTCTTCGGCCAAACTAGTGTAAAGTTCTTAGGCCATAACATATCTTCTAAAGGCATTAGCCCTCTCAAAGACACGGTTAAAGCAATTCTTGAATTTCCGCGCCCCCAAACAATCAAACAATTACGTCGGTATTTAGCAATGTTAAATTTTTACCCAATGTTAAATTTTTACCCAAAGGCTGCACACACACAGGGTATCCTAAACAAATATATACAAGGGGCAAAGAAGAATGACAATAGACCAGTGGTGTGGTCTGAAGAAGCCAACACTGCATTTCTTCAAAGTAAAGAAGAACTCGCGAATGCGACAACCTTAACATTTTTTGTTCCCGCTGCTTCACTTAATCGTCGTGGACGCTTCTGATAAGGCCATGGGAGCCGCCCTACAACAGCGAATAGAAGATGCTTGGAAACCGCTTGCTTTCTATTCCAAGTCTCTATCTTCCGCTGAACAGAAGTACAGCGCATACGATCGCGAGCTCTTGGCGATCTATTCGGCGGTGAAGTACTTCCGGCATATGCTAGAAGGTCGATCGTTTACCATATTTACGGACCATAAACCACTCATTTTTGCCTTTAGGCAAAAAGCGGATAAGTGCTCACCAAGACAAACGCGGCAACTGGACTTTATTTCTCAGTTCTCTACTGACATTCAACATATCAGCGGAATCGACAATGTAGTCGCTGATGCACTATCTCGCGTCAATATCTTCGCGTATGAGCAGCCATCCATTGTCTTCACTAAAATGGCTGCCTTGCAAAGTACAGATGAGGAGTTTCAAGAGGTATTGGAGAACCCTGCATCTACTCTGGACATTAAACACATGTCGGTAGGAGAGTCTGACAAGACTGTGCTTCAGTGCGATGTATCTACTGGTCGCATCAGACTGTTCGTGCCTCAAGCAATGCGTCGGCAAGTGTTCGAACAGCTGCATAACCTAGCACATCCTGGTGCAAAGGCCACGACACGGTTAATTGCCGAACGTTTTGTATGGCCTTCGATGAAAAAAGACATTCTCCACTGGGTTCGAACGGGGCCGTCGCTATTAGCAACCGGGCCTGCTGGTTCGATGCCAGCACGAAAATTGAGTTTATCATTGAGGCCTGTTTTCGCGATTAGCACTGTTCTATTTTATTATTATAAGTATTATAAATATTATATTATTTTATTATTTTAAAACATTTTTTTTTTGTAGTTTTGTCGTACTAAAGAACTTTAGATGTAGATAATCATTTTGTGAAGATTGAGCCATTTTTTTTTATGGTAATTTATCATAAAATTCGAACATTTTGCTCTGAATGTAAAGGAAGTGTAAACTTGTATAATTTATTTAGAAGTTCTAAAAATAGGTATGTAAATCAAATTTAGTGAATTAATATTCATGTGCTGTTTTTAAATCATTTTCATGTGAAATCGTACTACTTGAGTAGTTTATTATACAGTAAATAAGCGTGTCTTTGTAATACTAGTTAGACGATGTTGTCTATTTAATTTTTCAGTCGAAAATGTTATTTATCAATTAGATATGTGCATTGATTGTATGATTTAGACATGTGTAGCCAGCTTTCAGTGCAGAAATACAGTAAATTATAAATTATTAATTTTGTATATGTATACGTAGAAACTTCAAATGCAATTAATATTTTGTACAAGAGTTCATTATGTTCAATTCCAAAGTTCGATTGAGATAGCGACAAAAGAATAACTTTTATATAATACTTGGAATTGCTATACTAAAGAATAATTAAATAAGAAAGCGTTTATTTTTGGTTTGCTACAGTGTTTAGTGCAGCTTTTGAAGAGGTATCCTGAAGTTTTTCGAGTCCTTGAGCTGTTGGTTTATCTCACTTTGTATTCAAAGTGCTAAAATATATTGTTTGTTTTGTTATTTATGTAGTTTCATAATAAATTACATGAGTAATTATGTAAACAAATTTTAAATTTTGATCAAATATTTAGGAATTTCAGATTGTTTCATTCTTTATTCTCGCTTCGAAAGTACTTCACTCTCTGCTGCATATATATATATACGTGTATATTTTTTTTTACATTTGCCAAAAGAGCATTTATTCCGATATCTTCATGCATTCTCAATTTGTCATAATGAAATCTATTTGCTTTTTAATTTCTCCTACAACCAAAAGTAACCTCCAAATTTCTTTTTTCGTGTGATTCGATCACATCAGTGCGCTTCCAGTAGTAAAATCACTCGTTTCTTAGACATGTCCCTTCTCTAACGTACAAGATTTGTACATAATGTGTACCTGCACTTGCACGGCTGTCGATTTGCAGTAGAGCGACTGGTTTAGAATGTGGTTTTTATTTACTTTACTTCCGGTAAAATACAAGAAAATTTTCGGACTGGGAACTCGGACCGGTCACTTATAGAGGGTTCTGTGGTGTCTTCTAGAGGCTCTTTTAACATTAACTAGATAGGGTAAAAAATCGGTGCCTTAAAAAATGTGTCGTTGCAGTAGGGGGTCACTAAATAGAAGTGGTCGTTCATAGAAGTTTCACTGTATACAGCAATGCAAGGACGAAAACAATGTCTTCAAGCACCAGTTAGTAATCGCTTAAAAAAAAAGATATATAGAATATTCGTGGTATTTCCTACTATGGTTTTCTAAAATTTAATACTTTTTCTTGGAAGAAAAAAAAAATATGGAATTATAAACGAAAATTATAAATCCTTTTAATATCGGGAATGGTAAAATTTTCAATACATAAGTTGAGCATGAAAACAACGTGTTTGGCCGTGCTATGTTACGTGATTCTTAATCCTTTTGATTTCTTTCATCTCCCCTTAAAGTTCGTACTACTAATTATGGGACACATTTTATTGAGTAATTTATTCTAAATGTTTCTCGTTAAGTTAATTTACATTATTTTTAAGTTAGTTGCCAAAGGAATGCAGTACACCAGGTTGCACTTCTAACTATAGTAAACATTCGCCAAATATCCACGTCTTACAAAAGATTAAAAATTAAATATTGTAGTAGTACTTAAATGATGTATATGCGAATTGTAAATATCAAATATCTTCATTTCTATTCCAGCACCTCGTCATATATTCTGTTAATATATTAACTGGACAAAATTTAATGAACGCAAATTTAATAACTGTTAGTTAATTTTATTTAAAAAGTGGTTATGGTTGTAACTGCTTTTGAAATGTGAAACTTAAATATTCAGTATAAAGAAATTCATAAAAATATCTGTATAAATAAACTGTTTATCATTTATGAATATGTTTACCTTAATGTATAATAAAAATCAGCTTAATTTGTTTAATGTATATTAAAAATCAAGCCAAAATAATGAATTATGAGAGTAAGCACCGCTTTGTTTTTCCTTCAAATTAACACATCTACTTGCTTTAATGTCCACATGTATCATAGTAAAGAAACTGATAAAATTAGTAGCACAATTATGGCATAAAGCTACATTAAATAACGCTTCAAAGCCTTGGAAAGCTTAAAAAATGCTTGATGTATATGTGAAGACGCGAGCATCCGTAGGCCTCTTTAGATGACTCATCGAAATACACGCGCAGGTCCGTTACAAATAGCGATGGCTCCGGTTCGAACTTGTGTCCCGTGCCAAAAGTGTAAAGTGCAGAGACACACTAAAAGTCCAATTGGATCATTCCAGATACCAACTCCACGTTTTCAGCATGTCCATATAGACCTCGTAGGCCCTTTACCACCATCAAAAGGGTATCGGTACTGCCTAACATGTGTGGATCGTTATTCTAAATTTTCCGGAAGCTATTCCGCTCTCGGATATTTCAGCGGAAAGTGTTGCGGAAGCTTTTTATGCGGGGTGGATTGCTAGATTTGGGCCACCCATGCGACTGACTTCTGATCAAGGAGCCCAATTTGAGTCTTCATTATTTTCCGCTTTGAGTAAACTCCTAGGTATCACGCGTATTCGTACGTCGCCATACCATCCAGCAGCGAACGGGCAGGTAGAACGTTTTCATAGACAGCTCAAAGCAGCCATCATGGCTCATGGCACAGTAGAGTGGGCTCGAATCTTTCCCACTGTGTTGCTGGGAATAAGAGCAGCCTGGAAGGAAGACCTGCGGTCAACGGCAGCAGCAATGGTGTATGGAACGCCAAAGCTCTGCCTGGCGAATTTTTGACACCTGCTGATGACGTTCCGGACACGGCAAGTTTTTTAGGCAAGCTACGCGAAAGTATGCGTAAGCTTTGCCATCATTCAGCTCGGTCAGTCTCCAATCAAACAATTTTTGTACAAAAAGAACTGAAGGATTGCTCTCACGTATTTCTGCGTAGAGACGGAGTTAAGAAAAGTTTGCAACCCCCATGCGACGGTCCTTTCGCTGTGTTGTCACGCTTTGACAAAAACTTTCGTCTAAAAATAGGAGAAAGAGTTGTGCCGGTGAACATTGACCGGGTTAAGCCCGCATATCTCTGTGTGGATGAGAAATGCAATCCAGAACCACTAACAAAGACTGAGGACAGCTTGCCAACAAATGCAAACAACAATGGTGAAAAGACTACGCGCTCCGATAGGCGAGTCAGATTCAACCCGAAGTACCTCTCATAGTGAAAATAGTTTCGCTATCGCTCAGGGGGGCTACTGTTGGGGTCTGACATCGCCGCAGTAATCTCCTGCATCCGGAAACTAGCGCGTTACGGCGCGGAAGGCGATAACTGTCAACCGCGCAGGAAAGTACTTTGGCACCTGGCTCGTGCTGAAGTGAAGAGAGGATTACGCTTCGACTCGCGGTCGGTGTGCATGAGAATGGCTTAGCTCCATCGACCAAATGTGACATGCTTAATTCTTTATCATTTTCAGTGTGTAAAGTAAATTCATAGAAGTTTTAAAATAAATATAGTTTAAGTGGTGATTTGTGTAATGTTTAATTATTTAATAATTTTGTATTAGCAACCTTCTGAAGTACGTCTTACTTTGTGTAATGTGCATCCACACTTTTGATCTATCAACGCAGAGCTTCTTAGGAAATGGTCTTTTGAAAAGTTTGTCTTTCCGACGGGACAAGATCTGCGACTGCTAAGTGCCTATTTTTATGAATGTGTTGACGAAATAGGAGTACTTCTTCATCAACCACCCTTCGTTTCCGACCAGGAACCCTTCCTGAACGGCTATTTCCAGTTATAGTGAATCGTTTTATACTAGTACTCAGTGCAGGTTCTGTCAAATGGAACATTCGGCTATTTTAGCTCTGCGAAACGTTATTTTGGTATTACTGTATAATTTACTAGTATTTTGGAGGAGTATTAGCTCCACCCCTCGCTCCATGCTTCTGCTTACCACTGATAACGATTTTGAATTGTTTGCCATTATGTGCTGTTTAATTCCTCTGATGTCACTGATACAGAATTTTACACGAAACGGCTATATTATTCTCTTTTTGCTGATGAACGAACTTTATTGAAAAGCGTTGCGATTAAAAATGCGAATTTCATATAAACTTTTAATTTTTTTTTTAAGTTGTGACATTTGTACATAGTGTAAAATGACTATTTATGAATTGTACTGCATTCCAACTAGCCCACATTTTTAAAATTACAAAAACCTTAGTGAACGAATTTCGCATTGATGTTGACTATGTTTATATACATATGTCAGAGGAATTGGATTTTTTTTCCAGTAAGCTCACATCTTTACGCAGTGACTCAGCGGAGAACCCAAGGAACCCCGCGGCTCGAAGGGGCCCATGAAGAGCGAGGGTCCCAAAATCCAAAATAGTTAAATGTGGTTTTTAGGCACGTGACTAATTTCCAAATATTACATATTCTAATCTTCTATTCCCTCTGAATTCCTCAACAACGGTCCCCTTTTCAATCACGAGCCGAGGTCCCCCAAAGGAGCCAGTGAGCTCTACAACCATAGTATCGGAAAGCTTTCGCTAGCGAATATATCGAGCCTTCTCTTCTCATGCCGTCACAATCCGATAAATATCCGATATGCCCTACTATGATCCTATCGTGTTTGTTTCACTGTCGTATTGACTATCGGAAATGATGCTGTTTTTTCCCGACACGTTGGATGAAGGCGAAAACTCTCATTCCGGTATCGGGGAGTACGAGATGGATGGGTTTTTATTGTGTAGATCGTGGAGTGTCAACTACTTCCACAAAAGGCCCCTCTCCCTAGCACGGCGGGTCTGTCAAAAACGGGCTTCCACTCGTGATGGATGTCTCCGGAGTCTTCGAAAATTCTGAAGACAATGCCTTCGTTTAAGAAAAAGGGGGAAGTCTAGTGTTTTGATTGGTTGATCGCGCTGACCCTAGTAGCAATAACCCATCGGTCGATGAGAGGCGAGTGAGTTAAATTCGAGGAGAAGGAGCAATGGCCGATCACGACTTTTCATCCAAAGAAGAGGAAATTTCATCGGCAACTGGTACAAAATGTCCGCTCGGGGGTCCATAAAGCCGATCATCGTTTCCCGATGACTCCGATGAAATAACGAAAAGAAACCGATAAACTGTTTAAAATATATTTGTTAATAAAAAATAAACGACTGGCAGCAAAATTTTCAAAAAATCTCCGTTCTGTTTATTATGTTTTCGTTTTATGTATGCTAAATTTCCGTTTTTCTGAAAAAAAAAATCCTTCCTCCCCCTGGGCCCGAACCCTGAGCGTACTGAATACGAGATAAGCGCGCTACCCCTAGACCACCTAATCTTGTCATGGGTAAGGCAAAGTGTGAAGTAACGGTTATTTTAGTCTCAGATTGGAACTTTGGGTGAAATTTTGAGAATGTGTTGTTCAGCTATTATTAATAACAGTCAAATTATTCGATTGTTAAGAAATTAATTTAACTTTTTACCAATGTATGTAAGTAGCAACAACATTCATAATTAATAATTAAAAAACAATATTGCCAGTTGTATCCCTAGTAGCAATGACTGCTTGTTTTCTGCTCGGTCGTTCATCGACTCATCGTTAACTCATCGACTCGTCGAATTCAGTCATCGGCAAGTGCACTTTTGTTTATCTGCAATAGATGAATTTTTATTCATGCATAGAAGTGATCTAGACGAGCAGTTTCGCCGATGGGAAACCGAAAAACAATATCTTATCCGAAACTGCAGTTCTATAGTCATCGGGCCTCGCAGGTGTCCCCAGTGGTTTACACTTTACCCAAATTCCTATAAATATTTGCGTAATTTAGATGTGCCTTTGCATAATCTAAGGGAAATTTTGAAAAATTCTTGAATTAATCGCATAATTTACTTCAAATTTCTTGTATTGGGGTTGGGAGGGGGCAGGGGTGGTATCCCCCCCCCTTGCTCCCTCCCAAAAAATTTAAATTTGAAAAGAAATATTTACAAAAAAATGTAAGTGTTTATTATATAAAAATGGTTTGTAATATTTAAATAATTTTTTTTTAAATGCGTTTAAAAAAAAGAAAAGAAAATGTATTTGAGCGTCAGCTGCATTATAAGAAAAACGGAAACTTCATTACAATGAGCAACTCTTTTGAAACCTCTTTAATGTAAACAGCAAGAAGAGAAATCAGTTAATTTTTAAAAGTTATCCAAGAAATATGAAAGTTAAAATCACCCTAAAATTCCTATACAATTGGCAATATTGTTTCTTAATTATTAATTACGAATGTTGTTGCTACTTACATACATTGGGAAAAAGTGAAATTAATTTCTTACCAATCGAATATTTTGACTATTATTAATAACAGCTGAGCAACACTTTGTCAAAATTTCACTCTAAGTCCCAATCTGAGACTAAAATAACCGCTACTTCACACTTTACCTTATACATGACAAGATTCGATGGTCTAGGGGTAGCGCGCTTATCTCGTAATCAGTAGGCTCAGGTTCGGGCCTGGGGTAGGAAGATTTTTTTTTTTTTTTTTTTCAGAAAAACGAAGATTTAGCATACAAAAGACGAAAACATACTAAACCGTACGGACATTTTTTGAAAATTTTGCTGCCAGTCGTTTATTTTTTATTAACAAATATATTTTAAACAGTTTATCGGTTTCTTTTCGTTATTTCATCGGAGTCATCGGGAAACGATGATCGGCTTTATGGACCCCCGAGCGGACATTTTGTACCAGTTGCCGATGAAATTTCCCCTTTTTTGGATGAAAAGCCGTGATCGGCCATTGCTCCTTCTCCTCGGATTTAACTCACCCGCCTCTCATCGACCGATGGGTTATTGCTACTAGGGATAGGAATTTTAGTGTGATTTTAACTTTCATATTTCTTGGATAACTTTTTAAAAATAACTGATTTCTCTTCTTGCTATTTACATTAAAGAGGTTTCAAAAGAGTTGCTCATTGTAATGAAGTTTCCGTTTTTCTTATAATGCAGCTGACGCTCAAATAGATTTTCTTTCTTTTTTTTTAAACACATTTTTAAAAAATTATTTAAATATTACAAACGATTTTTATATAATGAACACTTACATTTTTTTGTAAATATTTCTTTTCAAATTTAAATTTTGTGGGAGGGGGCAAGGGGGGATATCACCACCCCTGCCCCCCTCCCAACCCCAATACAAGAAATTTGAAGTAAATTATGCGATTAATTCAAGAATTGTTCAAAATTACCCTTAGATAATGCAAAGGCACATCTAAATTACGCAAATATTTATAGGAATTTGGGTAAAGTGTAAACCACTGGGGACACCTGCAAGGCCCGTTGACTATAGAGCTGCAGTTTCGGATAAGATATTGCTTTTCGGTTTCCCATCGTCGAAACTGCTCGTCTAGATCACTTCTATCCATGAATAAAAATTCATCTATTGCAGATAAACAAAAGTGCACTTGCCGATGACTGAATTCGACGAGTTAACGATGAGTCGATAGATCTGTAGATTGTGTGCTTGCTACAGAACGAGAGATCTGTAGCAAGCACAAAAATACTCGCTTGTTTTATTCGACACTCATCGTGGTAGCACCAAAAGGAGAGTCGCGGCTATTTATCCGAAGTATCTGACTATCCGAGAGCGAGAAATATCCGTCACGGATATTCTACGACACCATGGTGGTAGAGTCCCTGGCCTGTTTGCTCTAGTAGTTAGTTTAAACTACCACTGAGGGCACTCTGCGTCAAATCATTTTTCTATTAGCTCCTATGGAAAATTCATATGTGATTGCCCATTTGTTTGAATTTAAGACTGGGATGCTGACTCTAATGACGGTCAATAAACCATTCCAGATTTATTATTGGTTTAAAAACTGGAATTAGTCAATAACCGGCCCAGCGAGAGGAGGGGGAGCCGGGGCACTGCCCCGGGGCCTGTCGAACTAGAGGGGGCCCGTGAATTTTTCAAAATGCACTACAAATTTCCTTTCTACATCTTTACTTTAAAAAAATTACTTTAAAAAATCACAGCCTAACGCAGTGCCTGTCCTATCTATTTTCAGTGGCGGCTCGTGATCAAAAAAATAGGTGAAGAGCTTGAAACCAAAATATTATGAAAAACACCTGATGCAGCCATTAACATGGGCGTCGGCAGAATATTTCCCAGAGAGGGGGCAAAGGCTACTCCAGGGGGGCAAAGGCTACTTTAACGTATAGTTACCATGTTGAAAGAGCAAAAAAGCAAGGGAAAACACTGCATACAAAAATCCAGAGGGGGCCATAGCCCCCCTTGCCCTATGGTGCCGGTGCCCATGTCCATTAAGCATGATAATTAGGCGGTGGCACAGGCCTTTCTGAGGAAAGAAATTTTTAATCTTTCAGCGATGCATTAATTCCTAATGCCTCCACTGGTCGGCCCAGGGCCCGATTAACCTTTGAAGTGAGGGGAAGCTCAGTCTCATTTCGGGCCTCCTATCCCCTTTCTGTTTGGATTAAGTAAAGTTTTTAATGATTTTCTTTGTTAAAGGGATATTTAATTGATTTAATTAGTTCTAATGATTTTATTTGAAAAAAATATTTTTTTAATTAATTTGAAATTTACCTTAGATAAAAATATATTATTCATTATCTTCGCAATACTTTACTTAATTGTAATGAGATTTTACAGTATTTTTAAAATTACTGTAAAAAGTAAACTAAAAACATTTCCTTACTACTGAAACAATAAACTTTATTTATTTAGTCATATATTTTTCATGAGACATGGGGCTTTTTTCGGGAATTCTTTGTTCGTTTTGGTGACATCATAAAAATCACAACATGGAAGTTCAGAATTAATTTTGACCTTTAGACGATTTTTAACATTACATATTGAAAGTTTACCCCTTTCTACCGACCAAATGTTCCTGATAATAGAAAATTTTGTCTCAACTGGAACAAATATCCCAAGTATAGACATCGCATACTGAACTAATTTAGAAATGTTGCTGCATGGATTATCAAGACTTCTAAAATACCTTAAAAATAGCTTTCCACTTCTCTTCATTAAAAATCTTTACAATAACTTAGAAGATTATTTAAAAACAAAATTTTGAATTTTTATCCGTTTTGTAGTCATTTTTGAGCCCCCTTCAAATTATGACGGGAAGCTTAAGCTTCTCGAGCCTTTTCGCTAATCAGGCTCTATGTCGACCACGAGAAAGAACATCTCTTTTATCGTCATCATTCCACCGACTAAACGGTGTTTGTAATACATTACAGACTATATCATTTACAGGAAACATAATGAAGGTGAATAAACAGAAAAAAAAACTAACTATTATTATCATTAAAATTAACACAAGAAGAAACTCTAAAATTTTCAAAAGACAGCAGTAAAAATCTCATGTGCCAAAATCTCAAACAAATCACGTGGTTTCATTTTCCTACACAAATTTGTGCTTGGAGATGCACTTCGCTGGGTTTTCTCTCACTTGAAGAGACAGACCGTTTTCTGAGGGATCTCTTCACCTGATAGAAAGTAAAGCTGTAAAACTGAATGAAGCGTTTGGGGTTACCATGGCAACCCCCCCAATAAGTGCAGTAGAAGAGATAATTTTTCCTTAGCACTTCACAACTCACCCCGTCAGAACCCGCGTACCACGTGACTCTAACAATGGACCAATCGTGACACAAGTCTTTGAAGCTTTCTTTGACCGCGCGGTATAATTATTTCTATGCGCCGGCAAGGGGAGGAGAGGGAAGAGAGTTTGGCTTTGGCTTCACTGATAGTAAGAGCATGATTTAGCACATAGTCTTATGGCAATTGGGCTTTCAGCAGAAATTTAAGTGTAATCTTACAGACTAAATTTGAAAAAGGATTATGGCTTGCTTACGTTACACAATTTTTTGTTACTTACAATACTTGGTGAAGAGGCACTTCACCTACTTCACCTGAAAAGCCGCCACTGTCTATTTTTCTAAGTGGTTCAAAATACAAAAATGCGCCCCCTCCCTCACACATGCAGCTAGAAAAATCAATGAAAGCCTCTGGATTTATTCAACATACTAAAAGAATATAAACTGAACGATCTATTTCCAAATGTTTGCATTGCCCTTAGGGTATTTTTTAACCATTCCAGCAACGGTAGCTTCTGCTAAACGATCATTCAGCAAATTGAAACTCATAAAAAATTTCTTAAGATCAACCATGTCTCAAGAACGACTTGTAGACTTAGCAAGACAAGAAAAAAATATGAACTGATTCATTAACACAAAAATAAGACACTGTTGGTGATGGGGATTTGCAACACATGTTAGACAGCGAGGGTGGTAAGGCAAAGGAAGATTTTGGAATCTGGTTATAAAAATACCGTAATGATACTTCATTTTTTTTTATTTTTTATAATGCATTATTACAGATTGTAAATACTATTATTAAAATTATAATTTAGGTAAGGATAAAAATGACCCCACAATATTAACTTTTTTATTTTTAATAACTAATTTTAAAGTAAAATTGGGCAGAATTTAAAATATAATTCTTGAGGCAAAAATAAGTTGGAGAGGGGGGGGGGTGGCGGGAACATTTCTGTCCCACCTTATAAAATTTCTCTCGGAGGCCCTGGCCAATAAAACTGGTTTATTTGAGCGTCATTAGAGAGTCTGCATCGCAGCCTGAAAGCTTTTTTTGAATGTTTTGAAAATCCTATTTCCCCCCCTCCCCCAATCTCCAAATCAACCATGGTGGCAAAAACATAAATAAAGTGATAGGCTAATCTCTCTTTTTGAACGCAGCAGTTTACTACTCCACTCTATTGCACCTGGTTTCCAATTGGTAGTAAATGGACCTGACGCTCCTCAAGTAGCTGTTTGCTTTGTAATTATAAATTTAAAGCCTGGCAAAAAATGTTGTGATAGTATTACGTGAGTTTATTGTACTTTTAAGTATTCAAAAACTTTATGGCATTAAAAAGATATGTGTTGATTTTTTACAAATAAAAATACTTTGCTTAATTGACAGTGCGTCAATTAACACTTGTACGATAAATTAGGTTTCCATTTTTTAATTTTTTATTGCATGGACAAAGCTGTCTTTTATCTCGGGGAAAAGGGTAGTGTTATTGTAGCTTTAATTATTATTCTATCAATCTTTACTCTCAGTGATTTATTTCATTGTTTATCCTGCTGTTTGTGATCGAAAGTAATGAAAATTTGGGAGTTTTCAAATGTAAACATTGTTGGTAAAAAATGTTGTAATACGCAAATATTTTATACCACAACTTTATCATTATTTTTCTTTGTTTATTTGAGCAGTGTAATTTTTTATTAGTTCATTAAACATTTATATTGAAATTTTTGTATAGTATTTTGAATTAGTGTTGCTTTAATTTATTTACTTATCTTTGCTTAAATTTTGTTTTTCTCATTGAGTTCGATTAACATTTAAATTCGAAAAAAATTAAATTTTAATGTAGTTTTAAATATTTAATGGAAAATTATGTATATAGGAATTAAGTTTCACTTTGAGGAAGCATGGTATCAAATCCAAAACAGTTGCTGTTAATACCAGATAGGATATGGTTCAAACGGCCTTAAGAATTTTTTTTTAAGTAATTTATCCTGGGCCGTATTATCGAATGGGATAGTTCAGATTTTGCCATGGGACCCTGAAGATTGAAAGGGTCTTTGAAATGTATGCTTTAAATTCTAACATTCTTTGGTAATTTCTATTAAAGTTTGGTACTTCTAGGTTCTAGTGTCCTCTAAAATCCACAAACTAATTATGATTTTGTGCGTGTTTACGTTTGAAATTATAGTATTTGATGGTCGTAATAGTTATTTAGGTATATGGGTGATTCTCACAAAATGGACAAAATAAGAGGAAGGATTTTACTTCATTTCTGTCACACATTTTCAGTGGGAAGAATTTTTTTTTCTTTACTCTCCTTTTGATCCAAAATGGGTACTTAATATTATCCCTGGCAGTCATTCCTGCCAAACTATTTTTTTCATGAAATGTGCTGGCAAACTGTTGCCAATCATATTCGAAACCATCAATAATTTCATGTGTTCAGCTTTTATCTTGAGGGAAAAAATCACTTATTTTGTCAGACCGCCAGGATAATACTTTAGTACCCCAAAATGTAGTATATCTGATCAGGGTTTCTATAGACCTGAAAAGTCAGGGAAATTCAAATAAATTGAAAAAAGGTAAGAGAAATGCAATAAAAATTGAATTTTGTGACAAAATCAAGAACTTACTGTTCAAACCTAATTGTTTTATTTTAATTTTCTTATTTAACCGTACAAATAATTTTAGAATGAGTCCTTTATGAACATATCTTGTCTAGTTGAAATATGCTTAATTTTATTCTAAATTATATATTATCAAACATGGTTTTTGTTCAAATCCATTGATGTCAAATAAAGTTTTTCAATATATTTATTTTATTATTTGTAGAAAAAAAGGGCAAAATATATGAAATGTTATTAAGGAAAGGAAGGAATATATTAAAAATAGGAAAGCAAAATTCATGAAAGCACGCTAGATAAAAAAGTCGGAGAAGAGCGTGATAGATGTCAGGGAAGCGAAAGCTATGAAATCTGTAGAAACCCCACAGATTTCTAGTGAAAACAAAAAAGTTTTATTTGGCATTCTGTATTTTAGTATTTTCTGTAGCCTTGGTGTGACAGAACTGATGTACGTATGGTACAGAAATGACAGGGACCAAAATGACAAAATTTCTTTTTGTGGTTCTAAAGATGTAAAATAAAATCATGACTACCAAATAAATAATGTTTTATAAAAATATCTTCAACAGTTTCATGAAAAACTTTTAAAGAACTTTTAAAAATATTTTAAAAAACTAGAAAACTAGCAGGAGCAGGGAGTGGTTTTGTCTGATTTTGTAAGAATCATCCATGTAGTGTTTTATATGATGTTAGACAATTATTATTTTGTCAGTTAGTTTTTGCTAGAAGTAGCAAAATAATTAATGATATTGAAGTAACATGACAAAATTATGTAAAATTAAAGTATTTTATAGAAAAGGGAAATGGGAATGAGGTAACAATTAACACAGAGAACTACATTGTGTGTATTCATCAACTAACAAGCGCATCCCCCTGAATAAGTATTCTAAAGCAAACTAAATTTCCTATTTCAGTTTTGTATAGATAGATAATTTTTTGACAACATGCAATGTAAAGAATATAAATGTTTTCTTACACATAATGTGTGATTCACTTTCTATGAAGAATAGTATTTAAGAAAAAGTGGATTAGCATAAAATAAAAAATATATTCAAGGATTTGCATCCCATTGGCAGAATTTTGTCATGCTTTCCGCGACAAGCTGCAGAAATACAAAACACTTTCTGCAGCAAAATATATATATGTATGCATGCATGTACAAACAATCTGCTTATGGTAATGATGACTGACATTCTGCTGAAGTATTCGAACAATTTAATTTCAAAATGAACTTCCAGAATCATCTTAATTTTTAGAATCAGAGAAACTTTAAAAAGATTACAGCCTGTTCTTTTTTTTTTTTTTTTTTTCTTCCCAATAATATATAGAAATTTTCCAATTTTTCAGAAGACATGTTTAGAATATTTAATAATGCGATATATGATTTAATGGGCTACATGGGCACCAAAAATTCATCAACCAGTGGTCTGTGTTTAACCTAAAAAAAATTTCAGTAGCTTCAAGAATTGACTTTTTAGCTGTCAGATTTTTAGTTAAAAAATGGCAGTTAAACTATGCTTTGAATGAAAAAATTCAATTTTGTGTTTTAATGATGACAAAAAAAATTAATACAGTTTACTTCTATTGTTATTTTAGTAAAAATTCCTTCAAAACTCCATAATTATTCATATTAATAATGTAAAATGTTATACGCATATTCCCAAATAAAAAGAAGTATATTTATATGTATAGTTTTTTTTTTTTTTTAACTTACAATATTGTATTTTTTCTTTGTAGACTCTCCACTTATACTTTGGTTACAATGGCTGATTCACTGACAGAGGCCGAAGAGAAGGTAGAATTATGATTTCATGGTTTATAACTAGTTTTTGTTATAGACTATATACAGAATGTCCCATGCTAACGGTGCCCTATGGCTATTTCCTAAACCATTAGTCAAAGACTGCAAAAATGCTTTAAATTGTATAATCTATTAGATCAGAAACAATTGAACTTAATAAATCAATTCCTATAGAAGTTACGAAATTTAAATTTTTATATGGTCCCCCTGGTCCTATCCGTTATATTTAGAAAATTTTTCTTTATACAATTTGATGCAGGGGCGTGGGATATTGGGATATATCGGGATAGTATAAGCTATATTTTATGTTAATTTATTGCAGGGTTTCGGAACTGCCCACAACCCCCCCCCAAAAAACACAAAAAAAACTAATAAAACCCACACAGAAATTGGGTTTTATTAAAAATTATAAAACTTTTCTTGCATTTAAATCCTTTGTTATTTGACATTAAATACATATAATATTACCTATATATTTTAGTACATTATATTAGATAAATATATATACATGCCAGTTTAATTTTATTATAATTATTTTTCCAACTTCAACATAAAGCCTTTTTAAAAATAATACCTTGTGTTAATTCTGTCTGCAATATTTGTTTTGAAATGAACAGGTGTAGAATGCAGGCAGGGGTAACTTAGTAATTTATCTCTTTAATAAATAAGTTTTCAAATACGAATAAAATATGTAATTATCAGTATAGCAAGGGGAAAAAAAAACTTTCCCAGATAAGAGAAGAATGGGATATGTCTCTCTCTTACAGCTTATAAGCATGCATCTCAAGAATGAATTCAGGTTCAGGAAACCATCCTGTATTGTATTAGTTACTGTACTACTTTAGTACTGAGAAATATAAAACTAATTCATTATACATTGCTTATGTGGGATTTAATATCAGACATTAATTCTAGATTTTTTTAAAGTAAAAAGAAATATATATTTAAAGCCAAAATGAATAACTATAAAGAAAATTATTAAATAAATAGTAGTTCTACAGTAAGTCGGCCCTGCAAAGGCGTTACTGACATATATTCTAACTAGAAAATATAACTGTGACTTAAAAAAAAATAACAGTAAAAAAAAAAAAAAAATTTAGAAAGTTCATAAATTTAAAAAGTAATAGAAAACAGCCAATCAAAAACAAGATATTTTTCTAAGTGAACAATAATATACTTTTATCTGTGGTCATAAAACAAATAAGGAGCCTTTTATATAAATGCCAGCAAAAAAAGATAGTATTAAAGTTAAAGTTATTTTTATATTTGAATTAATTAATTATTATTTTATAATGAAAGTTTCTTTTAGACTAAAATTATTCTGTTTTGAAATAAAACTATAAAATTTAAATCCAAAAAGTGTTATATATATATATATATATATATATATAAATCTTAATAAAACCCACCTGGGTTGGGATTAAAAAAAGGGGGGGAAAGGGTTTAGAACCCTGATTTATTGGATACACATAGTTAAATCTTAATCTTCTTTATTGCAGTCTACATTCATAAAATGCCGCCCAGGTGGTGTAGTGGCTAGAGAACCATTCTATCACGCCGTGGGTCCGGGTTCGAATCCCGGCTTGGGCATGGATGTTAACTTGTCCGTCCCTTCATAGGGGGTAGTGCTGTCCGCCCACTGGGTGCTCCCATTATAAAATGGACAGTAACTAGGGCCGTTGATGGCAAAGGCTTGTGGCCAGTGCCTGCCCATTAGAAAAAAAAAAAAAAAACATTCATAAAATAGTTAATGAAATTGCTAATAAATATTACAAGGCTCAAAACCATGTACATTAATTTTTCTCATTCATTTTGTATACAACTCCTATCTCGCTGCTCGAAAAGTGCTCTAACTATAATCAACTGTAATTTAGTGAATTTTGGTTCTAGAAGGCTGAATTTTTTTTTTTTTTTTTATTGTGCATGAAAATGTATAAAGAAAAATTTTTCTTAATGGGACTGTATAAAAATTTAAATTTTGTAATCTTGATAGAAATTGATTAGAAAGGATTACTAAGATATGAAGCATGTTTTCTTTTAATCATTGTATTATTCATTCCGTTCTTTTATAGTTTAGCAAAGGAATAGTGACTGAAGTTTGCAGTTCTTGCACAACCCATTTATCACAACATTGTTTACTGCCAACTTCCAAATCTTATTTCGAGCCCTGTTATATATATGTATGTGGATAAAATTAAAGTGAAGATACAGACTAAGAATTTTTGATTATTTATTGGATGCCTATATCAGTTTGATAACTTACAAGGTAGGGAGGTGAGAAGAGGGAAAGGAAGACCCTCCACTACCAGAGAAAAATCATAAGTTTCCATGGCATTCATTTAATGAAAAAGTACCATATGACTAAATTCTATGATTTTATTGTTTAGAAAATCTGAAAGCATGTTTTAAAATCCTTAACTAAAGGGTAAAAATGCTGGACAAATTTTGATGGTATTCAAGTAATAAATCATCAATATTTAAATAATTTTCTGTTTGAAACATTTCATTTTCTAGTAATAATCTGATGTATTACTTTTCAGGCTGTGCAAGAATTCCTTGCACTAGTCAAAGAGTTACCAATGCACAGTAATGGAAATCAAAAAGCAATGAGCATGTCTACAGCCATTAAATTTATGATGGCTCGAAAATTTGATATTTTCAGAGCTGTCTCATTATATGAAGCTCATGAGGTATTATATATTTTTTAATGTAAATATTTTTTATTTATATTTTTGCTTTATTTTACCTATATAATAATATTCTTAACATACTGAATCCAGTTAACAGTCTCATGTTTTTCTCCCCTAAACCTTGTAAAAGTTTGTATAATTTCCCTGTCTTTTTCTTCAGGAGGAGAACTTACTTTGTCTTCTGTTTATTAGTCGAAGGTGGGATCAAACCCCCTTCACTTAATTATTAATATAATGAAATCTTTCAAAGTTCAAAGATAATAATAAGTTGAACACCCTCTCCTTTTTTTTTTCTTTTAATACAGTAGTATTAGAGGAAAGGAATTTTCGCAAATAAGAAACAGAAATTTTGCAGAAAAAAATCTTAAAATTCCCAAACTTCACTAAAATTTGTACAAACTACTTATAAAACATTTTTTATACATTTAAAATTTACATTCACTGTTAATTAAAAGCTCCATTGTTGTTATTTGAACATTTAACTGTTTTAGAGTCATTCTTCTGTCCGTAACAACGACATTATAAATATGAAAGAAGCATTCTGCATCTATGCTATTAGTTGGGCTCCATCTGATTGCAACATGAGCCCATAAAAGTGGGTGTACTCATCAATGAGCCCAATTCTTAGGAAGTACTCTGAAGAAAGGAATTAAAAAAAAAAAAACTTTCAAATAATATAATTTGAATTAAAGTGGTCACACTTGCAGCTACAGATGGGTAAAATAATTAATCAATGTGAAAATAGGCATCATTTGTTGGGTTTAATTTACATGTGCCAAGAAAAATTATTGAAAGTTTTTTCAGATGTGGTTTTTAGCAATGTGTTTAGATCCAAATCCCCTCACTTAGCCTTTCTAGAGTTGCTTTCAAGCCTTCTAATTAGCTCCACAAATTGTGAGCAAATGGGTAATTTGAATCTTCTAACTTGTTAATTAATTTCGGGCACAGCTGAGATGTGAAGCATATTTGAATCTTGAGTTTACATTTGAAAGATTTTTTAACATAATTATTTTCTTTCTTAAAAAAAAAAAAAAAAAAAAAAAGCTATATTTTGCAAAAATAAGGAATTTTTGCAGAAATTTGCGTCTATTCTCAAACTGCTTATATTTCATATCTAATTCGTAAAATCAAAAATTCCACACTTTTAAGTATTATTGATATTGATGTACTTCACAATTATGCTTTCAGTAACTAAACTTACTATAACATTATTCATTTCACAAGTCTTTTACAAAGGAACTTTGACATGCTGTAATTTTTTTGTTTCTGTATTTGTGAGTGGTTTTGATTGATCATAAATTTTTCTTTTCTCTCTGTGATCTTTGTTTTCTAGTACAAATCTCTTTTACAGTATTTTCTTTAAAATGAAAATGCCTATTGCTTCCTTTTCTTACTAAAAGCAGTTAAAAGTAATATCTCAACTTATGCAAACCCAAAGTTACATGATTTTCAGATCTTGTCAAATCATCTTTTGTGTATTTCCAAAATAACTTCGGTTTAACATTTTAATAATATAATTTGTTATACATATGTATTGTGTAAGAAAATTTTACTAAACCTTTTTTCTAAATTATTATTTTCTTTATATTCGGCCCAATCAAAAGTAATTTATATGCTAAATTAAACCCGACTTGTGCTGCTATTGCTAAATAACATTTATTGCATAACTTCATGTTAGTACTGCAATCTGTTTCTTACTGAAACAAGGCATGCACTGTTTACTGTTAATTTTTCTTTTGAAATTTATATGAAACCATTCAAAAGTAAGTGTATGCTATATAGTTCCGTGCCCAGTGGCAGAATTTTGTCATGCTTTCTGTGACAAGCTGCAGAAATACAGAAATTGTTCTGCAGCACAATATACATTTATGCATGCATTTACACACAAAGATCTGAGTGCATTTAAGTATTGTTAGTATTGAAGGCAATTTTTTTTGCTGAGGATTGTTCTGTTTCTGCCATGGAGGTTCTGAGTAAATATCAGAAGTTTATACATATGCAACAATTTATTTTTGAGAGGACTTTGATAGCTGGAGGTTCTTTTATATAGTGATGGTTCTCATTTATGCATCTTAAAATTTTTATTTGAAAAGCAAAATTTTCTAGAATTTTAAGCTATGTTAATAAACTGGAAATTTTTATGTCCCGATAATAGATAATTCAGAAATTTTATTCTTTGATTATATAAGCGTATGTCTACATATCTAAAATTTTGGCAGAGGAGAAAAAAAAATGCTTGATTTGAAAGTAATGAAATGTATGTTACAGATTTTTTTTGTATGCTAAAAGTTTATAGTAGTATATGTGTTATAAAGAAAGGATTCAACATATTTGCTTCAATGTGATTTTTTATGTGTATGTGCAAGCATAAGTGTAATTTTGGTAATGTCTTACTTAAAAAATAAATCCCTTTTTTTGTGTGTAAACTTCATGATGAACTTCATTATCTTGAAGAGATCTGAGTGAATAGTTTTTAAGTTTTTTACTTTGTATAAGTGATTTGCATTTCATGTACTAAAGATTGCAACTTTTATTTAAAAAGAAATTAGTATTTAAGCAAAAGAACTTTAAAATAAATTATGAACTTGGTGGTTATTTCTGTAATATATTGCTTACTTACTGTACTATAGATTTCACAGCTCACTTTTTTTTTTTTAAAGGTCACTCGGCGCCGTGAAGGTTTAGTGAGGTTTGATCCAACAAGTGAGGTACTAAAGAATGAACTGGAGACTGGAAAGTTTACAATACTGGTAATAATCTAAGTTCTGCCTTTTAGTTAGTGTGAGGAATATTTGTTGAAAGTTAGTGTAAATGTACAAATAAGTTAAATGTTAAGATTCAGCTGTTAAGCATAGCTATATCGCATTATACTGAAATTGTTACCCTAACAATTTTTTAATTGCTGCTGCTACTTCTTTTTTTTTTTTTTTTTTTTTCTAATCAAAAATAAATGTAACTAATAGAATAAGTTAACATTGAACTATGAATAGTAAAATAAATAATTTGAAGGGATATGGTTAAAATGTGCAATAACATTAATTATAATTTACAGCTGTTTCAGTATTTACTAAATTGAAACATTAAACAGTATTTTTTATCATGATTATATATATTAATAGTATCAACACTTCTTTTTAATTAACTTGATTGGTTGATTGAGTGCCTGTAGTTCAATAAGTAAAATATCTATTCAATGCAGTTTGTTTAAAATTACTATATGAATCTAGTCTGTGTGATCTAAGCAAATTTCATCTTGTTTTTCCTCATTATTTTAGAAAGTACTTGCATAATCAAACTTTCAAATAAGCTTTTTTATTTTCCAAGCATGTACCATGTAAAGAAAGTATTGTAATCATGAAAAAAATTTCGACTTTGAGATTTTGGTGTATTTACACATTTTGAGATCTTCTAAATTCACTAGCTGCCTTTGGCGACTAGTTTTGGCCTTTGAGGGCTGCTTTGTGGCCAAAATGTGTAACCTAGAGCACATGCACTGCTTCGAGACTGGCTTGTGCAACCTACAGCACACGGGCCTCTTTGTGACCGAAATTTGCAAAATACTAAAATAATTCTATAACAAACTTTTTTGTTTAAAATTCATACTTTAATAAATACAATTGTTAGTAGCAAAATCTCTTTGAGGGGGCTTCTGGGGAGCTTGCTGTTGACGAGAAAAATAACCTATTGAAATATTTATCACTATATACATGCTGCAATGTATAGTTTCTTAAAAAATATTTTTCTTTGTAACAATAAAACTTTTGCTCGAGCATGCATTTGTACTTAAATAAATAAAATTAGTGAAAAACTAGTAAAATGTAAATTATAATGAATGATTTTATAGTTTTTTTAATATAGTAAATTAATAAATTTGGTTAGTTAAAATATTTTGAAAGCCTTTTGCACAATTGTAAAATTATTTAATCCTTTTGAATACTAAATTTTTGCAGTTTTATTGAATGATTCATATAATTTGTAAATAAATTAGAAGTAATTTACTGAATAAATAATTAATTATTCTACAATTTTGTATTAAATTATTCCGTAGCAGAAATCTGTTTATGATAATTGTATTATTAAAAAGAATAAAGATGAATCATTTGCTTCACTTCTGTGCTTACTTTTTCAAGGCATGATATCTCACTAGATATTTAGAGTTGAAAGTAGCTGCAAGTTTAAAGAAAAGGTTAATTTTTTAGAGATTTTTCAAACTGTACAAAAAGTTTTTGCTTTTAATTAGAGATAAAAATGTCTTTTTTTATCAAAATTTCAGCATGGTGACATGCACCAGTAGCGATGAGCCTATCCCGGAATCGTTAGACAAGACATTTATTATTTAGATGCTATCTTTAAGAGATGTATGCATATGTATGTGAGTGAGCGTGATAGTTCATAAAAGATGCATTTGATTAAGCTCAAATTTCGTGTATATGTTATAAACCACTGTTGCAAGAACGGTATTGATTTTGGTGTGTATAGGAGACATAGTTTTTTTACAGGGCTACGAAAAGGATTTTTTACATTATGGCCTATGGACAGAAATTCTTAAAAGTGCTTTAGCATTTAAATGATGCATTCGACTGAGCTCAAATTTCATATATATGCTATAGATCACCGCCATAAGAAGGGCATTGATCTTGGTATGTATAGGACTCGCAGTTTCTTTACAGGGTTACGAAGAAGTCTTTTACATTATATGGCTAATGGACAGAAATTCTTGTAAGAGGGCTAGCGTCTAAATGGGTTATTCGATTGAACATAAATTGGGCATGTATATAAAAGGTCATGGTCAGATGATCTGCATAGAGTTTGGTGTGTGTAGAGTTTATAGATTGTTCACAGGATTGCAAAAAAATAATTCTTATATATTATGGCTTATGGGTGCAAATCTTTAAATGAGCTAGTGTCTAAATAGTGAGTTCAAAGAAGTTCAAATTGGATATGTATATTATATGCCATTGTCACACATGTATAGATTTTGCTGTGTATAGGACTTAGTTTTTGACACTGCAACAAATGAATGTTCTTTTACATTATGGCTTATGGACAGAAATTCCTGAAAATGCGGTAGGATGCATTCAATTTAGCTCAAATTACGTATGTATATTGTAGGTCGTGGTCTCGTGACCTGCATAGATTTCGGTATGCGTAGAGCTGATAGCTTGTTCACCGGATTCCAAAAAGTGTTTATTATATATTATGGTGTAAAGACGCAAATCATTTAATGTGAGCTAGTATCTGAATGGTGCATTCGATTGTTCGACATCAAATTAGATACCCATATTATAGGTCACTGTTTTACATTCTGCATAAATTTTAGCGAGTGTACGTCCTATATTTTTTAATAGGGCTACAAAAAAGTATTCTTATACATTGTGAACCTATACACTCAAATCATTTAAAGTGCACTAGTGCCTGAACACTAGATCCAATTCAGTTGAATGAAATTTATTTGTACACTTGGTAAATATCAAATGTACATCAAGTAGAGTCACTTCAGATTTTTTTTTTTTTTTTTTTTTTTTTTTTTTGTCGTATTTTTAATGCATCTAATCTTAGCTATTATTACAGTAATTCTTATTGCTTTTATATGCTAATTTTGTATTTTCTATTCATATTTAATAATTTATATTGTTTATATTTTAGCCTGTAAGAGATAGTGGTGGTGCTGCTATAGCAATTTTTACTGCCAGTAAACATGTGCCAACTGAAACTTCTCATCAAGTGACTTTGCAAGGTGTTGTCTATCAACTTGATGTTGCATTAGAAAGGTTTATACTTGTTTTGAAATTTAATTTTCATGTTCTCGATTTAAATGTTGTTTCCATAAAAATGAAGAATAGGAACTTAATAGCTACTGTTATGCAATGCAGAATCAAATTTTCAATATTACTAAAATTAATTGGTGAATGAGAAGCAATAACAGTGATTTAAATTATTAGATTAACAATGTGAATATTCTAAATTTTGCTGAAGAAAATACTACCCAACTAAATGTTCTTTTTGTGAGAATGTTATTACTTTAAATTTTAGAGATTCTTAATTCTACCAATACTTAAGTTTCTTTGAAGGATGGTGAAAAAGAAACTCTTTTTAAAACTTAAAGGTAAACAATGTGTAACTAATTCAAAATTTTCACTAAAGCTTCATTTGAGCCAGCTTTTGAGACTGTAAAGGACAATTTTCTTTTATACTAGACTGTTGTCTTGTGTTTCTGTAAAAAGAATTATGTTGCTATAATGTGAGGGTCATATTAGTTTGACTCTTCAGACATGTTATAAAGCTCTTAAAATAGTGGCAAGAAAAATATGTATTCTATCACATTGAATTGTTAAAAATTGGTGTTGATAATATCTCTAAAAATATTATTAGATGTACAAATTTGCTTCCACTGTTTTCTCCCCATCCTCTTCTGAAATTTGAGGTTTTATTGTAAAAAATTGTTAATACATTTATGAATCAAAGTCGAAATTGCTTTTTGAGTCCCTCCCTGTGGTCATGGCGAATTCTTCTCGACTTTAACACACACAACTCCTGCCTTTTTGAAAAACCTCCTCTCTTCCTTTGCTAAGCCAATCTTCAACTTGAAGACAAATTCCTCAAATGATGGAAATTTGGCTTGTGGACTGATATTTTACTTCTTGAGAATATGATGCAGACACAAATCTACTAATGTTTCTATGGATTTATGTTGACAGATACTCAAGTTTATTGCATGACTTCTATGAACTAAATGATCTGTTTATTTTGACCATTTACCTTTTAAACTGTGAGACTAAGGAAATGACAAGCAAAGTTGTATTCCTAATAATTTTTGTTAATGCATTTTATTGAGAAATTTATTTTATCTGCCAGTAAACAGGTATAAATTGATGTAATCACAAGATTTAAACATCCATTTACTGTAGACCTGCTATTAAATTTACCAAGCATTTTTAATTTGGTAGTTTCACAGTTTAAGGTTCAGAGTGAGTGGTGTCACTCTTGATCATCAACTTGACATTAGATGTAGTTAAATTGGGAAGTTACACTACTGGCCAAAAGTATTGCAAGTTTGAGAAATCTAACCATCATTTCAAGAATAAGCCCAGAAAAAATGGACAGGAAATTTCCCATATTTAAATGCTTATGTAGTATAATTGGAAAGAATTCATGAAGTATAATTGGAAAGAATTCATCTGAATATCACCAAAAAACAAAATGAGAGCTTCAGGAACCTATAGTTTAAGTTGCCACCATGAAACACCGAAGGAAGTGTAAAACATTGCGGAATCCATATCTAAAAGAGTGACTGTTGTGATCAAAGTCAAGGCTGCTCAGCAACATAATAAATAATCTTTAGTTTAGTTGCATTTATTTATTGTCCTCTTTTTGCAGAATAACTTGAAATTAATTCTTTATTTAATTTTGTTCCGGCCAGCCAAAATGGATTATGATTTCTATAGTAACCTATGTATTTTTATGCTATTTTTTCAATAAATTAAATAATTATTTTTGTTCTTTAACTTAATGCTATGTTGTCTTTTAAGTAACTAATTTAACAAGTTGACATTAAAAAATATCAATCATATTATTGATTTTTAATTTTTACGGTGGAAAGGGTGCTTAATCTTGAAAAGGGTTAGATTTCTGAAACTTGCAATACTTTTGGCCAGTAGTGTATATTCAAGAGTGTGTATTCTAGTCAAAATTGAATAACTAAAAATCCTCATATTCAAGATTATACTTTATTATATTTAAAGTTCTATGTTAATTTAACATAATTATCATGGTCAGAGTTAATTATTGTTATAAAATTGTTGATGATTTTTAAAAACTTCTTTCAGTTTTGAAACACAGAGATGTGGCATTGTTTTCATATATAATATGACAGGATCAAAATATGCAAATTTTGATTTTGACCTAAGTCAGAAAATTTTAAATTTACTAAAGGTAAGCAGATTTTGACATTGGTTTCACTTTTATGATTTGGTTTTCGCATCAGCATATCTCACATTTTTCTAGATTTTTTTTTTTTAAATCAATATTTGCTTATTAACTTCTTTTAGAATGTGTATATAAATTTACAAGTTTTTCCTGCTATGTTACCATTTAGATAATTAAATATGTGCATATCTGTAACAATGGCTATTGCTTCAGTTTTTTTCAAAATATCTCTAAAAACTTTATGGAGGGAAGTGAGGGTAGAGGTCAGAACTCAAAAAATTTGCCAGTGGCCACTGAGCTTGAAATTTTGAGTGGCCATTCAATTTTTTTAAAATTTTATGCAACTTAATATAAGTTTAATAAACATGAACAGCTTAAATAAATAATAAGGAAAGATTTCTTAAAATATACATCTAAAAAATTATTCTTACAACTATTATTTGCTACAAAAAATAATAAATTACCTGTCAGTATATGCAGGTGCAGGGTGTCCCAAAAACACTGACTTAAGCTTTTATTCCTTAAATATTGACTACAGATATGTACAATAAATCACAAAGTTATGTAAAGAAAATAAAGAATTTTATGGTTTTAATTAAAAATTTCAGAAGTTAAAAAAAAAAAGTACAAAATTTAAATTTTTATACAGTCCTCATAAAAAAAATATTCCCTCTTAGTACCCTGAAGCCCATACATTAAGTGATTTACAAAATTTCAGCCTTTTATCACTTTTTCCTGGGTATGGCCCAGCCTCCGTCAAAAGCATTTCTATGTAATGTGACCCCTATTACTGCTATTTGAAAAACTATTAAAGCCCAATAAAACCACTCCTATGCTTTGTTGTTTACTCTCAAAAATGGTAATAAAAAATAAAGAAATTGTGGAGAGAACCTTTTTTTTTTAATGGATACGGTTTTAGTTCTAAGTGTAAGCAGAATTGCACTGCTTCTATCTCTCTTCGCCCTTACGTAGTGACTGACCTACTTTCATTGGGAGAAAGGAGAAGACTCAAAATGATTTCAATGTCGATCCTTAAAAGTGTGTGTTATGCAGTTGTGAATTACTAAGCAATCATACAGCTCTGCCACACGATGGCAACTCCCATTGTTTATAATTAGCTGTTTTATTAATGTTTATAATTAGCTGTTTTACTTTTTTGTTTGTTCGCTTTTGCTCCAAATAACTGCTTAGTGTAATCATTATCTGGCCTTCATACTTCAGTTTATTTACAATATTACATCTGTTCACTAAGCATTAGTGAATTACGGATTCAATTACAGATGCAGAACGATTTATTGCGAGTTAGAAAGTTTGTGCGCGATTTTCAGTTATGCATTTGTTTGAATTTATGTCACAGCCTTTATGAATTGAAGATTTAGAAATAATCTTTAATCATTTTGTGATAACATCAAAACAGTTCTGAATGTTTTTCACATGGTACACAAAAGTGCATTTTTGAAAAACAAAAATGTTTTTTTTTAATCCCTCCCATTGCTCTTTTTACATTGCCATTGGCACACATGCACTGCTCTTTTTACATATGCCACCGTTCACAGCATTTAGTAGCATTTCTTGTGTTACGGCAGACACATTTTGGCAGATGGCATCTTTCAGTGCTGCCTGTGATGCCGGTTGCTCGCCGTACACTTTTGACTTCAAAATCCCCACAGCCAAAAGTCACAGGGCGTAAGATCAGGAGATCTTGGAGGCCATGATTGATTAAAGCAGCGACTGATAATGCAATCCTCCCCAAATGTTGAGCATAGCAGATGTTGCACAGGCAGAGCAATATGAGGTGGTGCTCCATCTTGCATAAAGGTGACTGTTTGAAGTGCCTGTCGCACTTGCAGTTCAGGAATAATGTTGTTCTGTAACAGTGCTGTATATCGCTGACCAGTGACAGAAACTGTTTTGAAACCCGTCTGTGTGACTTCCTCGAAAAAAAATGGACCAATTATGAAATCAGCAGTGAAGCCACACCAGACTGTCACGTTAGGCTGTTGCAAGGGTACCTCAACAAATGCATGTGGATTTTCTGTGGTCCACACTTGACAATTGTGGGTGTTAACAGTGCCAGAAAGTGTGAAATGCACTTCATCTGTCCAAAGCACAGTGTGAAGCCAGTCGTGCTGCTCTTCCATTTCATTGAATACCCAATTGGCAAAATCTCGACGAGAGTCGAAGTCAGGAGGTTTCAATTCTTGGTTATGTTGCAACTTACCGTTTCAGAGTTATTTGCAGTGCTCTCCACACACTTCCGTACGACACTCCTGTCTGCCTTGAAACTTCTCGGATGCTGCTCTCCCCATGTGCAGAAATCGGCGACATGGATTGCACGGTCTGCTCCACTGTCGTGGCAACAGCAGCGGCTGTTGAGGGACGACCACTTCTTGCACATGACGGCAAAGATCCGGTAGATTCAAATTTCTTCATTTTGATCAATGCAGAAGGCGTTATTGGTCCTTTTCTGCCTCGCATGCCCTTCATGTATCGATATGCTCACAATGCCACTGTGGCACTTTCTGCATTCTTATAATAAAGTTTGACTAAGAGGGTTTTCTCAACTATGGACAGCATTTCCATGCGTATAATCTTTGACTACCATTACCTGCTCCAGTTACTCCCTTTTATATCGCTTGTCGCTTTGCATAATCCTATATCAGAAATCCGACAGCACCATCTGTTGGACACCAAGAGAATTATTTTCGTTGCCTTGCCACACAAAACCCGGTTTCTTTTCCATCCGTTTGGTGCAAACTAAAGCTTGAGATTAGCGGTCGCCAGATCGCCAGTGGCGACTGTGGAATTATTCTTGGCGACTGCAAAACAGTCTGTCAGTCGCCAAAATTGGCGACGTGCAAAATTTACTCAGCAAGCAACCCCCCTCGTTTCCGTCCCCGTAACAAAAGTCGGCGCTGTATGTCCGAGCAAACTAAAGCAAAGCAGTTGAAAAAACGTCTAAAATTGATGATGCGCAAAATTTACTTAGTCCCGCCCACCCTCGGCCTCGTAGGAAAAGCTGAATGTCAGCGCTATATGGACAAGCAGGGGAGAAAGGGTTGTAGATGTCTATGGGAGGGGAAGAAAGGGGAGGAGCTCATCATAATTGATAACATACATGTAACATTTGGGGGGGTGTAGGAACGCACCGGAACAGAATACTCAGGGTCCCTCTCTGTGACCTGACCCGTTGGTTGACCTTGACCCTTTGCACCATCTCATTATTTTATTACATATCCACATCGACATTCCAGTACGCAGAGAGGCATATCCGTGGGACATTACACGTGGTCGCAAAAATCTGAACAAAAGTATTATTCTAATTATAATTTGTTACAATTTCTACAATAGACGGCTGTAATAAAAGGAGAAGAGTGAAAAGGACTTTTATTTAAAACTAAATTTGATATTTGCCTACTGATACAATATATGACTGTATGTGAAAGATGCATTAAGTATCTCATTAATAAGACATTGTACTGAAGGAACGAAGCTAATATTTTTCTAAATTATAGTACTCCCCTTTGTATATTTTCCGTCGTTCGACTCAGTCAGGGTCCAGTCAACTTAAGAGTAATCGATTATATTTTTAAAAAATGTCATGTGATCTTTACTATGACCCTTTTAAAACTGTAGACGGGAAGCACGTGCGTTTTTTTTTTTTTTAATTATTATTATTAACTTCAAAACAATACACAAACCCTCTGCTTTTGAAAGGTCGATGAAGAGGTTGGCATTCTTTGCATCCTGATTTATGCTACAGCAGATCGAAAACTACCACACAAGATGCTTTATTTAAAACGAACAAAAACGTTATTTTGTACATTCGAATACGCAAATAAAAACTAATGTCATAAACATACCGTTTTCAGTTTTAAATAAATCTAATTTCAGCTGCTTTCATATTATTACGTTTTTCCTTTTGCAAGAGTTTTGGCATCTCTACAATAGCGCGAGAGGGAGGGGGAAGAGAAGCAGACAAAGCACTTGATTTTGTTTTATTTTGTAATCACTGGTAAAAGCGCTCGCTCTTCAAAGCTTAAATAAACAGATCTCCATGCCTTTAGAATTCCATTAATCAGCGTTACAGCTGTCCGAGAAGAGAGAAGTGTTTCTCTCCCCCCCCCCCCCTCCTGTTCACACTTCAAGCTTTTTTTTTTTCCAGTTCCGTTTTAATGACAGGAAGTTTCTCTGTAGATTATACGAATAGAAGGCATTTTTGGTCGGCCGAAGCAAAAACGTATCCCCCCCCCCATGGGCGCCGGCAGCAGGCTCCCCCTGGATTTTTGTATGCAGTGTTTTAGTTGCTTTTTTGCTCTTTCCAACTTGGTAACCATATGTTGAAGTAGTCTTCCCCCCGCCCTTGGAAATATTCTGCCGGCGCCATGCCCCCCCCATGGGCGCCGCAGCAGGCTCCCCCTGGATTTTTGTATGCAGTGTTTTTAGTTGCTTTTTTGCTCTTTCCAACTTGGTAACCATATGTTGAAGTAGTCTTCCCCCCGCCCCTTGGAAATATTCTGCCGGCGCCCATGCCCCCCCCCCATGGGTGCCGCAGCAGGCTCCCCCCTGGATTTTTGTATGCAGTGTTTTTAGTTGCTTTTTGCTCTTTCCAACTTGGTAACCATATGTTGAAGTAGTCTTCCCCCCGCCCCTTGGAATATTCTGCCGGCGCGCATGCCCCCCCCCCCCCCCGCAAAAATTTCTCCCTGTTTAAGTTATTTCTTTTATATGATTCACCTTTGTAAATTGAACCCTTAGTATGTGTAACGTTCGTTAAAAAATGTTTTACATAACCAGACACTTGATTATTTGAAAGTGGAAACCTTGAAAATGGGCTGTTTGAGTAACACATGCTTACGATTTCCCCATCTTAAAATGCATCTGATTTTCCTTAAAATTTGATAAGATGCTAGTGGTTTTTTTTTTTTTTTAATAGGAGGTTGGGGAGCTACTACCTTAAGTAAAATAACCGTTTGTTAACTTCTTGCAAGTCCAAAATTAGTAAATTAGGAGGAAGCGTACTGTCGAAATTAATAGAAAATTGGGGCCCTTGATCCTCTTTCTTTTATTAAGTCCCAATTCCTTTTCCCCCCATAAATTCCATGAATGAAAGGAGAGATAAATTAAATAAATAGTACTTTATTATGTGTACACCATAAGTTGAGAAAATGGTCTGCAATACTATATATATAATCTTACCTCCAGTTTCTTACTTAAAAAAAAAAAAAAAAAACTTTTTTTTTTTTTTAACTTAGGCTTCATGTTTCAAAAGTACTTGGTAATAGTGACAACTTTCTAATAATGTCAAAATATTCTATATTACTTAGCCATACAGATTTCAGGTTGGCAGATTTTTGGGAGTCCACTGTATTTATTTAATAACCAACTATTTTTCGTAAAAGATACGTTTGAATTAATCTGAAGAGAAATTTTAAAGTAAAATATTTTAAATCATTAATTTTATTACAATTCTCTATTTTTAAGAGATTTTCACTTTTAATTTGGGTTTGGGGGAGGGGGGGGGGTTAAGCTCCTATAGCCTCCTCCATGTGTGTACCTATATATAGTATAGACACAGACAGTGATGTGATGATTCTAACAAGGAGCTGCAGCCAATCAGGAGGAATTAATAAATTTTAAATTCATAGTACTTAGATTTCTTTAAATACAGATAGTTATTTCTGAATGTAATATATGGAACATGCCATGCATTATTACTAAAAAAAGCATTGAATCATTAAATGTACAAAATAAAAAATCTCATATTATTTTCATATATCTGAAAGGGGGGAGCAAGGGTGTCGAAAACAAAAATTACGTAAGTACGGAAAATTTTGGCCACTAACTATATCAAAGTGGCCACTGAACTTTGTAGGGTCACTGACCACTGGCCACTGAGGAATTTTTTTAATCTCAAGCTTTAGTGCAAACCGTATCTTTGTATCTTGATTCGTTTTCGAATTATTAATTTTTAAAGTTTGTCCTGACTTTTGGATCACCCGATATATTAATGACTATGTCATTTTATCTCTCACCCCCTTTATTGAAAATTGTCCTAAAAATGTGACATAAAAGTATGCACCATAATTTTACATATATTTAAATACTATTAGTTCACAACAGCTTTAATCTATTGTTACAATATTTCGTAAGTTGTAGAATATGCATCACGTATTTTTCTATAAATAGGTTACAATCATAAAAATTTCAACATAGGGTTACCAAGTGAAATACATGAAAGATGAGAGATAAAATGACATAGCCCATTAATATCGTTTTCATATGGCAATAATGAAACTAAAAATTTAGGGGGGGGGGTCTCCCCCTGACGAGGCTCGAACAGCCAAGTTATAATCTATCTATCTATATATATATATACACATACATAAATTTATATTTTTATGAAATGAAAAGTCTGATCTAAGTATCATCATGATTTAATTTATTCATTAATAAAATGTTTCTTTTTTTTTGTGGTAAATCAAGTGCATTAATCACAAGCTGTTTGAAAAAGTAAACAAGGACTTTGACCATGTGATAATAAGGCCCTGTTTATATAGATATATAAACACATTTGTATTAATTACAATAAACAATATTTTTGCTCATTGAAACCATTTTCTTTAGTTTGTTTGTCTTAGAAATCTTGAAATTGGTTGAACTTTATTATACAAAGTGTATAACATAGTTCAACCAATTTCAAATGTATCATTTTAAGTTATGGATTTCAGTTACAGGTTAAAAAAAATTTTCTTTACTTAATTCTATTTCTCTTTTAAAGGGTGGGTATCCTGCTCGGCTAAGAAAAGTTCTCATTGTTGCTGCACCATTGTGGTTCAAAGCTCCCTATAAAATATTACAGTTATTTTTACGTGAAAAGTTAAAAGATAGAGTAAGTATCTATCTAAAATTTGTTTTTCTATAAAATATGTTTTGTAAAAATAGTGGATAAATTACTTGATAAAAAGATTGTACTAATGAAATTCTGCATAAAATATTGCAATCCATATCTGAAGAAAAATCATAAAATACATTTCTTTCCCAGTTTATCCATATTTTTTCATTGATAGTCCTAAAACATAGCCAGGGTGTCTATTAAATTTCTAAGAGTCAATTTCCTGACTTTTTCCTAACTTTTGGAAGCTTCTAGAAAAAATTTCTTGACCATACATATACTTAACATTGGGAAATCCCTCAACAGCATAAACCCCTTTTTGTATTGTAATATTTTTCTACAACTTACTTGAAATAAATGTTCAACTCTAATACAATTATTGATGTACTTAAGAATTACTATGAGTTTCAAGTCAGATACTATTTCTCTAATGGTGACCAATACTACTTGTGTTACAGGCAGTGCTAATATGATATATCTAAATGACAATATTAAAGGCAGACACCGAATTTCAAACATAAATATCTTTCAGTCTACTACACTTCAAATCTGCAATAATAAAGAGCAGTACTAGTAAAAATTTGTATATTTTATCATTAGTCATAGATAGCTTTTCGAGTTTTCTGTCACAAGAAACACCTCACCACAGAATGTAAAACAAGTATGAGCATCACATACCTACCAAACATTCTGAATCATTCATTCTGTTTAAACACAAATCATCCTTATCAGCATTTTTCACTCTCTGGACTCTGAAGATATTTTAAAAAAACTGAAGAAATTTTAGACAAAGGAAAGTTAATAATTTTGGAGAATTTTCCTAACCCATTTTGCATTTTCCAGGCTTTTTCTAGATTTTCCTGATATTTCCAGACTCTCCTGGTTTTCCTGACTGGTAGACACCCTGATAGCTTTTCAATTAAAAATTTAGCTTTACCTGAAAGGTAAAGATTATATAAATAGTTATTGTATTTTCATTTGGAGAATGCATTTCTTGGGCATTGGATGTTATAAACCCACCAAAAAGCGGGTGGAGGATCAGAAATTATAATTTAAATAATAGAAATGCACCGTGTGATATTTGTTCTGTGTAGACTAAATCAGTCTAAAATAAAAGAATGGGGAAAGCTATTTAAAGTTATTGCTGAGTTGATTTCTCTCTCCCCCTAAGAATGAACATTTCCAAGTAATAAATTATATTTATGTGGGTTTGTTGAGGGATGGGGGGTATTTATTTACCATCTCATGTCATCTTTCTTTTCTTAACCTCACAAAATATGAGTGTCCTTCTCATTTTATTGTTAATATTATAAAATATAAATAATCATATAATTGAACAACATTATAACTGAGTTCAAGTTTTATGTCATTATTACCTGTATTTTATTTTATAATTGTCAATGATTTCTGTAATATATTACCCTCAAGCCCTTAATCTCAAGATATTCCTTTCATTCATATAACTTTAAAACATTGTATCATCAAAGTTCTGCAATTGTTTTAAGTACTGTAATCACTGTTATTTTTTCTCACATCAATCTTTAAGAATTTTTTTGTTTAAAAAAAATTATATATACACATTTCAAAAGATTTTATTTTTTATGTCAAAAAGAGTAATTGTTAAAAATAAATAAATATGAAGAAACATTTAAAATTCACATAGTTTGTCTATTTTACTTAACTGTTACTACCCTTATTGCATACAAAGTATATTCTAGATAATATTTGTTCCAAAAAAAATTTCCTCCTGTACATGGCTTAGTTTTATTCATATAAATTTAGGACTTTACCTATTTTCCCCTCCCTATACATTAAATTTAAAAGGTTCCCTTAGTGAAATCTAATTTTGCCGTACATTTTATCTAGCAAACTGGAGGAGCCTCTGTACAGAAGGTAGAGAATCTTTTTTCCTAACATGTTTTGTCAGTTGGTAAAAAAAATTCTTTAGTTGTCTCTGGTGAAATGGTGGTGGCAAAATGGTGCATGTGTTAATTATTCTCCTCTTAGAGGATTTTTTGTTTTCTTCCTACTTCTTCCCTGCTGGGAAAACTCTTGGTCATTATTCTATAAAGTTTCAGCCAAACTATTTCTTACCGTGAAAATGAACCAGTAATTTTTTGTTCCTTTATTATTTATTTATTGTTACGTATGGGAAATTTAATATATTCAACTTAGTTTCAAGTAATTATGAATTTCAAAGTTTTCTTTAACCCTTTCAAGGGCAAACATTTTTACAGCACTTTCTAGTTTTTCCAGATGCCAAGAGCGATTGTTATAGTTCATGAGTAATATGCATGGACTCCGAAGGTTTCTCTGAAGGTCCTGGTTTCCTCTGAAGATTGCTGTAAAATATTTAAAGATTCGCCCCTAGCCTTTCCATTATTTAGTTGTTCCGTTTAAAACTATAGATGGTATTTCTGAAATTGACGTAGGAAATTTTACTAATGCTTATACTTTTCCATGGCTAACAGTGAAAGTGCTGAAATTATATGGTGGCATGATGCAAACACCACACATTAAATGGTTAATCTATTCCTTTTCTTGCTGTAATTTTGATTTCTGTTTATTTATGGCTGAAATTTTATTAATGCCCTATGGTTGAACCAGTGAAATTGTATTAGTTCCCTTATTTAGTATAGAATATTTTATATGTGTTTATATTTTTGCATGTAAGAAACAATATATATATATATATATTGTTTTAGCTGTTCATACTTCTTAGTCTTCTACTTTTAAAAGTAATCTAGTTTTATTTTGAGTTAAATGAGGTGGAAGTATCAAATAAAGCTATAAATTTAAAAATAAAGGATTTATAAGAATATTGTATAAAAATAAGCATTGACATTTGAAAAAAATCATTGTTTTCAATCTACAATATTAATAGCATAAATTGATTTACTAAAATTTAACAGTTAAGTATTTTGTGTATTTGCATAGAATTCTAACACTACTTTATCATTACCTTTATTTTCAAGACTTTACAAAGTGCTTTTTAAATTTCTGCAATAATTTAAAAAATATGTAAATGAAATTTTCATTTTGTGTTAGTTCCATCATTAGTATTAGTTACAATCATCTACGAGAAAAAATTAGTAATTCAAATTGATGTGAATAGTTTTCTTTATGAGATATATGTGTGTCTGTGTTTGTGCTTGTGTTTGCATTTATATATCTTGTACAAGTTGTTAGTTTAATGTTATTTATTTAGTTTGCATTCTTTTGTCTGTTATGATTAATTTTGGGGGAAAATGTATTTTACAGGTATTTATGGTTAATGTACCCCAGTTGTGTATCCATGTTCCTCCTTCTTCATTACCTATAGAACTTGGAGGCACTTTTGATGTTGACCATAAATCATGGCTGCAGTATTGTTTGAGGTCTACAACCAATCGTTATTTTGAAACTGTTTCAAATTTGCCTGATGATAATTCATCTGTTTTACAAAATGGTTCAGTAACGCCATACAATGGCATAATATCAGAAAATGGATTAATAAACATTAATTCAAGTTTTAACGATAGTGAAATGGATATTGATGATGCCAGTGAGCACCACAATTCTGTACATGAAAAGCAAAATTCTGAGGAAAGGGAAAAAGAAGTTGAAGTTCTGAAGGAGGATTTGCTGCAACTATCTGTCGTATGTATAATTATGTACTAACATCTGTACACTTTTTTTACTTATTCCATGCTTTAGATGTAAGAAACTTGAATACTGTTGTCCTAAATATTATTAATTTCTTATATATATATATATATATGTATGTCATTAATTACTGAAATAAGTACTTACCTACTCCAAAAAGTGGAAAAGTGCCTATGAAAAATAAACACGTCTTTGTTCAAAATATCTTACTATCGAGTATATCACAACCTATATGTTGTTATTGAGAGTCCTTAATATACCTTAAAAAAAAAAGTAATTTTTCAGATTTTCTGTTAGGCTGTTTCCTTTAGGAAACCACCGTGAGGACATTACTCTTGTTATAATTTCTAAAATGTGAGCTGCTCTTGTTTTGGTTTAGAATAAGAGACTATAAATATATATTTTTTAAATTTCATTGTGTGTGTGTTCCCTTTTTACTTTCCGAACATGTACCATGTAAGGAAAGTATTGTAATCAGGAAAAAATTCGACTTCGAGATTTTGGTGTATTTACACGTTTTGAGGTCTTCTGAATTAATTTATGCTATTTTTACGAGATGTATGTATGTTTGTGTGTATGTGAGTGAACATGATAGCTTCTAAGTGGGGCATTCGATTGAGCTCAAATTGGGCATATATGTTATAAATCACCGTCGCAAGACCGATATTGATTTTGGTGTGTGTAGGACTTAATAGTTTTTCTACAGGGCTACAACAAAGATTTCTTTTGCATTATGGCCTATTGGAGGAAATTCTTGAAAGTGCGCTAGCGTTTAAACGGTACATTCGATTGAACTCAAATTGGGTATATATGTTATAAATCACCCTTGTAAGACCAGTATTGATCTTGATGTGCAGGGGTCTGTCCGGGTCGAAATCGGGTCCGAAAACGGACCCTTCACAAAATTCAATATCAGAAAAACAGACCCTTCATAAAATTCAGTTTGACCAAAACGGCCCTTTCACAAAATAACTATTGTACTTTTCAATTGAGTTTAGGAATTATCATTCAGCGATCGTCACCCAATAATATCTTTGCCTAAATGTAAACAACGTTGATGATGATGACAGGAGGTAGGTCGATTGGAGACCCTAAGCCAGGGGGGTAAATTACAATTGCAGTTTGAAGCAGACGCCTGCACTTGTTTGTTCTTCCTCCTAAGTTCCCTCCACCTGCTATGTAGGAGCTCTCTTTCTGGGAATAAAAATCAGACTAGTAGCTAGAGCTCATTTATTAATTCTTTTCATGTGAGTTGTGTTTATGTCAAAAAATTAAACATCAAGATTTATTCCACTATAATATTGATAAGGCTCATTGCCAGAAGAAAAGGTGATGACAGCTGTCATTCTCGGAAAATTGCAACCTTCTTCATGAATAAAGCTAGTGGCGTATGTAAAAGAGCAGCCAGCTTGGGGAGGGGATTAAAAGAAAGCACTTTGTTTTCCAAACTGGCACATTTATGCACCATGTAGTAAATGTTCAGAAATTGTTTGATGCAATCTCAAAATGTGATTAACTTAGTCCTAAATCTTATTCCTAAAGACAGACATAAATTCAGACCAATGCATGTTTCGAAATTGCGCAAACTTTCTAACTCGCAATAAGTCGTTTTGCATTTTGAAATGAATCCATAATTCTCTAATGTTTAGTAAATATCTGTAATAACTATAAATAATCTGAAGTAGAAAGGCCATGTAATGATTACACTAAAAGCAATCATTAAGAACAACTTGCAAGAGTGCATAACATCCAATTCAAAACAACGGGATCTGCAGTCATTTATGTGGCTAAGTCTAGGCTTATTGTTTACTAATTCACAACTGCATACTTATCAAACATAACATCCTTACGGGTGAAATCATTTTGAACTCCTTTCTTTCCCCCCCCCCCTACCCCGAACTGAAAGCATAATGTGCCTGATGGCCCTTTTACATTGCTGAAAAAACAAACATTCCAGGGGCATCTTTCAGATCATGCAAATGAAAGCAGAAAAAATAATTATTTATAAAAGGACATTTTATCTGGTTGCATTAAAAAAAAAAAAAGGCTGATTGGAATTATGTGAAGGAACAGTTATACCTCCTGTTTTGTAAAGGGTCGTCTAAACATCGATTTTGACTTCATTGTATTGTCTCCTGTATAAGGAAAACTATATGGTAAGGAAGGAGAAAAAGTTTTGGCAAATAAGAATGGAAAAACGGACCGACAAACCAAGGCATAGGGGGAGAAAAGGGACTGCCAGAGGTTAAAGGGTTGCCGGGTGCCGCGCCCTGTTTAATCGGTCGAGAATCCACACTGTGGAATGTGAAGTGGGATGAATATAGGTCAATCATTGCTCAAGGCTGGGAAAAGGGGAGGGGTAGAAATAGTGTAATACTGCATTTTTTCATTCTTGGGAGTTAACAACAAAGCATAGAAGTGATTTTATTGGGATTTAATGTCTTTTTAAAGAGCGGTCATAGGGGTACACTACAGAAAAAGGATATCGGCATAGGCAGGGCCGTAGCGAGCAAAAAATGATATAAGACTGAAAATTTATAACTTAATTAAATTTTTAAAACTTAATTAATGTATGGACACATCTTACAGACTAAGAATTTTCTGTTTGGAGACCCTATAAAAATGTACATTTGTATTTATTTAGATTTAATCTTCCAAAAATTATAATCATTACTGTAAAATTCTGTACCTTTTTTTTTTACATAAATTTATGATTTACTGTAAAATATTTGTGAAAAATATTTAAAGGAATAAAACCCCAGGTCAGTGTTTTTGGGATATTCTGTGTACACTGACAAGTAATTTTTTTTTAATGGTACAAGTTGAAATTAATTTTTAAAAGCAAAATGTTAGCTAATTTCTCCTATCTGTAATTATCTGCAACTTATTTTTGATTTCCCTTCAATTGTTGAGATTTAACTAGATTTAAAAATTGCATTTTTCACACTGTTAGTATTAGAGTAATTCCAGTTGAAACTGACAGACATTGTAATATTTAAAAATTACTAAAGTTTGAATTTGGGGTGTAAATAAAAGTGTTTAGTACCTGTAATTTAAAATCAAAACTACCATGGCCTACGTTTATTATAAAATCTATTTTTTAGTCATTTAAAAGTAAAAGATTTAAAGCTTTATATTTTTAATTTTAATCGATTTTTTTTTTTTTTTTTTTTTTTTAATATTGTTCCAGGGTATGACTATCCCGGATGTTCGGTGAACAGGAATTATTCAGTTTTGGCCAACTTTTTTTAAGAGAACTAACTATACCCATTTTATTTTTAATTTTTAAAAACATATTCAATTCTATTTCGTGATTGCTTTCTTGCTCAAAAATGAAATAGAAAATTGGAAGAAGTTCACAAAATTAGGTAAAATTTCACAAAAATAGGACCTTGGGAAAGAAACCTGGACTGACCCCTGATGTGTATAAAACTTATAGTTTTTCTACAGGGCTACGACAAAGATTTCTTTTACATTATGGCCTATGGGGGGAAATTATTGAAAGTGCGCTAGCGTTTAAACGGCGCATTCGATTGAGCTTCAGTTTGGTATATATGTTTGAATTATTCATCGATTAAAATTTATTTAAATGCTTGGTAATGATCTTAATTGTAAGTGTTCAGAAAGTCGAGTGGAGTCACACCACATTTTTTTTTTTCCCCTGTAACTTTGTGGATAAGATTCTCTCAATTTGTTTTACTAGTATAGTGTATTGACTTCAATTTTAAAAACATTGTTCTGTGTTCAATTTTTATAGGTACTTTTTATGATACTCAAATAGGTTGAATCTTCTTGGGGTTGTAGGTAAATTTTGGTTTTTGTTGTAAAATTGATTAGAAGAATTCTGCAATTAGAATTTTTAATATCGTTCACAGGTGTGTAGTGATTTAAATCGGTTGATTAAAATGACCGATTTAAATCACTGATTTTAATAACTTTATCTTAAATATCAAAGTAAAATCTTGATTAAATTAAAATTGTTGATGTTTTTTTAATTATTGATTTAAAAATATTTTTAAACAAATGTTTTAAATAAGAATAAAGGAGGGACTGGTGTCAAAAGTAACATGGGTCAATTCTAACATTTTCTATTTAATTCATTATGTAGTGTGATGACAGTATGGTACAGCACCCTCTAATCATTCAAGGACAGAAACTGCAAAGAAATGAATTAAAATGCCTTTTTGATATTATCCATAACATGTTTTAGTTGCCTTGAAGCAAAAAGTTATTAATTTTTATGCTCTTTAAGCATTTTCTCTCAATCATTTAACTCATTAGATTATATTTTTCTGTCACATGGTTTTAAGATATGGTATCAATTAGAAATGTTATTCTAAATATATTTGCTCTTTCAATTATACAAACATATATATTAATTACAATTGCTCCAAGAAGCTGCCATAGTTGCTGCTGGTTAGGACAATTGTAACATTGCATTAAATGATGTATACACATTAAAATTCTACTTGTGTGGCAGTTGTAATTTCAAAATTTCATTTGCAAATTTGAAATTACAGTTGACCAGGGACCGCAGCGCTTCTGTTTTTCCTTTTTTCCAATTTTTTAGTATTAACTCTTGTTTTCCTATTTTTTTCATTGTATTGAAATTTCTCCTCCTACTTTCATCTTTTCCCCCCTTTTATTCCTTTAAACCGGCACCAGTCACCGATTCTCTTTTTGCTTTTTTTTTTCTTGCGGAATAATGGCGGTAATGTTACAAGGTTGTCACTGTTGACTAAATGATGACTATTCCTGAGCTTCGGCGAGTATTGCGAGTTTCTTAATAAAAAAATGGGCAAACCGCAACTATTTGAAAATGCGAGTTTTGCTTGGTTTAGGTGACTATTTCCAAATTTTATCTGGATCAAAGAGGAAGGCAGCTACCATCATTATTATTTGTGCCATTTCCATGTTTTAAAGCCCAATTCGCGCTATTTTATCACGATTGCCCATAACGTCTTTCCGGCATCAGTTTCCCGGCCTGATGGAGACATTCACTGCCAATTGAGATTTTTCTGCCGATTTATAAAAATCTGCCACTTTGTTTATTTTACAGTGGATTTCTTCTTTTTTTATACAGTAACTAGGGGCCAAGGCCCCCAGATTCGCTACGCTCGCTTTTCGTATAAGGCATTCGGCCCCTAATAAGGCTTATTCGTAAAAAAGACATAATTTCAACAGACAAAACCCGAAGATTGGATCAGATAGAATGTTACTGAGCTACACATTGCTTGGTTCTTGCATGTTCATTGGTACATAAAAATTTAAACTTCACACTACAGTAGACCCCCCCCTCCCCCTCATAACACGGAAGATATTTTGTTATGGGAATCCGTGTTGTACGGGTCCAGAGCTATACTCCACCTGGAGTGCGGACTCCACTTATAATCGCTGGAAAAATTATTTGCACTCCTCAGAAACACAATGATATTCAATGTTGCCATTCAAAAGTTATATTAATTAGCAGCTAAAGCATAATAAAATCAGAATATCTGTTTCAGCTGTACTTTTAATATAAAACCTATTGGACACCTTGCGAATTTGCCACCCATGGCAATTTTTCATTATTTGGCGACTTGCGTACATGTAAAGTTAATAAAAGCTACGGAACAGATAGGATAGCTTCCCACCAATGGCGACTTTTCATTATTTGGTCGGGGGGGGGGGGGGGGGGACAAATTCTTTGTGATCCCTGAAGTGTCTTGAGTTGTGTATGTAATTATGAACTACTACACAACAATAATTATTAAGATTTTTCCTCTTATGTCTCCCCCCTTCTTTCTATTTTGATGTAACAGCACGACACCTTGGGGGCACATTGACCTCCCCTGGTTGAAGGCCTCTGCATACATATTGAGAAAAATTACAGATGACGCCAAATACAATAAAAATTTGAATCTAAAACGAAATGTTTTCGGTCCTTTTCAGGTCCGAAATTTTTTTTTTTGTAAATCATCGGTTCTCATTATTTTCTGATTATAAAATTTGAATTTTTCATTGTTTTGTTGAAATAAAACATAATAATGGTCTTAAACAGATTTATTAAATGAAACAAATTGTTATTTTAACTCCACCACACTTGAATTTTTAATGCATGAAGAGTAAAATCATTAAGACAGCTTAAATGTACTTTTTCAAATTTGCCAATTTTTACACTTTCAGCTTAAAGCTTGCGATTTTATGAGAGACTCCCATTTTTTATGGATTTTAATAAATTTTTAAATTCTTTTTACTATAATAAAATCACGATCCATATTTTGTTTTCAAAAATCTCTTAAAATTCACCATTCGTACCATTTTCCCGCAGTTCTGTTCAGGGTTAGAAATTAAGATATTAAAGTGAGGTGCCAATGGCACCCAACTATTTTATCTTAGTTGCCAAAATGATCTACTTAGGCGTAATTTTGAAATTATGTAGTGTATTCATTCAAATATCAAATCATAGCAAGTACGAATACTAATTAAAGTTTGTTTACTAAATATATACATGTGAAAGTACGAAAGTAAATTAGTAGAATGTTAAATGCTGGAAAATACTGCAAACGAAATAATAATAAAATTACTGCAATATTAAAAAAGAAAGTGTGAGCTGTAAAATACTGTTCCTTTATAAAATTCTGCATTCTATGCAGGCCAGGCTCTCTGTACCATCCATACGTGCAAGGTCATGTGGCATGCACCATCGCCAAGCTAAAAAGGTGCTGAGCTCTAGCCTTAAAGGTGGGGGGGGGGGGAGGAAACAAGCAAACAAAAGAAACCCAGGGAAAAAAATAACTTTACAAAAATATATATATATATATCTAACATTTCATTATATTTATGGCAAAAACAGAGCCTGACTAACACATGGGTAAGCGAGGCACTAGCCTGGGGTCTCAAAATGAGATAAATTACCCTATATAAATGAGGTTTCTGATAATAATGACTTATTCTGAATGGGTAATATGATTTGAAGGGTGATTGGTGATAAACCTTTCGTAAAATTCCGAATGTGTCAAGTATGTTATGCGATTGCCCTTGATCAGTATGCTTTGCTAAGAATTTTTTTTTTTTTTTAAGTTAGGCGTAAAAAAAATGACGACCAGGTATTATTTCATGGTCGTGAAACTTAAATTTCTTTGTGCAAAATACGACTAACGACCGCTTATTTCTAACCCTGGTTCTGTTTATTTTAAGAATACTTAATTGTCAGTTATCGCAAAAAAACTGGATCTATGGTAAATCAATAGAATCTTGTGTTTTGCAATTACAAAACTGAATTTTTTTTTTTTTTTTTTTTTTTTTAACTGAAATAAAGGATAATGACGCTCTTTCACTACATGTAAATTTTATTAAATGAAAGAATATTGTATTTTAAAATGCAAATTCCACCAAACTTTTGAATAGTCAATGCATGAAGAAAGAGCATTCATACGTACCAATTTATATGCTTTCAGTTAAGGCTCTACTATTTCACCTATTTTTATGCTTCTATGCGAAATTCCCATTTTTTATGCCTTTCTACTGATTTTTAAGATTTTATGCAAAACTCCCTTTAAATTTGGCATCTGAATAACAATTTCATAGAAACCAAACATGTGTGTAAATGCAGTTGTTATTTTATGATTTCAGGCTTGTTCCACTGAAAAATCAGGCGGCCATCCAAAAAATTCAGGCCATTGCAAAAGATCTTGAAGTAGCCGAGGGAAAAAAAAATATTTATAAAGCAGGCTCCCCAACTCTATTCTTAACTGTCATACTATTTAATGTTAATGTATTTTTTTTTATTATTATTCACCCCAAAAATATTTTGTTCGATTCTTTTTTTTATTATGAAGCCAAAATGAAGAAAAGTAATAAATCAATATTATTCGAAAATAATTTTATATCTCTTGTATAAAGTAGCTGAATTTTTCTGAATTGAGGAAGTTCTAAGAATATGAATTATTTCAATAACACTATTTATTTATTTATTTTTTAAGAGAGAAAGATAAATGTTACGCTTAATTTGGCTAGAAGTTTTCTTGCTGTTAATGATAATCCACATTCGCATACATCCTTTTTCCAATATTTTTTCATTACAGATGGACTTATTAATTGGTATTTTGTCTGAATTAAAGAGTGTTTTTATTTTCTTGTGCATTTTAAGGAGTGATTCTAACGTTTTCAGCAAATTTCTGAAAAAGTGATGTGTTATAGTTGAATTTAACTTTGAACGATACATTTTTAGTAAATATGAATCTAGATTGATTTTTTCAAACATGTTATAAAAATATATATATTTATCAAATCTAATTGGAATAAAATATTCCTTTTTTCTTTTACTCTCCTTTTTTTCCTGTTGATGAAATTGACACGCAATAACTTAACAAAACTTAATGCAAATGCTTGTGAAGGTTCTTTGATGTCTAACTTAAATCTGATCGAGTTTTTGTTATAAAAACTCGATAATAGTAGTATAATTTGATATTCCACATGATGAGCAATCGTCATCACAGGACTTTGGAACAGCTATGAAAACAAACAAATTATGTTAAACATCGAAAAAAAAAAATTTATAATGTTCTTTCACCCAATGAACTATGGAGTAATACTAACAGTAAAGCAGTATATCTCATGCAACTTTCAGAAAAAGTTCATAAGTACAAAAATCGCATCCAAAATTTCTCAAGGAATTACATGTTTAAGAGCGAAATATTGCAAAATTCTGTTTTCCCCTGATTGTTTTTTAACTCCTATAGATTCATTGTTTGTACCAGTTCATAGTATAATTTGTAAAGAGCAGGGGCATGAAAGACAGCAAAAATGCAGAAATCTGCTTTTTTCAGTAAAGATAATTAACTACATTAGTTAAATTGCTCATAAAATTATGCTCTAGCACTCCAGTTTCGATCTTTTTCATACTTCTTGGAAATAATAATTTTTTCTTCAGGATTCCTCTGTTAAATCTCCATTAGGGTTAAAAATATACCCGAATTTTATATTTATATTTTTTTATTTCTTAAAAATATATGAAATTAAATACAGATATGACAGTTAAAGCTGATTTTTAAGATCAAATTACCTAAAAGGTATGCATGTGTTTGTGAAAATTATATTCACAAACACAATAAATCATTCACTTTTTGTTATCTATTATGGTTCATGAAAATTATACAGTGCTATTTTTCTTATTTAAAATAGATATAGACATAGAGGGAGGGCATCTATAATACAGCAGAATTGAAATTAAGAACTTTGTCAAATGACACATATAGACATAGACAGGTTTACATAACGACATATACAGGTTTACAAAGTTGTCTGATCCGATTCTCAGATTTAAGGCCATGCAATGTTCAGCTTTTTTAATGTCAGGGCACTTTGCCTGAAAGAGACATTCTAAATCTTTCTGAGTCTCTAGCTCAATTACTTTTTTTTTTAAAAAAACTGTTCAAAAGTGGCATGGTTTCCAAACAGAACAGCCTTATATAAATTATTAAGCCTTATACGAAGTTATATAAATATTGATAAAAATGTGCAAAATGCAGGGTATCCACCACTGTCAGGAGGCAAAAATAGTAGATTTACTAGCCTCATGTAAAAGTAGCCAAAAAGTATACTTTTTGTTAATTTTCGTAGCCAAAATAGTAGCAGCCCCCCCCCCCCCCAAAAAAAAAAACTACTTAAAAAATTTATTATTAGCATATCGTAGCATACAAAGAGTACAAGAAAAAAATAATTATCATTATTATTAGTATTGTTTAACTTGCTTAGAATATTTTCATGTTCTCTCTCACATATATCTTCATACTTTTCATACATCACTGATTATATACAAACAACACTTATAAATTTTCAGGTGGAATTACTAAACAGAATAATTAAAAGAAAATATCCTAGTATTATTATTTTCTTGTTCTCTTGAATGCTTGAAACTTTTACTGAATACAAAAATTGTATCATGATGACCAAAACACTGCTTAGTATGCTAGGATAGCTTTTTGGCATGCTAATAGACAGTCCTAGAACTATAGATGCTTCTAGGAATCAGTCTGATAGCAATAAAACTTGGAAAGGAATAAAGAACCTAGCTTGTCATTTTCCCCATCACCAAATTAGTTGCCTAGAGTAAAGGAAAAGTCTCCAAATATATGAAAATAGTATGAAAATCACATTTTTTTAAAACGGACAAGTATCCCAAGTTGTCCAATCTAGTTGCAAAAGTCTCCTTTTTGTTGCTGGTGTACACCCTGAAAATATTATAACTGACTCCTGTCTCCCCTACACAGAACCATGGCTCACTTGGATAAATACAGGCTGTCCGGAAACCAGTTTCTCCTATGGGATTTTGCATACGAGAAAATTTTCGCCAATTTGTCGCTTTTACCCAACGTTATCACTGTTGCCAACTCTGCCGTAGAAAATATGCCTAAAATCAAAGCTAAAAGTATCCAGGAATGGATAACAATGACACATTCAAATATAACAATCGTGTCTACACAAAAACCGTGCTCGAGCGAAATAGCACTCAAGTGCTAAAAAAGGCGCCAAATGCGGCTTTTTTTTTTTTTTTTTTTTTTTCTCTCGGTTTGAAAACATTGGCTGCATTCTTAAACGATAAACTCGTTGCATGAGTGCAACTCGTTTGGCGTTTACGAATGCGGGCATTGTTATCCATTCCTGGATACTTTTAGCTTTGATTTTAGGCATATTTTCTCTGGCAGAGTTGGCAATAGTGATAACGTTGGGTAAAAGTGACAAATCGGCGAAGCGGCAAAAATTTACTCGTACGGAAAAACGGAGCTTTTTGGGCAGCCTGTATATATCCCAGTGAGCCATGACAGAGCATTAAAAAAAATAAGTAATAATATTTCATTGAATTGGTGTAACTAGAGTACTTTCCATATACTCTATTTTTGAGAATACATGTAAATTAGTATTTTAGATAAATCTTGAATGAGCAATGCAGTAAAATGCAAAATACAAGATACACCTTTTCTACTTATATAAAACACTAATGTGTACGGTACCAAAATCAACGATATTTCTATGCTGCCAATGGCAATAACTAGTCGTAAACATTAGCATAATAACAATAACACTTGTGCAAAAATCCAAATTAACAGTTCAGTGATGTCAAATGAAATAAGCATATTTGTTACTGGTTTACATATGTCATGCAGAAGCTAGATTACAAAACAGCAATGCACACAAGAAAATGCAGGATCCTTCGGATCTTTTCACAGCTTTAAAATATCAAATTTACAATACTTGATGTGTTTATCGCACATTAAAAAAAAAAAAAAAAAAAAAAAACCAAGGATGCGTATTAAATAATTCAGCCATATTATTAAACACCAGGTTGCTAACTTTGGCACATTAACCCCACAACAGCTGCAATTAAGAAGTATTTCTGCATTAATTTGTAAAACACATTATCACCCAATACAGTATTTTTCCTGGAGAAGAGAATACTATTCATTCCTCCAAGAGTGTTTTTATAATAATTTTATGAATGGAAATGTCACCAATTATGTCTTTTCATACATTTTTAAATGTTAGTACTTGGCATTGCCACCATAATCTTTTATCATGACACCCCCAAAATTTGTTGTAACCCTAAGCTAAATAAATTTCATGACTATACTATTAAAACAAAGAAACATGATTTTCGTTGAAATGAGTCCAATAATTTGGCCAACATTGCACTGAGTAAAAAGAACGGGTATGGAGTGACGAAACTGGCTGCCTTGTTGACTAGTTTTATAAAATGAAATAAATATTGTGAAAGGACCATGTTTGCAAAAGAAAGAAAATAGTAATTTGATGATATTGCTGAAAATGAAATAAAATTATATATATATATATATATATAATTCTCGCTTTTTAGTACGTTTTATTGGAAAAAAAAAACAATACTATGAGTTTACATTTGTTCTTGTTTATTGTTTAAAAAAAAATGTACAAATGAACTAATGATCACAGGTATCATCTAAATATAAATGCTCTTCTTTTAATTAATATAATCTCTGAAATATCTCCAGGCATATAATATAATGTAAATAGTGAGCTATTTAAGTAGTTAGATGCATTCCTTTAAAATATCATAACCCTAATATATATCATGCCAATATTTCTTATTAATAATAATATTTAATTTTAATTTTTTTTAAATTTACTCTACATTATTTCTTTATTTTATTATTATTATTATTATTCTACTAACTCTTACTTTTTACTTAATATTGTTCAACTTTCCTCCAATTTTTTCTGGCAACGTATATTTTTTCCTCTTGAATTGGCAACAGCTCCATGGTTGAGCCATGTTTTCAGGCTTAATGCTTTTGGTCTCTTCATCTCCATTTTTTCTTCATAATAACTTTTTTCTGGGTATGTCTTTATGATTACTTTTTACTTCTTAACAGGATAGCCTCCTCTAGTTACATATTTAGCTTTCTTTGTGCTAAGTAACTGCATTGAAATCCTGCTATTTTGTTTTTTATCTTGGTAGTAAGTATTCGGTTCGTGGGGCCTGACGAGTTTAGCCGATGCTTGCTACCCATTGTTTTACTCCATCCAATTCCGCTTTCTTTTTCTGATTTACCATTGTTTGGATTACTATCTGCTGGATGTGTCTGCTCATTCCTGTTTTTACATAAGACTTTAAGTTCATTGTTTTGCTCATCTATCATTCCATGGATATTTAGAATTTTGTATTTGCCAAGTGGATGCTACGTTGATTCGTAAGTTATGCCTTTTACTATATATATATACAGTGAAAAATGCTTAACACAAAATGGAGGGGACCAGTGTATTTTTCCCTGTTAGAAGATTTGTAAAAAAAGAGAACAAAACTCGGCAATATTTTTGATGGTGTTCTATTTTATTTTGACTTCCTGTTAAGCTACAAGTAAGTTGCATCCATTGGGATGAAAAGCAAGTAAAAAATTATTATTAGGAGGGAGGAAAATTAATTATCCTTTTTTGAAATGTAGTTTCCTAGAAATTGGGAGAAACCTGATGGATGATACTTTTAGGATGACTACTGAGGGAGAAACAAAAAGGGAGCTGTGAAGGAAAAGGAGCCAATTCTCAGAAGTTAATCATTTGCACTAATACATTCTATTGATTTGTTCCAAACATATCACTGAAGATCAAAAACGATTTTTTCTTGGGTGTTAAACGAGTTTTGTTTCGTGTAAAAGAAAAAAAAGAAATCTTAAATTGAACAGTTTACGGTCCAGATCACTGTGTGTCACTTCATGTTAAGCACATTTCACTGTATTTATTAACTACAGCTAAATCATCAATTACCAAAATGTAAGATGATTTTGTCGACATTTCAAAATTATGCTATAGATTGGGAATAGAGAAAGCTTCAAAACTTATATTTGTAAACACTTTGAACAGTTGAGTTTGATTCTCCAATATCCTAACAAAATATATCTTTACTCAAATGTTATTTTCATTATATTGTTCCATTTTGCCTTTAATAAAATTATCTTATATTTCAAAAGTATATTATTTTTCATATTTAGCTTAACTTTTTTTTGCTTAGTGACTGGTATTTTGTTTTATATATATGTATGTAATTTACAGTTTTTTAAAAAACATTAAAATCAAATCAATTCGATTTTTAAAAGAATCAATTACCCTGATTGTTCATGATTAATTAGATCTGTTAGATAAAATAATAATTATATATAAATAGAAATTTTGTTTTAGCTTGTATATTGAATACAATTTTTGTGCTTCTGTAAGAAAAAAGTTGCATACCAGCTTAAAATTGGTATGCCATTTATGTTTCATTTTACATTTAATATATAGATTTATTTATTCAGATAGCTACCACTTCTTTGAAATAATCTCTCAACATGCCAACATCAGCTAATCAGAAGCTATATATTTTGCATTCAAGAATTATATTTTATAAATTTTTATTTAATTAATTGTGTTTCTAATACATTATATGGGTTCCTTTTATAGAAAGATGCTGAAGAACCTTGCCCATTGACTCCTGAGTCTGCTGTGACTGATTTTACAGAAGATGAAGAAAAACCGCTGTCTAGTAGTACTGCATCTTTATCTGCATGGGAAGAATCTGTACACTCTGAAAATGGTGGCGGTATGACACTTCAAGAATTTATAGAGCATCTTTGTGCAAAAGGCAGGAAAGGTTTATATCAAGAATATACTGAAATTAAAGCTGCTCCACCTGAAGGAACTTTCGAAGCTTCAAAGTACTTTCTTTTATTATATATATGTAACATAAAATACTATCTGTAAATCTTTACCTAAAATAGGGTCTGCTGGTCATGAAAGTCATGAATTTGAACAGCAGGTCATGAAAGTCTTGCATTTTAACATGAGGTCAAGAATTTCCCCCCTGCAAAATGCCAAAAAATAAGATGTACTAAAAATTGGAAATCCCTCTTGCAACCACTTTCTCCATCATCTAGCAGGCTGCACCCAAATCTATCCCAGTAGTAATCAAGCAGGTTTACGACAAACTTGCAAATCATAGCTAATTTTTTCTTTTTTTAACTGCCTTGCTAATGTAATTATACCTTTGCCCTCCTTCTGATGGCGCTTGTAAAATCTAAAATATATATTTTGAAACATGTTTTTCTTTCGACAATCGAATTGAGAGAACAGCTGGGTGTAAAAACTCGGTTGAGGTGTCTGAAGAAAGGTCTCGGCCCGTAGACGTGCCATCAAAAGAGAAAATCAGAAAAAGTCGAACGGTTTAGGCGTGGCGAAACGACAAAGGTGCAAATTTTCGCCATAGAAATAACATTGTGGTTTATTAACGCAGCCGATTGATGACGCAGACGATTGCCTTAGCTCCGTAAGGTTGATTTATTTGGAAAAATATTTGTTAGAAATTGCATCCGTTTGTAAATGTTGTGTGGCAAATGTGGCAACAGTGTGTAGTGATAATAAATGTGCTGTTCTAAATTCTAATTAGAATAAGAACAAGTATGATTTAAAAAAAAAAGAAATGAAAACCGACTTCGAATTACTTCACCATAAAGAAAAATTAATCGCATTCTAAATTAAAAGGCTTTGGCCAAATTCTCACGAAGTATAGCCGATATTGCCAAATTGAGTTCAGTATTGGAGACTTTTTTGACGACAAACTTGGCGATAACTCACCAAAACTGGTAATATTTTGCCATAGAAATAACACTGTGGTTTATTAAAACTCATTGTTGGCAGCTAAAAACGTCTTCTTTATTTTGACGCTTTATCGCTTATCTGTTAATCTGGAACGTGTTTTTACTGTATCCACTAATTTTGAGAACGACTAGGTGTAAGAGAATTTTTAAAGTGTCTAAAAAAGGCCTTAGCCTGTAGATGTGTGATCAAAAGAGAAAAATAGAAAAAGTCGAACAGATCAAACATGGTGGAACGGCTAATGTGCAATTTTTCGCCATAGAAATAACATTGTGGTTTATTAAATACATCTGGAAATCATAAAAGCTTTCTTTATTTTGGCGCTTTATCAAATATTTCCTTAATTTTTTCTATATATTAATTTGAAGCATATTTTTTCGGTATCCACTAAATTGAAAGAACAGCTATTTGTAGAAATTTGGTTGAGAGGTCTAAAAAAGGTCTTGGTCCGTAGATGTGTCATCTAAAGAGAAAAAATTTTAAAGTCGAAGGGATCAGGCATAGCGGAACTTCAAATGTGCAATTTTTCGCCATATAAATAACATTGTGGTTTATTAAATACATTTTGCTGTCATAAAAAGCCTTCTTTATTTTAGCGCTTTATCGCTTATTAGCACTAGGGTGCTATTTCGTTAACGTCCAGACTTTGTCTACTCGATTCTGTCGATATGATTTGTAGACAGGTTTTGTGGAGATGAACTGTCACGGTGGAAATCTTTTTAAATGTGTTTGCCACATAACGCGAAATGGGGGGGGGGGGAGAATAAGTCTGACAAGGTTTGCGATTTTTGATAATTGATCGCCAAGTTTGCGGCAAAAAAAAAAAAAAAAAAAAAAAAAAAATTAAAAACCGAACCATGCCTGGCGGTGGTTGTAAAATAGCTTTAGTAGCCAAATTTAATATAGATATTAATTCCAAAGATGTGTTTTATGCAACGAGAAAGACAAATATAGCACACTCATGGATTATGATGCTCATTCCAAACAGTATTTAAAATGGTAAAGTATAGTTGGCATATGCTTGGCGAAGATTGTAAAATAGTTTTAGCAACTATAGTTTTAGCAGCTATTTTGATTCCAAAGAAGTGTTTTGTGGAACAATTAAGAAAAATACGGCACGGCCATGAATAATGATACACTTTTCAATTTAAAGAAAGAAGGAAGAAAAATAGGGACGGCGCATAGATTATGATATGCTTTTAATATACAGCACTTTAGTGAGTATTTAAAATATGAAAGTGTTTCAGATTATTTTCAAACTTTTCTCCATACAAATACATTGTGCTTTGTTAACGACATTGACGGCAGTTATAAACTCCTTCTATAGTTAGCGATTTATCTTTTATTTCTTTAATTTTTCAGTTTTCTGTCTGATACTGGATCTTTACAATCGAGGGTAGCTTGAGAAAAGACAAATAAAGCAGGGAGCGTGCGATCACCATTTGGCGGATTAGATTTTTTTGTTTCTTGCAGAATTCCGAAATTTTTCACTATTTTCGCTTCATATATTTGGCATTTACCTTTCTCCGCCCGTATTTTCTCATGGAATGTTGTATGTCACTCTTTCAATGGTTATAGATCAAAGAATGCTGTGGCAGTCAAGATCATTTAAGAGAATTCACCTGGACGTTTCGTGGTCGATGACTTTACCCAAAATATCGTCTTCAACAAAATGTTCAATTAGAATTTGTAACTGTATTTGCTCATTTGTCATTTTATATCTACTCTTCTTTTTTTTTTACTTAATAAAGATAGTTAAAAACAAATTTTAAAGATTTCAATCATTTCATCGTCATTGTACAGTTGCTAAGAACTGGCGTGAAACCTTTTGATTACTTTCTGTCACAAGTCATGTTCCGTCCGCGTCGCTCTTTGATTTTTCCTGTTAGTTTTGTTCAAGACCTTGGTGACATTCTTGATCGTTCCCATTTATTTTTGAATATTACAGTCAATAAAGTGACCGTCGAATTGGACGGGTTCCAGCTAGTCTAAAATATTCAGATATTACCAATGTCTTCAGTCTCCACTGTTTCTTCAAAACCTCCACCAACTGGTCGTTGGCTTTATCCTTTGGCTTGTGTCAGGCTGAACTTAGTCCTTTAGTAGATGTAATTTTTTTTACAGTACAGTGCAGATCGTTAAAACCTTTTTGTTATCTGGCCTACTGGTTGCTTGGAAATGCATTTCTAATCTCTCCAGATATGCTGCCCAATGCAGTGCATCACTATTAAATGGCTCCGTACGTAGGAATGGTGTTGAACTCCTCATTGTTGGAAAGGTTCGTCTGGGGTTCTTATTAAAAAAAAAAAAAAAAAAAAAAACAGCAACCAGGTTTAATGGTATAAAATGGCCAAAATTAAATATTTCATACTTGAACTTAAAAATTTGCAATGCCTCTTCCCTCCAAAAAATAAATAAAATTAAAAGAATAAATTTGCTCCTAAAAACTTTCATCACATACTTTGTTTAAATAATTATTAGATTAGTAAATTTTAAGTAATGAAAACTTAAATGTGACAAACCAATAAATTATATCAAACTCTCTCTCTCTAAAAAAAAAAAAAATAATAATATATGAGTTTAAATTTGAACTTGTATATTGTTTAAAAAAAAAAGAACTAATGATCACTGGTACTTTTCAAATGCTCTTCTTTAAATTAATTTTATTTTCAACATATTTCTTGGCATATTATGCACATTTTGGTGCTTTTCCAGGTAAAGTGACCTTTAGGAGTAGTTAGATATATTCCTATTAAAATATTATGAACCCAAACTGTCTCTTGCTATTATTCTTTTTAATATTTCTGATATTTCTAGTATATTTCACTCAAATTATTTAATATTTAATTTTTACTTATAGCTCAACTTTTATTTATTTCACTCTTAAATTATTTATTAATTTTTATTTTTACCTTTTCTTCAACATTTGACCTAACATTCTGGCAACATGTATTTTTCACTCTTCAATTGGCAACAGCCCCATGGATGAGTCATGTTTTCAGGCTTAATGCAAACTGGCCATGTCGTCTCCATTTTTTTTCCTTTCCTGTTTGTTTTTTAACAGGATAGCCCTCTGTAGTTACATATTTAGCTTTTTTTTGTGCTAAGTAACTACAATGAAATCTTGTTATTTTGTTTTTATATTGGTAATAAGTGTTCGGTTTGTGGGGCCTGACGAGCTTAATCAATGTTTACTACCCCACACATTCCATTCCGTACTTCACCTTTCAATTTGTCTACATAATCATTATCCCTTTTGATGGTTTCATATATTTTGCTCTTTATGCATATGTTGTTTATTTATGAATCTTTCCCTACATCAAAACATCTATCATTCCATGGATATTTAGAATTTTGTATCTACTATGTGGATGCTACATTGATTCGTAAGTTATGCTTTTTTTACTATATATATATATAATATATAATAGCTTACTTACGTAAAGTGAAATCCCAAGATATAATTCATTGATAAAGTGAAAAAAATATAAAAATAAAAAAGTAGATAGCACATGGTGCCAATTAACAAGCTTATACCGGATAAGTGTTTAAATATAGCCTTTTAAGGCAATGAAAGAGTGGATAAATTGGATATAAAGCGCCAAATTAGAACTGGTGGGCTTTTTAAACCTAATCACATGTATCCTCAAATAGACGGAAAATGGAATAGATAATTGAAATGGTGTGCTCTATCATCAGGCGCCACCGCACACACATTTCAATTTAATCAGAAAAAAAAAAACAATAATAGCTAGGTTTCTGCAAGTTACCTGACCAAAATTAGGGTCCTTTTGTAACTTGGGGGCGCGACCGTAGCTATTAGAAATAAACAACGAGGAAGTGCACCGACAAGAAGATCAAAGCTCAGTAATGGAGGCAGTATTAGTGCATGTTGCCATCAGAGAAGACTTAATGCCATCAATAGACAAGTAATGCCATGGAGTGGGGAAAAAAATGATATATTAATAATACTATGGAAGTATGGAAAGGAAAGGAAAAAATAAAAAGTAATAATTAAATGAATAAATAAAAAGAATAAAAATGGTAATAACTAAATGAATAAATAATAAAATAAATATAACACTAGTATAGCTAACCTATGTTTAACGTAGTACTAGCTGCAGTAGCTAAGAAGTACTTAGTTGAAGTTGTGGAAAAGGAGAAAAAATGTAGAAATAATTATAACGGTAATGATATTGATAATTATACACATTTATTAATTGCTATTTATGCTAATATTATTGTAAAATATTTAGGTAGAACAGTACTCTGTATGGCTTCATTAGTTACAGACTCACTGTACAAAAAGAAATGTAGTAAAGCAAATCGTGGATACATTTGTTGTCTTGCACAAAGGGTTATCTTTTGTGAAATAAAAATTAAAAAATTATATTATTCATGTCCTCCAGAATTTTTTTCTGAATCTGCCACAGCACATTTGTTGTTCTCATTAATTAAAAGTATGTTTATTTATAATAATTTGGCAGCCAATGATTGTCTCCTTTCAATGTATATTTTGTTCTGCTAATTACAGTAAAATAATATAAATTTCATTTGCCAAATCTAACTTGAATTGTTGAAAATAATAATAATAATAATCTCATGTTGTTCACTGATCTATTTTTATTGGATATTGTGGAAGTTCATTATTTTGCTCGTGGAGCAAATTTTATGTTTAAGACTGTTTATCCAAACAGATTTTAAAAGCTCTTTTAAAATCTCTTTATCTAAACAGATTTTAAATGCACTTTTAAAATCATGACATTGAAATAATGTCAGTTTCACTCGTGAAATTTAACTTGAATTATTGAGAAGAAAGAAGTTAATTTCACATTTTTCACTGATCTAGTTTCATAAGATTTAAACACCTTCATATGTAAATGACTCTTTAAATTACAAAGATTTGACAATCTGATCACATAAGATCACACTATTATCACTTATTGCAATTATACAATTTCATGTGGTTTAAGCTGAAAACATCTTTGTGAAGAATTGCCTTATTCTTCGATACACGTGCAGTACCATGTTGTTATATAGCTTTAAAACTTCCTCATTAAATAGCCTATCTAATACAAGAAGAGTTTTTCAAATCGAGCTAATAGTTCCTGAGATTAGCATGTTCAGATGTGGAGGAGGACTTCTTTTTGTATTATGTATAGATTTCTTTTCTGAATGATAATTAAAATAACTTGACCAATATTTGTAGTTTATTAATAAATTAAGACTGAAATCCAACCAAGTATAATTCCATGGTTACAAATTTGTAAACTTATGTAGTAGATTATCATATTTAAAAGATTGGAGTGAGAATGTCAATTTTCAATACTGAAGAAAAAAATATTTGCATTTATGATAAACTTACTTTAATTTTTAATGTACTCAAATACTACTTAAAATTTGAATCATTGTTATACAATTTTCTGATATGTAATCCATTAACTAATATTTTAGGTTGAAGGCAAACCAACCAAAGAACAGGTACACCGATGTGTTGTGTTATGACCATAGCAGAGTATTATTATCAATTACAGATAATGATCCATATTCTGATTATATAAATGCAAATTTTGTTGATGGTTACAAACAAAAAAATGCCTTTATTTCTTCTCAAGGTACAGTGCATGTTTTTATTGTTTTCTTATTGTTAAAAACTAATAAAATAGCTTAGAAATACTTTTTGGAGTAGTATAATAATCTCTTACATTAATCATGTTAATTAATCCAGTCACATAATAATAAACTTTACATAAATACTTATGTACATTTTTTTATAATTAGAAAAATCTGTATGAGTGAGTGTAGTTATTTAATTAGAAACATTAAATTAAACATGTCATTTTTACAAGTGTTCTCATCATTTAGCTAGCCTGCTTCCAAGAGGTTTTAGGATAATATGTCTATAATTAGCTAATATTTAAGATACTGAAAAGCTGAAATGGCATTACTGTCTCAAAATCCTGTATTTCCTGCATATAAATCAGAATTTACTAATTATGTCAAAATAAATGGAAAAGTGTTGAATTTTAGATGGGTACTAAGCTGTATATTTCACACTGACTTATTTATGGTATTACTATTAAACTTAGATATTTAAAAACTCATGCAATAGCTTTTACAACATATTTTTTAAAGTGCTATTTTATGATTGGCTCAGTTTTATAAAATCCTATCATTAAAAGTATATCATCGTTGTCAAACCATTATCTGCTGTGTGCATATTTTTTGGTTTGATTTGTTTGCCTGAGTGAGGTGTGTGGTGTTAGCACAGTGATCAGAAAACTGTCGACATATTCTATAGATTGTGTTAATCACCTATACAGTTTAATTAAATTATTTCATATTCACTAGAAATTTAAGTTTATAGACAAAAAACAGGTGTAATTTTTTTTTTTGTTGTTGTTATTAAATTGGGATTTCTTTCGGTTGGTATGTACCTCACAGTAGGATTAAAAAAAGGTCCTGTAGCTCAGAAGCTTTATGAGTTTCGCAACCACTGTGCTACTCAATTACATTATCCTCCCTCTCCATATGCCGTCTGTGGCTTAAAATTGCTTATTCTTTATTTAGGATATCAGATCTCTCCCCCACCCCCACCCCACCTGTTTGTAATAATCTGTTTGTGATATATGCTAATTCAGATCTTGTTTGATTTATTTTTGTGTTGTTTTGTTTTTGTATTGTAGCAACATTTTTAAAGCTGAATTTTTCTTTATGGAAAATTTTATCTTTTATAAACACGCACACACAAGAAAAACTTCTTTTAGTAGGGTTTCCTTTCTTAATAAATTCAAAAGCCAATTATAATTCTATTTGTGTTTAACTATCTCCATTGCTATAAGTAAAAAACATTTTATTCTAAAGAGGACAAATTTTCAGAAATTGTAACTGTCTGGTTGCCAAGTAACAATGCACAAGCTTCCCACTTGAACCCTTTTTTGATGTTGTGGATTCCATTTAGTCAGTGGAATGGTAAAACTGTCAAAGTTTGAGCCAATTAACCACTTGGGCACATTTGACAGCTACATTGCGTCACGCACTTGCTTTGCCTAAGTTACAGATGAGTATGTTTGGCCATTTGAACTAAGACAAAATTAAACTTGCACATTCTTGTTCATGATAAGAGATTTGTAACAGTTGCAGGAAGACATTTCTTTCAGTCAGGGTTGCGAATTCATCCACTTTGTGACTAGATCTTGCAATTATATAACAGACCTGCCAACTTGCACATTGGAAGATTACCCATTACTATTTTTTTAATGTTAATTTATAGATTAAAAATTTGGATTTATTTTAGCATCAAATCATCCGAAGAAAATAGTGATGAATAATCTTCTAGGAAAATCGTACAAATTGGTATCTATGCATATGCTCCAAATGCAAGAATTTCTTAAATAAATCCGTATCCAAGGGGTTAAAATTAGTGCACCACCTTTGGCCCTTTAGTAGTGAGCTGCAAAAACTGGACTATTTAACCAAAAACCTGGGGGGGGGGGGGAAGAGGCTTTTTCCTGCAACAGCAATGCTGTGTTGAACGTAATTAATCTTCGAAAATTTTAACAGTGCAACTTCCATGGGCCACAAGGCCTTTGCTCCTTCGTAAACTGTGGTGAGTAAAGAGAAAAAGAATTATGTTGATTCTGTTAGACAGTCTCATCCCTGCCTATATCTTGAAACATAATTGCACCCCAAGAATCATCATAGCAATTTCAAAATATGGTTGCATATATGTACAAAATTATTGCAATCCTCTGTTCTTTGAAAGTGTATAGAAAAGGGGGTTTAATTTGCTTAAAATACCCCACCACCACAATAAATGATTGAATCCTGTTTAAAAAAAAATATTTAACTGTACTTTTTAAATCCTCAAACAAATAAAAAAAATAATTGTCCTTCTTATTAAGTTGTATCATCCAAAAAAAAAAAATCCCCCACTCACACACCCCTCTCAAAAAAAAAAAAAAAAAGAGAGGGAAATAAATTTGTGCATCATGTTTGTTTTGCTGCACTGCATCATTTATCCAAACTTGTTTATATAGACCCACCCACCCACCCACCCACCCCTCCCAAAAAAGGAAAACGTAATAACATTCTTCTGGGCATATGTAAAGAAGGTACTTTTTTATCCCAGGTCCTGATTGAAATTTTAAAGAGACAAGTAAGAAAGTGCCTTAGTACAGTTAATATCTGCAGTAAAATGAAATTCTCCTATCAATAATTATTATTACTTACATCTATAAATGAAAAAACATCATAAAGCTAAAGAATATTCAATTGTAGTAATTATTTATTGTATGATGTGAATAATAAATTATGTTAATTACACAAACTACATAGATTGTAGAATTCCATCAATAATAATGCATTTGACATACATCATTTTACTTCTACTCAACTTTTTAATAATGAATTTACTAACAACATATTTCAGTGAAATTACCTGAATATTCTTAACTATGCAGGCCCTCTACCAAAAACATTTCCTGATTTTTGGCGTATGGTCTGGGAACAAGAAACTCAGGTCATTGTGATGACAACAAAAACTATTGAAAGAGGAAGAGTGAAGTGTGGCCAGTATTGGCCTGCTGAAGTAAATACTTATGAAGAATATGGAGATTTTACGGTGTTTAATGATGGAATAGAATGTTTTCCTGACTATACTATTTCTAACCTTGTTTTAAAGAACAACAAGGTATGATACTCTTTTGTACTCTTATATGCATATGCTGTACATTCGGATAGTAATTAAATGCTTAAAACTCTGAAATTATGCAGCAAGTTTTCCTCTATAATTCTATTCAGTGAAAGTTATGAATGTCTTCAAAACCCTCATGCAGTCTATATTTTCATAATTGTTGATCATAAGTTAATGCTTGGTGTCCCATAATGATTGGGACAAACTTTAGTGGAAGGTACGGCATAAAAGTTGCAGAATCATAGCAGTTAGGGTTGGAAATAACAATTTCATGTAGCTGTTACTTCAGCACTTGTTCCGTAATGATTTTTAATTATGAACTTTCCAGGTATTGTTCATTAAAAATAAATGTACTTTCGCTAAAAATATGTGACTTAAAATTAATAGTTTAAAATTTCTATTTCATTTTATTGATGAAATTTTTGAATTCAAACCCATTGTTCATGAAACTTGGTTTAGAAATTAGAACACTTTAACGTTTTTCCCAAAGTGATTATTAACAGATAAGTGAAAATTATGTTTTTGACCCCACTCTGTTCTGTGACTCTGATTCCTTATTATGTGCTTACCTCCCCTTACAATTTGTCCCAATCGTTATGGGATAACCTGTATATCAATTGCATAAATGTTTTTATTTAGGTAAATATCTTATGGCACTTTTGATTTTACCAAATATATTCTTGTTAAAAGCAAAATTTAATTTTGCTATGGTGTCTCCATCACACACCTGTATTATGTTTTAGTGGGGGGGGGGGGAGAAAAAACCTAATCAATGTCAGATTAACAGAACCATAGATACAAATTTACTAGTAATAAAGTTTAGTGAATTTTTCTGATACTAAAACTTTTCAAATCTTGTTGAAAGATTTAATAGTGTAATATAAAAATTGGTCCAAAGTATAAATTTTCTTTCTCTCTCCCCCCCCCCCTCTCTCTCTCCTTTCTTTAGAAGCTTGTAAACCTCTGCTCTGTCTTATGAAACTGTTATGTTTTTACCAAACTTTCAAAATAATTTTTCCATCTTATGTATAATACAAAACAATACAATATGTTTCTAAACAAAAAAATCACCTTTCATTTACCAAATGTGTCAGGGATGGCCCTGTGGTATGTGGTTGCCCCCTCCCCCCTGCAAATGTAATAAAAAGATGCCACTTTTATGCTCTTGATCAAGTTTTCTCAGTTTTTTAATTCAAAGATGGCACCCTGGTGCAATGCGTACTTGTTTACTGTGTCAAGCTGCCCCTAAATGTTGTCCTTGTATGTGCCTACAAGCATTCATCAACAAAGTTTTCTTTCCTTTTAAAATACAGTAGACCCCCCCCCCCTCCCATTACTCGTTAGATGCATTTTGTATTATATGAAACCATGCTGTGCAGATCGCATAGATTATACAAATACATGAACAACAACATTAATGCTAAAATGTAATAAAATCTAAACGTATGTCCATAGAGTGTTTCACCTGCATTATTTGGGGCCTACTGCACCATTTCAGTACTACTGTGGCATTTTGCTCCAGTTTTTGTGCCCATTATTAGTTTTAGGTCTTTCATAATTGAAAATATGTTCAAATCATTTGTGAATATTACAGGCAGGAAAGTTTTCTGTCTTTTGACGGAATTTCAATTTTTTCAACTCCATCCAGGCTGTTTAAATATTAGTAAAATAATAAATATATAGCGCAGTAACGACCGGTAATGTATTAATTGTATGTTAATTTGATTGTTCTGTATTGCATGTGAAGTTCAGTCTTTTTTTCCAAATCGCACTTTCATGCCTGATATTAATAAGGTTTTCCTTCAGTCATTTTTAAAATTAAGTACTTCTGTACTACCAAACTCCCTTTGTAACAAAATTTCATTTTAGCAAAATGATTTTCATGTTCACTTGGATTTTGTTAAAACAGGATTCGACTGTACATATATTTACCGTATAGGCCGAGAAATTTTGGTCAAAATTTCGATTAAAAAGTCGGGGGTCGGCTTATAGTCGGGTTAGTTTTAAAAAAAGGGGGGGTAGTGGTGGGAGGGAAGTAAGATTCAGTAACCTGGCCGCCATCTTGGATTCCCCGTTTTCGCGGTCATTTTCTTATGTTTGAAACGAGGAGACTAACCAAAAACAACAAAAATACAGGGCAAAGATGAATAGAAATATTTTCATAAAAGAAAAGAAAATTTTCAAAAAAAAAAAAATTCACAAAAATGTAAATTTAACTTTAGAAAGCAAGGACCTTGAACGATTTCTAAAAAGATTAGACAAAAACATAATTAAATTAAAAATCAACTTACCATTTATGTAACTATTGACTGCATTGTTATCAAATTTATTATTCCAGTTTGAGCATGTGGTATTTTTAATCAAAATACGAAATAAATGTAGTTGAATATTTTAATGTCGAAACAAATTAATAAATAAAGAAAAACAAATATATACATTTATGATAAATTTACACTCCCAATTAAAATCCATCAAAGTCTGATTCGCTGTTGGAATGTCCGAACAATTCATGGAATTCCTCTTCCGTCATTGGTACGTCCGGGTGAATCTCGTCTTCTTTCTTGCTCTCTGACTCAGCCTCATCCTGGCCTTCAAAAACTGCGTCGTCTTCACTACCAGCCATGGCATTGCTGATGCAGCACTTTTTGAAAGACCTGGCAATCATTGCCGTAGGAATGTCTAACCACGCTTGTTTCACCCAGTGCGAAATGGTCACTACGTTGACTTTTTTCAAATTTCCCCCCTTTTGTCAAAGCTGCATCCAATCGTTCCATTTCGCCTGAAGTCGGTCCTTGAATGGCTTGTTCAAAGAAATGTCTAGTGGCTGCAGCATTGATGTTAAGCTGGCAGGAATCACTGCTAGCGAGGTCTTCAGGCTTTTTGCTCTATTTAACACCTCAGCTGTTAAGTGAGCACGGAATGAATCCCACACCAACATGGAGGGCTTCTTCAATAGAGCACCCGGTCTTTTATTCCACACTTTTTCCAGCCACTCTATTGTTCCATGCTCATCCATCCACCCGTTTTCATGAGCCCAGACAATCACTCCCCTGGGAAACTTAACATTCTTCGGCAGCGTTTTCCTCTTAAAAATAATATCGGGGGGTAATCGTGCATTGTCCGCCATGCAGCACAACACGACCGTGAAACGCATTTTCTCATGGCCGGTTGTCTTTATCATGACAGATTTTGATCCCTTGGTTTCAACTGTTTGATTGGACGGCATGTCAAAACATACGGGCGTCTCGTCCATATTTCCAATCGGACTCATTTCAAAGTCGTGATGTTTTCGAAGGTTGATAACAAACTTTTGAAAGCTTTCAACTTTTGCTTCCAAATCCCGCGCCAGGTGCTGGGATATCTTCGTCCGCTGGCATAAACACAGGTCGTTTCTTTTCATAAAACGTGTACACCAGCCAGGCGAAGCAACAAAGTTATTAGGTTTCTTCAGCTGGAGTGCAGGTGTCTTCATGAGGTTAAGGGCCCGAATTCGGATCATCGTTCTGTTCACGATCATACCATTTTGCCGCATAGATAACACCCATTCGTGAAGTTGTTCCTCTAATTGAGGAAAGGCAACAGAAAGACCACGTGCGGCTTTTTCATGCTTAGGCATAAGTTGTAACGAAGCCTGATTTTTCCTCCACATCCGAACTTGTTTTTCATTAACCGAAAAACGACGAGCTGCAACGGAATTGTTAGTTTCTAAAGCACAAGCAACCACTTTGAGCTTAAATCCAGCTACATATACTGTTCTTCGTTGAACTGACATCTTTCAGTAAAAACGAGAAGCAAAGCAAAATGGCAAAACGATATGTAAGGCGATTGTTAAGAACATTGAAGCAAGCAAGTAAGCAACTGGAATGATTTTTCGAGTGCTCATGTTTTCTCGTTGCGTTGCCACTTCATCAGCCAAATTTCGTCACGAAACGTGCCAAAGCGGCGTGTAAAAAATCTCTACCCCGCTTCCCCTACTTAGGGGAAAAAATGCGGGATAGAAAGATTCCTGGTCGAAAGGAGCGTTAATGCAAAGTCAACCCCGCTTTCCCATGATGCATTGCGAGTTTTTCCCTGTACTCTGCTTCTACTTGGGATTTTCCATTTTCACAGGGTTAGTTGCTCCGCCTCCACTGGAGGCAGTAACGAATCGGGTCATATTTAGGCGTCACCGCGATGTTTCGGCGAAGGAAATTTTCCATATTTGGCGAGTGATCAATCTTCTCGGCACTGTTGTTTTGTATATTCGGCTTATACTCGGGTTTTCGATTTTTAACTAATTTATCTAAGTAAAGTTATAGGTTCGGCTTATACTCGAGTATATATGGTATATAGATATATTGTCTATAAAACACATTTAAAACATAAAATGAATTACAGGTCTTTTTTTTTTTTTTTTTTAAATATATATATAATTTTTGCTGATTCGTATAGTATGAGATGACTGAGTGAGCCGCATTGAGCCAAAAATGTATTTTAGCTGAGGCAGACTGAGCCAAAACAGCAAGTTTACGGAGCCAAAATGGCATTCCTGTTGCAACAGAAAAAGAGAGAGATGCAAGAGACAGCAGGGGTGTCCCTACTGTCTCTTTCTTTTATCATGTTATACAAGTCCCTTTTAGCATGTTATATGAACAGTCACAATTTTTTCACCATGTATGAATTGTTTTTATATAAACCAGTGTTATAGAGGGGCATCTACTATAATTTTTAAAACTCTGATTTCCACTACATTGAAGTAGTTGGCTTTCATAAAGCAAACTATGCCATGAGAGTTGAGTGTTTCGTTAAAAATCCTTTTAAATGTTACAGCTTGATACATCACAAAATGTAGTCCATATGCAGTTCACTAGCTGGCCAGATTATGGTGTACCTCATTCTGCTTTTGCCATGCTCGATTTTCGTAGTAAAGTTCTTCAGAAGCAAGCAAGTGCTGTTGCTGAAATAGGAGCCCATTGGAAAGGCCACAAGTTAGGTCCTCCTATCGTTGTTCATTGTAGTGCTGGAATTGGTCGAACAGGTATGCTTATGTCTTCTGTTTACATTACTAGGGGCCAAAGCCCCTAGACTCGCTATGCTCTCATTTTGTATGAGGCATTCAGCCCCTAAAAAGACTCTGTAAAAAAGACATAATTTCAACAAACAAAACCCAAAGGTTGGATAAGATAGAATGTTACTGAGCTACACATTGCTTGGTTCTTGCATGTTGCTTGGAACATAAAAATTTAAACCTCGCACTATTTGTAATTATGTGAAACCCATGGGATGCCTTAGCCAACTATGGGGAATTTTCATAATTTGGCAACTTGCGTATATGTATAGTTAATAATTAGCTCTAAGAAAACAGTAATTCATATGTTTTCTTTGATAAAAACTATGAAACAGGTAGGATAGTTTGCCACCCATGGCGACTTTTCGTTATTTGGTGATTTACACATGCTCACAACATATAATTACTGTTCATTTAAGGTTACCGGAAAACCGTTATCCATATTTTCATTTACATAATCCTTTGCTGATTGGCATACTTAGCACCAAGAATTATACCATCACGTCGCGCTAGCAATTATCCAAAGTGTACTGTGACTGCTATAATGGCATAGTTAACACTGCCAAATATTTCTACTGGTAGCAAATAATCCAGCTGGACCAAACCGGCTTTAAAATAATCTGCATTTTGATTATTTTTCATTTTCAAGATATTAGTTATTCTGTTTTGGAAAAATGAATAATTGGCAATTCTAGGGCCGTGGTAGCCCAGTGGTTAAGGTGTTGAACTCGTAACCGGAAGGTTGTGGGTTCGATACCGGCGTACCACTAAAGACCACCGTGTACATGCGGCGTACGTGCACGTTAAATCCGTGGTTCCGAAAGTCCTCTCGGCGGTCGCTGGCAGTTTCCGAGGGGTGCCTATATTCAGAAGTCCCCCACCTTCTGATGAGGTTCCAAATTGTGGCGGGAAATTCCGGGAAGGACGTATATGTAGCTCTAAGCGACACATTCAGCGAGCTGTCCTCTCCTGGCAAATAAATAAATTGGCAATTCTAAACTCCTGTTGTCTAAGCGAACTTACTATTTGAAAATTGTCAACTTTGTGTAACACATTTTGAGTTACTTATTTCATATACTTTTTATTTTGGCGTAAAATGGGTGTATTTCTACTTTATGTTTGACAATTTCACGTGATACTACATACTTGGAATTGCTTTGTTGCAAAGGAATGAATGATTTTATGCCAAATCTGGCAACCATTATGTTTTATTTTTTCAGTTTTTTATTAATATCTTCTAAAATAATTAGATTTTCAAAATTTAAGTCACCTTATCAGGTTCTTCAGAATTTTCCAAATCCGTGGGCATGTTTCTCGAAATTCAAATCCCCGCAATTTAGGAGAAGATATCCAAACAATCTATTGGCAGCGGCCTTTACTTTTTTTTTAGAATAGAGAGATATATATTTCATTACACTCAAATACTGGAGCTCTACGTAAAATGTAGTATGTATTTAAGATACAAATTTACTCAATAACTAAGTACATGGATAACTGAACATTTTTTAGACACATGTTAGAACAGCATTAACTTTAATAAGAAAACATCTTTGTTTCATATTTATAAGCCAAAACGTTTTCCTAAATTGCCTTTATTGTACAATAGGGACAAAATTATCTAAATTTAATTTTCAACTTGACAAATTTGCATGCCAGAACATTTGTCATTTTATTTTTACTGGTGCAGCAATAAATTTATTCTGCTTGTTAAAACAATTAAAATTATCTTTAAACCAGTAAATAAAGATTAACTGTTTTCTTTTAACCCCCTTCCTTCTCGCTCCTGTCAAAATCACAGACCGAGCTTTCTCTCCCTGTTTCTCGTGCCCATGATAGACTGTTGAAAAGTTATATGCCAGAATGATTGAAGCATTTCAATTCTTATGCACAGAATTTTTTCATACCTCATTTTACACAACATATGGCAGTACCAGACTATTTTTAACTTAATATTGGTGACAGTTTATTTTAAAATAGATGATAGGTAGCTACTCAAACATGTGTATTTGTTGTATGCTTTTGCAGTCAACTCTCTTTTTTATTTATGTTCAAAGAAAATTTTTCAAGTATTTATATTATGATATAAGTTTAATGAAATTCTCGTTTGGTGTTTAAAACATATATTTTTAATTTTTCCCTCCTTACTGGAAAACACACAGTCACAATAACCCTAAATGTTAACTTTTCATAGAAATTTGATTTTTTTTTTTTTTTTTTTTTTTAATCATGCTAAAAAAATTGTTCCGAACCTTAAAATGAATGCATATATTGTGCACACACATGCTTTTAAACAATTTTCTTAAATAAAAAAATTGACACTTTTATGAATGTTTTCTTGAAAATAATATGATTTTTAAGGGTTTAACATTCTACTTATGATGTCATATAACTAATGCAGTGAAAAATGTTTAGCACAAAACTTATTAACATTAAAAATCGATTAACACAATATAATACTGCAGTCCTAGCAAAATATTAAGTTCTATTTCAGATTTTTTTCTTTTCTTTCAGCACAAAAAAATTACTTTGTTTTCAAGTAACATAATAATAACAAAACAAATGTATCAAACAAAACAAGTGAAGGTTTATAAATGGCAAAGCAAATGGAGGTATTGAATAATTGAAAATATATTGAAGAGGGGAAAAATATTTTTCTACTTTTATGCATAATTTTTGTGCTTTTATTAAAATGTTTATTATTTTAATTAATAAATAAAAAAATTTAAATTGTTATAACAGATAATTACAATGTTTTTCTGCTTTTCAGGTACATTTATCACTCTTGACATATGTATTAAAAGATTAGAAGATACAGGACTGATTGATATTGTTAATACTGTTCAAAAAATCCGAGCCCAAAGAGCATATAGTATTCAAATGCCTGATCAGTATGTGTTTTGCCATCTAGCTTTGTTAGAATATGCTTTAAAACGAGGTCTTTTAGAAAATGTTGATTTATCTGGCTTCAATGATGATGATTCTGAATCAGAGTGAGATAACAACATTTATTCATTATTTTTTTATCTCATTACTTTGTAAATTATTTTCTATTTATTATTCTGTTATGCAGTAGTTGGTGTTTCAAAATGCTGATTTTAAAAATCTTTATATCTGGAATTCATGAAAAATGTAAAAAAAAAAAAAAAAAAATCAGCAGTATTTTTGGTATTTTGACTGACAATAAAGTTTTTACGTTGGAATATATTTTTTTAATGTTTATATACTGTTTAAACTCTTCAGTAATGAGCACTTTCATTAATGAAATATGATAGTTTCCTGATCATTTTTGAATTTTTAAACTTTAATAATTGAAATTATTGAGCATCACATGTATAACGAAAACTATTTAAAGGGATCATTCTAATATTTTTATTAAAAATGTGTATAATGATCCCATCTTAATGCATATTTTTTATGCATTAATTGTTTCATAGTCTAGTCTTATATTTTGTACTGAGTATGATTTATATTCTAGTCTTTTATTTTACACCTTATATTGATTTGATATATGTTGTATGAAAAGGTGTAAGTTTTATATTCATGAATTGTTTTAAATTACCAGTCTTTTATACATTGTGAGTTAGATTTCAGTGCTCTTTATGATGGAGTGAAACTGTATATAAACATACGTCTTATTTTTTAATAGGCAGGTGTGTTGCATTTAAGAATGCTGGACATTCTTGGTTTCCAAAAGATTTTTCCCTTTAATGAGTGTTTAACTTACATCTGATTGCATTAACTTTTCCCGGTTTTTCTTCTTTATTTTAAAGAGTGCCATAAATTCTTATTGTAATAACTTAAACTAATTTTTGTGTGTTTTCTTTTCATGAATTGTTTTAATTAATGCTTCCTCAAAAAGGGTCATTTCCTCTATACTTTTATAGTTCCACCAGTTTATCTTTCAGTTTTGTTGTTTATCATTTTAACTGTTTTTATTTATTTATTTATTTATTTTTTTTTTGTTCCCCTTAATATTTTATTGACACATTAGTTGTACAACAGTGAAAGTGCTGCTTAATGTAGTTTTATATTTTGTTATGAAACATGAGCATAAATTATTTTCATATCTTCTATCATCGAGTTTTGCAGGGATGTTTTCAGTTTTTTAAATCAAGTTCCTTTTGTATTTGCATACATACATACATGCTTATACTTATTATAGTGTGATCCAAACAACCTGGATTTAATAATTATTTTCTTATCCACCTTCCTATACTCATCAGTAGTTCTCATATCATTTATGTAATCCTTAATACTTTTTTTCTGATAAATGTGTTAAAATAATGAATTATAAAAATTTTGTGAACATTTTGATGAGTATTACAGCAATAATACATTTAATTTAATTGTTTCCTGTATGTTAATGCAGCACATGCAACAAAATTATGGGCCTTCTTTGTAAGCAGGGAAACTTATATTGATATGTTTTTTCTTCTAATTTGCATACTCTTCTTACTCACATTTGTAAAAAAATAATAATAAATGTGGAATTCAATGCAGATCAGAAGGAATGTGTATGCTTAGTTATTAAATATATTTTAAGTTGTAATTATCTTCAGTAATGTATTTTATAATTGACAACAAAATTGTTTTGGATAATTTTTTCTGGTAGTTATAAAATATAAATCAAGCGGAACTAAAATGTCACACCAAATTGTACCGGCTTAATGTGTTATTCCTATTTAATAATGAGCTCTAAAAAATATGTAATTTAAATATGACATCGCAAACAAAGTTTACACAGTCCTTAAAAGACCTTGTGGGGTCTCACATGACTTACATAAAACTGTTTTCAGTAAATTTCTTCGTATCTCACAAAATTTGATCCCCCCCCCCCTCTATCTCTGTAACATAACAATCTTAGTATCCTTTTTAGAAAAGCCTTACTCAAATTTAACTCATGAAATGTATGTATAATGTACAGCTCGAAATTAAAAGTGGTCCAAAACCACTAAAATATATAATGGACCAGTAGAATACAAAATTACTTTGTCCATCAAACCAGTAACATCTTATTTACATTTTTCTCTTGCAAACTTCCTCATTAGTTTCACAATACATGTCATTCAATTTTACCAATACATGTCTTATAATTTGATCTATTTTATTTTTATAATTGGTCTTTACATTTTTTTATTCAGGTCTTAGCAGAAATCAATATATACTGCTCATATAATTTCTTTTGTTTTACTTTTTTTTAATCTATATACGAACCAGTGATAAATGTTATGAATAAGGGAAGTCATAACATCACTTCTGGTTCTTTGGACCACTAAGTAAATATTTTAATCTCTTCTCCTGGTTTAATGGATCATGAATATCCATAACATTTTTAACACGTATACAGAGAAGCACCATTTATATCATTTTGAAGGAAATGACTCAAAAAGAAAACCATATAATCGAAAAATTATGCATTCTTAATTTTCATTCTATTCTTCACAATCTTCTGTTTTTACCCTCCAGCCACCATAGCTACAATTTCTGCATCCGTTATAATCTGACACCCTTCATTGATCTCATCTTTTAGACTTTGATCTATGTTTTAAGATTGCACAATTTTCTGCATTTAATGTTTTGAACATTTTCAAAACCTGAAATAATTTCAATAAGGTCTGATTGCTAATTAGAAAAATAATAATTTTGAGAGTTAAATCTGAGGCTCATATGTCATAGGTGTGTAATCTGGCAAAAATTGATCTTTAAAAAGATCAATATGTAATAAAAACAATGCTTATTTTTTACATTGTATTTAGCTACATCCTTAAATTTGCAATATTAAATGTTAAAAATAGCACTTTATCAAAAATACTGAATTATGCCTTAAAAAGAGTAGCCATGAAAATTAGTTTCTTGGATCAGTATATCATTTTGATATACTGATCCAAGATTTTCACAATTTCTTTTCTTATGTGCCATGCTATTTGTATACATATTGATGTTTGCGATGCCATCTTTAATGTTATGCGCTTGTAAAGCCTTCTGGTAATTTAAAAGTTCTAGTAACTGTTATTCTTTATAGCATATATAAATGCTATTGATCTAATTGTTTTTAGAATAATATGCATCAAGATCACAGACACTGATAGACCTTGAAAATGAAAAGCTATGACTTAGCAATAAAATGGATAGTATATTGAAGTTAGTCACTGCAGCTACCGCAAATTCTGGGAAATTAGCCCAAATAGTCAGAATGATTAACAGTTCTTGCAGCAAGTTTACCTGCAAATAATTAAAACTTATTATTGAATATTCTTTCTATTTAAGATGCATTTTAGTCTTATGTATGAAATTGCAGATGCTTACAAAAAAAAAAAAAAAAAAAAAAAGAAAAGAAAAGAAAGTGAAGCTTTTTCTCCTTGCATTATAAATTCTTTTTTTTTTTTTTTTTTTTTCCTTGGAGGGAGGGGGGGAGCTTTTAAACAAAAAAACTGCAATTCAATTTACTGCTATCACAAAATTGTAAGATTTTGCTGTGATGTGAACAGTTTTTGCTGCCAGCTTATAAAAACTCATGGCATTTCTTGCTGCAAGTTTCAAAATCTTTTTTGATGCCTTGATAGCATTCCTCCCCACTCCAATATTCCCTCCCAAATATTCCTTAGTTCACCTTTAGGGAGAAAATACCTTAACCTTTTCAGGCTGACTAATGCATAAGCATGCCAGCTATTTGCGACATTCTCTCCCAACTGTTGTAAAAAAATACCAGCTCATAGCTACTGACTGATGCATCAGTTTGAAATGTACTAAATTGCTTTTTTTTCTTTTCAAATAACTTTATTTTCAGTAAATGTGACCAAAATTGTACATACTAGAAGAATATGATTTATACATAATCTGAGATTTATTATAAATTTAAATAGTTCTAATTTTTTTCAACTGCACCCTGACCTTTAGACACATGAATGGGAAAAACTCAACTAGTGTGCATTGCACAATTTCATGTGGTTTATCTTCAAGGGTTAACTTAAACACAAGACTTGCCTGCCAAGAAAAAGTTCAAGATTATTCATTTCATGGAGCTTCAAATAACATCCTCAATTACTATAAAATCTGTCTTGGTGATACAGCATTGGGTATTAAGGCTCTTGTGTACTAAATTCGGAAGTTGATCGCCGTAATGTTATTCTATGGGGAAAATGGCCTTCACTAGGACTTCATTTCGAAATGAACGATTGCATATTTTTCATCCATTCTTTTTTCCCCTTAAACTGAAAACATTGATCTATATTTATAGTTTAACAGAACTCGTCTAAAGTAATTAGAAGTATGTTAATTACATCTGAAAATAACATGAAAATTTGTTAAAAGGGAAAACTTTCTTGCAAGAGGGGGGGAGGGTGCAGTTTTTGACAGTTTGGGCAGTCAGAGTCGGGGAGACCACACAATTCACCCTCAACACCCACCCCTGTGCACTAACAGTATAATGGTGTGTAGGTGAAAAGGATATAATGGAACAGGTATTGTATCCTGATTTTACAGCTTTTGTTGGAGATTTTCGGATTAGTGTTTGTATACGACAGTAGAGTTGAACACCAACCCCAAATTTGCTCACGACTATCTTTCACCTTCAACCAAATGAAAAAAGATTTTTTTTTAATTATTATTAGTTAAAAAAATTTCATTGAATTAATGTGTTTAATTTAAAATTTGTCTTCAAATTACTTCTGTTTGTTTGTGAAAGATATATGTAGAAAGTAATCATCACTGCTTGTCATACATGAGGAGCTATTAAAATAAATTATTCAGTATTACAGGTGAAACAGATATATACTACTTGATTAATAGATTAAATGTTTGTTCTTTTAGTTTAAAATTAAAATTATGTGTGTTTTGTAACTCAAAAAATATTTTTAAATCCGGGACTGTCCCTCAGCTCGATGGCTTGGACTTAAAATCAAAGATGGGGGTGGCTGCAGCAAAACCTTTTCCCCTTAGACATACTGAGTCCAAAAATTTTTTTCATTGAAAACCTACTTTGAAAACACTGTGAAATTTTCTAAAATAAAGCATTTTAAAATATTTAAGAAATTAAAAGCAAATACGTTCCTATTACAGAATTAAATTTAGTATTGCAATCAACATCCAGATTTTAATTTGCGCTTGTTTTTATTCACATTCAGAATTATTGATTGTATCATGTGAAAATCTACCAGAGTTGCATTTTTTCAGTTTACTGTGGTAACCAAGCTATATTTATTTCATGATAGCATTCTTTTCTATAAATCACTCTTAGGTGATATCGTGATATATTCTTTTTTTTTTTTTTTTTTTTTTTTCCCTTTTTAAATGTGATAGGGCTGGGTTTTGGAAATGCTGTCTGTCTGCAATCTAGAAAAGATATTTATGATTTGTAAATAAATATAAATTTAATCAACTTTTCAGAATGTAACATGTGATTATTTTTATAGATTTCATACATGCTCTCAATATATAATGCTTAATTTAAGTATTAACTGCCACAAATTCTTGTTTATTAAAAAAACTGTTATATTGTAATTGAAGATCTTGGTTCGACAATGCGGCAATGAAGTTTTTCATAAAACTTACTTATGGTAGACTTACATTTTAATTCTATATAGTTCCTAATTTTAATAATTCTAAATATAAAAAGTCTCATTTTATTTTTTATCAACAAATTTTAAGTATCATTTTTAATTATAAATTATTTAAAAAGTCATAAACATTCCGATTTATTTTTTGTGAATATTTTTATTCGAATTCAGATATCTTGATTATGTCAAATCTGCACAAGAGAATCTATAAATTTTATGTTCCTTCAGTTTACTGTTGTCATCAAGCTATATTTACTTTTGATGATTGCACTACTGCCTATAAATCACTATTAGATTCTTTAGTAATTTTTTAAAGACTAGGGGCCAAGGCCCCCAGACTCGCTACGCTCGCTTTTCGTATGAGGGATTTGGCCCCTAATCAGGCTTATTCGTAAAAAAGACATAATTTCAACAGACAAAACCCGAAGATTGGATCAGATAGAATGTTACTGAGCTAAGCTACACATTGCTTGGTTCTTGCATCTTCATTGGTACATAAAAATTTAAACTTCACACTACAGTAGACCCCCTACCCCTCATAACACGGAAGATATTTTGTTATGGGAATCCGTGTTGTACGGGTCCTGACCTATACTCCACCTGGATTGCGGAATCCGCTTATAATCGCTGGAAAAATTATTTGCACTCCTCAGAAACACAATGATATTTAATGTTGCCATTCAAAAGTTATATTAATTAGGAGCTAAAGCATAATAAAATCAGAACATCTGTTTCAGCTGTATTTGTAATAATGTAAAACCTATTGGACACCTTGCGAGAATTTGCCACCCATGGCGATTTTTATTATTTGGCGACTTGCGTACATGTAAAGTTAATAAAAGCTACGGAACAGACAGAATAGCCTGCCACCCATGGCGACTTTTCATTATTTGGCGATTTACACATGCTCACAACCTATATTTACTGTTCATTTAAGGTTTCCGGAAAACCGTTATCCATATTTTCATTTACATAATCGTTTGCAGATTGGCGTACTTAACACCACAAATTATACCATCTCGTCGCGCTAGCAAATATCCAAAGTGTACTTTAACTGCTATAATGGCATAGTTAACGCCGCCAAATATTTCTACTGGTAGCAAATAATCCAGCTGGACGAGAACCGGCTTTAAAATAATCTTCATTTTAATTATTTTTCATTTTTAAGATATTAGTTATTCTGTTTTCGAAAAATGAATAATCGCTAATTCTAAACTCCTGTTGTCTAAGCGAACTTACTATTTGAAAATTGTCAACTTTGTGTAACACATTTTGAGTTACTTATTTCATATAGTTTTTATTTTGGTGTAAAATGGGCATAATTCAAACTCATGTTTGTAAATTTCACGCGATTAATATCTTCTAAAATAATTCGATTTTCGAAGTTTAAATCAGCTCAGCAGGTTCCTCGGAATTTTTCGAATCTGTGGGCACCTTAGTCGAAACTCAAATCCCTACGGTTTAGGAGGAGATAAGCTGACAAGCTTTGACAGCGGCCTTTACTTTTTTTTAGAATAGAGAGATATGTTTGGCGGGGCAAGTTTTTGGAGATGCTTTCTGTTCTGTCCAAGACCTAGAAGTCGTTTTTATGATTTATGAATAAATGTAAATTTAAATTTTTCAGAATGTAATGTGTAAATTTTTAAAATTTTTTACATGTTTTTAATCAACAATATTTAACTTTCAAAAGGTACTTTTCCGTTTTGGGGATGCCATGAAAAAATTGCCAAAATGTGCTATAATGAGCCAGAGATATGCATAATAAGGTAATATGAAATATGCACAACTACCATTGTTTGCTACATTTTACGTGAAGAAAAAAAAAAATTGGCCTCCAAAATTTTCTGTAACAACGCTGAAACATAAAAATACCATTTTAAAAACATTTACATCCATTTCATGAATTTTTGTTTAATAATTGTTGTTATTAATATTTAAACATAAATGCATTCAAACTGGGATATTAATCAGTAGAAATTAAGAGGAATGTGCTTCCATGAAAGAATAGAAAACTAACAATGGTATCTGTATGTATATATGCGCTAAAACAATAAGGTGAAGATAATTATATTTTTTTCCTGATTCCCCCCCCTTTTTCTTTTATAAGTATCCTTGGGAGAGTGTGTTTTAATTTTATCCTAGTGAAAAAACAGGGGGGGGGGAGATTTTAATGATTAGTAATCGTTGTCATTATCTCCGTGTTTCCTTTTTTAAAACCATTCCTTCATTTTGAGAATATATATACACATATGCATTCTTATGTTTGTTGTGCACGTATCCATGTAATGTAATGATTGAAAAACTTCCTAAAGTATGAATCTTTGCTAATATGTGAAGACTGAAATAAGTTATTTTCAGAAAACTTTCACTTATCAAGCGTTTGTATTCATGGTTTATAATGAAGGAAATCGGAAAAATGCAATCTCTCCCCACTCCTGCAGCCTCCATTGTATGATTTTCTCCTTCACAACACCCCACAGCGAGTTCTCGAGTTGCATGGTCATCAATCACTCCAACTCTATGGGTAGGAATTCTTGAAGAAACTCCAGCGTAAAACTGAAATTTTACAGTCCGTAAAGTTACATAAAAATCAAAATTTTCAGCATATTTTAAATTTATAAATAGAATTAAAAAAAAAAACAAGCAACTACAGAGAAGTGTCTCCGCTAACACTTGTTCGTTTTAAAATCTTTCAGAATAGCACAGTTTTATTGCAATCGCCTGGCAAACCTGAAAGTAGCTGTCGTTGAAATTTTCATATTATTTTCAGATTTAATTAACGTACTTCTAATTACTTTAGGCGAGTTCTGTTAAACTAAAAATATAGATCAATGTTTTCAGATTAAGAGGAAAAAAGAGTGGATGAAAAATATGCAATAGTTCATTTCGAAATGGAGTTCTAGTGAAAGCCGTTTTCCCCATAGAATAACATTACGGCGATCGACTTCTGAATTTAGTACACAAGAGCCTTAACACATTTAGGATAGACCCAGATAATATAGATGAACACATAAATGCTGTTTGTAGAAAAATTTCGAAGTTTGCCAACAGGTTTGAGATTTTTTTCCCCCCATTATTAAGTTAAAATATATATGTATATTATCAAGTGGAAAAAAAATGGCTTTGCAGAAACTTAGAAAGCTAAATTCGAGAGAATATAAAACCGATTTCAATTTTCAAGTACTTTATTGTAATACTGTAAACTCTTACTTTCAAATAATGTGTTGCTATTTTCACCGATATAAAACTATGAAGGTGCACAGGGCTTTTCTGCAGAAAATTTTAGATGTTATTTGAGTTAGCAGACAGTTTTACAGTTTATCTAGGTCTGATTTGGGGTTAAGCTTTTCACCCACCCGCTAAAAAATTGTCATCTGCTTTTAGAGATCTGTGATCAGGATGCATAGTATATTTTTAAATACATAACTAGCACAGCCTGTCCAGCTGCATATACTATTATTTCCCCTCAAAATTAATGTTTTCACAGATGATTGTATTTCAGTATCTTAAGTATTAATTCGAAAATGCTTTTAACTTTAAAATCGTTGTGTAGTGAATTGCATTTTTAAAGTTTTTTGGTTGAACTAAATTTTTTGCATTAAAACAAATTTCATATAACTTTTATAAATATATTTGTTTTAAGATAATAATTGAAATTTCATAATTTTGCCAAGTTGGGGTAGGTAAATAACTGATTAATGTAGTATTGCCCAATATTGGCAGGTATGTATTTGTTTTGTTAATTGTAATGTATGTCGTGTTTTTAATGTTGAATATGTAAGTGACTTGTTTTATATATATATATATACAGAAATATTTTTTATTTTTATACGCCGAATATTTATTTGCTTTTCATATATTCAAATTATGTTATGTGTGTTAGTTTTATGTTGATAAATAGTTTGATTAATGTTATATTTATTTTTTGTTGCTTATAATTACAAAAGTTGCTGCAGACATGCATATCAAGTACCTAAAAATTTGACAGATTTGCATCTGCAGTGACTGTTTTTGGTAAATATTGAAATTGTGATTATGAAAAGATTAAATCTTAAATATGAGCATGTAGTTTAGAATTTCTTTCATGCATTTATGTTAAATTGTTCAAATTATTAAAACCTTGGCGATAATTAACAAAACCTACTGTAAACTTGTTTTAATTTATACGATTTTTAAAGTGTGCCATTTATACATATTAATTATGTATTAGATCAGACTTTGGATGTAAACATCATTAGCTGTACTTAAGTATGAAATTAACATACACTATAAATTTTATGTTAAGAAATGTATTTCATAAGCATGGTCATATGCAGTCCATTGCCAAAATTGATGTCTTATATATGAGTTAATTAGCTAAAGAATGTCACATTTTTAAAATTAACTTTGCCAAATGTATTAATTTTGTGAGGGTATGTACTTTTCAAAGTAACACTATATTACTATCCTTCCTCCCTAAAAATGTATTAATGTCCTTTTTTTCACATCAGATCAGAGATAGGATTTTCATTCTCTAAAATCTCTTTGATTTAAAGTTGAACGATGTTTTCTTCTTTTATTTAATAAATTCAACAATATTAAGCCTTTTTTTTTTATCTCTCTCTCTTTTGTGAAAGTTACATTTGATCTTAAAGTTGATTTTTGGTTTAAATAGTAGAAATGATTTTCATGTGGCTGTTAATTTTCTTTATTACTTTGAAATAATCAAATCTGAATTACTAATAGAGCAGCTGTATGTATTTTGTAAACTTCATCATTATTCTCTCTTTTAAATTTATCCATTAAAATTATTTTACTATTTATTGTATTTGTAGATTTCTGTTAATAAATAAAAATAACAAAAGTACAACCAAAAGTGCTGCATTTAAAGTTCTAATTTTATCTTTCAAAAAATAAAATCTCAAACTTGGAACTTTTGGGATAAAAGTTCTTGTATTTTATGTTGCATGAGTCTATATTGCAATGTGAATGCATTTATAGAGAAGCGTCATTCATTCAAGATTAGAATACTTGTATATATAGAAAAATATCTCTTTTGAGTCATATTCTATTGCATTTTAACATTTTTGGTACCTCCATTTGGAAAAGAGTAAATAATATAAAAGAAAGAACTTTACTCTTTCTTTACAAGCAAATTTGTGTGAATATCCAAAAATTTAATTTTGAAAATAAAGAGCCACAGAAAATGCATTATAAATGAAATGAAATTTTTGTATTGTAAGTAATCTTTTTTTTTTTTTCCCCTTAAGTTAAAACTCTGTAAGAGCCAGCTCTTATGTACTACAAGAATTTAACAAATGTAAATTCCCCCTCTCCCCCCCCACCTAAAAATACAAAGTATTTCTAGTTTTTCTAAGCTAATAACTATTAGCAAAGATAAAATTTAGGTATAAACAATGAATTTTTATCTAAGTATCATCATTGGTAAACTTTAAAGATTATTATCATTAAAAAAAAAAAAAAAAAAATGAAGCTGGAAATATATCAGTACTATCCTCCCTCTCCTCTCAAAACAGTGAGACCGGGACATAAATAGTTTTGCATTCTCTTATTTTATACTTTCATATAAATGTATATAGTTTAGTAGTTCGTCAAAGTTGCCTCGAAATTCACAGTTTGCAAATTTCAGTATATGTAAGTTATTTCTTCTCATATTTTTACCTTTAAAAATGTGGTATTTTATTTATATAACAACATCCAAGTTTAAACCGTAACTTAAAAAGCAAAATTTAAAAAAAAAAAAATAATGCTATTAGTTTTGTAGAAAGTGAAGCAACATTAAATTTCCAGAAAATGCTGACTTTTAATTCTTTTTCATATCATTTAGGCCTAAAACTGTGACATGCATAACTTTTGACCCTTTCATAGACTAAAGTGATTAATTTTTTTTTTATTCCTGAATTTTTTGTTTAACAGAATAAACTAATTGATATTACAAAGGTTTTATAAACTGCATCAGGGTTGCCAATTGCTCTTTAGTGAAATTTCTCTGCAAAATCTGTAAAATGTTGCAAGAAGTTCCTTCATTCTACACATCCACTCACAATTCTCTTAACAATCACTTTTAAAATTTACTCTTTGTAGTGAATCTTAGTTTGAGAAAAGAAGATAAATTTATTAACTTTATGGGATATGTATGTTGTATTTAGAGGTAAATTGCATTTGTTCATATGTTCTAGTTTTTATAAATGTTTATTTGTAAAATATAATGACATAGATGTATGTTTAGGCTAAACTGAAATTATAAACACTGATTTATGTGAATGGTTGTAGTTTATAGTTGTGAACATACATAACTGGTCTGCTAAAATACAAATTGTTCCTCCAAGGTTGGCAACCCTGCTATATAGTGCATATAATTAAAATGGGATTATTAAGAAATAGCTTTAACAGTATATTTAAAGTCCATTTAAATTTAATGTAAAACCTTTTTGAGACTGTTCTTTTATGCATTATTAATTAATAAGTGAGCAGTACTTAGAGGTAGATGATTGTTTTAATACCTTCCGATTTTATAGTTGCTATTTAATTTATAAACATGCATATGAATGTTTTTAAGGCTACAGTAAAAACTGTATAAAAGTATTACAGTGCCTATTAATCATCTCAAATACAGCACTTTGCTGTGCACCATATACAATACAGGCTATTCTCCTATTTTTTCTTTTAGCAAAGTAAAATAGAACTTTTCAGTGATATAATTTTACATTGAATTTGTATTCTGAAATTTAATGCATACTGGTTCCTCATCAGTATATATATAAAATAACCAATCTATAATAAAAATTAAATTCAATGCAGTCATTTCATTCTCACTTTCCTTTCAAGCTTTTGTATGATTCAGTGTATGCAGATATTAATTTGTAAGTAGTGCAGTATTTTATCTGCTAGAAATCTTTTTATTATAATGAACATTTTTTTCTTGTGGTGTGTATACTTTTTGTAGCACTTTTGAATAAGATTTCAACTAACCAACTAGATAATGTATATATATATATGAAATACTATGGGTGAGTGCTGGTTGACCTCGACAAGCCTTGATTACGTCTAAAAAGTTTTTCACTTTTCAGATAAGTTGTAATCAGTACTATTGTATCTTAGTGTTTATATAATTTGTAAGTTTTAGTTGGACTAGTAATTAAAAACACTCTCATTTAAAAATGCATTTTTTTTCTTTTTTGTGAGAAAGAACTGCATTGAGGATTTATCCATTGTTAATCATTAAATTGAGTCATTTAACACAATAATGTTAAAAAAATAAATAAATTAAATAAAATAAGGAGAAAGCCTGCTTTATGATAATCAAATTCTTCGTCCATTATAATGTATGTCTGTAAGTCTATTGCAAATTTATAATAGTTAAGATCTGTAGTTGTGCACAGCAAACATACTATTGTATAACCAAGTTCACTGTAGTAGATCTTCAACTGATAAAAAGTGCAATAATTAGAGAAAACAGTTCAATTTAAAAGTTTTAATTTAATTTTTTTTCTACTCTGTTATGCTTATTTTTTACTGTGGTATACTGTACATTTTGTAACTGTCATACATAAATTTCTTAAATATTAATATTGTCCATTAGAATTTGTATTTTATATATTATTATACATCTCTACTGGTGTTGTATTATGGATGTTCTTTTTACCATTCTTATCGGTGTAACTTTAGGCATTCAATATGTATTTTGAATTTTGTATGATATGCTGTTTTTTGTAGTTCAGTAATCCTTCACATTTTTAATACAGGTTGTATTTGTGTGTACATGTATGTGTTGATATGTTTGGTAATTAGTCATTGTATTCAGTAATTTTTGAACTTGGAATTTGTAGGAAATATTTCCAGAAATTGAAAACATTTTACTAAAAGCAGCATTAATTCTTTTCTTTTCTTTTTTTTAACTTTATGAATTAAAATCTTTTGAATTAATTAATGCTATTACATTTTTAAAGAAGTTTTTGTAAAAGAAAATGTATGCAATTAATATATATATATATATATATATAATCTTCTGTCATACAATAACTTATTATACATACTTTGTCAATAATAATAATCATTATATTTTTTAAACAATGTTATATTTAATTTTGCTATACTATTTATTTTATTCAATCATTTTAATTTATTATTATTCAATATATATTTATTATATTAATATACCTGGATATTCTTAAAATTTAATAATATTACCTTTTAGTATTTGGCAACTCCTATGCTTTCTTCTTTCCACTTTTCCACTTTTATTTAGTGACAACACCATTTTTCACTTTTTACAATTCTTAGCATTGGCAATACATATCAATTGTTCAAATGAAATTTCCATGTGCTCAAGGTCTGGTATGTAAAATTATAATTCCTATTTCTAATTTTTGTTATCTTTTTGATTTCTTCTTTCCTTTATATAGTAGGGTAGGGCCCAGATGTGTGGAGTTAATATCTCTTCTGATATGCCACACAACCGAAACCCTACTATTTGGTTTGCTGTAAATTATAATCCACTGTTTGTGGCCCCTGACGATGGTGACAGTGGTTATAATTTCCGTTCCATTATATTATCACAATAATTCTTGCACTTTATTTGGCTTCAAAATCTGGTTTCTAATTCTTGCTAATAGCTGTTATATTTTTATGTGAGATATGTCTTATTTGTAGTATGTTTTGTGTTTTACTTGTTAGTTATATATATATATATATATATATATATATATAGGGTGAATCTAAACTCTTGGGCGAAACTTGTGGTAGGGGTGATAGGGCACATAATAAGAAATCAGAATCACATAGCAATGTGGGGTCAAAAATGCAGTTTCCACTTACCTGGTAATAATCACTTTGTGAAAAGTAGTGAAGTATTCATCTAATTTCTTAACCAAGTTTTGTAGCTTGTCTCCAAAAATTTCATCCGTGAAATAAAATAGAATTTTTAAACTATGAATTTTAGTCTTCTGTTTTCGGAGAAAATACATTAGTTTCTGACGAACAATGGTCGGAAAGTGCGTTGTTGTTTCAGCACTTTTTCCAAAGTGATTATATTAACAGCTACATGAAGACGATGTTGCCGACCCCACATTGCTATGTGGTTCTGATTCCTTATTATGTGCCCTATCACCTCTTAAAGTTTGTCCAAGAGTTTAGATTCACCCTGTATATAATTAATTAAACAATTCCAAAACATAAGATAAATTAGATGCAGTGTAATTTTATCATTCATTCGTTAAAGCTTTTCTTCCTATTTTGTGTTGTAATAATAGTGATATTCCTTTTAGATAAGCAGTTTTATTTAGGTATTTAAATTTTAAGAATACACATATTTCTTAGTAATGTTAAAATGTAAAAGGACTTGCTTTTTAACAATAAAATTGTAAAAGCTATATTTGTCTAAAAAATTGCTTATTTCTTTCTAATGTAAATGTATTTGGATGATTTTAATGGATATTTTAAATATATAATTAAAATCATACATACACACAAGTACACAAAAAAGTCCGTTTATGTACATGTGCCTTGCAGTAACTGCATTTAAAACATATAATAAACTTCTTTACATTCATTGCATTGTTTGGATAGGGGCAATTTTAATTTTATAAAGTTTTGAAATTATCAAAAAATCTCATTTTTTAATCACACTTAAAGTGACATCTATAAATTCAAAAACTGCCAAGAAAATATGATTTTATTCTTATATTCTTTTTTTTTTTTTTTTTTTTTTTTTAGTGTCTTTTTAAGTTAAAAAATAACTTTCTTATGTATGTACTTTTGCTTCATTTTTCACAATACAATATGATGTGATACTGTATGCAGGCATGTTTCAGCGGACTTTTACGTTTAGTCTGTATATATTATGCATGTAAATATATTTGTATTTGTTAAACTAACTTTTGTGTATGTAGCATTCAGAAAATGGTGCTTCTTCGAACAAAATGTTATAAATTTACAGAGTTGTTTACCTAGTCACTAATGTCACTGAGTTTTTATAATAAAGCCACTGACTAAAAGAGTGTTCGATTATTTTTGTCTAAACAAAACATTATTATGGAATGGAGCAATAAAATAAGTTTTTGTATTTAAGATTAGGATATCAGTTTGTGTCAGTTCAGCAAATCTGTTAAAAAAATGTAAAGCTCAACACAATATAAAATATATTGCTCATATTTTTATTTTCTCATGGGAAATTCCTATTATTTCTAATTTTGTTTAACTTCAGATTATAATATAAATTAAGTCATGTTTAACGTTTATTTTAATTTTGTTACTTTTATATGAACTAAGTCTTGATATTTTGATTAAAAAAAATTACTTTTATTCCATGATGAAGGCTCTAATTATAATTACTTCACCTACAATGTATATAATTTTCAGATTATCAAATAATAGCAAATGCATTTACATTTGACTGTTGAGTATTGAATGTTTTTTTTTTAATGCTGTGGAAGAGAAAAGTGTAATTTCAAAGAAAATTTAAATTATTAATTGTAGCAATTATATGCTAGGTCTGAGAAATATAGAATCCGGAAAACTAAAGTTTATAACTAATATTAAAATATATATTTTTTTTTAGATCGATGCAAAAATCAGTATTTGTACATCTAGTGCGCTGCTGCTAATTTTTAGGAACTTCATCCTGATTAACAGCTGTAAGAAGAAAATATTTTTTAAAAAGAATCTTTATTAAATGAGATATTATGCAAGCTAGTCTTCTAGTGAATTGTTTTAAGTCAGTTCTGATTCAAGTATTGAAAATTAAATTGAAAAACAAATTGATCGCAAAAGATGACTTATGTATAAATTATAAAACATTGTTATTTGCTCATGTACAACTGTGTAATGAATAGTTCATCTCAGGGCCGTAGCACTGGGGGTGCTATGGACAGCTCAGCCCCCTCCCCCCCAGAGCAATTAAGAGGCACCAGAATCATTTTTTTAAAAATTAAGTTTTTACAGTATCTATCCCTATGTATAAAATTGACCATTTTCTGCAATCAAAAATGGAGTTTCACTTGTCTGCACATTGCAAACTCTTGAAACATCGTAAATTTCAAGAGTTTGGAGTTTCTGCCCTTTTTATTTACTGCATTCATGCACACAGTAAAGAACTTCTTAAAAAGTTTGTGAGTGGTTTATAGTGTCCAGTTTCAATACATCTGTGAACTTTTGCCAGTTAATTTCCTCACGAATCTGACAGCTAAAATCATGAATCTGAAATGTCTATTCAATAAATCTCTGCAATTAGTGATCAACGCTTCCCTGCGATCCAGGAAACTGCAATGAACAAAGAAGGGAAAAAATTTTTGGACTTCTCAAAGGGGACAAATTCTGTTGATAGGGCCACTTCTAGAAGTCTCTTATGTGAGAATTTTCTCTTTGGCAGTCTCCTCTCCATTTTAGCCTTCTCCTCTCTCAGAACTTTGACTGTCAATTTATCATGTTTTGGTGGGTAAACACCAGCACAACTAGGACGAACGAGGCAACTAATGACCTTACAACAATAGCACCAGTTCCTTTGTTGAGATACTGCTGTGTGCCTGAGAAACACAGAGAGAGATGTTCGCTGGCAGGACAATTTTTTCTGAGAGATCAAATGAATTCCAATTTGCAAATGGGAATAAGTCTCTCTCACATGTTTCGCACTCTGACACACTAGTGTATATTGCCATTTGAGTTACGGCAGCACAAGGAAGCATCGCACTGTCTTTTGCTTGCCTTTCTGCACTAGTACATACTCAACCTTAGGAAACTTAAATCATATGCCTTAAACAAGATTTAATTGGAAAGTGTTTTATAATCGATGCAAGATGCATGCAATACTTACTTCTCTAGCTTTTCCCTCCAACATTTTTCTTTTTCTGTCTTTAACCATTAGAAGATTTTCGACGTTATAACACCTTTTTCTCAATTATGGAGGTCTCTATTACCCTCATGCAATCGTGCAATGCCCATACCTAAGAAAAGTTTCTGAATTGATCTTTTCCAGTATTAAAGAGGGAGAGGGGTTGAACATAAAATTTACCACATGATTGTTCGACATTCAGTACTCTAGACTGTTCTTTGCCTCCTAAAATGTGTGAAAACATTTCAACATTTTTCATGTTTTTTTTTTTTTTTTTTTTTTTTTATGAACCTGAAATTTAACTAAGTAATTTAAATATCTATGTATCTATAAATGTGCTAAGCAAAACCTTAGTGTCCCTTTTGCAGCACACTGCACGAATGGATGACCGTGAAATTCGGCAAAATTAAAGTTCATATGGAGTTGTTTGTGCGAATGTTAAAATTTTTGTGTAGTATGCTAATGCACCGTAAAAAATTAGAGAAGTAATTTGGCCCGCAGAATTTTGTGCCAAGTCGGCCGATGGTTCCATTGTTGTGTCAATTTTGAAATAACAATACTTACAAGGGGAGGCTCAGACGTTGGGGTCACCGATTTTGATGAAATGTTTGTGGGTTATAGGGGACCCATAGTTAAGTAAAATGCTAAAATATTGGCCGCCAACTCTCGCTTATTTTCGAGAAAATTCCATTTAAACATTTGACACATTGTTAAATACTAATTATTTGGCAACTCATTTGTGTTCTCGGTGGCGCGTTCGTACGGAGGCGATCGGTCCGGTCATCAGCTCGCGCTTGGTATTTTTTTTTTTTTTTTCTTTCTCCCTTAAAAATTCACATAATACAGTTTAAAATGATTAGCAAATTGACGTGATTTATTGAAATAACACTATTTCTATGAAATAGAATTATAGTGACAAAAATGAGAAACGTTATTTATGAATCGCATTTCGAAAAATATTTTTCTACTTTTACAGATGAACACATGAGGAAGGGTGATATTTGTCCTGAAAACATGCAAAACAAATTGTCTGGACCTTGCTACAACATATGAAATAAATATTTTTGTATTCACATGATATTTTCATTTCTGCTTGTGGGGGAAAAAAAAATTATTTCAGCTTTCATCAGAAAATTTTGTTGATGTCCGAAAATAATGGTGGTGATAGCAGAAAATATGTGACTTATAAATGAATTTTTATTGCATTTTCTCAGGTTCCTATTTCCTGTTCATTTAGCATATCAATATGGAGAATTGTGTAGCTTTTAATTATTTTTTTTTTTTATTGTTGTTGTTGTTTTTGGGGTGGAGTCAGTGAAATTACACATCACAGGGTTGACAAAGTGTTGCACATTTAGGTGGAATTACTTTTAGAGGCAAGGTGAATTACTTTCATCATCATACAAGTATTTTGTTATGAATTTCTGGATTATTACTATTAATTTCGCTATCTACTTCTAGCGAAGTTTGATAAATTTAAAATTAAATGCATTTTACATTCTACATCAAATCATAAATTATTTAATACAAAAAATTTCACTTATTGTTTAAATTGAATATTGGATCTCTAATTTTAATTACATGTGTGTAATACGTTTTAGCTGAATGAAAAACTTAAAACAATAATTGCATCATTCAAAACGAAGAAAGAAGCGAATCCTTATCATTCCTCGCATCCTAAAAGTATTGGTAAATTATCAACTATATACACAAAAACAACTTTATAACTGCAGTTTTACAAAATAATTCACAATATATAATTATTTTGAACTTTTTAGCTAGAAAAAAATCCATAGCACCGAGCTGGATTCGATCCGTGGACCTTCGGATCTCCGTCTCTGTACGGAACCACGGCGCCACAGAGAACACAAATGAGTTGCCAAATAATTAGTATTTAAAAATGTGTCAAATGTTTAAATGGAATTTTCTCGAAAATAAGCGAGAGTTGGCAGCCAATATTTTAGCATTTTACTTAACTATGGGTCCCATATAACCCACCAACATTCCATCAAAATCGGTGACCCCAACGTCTGAGCCTCCCCTTGTTAGTTTCAGCAGTACTATAGGGTTATAGTATTACAACAAAATTTCAAAAAGTGGAATTATTCCCCAATTTGGTGATACGCCAATGACTAAAATGTGCTTGGCGACTTTTTTTTAGACGGCAATAAGTGCGCGAAGTGTTGTAAATTCCATGTTTAAAAGCAGTAGAAAAACCTTGGAAAAGAGAATAATATTTACTATTCGTTCCAGGCAGGTCGGAATCCAAGAGACGCTGCACAGAAACGTGCCAATTCGACAATTTCTTCATAACCTCCCGCCAGGCAGTATGCTAAAGCAAATTTTCTCCAAAAATATTATGGAAGAAATACCTTAGCAATTAAGAGGGAGTGAAATATTATTAATGAAGTGTATGGAAATATTTCCAAAAACATACTCTCAGATAACATATTGAAGTCAGTTATTATAGAACCTAAAAATGATGATTGAACTTTTATTAATGTTAATAATCAAATATCAGGGGAGAGTCCAAGGGGAGGGCGGTGGAGGCGATAGCCCATAGCCCCTCCTGGGCGAAGTCCAAAAATCTGTTAAAATATATTATGAACGTATAATGAAAATTATGTAGCCTTTTTCTAACGAGTGTATTGCAGGTACTACTCCCTGTCCTTTTTAATCATTGCTCATAAAAATATTATCAATAAAATAATTAATTACATTAATTGGTATAATTGATTATATTAATTAATTATAAAATGATTTTGTGCATTCTACCCCCCCCCCCCATTTCAGGTACAAAATCCCCCCTCTTTGAGTAATTTCTGGATCCGCCCCTGTCGAATAGCTGATGAATAGAGACCATATCACTGTAGCTATGATAAAATAATTTGCTATGATGACAGTGAAATCAGTAACTATCCAGTACAGTTTTTAAATTCGTTGACTGTGAGTGGTTTGGTTTTATTTATTTTTCTTTTGCTTTTGGTTAGCCGGGAGCAAGTGAAAAATTGGCTTAATCAAATATCTGATGAATAGAGAATATTTCACCGTGGCTACGATTAAATAATTTGCTATGATGATAATGAAATCAGTAACTATCCAGTACAGTTTTTAAATTCGTTGAATGCGAGTGTTTTTTTTTTTACCGGTTAGCCAAGAGCAAGTGAAAAATTGCCAAATAATTGTGATCTGCGAAAAATGTTTATAAACCTAAAGCGATTTCCAGTACATAGTTGTTTATCCCTTTCCATATTTTGGAAGTTTAATTTAATTTTGCATTTTTATTCAATTCCACACGTTTTCAGAAATTCCCCATTATGTAACCAATAAGCACACAAATTTCTTTTTAGTATATTGATATTTTTGTATATATTGAATTCTGTATCTAAATACTATTTTGTATATGGATTAAAATTTCTGCCTTTTTTGGGGGGGAAAAGACAGTGTTTCAGAAGTAGTCTTTAAACGTATCCCAGAAAAAACAGTTGGCGAGATTGGCACCTGGCTAAAAAAAATAATAACAGAGTTTGCTACCACATAAGTTAGTAAATTGCATCATTATACTAATAAGAAACTTAAATACAAAGGAAGCATTAATCCATGGAACAGGAATGCGCATCAAGTTTATACATCGTATTGCTATTGATTGTGAAGTTTGAACTGGAACTGCAAAAGAATTTTAATTCAACTTAGAAAATATTCTGGTACTATTTTACCATATCCTTTCAAAAAACTCAATTGCCAAATATACCTGCATTTGCGATGATAGTAAATAAATCTCAAGGACAATCATTCGAAAAAAGGGCAATGAGGCAGCAAGGTTTCATACATGGTCAGTGGTACGTCTCAGCAAGCAGACTTGAATCATTCGACTTTTTAAGATTTTATAACTCCAAACATAATAGACCTTTAGCCGAGGATAGTTCCAGGTTCAATTTTCGGAGGGGACCACTAGAATTTTTAGATTAGCTTAAATTGTTCAAAATGCAAACTGAATGCATGAAACCCAAGGTTAGAGGGACATGACCCTATGCCTCATTTGCTGGAGCTGCCTTTGTATTTAGCAAAATATGATAGAGTTTTTACAAAAACACTGTCTTCACAGAAAAGTGTGATGGTTGTAAAGTGAAATTGTACAAAAGTGGTCACTAAAGACACATAGCCTCTTAGCCAAGGAGGTCACTTTAGTAGGTTCCAGTGTATATGAAATGGTGAGACATATTGTTTGACAGAAGAACTTTATTCACACTCAAATTTAAAGAAATGAATGCTTTATGGTCGAATTTCGACCATTGGCAGACAACTAGTACTATATAGTTAGGTAATGGTCCAACCACGGTCACGTGCCTCCCTCAAGAATTACCCCCAAAAGTCACCAAGCTTGGCGACTTTTGGTGTACGTGCATATATATTTAACTCTTAAATCTCTCAAACTATTAGTTGTAGAATTATGAAATTCATATAAAAGATTTTTTACCATCTAGTTGCGAAAATCGATTTTTGGTTCCAATCTACTGTAGGGTTTATTTACAGGACCAACCAAAAGAATTTCAGTACATTAATGTCTATGGACATCTTCAATATATTATATCTGTAGACAGTCATTGTTTGGCCCAGGCCCAAAATCTTGCCATTTGCTGTTGACCTTGGCGAGTTTTGGCAAAATACCACCAAATTTGGAGCCAAAAATTATTTTGTATTTTGCATAAATCTGAAACTTTTACCCATAGAATTTTGAAATTTTGTATTTAGAACTATCGTAACATATAACTGTGCACCTCTTTTTTGATTGCAATCGACTGGGTAATTTATTTACAGGGTCAGCCAAATGACTTAAAATACATTAAGGTGTATGATACATTCTTCATTCACCGTATGATACACTCACCAGTACTTTGGCTATCCCCAAAATCTCGCTAACTATCTCAAGCTTATCGGCTTTTGGAGAAATATCGCCAAATTAAGTGTCAGAAGGAAATCGTTCAAATTGAACCCAGCTTGGCGATATCGGAATATCTGGATAGAAATCCCTAAACCTGCAGAGTTTTATCTCTCAAACAAAATAAGTTTTGATGAAGTTTGCCAAAAATATTTTTGATTTAACAGACGTACAAGGAAGTCATGAGTTGTCCGCATCAGATTTTTTCACTGATGGAAATCCACACCATTTCTGAGTATTATATACCTTTAATGCATATTGCATAAATAGTTCTTTTACAGGGACACTCATTAAATTAAATTACGCTCTAAAGGTATCTTGTAACTATTGAACCGATTTGAAAACTTTCTTCACTGATAGTAAGCTGCACTATTCCAGAGTATTATAGGCTAATTTCCATCCGTATAACATAAATTCAGCTCTTTTTCAGGGACACTTAAAATAATTCTAATACATCCTGCTCTAAGGGCATCTCTGTAAATACTTAACGGATTCTTAAACTTTTTTCACGAATTCAAAGCTACACTATTTCTGAGTAGTATAGGCTACCGCTACCTGTTGTGTATACACCGTAAATAGTTCTTTCACAGGGACACTCATAAGAGTTACATTACGCTTTATGGATATCTCTGAAATTACTGAATTGATTCTACAACTTTTTTCACTGATGGAAATCTGAACTATTCCTGAGTATTATAAGCTACCTGTCTTGCATATAGCAGAAATAGTTCTTTTACAGTGACACTCATAAAAATTACATTATTCTCGATTGCCATCTCTGTAACCACTGAATCGAGTCTAAAAATTTTGTCACTATTAAAAATCTACACTGTTCCTGAGCAACATAAGCTAAAATTCACACATAAATAGTTATTTCATTGGAACATCCAAAATAATTCTAATATATTATATTGCATGGGCAGGGCATCTCTGTAGCTATTGAATTGATTCTAAAACTTTTGTGGCGACAGCTGTCAACTGTGGAGGTCGCGACCTCCACAGTTAGCAATCGTCTAGTTGGTGCGTTCCCTAGCGCTGACCCGAACTGTCGGCGGTCGCAAGCTTCAGAGGAACTTCTGCGCATTCCTCCGCACACACTGCAAGGAGCGCTCGCGGCTGCCCTCTCGGTTGCAGAGCCAGTGAATCTGGCAATGCTGGTGAACGGCACCGGATATAACAGGATGCATGACAATGTTTTGCTCGCTTCTTTTCTTCGCCTCGCGCTCACTGCAAGAGCTTGCTCCATTGTGTGTGCCAGTGTTCCTTTCAGTGGCTTTGGGGCCGCATGTTGTAATTCTGTGCTAGTGTTAGTATCATGTAGAGCTCGCATGCTCGATTCATCCTGAATAAATTTGTTAAGGTTTTATTCGGAAGTTGTTTTTACTTCACGACAGACTCTACATCCAACGCTTTCTTAATTCTTCACATACTAAGGGGGCTAGAACACGCTCCCACTATACTTTTTCCACCGATAGAAAGTTATACTATTCGGAAATAATATAACCTATGTTACATCACATTTTTACAGGGATAATCATAAGAATTACATCATGCTCTGCCGGTATCTCTGTATCCGAGTCGATTCTGAACTTTTAATCGCTGATAGAAAATTACACTATTTCTGTGTAACATAAGCTAATGGCACTCTTTGACTAATCCCCTAAGTTTTGTGCAATTACTTAAAGAGATAAAGGCGAATTGTTGTTTACTTTAAAAATCTGTCTGTTCCTTAACTTTTTGCGATTTTCAATTCCTTTGAATATTGAGAGTAAAAAACGTGAATCATTTGAATGGAACATTGTGATTCAAGTTAGTTTCATATAGCTTCTTGAGATCACACAGCTGAACTTTTTTTTCACACAGAAAATGATTTGCTCTGCATGAAGTATTGATATAAGAGGGAATGTTACTGAAAACACTCCCAGAAGAGAAAAGCACTCAGCTGCAATAATGTGAAGAGTAGCAGAACCAGGGGAGGAGCTAGGGGGCTTCAGCTTTTCAGGATGCCAAATTTTGAAATTAAATGATGAGTTTTAAAAATAAAATTAAAAATGTTTGTTGTATTTAAAATTTTTCAATAAGCGCATTAGAACCTACCTAAACGATAAGTAATCTTATGTTAATATATCCCGCCGTAGTTTCAAAGGTACTACGTGTTTTTTTTTTTCCATTTGTTTGTTTAAGTTAGCATGGATTGCTTCTTTCTTTGCATTATGCAGAAAATGAAATTAAAACCTATAATTTAAAATTTCAATATTTATATGATCCCTTAATGGGACATATTTAAACGTGGAAAAGTGACTAAGGCAAAATATTTGCTGCTTTATAACTCGGTAAATTTTGGTCATAGAAGGACAATTTTTTTTTTTTTTTTTTTTTTTTTTTTTTTTCATCAAATTGTATAAAAAAAAAAATTTCTAAATATAACTGATAGGACCAGAGGACTTTAAATTACGTAATTTTTATAAGAATTGATTTAATTAACTTCGACTGTTTCTGATATAATAAATTATACAATTTAAAGCATTTTTGCAATTGAACTATGCGTCTCTGACCAACACTGACTCTTATTCGAGTCGGTGTTGCTCTGACTAACGGCTCAGGAAAGTGCCATTGGGCACCGATAGCACTGGACACCGCAGGATGTCCAGTGCTATTGGTGCTCTCAAAGAGAGCTATTTTGTTCAACTCTATTAAGAGCTATGAAAGCTATCTATGAATATTGTTTCGATGGAAAGCATTTCTTATAAATTGCAGTTAACTACTGAAACAAATCTTCATAGTGAGTGTTCACACGATGGGGGTAGTCAGTGAATTCAATAAAAAAAGTTAGAATAATATATTTTGTTATTTATTTATCATTATGAAATGCTGAATAAATTTATGCCAGTTCCTTTGTATTTAGTTTTAAAATAATGTTTCTTTATTGGTCTTAACATAAAAGCACATTAGCACAATTTTAACTAAATTACAATCATTTTTATTTATTATTATTGAAACACTTTAATTATGTACTCTAAATAAATATTGCTAGTGTGTTCAATATTACAATCAGAATAAATACAGGATGGCCCTATAAGGGTGGATTTTTAGAAGTGGTCATTATGTTTTTCTTTTTAAAGTAAATAAGTACATAACAGAGTTAGAGAACTTTTGTCTTACTATGTTGCATTTTTTTATTTTTTAATGAAACTGAAACTAATTCAAAAGTAATTAGCTTAAGGGTCATACATGTACTACCTCATTGAAAATTGAAGGAAAACACAGTGCATTCTGATTACTTGGACCCTATTGACACAAGCAATTTGGTTCAATTAAGCAGCTGCCCCAAATAGTCAGAAGTTTATTAACTAGTAATTCATAACTGTTATACATATACAATATACAGAGTATGGGAAATGTGTTCTAACTTTGTTGAAACATATTATAATCTTTCTATTTTTCAAATAAATTTAGTTGATCACATTGTTTTAATCTCAAAGGAAAAATCATTGATCAACCAACTGTGATTTACAAACTAATATAGAATATGTTGAATTCTTTTGTCGTGTAATGCAAAACTTACGAATGAGCTTTGAAAACGCATCTTTAACATAAGAAAAACTTGACTTTAACATTCACAAATCAATAACTTTTCTTAACCATGCTAAAAATGTTGCAAAAAAATTATAAAGAATTTTTGGTGTAGGCATAAAACAAAATGTACCAGCAGTGGGTGGGGAACCATAAATATCAATTGATTATCCAATAAATTACTATTAAAATAGGTATGGAAGAAGATTCAAAACATAAAATCAACCATGGAAACTCAAACACTTCTTTTTAAATAGTAATTTTTAGAAGCAAAATTGCAAATGACTGTCAGTTGGTCCAAAGGAATGACATTTTGTCTTGATTAACAGGACAAAAATTACTGCTATTTAATTTTTCTTTTCTAGACTCTTGTCTCAAATAAATGCCTGCTCATATCAAAAATGATCTATTTTTGGCTAAGTATGACATATTTCCAAAATGACATCAATTTTAATAGTTAGGATCACACCATAGGCATAACTTGCCGAGCAAAGGGGCGATTGCCCATTCAAGAAAATTCAGTTATCACCTAGTATTTGAAAATATCTTCTACAATAGGAAACATTTTGCCCCCCTCCCCTAAAGTTATATGCCAATTTATGCCATTGGACCACCCAAAAAGAATCCAAAATGCAAAAGGAGAGGCTTGTAGATCTACAAGCTGCCTTATAATTATAATGTTTATAAAATATTAATATAATGGAAAGAAAAAGCCAGCCTTACAGGGTCACCCAATCATTACTACAAGCAAACTAATGCTAAATAAAATTATTTTCTATACATAAAATTTAATACTGAATATAATTCTGTAATTTCATACATTATTCACATTTACTTCCTCTGACTGAAATAACACAATAGCATTATTGGCAAAATATTTGTCAAAACATACTAAACATTTACAATCTATTTTACCCTGTATGACCAAGCATGTTATAAACAGTGATTGTATCATCAGACACGTGTAATTACAACATACATTAGTTTGATTTTGATTTTAAATGAAATCTTATTAGGAAGACTTTTCACCTATTTTTAACATAAGAAAGGACATTAATAAATAGGAAACTACAAAATTATAAGTAGGAAAAGTGAAAAAAATGAAGAACAATTTAACATTAGTTAACAAAAAGAAGTGCTGCAAAATATCCTCAATTGTAAAACAGCAAAGAAATACTTACCTTTAAAAAAAAAAAAAAAAAAAAAAAAAAAAGGCTTTCTCAAAAACTGCTTTATAGTCTAAATAAAATCCAATGGATGCATCTTTTCCCCACCAAAACTTGAGTAAAGTAATCAACTTTTTTGCTCCTTTTTATGAGCTTTATTAGCTATACATTTTAAGTTACAATATATAGCTAGTAAGTAAAAATATATATTAATATGTTTTCTTTACAATATACAGTCAAACCTCGTTATAAGATACCCTGTGGGCACCATAGAAAAGTGACCTTATAAGCGGGGTGACCATATATACGATACAAGTAAACAGTCAGCTATTTTAACTCAGATACATGCTTTTATATAAGGAAAACCAGAATTATATATTGTTATTGGATTAATGTTTTTTATTTGTATGTCCTCTGTTACAACAGAAAAATGTTGAAATAATGAAACAAAAAAATAATAATTGATGCATAATATACTTACAGAAGTTAGAAACATAATTCAGCATTTAAAATATCCATTTATGTAGAATTGCCTTTCCTTCAGTTTAGATGTTCTTACCACTACTTTTTCAAGATCACTAACAGTTTTTAAATGTTTCTCTGAGGCCTCAGATTGCATAAAAAACACCTAAGTGTTCAACAAAATGCAGCGAGAAAACACGTGAAACAAACTTGGAACTTATTCCAGGAATGGGTGTGACACATGCTTTGTATCTACTATTTTTCCCTTTCTTATCAGTGGATAGAGCAAGTGCAATCCTATTTTCAAAGAAATGAATGACTTATTCAGTAATAAACATATGGGGAGCTAAGCCCTTTTGTATTCCTGAAAACTGTCCCTTTCCTTATCAACACAATGAAGAAAGGCTAGGTCACTTATCTCTTGCTGTAAGATAGCTTTGTCAATTTTCAGAACTATTTCTCACAGTGATCAAAGTGACCATATATGCAGGTATAGCTATGATGACATGACCATATAAGCAATATTAAAATATAAAGAATTTCTATTTAGTCAGCCGGTACTTTTCGAAAGGGACCATATATGTGGGGTGACCTTATAAGCGGGTGACCATATAACGAGGTTTAACTGTATAGTAGGGATCGACCGATAGTATCGGCACCAATACCTCCTATTTTTTTTAGGTATCGGTATCGGTTCTTTCAATTCTAAAAGTATCGGGAAAGTATCGGTTTCTGTTGCTTTCATCCATTTTCACAGATACTTTTCAACTGATACTTCACTTTTCAGAAGAAACCACGCAGGTGCAACACCATTCTAGAATCTTTATTTTGCTAATGAGATGAGAGACGTCGTTTTATTGGCACATTTGTTTGTGCAAGTGTTTTCGAACTGTGTGTATTTTTTTTTTTTTTAATTCTAACCATTGCTAAATATGGATATTGTATCACCGAGTTATGGTCGAAACTATGAATGAAGAATCGTTAGATGACAGTTTAACAGGACAATTGTCTATTCTTCTAAATTATTTTGAATTGGTGCCCAACACTAAATATGCTATCTGCAAGGATTGCAAAAAATAAATGTCGAGAGGTAGGCTATAATTTCACTTCAGTTTTATAAACGTTTATTTTATCACTGTGTGGACCCGAATGTTTATAGTGTTATTTAAGCCTTAAAGTTACGTTTTCATGAAAAATTTCGTTATAAGGAGAAATTCGTTGTAAGGAGACTTCGTTATAGGGAGATTCTACTGTATATATAGGCATTTGATATCATTGGAGAAAATCTAGCTCTTGATATAGATTTTGCACTTAAGGGACATGCTTTAAATTTTTATTTAAAAAAATTGGCGCTAGGACATCTGATTCGGCTTGGGTATGATACAGATATCAAAATTGATGGGGGAGATGGTCCTTGACATCGTTTGATATTTCAGGGGATGACCACCTTTAAAGTGTTAAAGTAGGTATGGGCAACCTTTGAAAAATTGTGGGCCAAACTTTGGGATGATAGCGAAGTCGCGGGCCTAACTTGCGGATTTTATCGAAGTGACGGGCTGTATAATTGGGATTTATAGGGGATATTGAATGGTTTATACGGAGTTTTCAAATGTTCCACAGGGCGGATCAAAAACCGTGGTGGGCCACATCCGGCCCGCGGTGTGCCCATATGTGTGTTAAAGTGTAATATTTCAGCCTTCGAAATACGTTTGAGGAATTTGTTTCTATTTAGCTTATAGAACTTCCGATACAGACATTTTAATATTAGTCAGCCGGAAATATTTGAAACCGAAAGTAGCATTCTGCTATCGGAAGCGAATCGTATTTCTGCTCATGAAACAGGGATAGGGTTTGAACCGAATGACGTTTGTCGGCATATCCCCCCCCCATGCTGCCCCTCTGCAATGTAAAAAAATTTTTGTGCTCTAGATCAGCCGCGACCCATTGTTGGGTCAGAGCAATTTCAATGGGTCGAAAAGGGTGGGAAAAATTAAACTTTAGTATTTAATATATATAGTAAACTATACTATTTTATATAGCCTATATTGGTTATCGTTATGTAGTAGTGGGTCACGAAAAAAAAAATCTACCGTAATTTATGGAAGAAACGCCGCGGCGTTTATGAGTTTAAAAGTTAAAAAATAGTAAGTGCGGCGTTTCTACCGGGTGCGGCGTTTACAATATTTTTAAATTTTTTTAGCCAATCTTCAACGAAAAATTGAAAAATTCGCTTAGTGATAATTTTCTCAAAAGATGGTGCCACCACCGACACGTACTCTTTAGCGTGCACAGATCACAGCATAGCGAATCAGAAAGCGAACCTACCCCCAAAGAAAAGAGGTTTGATCTTTGATCCAGTTTTGGAGAAAGTCAGAGCACCCTGAGATGGGTCCATGTCTCGTGCTCTGAAGTGGATGGCTTCATACATCCAACCGATGTCTCCTCAATTAAGTAAAAAGAAAAAAAAATAGAAGTAAATCTTTTACATCTACATTTAGAACTATAATTAAATTTTAATGAAGTTTTGAATATATATTTTGAAGGGTTAAAGTTCTCTAAAATACCGCAAAAGTGCACTACCCTCTATTAAATGCACCCGTTTTTCACATGAACATCTATTGTTCTTAAAATACTGAATTTCAGCCAAAATTAGTCTATGTTGCGCAGGGTGTGAGTTTAACCCTTCCCTCCCCCTTCCCCCCATTAAAATAAATAAATAAAGTTAATCTGAAAGTTATTTTTTTTTCGCCGTGCGGCTTTGTGCCCTGTGCACTCTATGGAATAAACACTGCCAACTAATTGGTATGCTCAAGAACTGCTGAGTGCTTTTAAAATAAATCCCAATGTTATAAATATCAAAAATAATAAATAAATACCATAAGAGTTGTTACACAACATTCAGTTTAAAACAACAATTTGCTGAAGCAAGCTCATTACGTAATCAACAGCTGGCTATCTGCGGGGGGGGGAAAATGTTTACTTTTAACTGGAGCCTCTTCTCACACATCGATTGCTGTTTTCATTTTAATGGCGCCTGGTAGTCTGTCCAAACTTTGTGCGGATGCAAGAAGGTTTTTAGAAGTTATTTTTTTATTTCTATAAATTCGCCTTTGTGAATATAAACATTGATATCTGATTATTTGAAAATAGAAATCGTAAGCTTTGTAAAATAGTGGCAAATACTTTAAAACATTCTATGGGAAGGGGGAGAAAAAAGGAGATTTTTTACCGTTTATCCAATTTCTCCCGAAATATATCCGCTGAACTTAATAGCTTTTTTAATAAATTAGGTCTAATAAGTAATGCAACATATTTATTTATTTATTTTTTGTTAATTAAGAAATTATTTTAGAAAACATTGAATTTTATCTGGCATTGACTTCTTCTGACCACGATCACCCCCCCCCCCCCCCACCAACGATCGCGGCTGCGGCGTTTCTGACGATTTTCTAGCTAACTAAGCTCATTTTCGTGAGTGCGGCGTTTACGCCGGGTGCGCCGTTTCTTCCATAAATTACAGTAGTTGAAGATTTTTTGAAGAGAAGGACAAAAGAATTTGGGAACCACTGCTCTAGATCAAGATTTTCTCAGTTTTTGAAATGGCCCCCCTTTCGACGATGGCACCCAGACCTTGCTTACCATTCCACACCACCCCTGCTCAGAGCTTAGAATTAAAACAGATAAAATTTCTTCAAATCAATCACAGAAAAACATGTTAACACACTGAAGATCAATTGAATTAAATATGGATACTTTAAGTAGCAACTTTTTATCAAGACTTGAAAATTAAATTTAGTTTATCATTTTTGGATTTTTCTTTAACCTTCATTTAATCTCGCCATTTTTAAGCATCTTTTATTTAGACCCTCCAAGACGTAGCTTGAAAACGAGCAAAAATATTTTTCTTCATATTGTAGCTGTTTCACTGACAAAATTAATGATACTAAAATTATAAACGAAACCTATATGTAAAAGAATTTATTCCTTTTTCGTGTCGCAAAGAAGTTAACTTTTTGGCAGTGACTTGAAAACTGGCAACTCCCGTGAACTTTAATTATATTGGTCCAGAAGTTAAATGGTTCATTTTTAAAACATTACACACTATCAAAAGTACGAATTATCAAACATTTAATGATTTTATTATCTGTCAGAGAAGAACGTAAAGAGAGAACGTAAGGATTTGTGTATCATTCTGTTTTGAGAAGTGCAATAATTATCAATATCTAATAATTATTTATATTGTTAATTTAAAAAGTTGAAGCTGTATTAGTATAATCAGTAATACTAATTATTATTTAGTTTATTTCCAATTTTGGGGTAAAAAACATATTGATTGTGAATAGTATTTGGTTTATATATAAGAAAAACACAGGAATAATCGGTGTGTACCTGTTCTTTGTACGAAAAAGATCAAATACATGGATCATCCGGATTAATTGTGACTTAACCCTGTCTGGAGATTCAAGATATTCGGGTTTTCAAAAATACTTAAAAATGATCATGAGTTCATATTAAAAAGAAATCTTGCTAAAACATTTAATAATTCACTTAGTGGTTAAATAATTGGAGCAGATAAATAAAACCATTAATTAATGTGAACTTATTATGCATTCAAGGGCAGAATTTACATACGTATTTAATGAACAATATCTAAATACATATGTACTTACATAATTCTGTACAGTTTATACATTATCACAATTTAATGCAGTTTAAGTAATCTAAAAAATATTTTCATATGTGAAAGAATTATAATTAAAGAAAATCTAAATAAAACTTGCAAGCTTTGAAGTTGAATAAATTTCAGGTGTTTACTTTTGTAAGCACAAAATCGAGGCATGAACCAAAACAAAGACACATATAGTAAGAGCAAGCAGGAAACTGTTTTGGGTGTAATATGGAAACCTTTTATCTGGCTCATAGCAACAATTAGACGACAAAATAGAGATTGAGGAAAATTGATTTAAATATTTGCACCAGTCGGCACTGGAAATGGATTCTCTTATTAATATATCCCTTTAACCTCCCCCCCCCCCCCGTGTTTGTGTTCTGTCAAGCCTAAATGAAGGGCATCTACCTATACAGGGTGACTATCAAATTTCTGAAAGTCAATTTCCTGACTTTTGGGAGGCCCCGGGAAAAAAATTCCTGACCAATGCATTTTACTTTGGGAAATTGCACAATGACCCCTCCCTTGTCTTTATATTTGCATATTTTGTACAACTTCTTGAAATCAATTTTAACTGAAGTATACAGGATTAAGCTTTCATCAATTGAGAAACAGAAGTAGTCACACTTTCTGATGGAATTAACTAACTGTTCTTGGAAATACGGTCCTAAGCCTAAGTTACCAAGTAAGCTAATTTGTCTTTTACCCTCCCGTTACGATTGATGAGCCCCCATTTTTCCCTCCTTATACAAACACCTTCGCTTGATGCTTTCGCAGTCCAAAAAATGCATTGCAGTTGCTTTCGGTTTCCAGTCTGACAATTAGAGAGAAAACATAAAAAAAAGGGCACGAAAAAAAAAATTGATTCTTTTGGTGAATTTTCCGGACCCATCATCCAATTTCCCGGTTTTTTCCAGACTTTCCGGACCCATTTTCAAATTTCCCGGCTTTTTCTAGAGCGGTAGACACCCTGCTATAGGGGGGGAGGCTTGGACTGAGGACTTTTTAAGGGAGTCTAATGCATACTCACGTAACATCGGGAGAAAATCGCCCAAAACTCTAGACCACTAGATCGACAGCCACTCGAGGAGAAATAATTCCGAACCTGCACACTAAGACGCTTGCCAGTGCTCAACTTTTTATAAATTCGTCCATTCGTCGGCATGATTGAAAAGAAAAAAAAGACTAGCATAAGCATAAAGTTTTCAAAATTATTGGGGGGGCCGGTGCCCACAACCACATATATTCACGCCAGTGGCGTATATACATATAAGTGAGTTGCAAAAGTCGTAACCACCCTACCTCCATGAAAAATTTCTGGCTACGCCACTGATTCACGTACATATAACTTACTCATAGTTACCAACTACTACGGAATATAATTAACCACTTTTTCTACATGATTTTTCGGCTTAAAATATAGCAAAATTTTTATAATGCTTCCACGAGCTGGTTACTATTTTGAAAAAAATAATTAAAAAATATACTGCTTACAAAAAGTGGTTAGTTATATTCCATAGTAGTTGGCAGCTATGACTTACTATATATAAGTGTAAATTATTGGAGGCGCTCGATCTCTATGGGTCCATAGAATTCTACACCAATGTAAGGTAAGTATCCATAATAGTATCTTCCTACCATGTTATAAGTTAAAAATGGAAGCAAAGTAAAAAATCCAAAGGAGGAAAAAAAACATTTTCGATGAGATAGTGCATTTTAGACACATCTGAACGTTTCTTCATTTCATACTTTACATTGCATAATCTGATTTTAATTAACCAGAGCCTGCCGAGGGCAGCTTATAGTAACATTTTGTGTTACAGGGCGTCACAATGAATACTAAATCATGATTGAAATCAAAAAAAAAAATTTTTTTTAAGTACAAATAAAAGGTTTTTTTTAAACATTTGTAAATGGCGTGAATATTTTTTTTATGTTAGTACAAATTAGTTTTCTGCATTTAGTCATAAATTATTGGGTGGGCTCAGCCACGGCTACCTCAACTAAAAGGCTATGGCACTTCTCCCGCTCTTAGCTAATGACGTCACAGCACCAGTGCGGGTTTATCTGGACTTCCACGAAAGAACATTACATGTATACAAAATGCAATATTGCGTCTATTAAGTTTTAATTAAATATACATATTTTGCATCTATATTTTACTAAGGATCAAATATAAGTGTAAAACAGTAACAATACGTGGGATTCATACGAAATATACCGCTTTAAAAATACTTAGAAAAACTTTATAAGATGAATTTGGAATTTTTTAAATTACTCTAATTGAGTAGAACCAAATAATTTAAATTTCAGCATTTTAATCACAGATAAATAAGTGTTTGACTGTAGGGAAAAAATTGAAGAACATACAAAATATTAAAAAATATTCGTATACTACAAAGGAATGCAAGAAATATTTTTGAAGATATATAATGTTTTAATAGCTATATTGAAAAACTCTTAAAATTCAAATATTGAAATACTAAGACACTTAAATTGAAATGCAAATACGTTATTACTAATAGTTACTTTTATGTTTATGTATTATGCTTCAAGGCATAAAAGATGAAATAAATCAGGAAAAAACACAAAATTTTTTGCTGTGATGTCTTTCAATAAATCAACACATCAAGGGTACTTTTATTTCAGTAAACTCATGCTTTCTGACGAAAGACGTAAATCTTATTTTTATTTTTTTTTCAAATGTAATATGGAATTAATATAGTATGAAATTAATAACAATTTTCAAAAGAAAATTTTAACAATATTTTTAAGAATTACAGAAAATAACTTTAATAGTGACATTTAAAATAAATTAAACTGGATTTCTATTCTCCTTCTGCTAAATAATAGAACAGGCTAATGAGTCCCCCAGAACTTAACCATAATCAAAGTATATGTAGTTCTGTATTATCACAAGATTGTGAGGGTATCACCCTTGCCAAAGGGGCTCACTGTTGCTCAATTTGCTCTAAATTTTTTTTACTTTTATTTCTGAATTTTTTTTCAAATCCTGATTTTTTATTTTAAGGTAATTACTTAACAAAATATTTGAAGATCTGGATAGAGCATCTTTAACCAGCTCAATACTCTTTTTTCCACACACACAAATATCATCACCATTAACAATGTCATCTTTAATTAATTTAAGCTCTGTTAATTTCATAAGCAATAAGTTGTGACCTATTTCAGATTTTAAAAATTTTGCTTCATTTAAAGGTGATGTCAACAAATTTAATATTATGAAAGAAAAAGATACAACCTGTGTTAAAAAATCAGATGGATAAGTTAAGCTTCCTCTGTCTAATGCTGTTATAAGTTCATAGAATGAATCATCTTCTATATCCATAATTTGATTAGTGGTAATGAGTGCAATACAAAAAGAACAAATTAGTTTTCTCTTTATCTTGAAAGATATATATCCAGCTATATATACAATGGCCTTAATAGCATTATCATCGTAATTAATTAAATCGATTGTGTCATTTAATATATCCCCAAAATTATTTAGAATGGCGTTGGTTTCTATATTCTCTTGTTGAACTGAAACCTCTGTATCAATCAATTTTTTTAGGTCAATACTTTCTCCACCAATTTTAATTGTTGAGCACAATCTAAGCTTTTTCTCGGATTCCAAATTTGTTGATAAGATATGTGATAATAACCTCCCGACATTTGTCTGTATTGGCTAAATCGTTGTTCAAGTAAATCACTTTGAAATTTGCCAGGTAATACATACTTGAAAGGACACATATCTGTTTGCAATAAATATTGAATTATTTGTATCATCGCACTTGTAGTTTGTAATAAGGCTGTGAATGTTTCTTTTGTGAAACCAGATAAACTATCTGTATTTCTCCATACATGAAGCCATTTACAAAAATCTTCCAAAAATTTTAACCGTTCATCATTACAAGAAGTAAAAGGCAATTGCCAACTATCATTAAGTTTTATACCTTTGCTTGCAGATTTTACATTAAAGATTTTCCACCATTTAACGAAAAGTTCTATAAAATCTGAAGTCTTCTGTTTTAGTGACCAGTCTGTATTAGAAGCACAGCCGTTGTTTAAACGCAAAGCAGCCACATTTGTTTCATCAAATATTTTTAGAGCAAGTGTTACCTTTTGTCTTTCGATATTAGATGGATAAAGTGCTTTTAATGTTAGTTTGTAAGCACATTTAGCTAAACTTTGGTTTTCTGAGGCATACAAAGAGCGAAGAACTTTAAAAGATGCAGTAGCAGTTTCAGACACATTTTCAAAGTCAGGAAAAGTAAAAGAAACTAAATCATCTTTCTTATTTATCCAGTTATTTCGCACTGATTTTATGTGAACTGGGTCTAAAATAAAAAACAAAGGTCTTTCAGGACATGCAGGGTTGGGAACGGATATATCAAAATTTTTTCCATCAAAGAAAAGCTTGAAAACTTTCCTATTTATTGAATTATTATCTGTTATAAGAGCAAACACTTTTATACCCAGATTTTTAAGTGATATTATTGTTTTCAAAACAATTTCATATAAGGCCTCTGCATTAATTGTTGTCACAGGTATAAGTCTTACAACATCTCGATAAGATGATAACAGACTGGATATTAATAATGAATGAACAGACGTAGCTTTCTGACAAATATCTGTTTCTGATCCTCCAGTGACACTTCCTCCTTTGTATGTAAACATTGGATTAATATGAATTTCATCCATTTGTAAAACAACAAGTTTCTCATGTTCTTTTAAGTGTGCTAAATTTATTTGAATATATTCTAACGAGTTTGTACGAATATCATTCATCGATCTTTGATTGATCACTTTTTGTAAATTCCTAAAACGGGGAATATTAATTAAATCATAATCATATATTTGTTTATATGCTGATGAGGACTGCATAAATAATTTCAAACACCATAACAGTGTTTGATTACTGTATCTAAAGGCATTCTTTTTTTGAATAAGTAACTGTAACTGCTCAATTATAAATGTAATTTTTCTCATCTTGTTATCGGAAATTAATTCTTCTTGAACTATATATTTCAGAGTGTCGCACACATTATTAAGGAGATATTTCAGAGTATCGCTGCTCTCAGGAGAATCTGAAATGGTTTTAAGCTCATCTAAGCTGCTGTTTATCTGGGAGAAAGAATTTAAAATGGAAATATTATTTAATGTAGAAAGGCGAACAATCCTGTCATTATTATAAGCAGTAGCAGAAAGTTGTGTATCTATTTTCAATGAAGCTTTTATTCTGGGTATAGGAGTATCGACGATTTGAGAAATTAAAAGATAATTTTCTGAAAATGTAACTTGCCAATTTTGTTCTTCGAACAATTTTATTTTCATTCGCAACATATCGTTTAGCTGATCAAAAGTTTCAAATGTATTTTCTTTAAGAAAAATTTCATGTGCTTTTTTACTTTCATTAATAGCCATATTCAACAAACGCTCTTCTTGGTCGTCTAAATTTTTTCGCTGCTTCGGAGGTTCATGCGATAAATATTTAGGGCAATTTGGGAAAATAATTGGCACTGCTCCTTCCTTTAATTTTGGACATTCCCTTTTGCATGTCAGAATAGTCCCATCATCTTTTTTGATGCTCTCAATACGAATTATATCATTTGGATCAAAATGTTTTTCACAAACTACGGCACATTTTCCTGGATTATAATCTTTCCTGGGAATATTTTTTAACCATTTTGCTCTTAAAATGGGGTCCTTTGGAAACGAGAAACACGATACTCTTTCTTTGCTACTCCGATAATTCGACGTGCAGTTAGTAACAACACACATATTAGGCATTTTGAAAATTGAGTCTTACCTCCAAATGGTATCCAAAACTGCACAATTCTTGTAAAAAAATAGCAAAATATAAACGTAAAATAATAATATTTAACGAAAATCAAGACTTTAGCGACCACGTGGATAAAAGCATGCTCCTATCAACTCTAGCACCTAGCAGGTACTAACAGGTGCGCAAGTCAGCAGGTTCTTCCTTCCCTAGCACTGCTATCGTGACGTCACAAATACCGCGCCAGAGCCCTATTGTCCGAGATAGCCGTGGCTCAGCCCCTATTCACAATTTATTGGGGGGGCTCGAGCCCCACGGGCCCATATAACTCTACGCCTATGAAGACTAGAGCTACTGTAAATTTACACTTCAATGTATCTACTGCTTTTTCTTTTTAATGCTTTCTACTGGGATCAAATTTCATCATGCTGTTATTCATTTTAACGAGAACTGCACTCTCGTTACAAAAACTGCCCAGAATACAGATGTAGGTTTAAATGACATTAAATTATGTAAAGCATCGGTATCGGCCGATAGCATAACTTAAAAGTATCGGTATTGGCTATTTCTGAAAATGAATTTATAGATAAAGTATCGGTATCGGTCATTGGCGAAAATGTGGTATCGGTCAATCCCTACTGTATAGTATTGACTGCTAATCATTTTATATACAGTAATAAAGTCTCGATAACTACAGTTTCCCATAAATCCCAGTTCGTGAAAAAATCAGTTTAGCTCCCAAATAATGACAAACACATACAAAACCATGAAAGAATTTTTCACATCACAAAATTCAAATATTTGCCACGAACGAGGGTCAGTTGCACCCATGCAAACAGCTATCAATAAAGTCGAGGGGCAAGTTGCACCAGAATCCTTATCTTGCTCCTTCTTCAAAAATAGGTTACTGCTGATCCTTTGCAAGACCCAAGAAAACCACTAGGTCTGGTCATTGCTGTAAGGGACCCCTAGAAAATATACTACCTCTGGCCCTTTGTAAGACCACAGGGTTCCCCCATGATTGTCCCCCTTCCCTCCATTTCGCAGGTGCAACTCGCCCAGGATTAAATTCTTCAGCAGTGCAACTCACCCTTTTCCTACTTCACCCAGAGCAACTAACCCATTCCCCTTGCTGCACCTGGAAGCTCAATCAGAAATCTCCCTAAAGAAAATGGATGTATTCTTCCTACAAATGCCCTCATTTCTGTGCAGTGTTGGCATGCTGCTTTGACAATGGTACGATTTTGCTGCACAAAAAACAAGTCAACATGTTAATATAAAAAATATTTGACTATTATTTTCTGATATAACAAACTAGTTCAAATCATCAAAGTATAATAATATGTAAGTACTTTTTTCATTTAAATATGCACTCAAATTGCATTACAGTATGGAATCTGTTATCCAGAATGGTTGGGATCGGGTGTATTCTGGATAACTGGTTGGGGATTAACATGACATCCATGGGCGCCGTGGGCCATAGGGAAAGGGGGGGGGGCAATGCCCCCCTCTGGATTTTTGAATGCAGTGTTTTTCCTTGCTTTTTTGCTCTTTCCAACATGGTAACCATACGTTGAAGTAGTCTTTGCCCCCCCCCGGGAAATATTCTGTCGACGCCTATGTAGTATGATCAGTAGATGATGACATCTACTGATTTGATTGGTAGCATAAATGTTACTCCCTATTTTTGATCAGAATTAAACATTAATTGTTGATATACTAGAAAAATAATATAGAAAAACTAATAGGATTAAGATAAATAAAAATGATTTAGAGAAGAAGTAGTAAATATATGATAACTTCTTGAAAACTTAGTCACACACTAAAAAAATAAATAATACCGTACCAGATTGCTTACTTTATAAATTCTAGTTTTAATACTCCCCCCCCCCCAAAAAAAAACATAAATATTTAAAAAAACTCAGTTTTTGCTTTTATTTTAGAAAAATAGGAATTTAATCGATTGAAAAATGATTCTGGATAACTGGTTTTCCGGATAAGAGGTTCCATACTGTATTTCCATTTATTTGTTTACTAAAGTTTATGATTTTGAAAATTCGAGTTTTTGATAGTTTTAGGCAAGCCAGATACCGTTCCCCTTGAGTTATCGAAACTCTACTGTATACAATGTCCTTGATTAATTACTTTATAATTTTACCTCTTTAAAAATAATTTTAATGTTGAGTATGGCAATATTTACCATGGCTCTTCAATTTCAGTTTATCATTCCTTTTCTGTTCACCATTTTTCTAGTAAAATAGTGCTTTTACACAATTAAAACCTTAATTTTTGATTGCAGCATTGTACATATGAACACTTGGTGAATGTGTTTGTTAAATCTAAAATTTCTCTAAAATAACATCTTGTATTCACACTTACTTTCAATCAAGAATTTATATTTTAGTTCAGTTTTAATGCTGATAGAAGTCTTTATCTTGTCTTTAATTTCACAATAATAGGCTATACATTCCAGTTATTTGGACAAAACTGAGACTAAAGCAATTTATCCAAATTCAGTGGCTGCTCGAATAATCACAAATTATTGAATGAAAATTGTTTGTTGTATGTGTGCACATGAAGTTCACAGCAAGATGCACATTATCTTTGTTGCAATACATTGTAACCTTTGGATTTTTTTACTAAAGTAAGATAATCACAGGATTCTGCTTTTCCTTTTTAAAAATCATGACTATTTGTGATGTGATTGGAGTGCTTAGTGAGAATTTGCTAATGTACAGTGGAAATAATAAACTATCCATAAGAATCGCTTCATTGGGAAACAGCCTTAATAGCCACAGATCATTAATTTTCCCTAAACATGCTAAAAAGAGTGTTAAGGAATAATGACTAAGAAATTTCTATTTAGGCACCAGACAGAATTGATCAACAATGGGAGAAATTTAGGTATCAGATAACCTGATACATTATTCTAAGGATAGGTGTGAAAGAATATAAAAATATTTAATTTTGTATGCAAACTTGAATGACTAGCTGTCAATTGGCCAAGATAATTGGCATTCTGCTACAACTGAATGAAAATACTGTTACTTTATCTGTTTAAGTTCCTATACTTGTCCCAAATAAGAGTTGCTCTCTGGTTTTTACCACACTTAAGATTTGTCATATCTTAATCTTTATTTGACTGTTTAATGACCTTTTACATATATTCCTTGACCTGCATGCGTTAGATAATTTAGTTTTCTCACATATAAAAATGCAAAATTTACCATTCAGTAATATTCTTTTGTCGTTGATTTACATCATACATTCTATGAGCATACTGAAACTTCTTAAAACTAATGTTTAACTTTTAATTATATGCAAATTTAGGTAATCTGATACTTAATCAAGTATAAAATAAAACTTGTAGCTTTTTAATTATTTGTATAATCCTTATATTTTCCGAAAAAAAAAATTAAACAAAATAATTTCATTCAAATTTTGTATTATAGAGATGAAGCTGATATGCCATTACTCATACCATTATAGTTTTATCATTACCCATTGATGATGCATTTAAAAAAAAAATTGAATTAAAACTCATTTATGATAAATACAATCACTATTAATGCTTAAAAACTATAATTACAAAAGACAAAAAAAGTCTAAAAATCATCCACAATCAATTAAATCTATTTCAGGAAATAATGTCAACACTTTTGATTATTTAAAATTCGATGATGAATCACTTTTATCTATTATAGTGTTTGAAGGGGTTTAGCTTGTTAAAATCCACTCTAATACTTGGCAATATTATTGAGAAACAAAATGAGTACTTCTTTTGTGGGCAATCATGTGCGATTTCTGTTTAAAAGACTTAGAACACAGATCACATTTAAATGGTCTTTCACCAGTATGTATTACCATGTGAGTTTGTACATTGTACTTATTGGAAAATGTTTTTAAACACACTGGGCAATTAAATGGAGGTTTTAGTGTAACATGAGATGCTAAATGTGTACGCAGTTCGGATGATGACACCATAGCAGCATTGCACACAGGGCAACAATGTTGATTCAAATATTTTCCCCACGGACCAGAAGTTTGCTCTGATGCTGTAAAAAAGGATCAAAATTAATTTCATGCAATTGAAGTTGATGAATATAAATAGCAGAAGTAATGTTCGTAAGCAACAAAATAATGAAAGGAAACAATTATATCAAAGCATGAATATATGGTTTTATTTGATTTGAAAAGTAGAAAGAAACAGAATTTAAGAAAATACAAAAAAATCTCTTTTCATGAATCTTCTCTATCCTGTAAAAAAATTTAAGAATCAATAAATCTAAAACTGACATCATAAAAGAAAAAAAGAGAACTGGTATTGTTTAAATACAACTATTCTCGTCAATAAAATACATTTTTAGCTGTAAAAACACGTGCTATTAATTTAAAACAAACATACATTAATTTATTAACATTTTCTCTGCCTTTCTTGTATAATACATTGATACAGGTGCAATGGTGTGCAGCTATGCCCAAACAACTTAATTTAAAGAAATTATTTAATCCTCATAACAGAGCCCTAAATACTGTGTACAACAGTACAACACTTTAAATAAAGAAGATGCTGTTGTAAATGCTTAAAAAAATTAATTTAATAAAACGGAAGTCAGAACACAGACCGAAAAATACAATGCATACAAAAAATAACAACTGATCAGGCAGAGGGGGGGGGGGGTTGAAACCTAACAATTTTCTCAGCTTATTTTGCAGGGAAAAAAAAAAAAAAAAGCATCAAATGCATCATTTAAAATTTTTATATTAACATTAAAATTTACACATTAAAATTTTATATTACTCAAGCAAAGCAGATCAGGTTATTGGTTAAAATATAAGAAATTAAATTTTTAAGGTCTCTCTCTGATCAGGTCATCTCCACTTTTCATATATAGAAAATTATATTGTTAAATGATTATTTGTGCTTGTGATAGCAGCTCAAAGAATATTATAAAATCCACAGTAAGTCAAAATTATAGATATAGTATATGTATCGTACTATGCACTAGATTATCATAGATTTATTTTCATTAGTATTTTTTTTCCCGTAAGTTCTATCAGTGATATCTCAAAGTTTCATTATTTAAAGTATATAAACAATTAATTTTTTATTTTAAATGCCACTAGAATTAGTTCATTTCTTTAACTCTTATTTAGATCTGTGTTTGAAAAACTATGCAAAACTAATTGTAATAAAAGAAAAGGAATTGAGACTACAAAATTAACAATAATGATGTAAGAAAAAAACACCAGGAAATATTATGCTAAGCAATAAATAAGGATCACATGGTCTTTTAAAATCTCAGCAGATTAACTGGAGCACTTGTCAGGATACAGAAATTAAGGCTTTCACAAAACAAGAATCTGAAAGAAAGAAGTTTTGAAAACATATATCAGACATTATACTCTGTTTAAAAAAAAAAAAAAAAAAAAAAAAAAAAGTCAAAATGATTAATTATCATTATTATTATTTTTCTGGCAAATAATCATTAGACATTTCACGAAAACAAAATGCTATAAATCAGTTTATGGACATAGCATCAATTCATTGAACTTTAGATAAAAATGACCATTCTTATGATAATATGGTTTAAGTGAACTTTTTTCCTGAGAGAATCACCATCCCATCAGATAGCACTAGGCATCATGGATGCTGGCAGAATATTTCCTAGGGGGGGGCAAAGACTACTTTAATGTATGGTTATCATGTTGGAAAGAGCAAAAAAACAGGGGAAAACACTGCATACAAAAATCCAGGGGGGGAGCATTGCCCCCCCCTTGCCCTATGCTGCCGGCGCCCATGCTAGGCATGTTATGAGCTATTTGGTTCTTTATAAGTAAAGAGCAACCAAGTAATTGTTTACCAGAGAAGCACAAACTCCCAGTGGTTTTATACATTTCGAGAAAATTCTCATTACATTACCCATCAGCAATGATAAAAAGCTAATTAGCCTTAAAGATATTTAGTAATACTTGTTGCTGTTGCCTGACGAAAATGAATCCATAAGCCTATATAAAAATGGACCATAGTTTTATAGAATTCTATGAGAGATTTTTCATATGGGAATCAATTTAACCACAGTTTTAATAAATGCTGTGGTAATGAAAAATATCACATTTTTGTACATTAAAGATAGTGTATAGCTATTATGTCTATGCTTTATAGGAAGTAATTTACAGTGGTTTTAATTTTTTTACAAATTTATCACTTTGATAGTATTTTGACTGTTCGTTTTGTACCAAAGAGCAGAAATATCTAAGTTCTTAAAAATTCTACATTTCAAATGACAGACCACAGACTATGAAACATGTGATTTCACCCTGTGTGTGTACCTCAAGTATACAATATTGCTATAAATCTGTCATGTTTTTACTGACTTGGAAAAAAAAAAAAAAAAAAAAGAGGAGGTACTATGTTCAACACGTTTATTATATATATATATATATATACAGAGATAATTTCAAATGCGTGGACCGATTTCAAATATTCTTTTTTTACTGGAAAGGGGATAGCTCAGGGGTGGTCCCATATTAATTTGGTCACACGCTGATGTTATCATTCCAAAAATTGAAAAAAAAAAAAAATGTGTTTTTAAACCATTTCTTAAGGGTTGCTAGCAATGGCACTGGTTTAATATCAAAAGTCGCCAAATTTAGCATTAAAAAAAAAATATGTTCCCAAAACTGAACTCAACTTAGCGATACATTCTATATTTGGTGAGAATTTGTCAAACCCTAGTATTTAAAAATGGGAACAATAATATAGCTTAGAAAGATTTGCCTTCACCAGCTTTTGTCAAAACTCGCCAAAGTTGGCCACTTTTTGCAATTTATCACCAAGTTTTGCATAAAAAAAGTCCCCAAGACTAAACTCAACTTGGCAATATCGCTTTTATTTTGAGAAATTGCCAAATCCTAATGATATCCAATGGGAATTTTAATAAAGATTCAAAATTTGCAGTATAATTAACCAATTTACATGAAACAAAATGCAATCTTTGATTATTTAATGTATGAAACATTAATTTTAGACTGAATTAAACCCAAGAAAATCAGATATCCCTCTTCTGAAATTTGTAGCATTGCTCCTTTCCTAAAGGACTGCACATCCCAGGAGTTACAACTCTCAAATAGGTAGTCACACGTACTTTGTATTAAAAATTATATTTGTGTAGTATTTATAATAAAAAAGTTACCATTAATAGCAAATATCCAAGCCATTTCTCACTCAGAGGTACTTTTACACTCTCTATATAGCTATTACAAGTTATAAATGCAAGCAGAAGCCTGAAAATTACGTTAGTTATTGTGCCTACAGTACTTAACTATATTCCCACTAATATCTAATAAATATTGTTCAAAAATAAAAAATGTTTTAAATCAAAGTTGCAATATTTTGTCACACTCTCAGTCACCATTCATCAAAGTTCTAAAATACTTCTAACTTACCTACAAACTTGAAATTTGGGATACATTTAGCCAATATATGTATATATATACAAGAAAATCAGAAAAAAAAAAGTTTTTTAAACTGATACCTTCATTGTATTCAATACCTCATTGTCTAAAGAGCCCATGTCAACAAGATTGGGCACTTTTGGCAATTTATTGGCAAATTCGGCACCACAACTTGTTTCCAAAACTGAACCTAATAACCATGCTTTGTTTAGTGAAAATTTGCCAAATCCTACTAATTTAGAATGGGAATAATTTTTTTATTATACTTATTCTAAAGATACTTTCTATTCATTTATTCCAAGTTATCAGCAAGCTTCAAGTTCTGGTTAGTTTATGATGTAGCAAAGTATTTGCTTATCTAAAGTAATCTTCATATGCATATCTATCTCCAATACTTAGCAGGTATAATTTAGACTGTTAATAGGCAAAACATGAGTACATTAATTAAAAATTAAATAATTATAATATAAAACAGAATAAGTGCAAAAGACTGCAAATGAATTTTGATTTTTAAAAATTCTAAATAATGAAAACTTTTTTCTGTCTTTCGGAGGAGGAGTGTCTTTTAATAAACACATCGCGAATTATAGCAAAGATGAAATATCAAGAAATTACCTAAATTTATTCTTAAAATATTATTTTTATAAAAACATTATTTAAATAGTTGCAGATATGGAAATAAATAATTTTTTAACTGCCATAATTTTTAAATCTAATAAATTTAAAATGCACTAAATTTAGCATGAAGTAAGCAAAAGAAAGTAGATATACAAAAAAAAAAAAAATACTTTTGAACTCAGTGTTTATTTTTATTTATTATTATTGTATTGAATTCCGCTAAGTAGAAACAACATCATTTGTAATGCAATTTTAATATACTTTCGGTAAGCTATTACGGCATTTCCTCTCAAGTTGAATCAAATAAAACTTACTACACTATGGACAGTACATTTCATATGTATATATTTAAACCTTAAATCGTTTCCCCCCCCCCCCCCCCTTCTTCGGCAACTTTAATTTTAATGTTATTAAATGATTAGATACCACACTTCTTTAGTTTTACAAACGATACAACACTTTAGCTTTTTTTTTTTACCACATAGATCTAATATCAAAGAAAGTTACATCAGAAGATGAAAAAGAATTGTAAATATTTATTAACGAAAAATAACGGGACAATTCAAATTTTAAAATAATTTTATTTTAAAATAGTTTTTATAATATTTTCATACGTAACGATTAGACGCATTCAAAATTTTGAGTTCAGTGCCAAATTATTTATTAATCCAATATTTAAAGCGGCGCTAATATTAAATGCATTTCAAAATTGATTTAAAACAAAAACAAAACCCAACGCGACCTCCGAAAAAGAAACTAAAAAATCGATTGCTTAAATCTCACATTCGATTTAGATTAATTTCAAGAGACGTGTTCAGATTTTTAGTCTGGGAGACTGGGGTTGAACCACTGAGCTCTATATGGACTAGATAGCGGGGCTTAGTCAGGGATTACCCCCTATTACTCCCTGGGGGCTTAGTAACGTCCCCAATTTTAGATTTTGTTTTCATTTAGCTGACGTCACACGTAAACATTGCAGAGTTCTGAGTGGCAAAATGTCGGGCCTTCAACCAATCAGATGGAAATTTTCTGCCACTCTAACGCGCGCACAGATCTTGTGCATGCTGTTTGTACGACACTTCTGCCCATTCCTAATTTCTTCCCAAATTTAAAAAAAATCAATCATGTTTCCTTCATTTTATGAAATTAATAATGCTTTAGTCGAATAAATAGAAGCTTAAATGAGAAGAGCATTGAATATATAAATTCAATGGTCTTCTCAATTAAGCTTTTATTTTAGAATTAGGGACACCACGCTGATTTGTCCCCAATTTTGAACAAGGGAAAGCTCAGACATCGGGATCACCGATTTTGATAAAATATGGAGAGGTTTTGGACGACTCTTTATAAAGTCAAATAATACAGATCGTATGATAAATTTCTGGAAGTCAATTTCCTGACTTTTGGGAGCTTCCGGAAAAAAATATTGATAATAAATGCAGTTTACTTTGGAAAATCCCTCAACAGTATACCCACTTTTTATATTGCAATATTGTTCTACAACTTACCTGAAATAAATTTTCAATTGCATTGCAATCACTGATGTACTTAAATTAGAAAAAAAAATTACTAGTATGAGTTTCAAGTGAGATACTATAATTCAGATTTCACTAATAGTGGCCAATACTACTTGTGTTACAGGCGGCACTTACCGCTGGTAAGTGATATATCTAATCAGGGGTGTAGTGGGGCCGGAACGACGTTCCGGTACTCTTTTGCGAGCCGGAACGGCATTCCGGAATTCAAATGAGATTATTATTATTATAGTGTAGATTTTAACTTATTTTCTGAAAAGAGAAAAAAAAATCTTGTATAGTCATCTTGCACTAACAATGTACCAGTTTCAATTCAATGGATACCGTAGACTTTGAAATCATCCCAATAAACTGATAACAGAGTACACTTGACTAGGAATTCAATCCCTTGCCCCTTCCAATTAATAAAAAACTTAAACACGCATTATTGAAGTCAATAGTAAAATTTCAATACTAATTGATGCATTGACCACTCTCAGTAACAAAACTACTTCCATTATATATTTAAAATGTGAGATGGACAATCATGTGATTGTGAACCAATTCTCACCTTCTTACATATAGCCGAACTTCTAAGTCAAGACGCTTAGACTATAACAGAAAGCTAAAAATACTTAGAGAAACACTGATTTCATGATAAATATCTCTGAGAATATTTTGCCGGACTTGCCAGAGATGGAGCAAGTATTATACCCAAGTGTTGTGCAGTGTTTGTTTTAGACATTTCCACAGTAGTTTGGCATTGTTTAAATCATCGTCCGAAACTTGAAGCTGGAGAAGCAATCAGCAATGTCCATGGAGTCAGATATTTTCAAATATTCATGGACAAACTTTAATCTTCGTACGGTTGATTTCCTAAGAACCAAGTAGAAATTCAAGCATCTGCAGCTAGCCTCGAAACAGAAAATCAATCAAGTTTGAAAAGTAAGAGGAATTGCCAGTTCTCTTCGAAGAATTGTTTCTGTAGTCTCTCACTATTAAAACTATAAAGTTTTTTAAAAATTACTTCAAGTCGAATAGTTGAGACCAAAACTGGACAAACAGAATCATTCATTTTCCGAGGTCTACTCTCATGAAAACAATTTCTCACAGATGTGGCACTCTTGCACAACGCTTTATTTAAACTTTTTGTTCTATCTGAGTCTTTTGAAGAAAAGAAACAACACCATCATGGGTGCAAATAAGAAAATAAGTAGAACCATGAGTCTTAGAATTAATGTCGACAACAAAAGGAACACAGATGTTAAACGCGGTGGTAGCAATGCAGGAAATGAAATTTGGAACTGTCAACCAGATTAGCCAGTGGCAGATCCAGGGGAGGGGCTAAGGGGTTTCAACCTCCACAAGACATTGTTAAAAGGTAACAATCTGCTTTATTATACACTTTAGATAGGTAAAAGGAACATTTTCTTAATAGATTATCCCCTCCCAAATATATTCACATTGGCTTAGACTAAAATTTTGCTCATTATTGTACATTTTGTTTGAGTCAATTAAGCTTTCTCAAAATTAAACATAACCTCCTATATTGGTTATTGACAAAAAAAGGCAGAGGCGTTTTTATGAAAGGTTATTATAAGCTCGTGTTCTCACCTCCTAATGCCCCCCCCCTTTCTTCCCCCACAAAGTCATGCGTTCTGGGAAAAATTTTTTTAGCACTGCAACACTGGTAAGGACTAAGAAGCTTCAGCCTCCCCAAGCGATTGGTAAAGGGTAACATTCTGCTTTATTAGATACCTTGGATAGGTAAAAGGAACTTTTAAAAATAAATTATACTCTCCCAAAAAATTTTACATTGCTTTACACTAAAATTTTACTTAACTGTTCATTTTGTTTAGGTTAATTAGGATTTTTTAGAAATTATCCATAGTCTCTAATATATTGGTTACTGACATAAAAAAGCAGGTTTTTATGATGAGTCAAAGGCGGATCCAGGGGGACGGCGCAGGGGGCTCACGCCCCCTGGATCCGCCTAGATAAATGGGGCTTTCACCAATATTGAGTGTTCTTTACACTAGATAAAATGAGTATTTACGATTTGCGCCCCCTCCGAAAAAAGTTTCTGGGTCCGCCCTTGTGATGAGTTGTTATAAACTTGTCCCGACCTCCCCCCCCATGCGGAGTCACGCGTTCCAGGAAAAAAAATTTGCAAGAATAAAGCACAATACCAATGAAATTTTCTATATTCTATCACTGGCCATAGGCAGATAGCTTTTTGGCTCTTCTGTCACAAGAAACACCTCACAGAAACATGTGAATCAAGTGTGTGAGCATCACATACCCCACAAACATTCTATTTCGGTTTAAATAGAATGAATTCCATTTAAACGCAAATCATCTTTATCAGCATTTTTTACTCTCTGGACTCCAAAGAGATTAAAAGAAAAAAAAAACATCATAAGAAATTTTTAGACAAAGGAGAGTTTATAATTTCAGAGAAATTTCCTGACCCATTTTGCATTTTCCAGGCTTTCTCTAGACTTTCCTAACCTATTTTCCATATTCCTGACCAGTAGACTCCCTGTATTACTAAAAGTACATTAAAGTAACAATGTGGCGTAGTCGAAGGGGGACACTGTCCCCCTACTTTTTCATTTCAGCCCATATGTCCCCCCACTTTTTATTCTCAGGGGGGACGCTCATTTACAGGGTCTTTTTAAAAATTCTGTGAAGAAATTAAAATTTTTGTTTTGTTGGCGCGAGAGCAAGTATATCGGTATAAAAATCAAAAGGAAACTTTTGACTGTTTGAATAGACTTTACCAATGGGATTGTAAGGGTTTCTTAAACACTTCAGTTGCGAAAACGTATCCATAAGAATAGAACACATTATAATCTTCTCGAACGCACTCTCAGAAAATATTGCCTTTCCGAATGGCCGAAAAAGTGACAAAAATCGGGGTAGCGAATACTCACGTACCAATCCAAAAGATAATCTATCACTTTGACACTGGATTGTTGCCTCACCATGGTACAGTGGTTATGTTACTGGAAATGGTAGACGGGTGAAGTTTGAAGGTCCTGGGTTCAGGTCCCATCGCGCGTCCGTCGACCTAATCGTTCAGAGTTTTCCGTGGTTCTCTCAGAAACTTTGCGTAAATGCGGGTTAGGACCCCTTAGAAAGACCCCCCATCGAGGGCACCCCCCTTGTGTTGTTCTTCTGACGAGGATTTAGAGCCAAGCACACAAATCAGATATACATGTTCGCAACAACAAATTATGTAGCTTATACGGTTGATCCAAAAGACTTTGTTTAGATTATTAACAAGTAATCAATAATAATGAGTTCCTTTTAATTAAGTAATAAACAAATGCTGATTAAATTAGTTTTATTGGTTGTTTAAGGAATAATTACATTTAACGAATCCGATAAGTTTAGGTTAAATTTCGTCAAAAATGAGCCTCCCCCCACTTTTTTTCTTAGGACTACAAGACTATTGAATACCACAAAAATTAAGCGCCAACGATTCAGTTTTTGCAGAAAATTCTGCTTTAAGATTTAGAACTTACATTTACATTGATATACTTGCTATATTTGTGCTGTACGTCACAGCATCAAGGCATCGTTTTTGATTGCAGAATGAAATGTTGAGAGTTCGATTCCCGTAATTTAGGGTGACCAATTTCTGCCATTTTGATAAAGCCGGTTAATTTTTAAAAGCCAAATAAAAACAGAACTACTGCAATACAGTATCCTATTTTAATTTTTTTTTCTTGAAGAAATAATTCGTTTTCATTGCAACATTTAATAGTCATAGTGCACTTAGTATCTAAATATTTGATTTTCAATATTCAAAGTGTCCTTAAAAATTGAGAATATTTGGTTACCATACTTGTACTTGGGTCTTTTTCTTTTCTTTAAAAATCAATTAAAAATTCTTGTTTACAAAAATTAAAGTGCTTTACTGTATACAATTGTAATTGTAAAGTTACTTGCTTAGTACATTTTTATATATACCAGTACTTTAGATGTAAATCCTTGCGATGGATAGTAAAAATAGAACAGCTTCTGTTTTCATATTTTTTATGCTCCAAAATAAAACAATTTATTGCAATGCTTTAAAAAATTAACAAAAGTTATGTACTTACACAAGAGATAAAATCCAATCAATAAGTTTTATGTAATGTACTTTATAGAAAATGCTTTTTTACTTGCATATTTAAACAGTTTTTGTGGTGATCCTCAGCATTAATGTAGTTATTTAAACTGCATTTTAAAGATTTATATATATATGTATATTTTGTGTCTTATCACAGCCCACCCAAATATTTTTGTTACTCTAGGAAAATTTGGTAGTTTTTCTTTGTATAATTTCACCCTTTCTGCAATATAATGTAATTTAAATTGAGTATTAAATAAATGGGAAGTTCAGTTTTCCCATATTTCATAATAGCCCAAAAATCGACAAATTGTAATGCTATTAGCTTTTTTTGTCACTAAGAATATTTTGAGAATACATACATTTTTAAAAATTTCATTGTTGGTAGCAAAAAGATATAATCCTTATATTCTTTCCTACATTACTTTTAAAAACAGCAAAGTTTATTTTTATAAAATACTTAATAACTTGCTGCATGCCCATTCTTTGAACGGTAGGAATGGAAAAATTTTCTTGCATTGTATTTGAATTGATTCCAGTAATGCGGAATAAAAAAAAAAAAAAAAAAAAAAAAAAAAAAAGGAAAATTATTTGATTCTTGACAAAGTTTGTATCACGAGTACACCATCTCAAAAAAGTATTCAAGTATAAGCGAAATTTCCTATTTTGGATTCGTCAATATTTAATTAGTTCTCGAAAAATGCACAACTCTATAGAAACATGAAAAATTATAATTATGCATAACTGTATTCATTATTTTGAGATAAATAATTTTTAATAGATAAAACCAATGTAAGAAGTTTGACTTTTACTTGAATACTCAGAAAACAGAAGGGACTGATTTGTAACCCATGTGGTCAAAAGTTCTTATAGTCCCGGAAATTTAAAACTGCAAAAGGCATGCAGGAATAATACTGCGAGTCAGAAAATTAAAAAAAAGGTGACTTTTTATCAGAAATAGGTTACCTTATTGTAACTTTTTAATAAAGTATGGACCATAGTAACTTTGCCAAAAAAAATGTTACTTTCAGCGACCCCTGGTGCACACATAGACTATTCTGGAGAAATGTAATCCTATGTTAAAATGTGATGTAGAAACTTCATGACTTCCTCGTAGGCCTATTTTATAAATTTTAATGCACTTCGTTGAAATTTATTTAATTTGAAATTGAAACAGGATACTTAATAATATTAGGTTTTGATGATTTCTCGCCAATTATAAAAGATATCAGGAAGCTGGGTTCAGTTTTGAAAAGCAAATCTTCATGCTGAATTTGGCATAGAAAGATCCAGATTTTTCTTTTCTTTTTTTATTTTGCTTCAAACCCAAAATTAGCAAGTGGTACTTTATCAACCTAAAAAATATAGGCTAATTTGAGGAATATCAATCATTTATCACATTGTCCCAATGATGCCTGAGATTATGCATACTTACCAGCCAGAATTTACAAGGTGCTACAAGTCAGAGAGGAGCGGTTGTGATGGATCCAAAAGTCAAAGGAGAAGGGGGATGAGCAATATGCATGGTGAAACATTTTATCAGAAAGTACACAGGGTATCCCAAAAGGGTGGTAACGGGCCTTAATTCTTTATCGATTGGGGCAATGTAAGCCGAAAAAATATTTAAAATAAAGTCTGAAATAAGTGTTAAGAAAAAATCCTATCTTTAATTTTCAAAAAGTTACACGTTTTAAATTTTCTATACGATCTCCCGTACAAAAAATTGCCCAATTAGTAACATGTGTCTCATACACTGAGGTAATGAACTAAATTTGAGAATTATATCATAAAGCGTCTCAGATATATTAAAACAAAGATGATCGGGGCTATACATGAATTGGAATGTATACGTTTATTGCTAAAGTACGAGTTATTTCTGTACGACTCCTGAATGCGATCATCTAATGTTCCCTTCATTCTATTTTTTTCCTTCAAGAGCCATTGAAAGGCTTAAGTCAGCATATATTTATCTTCATAGCTCTGACAGTTTTAAGGATACAATTCTCAAACTTAGAACATCATCTCAGTGTATGGGATACATTTCACTAATTTGAAATTTTTTTGTATGAGGGTCGTATACAAATTTGAAAAGTGTAATGAACGAAAGGAATTTTTTCTACAGGATACTATATTTTAATATTGAACCACTTATACCAGTATGTAAATGATAATGGTAATATGGGAGCTAGGGATGGGGACTTTTCCCTTTCTTTCCAGTAAGTATGAGCACCCATGGCACCAAACAGAATTCAGTATATGAAACAAGAATAAGAGGCACTTTTTGAACATTAGGTAGCTAGCTATATTTGTTGTTTTGAATAGACTTCATTCTAATTAGTCCATTGCTTAGTTCCAATTACTAAAATAATATTTTATAAACTTTACAGAAATGTTATGATAAAAATGCATTATTTCCAAATTTTTTTAATATTTAATTTCCTTAAGATCAAGATTGCTGCTATTTTATAATATTAACATTCACCAGTCAATCTTTTTAGAAATTGTAAGTAATCATAATGCAATCGCACAAAGTCTGTGTGTTTTTGACTAATTCAGTTAAATAATTTTTATTTACAAATAAAACCTATTTTCAGACATTTTTACAACACCTGTGTTAAGTACCATTGGGTGAATCTATGAAATTTTGATTTGAAATGTTTTCTAATGTGGAAATTGTTACTTTATTTTAAAACATGCTTTTTCCAATAATTTCTCATTAAATATTGATTCTTAGTACATTAAACAGCTTCTTCATTATGAATAAGTACAGTTGAAGAGTTTATAATAAAAAAAATTCATTAATATCTTCCAAGTATTTTGAAAAAAATGAAAAGTACCAAAATTTCCAGACCTCAAAGAAAAGTAATAGGAAAGTTCACTAAAGACTCACAAGATCAAATAGAATCCTAAACATTCAAAATTAGTTTTCTAGTCCTAAATTATCATTGAAAGCATATCTTTTCATGTCAATCTTTGTTACATATAAATAATGCAAGTTATTACTGATTATTTTAGAGTACTATAAACTTATGTAACAATTTTCGGTTGACATTTTTTACACTCATCACCAAAGAAAAGTAAATGTGCAACACAAACATTTTTTATTCTTATTTTTAATATAAAATGCCTGTTTAAAAAGTAACCTTTGGGCAAGAAAATACATCACTAACATAATGGTATTGGAATCCTACAGTATATTTCTTATGCCTTCACATACTTAGCCCACAGATGAAAACAATTCTGGAAGTCTTTTTTGGAATGACATTCATCTTGGCTGTTGTACTCAGTATTAGTATATTTCCATTAAATCCTTCCAATGTCATTTTTAATTCTGTAAGCAAATGAAAGTGAAAAGAGCTATATCTGCAGAGTAAAGAAGTTAGGGAATGATAGGAATTCTATGTTCTGGAAAGAAAGGTCTGGTTACATGCACCTAGCTACTATCAGTTTCTACCAATCAACTGCGATTTTATATGGAAAATTTCAGTTTATGTATATATATCTTTAAAAAAAGATATTTAGTTTTATACATTTAGGTTTATTTCTTCATTTATTCATTACTACCCCATACAGCACAAAAAAATAATTAAATTTAGAAAACACTATAAAACATGCAGCTTACAAATAGGGATGTAACGAATATTTGGCCACTATTTGGTATTCTGCTGTTTTGCTGAATTTTTTGTTGGCCAAATATTCAGTAAATCGAATATTGCTGCATATTCAGCTGAATAATTTCAGTACAAAGAGAAAAAAAAATATTTTTGACATGTAATTTTTAATGCATGTACAAATAATATTGCTTAGTAATTACGGAAATGCAGACTTTTTTACTTGGTGACACTACTTTTCTTAACGGGATGGGGGTAGGAGGAATCTTTTTCACAGATCCTCAATAACAAACGTAATTTTGAAAAGCTGCTAAATATATTTTGTCCAGAGTCTGTGTAAAACCTAAACCATGATGTGATTATGCACGATTACCAGATTAATCACATTTACTATAGCATATTTAATAAATTATGAATACCTCAAAATATAATTATGCTGTTATTAGTGTTTAACTTTGTAAAAGATATTTTTTCAAGACCAAGATTTTTTTGTTTTACAGATAATACTGCTGCATATTTTTAAATACCTACAAATAATATGAAATGAATTATAACAAGTCTTTATTTAGTATTTAATTACAAATTTAAAAATCAACATTTTATTTGTAATTAAAATGAAAATTAAAAAATTTAATATTCAGCCTCCAGATATTTATTATTTTGCCTAAACTATATGCCAAATATTCAATGTTCAGCCAAATCACTATTTGTTACATCCCTACTTGCAAGGAAGTTTCTGTATCCTTTTAATGCCCTTGAAAATACCAGTTGTGTAGCAGAAAAGTTTCATGCAACTATGTAACAGATTATTGCAGGAGAAAGATCATGCTTTGGTTGGGCCAACAAAAGGGAAGACATGAAAATACTGGAAGAGTTAGTTTCATTGGCTGCCTCTATAAAGCATTGAAATTGCTGATTGGTTTTAGGTTTAGGGATAAGACTAATGCAATCCCTTGCACTAGAATCTTTATTTTTCATGTATACTAAAATATATTTATTTTTGTCTTTTAAATGTATAACTTTTCGTGTTTTACTGTCAGATGAAAACTATACAGGTTGATTCAAAACAGATGTTACAGCAATTATCTTTTAAACGGAGAGTCATTAAAACACTTTCAATTAGAAAAGTTAATCAAATGAAGAGTAGCTTTCAAGTATGGCAATTTCTATTTAAAGGGAGTGCATACAAATTAAAATACAAAAATTAATTTTTATACAGTCACTCCTTTACGATTTCTAATAATTGGGAAAATATTACTCAGTCTAAAAGTAAATAAAAAAAATCCCATGTCTCTTGAGTTCAATAGTTTTCACTCAGAATCAGTGGAATATTGCCAAGTTGAAAATACTAGAATTTTTTGCCGAATATTGAGGGGATGTCTCAGAAATGAAATAATGTAATTACTTTTCAATTGTCATAAATTTATATTAGTGGTCATTTGACAGTTATATTTTACTTCAGGAAATCCTATTATAGCAAGAATTCTTCTTGCAATGTGTGTTTGGCAATTCTTGTTGAAAGTTAACACATTTCATTTTCTCTTTCACCCACTGTTACACTGGTTTTTGCCCCACCAATGGCACAGTGCATTGCACACTGAACTGAGAAACGGAAGGTGCCTGGTTCGAAACCAGGTCACGTCTGCCGATCTAACCGTTCGGAGTTTTCCATGGTTTTCCCTGAAACTTAGCATAAATACAGGTTAGGACCCTCACACAGGCCTAGATCCCTCATGTAGATAATGGGCCTTCTCTAGAAACAAGACATAATTAATGGATGCAAGGCTGTAACCAAGAATGCGGGGAACAACTTTTCCCTCAAATATTGTCACATAAATGAATATTTGTAAAAGGGTATTGTAAAACCTACCACAGAGATTTGAAATCTCTTGGAATTTTACGTGGTTATGACCCTGTATGGATCATATGGATGATCCTTATATACTAAATTATGGATAATCTCATAATGCAGTATTGATCAGTTCAGATGTAAATCTGTTAATTTCATTAAATTGAATGTACTTAATTGGCATTTTATAACAAAGGAACCATTATTTATTTTTTATCATCTTATAAAATAAAAAATTGTTTCAGCGCAAAATGGAGGCCAACACAAGTAAAGTTGTGCAAGTCATAAATTTTAAGTTTAAATATCTTAGAAAACATTCCACTCAAAGATATGGGATTTTTTTTATTTACCTCTGGACACAGAATAATATTTTCCCACATATCTCTCTATACTAAAAAAAAGTAATGCCAACTGCGGCTGACAAAAGCTTGTCATACTATCTCTTCCAAAATCATGGGGTGTTGAATGTTCACAAAACTGTCCACAGATTCGAAAAATTTGGGAGGAAGCCATTCTGCTGACTTAAATTTTGAAATTTGATTCATTTTAGAAGATATTAATTAAAAAACTGGAAAATGAGCATCATGATGAGGCAATTTTTACTAGCATAAAATCATTCATGCCTTTACAACAAAGCAAAAGGCTATTCCAAGAATGCAGATGTAGAATAATGTGAAATTTATAAACCTAAAGTAGAATTAGACCAATTTTATGCCAAATTAAAAAGTATGAAAAATAAATGTCAAATGGTTACACAAAGCTCATAATTTTCAAATAGAAAGCAAGTTCTCTTAGATAACAGAAGTTTAAAATTACAGGTTATTTGTATTTACGGATAACTGTAACTTTATAAGGTTAAGCTTTGGTGAAAGTATATCTTAGTTTTTAGTAAAGAAAAATATGAAGTACTGTTTTATGTGCAAACTTAAAGAAAAATGTTGATTACAAGCAGAAGTGTAGTCAGTATTTTTTTTTTTTTTTTTTTTTTTTTTGTGTGTGTGTGTGTGTGTGAGGGGAAAATTAAGGATATGAAATAAATGGCAGAGTTGCCAACCTGGCAAAGCAAAGATCAGGAGATTTATTTTAAAAATTAGGAGACTTGTTTTTGATGACAATAAATAAATAAAATAATTGGGGATGTGCCAGCTGAAACTACATTTTGGAGAGAAAAAAGCCATGTTTGATGCAATTTGGTGCTGGAAAAAGATATTTTGTGGCGACAAAAAAAAAAAAAAAAAAAAAAAAAAAAACCCTTCAGGTCATGTTTTCTGTTAGTAACTAACAAAATAGTTAGAAAAGTCGAAATAATGATCAATCCCCTAGTAAGTAAAAAATAAAGGATAGTATGAAAATTTAAATGTAAATTTAAATGAAAATTGCCCGTTCTGAAAACTATTCTTCATAAAACTAACTTTCCTAACGGGAAATATGTTTTGATCACTTCTTGTAACATCAATTTTGTATCAACCAGTATACAGTAAAATTTGCCTTGAATGGAATTCCACATGACAAATTTTACTGCTAAAGGCAGCTTTATATTGAATAAAATTATGCTGAACTGATTACATAGTTACTAACTTAAGAAATATTTCCTTTTAACACTAGTTTCTGATTAAGACAGGTTTTACTGAATAATAGCATGCATAAAATTCAAACAGATACATATGAATTACATCGAGAAATTAAGCATGCATAAAGTTTTCACAGTGGCATAAGGATTTCTATACTTATGTAATTCATGCCACTTGCAAGGTCTTGATTCATACAAAACTATTGAAGAACCTTTTATTAAAATGTCTTTATATTTGAAATTATACTAATAAATTAAACACAAAAACAAACCAATTAATTTTATGTACTCAATTAATATTACTTCATTTTATTAAAGTTCTGTGTTAAATAAATACATCCAAGGCTGATAAATGTAAAAATTTTCAGAAGAAAAAGCAACAGAAGCTAAAAATACTATAAGTAAATTTTGAAAACAAACAGTTGAAACTTGCATACATAAAAGCAAAAGATTTTTGAGGATGTTATTATAAAACATTTCTGAATGCATTAATTAAAACTTTATTGAGGAGAAGAGGAAAAAACACAAATATAAAAAGTTGGAACTGTTAATTTTTACCTTCAGCATTAAAGTCAATAAAACCTAAAATAATTATTTCTTAACAAACTGCTTGACATCTAGTTTTTTTTTTTTTTTTTAGATATTATCTCTGACTTACTATTTCAGTTATGATAACATTCTTATCATATAAAGGACATATTTATTAGTAATAAAACTAATAGAAATATTTTCTATCTCACAATAGTATGATGAATTACAGCTGATCTTCCTTTACAAAGTGTTAAACCAAAAATGAGGGAAAAAAAAAAAAAAAAAAAAAACACAGAAATGATCTATACATCATTTTATTTTTTGTTAAACATTCCTCTGTACATTGTTTTAAAACACTAAAAAACAAAATAGAAATATAAAATCGCTGTAATCATGAAATTAACCCGGCCATCTCCTTTGATATTACATAAATCATGAGCATGCACCTGAAACTATATAATTTGACTAGAACAAAAAATAAGTAGTGCATTTTGATCATATGGAAGTATGAGATTACACACAAAATTAAAAGACGTATATTTTAATTTATACATTTTTAAGTAAAATTGTAAATTACAAATCTCATTATGGGGACTGTAATGATTAGGAATGGAAATTATGAAGAAAAAAAAAAATACTGGTAGACAAAGCAAGTAAAAACATGAACACATCTTTAAAAACATAAATATAATAAATATAAATAAATACAGAATAACATTATACTGTCTCCAATATCAATTTCAATTTGTCGTCTTCATTATTTCTTTCAAAGTCATACAAAGTAGCATGCAGCATAATTGAAAAAAAGGAAGCCCCTGAAAAAAGTTCATGCTTGCTTTCAAATTTTCAGAAAAATATATACTACATATAAGAATAATAATTAAACAGGGGCCATATGGAGATCAAACACTTCCTCATCTTTAGGCGATTGTTCAATGGAATATAAAGTGGCATGAAGCATTATAATGAAAAAGGAAGCTCCTGAAAAACAGATATTTTAAACTATACTCACTTTCATATTAAAATTTATTTTTAAAAAGTATTTAGAATCTGCTAAATATATAAATATTGTGCACAACAAAATATAATGTCTCATGTTTTTGATATTAAAGACGGAAACAGTGTTTACACACATACATAAATTACACATACGTAATTATTGTTAAGGGTTTTTTCACCTTATGATTTTGAAATATAATCCTAATTTAAAACAGCAATCTTTAGTACAACTGAATTTTAATTCTTTTGAGATATTCTAGTTACAATAGTATTGGTTTGTGGAAAACTATCTCAGAATGAAAATAGAGATTTAGAACTGCAAAATGGAAATAATATAGTAAAAGTGACCCCCCCCCAACAACAACAACAACAAAAAAAAAAGTATTTTGCCTGCAGACATGAACACAATCAATGGTCTCAAGCAGAAGCAGCTTTCTATTACACTTGCCATAATTTCTAAGTTCGAGCTAGAGTTTTAAAAAAATCCCAGTCAGCAGTTATTGGATTGTATAGAAAAAGAATGAGATTTTCAAATTTTCAAGATATGGATGCAGCTATTTTTACTTGGTTCCAGGATATTCCTTCCCATGACTTATTTTTTAAAAAGCTTCAAAATTTGCACAATTTCTTAGATGCGAAAAATTTCAAGTGAGTGTGGGCTAGTTGAACTTTTTTATGAATTACATCGAGAAGAACGGTATGGTGTTGTAACCCAGCAGATTTGAAAGGATACAAGCTCAGACAATTTCAAAAATGTCAATGCATGGAAAGAGGATGAAATAGTGAAAGCAATATCATAAAATCTTTCCAATGTATTTAAACACATAAGACGGAATTTTTTTACAGCCAAACAACTCTTGTCTTTTAAAAAGGATCAGGGTGTAAATTTAAAACAAGATATCGGAAACAAACAAAAAGAAAAGTTGCAGATTGGTAAATTAGTGAAGCCACCTTGTCTAAAAAATGTGAAATCACTGCCATGTGATTACAGATCAAGTCGAAAAGCAAGGATGACCACTGGGCTTTTTAATGAATGGTTAGTGAAATTTGATGCAGAAATTAAAAAGAAGAATAGAAAAATTCTTCTCTTAATTGACAACTGTTTCGAACACGATGAGTCACCAAAGTTAGAATGTATTCAGGTAGAGCATTTTCCACAAAACTATGTCTGTGTTGCAACTCCTTGAGCAATGCATCAAAGTGGTTAAGGGGAAATATTGTACAAAGCTGCTTTCGTGTTGGATTCTCCAAACTGACAATAAAGACATCATTATGAAGCCAGGCTCAAAATAAGCTATGATATGTTATCTGAAGCTTGGATAAGCATTATATACAAAATGTGGTAGGCAATGGCTGCAAGAAAGCCAATTTAATTCTGGCTGAAAAAAAATGTTCAATGGTAATGAGGATGAAGGTAATTTAATTACAGACTTGCAGCCTTTGTGAGAAAACATTGCAAAAGAGAATTCCTGTCTATGAATGCAATTCTGGATATGATTTCCTTTCTGCCAATGATAAAATCATTACCTCCTAACTTTTGATGAATGATGACATCACTGTAGAATTAGAGGGAAAAAGAAAAAAAAATATGAAGAATCTCTTCAGGCTAGCAGTAGCAAAGAGGAATGTTTTGATGAGAACCTTAATGTACAAACAATTTCCAAAGCTTTACCAAATGAAGGGACTTCAAAAAATATTATTTACAGGGCTTTTAGCAGCTTAAAGCCTAAAAAATAGGGACTTAAAGGATTAAAATAACAAAAGGGACCTTTATACAAAAAAAAAAGGGACAAAATATTAATATAAAAAAATAGAATTATTTATTATAATGAAGGAAACAAGGTCAAAAGTGAATTTCTTCTAAAAAATAACAGAAAAATCATGAATTTCAAATAGAATAAATATACTTAGAAAAATAGGGCAAAAATTGAAAAAAAAAAAAAGTTAAATATTTTATACTCACAAATAGATTTTTTAAAATGTACGTAATATTTACAAGAAAAATTCTAAAACTTTAAAAAACACAGAGTTCTCACTCTTTACTTACTAATAAAAATAATACTGTTTTTTCTGAAAATATATAGCTGTAAAATTATTCCATTATTTGGAAGGTATTTAACAGTTCCTGATAGGTTAATTCACAGGAAATCAAACTTAAAATCGGAAAACCTATCTTCAAATAGAAGACAACACAAGACTACACTGAATCAGTGAATGCGCTCATTAAATCTTTAGGGTCATATAACTTTTTTACTGAGTTGGCTTGTAGGTAAGAGATAAAATAATATGCTTAAGACCTGAAACGTTTATTTCAACTTCAATCTTTTCTTTTTATTTATTTATGATTATCATTATTTTTATTTAATGTCTGGTAACAAAGTGGAGATATTCTGTTAAGCTAAAAAATCAAGTGTCATTCACAGTGTGAAAATTGTGCGAGTTTTGTTATACTTTTCTAAAAAATATTTTTCTAGCCAATAATAATTAAGTCCCAGGAAAACAAATTTACACACACACACACATACATACATATATATATATATATACAGGGGCAGCCCTAAGGTACGTGGCACCTCCCTGCAAATGTGGAAAATAAATACCCTTTTACGCTCAAGAAATCGAGTTTTTCTCAATTTTTTTTTGTTCAAACCCCTTTGAAGACTGGGCCCTGATGCGATGCTTACCTTGCTTAGTGTGTCAGGCTGCCCCCTGTATATATACGGGATATATATATAAATGTTTCTGATCTTGTAAAATAAACTAAAAAATTTACCATTTTACCAGCTTTTAATTAAAATCACTGTTTAAACATGGCAACTGACTACTTTATACAGATTATTACTCTTAATAGATTATTAACTGTTTACTATTCTCCCTAGTTTTCCCCTACTGAATACGTATGGTGAAAATTCTAAGTTTTAGCATTACAAAATCTGTCTGTGGTTATCTGCATGCCTATCCTATTGCTTTACAAAAAAGAATCTCTAAACTTAAAAAAGATCTTTTCCGTAAGCAAGAAATCTTCAAGTTGTAGAGGGGAAAACTCAAATATCACTTATACTAGGGAATGATTTCTTGTTGATAAAGAAAATCTCTATGCACAAAATAATTCTTAAATTTTGACTTTCCTTAAAAAACTCTCTATATTTAGAGAGAAATCCCAAAATTTAAGAAAAAATCCTTAAATTTAGGGAAATTTTTCTCAATAAAAAAAATTACAAAAGAAATTACATGAATATTTGATTGAAAATAAGGACTTTAGGGACCCGGCTAAAAGCCCTGTATTTATCATCTCAAAATTATGTTAATGACAGCTGGTTACTTACTCGTTTGTTATTACAAACAAAACTATCTACACAAACTTTAAAGATATTAAAAAATAAAGAAACTATAAGAAGTTTACAAACCAAAACTCTCAAAAGCGATTAACATACCTAAAATCCAAAACACAACCTGGCCAGCACCAGCCATGTAAAATAATGGAAATGATATGATAGACACTAAAGCATATTGGTGTGCCAAAGAAAGCTTCTGACCTGCAAAGAAAAATTAAGTTTTAAAAAGTGCACAGTCAAAATTATTATGATATGAAAAAGTTTCACTGTGTCATTAGTATTTTTCTAATCAGTAACCCTTTCCAGATGATAGCACCACATATACATTGGATGGCAGTGCAAAATTTACTGCAAGGAACACTGAAAGCACACACTTGACTTCAGCATACAAAAAATAATTACTATGGAATGCAACACGATTTTCATGTAAATAAGCTTAGGATTAAAAATTTGTTGTCCTCCTAGATAATTTGTACAGTGGCAATTGACATATTCACAGAAACTTCTGCAAAACTTGGTAACTGTCTGGAAAGGGCTAAGTATATAATCAAAATACTACTCAAAGTTATACAAAATAATTAATAAATATTTTTAAAATTTAACTGTCCATACTGTTGAAAATGAAAATTGAGATGAAGTAACTTAGGATAAGTAATACATGTTTTATTCCTCAGATGATTGATTATGTTTCTGTAGAGTATATTTTAAAATATTTATGCAAGAATTTTAAAATTATTAAATTTTAAACATTTGATAAACTTCCCTTTTTCTGGTTGCTAATCAAAATATCAGAATTTTTTAAGAAAGTTACATGGAAGCATATTTTTCAATACACTTTGATCCCTTTGTGTTAATAGTAATAATAATAAAGTAAGCATTCTAACAGAGGCATATTTAAGTGAGGGGGGAAGGGACAGGCCCTTTCTGAAAATGTAAAGCAATTATTATTAGAAAAATACACTATTTTAAAACATTTTACAACTATTTTGAAACATTTATATTTATTAACTCTAGAAACAGGTTTAAAATCCCTGATCCCCCCCCCCCCTCCCCAAAATGGAAACCTATATATGCTACTGCCTTATAAAAAACAAACTGAGAAAATGTAAAAATCTTATTAATAAGCTGAAGCATTAGACATTAAACTGATATTTTTTTTTCATTGATCTGCTCTTCTGAAAATAGCCACCAAGTTAGTTACAGCTTTCTGTCAAGTTCATTAATCTTGAACCCTATAATTTTTATTTAAAAATTGCTCATCAACAAAGTCATGGATCCCTCCACACTTGATGGATGTTTTTTTCTCTTCTTTTTAGAGATCAGAATGAGTTTTTTGCAAATTTTACTTGCTTCACAGCTTCTAATTACATGTTTTCCTAGCACACTAACCTTAATGAATCAACAAAGGAATATCAAAGCCTTTAGTAGTTCTAGTCAGTATTGAACAGAAGATGCTTACAAAGTCAAGGTCAAGGATCTGTTATTCCCTAAATTGGTGAATATTATCTTTTGAAAATGTCATTTATACAAATAAAAACATCCCATTTTTTTAAAACTACAAGCCCTAATACTATTGAATCTATGCACACATCTAAAAAACTGAGATGTACTAATGAAAATATTATATATTAGGGATGTAACGAATATTCGGTCCCTATTCGGTATTCGGCTGTTTGGCCGAATATTCGGCCAAATAATTGTGGCCAATACTGCTACATATTCAGCTGAATAATTTCAGAACAAAGAGAAAAAAATATTTTTGACATGCATTTGCAAATAATATTGCTTAATTGTACTTCAATATGTTAATTTTGTATTATAAATTATCTTAAGTCATTGAATTTTAGGCTGGATTTACCAATCTAACGTATTTAATAATATTACAGAAATGCAGACTTTTCTACTTGGTGATACTACTTGACTTGGTTCTCTACCTTCTTGAAGGAATGGGAGTAGGAGGAATCTATTCAGATCCTCTATTACAAACACAACTTTGAAAAGCTGCTAAATGTGTTTTGCCCAGAGGTAGTAAAACCTAAAGCATGATGTGATTATGCATAATTACCAGATTGACCACATTTACCATAATATATTTATTAAATTTTTATGAATAAATCAAAATATTATGCAGTTATTACTGTTTAACTTTGTAAAAGATATTTTATGACCAAGCTTTTTTAGTTTTACCGATAATATAATGTTGTGTGTTTTTAAATACCTACAAATAATATAAAATGAATTTTAATTAGTCTGATTACAAACTTCAAAAGCTACATTTTATTTACAATAAAAATGAAATTTTTAAAAATGCAATATTTGGCCTAAACTATGTGCTGACTATTCGGTATTCGGCCTGAGCTATTGGCCAAATCTTCAGTAATCGCCTATTCAGCCAAACCACTATTCGTTACATCTCTATTATATATATATTTATATATATATTTAAATAACTAGATAAACTCATTTAATATTATAGTATTAATTAGGTGGTCATCGTAAAAAGACGATGAATTATTCTGTAAAGATTATACTGGTACGACTTTGTAGTGAGAGCGACATAGTTTTAAGAAGACGATCGTATAGTGGGTCACATTTTAAATTCACACTCGCAACGATGTCGAAAGAAGAATTATTTCCCTTAGGTAGGACGTACTTTCTTTCACATGGAACACGATGGCATACACAATGTCGTTGGGGTGAACATGCTTTTCTTCCCCACTGAACGAAATCACACATGCACTTGAAATTCCTCATCAGAGCGACGAGGAAGGACAAACTTCAAGACCAAGAATGAAATTCCCTTTTGATGGCGCATGTCGTTTTTCTTCTTCTGAAACATGATCACACAAACACTTTGAACACTGGGCTAACACATTTTACTTCAGGAGAAAAACACATTTTGAAGACCACATTCCCTTTAAATAAGAGTCTCAGTCAACACTTTTAAACTTGAAACATATTGCTTTATTTTCACACTGGAACAGTCACTAATTTCCAAAACGCAGGATTATACATTTAAAACTCTACAATATTGCATTCAAAAGTAAACTTGGGGAAGCGTGTTGACAAAAACATCACGGCGCTCATATTAAAGCGGCCTGGCATCTCGGTGGGTGAACGCCTCCTCACATGAAGTGAGTGGCTTGCCCCCTCCGAAAATTACTCTCCAACTGCTAAAGAATGACCGTTAGACTATTGCTATAGAAAAAGGGAGCTCGATCTTTCTCAAAGAATTTTAGCAGGTGTTTTACGAGCAATATGCTTCTTGCGCAGCAGGGCAAAACCGCAAACACATCTGTTTCAGCAGAGCAGAGAAATATACGAGAAAGAGGTGTTGTTATTATAATTCTTTTAGCAGGAGAGAAAACTGGCGTCAACTGTTATTTTATTTCAAAGCAGCTGATAAGAAGGAAATGCTTTAGAAGTACTTTAATGTGCTGTAATTGAGAAGGCTAAGAGGAAAATTGAAAGCTTTAAAAAACAGATATTGTTAAAAACTTTTAAATTAAATTTAGAATAGATTATTAGTTTAAATTTAGACAATATTAATTAGGATTTGTACTAATAAATTTTCATTAAAAAATATGCACATTGTGTCAGCGTGACAAATATAGGGTATTTTCAGTTAAGACCAAACAATTCTGTGATATGGAGATTTCACTATGCATAGCTCAACATATAGTTACACTAAGCATTTGACTCTGGAATGCCTACAGTACATTCTAAACCAATAACTCTTAGCTTCATCACTCCCCCCCCCCCCCCCCCAAAAAAAAAAAAAAAGAAAAAAAAAAAGTTGTACTCAAATAACATAAAATCCACACTGTTGGTGGGATCAGCTTGAAATTTTTCTTAAGTATGTAAAAAAATCTGCATCCACCAGTGCTAATTTTTAACCTCAGGAAATTGCAAGTTAAAAGTTGTCGCACTTGCATCAAAGTTTCATTTTCAAACATACTGATTGGCAATTTTTGGAATTTCAGTACGACTGGAATGACTTTGCAAAAACATCCAAATTTTTATTTATAACAACATAAGTGGCAACAATGTTACTTTGGTAACTATAATCCTAAAAATTGAATATGACATTATTTATTTTAAATGAACAAAGATTAAATATGTAGAGTGTAGCCCATTAGGACAATGACTTTTTGATAAATATTTTTTCTCTAGCATATGTTGTACTTTCCACAATAACAGACTTTATCTACTAGTATATACAGTAAAACCTCCACTAACAGTCACCTTTAAAGACTGGCCACTTCATAAGTCCAGCTATATTATGATCAGACAGAGCTGAGTCCATTGAATTAGCATAGTTGTGATCGAGACCTCCAAAGACTGGTCACCTCATATAATGGCCGTATTGCTCTGTGCCTAAGTAGGTAAATAAAAAAACTCATATCTTTGAGTGACATTCATAGAGAAATTTAAGATTAAAAAGGATGACCTACAACACTTTATCTGTCATGTTGGTGTCCAATTTCTCTCCAAAAAATCTTTACTTTAGGGGACCGACTAAATAAAAGTTAAATGATGATCTCTTTGTAGGAAAATGGCAATTAAAAGCATTCAAATGCGTGAAATTAACTGGTGAAATTTTACCCGAACTAATAGGTATTGCATTATGAAATTATGACAATTTAGTCTTTTAGGGGTTCATTCACCAATTATGTCACTTCTAGAGAAGGAATTTCAAAGTGTAATTAAGAATAACAGAGAAAAAGTTACAGTTAGTTACCTTTCACTAGAAACTACCAAACATACATTATAGAAAAATTCTAGTTAAAATAGGATTCCTGGAATCAACTATAGCTGTTGAATGACCACTAACATAAAGTTAATATCAAAAAGTAATATTTTTCTGACTTTTGAGAAATCCCTATAGTATTTGGTGACAAATGCTAAAATTTTTAACTTATGTTATTTTCATAACTGTTTTACTCAGAGACATGGGATTTTTTTTTTTTCAATTTAGTAAATAAGAACCCTACAAAAATTTTTGTTTTTTAATATGTACAGAGCATCTTGTAAAAAAAATCCCATATTTGAAAGCTACTCTCAATTTCACAAACTTTTAAAATTGAAAATATGTTTTGATCACTTATGGTTCAAGAGAATCAATGTAACATCTATTTTGAATCACCTGGCATCTATATAAAGGAATATTTATCGCTAAAGAATATGCAACCTTTCATAAGAGACCACAAAGACGAAAAATAATGTGTAGGATATAATAAATATACAGTAATTCAAAACTTTATACATTACCAAATAGAATAACTTCTTTCGAGTCAGCTCGAATTTTAATAATATAGCAGGCACCCAAAAATGCAGCAATAGCAATTAAAAGCAATGGAGATGTTAATCTACGGGGGAAAAGGCCAGACAGTTAGAAAAAAATCTAAAAGCAAAATAATTAATAAGAATTAAAAAAACAATTAGAACCATAATAACAAAAACTTTTAGCTTTATTAATTTAATAAATTTATTAAATAAAGCTTTTTATTTTCAGGTAGACCAAAACCTCTGAGTTTTACAGAAAAAAAAAAAAAAAAAAAAAAACATGTTCCTTAACAAAATGTTTAGGGGTATGCATACATTCATGCCTCCCAGAAAAAAAAGCATTAGATTTGTTTTGGAGTTTTTCGTTTTTTCAAAGTAGAACTAATGTATTTAAAATAACCATTACACAATCTCAGTGTATTTTAGTTATTTCAATCATACTGGGACCTAAGCAGTTTTGCCCAATTAAGTGGCTGTTCTAATTATCACATGTTTACTGAGTGGCAATTGACAATTGTTATATATTAAAAAACAACAACAACAAAAATACAGATGTGGATACCACATGACTTTGTTGTAAGTCTATTACATAAATCTTGTATGCACTTAATTAAAATTTATTTTATTTGAAATTGAGATATGATAATTTAATATTAATGTTTGAAATTTCTTTGAAAACAAGAGATATTGTCAAGCTCAGTTCAGTTTCAGAAAACTATTTTTGAGGGCCAAATTATGCAATATTTTACCTCAACTCTGCAAGCTTGGCAACAGTTGGTGAGATTTAGAGCATATCCATACAATGACTGTCCATAGACTTTTAATGTATTGAAAGTCTTTTGGGCGAAACTGTATATAAATTTTTGGATGTATTTCATGCCTTTCAAACTTATTTTCTTTGAAATTTAGTTAAGAACCTTCAAGAGTATTAAGGTTTGAAAATCCTTGGTAAATATAGGTGCATCATCAAGCTAGGTCCAGTTTTTAAAAACATTTTTTGGTGCCAAATTTGGCAACATTTTGCCAAAACTTGCCAAGGTTAGCAACAGTTGGCAAGATTTTGATCATGACCTAAATAATGACTGTCTAAAGACTCGTGTGACCATAATATATTGTAGCCGTTGACATTTAATGTATTGAAAGAAAAAGGGGGATTCACAACTAGATGTTACAAGAGTCGTAAATATAAAATTTTAACATTATATGTCTAATAGTTTTTGAGTTGTAGTTCTGGACATAGTTCTGAACAGTTCATTAATATATATGATTCATGACTATAATCTGAAGTTTTTTTTTTTTCATTTCTCATGCAACAAATATTAATTCAATATTGGATTCATTACAATTGTTTTTACTTGAAGCAGAAAAAAAAAAAATGAAGGTACAGTACTAGAAATCATATGGCGAATTGCATAATTTGGAGCTAGTAGTAGATGATGCCATTTATGAAATAACTGCTTTTTTGAGTATAGTAAATGTTCTTTTAATATTTAAAGTTACGATATGAAATAAACGAATGATAACTTATTTTTTAGAAAGCAATTTACCAGCATATTCCAGAAACAGACTTCCATACCTTGATATCCTGGGTTAATTTTTTTTTTTTTTTTTTTTTTTTTAGTTGTTAAAAAAATTTTTTTATACATAAAGGACATAAATTGATTAGTGTTTCTATTAAGCTTCAGAAAAAAAAAAATATGATGGGCAATTTTATGATTTTTTTTTCCCATGTAAAATTATAGTAAAACATTAATTTTATTTAAACACTGAATTTATATTCTTCATATAAAATAGCTCCAAATTAGTATTACAATTGTTGAATTTGAACTATCATTTCTCAAGTTAATAGCAGTTTCTCAGAGTAGTACTAAATCCAAGATAACTAAAATTTGGCAAAAATGACAATTTTTTAAACATCCATATGTTGGCAAAGAATAGGCAAACTGTTTTACAAATTGATATGAAGGTTTCACCACTTTAAGTTTTAGGGATATATACATATTTAAATTTGTTACTATGAAGCAACACTCATTGAGTGATTTGACATGGAATGATTCAATGATAACTGTTCATCTTCTATATGTAGAATTCAAACTAAGGAAATAATTAAGGAAATTTTAAGGCTTAGAAACATATACTTACATGCAATATACAATTAGACCTATGAATACAATGATGTAGTTGCTTTGAAAATACTCTACATTCCGAACAACTCTAGTAGTGCATTTTGGAAAAGACTGTGGGACATGAAACATCTTGAAGTCTAAAAACTGGCTCCAAGGGCGTATATTGTCTTTTCTTGACATTAGCCATTGTTTCGCAGCTGGGTTATTGAGTGGAACTGGAAGAGCCACGAGACTCATTCTAATGCAAGGCAAATCCCCTGTAAGAAAAATAACAAATTAAAATACAAAAAAAAAAAAAAAAAAAAAAAGTTTCAGAACATGTTTTATACAAAACAGACCTGCTTATGAGTTAAAGTGAAGAACCCTGAAATTTAATGATGCAAATTTTGAATTAATGAATTTGCCTAATCATCACACACACTAGGGTGTCCCAAGATGCAATGGAAATTTTTTTTTTTTCGAAATCGAATACGCATACCCTCTATTTTTTTCCTATTTCATCTCAGTAACATAAATACAAAGTATAATTGCAATACGATAACGGTAACCTGTGCCGACTTTAGGTCAAAGTTGAACGTAAAATCTTGTATGGAGAATACTATGGAAACATTGTGAAATGCATGTTTCTTTGGTACGTAAGACACCATTTTAGTCAAAGCAAATATTTATATTATAGCAAAAGAAGCATATTATAGTAAAAGAAACATGATACATACTTTAGTTTCAACGTTTGTTTTTTACAATCAGGATAGATTTGTCTTTGTTCCTCCTAAACCGTTATTAAACCATAAAAGTCCTGCATCATTTTTACCGCTCTTTCAGCTGTATCGTTCACTGCTCTAAGCATTGATATTGTTTTTTAGCATCTAGAAACGTAGCGTTATTATTCCATGAAGAGGGACTCTCATTGAGAAAACTGTCATCAATTTTGAGTCTAGGAAATAATGACGAACAACGATTTTATATTCGAATACAGACAGATATAAAATCATCGATGCTTTTTTCTGTGAAAAATAAATTAAAATAACAGGTATCAATTGCGTGATATATATAAATAACTAAATAAAAACTACACAATCAATATATCAGACTCACTATACAATGGAACACGAAGTTCGTCCTTCGATGGAATGTATTTCTTCTCATGGGCCGAGAAATTTTCTCTATGTAGATTTGCCACCATTTTAAATTTTGTTTCTTCGTCCACATCATCATCAAAAAGTGTTAATATTGCTATTTCATCAGTCAAATACTATAAATGCTGGGGAAATTTTCGTAAAACAGCTTAAGATATTTTCATCCACATTTTCGTAAGATTCCAAAAAGCACAAACCTTTGTATGGTGCTTTAACTGCCAAAATGCATTGAAGCCCTGGTTTAACATACATTGTCAGGATAAACAAGCAGACGTCTAACAAAGCTTCCCTATTCTTTGTGTTTAATTTAATCTGAGAACTAAATAATGATAGTTTTAGGGAGTAAATCGCTCGGGCCATCCATCTAGCTTGGTGCATGGCACCCGGAGGTCTGACTTTTTTTTTCCCCTGCATCTCCAGCTAAAAATACGATAGAAAGTTCAATCAAGTCCCGATAGTCTTCTCTGGCCATATCAGTTTTAAGTTCATCCCGGTAAAACAAGCAAATTTTCAAGTTCGGATACAGTTAGAAACGATTCCACTGTATCTCTATAGCATTGCATTTTAGCGGTATCGATGTTCTTCCAATTCTCTTTGAGCTTTTAATAGAAAAGGGATATCGGGGCTTGTTGTCACTTGTTTAATTTTCACTTCGAATATAGCCTCAGTTCGTATACATGATGACTGCAAGCAAAGAAAAGCATTTTCCTATCAAAATTTTGCTCTAGAAGCACGCAAGCACTATTAAAACGACCTGCATTCGAAGCTGTAGTATCAAACAGAGAATTTGGAGTTTTTCTTCGAGATTCCAATCTAAGACCGGCTGCCAAATAGCCTGCGCCTGTTCTTTGCCTGTAGAATTTTACAGCTTTGGCACAGCAATGTGTGTTCTTTGAGTCTATATGAAATAACTATGGGCAAACATTCTTCTTTAAATTTTAAAGCACTCAAAGCAGGTAAGAGTTTGCCGTCCCAATGTAAGGTCACTACATCCAGTACTTCGTTTTGGAAATCAATTTTTATGTTTCCTGTGCGTTCCTTCCGTTTTCATGTTTCCTGCGCGTTCCTTCCGTTTTTCCGTTCGGATCCTTTGAATTGAAGACTTACTTATTGGAAATTCGTCAATGTTAAGTCCAAGTGCATCAATAATAGCTTCAAGAATAAACACAGAATCTCGTATACTTAACTGATACCTGTCTAATGCAGTAACTAACTTTGGAGTAATGAAATCTTTCTTCATTACAGATTTACTTGTCCCAGGTTCTGAGCTTTCGACTGGTGTTGGGAAATCTTCTAAATCCATATTTTCATTAGAATTCGAAGAGGAATTGTCTTGCAATGATGTCGAAGATATTTGATTCGCCGATTGTCTTCTTTGACAATTCGAAGTTGTGGCCTTTCCTCTTTTTTGGTCAGTTTTTTTGTCCACTCCTCCTAAATGACCGAGCCGGCCCGGCTTTCTTTGGCACTGCAAGAACATCCTATCTTCCTCTATTTTCATTAATTTAAGTGCATCAGCATGTGCAATATCGAACAAATTGTCTAAATTACTAAAAAATTCTTGTTGTCGCCGCTTAAATACGCCTTGTGATTTCTTTGAATTTATTTGGAAGTATCTCCAAACTTCATTCATATTTACAAGCTTTCTTACACAATTCGGCAACGATTTTGTAGGTATGTGTGCCTTTTCCCAAAAGATAGTACATTCGTGAATAGCGAGATTTGCACTTTCATTAACAGTTAAATTCACTTCTCGAATATTGTAAAACAAAATCGGGAGAACTTGCCCATTCAACGGAAGTTTTGAACCCTTTATTTTATGCTTTATGTTCGCTAATAAAAAAATATCCTTTTTTTAGAACTACGTAATTCCACTGCCATGCTCTGTTCGCTGATTAAAAACTATACAAACATTTATTAACAAAACAGATTAGAATAAGCACATTGATACGTAGACGTATGCTGACCTGTGTAAACTAATACTGATACGTTTCACGAATAGCCCGTTGTAACTATCAAAGCATTCCAAAACCTGTCTTTTTCCGTTTTGTTTTATTTTTACCATTTGTAGGTGGAGGGCGTTCCGCTATAGACACGTGTCTTCAGCGTTCGCTTGTTTAAGTATACACCTGTACTGACTAACACGTTCAGATGCAAGTCGGCACGGGTTGCCGATGTTAAAATTACATGAAACTTTATTTACAATTGCTTTGACATAAAAGGAAAAAAAATAAGAGGGTATGCAAAAAAAATAATGACTTTCATTTTTTTGGGACACCCTAACACACACACGCAAATAATTTTTTTTTTTTTTGCATATAAAAAAGAAAAATTGTTCACTTAATTCAATTTTTTGTGCTGATTTGACCAACTGAACTTAATGTAAGCATCACATAAACAATCACAATATTGTGAATCGCCCAATTATCAAATAAAAGTTCTTGAAAATATGAAGGCACATGATAAAAGTCAATTATTAAATTATAACTGAATAGTTTCTGGCGCCATGGTTATTTCAATTGAAAACAAATCTGAAATAATTAAAATTTGACAATTTTCTTAAAAAATGAGTTAATGGATTCTGATTCGTGTTTTTCAATGCACAACTGGGTGGCAGGTGAATGAAACAGGTGTCATGAGCAAATAATGGCCTATGGGCCAGAGGTTGTGCATTTTTGATTTAAATTAATTTTAAAAAATCAATTGATTAAAACCACTGATTTAAATAACCGACACCCTGGAACTTAGTGTTAAGAAAATCCGATTCTTGGTTGGTGGCTTAACACTGAAATTAAGATAAGTGCATTTTCAACATGCTTCTATATTTGAAGCATACCTATTTCTTTTTAGAAATTAATTTAAATTGAATGTATCAGATAATTGTACATAAAATAAGTCTAGAGTTTATTTCAATAAATACATTTACTTATTAAGATGGGGTGCCAGTTAAAAAACATGCATTTCACCAATAAGTTACACCCATGTTTAGTCAATAGTTCTAATGCTTTTCAGTGTTTTCATTCTGCATGCTACCTGTTTCAGAAATCATTTTAAGTGCTTCAAAATGCAAAACTGTGATATCAATGAAAACAAAGTAATTAACCCTAGTGAATGCCGGTCGCCACTCGGCACATGGTGATTGAAAAATTCTTACTGGCTGGTAAAACTTTAGGCCTACTGGCCACAATGGCGAGTGACGTTCAACAGATACGAAAATATTATGAAATGTCCAAGTTTGCAGCCCACTTCCTCCATCCAAGTTTTGATACTGAAACTCTTAACAGAATATTCAAGGTTAAAAGTTTACATCTGCAGCCTAATTAAAATCCCTGTATATTTTAATTCTTTATATTTTCTTTCTTTTCTTTATTCTTTATATTTTACTAGCTGAAGTACCCGTTCTTCGCATGGAATGGATACTGTTAAACCAAAAAAAATGCAAATGGAAAATAAATAAATAAATATTAAACATATTTTTCAGATTTAATCACCTACAAAAACTGTTTTACAAATATTCGTTTGGCATATTCTAACTATACTTGACCTTTCTAAATACTGTTTGGAATGTGTATCATAATCCGTGAGTGTAGCGTTGCCAGGCATTCGGATAAAGCCGGACATAGTTAGGCTTTTTGATTGCGTGTCCGGCCAAACTTAACGGTGTCTGGCTTTTGTTAGGCTTTTTACTGGTGACTTTGGCTGATTAGTAATAAAGTACTTGAACTGATTTGGCATTTGATGTTATTTATCTTTCATTAGAATAAACAAGATTCATGGTAATAATCAAAAAAGCTTGATTTTAGATACTATTTTTTTGTTGTACCTATTAATACTGAGACAAAATCCTCAATATTGTAGGCTGTCCGGCTTTTTTACCCAAATGTCCGGCCAAACTGGCTGGTCTGTCCGGCTATTTGGTTTGGCGACCTGGCAACCCTACGTGAGTGTACCGTATTTGCCTTTCTTGTTCTATAAAATAATTCAAAATCGAAATTAGATCGATTAAAATTGCCGACTAAAATTATTTTAAATTCTTGTCTGGCATATTCTAACTATACTTCACCTTCATTTACATGAAAATAGACACCAATATTCTGATTAAATAAACACTAGGGTTGGGGAATTTCTCGATAAACATGGAAGATATTGATAAGCTGGCTCCGATTTTGGAAACTTTTTAAATGCCAAATTTGGCAATAAATCACCAAAACGTGGCAAACTTTGGCAACTTTTCATGTTTAATGTGGCAACCTTTAAAAAGTCATTTGCCCTTTCACTAGGTAGAGAAAAATTTTTGTCTGAAATTAACAGCATTCTGGAGCTAAAATATGCATGAAAAACACCTTTTTTGTAAACTACCTCATATTGAGGTAAAAAAAATCTTGAAAAGGATGTTTATGGTGTTCTTTACATTTTAATGCAAGATTTTTAAGGTTATCTTAATTTTTGTTCGAAATATGAAGATAAATATGAAAACCACATTTTGGGTCCTTACACCAGTTTGGACACAAATACTAAAAAACCCTGAAAATGACTTTAGGTATTCATGTTCGCTACATTTTAAAGGAAGAGTTTTATGCCTGTCTCCTTTTCCTTTTGAGTTACGATGGTAAACTTGAAAACAACGTTTTGGCCCCTTTATTCCTGTTTGGATGCGAATTCTAAAAAATCCTGAAAATGATTTAAAGGCATTTGTGTTCATTTTATTTTTAATGGAAGAATCTTAGGCTATCTCTTTTTCCACTGCTATACCAAGGGAAATGAGAAAAGAATGTCAAAAAACATTTTGGTCCCTTATCCCCATTTGAGTGGGAATTCTAAAAAACCCTGAAAATGATTTTTAGGTATTTCTGTCAGTAACATTTTAAAGCAAAAATTTTGCGGCTATATATATATATTTTTCCTGAGCCATAAAACGAAATGTGGAAAGAATGTTAAAAACGTTTTGGCCCCTGACCCCCATTTGAGTACAAATTTTAAAGAAACCTGAAAATGATTTTTAGGTATTTTAGTTAGTTATATTTTAAAGCAAGAACTTTGCAGTATCTCTTTTTTCTTCTGAGATACAAAGGAACATGTGAAAAGAACGTTTTGGTCCCTTACCCCAATTTAAGTGAAAATTCTAAAAAACCCTGAAAATGATTTTTAGGTACTTCTGTTAGTTACATTTTAAAGCAAGAATTTTAGGGCTATCTCTTTTTCCCTCTGAAATATGAAGATAAATGTGAAAAGTTTTTTGTGGTTAAAAACTGTCACCTGTTTCCTCATTTTAAATATGATGTTCAGCAAGTTGCTGAATTTGAAGCTTGTTTACGTTAAATATGGACTTGTGGTTGAAGATTTTTGAGTTGTAGTGGGTTCTGTTCTTTTTTATCGATTTTTGTTAATGTAATTAAAGTGCAATTTTAATTTGTTTGCTTCGTTGATCAGTAGCGGATCCAGGGGAGGGGCTAGGGGGCTTCAGCCCCCCCCCAAAAGAGATTGCTCAAGGGTAACATTCAGCTTTATTATACGCTTTAAATAGCTAAAATGATCTTATTTTAATACTTAGCCCCTCCCAAAAGCCTAATACATTGGTTTAGACTAAAATTTTGATTTATAGTACATTTTAATTGGGTGAAATACGTTTTTTAAAAAATTTAGCCCCTCCCAAAAAAAATTTCTGGATCCGCCACTGTCGTTGATCATGCATAATTGGCAACCGCCAAGCTCTAGCGACTAACCCAGTGTTCACACTGGGCCCATAAGTGCTCATAGGAAATTACCTTTATAGTATTATTGTATAATTTAAGATTGTAACAATATTTATTAGTTATTTTTGAAATTTGCTGTTAGTATAACTACTTATACTAAAGAAGAAGAAAAAAAAAAAGTCATGTATATCAGAATAATTGATACGTCAATTGGTCACCAAGATAGAATAGCGCCAAAAAAGGATTTCACCAAAGCTGTCCCGATGTTTTCAAGAATAAGAACGAATTACAACACGAATGAATACCCGAAGAATTACATTATATTCATGACCACAACGAAAGTTATAATGATTTAATTAAAATACATAATTTTGCATTACACAGTTCAAGAAATATAGATTTAGTTAAAACAAAAGTAACTAAAGCAACTTAAAAAATTCCATAAAAGTTATTGAATTATAACAACAAATACTTATAAAATTCTTCAATTGCCGTGCCGACGTGACGACAGCTGTTCTTTGTTATTCTGGTGACTGTTAAATCTTGTACCATGAAATGTTTAGTCTGTAATCCGATTGGCTGTTAAATTTACTCACTGAGCTACATAATATCTGGAGAGCGAGACTTTCTATTTCATATGTCAGTTTTTTAGAGCATCGGTCGTTTGCTTCCGCTCGACTGTAACTAGAAAAAAGAAAAAGTAAGAAAATCTGATAAACTTTCAGATTTTAAATACGCATTAAAGTGATATCTATTAAAAGTTTATCATAATCCATGCGTCTTCCCAGAAGACGCATGGAAATAGGGAAGACTCTTCCCGATTTTCTTCCCTTATGTATTCATGAGTGTGCCGTATTTTTCTCCCTTGTTCCATAAAACACATTTTTGGAATCGAAATATATCTTTAAATTGCCTGCTAAAACTGTTTTGCAATTTCTGTCAAGTACACCCACCGAAAAAAAAGTATTCGAGTAAGAGATAAATTTCCTACGTTGGTTTCGTATATTAAAAATTATTTATCATAGAATATGAATTAGGCTGTGTATAAATATTTTCAAAACTGCAGTTTTCTAAACTGCAACTGCAATTTTCTAAAACTGCAACATATTCCTCGTTCAGTTCAGAGATTCAGCCGACGAGGCAGGGCCTGCCCCTAGTAGCAATAACCCATCCGTCGATGAGAGGCGGGTGAGTTAAATCCGAGGAGAAGGAGCAATGGCCGATCACGGCTTTTCATCCAAAAAAGGGGAAATTTCATCGGCAACTGATACAAAATGTCCACTCGGGGGTCCATAAAGCCGATCATCGTTTCCCGATGACTCCGATGAAATAACGAAAAGAAACCGATAAACTGTTTAAAATATATTTGTTAATAAAAAATAAACGACTGGCAGCAAAATTTTCAAAAAATGTCCGTTCTGTTTATTATGTTTTCGTTTTTTGTATCCTAAATTTCCGTTTTTCTGAAAAAAAAAAAGAAAAAAAAATCCTTCCTCCCCCGGGCCCGAACCCTGTGCTTACTGACTCCGAGCTAAGCGCGCTACCTCTAGACCAGCGAATCTTGTTATGTGTAAGGCATTGTGTGAAGTACGGGTTATTTTAGTCTCAGATTGGGACTTTGGGTGAAATGTTGTCAAGGTGTTGTTCAGCTATTATTAATAATAGTCAAATTATTCGATTAGGAAGAAATTAATTTCACTTTTTACCAATGTATGTAAGTAGCAACAACATTCATAATTAAAAAACAATATTGCCAATTGTATAGAAATTTTAGTGTGATTTTAACTTTCATATTTCTTGGATAACTTTTAAAAATTAACTGATTTCTCTTCTTGTTGTTTACATTAAAGAGGTTTCAAAAGAGTTGCTCATTGTAATGAAGTTTCCGTTTTTCTTATAATGCAGCTGACGCTCAAATAGATTTTCTTTTCTTTTTTTTAAACACATTTTTTAAAAATTATTTAAATATTACAAACAATTATTATATAATAAACACTTACATTTTTTTTATAAATATTTCTTTTCAAATTTAAATTTTGTGGGAGGGGGCAAGGGGGGATATCACCACCCCTGCCCCCCTCCCAACCCCAATACAAGAAATTTGAAGTAAATTATGCGATTAATTCAAGAATTGTTCAAAATTACCCTTAGATAATGCAAAGGCACATCTAAATTACGCAAATATTTATAGGAATTTGGGTAAAGTGTAAACCACTGGGGACACCTGCAAGGCCCGTTGACTATAGAGCTGGAGTTTCGGATAAGATTGTTTTTCGGTTTCCCATCGGCGAAACTGCTAGTCTAGATCACTTCTATCCATGAATAAAAATTCATCTATTGCAGATAAACAAAAGTGCACTTGCCGATGACTGAATTCGACGAGTCGATGAGTTAACGATGAGTCGATGAACGACCGAGCAGAAAACAAGCAGTCATTGCTACTAGGGTGATTATGACCAACAGGGGCCCCGAGCATTGATTAATTTGGAGCCCCCATCTATGATTTTGTCTTATTTTTCATGAAATTTTGGTATAAAAAAGAATATTTCAGAACAACAGTTCAAACTGGGGGCCCTTGGCAAAGTCCCGATTTGCCCATGCGATAATAAGGCTCTGCGATGAGGACCGCTTACTATCGTCTACCGACTCTGGTGGTAATAGGTCTGTCAGGCATAAAAGATTCAGTAGCTGGCTCAAGTATCTTTGTTTCATCAGTCTGATGATCCTCAGATGTTTCAAGAGTCAAAGAGCTTGCAAGGTCTGTGATTTTATCTGGATTTAGCAACACTTGAAATTAATCATGCGGAGGTAGGTCAGGTCTGCAGGACGAACTACTTCTAAAGAATAGAGGTTTTGGACGGGTCTTATTTTTTCCCCGTGAGCTGTTTTTACCTCCGCTTCTCTGACATGACCATCTGGGCCCGGAAATACCTGAACAACAAGCCCCAAAGGCCAGTTGATGCGTTTCTCCGGAGTTACAATCAACACCACATCACCCATTTGCATGGGCGCCCATAAGGGGGCAAGGTAGGGCACTTGCCCCCCTAGAGTTTTAGGTTAATGTCTCATGATGTAAACAAATAGCAAAAACAGAACTAAATTTTTTAAAAGTTTGAAATTTGCCCCCCCTCTAGAAATTTTTTTTGAAGTTTGCCCCCCCTAGAAAAATTCCTATGGGTGCCCATGCTCACTTGTAATGCGTCTCTTCTTCGTTCTCCTCTATGGACTAGAATGACCAAGTATTCATTTCTGAATCTCGTGTGTAAACCAATTCAGAGATTTTGTAGGTACCGCAAAGGGCGATTTAAGATGTTACTGTCAATGGAATTCCTTGAAGGAAATGCGTAGGTGTTAAGGGCTTTTAGCTCCGTCGTTTCGTCTTCTGAATAAGTGAGTGGTCTTGAATTCATTGTCGCTTCGCAGTCGCATACTACAGTTTCCAATTCAATATAACTAATCGTTTTTTAGAGCCCAAAACTCTGCTTAAAAGCTCCTTTACCTACCGCACTAAACTTTCCTAAAATCCTCTCCACCAGGCAGCGGTTAGAGGATTCAATTTCCACATAATATTCTCAATTGTTGAAAACTCCATTTTTTTCTTCCAATCGAGTTCGCTTAAAGCATTACTGGCAAACACAATGTTGGTACAGTTGTCTCTATATATAACGTTTACTCTTCTGGTTATGAATCTTCTGGGTGCCATTATAAAGCAATTTGCTGGTAAAGACTTCGTTGCATAATTCGTTACATAAAACTTGTGTTGGCATATTACTTGATTTTGAAAAAAGTCAAGTGCTTTCTTCGGAAGATCCCTTATTTTTTGATGAACCATGATCGGAAAGTTCACTAATATTCCAATGTGACTATTAACAGGCCCAGACTGGCCAGGGCGTCCGACTGTCTGCAGACGAGTGGGTCCCCGCCCTCGGCGGGCCCTCCCTGCTGAGTGCGGGCCCCCAAACAGAAAAACGAAAGAAAAAAAAGTGCTATACTGATAGCACTTGAATGAAATTTGACACGTAAATTTTTTTTTCAGCTGCAATTGCGCCCCAGAAGGCTTCAAAACACTTCATTTTAAATGAAGTTCTCAAAATTTTTTGAGTGAGGGTTCCTGAATGATTAAGGGATTACTTTATGAATCACGCATATTAATTAATAGATCAATATCTTATTAATGCATTAATTATCAATCATAATTAATTAATAATAATACCATAGCTCCTCCCATACCCCCCGAAAGTTAGCACATCCTATTATTTATCGGTTGCAGGTTGCACAATAACCCGCTCTCCCCCTTCTCTTGAGACGGGCGGGCCCCTACCCTCCCAGACCGGGAATGACTATTAACAGATACGTTAAAACGACGTTTCCGACCCACATTGCTATGTTATTCTGAACCATCTTCGTTCCATCTACTACCATTACATGTTGTTATAACAAGTAAGGGTTGGAATCATCCTGCATAAAAAGCCACATTCTTTAGCTTGAGAATTGAAAATTTAAAAATCATTGGTGAAATCTTTATTTTTTAAATGAAAATATATATATTTTCCTTTAACCAAATAGATATATATTTTCCTTCTCACAGGTCCTTTTAGCTCGGGGCATAGGACGTTGGTCTGCTAAACCCTAACTAAGCAACAAGATTGGCTGTTTAAACACAATTTTAAAATAGTCCCCCCCCATCGCTTAATTTAATTAATTTTTTTTTGCTCTCTCTTTAATTTCGGCACAATCTTTCCAAAGAAAAAAAAGTAGTAGTAAAATTTTTAATTTCTAAAAAACATCTTAACTGAAATTTTTTTAACTAGCCATACACGCAAAGTTTTCGGAATATATAAGTTCTCAAAACTATAGAATGAAAAGAGTGGGGACAGTGGCGGCCCGTGGTTAAAAATGCGAGTGCAGCCGGAAGCATAGGAGCCCCTCCCCCCCCTTCCTCCGGACAGAAATGGAAAATCTTTGTTACTGAATTCGAAAGCTGGCGGATTAAGTCCTCACCGAGGAAGAAAAAAGAAATTACATAAAAAATCTAAGAGATCGTATTTTACTTCCATAAAATGGACTCCAGGCTTACTTTCTTGTTAAATTCAGCAATATAAAGTCGAGAGTTTTCCTTTAATGCGTCAGCAATTTGGGTCCACCTTCTTAACAACTCCTTAAATTTTAAAGAATTTTTTAAATGTTCGATTGAGCCTTCATGTGTTTTACATGCTCTTGTGATGGTGGTTAACCCATCACATCCAGTACCAAACGCTCTTTTTTATCCCAACGATTAAACACGGCCAACAAAACATTTTTTGTAAATAAAAACTGCCACATAGCCACGAGAATAATGCATACCATGATGAATGGAAGCTACGACCATGCTGAGAAGAACCTGTTGTTTTCTTATGAATGGACAATTTTGGTGTCGGTCTATTTTCTTTTAGTAGTTGTCGTTTATCATCTTCTTTCCATATGTTAAATGGAGTTTCAAGCAAGATACTAACTGGATCATAACGAGGCTGCATGTTTCAAAACGGTTAAATCATAAATTTCAATAATACAGTAACAAATAAAGGTAAAAACTTTCAACCTTCCCAGACAAAAAAAACCCTTTTCCTTCCGGTAGAACGGACTAGAACATATATTCTATGTGTCTTAACCCCTCCCTCACTTTTCGTCCGAGCCAATCAGTTAGTCGAATTCACAAGTGCAACCGTAGCTAGAAAATCTTTCATCAGCTGAGTCTTAGCTGCGAACCCCCTATTACTAGTCTGCCGGAGAGGCTGCTTACGTAGTCGTTGTCATGGCAACGGTGCTGCCAATTTCCTTATCAGACCTCATGGCTGTACCAAAGATTTTCCCAATTGAATTGCAGGAAGATTAAAGGGCTTTTTTTTTCTGAATGTGCGATCCGGCCACAATACGTTTTTTTTTTTTTTTGAGATTTTTTTAATTTACCGTAGGAATTCCATAATTCTTATCTGAATTTAGGAAAATTAGTAGAATAAATTATTTTAAAGTATGTGCTGATAATTTCAAGTGCAGCCCGGCTGTACTTGCTGTATCCCACGAGCCGCCACTGGTGGGGGAGTCTTTTTAGTAAGGCTAGGTCTTTGTAGGAATAGTACTAGATATAAACAAGAAACCGATGTATATGCATAAAAAAACAACTAACGCTGCATCTGTCTGTGTTCTAAGAATTACACAAGGGACAAGAGACCGGACATCTAGTGCATTCACATAATTGGGGCGGGGGAGTCCTGAGTTTTGTGACTTATTTGACCGTTAGGGTTTTTACTTTCCTAGAAAAAATGGAGGTTGACTCTTTCTTACTAATATTTACTACTCTACAGAATTTCTAATGCAGCGGAAAATAGAAAACGTGAACATATGCTTCTGATGTACGTGGTCTTCCTTTTCACGAGAAATCCTTGTTATAGTATAATAATATTGATAATAATAATACAGCCAGTTAAAAATAGGAAAACTATAGAATGAATCAATTTTGATAGCATAGCTATTTATCTCTTTCTCTTCCCAGAAATATAGTCTTTAAAACAGAGTATCTAGTTAGCAAACTTCATATCCTCTTTTCATTAAGCCTTCATATTAAGCAGGATTTCTTCAAATTCAAAATAAAATTGAACTAAATTATAGGAATTTCTTGTACTGACAACCCGTGGCGTATTTAAGGGGATGGAGTAGAGGGGGCCCTGCCCCCTCGAAAATGTTAAGCAAATATTAAAAAACAGCTATTTAAAAAATATATTAACTCTAGTAACAATAGTTTAAAATACCCGATCACCCCCTTCTTCAAACGGAAACCTATATACGTACTGTTGAAGACTGTACAGTATCAATATATTTTTCCTCGTTCATATCCATAAACCTTCAATACTATAGCAACTTGCTATAGAGGCATGTTTGAAATTAGTTTCTGTTCTGATGTCACTACTACTTACTATGTTTCTCTGTAAAACAACAATGTAAGTGATTATTTTTTAGGGGAAAATATTCTACTTTCCTTGAATGTCAGATTGCGATTGCTAAAGTAAAGTATTACGAAAAATCGAACATTTTACAAAATGCGCGACTTTTCGAAAAATTTTGCTGTACAATTCCAAGACTAAAAATATTTTATGAAATCTCATTCTGAATTTTTTCCGTGTCCATAGTTATTTTTATTTGGGCACGACGACCGTGAGTCAGGTTTTGTTTCTTCGACTGGACCCTTAAATATACAGTAACTATGTCCGTAACCAGAAAATATTTCGAGTAGAGGGACGACCTCTATGATTTTCCTTTTAAAATGTGTTAAGGAACATTCATAATATTACTATAGTGAAATCGGATTTCAAAGGATTAGTTTTCCGATTCTACACCTTAGATAAAAATATTTAGGTTCGAGACCGTGCTAAGATCCCTTCATGAGAACTAAGTGATGCGAGGCCCTTGGAAACGCGAGGCCGTGGGCGGTCGCCCACATCGTCCACGCCTATCCCCGCCTCTGTGGAAGTGCACAGCCCGAAAAATGGCACATGTAAAAATTATGATCCATGCCTTTTCACCAGACAACAGGTAGAGTGGGCCAACCAAATCGATACTGGTAACCTGAAAAACTCCAGAATATTTTATGTGGATCTTTGGTAGGGGTGCGAATAGCGGTTGAATGGATTTTACTTTGAATCTTCTGCAAATAACACATTTAGAGCAAATTCTCTTTACAAGTCGTTTCGCAGCGACAATCCAATAACTTTCTCGCAAGTTGGAGGTCAGTCTCCTTGCACCTGCATGTTGAAATCACCGATGTTTCTGTTCTATTAAGCGATGAATTAGTGTATCATTTCCTGGCAATAGGATGGGACACTTAAAGTTTTCGTTTTCTTCACCTAAAGATAGTTTAATTCTTACTCGAATAAGTCCACAGCCATCCTTAAATGTATGTATACCCTTTAAGACCTTACCATCTGCATTATGAAAACTCTGAGCTTGTATCAAGTATAACAACCTTTTTTTTGCAAAAGTCACTTCTTCCGAAGCTAACTCTTTACATTTTGCATTTTTCCCATGACGACTGCTGATATTAAAAAATCTAAAGATCCAAGCTAACACTCTCACATTCTTATAATACTTAGAAAATCGAGTAAATGCATCAGTGAAGTTTGGGGTCATGTTGGAAAGGCTAGAAACTACGTTTTTCCCTTTTTTCTGAATCAACTGTTTTTTCATATACTTCTGCCACTTCATACATAAGCCATTTATTTTGCTCCTGTTTAAGCCAGCCGCGTTCCTTCCACCACCTACTCTGTAGCAATGTTTTGGCATTACACCCTATAGAAGAAAGATCTGGAGGATTGATTGAGCCTTGTATATAATGCCAGTCTTCAGGATTTGGACATCTTCTTATTTCAGCAACGCGATTCGCCACGAAAACACGCCAATGGGTATCCCTTTTTATCCAAGTCAAAACTATAGGTGAATCACTCCAAAAGTACGTTTGGCATTTTGTCAGATTGAGAGCAGAAATGACTTGACAATACCAACGAACAGCTATAAATGCCCCAAGCAACTCTAATCTAGGAATAGTTACTTCTTTGGCAGACGCTACTCTTGATTTACATAATACTAACAGTTTCAAAGTTTTGTCGTTAAGGGGCCATAGGAGGAATAAGAATTAAAAAATCGATTTTTCAATTTTAATTTCATTTGAAACCTTAGATACTTCTGAGAATTTTGACCCCCAACTAGAACCCAACTAGAATCCAACTAGAACCAGAGATACGCATAAAAACGTTTTATGAAAGCTTTATATTTGAACGCAATAAGGTAACTTTAAACTGCGTTTTCCCAAAACGCATATTTATGAAGTATCCGTAAGATAACACAATTTGTATGATTTGTATATTCACGAAATTTTGTGCAATTACAACTGGTATCAGTATATATAGAATGAATTAATATTAAAAGTGAGAGAGAAAAACTTTTGAAAATTTTAACGGAAATATAAGGGGAAAAGTACGATTTTTTTTCAAATTTCAATTTGAAATACAATTTTAAAATTGTTAATTTAAATTTTCTCTTAAATATTAATATACTCAAAACAGCTGAACCTCGCCTGGGTATGGTTGCCACGAGTTCTTGGCAGATAAATGGAGACAGGTTGTACCCGATATTTAACGCAAAGTCGAGATATTGGAACGTGGTGGTGTTAGAGCTCTGAGCTGCCGCTCCATGCAATCAAAAAGATGCACCATGGGATTAAGATCCGGCAAGTTAGGTGGCTAGGACATTAATTGGAATTTATCTCTATTCTCCTCGAACTACTTCAACCCAATTCCAGCCTTATGACATGGCGTGTTGTCCTGTTGGAAGTTCCATTTCCTGTTGGGAAGACATACGCCGTGTAAGAGTGCAACTGATATAGTCCGCATCATTCATGGTCTGTTCTACCACAACAACTGGTCCCAGAGCCTCCCAAGAGAACGTACCCCAAAGCATAATACCACCGCCACCAGCTTGTGTATAGCCTGCTGTACGAGAGGGGAGCAGCTGTTCTACTGGAAGACGTCTTACTCTGACACGACCATCGACGTGATGAAGGAGAAACCGGGATTCATCCTTCTAGGCAACTCTCTTCCACATATCCATGGTCCAGTCTCGATTTTCCCGTGCCCACTGCAGGCGTAGTTGACAATGGCGCTTGGTAAGCAGAGGCACACGAGTGGGACGTCTGCTCCGCATTACCATATCCAACAGCGTCCGCTGAACTGTGCGCTCCGAAACACTATAGTACTTGGACCTGCACTGTATGAGCTGTCAGCTGAGTCACTGTCTGTCACCGATTTTGCTATACTAGGCGGGACAATCTCTGACCTCCTCTTTCTTTGATGATGCGTGGACATCCAACATCTTGGCATCTACTGCTGGTTTCACCGCCATTAATCCACTTTTTATAAGTACGAACAACGGCAGATCGTGAACAACCGACCAGTTGTGCGGTTTCGGAGATACTCGGGCCATTACAATTTGCCATTTATCCAATTCGCTTAGATCAACAGCCTTTCCCATCATTTGCAAACCCAAGTTCAAGAATGATTCCTTACCTTCTCCAGCAACATTTAAATGCCATTCCCACTTAATTACGTACTCTCCATGTCATCCAGACGATTTCATTGAAAAATATGGGGGTAGTCATAATGTTTTGGCTCGTCAGTATATATAATTCGCGTCAGTTGTTTTAATAAACTCCATTCCCGTGCGAAGAACGACTACTCCAGCTAGTTTTTAAATAAATTTAACATAACGTCGGCTGGCAGAAATGTCTCGCAAGCCGGTGTTTGGGAACACTGGGTTAAACTAGACATACAAAGTACTGAAGTTTCTTTCTATGCTTAATGTTACTTTTTTAACAATGCACATGCAGAGTTTTTTCGATGAGTTATGCAACGGTTCCAAACCTTTAAAGTCGCGTCTCCAACAAAGGCTAACTTATGGTGGCGTCCCCCTCTTCACATTTTTCAGCATTACATTCAGTTTTTTTATTCTTCAACAATGAACATTTAGTCGCCGTTTTAACAATAATGACATCAGTAAAGTTTGAAGGAACATTTTAAGCGAAAATGGGTATGCTTTGGAGTAAAAATAAGAATAAGTAAGATTTTTTAAAACATGTATTATCAGTTGTTCTTTGCCTGTATTAATCTCTCTCTGCCCTACCCTGCAAACGTTCTGCATCCCTCTAAGGGGACTCGCCCCATCAGTTCGGAACTGAGCTATAGGATACATATACGAATCAATTTCTTATTAATAGTATATCCCAAAAATGTGGTTATACGCTTTATATCTTTATATATTAGAGATTAGTGGGCAATGTAAACTGAAAAAATGTTCAAAATAAGGTAGGAAGAAAAAACTAGATTAAGAAAAATCTATTCCATTAATTTTCAATGTATTATACTTTTTAAATTTATATATGACCCTCGAACAGAAAAAGACCAATTAGTAAAGCGTGTGCCATACGCTAATGATGTGATACACAAAATTTCAGTCTTTCATCGTAAAACATCTTAGATATATCTTTAAACAAAGGTAATCGGAGGCTGTATATGAATTTGAATGTAAAAGTTTATTGTTAGAGTGGAAAAAAAAAGGTTTTCTTCATTTATTTCTGTACGATCCCTGAAGTACGATCATTCGACGTGATTTTTTTTCCTTCGAGAGCCATTAAAAAGTGGTTTAAGCCAACATATATTTATCTTCATATGCCTGATATTTTCTAGAATATAATTCTCAAATTTTGCACATCATCTCTTTAGAGTATGGAACACATTTTAGTAATAGGGAATTTCTTTTGTAAGGGGGTCGTATACAAATTTAAAAAGTGTAACTTTTTAAAAATTAAATAGAGGAGCTTTTTCGTAGTAATTTTTTTTTCCTTACCTTATTTTGAACATTTCTTCAATTTACATTGCTCATTTATCTTGCATAGATAAAGAATTACTTTTTGGAACACCCTGTATTGTATAGAAATAGGCAATAAAAGTAGAATTTTAATACGCATAACGTTTTCAGTCATACTTGTTCAGATTTTTCCTCTTTCTCGAAACTTTTTCTTTCACAAAATTTATTTATTAGAAAGACAATGAAAATTTACATCAAGCATAACTGAAATTCGTATTAATATTTTGACAAATTCTGTTACTAGTGATAATACGCTAGGCAAAAACAATCATATCTTGTTTTCTGTAAATCTCAATCTTCAATTCTAAAATTATGAAATACCTTGGGGAAAAAAAAAGTAAAATTTGACGCATCTGAAGACACACTGTTATAAATTTCCCGATGCATTTAAATTTCATGTTGACAGTAATTTCTTGCGGGTCTGATATGGTATTTTCCTACCCTTGATGGGCAGAAATAAAACGCAGGGGATTAAAATAATAAATAACGTTTAATTTGTCTATAATTTAGACAAATACACATTATTTACATAGTTTTCCTGTAATTTCATTTTTCTGTTCTTTTTCGTATACAGGAAATTATTTCGATCTAGAAAGATTCTGTTTGCCCTCGTATATCTTTTTTCCATTTTATATAATATCGGCTTGAGATTAAATCGCTTGGTCAGTGTAGATGTACAGATGTTTTATTACAGCAGAAATTAAATTTGTTTTTGCGTTGATGTAGCAGCTTGGGTGTTAACTTTTTTGATGTTGAATACATCAAAGAAGAAAAAAATTACTTTCTGTACAAGTAAGGAGAAACACCTGGAGGAAATCGATACGTCTTTTCTTATGGGAAAAGTCTTTCATGCCTAAAAGACTTTCTGTTTGTTTGATATCCATTGACCTCAAGGGTGCAATAGAAAAGTACAGCGCATTCTATACCAGCTTTGCTCTCTCATTTCTTCCCGGTTCAATGCACATAGACCATAAACATTTTATGCTATGAAAGTTTGTCATTTTAAGATATTTTATTGCGCTTCATAGAATTTTTGCCTTTTATTAAATTATAAATAGCTTTGTGCTTTTGATCTTAAAATCCGCGTGTATTTAATTAGATACCTTTATTTTGAACTAAAGATCTTAAATGTCCAAAAAATTAAAATAGAGACATGCTTTGGCAAAAATATTTTTATCTCTCTCTATTTTTCTCTGATAAAAATTAAAGTATTTTGTAAAATTGGACTGAAATTTTCACTAGACACAAAAATGTTGCTAAATGAAGAATAATATTTTTCCCTTTACAATCTGTTTATTAATCGTAAAATTCTCGTTTTTTTAAACGTTAATCTTAAACGATTGGTATATGTAACTTTGCTGTACGACGAACGACGGCCAAATAAAGAGCAAGCGGGCGTCTTTTTTTCCCCTTTCAGCTGTACAACGAAAATCATAAGCTCGAGAAATACATTTATTTAAGAAATTCTTGTTTTTAATTTATTAATGGAGTAGACATGCAATTTCTCTTCTGTTATAAACTGACTGTATGCTTATTCTTTTATTTTTAGAAGTACAATCTAATATGCTTAAAATTTATACTGCTTGCTCTTATGCCTATTGAAATAAAAAGCGACATTAATGCATAGAAAAAAGTCATTGCATTTCCAACGAGCCTTACAAATATTTTTGATTATTTATTTCCTCAAGCATAACATTAAAATCATTCACATTACTCTTTCTCTAGAGTATCCCCTACTTTTTCATATCCCCTACTTGTCATATCCCCTACTTTTTCATATTTGATTCATGATCAAAATAATAGACGACAGTGTGTCTTCCCGAGCCACCCGTTCTACAGTAAGTTGGCAGCAAAAACAGAGAAACGGACATACTCGTCTGAAAACAAACCCAAGCCATAAACGCTTTCCACTACACTGAAAAACTAGAAAAATCACATTCTTTTTATCTGTGCTTTTCAGCGTTAAATAAAACATAATGATAGAGATACTTAAGCCATACTTGATTAAATAAAGAAATTGGTAGAAACTAACAACGATTTCAAATGAATTTTGTAGAAAAACTGCTCTGAAGAATTTGATTTGACTAAAGTCATTGAAAAGACGTTTTTAACCAAAAGTTAAAAAAATGGCTTAAGTTCCCTATTTATAGCCCTACTTACACAGAAGAAACTTTTATACTAGGGAGTATACTTACATATGTTCTTAAAGAGTTGTATTATTGCTGAAACGAGCACCAATCAAGACATACTATGCACGCATCTCGCGAATTACCTTAAATGGGAGCACAATCTCAGTAATTTAATGTAAAAGTAGAAAAGAAAAGAGGAAGGCAAAGAAAAAAAAAGCAATCCGCAGCTGCACTCGCTTTTTATTTTCCGAGATTGTACTCAAATATTTATTAGATTCTCGAAGAAGTTCGGAAAATATCTCAAACTTCGCTAAAACTTAAACCAACTGCTTTGCGTTAGATTTATCTCTACGCCAAAGTTTCTTAATGTTTTATACGATTTACTTTCCTACTGTCCTAAATGCGACTGGAGGCATATTCACGGGTAGCATATCGCTACCGAAGTTAAAAGCTAATGGGCTTTTCTTTGGCCAAGATAAACATGAAACAAGAACTTCGAGAGTTGATCAGATTTCATATTTTATCATTTTATTTGGTTGGGGTCCAAATTAAAAGTAATATGACAATATTTTGTTATGTGAATAGTTGCAGAAATTTTTTTTTATGTACGAAAGTTTGTTACTAAAAAAGTAAGAAAGAATAGGCATATAAATATTATTGACGTAATTATATAGTTTTTTTCTTTCATTAAAAAAATTACTATCCAAAATTAAAAATGTGAGCAGTCCCATCTGTTTACAAAAATAAGGATTTACTTGAGCTAGACGGTCAATTATTTTGCGCGACGAGACTGAACCTTGTCTCGTGCGAGATTTCTTGAGAGATTTTCTCGTCTTGCGTTATTTTACGTCATGATTTCTGTAAGTAAAGCAGTGGTGTAGTTGAAGGAGTATGGTATTCCCCTACTTTTTCATTGGAACTTATATGTCTCCAAAATTTGATTTTTAATGAAGAGGCTTATTTTGTATGATCTTAGTACACTATTTTTAACATATTAAAACTTTATTTTGTGATTCTGCTTCGGAATGGAAACCAAATTAAGTCTCTCTTTTAGACCTCCTAGGAAAAAAAAATAGTATCAGATGATTTAGATTTCTAATAATCTGATGCACCAAAATATAGCATTACTCATCGAAAATACATCATAAAAATATAGCAACAAAAAGCAATGCATAATTTTGCTTAACGTCTCTCTGGAGACGAGACGGACAATTATTCTGCGAGGCGCACGACAAAATGAGACGAGACAGACGTTAGCAAGTGACGATTTGACGCTAGACAGCCATGTGTCTCGTCCTGAATCCATTTCTATACAAGAACATGAAAGATAAAGCATGCCACGATTTATTTTTCGATTATGAAACACTTAACACAACTGTCTTTTTAATACACAGACAACTGCATAACGAAAATTAAAAAAACGTTTCACTAAGGTATTTTAAATCATTGTCATTACAGCGTAATCTGTTATTAAGTATCTGTATCAACGTAAACGTTGATCTGTTATCCTGAGCCTTAATTTACGATAAAAATAGTAGTCCATGTGAGAAATACTTAAAATTTGCTTCTTGTTGCATGCAAGTCAACTAATGAGTTCGTCAGTATTTATAGTTATTCTGATTTATTAACAGTAAGATTTGGTGATATCAAGGTCTAATTCACGTGATATCATCAACATAAAACAAAGCTCTCGAAGGTCTTCAGTTCCATTTTAAAGTTGTCCCAATGCATTAACTTAAAAAAAATATTGTTGACATAATAATAGAATACAATAGAATTTAATGACAACGTATTTGAAATATTAGCACATTTAGAGTGTGGGCCTAATGTTCTCCCTTATTGTATGCTTATTCATTAACTGTAATTTTCTTTTGCACTTACTGTAAAGTAAAACCTGAAAATTTTTTCGAGAATTTAGCAGATTTATACAAATTACTTGGGAATGAAAATGTCACAAATCCAGAAATCCTAATGCACTGTATAATTTTTTTTTTCATTTCATTTTATTAGTTTCTTAAAATAGTTCACAAAAACATAGCTGTTATCTTTATTTTTATTCTCTTAAAGACGTGCTTCAAAATGCATGCTGTGGCTTAACTTACGATTGGCAAATCAATTTCAATTTTCTACAACTTTTGAGTCTGAATGGACTTACTGTGTATAGATATTTCCCGAGAAATGAGACTCAAATTTGGTCAATTTACTTCCTTTTTCAGCGAATGTTTCACAAGAAATAAATCTATATCTGTTATGTATTAAAGAAATTAACTGAATGGACTTACTGTGTATAGGTATTTCCCGAAAAATGAGACTCAAATTTGGTCAATTTACTTCATTTTTCAGAGAATGTTTCACAAGAAATAAATCTATATCTATTATGTATTAAAGAAATTAACTGCTCTACTAAATGTAATGGTTTAAAATTCGATTTCAGATTGTTTTCTATAATTTCAAAAATGTAACTAGAAAAATCTAACTGGATTTCTCAAAACAGTAACCACAGTAAAAATGAAATAATACAACATTAACTGTGCTTTATTACCGATAACAGTATTTTACGAAACATTTTGTTACAAATTTACCCCTATTTTCACAATAAAGTCTCAGGGATATACTTTTAAAATGAAAAGTACTTCTTGCAAAACCATTATTCTAAGATCGTGGTAGATCAATACAGTTGTAAAAGTAATATTTTATAAATATTGCATGCCTGAAGAAAAGTTTTTTTTCCCTCCCTCAAAGATTTAGAACTAGAATAGATGATTCTTTTAAAATTTATATGAGAACAGTAAAGTTTTATGAACTTGGTGATAAGATTTTATACTATTTCTTGGCTATAGAAACCATAAAATTCATAATGGATCCCAAGTTGCGATTTAAAAGCAAAGGAAAAAAAAAGCGATTTTAACTTCCCCTAAAAGAAATCCTGTAAGTAATTTTTTTTCTGGGCCTCAAAACACGTGTTTGATTTTATTTTTATTTTTATTATTTTTTTAAAGTACGAAAGAAGAATTCTCTAAACAGCAATATCTAACAATAATTTATTAAAAGCTCACCTAGAAATGCCTTTTTCTGAGAGAAAACACAGATAAAAGCAGTACAATTTTTTTTTATAGATAAAAAATATCTTCGTTCTTTAGTATAGCTAAAAGAAAAGCTAGAGGAATGTAACTAAATAATGGTAATTTAGGAATCAGATATAGGACAAATTAAAAAGAAACAACAATTCTATTTATTATAAATAAATGGCTATTCGTAAAATTTTCAAAAAAAGACTACCTTTGTATTTGTTTAGTAAATAATTCTGATATTTTAATTGGAACATTAAAAAATTTTTGACATATCACATAGCAGTTTATGTAAATAAGATGATAAAGATTTCGTAAGTTTTTATGCTTACCTTTACTCATGCATTTAACTTGGCAAATGCACGTTATTTAAGTCTGAAATTAATTTTTTCAAGTGAAGAATGGAGAACAATTCATTCGCCTGAGTCGTTATTGCGTGGTACGGAAACAAAAATTTGCTCAGTTTGAGACAATTTTCGTAAAATATCAAAATCTATTTTTTTTTTTTAATTTGACGCCTATAGTTCAAACTTTGTGATCCCCTATCATGTCACGAAATTTCATTTCATTTGCTTCTGTCACTGTTCCTTGATGCGCGGGAAAAAAAAAAAAAGAAAAAAAAAATTCAAGCATCCCGGACAGACTGATAGAACGACAGACAAACTTTTTTTTTGGCGGTCTTACTGGGATTACACGTGCTTGAAGAAGATAGAAATCACAAAATTTTTGGATTCGCAGTAATGTGTATACAAAAATCTAATTTTATTTGCATAAATTTTGAAGTCGAATGCGTTTGTATTAATATCAAGATCATTTAAATTAAATAAACGTACTGCCCGACCAGTGGCTGAGAGGCTCTGCTCTCAAAACTGGAAGGCAAGAGGTGCAAGGTTCAAATCCCGGTCGCGCCTGTTGACCAAGCCGTTCGGAGTTTTCTGTGGTTTTCCACCGAAACCTCGCGCAAATACGGGCTAGGATCCCTTAGAAAGTTCACCTCGGAGGGCATTTCCCCTACAGCAACTAGGACCCTAGTGCAGTCAATCGGCTTTAATCACAAACACATAAATACACTTATTTTGATGAGAAGAAAGGCGTAAATATCTTAAACTAGGGAAAATCACATTGTTAGTTAACTCAATTATTGTTTAATTATTTGTTAAAGTAATAAATATTACCAATGAATGAGGAGGTTTTAAGCCTTTATATTTATATTCTTGCACTGATCTTACGTCTGATCTTTGTTATAATGAATAATTTCAATCACATGCTCTGTAATTCTGATTATCCTCAAAACCGTTTGAAAATCTTTCATGGAAGACTTTTCTTTGGCTGTAAAACTACTTTCTCTGTCTGAAGAGTTAAATGCAGTTTGGACATTCTCTAGAACCCAAAATCTCAGACAGAGGATGAGATTTCCAGACGAATGCTTAATGATATTCTTGATTAATAGAAGATGAATTCTTTTTTACTTCAAGCAAAACTGTGATTGCAAGCTACCGGATGGAGTTTAGATAACATGTTGGCCCGATCTTATATATATATATATATATATATATTACTGTTACGGATAGCTGGAAATGTAATTTTTAGTGGTAATGTTACCAAAAATAAATATTGTTCCATGCCTACCAGTTTTCCGCTCTCATACACAAATGCACCATTCCTTGTTAAAAATAGACTTTTTAACTAGTTCACTGCTGAACCAAAAAGTATTAGAGTACAAATCAAAATTTTTTAAGTCATATTCACATATAAAAACATCGTTTTTAATAATAAATGATTCATGTAGTGAATAAAAAAAATTTCAGGTATTTCTTTCAAGCTGCACGTTTTTAAAAAAATTCATTAATTATTCACAAAACTGATGTAAGAAATTTAGCTTACACTCGTTGTTTGCAATCATTGCGTTAAAGGAGCTGCTCTTAATCAAGAGTTTTGACTGACTCGCGTTCGTACCTAACACACCTAACACACCTAAAAAGCATAAAAATTTATGAAATTTCGTAGTTTTTTCCTTCCATTTTTAGGTAAAATTATGCGACAGAATTAGTAGCAGTTAAAACTCAAGAAATAGGTGAAGGCATTTGACTAATTAGAATAATTTTAATATCATACCTAGTAGCAATGTCACGATGAATGAACAAAATTTATTCTATTCCAACCTCATTCTATGTACGTATGTATGCATACAGAATAAGATTTAATAGAATGAAAAATGCAGTGGCTACGTGTACGGCGACGGGAAGACATTATTTTCAAGGCATAGGGACAACAGTGCGTCACAGATCACGTGGTTTAGCCGTATTTTTATGGCAATGAATGGGCCGCGGTAGTCCAGTAGTTAAGGAGTTGCACTCGTAACCGGAAGCTTGCGGGTTCGATTTCGACGTATCACTAGAGACTACCGTGTGCGTACATGTGGTGTATGTGCACTTTAAATTCGTGATTCTAAAAGTCCTCTTTGCGGTCTGTAGGAGTTTCCAAAGGACTCCAACATTCAGAAGGCCCCCATCCTCTGATGAGGATCCAAATTGTGTCGGAAAACTCCGGGAAGAATGTATGTGGCTCTAAAAGACACGAACGTGAGCTGTCCTCTCTTGGCAAACAAACAATCAAGCTCTCCGGTATGCTGTGGTGAACTCTGCACATGTGCAAAGACTTAACCGTAGAAAATTAGACTTAACCGTAGAAAAGTCTCAGGGGAGAAAGAGAAAATCTACAGGGTTGATGTCAAAGTTACACACCTAACAGGGTACTAAAGAACTGATGGCAAAATACATTAGTGGTTTGAGGCTTAGCACTTTTATCACTTACATGGCTTAAATAATTAAATATCTAAATAGGTTTTAATGAATTATAATTTGATTTGGGAATTAAAAAATTATTATATGAAAAACATACAATTTTCATATAATAAATTGGTTTTTGTGTAACTCAATGGCTACGTTCACGCCGCCGGGAAAACATTATTTTCGCGGTAACGGGAAGAGCGACAATAATACGTCAGTGATCACGTGGTTTCACCGCGAACAGTGGCGTACTCAAAGGGGGTTGATCGGGGTTCTAACCTTTCCCCTTATTACGTTGGTTATCAAACTGACGCATCCAATTTGCTATTTTATACACATGCTAAATTATATAACCCCATATGTGTAGGGATGGACGCGAGACGGTTTTTTTGCGTGACGAGACAGAGATTTACAGCTTTTTTGCGAGACGAGACAAAACGTTTAGGCTGTTTTGCGAGACTCCAATTTTCCGTCTCACGTCCATCCATACATATGTGTCTGGTAATTTCCTTTCATGTTATTTTATAGCTTACTATTTGTAGTAAATGTGGGCCAGTTTCATTAAATTTTACATATTACTTTTTGAGTAATCATCATTTTTGTGATTTTTCCTTTATTAACCCATTAAACGCCGCTATGAGAATAGGATATAAGTTTTTTAATGCATATACATTTTTTTACATACACTGCATGCCTCTATTATAGAACAGTTGAATTTTTTTTTTTTTAAAACTCAAAGCATTTAGAAAATATAGCATGTTCCCGTGGCGGGAGCTTTGGCATCTTATGGGGATAAATGCCTTTCTCCATTTTGGATACAGCAATTCCTTTTTTTACGCAGATGCTGCTCAAAACTGTATATATATATAAAGTAATTATTATTTTTGTTGATACTATCAACGTACGAAACCAGCTGGTGAAGTTCCAAACCTTTCTTTATTGTTGAACGGTAGTTTTATATAAGACAGTCATAAAGACGAAATTTTACTTTTTAAAAATTAAAAAAAACCTTAAATTAAAATATATTATTCTAATAAAAATATATAACGCACTCTATAGAGTAAATGTTTATATAAAATGTGTATTTCGTAAATTGCGTAAATATATTTTAAGAAAAAAAATATATAATAGGTGTTCCCGTAACGGGAGCTTTGGCGCTTAATGGGTTAATGATAACCAGTGTATATTCACGCAATGCGTAATTTAAAAAAATTATATATTGTTAATACATTTGCCCTTTAAAATTACGTAAAGAATATAAAATTCGTTGAATCCGTTCTTTTCTTTCGGCTTTTTAAAAATAAAATGCCTGAAATTTTCTGATTTGCATATTAAGTGTAACAATTTCTGTACTTCATTCTTATGGCACTTTCAATCAACTTACCTTTTCAATTTCTTAAAGCCGCTTTTCCATAGTTCGCACTGAAAAATTGGAAAATGCCATCGCTTCTAATCTCTTGAAACACTCCTCGGAGATCATCTGCTTCCAACAGCCTTCAGGCAATACCTCAAATTCCATCTTGAGCTGAGTGACAAAACTTGAAATTTGTTTCCCGCTATCAGAGTGGAAACTTTTCCGATGGAGTGCTTTTTGGAAAAAGATGAACGAATCGGATTCCATACTTCTCGATGATAACTAAGGCAAATGAATTTGGAAGTCATTTTTAACGAAGCAAAATATTTTCAAGAAGGGCATTCAGAAAGTATTTCTACGAAACTTCCCAGAATAAATTTATTCTTCGAAAGAAAAATGAATGCTTTTGCTAAGCAGATATTTTTTGCAAATTTATTTGTTAAATAATGATAACGGAAAAGATTCTGATTTTTGCATTAGCCCATTTATGCCTAGTGACCCTTTTTTGGGACGGCATTTTCGCTATTAGTCGAAAACGTTATTTATTTTTCCTAGGATTTATTCATGAGTATTGAGCCTCAACTCTGCAAAATATTTTAACATGACCAAGTAGGATGTTGATATTTCGATTTTTATGCATAATGATTTTAAAAGAAATCATCCCTTGTTCAAGAAGTTGACATCAGAAATTTATCTATTATTTCTGTTATCAGTAAAAATCGAAGAAAGTCGCAAAAATATCCAGGCACAAATGGGTTAGGATGATTTTTCAAATATATATATAAAAAAAATAAATACACTCATACAATAGCTATATTTATTCGTATAAACTCTCGGTTTCATAGTATAAGAAATTCACTTTTTAAAAATCACCATTCTATAAACAGTGTGAGCTTTTCCCAGTTTTCACCAATAAGAATTGCGCAAGTAATTTTCTCATGTATTGTTAATGAAAATTTTCAGAACAGTGAAATTCAACTCGAGTGGATATTTAAAAATAATTTTAAATTAACAAAAATTAAATAAATGATTCACGTCACTATCAAAACAAAGAGAAAAAACTGATTTGCTTATATTTCCTCTTTAACCTGCAGAAAGGAAAAAAAAATTACAAAAGTTGTATAGCGTTGAATTTGTACAGTTTTAAATTTATATAACTTTGATTATGAAAAATTGTTGATTTTCAGAATTTTATGAAAAGAAAAATGTGTTAAATTATACGATATAAATCAAAACATCATATAAATGATACTAAAGCGATTACATAAAAACCATATGCGTTTATTTTAGAGAAATAATTGACAAAAAATCATTCTAATACAATGATAAAAAAGGAAGATGTGTAGATTTTCATGTTGCTCTTTTCTTTGAAAACATTTTTTTTCGATATTTGGTAGTCAGTATCGTTTAAAAAAAAGAATTTTAAAAACGATATTCTCAATATTTGGTAAATATTAAATGGCATGTTAGCATCCCAATACTAGTGCAATATTGCGGGCCAATGTTTATTTAAAATATAGAATAAATTCAACAAGTTTTAGGAATAAATCAATTAACACACGATGCACATGCACTCAATAATTGCCTTATGTATTATTATTTCATGCATTTTCAAATTCCTGTTTAGCATATGAATTAAATTGATTTCCGATTAATGCTTCGGCTAGTGTTAATACGTGAATGCACAATGACTAAATTGAACATCACGCTTAAATTATCACCAGATGACGTATATTTCAGACCACAGAAATAGATTTAGTGATTTATATCTATATGATTAACTGTAACTCAGAATTATTTCCATCCTGCTGGTCTTTTAAAGATTTCTGGTGCGTTGAGAAATGCTCATGCTTTTGGAATTTTATGTGTAAATTATTATACTAATACGGGAAAACTTTAAATATTAAAATATATAGGATATTAATACTGCATGAATTAACATGATTGAATTTTAATTTTGTTTAGATACAAACCCTAATTTGCTCTAAAATTTCAAATAATTTTATGAGTCATGTCACTAATTTAAAATTAGTACTTTTTCAGTGCTAAAAACCCCTCAAGAATAATTATTCTGTCCACAGTTTAGTTGTGAAGGCAAAATATCATGTGTGGCAAATCAAATGCTAATAAAATAACGTTTTATTTATTTTTTTAACAGTGACTATACTTTTTAATTTAATTTTTGAAACTTGTATTTAACTAGAATTTGCCTACTAAAAATTGATTTTTAAAATCATTATTGGCACCCAGATTACAATTTAATTACATTAATCTTGAACCTAAATTATATTCAAGGATTAATTCAATAAATTACTCGAGGATTAGTTCAAGACACTTTGTTGCTATTAAGATATTTATCCTCGAATTTTGAGGCTTTTGAAAACAAAAAAGTGGCTAATGGTCGACAGACTAACATGTAAATTCCGTAAACTGTTTTCTTTGCAGTGCGTGAAGCTCCAAGCAGCCTGAGAAACAAACTTCTGGAAAGCCCTAAAAAGAAAATGAAATTTATTCTTTCTAAGTTTGGGTTAAATGCTGTGATGCAATTGTTGCGTTACGAATGAAAAAAATTATTCAATTTTTAAAATCCTTCCACGATCGAATAAACTGCAAGTACGTATGTAGGAAAAATGCGTGTTTCCTTTCATACGAAGAATGGGTACTTGGCTAGTTATGTACAGGAAACATTGTGTGCAATGAAATATGCTAAGTGCGCATTTCTGTGTATGAGAAAGTTCAGCTCTATTTTTAAAATATGTTATTTGGGATGTCAATAAATTCCTATTATGTTGAAACATCGTTATTTTTTAAATTTTGTTATTTTTGAAAAGTTTTCAACTTTAAAAGAAATATACAGTAAAATGAAGGACTTCAGATGTAACAAAATAGTTTTTCAAAATAAAGCACGTAAATTTGAAGAAAAGTGCAATACTTATTATTACTTAAAACTATATTTTATTTGCCGCCGTTTTTTAGACAAAATGCGCAAAATAAGACTTGTTTTTTTGGACTGTTAAAATTTTCACTTCGACAGTCAAAAATATAAGGCCGAGGAAATCTGGAAATCCTCCAAAAGATTTTTTCAAAATTAAAGCTGAATGTCAGTTTTCAATTTTTACGTATATTGATGGGAAATAACTTCAAAGATTGAAGAGATACGTTTGGAAAGATTCACGTGCAAATGATATTTTGCTCTCTGCGTGAGAGAAAGAAATAGAAGCGAGTTTAATTTAGTTCGAGGAGAAAGTTTTATTTCAAATCCAAGGCATTTCACTTTAGTGATTTTTTATACCTGGAATAAGATTTCAAATTATAAGATAAGATTTGGATGGATTGATAAAAGCTGAATATAGAATATTTTTTAGAAAACTCCATCTATACATAAGATTAACGTTTGGGTATACAACAAGCAAATGTGATTCAAATAATTTTAGTTCTAGACTAAAATAAACTATATTCTATAGATAATTTGCAAAGACCTTAACATAACAACTTATTTCATGTAAAACACTAATTTTTCAATCTCTCAGGCATTTAAACTGTGAGAAAAGGGAGAGAAAATTGCGGAAAAGTGCTTCAATGAACATAAAAGAAAGGATATTGTAATTATTGCTAAAAGACTACTGAACAATCACGAAGAAACAAAGAAAATCTTATAATACCTCAATACATAATAAATAATACCTCAATAAATAAGAATTTTTACGTTTATTGAAGGGGAAGCTTTACGTAAGTTCGAGATGAAGATGGACGCGAGATAAACCTTTGTCTCGTCTCGCAGAGTCTCTATTCAGGGTGCCCCAGAAACATTGTACCTCGGCTTTTGTTCCTTAATTATTGATCATGGACATATATATATAATAAATTAGAAATCTGTGCAAAAGAAGGTAAAGAATATTATGAAACCGATTAAAATTTCCAGAAGACTAAATTTGAACAATACGAAATTTAAGTCTTTATACGGACCCCAAACAAAAATATTCCCAGCTAGTGAAATGTGCCCCATATACCAATGAGGTGATGCGCAAAATTTAATCATTGCATCCTAAAAAGAGTCATAAATAGGAAAATAAATGTATGATGACTTAAACCATTTTTCAATGGCTCTCGAGTCGGATGATCGCGTGTCAGGTGTCGAACACAAATTACGAAAAAAAAAAAAAAAAAAAAAAAAAAAGAATTATTAATGCACTAGCTATAAATGTTTACATTTAACTTTATGTAAGTCCCTCACCAACGTACTTTAAATATATCTCTTTTTATGAAAAAAAAAAGCTGAAATTATGTACACTACCTCATAAGTAAAAGGGGCGAATTAAACTGATTGGGAATCTTTTTTATGGGAGCCGTATAAAAATTTGAATTTTGCATTACTCAAATTTAATTAGTAATTTTGAACATTTTTGTTTATTTAATTATTAATTTTGTATTTTTGTTGTAATTTATTATTAATTTAATTATTAATTTTGTTTTTGCACCTAATGTGGCACTTTATAGTAATTGAAAATTTTGTTTTGTACGGGGGACTTTTTAAAAATTTAAATTTTTTATTTATTCAAATTTAATTCCCTGAAGTTTTAATCGATTTCTTAGAATTTTGTACCTTTTTACGTAATTTTTTAATTTATTATGTATAATCCATATTTAAGGAATATAAGCTGAGATCAATGTTTTTTGGACACCCTGTATAGTAATATGTCGCGTATAACGTCGAGAAATAGGCTTGTCTCGTCTCGCATAGACTGTGCAATTCTATACCTCGTCTTGTCCCGATCCATCCCTAGTGCGACTCGAAGCACTTCCTGGTCGTCGCACAGATGTGAAATACTCTGAATTATTTGCTATCTTACTCAAGAGTATAAAAATAATAATAAAAAAAGAAAGAAAGAAAGGTGAATGTGAAGTGGAAATTTGCACGAACCCTTCGAAGATTGTCTAGTGAGTTCTGAAGGTCCTGCATATCGATTCACGAAATTGAGTAACTTTTTTTATTGTTTGTGGGATTAAGACCGATTATCTTCACTAGGGATCTAGGCCATGGGGGGGGGGGTTGACCTCAGTGGGGGACTTCCTAAGGTGCCCTAACCCGTATTTACGCGAAGTTTCAGAGAAAATCACGGAAAACACCAAACGGCTAGATCAAAGGACGCGACCTGGATTTGAATTAGTCACCTTCCGTCATCCAGTGCAGTGTACTATGCTCTCGGCCACTGGTCGGGCAGTTACTTTTTTTAAATTAGTTACTAGAAAGTTTGAAAGTATTGCCATTTTTGCTTATGAATGAAAAGATGCAATAGAAGTAATAGATTTGTAGTGAAAATATTCCTTCTTGCAATCTACAAGATACATTCATGATATGTTACCAGAAACATTTAGCCTATTCACCTTCTTTCTTCAAAAGAATTTAAAGTAGAAATTACAAACATATGTATAATATTAAGTAATTTTTATTTTACATAAAAATACAATGGAAAATATTGATTTTATGGAACATTTCCCGGAGGAAGTTCCTATGATTACTTCAGTAAAAATAATCCTCGAATAATACTCGAAGCTTTAAATTATGTAAAAGATACCTCACAAAATTTTCTTGTTTTGTTTTCATTTAAAGAATGCTGCATTGCATTTGTATTGAAATAAGATCATTCTTCATAGGAATTACCACATTGCAAGAAGTACTAATGCTAATGCATCTAATGCTTCTTCGCAGCAGTTCTTGGGGCATTCTATTTTGAAAAGAAAAAAAATTGGATGGATTTTGTTAAATCTAATATAATAGGCAATTTTCAAATGTGTGTTTTTTATAATGGACTAAAAAACTATTCTACCGATTTAAGAGCTTTATTTTTATCACCCAAAATGACCGCTCTTATTCAGGAACGCTTCAAAGCTATTGGGATACTCAACTAATTGAAAGATAGAGCCTCAAACGAACATTTCGCATTCACACTTTGGACTATTCTCTTCCGCGTAGAATGATAATGATTTTTTTAATTGCAACCATCTCGGTGCTAAATGAAGGAATTTTGAATCATTGCGTAATGATTGTAATTGGATGAATGGTATAGCTATCTATATAAAAGGAAATGTTGAAATTTGTATTTCTTCTACAGGTGAAAAAACTGCTGGGCCGATTTAAGAGCGGTTTTTCGTAAAATGATTCGGTTTTACGAATTACAAGAAAATATAAAACAATTATTCACATCATGTGACATTATTTTGCAGGCGTAGTTTTAAAACTTAAACCTGAGAGACAAAATTTGATTCTGTAGAACTAAGGCATTTTCAAAATGAATAATGGATTTATTTGGAAGACATTATATACGTTGTTTCTTTTTGATGGCAAACAACGCTAACATAGCTTTGTAGTCATTATTTTGCAGTTGCGCTATGTATCACGTCAAGTTAATACCTGCAAGACAAAGTTTATGTCAAGAGTCAAAGAATTTCGCATAATTTGAGATTTCACAACTGTAAAATTAATTTCAAACAGTGTATGAGTAAGAAAAATATTTAGTTTTTTCTGTTGTAAGTAGAGGTAGGAAGCTAATTTTAATGCATAAAAAAACCATACGCAATAATTGATTACAAAAAAATCCTTATCAACAAAGCTTACTAGAATAACCATTTTCATCTCCAAAACAGATGATCCCTTGGGAAATCTTGCACGTAATTCAAAAGTAAGCAAGTCTAAGTTAAGCATTTCGCCTTTCAGTTATTTATTTCTATAATCCTGAAACACGTAACGCAGTAATCCTGAGGACCATTAAATATTAACTTTCCTCGACTTTTAATGGCACAGTTAAGAAATCGATGGCACAAGAATGAGGATTAAAGCGAAGCAAAATTCTTATATGATTCATGATGTGAAAGGAAATTCGTGTTTTCATAACGAATTTGCAGTCAAATTAAAATTTTAACAAAGCCTAGCGTTTTGAAGTAATTTATGGAGGACGAAATTTTGGATAGTCGGAACTTATGAAGAATAGATTATCACGAGTTACATGCATAGCATAGATATGGTGCAATGGAATCGATAGCTGAGCTTAAAAGATCTTATTGATTAACTATTGCAATTTAAAAACAGCAATAAATAAATAAGTAAGTAAAATAAGAAAAAACCACAGTTGCTTTCAAAAGTTCAGTTGCAACATGCACATATGAATATCGGATAATAATAATGGGTTTACTGGTCTGGAATTTTAAACACTTAGGTAGGGGAGAGGGGTGGCACAGTGAGACAATTTTTGCTTAGTTTAAAATAATTTCCTTTCTTTTAATTCAAACTAAATATTAAACGCAGAACAATATTTTGACAACTCTTAGCTTTCATTATAAAGTTTTTCAGAATTTATCCGTATTTTATTCTTTGAAAAAAAAAAGTGAACTTTCAAAACGTACTCAAGTTGTCACATTGTGACCCTTTGCGGGGCACAATGGGACAGGGACTGGGGCACAGTGGGACAATGAGCTAGACATAGGAAATCAGATATATTATGCAACGCACTGCTATTGCTACAATTAAATACAGCCTGAGATAGTCAACACAAAGGATATGAAAGCATTTTTCAAATGACAAACCTTAAAAATAGTTCTAATGATGAAACACATTTAAAAGTTGCAAAATTCTTGCTCATAAATGTTTATGGATTGAAAATAGTAAAATAACTCACATTAAACAGTAAACGGCAACAAAATGTTTGCAAAAGCTCATTTTATCTCGAATAAGATCGAAAGTCTACTGGAAATAAGAATGGTGTCAATCAGTGACGGATTTAGAGGTGTGGAAGCCCTGGGGTAACAAAGTGGCGGCGTCCCCTAATAATTTTCCAAACAAAAGGTAAATAATTTCTTCGACTAGCTGTGTGGTGAAGTGGGTTCAGCGTTAACACAGCCTAGTAGTCCATAGTTCCACATGTGTGAAGGAAATAAAATGTGAAATAGATACAATAGTCTTAAAATCCGAGTTTCTTTAAAGGTTAATGTTTTATTTGTGTCATATTCATTTATTTTTATTTTCCGAGTCTTTAGAAATTACTTAAGTTTTCGCTTGATTGCAGCGTTTAACAAAACGCTGACAGCAATTGATACTGTTGTCTGCTGGGTTTTCATGGATTATGGGGGCTTAGGCACTTCTGCTTTAACAGCATTTAGTACAACCCCAAATCCAGATTAGTTCGGTACTCACTCCCAAGTGTGTTAACTTCTACTACAAACTTCATAGAGTTCATTTCTACTTCATTCTGGAGCCTACAGATGGCAGCACTACCAAGGGTTAGCGCAGCTTCGTAATTTTGAAGCAAATACCAGGATCTAGTTTTGCCACCTCCAGAGGTATCGTTTTTGTATGGGAACTTGGAGGATATTGCGACCACAACGTGTTTAACGTGTCCCAGATTCATCATTAGCGAGCACGGCGCTCTTTGGCTGTTTCCAGGATTGAGCTCACAGACTTTCGGCTATGAGAACGACCCCTCTCCTAGCTGGGATGGGGCTCGCCATGGTATGGTGGTTATGTCACTGAAAATGGAAGATGGCTGAAGTGTGAAGGTTCGGGTCCCATCGCGCGGCTGTTGCTCAAATGGTCTGGAGTTTTGTTAGGTTTTCTCCAGATGTAATGTGAATACGCGTTAGAACCCCTTAGAAAGTCCACGTGCCAAGGCACTTCCCCTTGGCATATCGCCCTAGTGTAGCGTTGCCATAATCACACAAGCCTAACTGGGATGGTCGGTCCCAGGATCGAGACCACAAACTTTCGGCTACGAGATCGACGGCTCTCCCAACCGTGCTACTGCGGCCCATGGATACTGTTACTAGAGTAACTCAATGGTATTTTTAAAACGTATGACTGTAGAACTCCTAAAAATTTGAAATTGATGCTATAATTGTTTTACGAAAGAAAGGCTGATTTTAAAAACGGAATAAATCATAACCCCCAGAGAAACACCATTTAAATTAAAAAATGCTCAAATTTTATGAAAATACACGGAATTTTAATTTGCAAGGACACTTACTAACATCTTAATAAAGCGGGAGGTTCCAAAAAATGTAAGGCCTCACCATGGCACAGTGGTTATGCCACTGAAAATAGTAGATGGCCGAAGTGTGAAGGTCCCGGGTTCGGGTCCCATCGCGCGGCTGTCGATCTAACGGTCTGGAGTTTTGGTAGGTTTTCTCCACATGCAACGTGAATACGCGTTAGAACCCCTTAGAAAGTCCTCCTACCAAGGCACCCTCCCCTTGGCAGATCGCCCTAGTGTAGCGTTGCCATAATCACACACAACCAACCAACCAACCAAAAAATGTAAGTACTGACTGTTCGCTAATTACCTGGCAAATTTGATTTGTTGTGACAATATTTGTCAGAGAGAGGGTCATGGTATGTGTTCAGAATGATCACGGGTTCTATACTACACTCACAGGTCTGTGAATGCATCAGGAGTAATAGAAGCACATGATTCATGCCGACCACCCGAGCATTGCCGAAAAATATGTAACTTCGCCTACTGCAATAAACTTCACACCGTGCACCAGGGCTCGAAATAAGATTTTGAAGCTACTAGGAAGAAATGCTTTCAGGTTTTTTATAAACTCGTAGCAAAAACTATTCAGTTCACGCCAAAATCGGAAATTTTCATAATAGCAACGGTAAATTGTTATTGCAGTTTTTTCGCACAACTTAAAAAAATTGTATCAATAATGCAATTAGAACAGCAATAATAATTAAAAAGAGAAAAAGAATTCACTTTTCTTGTACGTATTCTGCAATTTCTTATGTAACTTCAAAATACATCTGAGACAGAAATACTCAAGCAAATAAAGTTTCAATTACACGCAACTAAACTTTCTTCTAGAACTCTTGATCACCGCGTCTACAAGGGCTGAGTTCACGATATTAGCCACGGCCTTCACGATTTATTGCGAGCCCTTTCTTACACTACACTACGCATTAGATTAGTGAATGTGCCTCTTTTTGTTTAGAAATTATTTAATTACAAACAGTGATTGAATTTTCCGGGGACCTCTCTGTATGTGACTGTAGTATCAGCCTTTCATCATTACAGTTTATATTTCACTATTGAAAGCATGAAAAAAAAAAAAAAAAAAAAAAAAAAAAAAGAAAAGAAAAAACGTATTTCATTTCAGTCAAAAACTCATTTCTTTAAAAGCTGTAACATAATTCTTCTATGGACTTGGATTTCATAAGCAGACAAATGCCAGGCCACCTTTGGTGAATCGACCAAGGTAAAGTATACCCTTTCTCTAGCAACTAATATAAATGCAGGAGTGAATTTCCCCTTTTGTGGTTTTGAACTTGCCATGGCTATAATCATGTCTGTATATAGAAAAAGTGGTTTTCAAGCTATTTACAATCCCATTTGGAATGAATATTATTCACATTGCTACGTTTTTCTGAGATTTATCATAATGAAAGCATGATAGATATCTAGCCAACATTGTAGATACTTTTATATTCGCGAAATATTGTAAATTCAATAAGTTTAAAATTAAAAACTTGAAGAATTTTACTCATATTAGTGATATCGGCATTCAAGAGAAATATTTTAAATCTCGCAATAGCTTTATTTCATTGATGAAATAAATATTACATTCCTCTTTTTATTTAAAAGATTGTATTTTTAGTGCTGAATTCCTATTGGTGTTGAACTAAATTTAAAAATATCGCAGACTGTACTCCGTTGGACAAGCAATTTTCAGGTAATCTTTTCGACTATAAAAATATTCTTGTACTTGAACCGATTCATTTAAAGTAAGTCCCAGAGAAAGAAACGTGATGTGAATGCAAATTTTGATTTTTCCTAGAATTAGTAAAAAATACGTAATTTTTTCGCTTAAAAAGGATTTTAAATCAAAATGAATTTCCGTAACAGTCTAGTCCCTTGAATAAATGAAAAAATGATTGATGTATTTTTGTGTTTGGCTTTAAAAGATGAATAAAACTGCCTGTTCTATACACACATATATTTGTTTTTATTCCTTCCAACTCTTCAATTAGTTTGAATGACTACCTTTTTTTCTCCCCTGAGCTCTTAGTAGGGTGTGACTCATTACAGACCATGAAATAATACGTTTTTACGAAAATGTAGCGTGAATCTTTGCTTCAAAAAAGATAGAAGCGCTTTCTGTTGATTAGATCAGTGAGAGCATTGATAATGTATGAGGGAAATTCGCATGTACTGAGCAGTAGGCGTTGTAAATAAATAATTTCTGTTTCTCTCTTTTTTCGCTGTTATCTTTCCCATACCAAGTCAGTCTGAAGATTTCGCTTGTAAGAACAGTGGACCTCAAAAGTGATAGTACAACTTAAAAACTACATCGAAGCTGAGATTTCACGCATACGCACTCATAAATGTAAAAATGAAATAGATGTAAGTAGTACATTCTAAAATTCTCTTCCAGATTTTATTCATTAATTTATTTGTATTTACTCGAAGAAAGTTAGTTCACAATTCGAAAGATGGTTAGAGTTATTTTTTCTCTCTCTCTTTAATAAACGAGATTAGTGCCTTCCAGAAGGTCTTTTCATGAGAAACTACACATACTATTTGAATACAGTCTCTTACCTCCCAATTTTTGGCAAGACGTGTTACAAATGGCAGAATACCTTTGTCGTCCCCTTTTGAACTAGATTGTGAGTCTCATCCTAGCTTAAGTATATTGTTCCCATCTTATTTATGATTCATTCCTTAACAAAGTCTTTACATTCTGCACATTCATTTTATCTTTGTTTTGTGGTACAACTGTTGAACCTGTCTAGTTTAAAAGTTTGAAAGGTGTTGACGAAGGGTACGACGTTGAAAAGGTTAAGGAAAGAGAATTAGTTTGCAAAAGTCTAAGGAAGGAAAGTCTGCAACTCTGACAGTTAAAGCTTATCGAGAGTGATTGCTTTATGTGCAGTATGATTGGCACTGCATAAATAAATATATTTATTCCGAAAAGAAAATTATAAACCTGAGAGCAACCTCTGCCCTACGTATGTGTGTCGAGTGCAATAGAGAAAACCCATAAAATCCATTTATTACCTACAGGAAATAATAGTTTAAAAAATATTTACGTAGTAACTTTTAAGAATCAACTTGATGATATCGAACAAATATTATTAATTTCTTTTATTAATTATGCGATTAGGATATTGGTAGCTTATTTTTTAAAATTCCCTTAGTTATTTGATGATTTAATTTATAACACGAGTCAAAAACATCCAAAAATTATGAATAATTGCAATTTGCTAATTTATTTATATATAAAAAAGTATCAAACGCTTATTTTCTATTAATTCACATTACAGAAACAGTTAATGCTTGCGTTAAATGAAATGCAACACAAATAACTTTTTAAAAATTGCTATTTTTATGTATAAATCTTTAAAATAACTGCATCATTTAAGATCTACTTTAATGTAAATGCCCATAAAATGCTTTATTTGTGTTATTTACTGCTGTGCTTTCTCCGAAACTTCTTTTTAGTTTATTTTGAGCTCATTGCATTTGATCGATAATGTTCCCATTGTAATGACTCAGTTTTAATGGACAGTCTTGTAATTGTGAAAGGAAAACCTGCAATTTGTTTGAAGAACGCTCGGGTAAGTACGTACGTTAAGGTTTTTTTTAAAGAGCCTCGCTAAATAAATATTCAATGTAAAGCTATCTATACATTTATAATACATGCATTAGTTTTGAAGATTTTGAAATTCCTTAATGAACTAGCTGATTTACCCGCTCTTCACACGGGAGTAAAGCTTACTTTACAAGCTTACTAGGAAAGTAAGCTTACTAGGCCTCACAAACACAACTGGGAAAAAAGAAAAACAAAGGCCTAAATACTTTGGTTTACATTTTTCTGCACATCTGTGCGAATTTTCAAGATAATTGGTCTATTTCTGTTCATTTTCTTCAAGTTTATTTTTACTCCAAGTTTGTTGTTATTTCAAGTTCAAATTTATTTTTGTAAAAAGTTGAAAATTGCTAGTAAATCAGAGGGAGAATGAAACTTTCAAATTTTTAAAGTATTTGATTTGGTTTCTGCATTTTTTTCTGAGAGTCTGTGAAAATAAAAATTGTGTTAGTAAAATTCTCTTAAAAGCGCTTTTGATGTTAAGGATGGAGAAAAATATCATTTCATATAAAATACACAGATTTCGTGGGCCTCAAAAGTAGTAATGTAGATGATCCAGTGGTGGGCCACTTAAGGGGACTTCCTGAATTATCATCTCAACTTTAGAGAAGTTTAGTTAATCTATGTTTTTTATGGTTGTTCAAACACATATATAAAGTAATAATCATCTAAAATATTAAAATAATTGTGAGATAATTAAAAAAAAAAACTTAAGTCAATTCTATAAACCAGAAGTGGACATCGCAAAATTTTGATGTACCAGTAGGGGGCATACCAAAAGTGGACTGCCTAGATTTGTCAAAAGGCTAAGAAAATAGATTGAGTCGTTATATATAGTAATAATAACAAAACATTAATATTATACACTCTACAAAATGGCAGATGAAATGTTTTATTTAAAAATTTTAGTCACATGAGATTAAAATTTTTTTCTCTAACGTCCAATTTTTTTTTATTGATGGTATATGTTAATTCTCGATCTTTAATTTTAAATTCTGGTTAGAGCATTATGGATATTAAATCTTTACATGTTATGTTTAATAAATCGTTTTCAACTATTACAAAGTCTTTTTTAGATTTCAGCCCTGGAACATAGACTGCTTCTTCTTTATTTTCAGATTATGCCCAAATACACATATTTTTGTGCATTTCTTTTACCTCCCATGAGAAACAAAAGAACAAATTGACTTCCTTTCAGCTCTAATTTGTCAAAAGATAGACGATACTTTTTCTTCACTCTCACCACAATCCAATTCACTCAATTCATGCATGACAGAATCATGAAGAGTCTGGTAAAAAATTTCTGGTTCTTTTTGTGTGTATGGCCCACTACTAATTGCTGGCACAGAAGCATGTGCTCCAGTACTGCGCCCCCTCGGCCCCCTTCTAGAACATTTACTAAATCACTGATATGAAAGTGGACCACCCATCGCTATCCATAAATTATTATTATAATTTCATTCAATGATAGTTTATAATACATTCAGTATATAATTCAATGATATCAATAACATTTGATTTTAACACAATTAGAATATGTGTTAAAAATGATTTGAATAAAGACTTGCTTCTTAAGGAAATCACTAAAAATAGGCTTAAAATACTTCTGTAAGAGACGAGCTTAGAGAAGCTAAGTTGGTAAACAAACGTAAAGTTGGTAAGTTGGCGGTAAACAAACTTTCCGGTATCTAATGAAACGGGGAAGGAAGAGCACACCTTTGGTATTTAATTGATAAGTGTTTCAGACAATCAGAGGTTCATCTCTTATCTCAATGGAGAGTTGGAATTTCTTGTTTTTAACTTAAAATTTCAAATGGCCCACTACTGGTCACGCCCAGTCCACTTCGGGACTATTTTTGTCTTTATACATAAATATGCCTTAAAAGCAAATTTCTAGTCTTTTCGGATAAATTTTTGCATGCAAAATGTTAATTTCCTCTATACTTATGAGACGCACCTAAAAGTACGATGGTACCTTATGCACATTAACGCAGAGCCTATTTAGATCGTTGTCTCGCAGCTGTGGACGAGGGATTAACTAAAGCACCAGAGCAAGTGATTCATTATTTTAGTGAGGAATATATTTACAGCCATTTTGCTAGCCTCCTAGAAATTTATATTCGTTGGTTGTCTACGAGATTTGAAATGCTACATCGTTAATCTGCATGCATGAAACTCAAACATTAACTACTCTGAATAAACTGATTAAACAAAAGAGCGTTCACAAGAATTTCTATTTAGATATCTAGACGATAATCAGAGAGGAGAAGGGGATTAGTTGTTTCGTTAAGGCAAAGCACACTAGAGCTATTTGCCAAAGGGAGGACTTTTTAAGGGGATTATAACGCATATTCAAGTTACATCTTTAGAAAGCCGCCTGAAATTCCTGACCGTTAGATTGACAGCCACATGGTAGGCCAGAACTTTGGGCCTCCACCTTTAGACATCTGCCAATCATCAGTACCTTATCCACTCGGTTATTGGTAGACATGACAGGAATTATATTAACTTTTTCCACAAAAAAAACCTTCCATAGCAAATCAATTATTTTTTATTTTAATGGAACAAGAGGCGTTGAATAACATTAAATATTGACAACAACAACAGCAACAAAAAAAACCTCCGCCCCATAAAGAAGCTCCTTTCTAGTTTACATAGTAAGCTGAATTTTAGAAATTGGATAGGTCTAACGTTTGTTATTTATATTTTAAGAAGCGCCATCTAAAGGATTGTTATTGAAGATTTAGCACTTTATCCTCATTTCCTCAGTTTCAACTTTTTAAACTGTGGTGTATATTCGAAATGATTGATGCGCATAATTTTTTGTTGTTGTATTTTTTCAACTTTATTATATTTAGAATGATATTATGGATATGATTTCACGTTTTTGTGTTGTAATAGTAATTATCGAAAATGCATTTTCGATACAAAGTACAAAATATACATTAAATCAAATGCATAAAAGTACAAGATACAAAATATTTTCTAAAGGGAAAATATACAATATAAAAAATACATGTATTTTCAAAATACACACCAAATACCAGTAAAAAAAAAATGTAGTTGAGAATAAGCTAAATTTTCAACTCAAGACTTCAGCTTATTTTATTCAAATATATTTTAACATGAAAAATGAAACAATGGTAATTTTTTATGTTTAGCATGAATGATATTTATAAAAATTTTAACTATAGAAAAACTACTCAGTTTTTCTAAAACAGTATCTTTCAAAATTTTACTTGTACAATATACTAATAAATCCGAAAGAGATAATTTCCAAGAAATTGCAATTGTATTCAAAATGTAATTCAAACAGTATTGTTCCAATATGTAAATATTATACATTATTTTGTTTTAAATAGTTTCTAAAAGATATGATGATGATTTTTATTTATTTTTTAAATAATCAGAACAAAACAATTCATCATCAAACATCAATATCATTATACTGTTTAAACATCACAGTACTGTTCAAACATCCCTCTACTGTTTAAACAGAAGTGCGAAAGAATTTTTTTTGCTTACTGTTTAGTTGAACTGACAAAAGACCTTCACACCTCTGTTAGTTACCGCGCAACATTTGAATAATGCAGCTGCCAAGAAATAGTCTCATAAATTATATCAAAAGGAAAAAGTGAATGCCAGCAATTTTATCATTTTCATTCTAGCCTCTTAATCTGAGCAATTTACGGCGTTAAGATTTATTTAACATCAGAATATAAAATCTATTTTCAGTATTTTGAAAATGGAAGACACATTGAAAATGTATTTTAAAATGTATTTTTAATAGAAACTTTCCTTTTTATAAATGAAAATACGGAATACAAAATACAAATGAATTTTGAAGAAATATTTGCACTGCATGCATTTACGATACTGTCCAACTTTGGTTTTGAATTCGGTATGGAGGCACATCATCAATGCAATGTGTTGTCTCATTGGGAGCCTAAATCGAAATGAGCGCACATAAACATGAAATCCAGTGTATTGAGTTGCGCAGACAATGGAAATTGAAAACCGACAGATGTTTCGAACCTGGTAAGAAGATTCATAATCAGTGAAACGTGTCATGCTATTCATTGCAGCAAAATTAGTAACCGCTGATTTTTATAAAAAAAAAAAAGGATGGAATTTTAAAGACCTTTTTCTTTTTAAGAAACCTTAGCTCATTCAACATTCATTCCTAACAAAATCGTGAAAAGCGCCCTCTGGTGGAAAAGCTCCTTAAT